>CM038681.1:348955413-350320063 GCA_021605205.1 Aegilops longissima | reverse complement strand
TGTCCAATTGCCGCGTGCACTGGGCTGTGTGCCTCTTACTCCGTCTTCTTGGTGCTGCCTCGACGACGGCCGCATGAACTGCATCGAGCCGATTCACCCCGCCGTTGTTCACGGCGCCGAGCGGCTCCAACTTCGGATCCGTCGAGTCTGGCGCTGCTTCGCGTAGCCGCCAACCGTGGCGACATCGCTCTTTCCTCGCCGCCGGTCGCCACCGCAACCGTGCGGCCTCACCGACTCGGCAGCTGGACCTGCCTACTTCACCATGCCGCCAGATAGGTCGCACCTCATCTCAAATCACTTTATTTAGGCGTCCATTGTCTGAATTTTTATTCGGGCCAATCGATTCCCAATGGGAAGCAGCACCCCGAGGCGGCGGAGCTCCTAGGCTGCCGGTTGGCTGGTGTCTAACGTAAGGGTGCGGGCCGCAAGTTCGCCGCGAAGCAGCGCTTAGATGGCTATCTTTAGAGTTGCGTGGGTTGAAGGTACTGCCGCCCGGATCTGGATGACGGGAGTCTTTGTGGATTGGCCCGGGCGGCGCAACCACGGCAAAGGCGGTGGGGCGGGAGCGGGTTTTGGCCGGGCCACGGACGACGGAGGCAGCTGCTCGCCGCTGGTCGCTGGCTCTTCGGGAAGATTCGAACAGTGTCACCGGAGGCACAAGACGGCCATCAAGCCATCCGCGAGATCGGATAAAGACTAAAATAAAATAAAATCGTGTGACCCCAATTTAGTCTTCAACAACAGACGTGTGACCACTCTCGTACCTTTGTTGTTGATCTCTTAGTGTATTTCTTCGATCAAAGAGATATGTCGTTTTAACATTATGCATTATCTCGCATCTTCGACACACCGCCTTCCGACTCACCGCAGCTGCTCCAACAAGGGAAGCATACACCGTAAGGGAGCTAAAGTCCCCACTCAACAGTTCCTCGCATCGAATGCGCATGCCCGACATGGACAACCACAACAACTGCAGGGCCATCGACAAGTCAAGCACATGATGCTCACTCCTATGGATGGCAGCCAGATAGGTTGTACCTCATCTTACTTGTGTGCAACATTTATGGCTTTGTTATTCATTTAAGCACGGAAAATAGATCATCACATTTGACCTGTATGTTCATGTTGATCTCTTACGGTCTTGTTCAGAGTTCACGTTGTTCCATAGTTCAGCTAAGATACTTGTTCTTTAGGTAACGTTGTTCCATAGTTATCATCCATCAGCCAATGCTATCCCACAGCTGGTGATTATAGTATTATACCACTTCTAGTATTACCTATGTTGTTCTTTAATACTTTTGTGTGCCATCTAGTTAATCTAAGTACAAATGATACATATTCGTAGCTTTCATCCTGTGTTCTCCTTTAGTTTATGAGACCTGTTGCTGCTAGTTAACCCCAGTCCTACTATTTATGTCGCTCCTACATGCACTCATTTACATAAATCTAACTACTAGTTGTCTTCCATGCATGTCGATATAATTGCACACACCGATATATCCACAAGAACCTCTCTGAGCAATGTAAAGGCTAATAAACTTGATGTCAATGATACCCAATATGATGGAACATGTAAAGGCGGTTCTTCGAAGACTTGCGTAAAGATGATGAATCCTCTTCACCCCACAAGGTCCTTGCTCTAACTTGGCCTGTGATATGGGTACAACATGCATATAATGTCCCGGAGTGTATCTACTCGCTGTAATGCCATGTGCTTAGCATGCTGATCATGCATGTAAATATGTCATGCCTTCCTGTTTTTCAATACCTATTCCATTCATGATAACATGTTTTCAAATTCAAGCATCGTCATTCTACTCTATCGCAATGCCATCTCGCTTAATTTGGACATCATGCTTGAATATCTTATGCATTGTTATTCATCAAGATGTACTTCATCCGTCTCGCCATATCATGTTTTTTACATTGAAGTGTTGTTCTAGTGCTCTCTTGCAATGCCATCTTATTTTCCCAATCATACACGTGTATGTTGCCTTAGTTATTTCTGCACGTATTCCGCTAGCATATAGTTTTACATTCAACTAGTGTTTTTTGCCGTGTTGTCCGTCAGTATCCCTAGCTCTTACACCATACTCCCTCCGTCCGGATTACATGTTATGAAATGGATAAAAAGGATGTATCTAGGACTGAATACGCCTAGACCCATCCATTTTTTTTCGGATGGAGGAATACATGTCAATATGTCATGCCTTTCTATTCTTCAGTACCTATTCCATCTCTCTGATGTCGCATGTTTTATAATAGCACCATTCTTCTATACAAGGCATGCAAGGGGAAGACGATTATGTTAGAATCTAAAGGGTTACAAACAAGGCCTTTGCAAAAGATCCAAACGCCAGAGATAATAAACCAACTCCAGTTTTTATAGATACCGCCCAAAGACGAGAAACCCAACTCCTACTGATAATAAGCAGATTCCAGTGGCCAAAGAACTAGTCCGCTCCCGTCGAGCAAAAATATGTCAACTCAATTCTAAGAAGCGTGTGCATATCCTCGCATCATGAAATTTTATAGCATGTTGATCATATTTTCTACATGTTTCTTACCCATCTCTCTTTTAGAAAATAAGCTTAACAGATAGAAGAATTTCTGCAATGGTATCGCTTATGAGGAAAGATTCTTGCAGGAATTCTCTGTGCTCCAATGTAGATGTAAGTACCTGTTGTATATCACTATATTTTTACATCAGCATGTATTTTGTTAATCGGCGTGAATCCAACCTTTATCTGATCTAAATTTAGTTGTAGCAAAATGTATGATTAAAGGCCACAATGTTGATTTTTGTAAGGAAAACTGCTCGGTAGTTTTGCATCCCGAGCTGCATGAGTGTACTATCTCATATCGGTGGGTTTGAATACTTTGGTTCTGCAGTGGGTCTTTTCGGTGTTTTTTTCCCGTGTTGTCCTCGTCGTATCCCTAGCTCTTACACCATACTCCCTCCATCCGGATTAAATGTCGCAGAAATGTATAAAACTGGATGTATCTAGAACTGAAATATGCCTAGACCCGTCCATTTATTTCCGGATGGAGGGAATACATGTCAATATGTCATGCCTTTCTATTCTTCAAGACCTATTCCATCTTTGTCAGTAGCATGTTTTATAACTGAATCACCATTCTTCTATATAAGGCATGCAAGGGGAAGATGGCTATGTTAGAATCAAGGGTTACAAACCAGGTCTTTGCAAAATATCCAAACGCCAGAGATAATAAACCAACTCCATTTTTCATAGATACTGCTCCAAAGACAGAGAAACCCAAGTCCCATCGATAATAAGAAGATTCTAGTGGCCAAAGAACTAGTCCGCTCCATCCAAAGAAAAGAATGTCAACTCCATTCTAAGAAGCGTGTGTATCCTCGATCATGAAATTTTATAGCATTCGATCATATTTTCTACATGTTTCTTACCCATCTCTTTTAGAAAATAAGGTTAAACGATAGAAGACTTCCTCCATTGAGATCGATTCGAGGAAAATATCTTATGGAATTCTCTATGCTCCAATGCTGATGTAAGTACTGTTGTATATCACTTTATTTTTACATCAACATGTATTTCGTTAATCGGCATGAATCTAACCTTTATCTGATCTAAAATTAGTTGTAGCAAAATGTTAAAGGCGCCAATGTTGATTTTTGTAAGGAAAACTGCCTGGTAGTTTTTCATACCGAGCTGCATGAATGTACTATCTCATATCACGCACATTACTGAATTGTAGTGCTTCTCTGGTTGCCCATTCATTCATTGTCTCGATGTTGCTTTCGTACTACCTTACCTGGCTGATGATAGCTGTGCCATATTGTGTTAATTTGGTGTAGGCTAGTTGCCCAAACGTTCGTTGTGTCAATGTTGCTTTCCTATTATCCGACTTGGCCAATGATAGCAATGCTAGTGTGCTAATTTTGTGCAAAGGTCAAGATAAGAAGACAAACTCGAAAACAACAGCAAGGCAACCCCATTGTTTCTTTCCAAATAAATCTTGGCCGTAATATGGCAATAACTCATGATTAATCTGTTTGGTTCCCGTCCTAATTTATGTTATGATGTAGTGGTCGAGACACTCTCCACAATGAATAATACAAGCCTGCCAAAATCGCCATCTGAATCTGTTCAGTATCCTCTGTCTCGAATGCAACGGAATGAATGTATGTTTGTGAACCAATTAATGGCTGAAGCAATGATGAAAATGGTGGATGAATCAGAGGTGCAGAGTCTTGCGACATAACAACTAATCAATGTTTTCAGAGAAAGTGTAGCAAAGCAGAAAGAACTTGCCAACATGCTTATGGGCGTTATCTGTGCTGAGGTTGCAGATTGTGACGTTGTAGATGGTTAGGTTCTGCTCATTTATTTGCACTCGCATCAATCTTTGATTGCCCAATGGATGTAATTTCATGTAGTATATGTTGGATGTGCAACGTTATTCCTCGTATGCCGCACCTTTGCGTGATCGGTTTTGGTCATGTGCATAATTGCTCGTCAGAATGGGCTAAAATTATCTAATTTGGCCTAAAGACATGTATGAACTTTAGTGGGCCCATTAAGTTAATGGGACGTTATTAGGCCGAAAGTTAATGGTCGGCCCTCTTACCTCCCGGTCGTTAATGTGCCGACATCGGCAGCAACAGGTGGCCCCATTTATTTCACGGGCCGTTAACAAGTCGTTACAAAGTTTGGGCTACATATGGCCCAACTATACTGTAGGCCTTTAGCAGGCCGAAGAGACAATGGGCTTGTAATCGACCATGAAGACCATGAGCCGTTAGAGGCTGAAAATCAGGTCGATTGTAAATGGCCCAATCAGGTTGTGGGCCTTTAGCAGCCGAAGAGAAACCGGCTGGTATTGGACCATGAAGGGCATGGGCCGTTAAAAGGCCAAAACTAAGGTCCGACTACAAATGGCCCAACTCATTTATGGTCCGTTAACAGGCCGAAATGCACACAGGGCCGGGAATTGGCCCAACACTTAAATGGGTCGCTAAGAGGCCAAAACTCAGGTCCGATTACAAATGGCCCAACTGATTTATGGGCTGTCAACAGGCTGAAAGTGACACCGGGCTAGAAAATTGGCCCAACACTTAAATGGGCCGCTAAAAGGCCGAAACTCAGGTCCGACAACAAATGGCCCATCAGATATATGGGCCGTCAACAGGCTGAAAGACACACCGGGACGTAAATTAGCCCAACATTTAAATGGGTCGCTAAAAGGCCGAAAGATGTACATCCTAAAAATTGGCCCATCCATTAAATGGGCCGTTAACAGGCCGAAATCTCATCGGGCCGATATTGAGCCCAAATATATAGCGGGTTTTTAACGGGCTCGAACTGACAATGGGCTGCAATGGTGTCAAATCTTTAACGGGCCATTGACGGGTCGAATTGGCACATCTCGTATGTGCTGTGGGCTTAAATGGACCTGACACAAGTAGGCCTTATATGGGCTGGCCTGCTAATTTTTACTGGGCCAGCCTTTTCACAGGAATGGGCCTCTGTTGGGCCGTGCCACGTGTCGACGTATCATAGGCGCCTTCCATCAAATGAGTGGATGACATCTGTCCCAATGATGAGCCGACACGTGTTTCCTCCAGCCAATGATGATTTTACACGTGGAAAATCCCCATTGGTCCGACCCGATAGCTTAACAGCGTTCCGTTACGGTGGAGCCACGTGTCGGTCACCCTTGACAAAAGCACTTCTGTGACGCACTGGTGACGGACATATTTTCCAAACCCTCGGCCGAAGGGTAGTCTGGTGTTGTTCCTGCACTGGCCCCAGTCTCCCCGATTGGATCTAAATCCCGGTTGTTGGGAACACAACCGACCGGGTCCCCGGACACAGTTCGGCGAACCCTCTTCCTGTAACCAAACAAGCACACGAGTCACAGTCGGATGCGGCCGCTGAAAAGCATGTTTATCCATACCTCCTTGATGAAGGCCTGGCTGCGTCTTCACCCGCCTTCCTCTTCGAAGGCTTGCCCGGTGTGGGAGCCGATCTCTTCGAAATCACCGAACGTCTCCCCTGTGAAGCACGATACAGTGCGGTGGGTGAGGCAGAATAAGAGCACTCTTCTAGAGAGGGTGTTTCTTAATTGTTTACATGTGAAGCAGGAAGAAGGCTAGGGTAGTCGGCGGTGATGGCCACTTCTGTGCCGTCATAGCTTGTCTGGTAAAACACTCCTTCTGCAAGCACCACGAATATTTCTGGATCCTCTTCAAACCCAGGGTCTAGCTCCTGGTTGTGGATCTCTGGCTGTGGGGCAGGACTATGAAGTCCTTCGGTGAGCTTCCACCAGTGCTGTCATAACAAACAGATTTGAAATTTATCAAAAGTAATCCGGAAGTGGAATGAGTGGAATAGAGGGGTTGAGGCTTACCCAACTGGGAGGATCATACATAGAATACCCATCTCTATGCTTAATGCGAAGAAACTCCTCTTCCTCCCCTTTAAACAGCTCGGCCAATATTTTGGCCAGAGAGGCGGGGGTATCCGGACCCTTCCGGCCATAGCGGGAGGCGTCATCCTCTCCATTGTAGTGCCACATGGGCAGCCCTCTGTATTTAGCGGCCGAACCCCTCGCACTATGGAGGTCGCCATTACCTCGATTATTGTGAGTCCGGACTGAGCGAGCATCTTTATCTTCCTCATAAGCTGACGAATTTCTGCACTGTCATCCTCTTCAAGACTCCGGGGACGCCAACTGTGGTGTTTCTTCAGTGGAACGCTCACAAATTTAGAAAGACCCTTTCGAACTGGGTCAGGAAGCGCGACGTCCTCGATATAGAACCATTCGGAAGGCCATTCTTCGGGTGCCTTCCGTGGTGTGCCGGACAGATATCCAGTATCGGCGATACGCCATACTTCGGCTCCGCCCACTTCAAATATTAACCCCTCATGATTACGCGGGACAAGACAGAACAACCTCCTCCACAGCTCGAAATGAGCCTCGATACCCAGGAATAATTCGCATAAAGCTACGTAACCCGCGATGTGCAGAATGGAGGCAGGGGTGAAGTTGTGCAGCTGGAGGCCATAGTATTCCAGAAGCCCTCGGAGGAACGGATGAATGGGAAATCCAACCCCCCTTAGCAGGTAAGGGGCCAAACATACTCGCTCTCCCCCGGATGGATTGGGAAAGTCCTCTTCCTGAATCTCACCATTGAAGGAATCTAGCCCCGCTCGAACATGAACTAGATCTGCGGGGGAAGGAATCCCTGCGTCTGCAACTTCGTCAATTGACTGTGGGATAGTGAACACCTCTCCCACTCGCCTTTCTCTGGGCTGGAACGGGTGGAGGAGCTGGGGGCGCTAGCCATGCTGGAATGGTTTCTCCTAAGCAGTTTTCGGGGATTTCCTCTGCGTGGTGACGAATGGATCTAGGATCCAATCTCTTTAATGGGCGCTCTTCCTTGCATGGACGGGGTGTTATCTGCAAAAGTACCCAGACCTTCCACCTTCGCTCAACACATGGAAGGCGAAGTTATTTAACACGCAGAAGCTGAGGGGAGCGACATTGAACCGATGGCCGAATACATCAGTTGGAGATCATTAAAGGAGGAACCCGCCTTGCAATGCCGAAGACAATTTGTGTGCCAAACACCTCGCTATTGAAGACTGTTTCGGGGGCTACTGAAGGAGTCCTGGACTAAGGGGTCCTCGGGCGGCCGGCCTGTTATCCATGGGCCGGACTGATGGGCTGTGAAGACATGAAGGCCGAAGACTATACCCGTGTCCGGATTGGACTCTACTTGGCGTGGAGGGCAAGCTTGGCGACCGACTGTGAAGATTCCACCGACTCTATGTAACCCTAGATCCCCCCCCCCCCCCCCGATGTCTATATAAACCGGAGGGGTTAGTCCGGAAAGGATATATTCATTACCATAGTCATACAGGCTAGGCTTCTATGGTTTAGCCATTACGATCTCGTGGTAGATCAACTCTTGTAATACTCATATTCATCAAGATCAATCAAGCACGAAGTAGGATATTACCTCCATAGAGAGGGCCCGAACCTGGGTAAAACATTGTTTCCCCCGTCTCCTGTTACCATCGATCCTAGATGCACAGCTCGGGACCCCCTACCCGAGATCCGCTGGTTTTGACACCGACACCCGTATCGGTGAGACTGGACTATTAGGTTTTCTGGCTGTGACTATGTCATATGAACTCAGTGGCTCCGGGTAGAAAGAATCGGTGGGGCCAAGTTGGAGTTTAGGGTTTTGACATATTTGGATGGAGAAAGTGGATGAGGGTTTTGGAGCAATATCACTAAGCATTTGAGCAAGCAATCCATTAAGAAACACCTCATCCCGCAACACCTCATCCCCTTTTAATAGTATTGGCTTTCCTACGTTGTCAATGTGATCTTGGGTCACTAAAATAAAGATGAAGAGTCTTGAGCTTTTGTCGATATTTGCCCTTAGCATTTTGAGGAGTCCACATCTCTAGTCCATGCCATGCCATGCTTCCTGATATTTTTATCTTGAATGGATATTAGTTCAATGAGCTATATGTTGTTATGAATTAACAAAGCCACCCGGGGATTGGTTGCACTTTCAGGGAGCAGGCAGATGGCTGCCACTTCAGCCATGGCGCCATGGATGGCTACCACGCCCCCTGTCTCATGTAACGAGCGGAAGGGGATGAGCGGGTGGGGTGGGCGTGTAGCTAGCTGGGCCAAGTGGCCTAGGGGGTTTAGGTCCTCTTTTTTGTTTTATATTTTTCTTTTCTGTTTAAGTACTTCTTTACGTTTTACAATATTTAGAGCTAACAAATGCATTTAGTTAAATGTGCATTTTAGCACATAAATATTAGGCCATATTTAGAGTTCATTCAATAAGTTTCAAATATTTTCGAATAGTTTACATATTTATTTAAATTGATATGGTTCAATTAAAAGCTTTATGGTTCAGATAAATATAGCTTAGGGTATTTTAACATTCTAAAAATGTTGATTCTTTCATGACAAATTGTGAGTAAATATTTGCAACCCTGCGAAAATTTTTGTTTTACCATTTGAAAAAAAATAATTTGACTTTATTTTAATTTTGTATTTGAATTCGGTTTGGATCGAACTGAGGTTTGAGAAATTAATTGCGATGACACAACACCTTAGTGTGTGGTTACTGTAGCTTAACTACCGGGGTGTTACAAGTGATCATAAAGCGCAACCAAGAATCAGATTACAAAAACTGTGCATCAAAGATCTTGCCATTGCAGCGCAACAAAATAATACTTTAACCAAACCACTTGCAAGACAGTTCAAGAAATGTTAGTCTTGCGCGGGAGCTGCCGCGCAAGCAACTAAGCAAGGTTGTGAGACTAGCCTAGCATGTCAGTCATATCTTCCAGCTGTAGTTATTAAGCAATGAGGTTCTCATTGGAGTTCTCTGTGATCTTCCTTAGACATTGTGTTGTAGGGTGGAATCCTAGATGGAGATCTTTCACGAATTGGAGGGGAAAACCCCAAGAACACGTAAAACACGAAGAACACAAGAGAGGGGAAACATTCAAATTGACTAGATCCAATCACACATATGCTAGATCCAAGAACACACAAGAGGTCACAATGATCCAAGGATAACAAAGGAAAGATACAAGGTACTAATTCATCCTAATCCTATGAGGAGAGAGGTCTTGATGATCCTAAGATGGGGATCCTTGCCAAGATGGGGGCTTGATATCCACTAGGGATCTTCTCCTAGAGTAGTGGGTACAAGGAGCAAAGCTCTCTAATGTCTCGCATATACTTTGTTATCCTACAAATGAGCTAGGGAAGGGGTATATATAGTGTAGGGACGAAATAGAGGGAGAGAGGGATACAATTACAAAGGTCCAAAATGAGCCTGAAAACATTGACAATTCAGAGTAGTCCGGGCACCTAGGGTCAAGTGGCCCGGGCACCCGGAGGTGGGCGCAGCTGAGTGTGGCCGGGCACCCAGGGTTGAGGTCCCGGGCATCCGGACCGGTCAGGGGCTTCAGCCTTGGCGCGCGGAGGGGCAGCGGGCACCCGGGGGGTGAGAGCTCGGGCACCCGGGGCAAGCTGGACTGGCCCAGGCAGGTGGCCGGGCACCCGGGGCCATGGGGCCGGGCACCCGAGGTGCAGCCCAGGTGGCAGCTAGGCGATCGGCTGGGCACCCGGGGCCTTGGGGCCGGGCACCCGGGGCAGGCTGGGGCGATGCCTAGGCAGGGACCGGGCACCCAGGGTCGACGCGGCCGGGCACCCAGAATGTCCAAGGGACTTGGCCCATCCCGTGGCTTTGTGTCCTAGAACTCCGTCTCCTCGCACGTCTTGATGCTTCCCTCCTTCTCCTTCCTCGGTGTGTGCACGAGTCTCCCTCCTAGATTCTTCGTGGTCAAGTCCTTGTACCTAAGAAGGCACAATGAATCCATTTGAGGTAGAACCCGATTCATATGTGATTCTGAATGAGACTCAAAGAGGAATGAATTGACCTTGTTCTCGATGGTGCATGCACGTGCTCTTATCATCGCTCCTCTCGGTGCTTGCAGTGATGGTGTGACGTCCATGGTGATGGTCAAGGGATGCTTCGCATCATCTCCCCCCCCCCCTTGGGAGAGATCCGTCCACGGATCGTGATCTTCATCACCATGGGAAAGAGAGGGCATCACCGTGTAGAAGTGGACAACCACCAAGCCCTTATCATGTTGAAGCTCGAAATGGGCACTCTCCAATGTCGCACCGTCTTGTGATTCCTTCAAAAGGAGCAAGTACAACAAACATTTGGAAAAACAAATGTGGTTAGCGTTAGAGCAAAACCAAGCATTCGAGAGGTGATTAACCCAACAAGTGTTGTCCTCAAGCATAAGATATGGTTTGACAAAGAAGTGTGGCATGTCATTTAAGCATCTAAATTGAGCATGTGCAAAATCATCATGGAAACAATCATGCAAAGGTGAGGTAAAGGTGCTAATATGAGGCAAGACAATCCGAGCATAATGTGCACATGGTATAGTGAAAATAGTGTGGCACTCAACACAATGGAAAGAGCAATTTTCATCATGTGTGAGGCAATAAAGGCAAGCAAGTGACAAGCAAAGGGACATGGCATATGTGAAATGATGACATTGGTGCAACCAAACATGTGATATGAGCAAGTATGTATCATGGGTGGTCAACAACACAAAGCAAGCATAGGAATCATGTCGCACAAACTAGTGGAGCGAAGATGCAACCCACTAGAGGAAAACAGGGAAATCATGTCATGTGAGCAAATAATAGGCATAGACAATGCACATGACATATCGCAAGCACGAACACAAAGTAAGACCAATGTATCATCATAGGCATGGGGCACATAGCAAACATGGCAATAACAAGCAATATCTCCACCAAGCATGCAAATACACATACAAGTATGAGAATCAATCATCATGTGTAATGCTAAGCATGGGTCACAAATGCATGGCAAAGGCATAGGAAAGAGCATATCATGCAAAGTGAACATGGCAATATGGGCATATACTATGTAATGGACAATAACCCATAGCCAAGTGAGTGCCATGTAGAAGAAATGCGCGAAGTCTTTGCGGGAAGAGAGCGGTGGGAAAGGAAATCCATGGGATCCCAAGTCATCATTGCTCTCTAGAGCTTGTTTTTTCACCTCATGGGATTGTGAGGTTGACAAGTATTCATGGGTACCTACACAAAAGAGACACAAACAAAAGAAACTGTGCGCGTGGTAAATGTACACATCATCCATCATGATGTGTATGTGCATGTGTGAGTTAGCACAAGATAAGCATCACTCAAAGAAATTTGATGCATGGTATAAGAACATGTCATCCATCATGAAAGAGTAGTTGTTATGTATGACACGATGGGGACACAAATTGAGAATGCAAGTATATGGCACATCACTAGCATGTTTATTCATTTGGAGCATACGGTGCACACAAGTAGTGGGATCATGCAAAGTATGGAATGCATCAAAATCTCCTAATATGGATGAGGAAACTATGGGGGTCTCCTCATGAGCATTAGTGGAAACATCACATGGAGAATATTGACAACATCCAAAACAATACATATTTGGAACAATGTGATCATCGCATGGCATAGTAGATGAATTGCACAAATCATGTAAAGGAAGCATGGCAATATTATTGCATGAAAAACAAAAGCCAATGACTATGGACTTGTCATCTATGCCATATGTGCAAATTGGGTTTATGTTGATGGCATATGTATAGTCACTACGATGAGATTGCAAATATGACATATTGTTGATCTCATGCATAGCATATGACAAGTCAAGCGAATTGTCAAACATGATGTGACCGAGAGAATTATCACAAGAAATCCTATGTAACATGGCACGACTAATAGAGTCCACATGGCAATCATCAAACTCATCATAAATGGGTAAATCATCTCCTGGGGAAGTCGAACTAGCATGAAGCATGACAATAGGTGGATCAACATCATGCAAGCAATCAATGTAAAGAATGTCCACTAGTGGGACTGGAGCATCACCTTCACCTATGTTACCTTGTTCATTCCACTCAAGTGGTGTAGGTGAGGTGGAATATACCAAATGGTGGTCGTCATCTTCATCTTGATGGAACCATGTGGGGGGTGCATCATATTCCACCATGGCCATTGTCTTGTCCAAAGGAAGGATGAAGTCGTCGCGAATCGGCGCGTTATCATATATGGGACCTAGCACCATAGGAGAAGACACAATAGAGGTAGAGGTTAAGTCATTAGAAATCATAGCGGCCTCACATGCCCAATCAACTATCACAGTCTCTATATGTGGTGGTTCCCTCACTCCCTCAAAATAGGTGCACTCGACATCACATATGGTGAAGTCACTCATCTCACTCAAGTGGTGGGGGTTGTGGCTCTCCTCACTTGGGAATTGTGGCAACTCATCATATATGGGGCTAGTGAAGTCACTCTCAATATGGTGGCACAAGTCACTCAAGTCATCATACGTCGCCGTGGTCGAAGGGAAGATCCCATGCTCAACCATCTCGTCATCGTCACCGTGGATGAAGACCGAAGATGGCACATGATCGCTCTCCTCCATGACCGAAGGGAAAATCCCATGCTCGATCATCACGTCACCGTTGCCGTGGATGAAGGCCAATGTAGGCATACTCGTCGGAGGTAGGCGAAGATGCCGTACGTCCAAAGGCGAAGATGCCTTGATAACACTTGGCGAAGATGCCGAAGTGGTGGTAGTATTCGTAGCTCCGTCTTGTTGGTGACGATGTTGTCATAGTCGATGGCGCTCTTCGTCGTCATACACCTTGGGTTTGTGGTCGTCTTGGCGGTCGTCTCGAAGATGATGGCGGTGTCGCGTGGTACCCTCATCATGTGTCGTTTCGAATACTTGCGACTTGAGCGTCTCCGCCTTGAAGATGACGAAGAGGAAGAAGACTTGTAGTTGGCCCACACATGTCGGATGTCATCCAATTGTGCATCTAACTTGCTATCGATGTAGTCCCTTGTCCGTGCTTCACTTTGGTGAATGTTGAATGCCGACGGTGAGTCTCTCAATGCCTCGCATTGCTCGTTGTAGTCTGAAGATGGACGTTTTGGTGATGTAGTTGTTCGCGTCGTCGTTGTCGTGGAAGACCGGAGATGAAATGCCTTGCCTATCCATCACAAGACTCGAGCAAATGTGAGTGGAAGAAAGGAAAGAACTAGACCAAATGTACCTTTCCAATGTTGAAGATGGATCAATGATCACTCAATAATTTATCAAGGAAATAGCACAATTGGTACCAGATCTTGTCAATTCTCACACCTACACAAGTAAGGCTTATGGTGGAGCTCGGTGAGGATAGTGGCACTAAAATTTGATGCAAAATGTGAGCAAGAGTCAATAATGTTGGAAAAAATTCACAAATTCGCAAGTGAAACAAGTAGACCAATAGCAATATGTGGCACACGGAAACACAGACATGGATAGATAAATGGGGTCGTACAACCAAGAAATGAGCACCAAAATGTGGAATCCACAGAAAACGCTCATGTTGCACAACTCAAGAGAGACGCTAGCATGGTTGCTCAATAGGCGAATACGACACTTGTGCACAACCTATAAGATGCAAAAATGAGCTTTCTATCCCAAGTATGCTATGTATATGATGTTTCAGGTGCTCTTCTGAAGATGATCCAAGATGATCGGATATGACAATCTTATGTGCAATGTGGTATGATGCTATGGATATTGCTTGCAAGCTCCTTGCTCTCTTTTTGTTTTGCTTATTGCACAAACCAATATAGCAATTGTGTATATGCGGGAACAATCTTGTGACACAAGGGATGATATGATGATACCAAGACAATACCAATATGATATGGTATGTATGCAATGGAAGGTATGGATCACTAATGTGCACAAGTAACGTTGCCGGTAATACTCAATGGCTAGTCTCGATAGGCAAGTGATGCAAAATGGGCTAAGGGGTTAACAATGTAATGGCAAGAATGTACAATGATTGGATACCACGATACCAAGATGATATAGAGGTTATCGTTCTTGCTTACGGTTAGTGAGGGAGTCCCGGACTAGGGGGTGTCTGGATAGCCGGACTATCGTCACGGCCGGACTCCAAGACTATGAAGATACAAGATTGAAGACTTCGTCCCGTGTCCGGATGGGACTTTCCTTGGCGTGGAAGGCAAGCTTGGCGATACGGATATGTAGATCTCCTACCATTGTAACCGACTCTGTGTAACCCTAACCTATCCAGTGTCAGGACCCCGATTCCAAGTCACATCGACCTAGCCGGTAACACTTCATATCACTTTGCGGCCTCACGCACGGTATTCCCACGGGTGTCGCCTTACCATGGCCCGGGACCGTTTATGCCTTTTGGCTCACGATATGATAGTGTCGCTAGCATCCACATGACAAAGAACCCGGCCGACATGGCTAGTCGTGAACCCAAAGCGGCACTAACCCATGGGAACAGGCATACATGAATCACATCGAGCATGTCGGTCATCAACGATGAATTCGGGCTGTAGCACTGGCTAACAGACTCCGTATCCCGGCTGTAGCGGCTAGGCAGGACTCGAATATCACCGCGTGACATTTCAAGGGATGATATAGGAACGAAGTGAAACACATGCCGCCAGATCAAGTGCCCAAGTAGTAGTGTCTGGGCTAGCAGGACTCCGTGAACCGGGCTGTAGCGGACTACTATCGCTAGAAGCACGAGACTACATTTCCCCATATGAGAGGCTGCCAAGGATAAACAACTAGTTTGTCGGATCCCACTCATACCAAGCATTTCAATCATACACATAATATGCCCGATATGAGTACATACAACAAGGCATCACAACAAAACTCTACAACTCAAAGTACTTTATTTAAGAGGCCCGAGGAGCCATACATAACATATCCATATAGATAGGGGTCACATGACCCAACACTCAAGTCATACAAACATACAAGCACATGCGAAGCAAACTAGTGCGAGTACGACTCTAGAAAGAAAGAAAGCTTGTTGAAGCCCTTCTATCTACAAAGGGCCCTTCACAAGCCTTGGATCACCACCAGGTGGCTAGTTCACTCGTCGATGTCAAGGTCTACATAGAACCCATCGGAGGGGCAGTGTTGTCGTCTGAAAACATTAATTACAAACATGAGTACGGAGGTACTCAGAAGTCTTACCACGTAATCCTATCATACATGCACATTCTCAAGAAGGTGGTGGAGTTATTTGCAGCAAGCCATCTTTGACTCTTGGCTAGGCTATCCTACGTGACACCACTTGAAAAGCATTTGTCGCACACGAGTCCACTAATCACCATCACAATACTCCACCGTGGATCCTCTCTCGTCACCCACGAGAGGGCCATCCACGGTACTCACACTTATCTTGAGGCTTTTAGTAGTATCCATTTACTTGTCTATGAACTGATATAGGTAACCCAGAAGTCCTTCTCCATGGACACGGCTATTCGAATAGATCATATTAACCCCGCAGGGTGTACTTCTTCACACACGCGCTCACCACTTACCGCGCTTACACGACATGTACTGCAACCTTCAAGCGGAAGCCCAACGTGGGTGTCGGCCACAGCCTACCTAAACACTCAAGTCCCTAGTCCAGGTTTATCGCCTATTCAGGTTCCATCCGCAGGGAGTCCGGCCGAGGTTTCCCATACGGCCCCGAACGATGTGTGCAGGGTTCCCGAGATACCAAACGGGCACTCGGTACACCGGGCCACGTGCCTACCGCAACACAACCCACCCCTAAGGTTAGCGCTATGCGCGGCCCCAAAGATGCTACAAACACCGTAAACTACTTGCAACTCCCGGACTGAGAACAAGGGTGGTTAAGAAGCCGAGAGGGTCCATTGGTTTCTGGCCCAATGCATGGTAGTAACTGTTTCATGGATCACAAACACAGAACTCAGTTCTTAGGGACGGCTTCAATGAAAGAACCCACCATGTACTCCTACATGGCCTCTCATCGATACCTTTACCAAAACGTGTTCAATACTTTCACTCTCGAACCGACACAACCTTTCACTCCAGTTCATCATCCCGATGAGCCGACTGACACAACTCTAAGCATAGCAAGCATAGCATGGTAGGAATCACAAACATGGCTCAATCAACTCCTACACATACTAGTGGGTTTCATCTAGTTCTCGTGGCAATGACAGGTCATGCAAAGGAAGTGGGTTCAACTACCGCAGCACACAACAGTTTGAATCGCGTTGTCTTAATGCAGTAAACAAGAGCGAAGCGAGAACATGGGTTTGTATCGGAATGATCAATGGGTTGCTTGCTCGATGGAGTGGTGGTAGGATACCGCCTTCGACGGATATTCGGATTATCCTCGAGGCGTAACCTATCACGAAAGACACACCGAAAATAAACACACATGGAAATATGCAACAATATGATGCATGCTATGACATGGCAATATGGATGTGTGTTGGCCTAATGCAAGCTGGAACAAAAAGGGATGAACTCATTTGAATCAAAGATTCAAATGCTAGCTCATTTAAAATAGCCCTAAAGGTGTAATATCTTATTCTGCTTGAACAGCAAGGTTAACTTGTTTTATCATGCATGAAACCTGTACCAATGGATATAATGGATTTTTCTGATCATTTTTCATATATAAATCTTTGCATTTGGAGTTACAGATTAATTTCTATGAATTTTGAAGTTTGAACTATATTCGAATTTCCTATAATGGAATAAATCCAAGAATTCATTTCATCGCGTCACAGAATGCGTTAGGGTGATGTCATAGTCAACAGGGACGCCAGGTCAAACCTGATCGATGGGTCCCGCATGTCAAGATAATTAGTTTAGCAAAATATTAATTAAAACTAAACCTGATTAGTTAATGTGGCTGGGCCCCACTGTCATAGACTCAACAGAGTCAACCAGGCCCACCCGTGGTCAAAGTCAAAGTCGGCTGCACCGGCGTTTAGCAGCGGGCGAGCGACGCTGGCGCGAAGTGGTTTTTTGCGTTCCGCAACAAAATGGGCCATGGAGGCATCTAGGTGGAGCTGGGGACAAGCCGCAGCTCTTGGTGGAGTTAGTTGGGGTCGGGGCGGCCGGAATCGGCGCCGGCGACGACCTAGGCGGCCGCCGGAGTTCGGGTGGAGGCGAACTCGGGGCTACGGTGTGCGGTGAGGTGCGGGGAGTAGTGGGTTAGACCCTACGTGAGGTGGTGAGTGCGTTAGACATCGAGAGGTGACCGGTGGATGGCCGGGAGCACGTCGGCGACGAGCTCCGCGGCGGCGGGTGCGGTTGAGCTACGTGCGGTCACTACATAGCTCGGGAGCGAGGAAGGAAAGGAGGGGGGAGATATCTAGGCTCACGGGGCACTCGGGGAAGCACTCGGTGCGGTCGGGGACGGGCTGATGCGGCGACGGCGTTGAATGGGATCTCCGGCGACGGCGGGGTCGGCCGAGGTCGGTGCAGTGGCCTCGGGCTACTCGAGCACTCGGGGCTCGGCTAGCTCGACGAAGAGGAGGGCGGCGGAGCTCCTAGACACGACGGGGAGGAGCACGGACGACGGGGAGCGCGACTACGGCGACGGCGTGGCTGCGGTGGCGTCGGCCATGGCGAGGGAGCGCGAGGGAGAGGAGTTGGGGAGGAAGAGAGGTGTCTGGGGGTTCGGGGGGAGAGAGAGAGAGGGCGCTTCGCGTCGCGGCTCGGTGAGGGGAGCGGCGAGGCGGCGACCAGGTGCGTGGCGTGCATGCGGTGCTCGCTGCCGAGCACCTGCATGCCTGCCTGGCCAAGCCAAGCAGCTCGCTGGCGCGGCAGCTGGGCTGGGCCGGCAGGTGGGCCGGTTGGGTGGCGCCAGGTAAGATTTTCATTCTGTTTTTCTTTTTCTAATTTTCTGTAACTTTGTGGAGTTTTTAGAAATACTCAAACAGCTCCAAAATTCACCAAACTGCTCCTGGTCCATAGTTGGAATATTTCCAACATGAAACATTTTAGTTTGGGAATATTTGGGCATTTGAAATGTTTTATATAATTTTAAATGCCCAAACTCAAATACTTATGATTTAAGTCAACAACCTTAGGATGACCTGGAAAATTGTGCACCACTTTTGGCAGAGGCTCTGAACCAAAGCAAAGGTGATGAGCATTTTAGAAGGGCATTTCAGGTTCATTGAAAATAATTTTAGTAAACCCTAGTTGGATTCAAAAGGGTTCGGGGTTCTGTCCTTCCCATTTCAAATTTCAGATGAAACTTAAACATGATGCACACACTAATGCATGGACTAGCTAGGATGTGACAACTCACCCCACTCAAAAGAATCTCGTCCGAGATTTAGGATCCGCTATGAAAAAGGTGGGTACTCAAGTCGAAGACGATCCTCCCTTTCCCAAGTTGCTTCTTGCTCGGAATGGTTTGACCATTGAACCTTTAGAAACTTGATATTCGACGCCGAGTGGTACGCTCGCTTGATCAAGAATCTGAACGGGATATTCTCGATAGGTGAGGTTATCTTGGAGATCAAGCGTTTAGTGGTCCACTCCACGGATAGGATCCGAGAAGCAACGCTGAGTTGGGAAACGTGGAAGACATCATGGACTCGAAAGATGCAGGGTAGTTCCAATTGGTAGGCAACTTCTCCTCGCTTGGCAAGAATGCGAAAAGGTCCAATGTAACGAGGAGCCAACTTGCCTTTGATACCGAATCGATGGGTTCCTTCAAAGGAGTAACCGAAGGTAAGCCATCTCGCCAATTTCATAAGCCATAGGCTTATGCTTGCGGTCATATTGGCTCTTTTGACGAGATTGGGCTGTTTTCAATTTCTCACGAATAACGCGAACCTGCTCTTACGCTTCTGAATCATATCCGGCCAAAGAGTTGTCTCTCCCGGTTTTCACCAGTTAAGAGGCGTTCACATTTCCGCCCATAAAGAACTTGAAAGGAGCTTTGCCTAAGCTAGCTTGATAACTATTTTTATAAGTTTAACTCGGCGAATGGAAGGCATTTCTCCCAATTCATGCGAAAGAGATGATGAAGCTCAAGCATATCCTCTAGGATTTGATTGACTCGCTCTACTTGACCACTTGATTGAGGATGGAATGCGGTGCTAAAGGAGAGACGAGTTCCCATAGCATTTTGGAAACTTTCCCAAAATCGAGAGGTGAAGAGACTTCCACGGTCTGAGTTAATCTCCAATGGAACACCATGAAGAGACACTATTCAAGAGATGTACAAATCAGCTAGCTGGCTAGCGGTTATACTCTCACGAACGGGTAGGAAGTGGGCTACTTTGGAAAGACGATCGACGACAACGAAGATAGCATTATTCCCTCTCTTGGTCCTGGGAAACCCGGTAATGAAATCCATACCGATTTTATCCCATTTCCATTCGGGAATAGCCAAAGGTTGAAGGGTACCAAAGAGGCCGTTGATGTTCTGCTTTAACTTGACGCACGACGTTGCGATTAGCAATGTATTGAGCGATTTCTCTCTTCATCCTAGTCCACCAAAACCTCTGGCGAGGTCTTGATACATTTTAGTACTACCGGGATGAATGGTGAGAGGAGATTCATGAGCTTCCTTAAGGATCAATCGCCAAAGTTGCGCACCTTGGGAACCACTAGACGGTCTCCAAAGAACACGACACCTTGTTCATCGATGGAGAAACAATCCGCGACTCCTTTCTTGATGTTTCTTTTGATGCGGGAAATTCCCGGGTCTACCTTCTGTGCCTTGATGATCTGATCCGTAAGGGTAGGTTTCGCCACCAGGGTGGAAAGGAATCCTCGAGGAACAATGTGAAGGTTAAGTTTACAAAATTCCTCGTGGAGAAATGGTTGACTTTGTTGTAACATCAGATTGTTACAATAAGATTTGCGACTTAGTGCGTCAGCCATGACATTGGCTTTGCATGGGGTGTAAGATATTCCTAAGTCGTAATCTGTAATCAACTCGACCCAACGCCTTTGCTCGAGATTCAAACCGTTGGGTGAAGATGTATTTCAGACTTTGGTGATCAAGTAGATTTCGCAACAATTACCAAGAAGGTAATGTCGCCAAGTTTTGAGTGCATGAACCATCGCTGCAAGCTCTAGATCGTGTGTGGGATAGTTATCCTCATGTGGACGAATCGTCGAGAAGCGAGGCAATCACATGAAGATCTTGCATGAGTATGCAACCTAGTCCTTGTCGCGAGGCGCCTCAATAGATAATAAAGTCCTTAGAAAAATCTGGTGGAACAAGTACGGAGCAGATGTCGCGATTTTCAGTTCTCGAAAGCTGAACTCGCCTTTGTGGCATCCATTCAAACTTCTTATCTTTCTTGAGGAGTTCGGTTAGAGGTTTAGCAACTTTAGAGAAATTTCGACGAAGCGGCGGCAATAGCTCGCTAAACCGAGGAAACTCCGAACTTGCTTGACCGATTCAGGTGGAGTCCATCAAGGACAGCTTGAACTCGCGGGATTGACAAGAATGCCCTTACCAGAGATTACATGGCCTAGATAGGTCACTACGGCAACCAGAATTCACACTTAGAGAATTTGGCATAAAGGCGGTGCTCTCAAGTTTCATCAATACTAGCCTTAGATGTTCGCATGTTCTTCCTCATTCTTGGAGTAGATGAGTATATCATCGAGGTATACCACGATTTAATTTATCCAAATACTCCATGAAGATTGAGTTCATTAACCGAGAAGGTGGTGGAGCATTGGTTAATCCGAAGGACATGACGGTGTACTCGTATTGGCCATAACGAGTAACAAAGGCCGCTTTTAGGAATGTCCCGTTTTAATTTTGATTTGATGGTAGCCCAACCTCAAATCCATCTTGAAAAGATCGAGGATCCAGCGAGCTGATCATACGGATCGTTGATCCCGGGAGCGGATACTTGTTCTTGATAGTGACCAAATTGATGTGTCGGTAATCCACAACCATCCGATCCGCTCCATCCTTCTTCTTGACGAAGAGGACGGGCAAGCCCATGGAGATGAACTAGGACGGATGAAACCATTTTGCAAGGACTCATCGAGTTGTTTCTTAAGTTCGCTAGTTCTAGGGGTGCCATCTTATAAGGTCTTCTAGAGATTGGGACGGTTCCGGGAACAAGATCTATCACGAACTCGACATCCTGTCGCTGTGGAACACGGCAGTTCTTCTCCGAAAGACATCCGGAAAATCACGGACTACCGGAATATCTTCGAGGTCCGGAAGGGGTTGGCATTTAAAGAGTAAAGTCGACGCTCGACACTCGGGTTAAAACATTAACTGCCTTGCCCAAGGATGGGTGAGTTGAACAGTTCTAGTAGAGCAATCAATCTTAGCGTAATGGGCTGACATCCGGTCCATACCCAAGATGATGTTTATGTCCGAGGACTTGAGAGCTATTAGAGAAGCAAGAAAGACTAATCTGTCGACAAGAATTTCATTCCCATGACTTATTCTAGAGGTTTGCCATCTAGAACCGGGGTTTGAATTTCCATGGAGGTGTGCATGTCACGAATGTGGTGTTGTGCAATCGAGCATAGCTCTCGTAAATAAATGAATGAGATGCTCCAGTATCAAAAAGAACAGTTGCCGGATGACAATTAACAAGGAGCGTACCGAGAACGACGTTGTGATCCTCATAGGTTTCCTCAGCTGAAACATAGTTGACGTGGCCACGAGCGGTGGCGGCCGGTTTAGCATAGAGCACCTTTCCTGCTGGCTTTCCACGGCCAATGACTTTCCGACTGACTGGGGTTGTTCTGGGACACTCACGGATGTAGTGGCCCGTCTCTCCACACTTGAAGCAAGTTATCATATTGGGCGTGGAGGAGCATTAGCAGCGGGCCTCCATAAGTCTTGGGCGGTACATATCGATGGTTGGGGCGAGGCGCCTCAAAGGATGGCCTCGGGGTGAACCGGGTGGCGAGCAGATTTGAATCCAAACCCGGCGCTTCGAGATCCGAGCGGATGAAGAACCAGAATCACGGGAGTGCTTGCGTGAAGCTTCAAAGTCAGACTGTCCAGTTTCAGCACTGATAGCCTTGTTGACTAACTTCTGGAAAGAAGTGCACTCGTGCAGACGAAGGTCACGACGAAGCTCGGGGCTAAGTCCCTTGCGGAACCTTGCCTACTTCTTGGCGTCAGTAGAAACCTCTTCAGGAGCATAACGTGCTAAATTCCCAAACTCACGGCTATAAGTATCCACAGTCAGCCTACCCTGGGTGAAGTTGCAGAATTCCTCCCTTTTACGATCCATGAGACCTTCCGGGATGTGATGCTCACGGAAAGCGGCACTGAATTCAGCCCAAGTAGTAATTTGTCCAACCGGACGCATAGCCTCATAATTCTCCCACCAAAGGCTAGCAGGGCCTTCGAGGTGATAGGCGGCAAAAGTAACCTTATCAGCTTCAGCCACGTTGGCAGAACGTAGCTTGTGGGTGATGTTGCGAAGCCAATCATCCGCGTCAAGAGGCTCAACGGAATACTTGAACTTCGGTGGATACAGCTTGACGAAGTCATTGAGTGACACCAGATCATTTCTTGGCTGGCGTGCGGTGTTTTGCTCAATCCGCTCCAGCAAGCGATTGGTCTCACGCTTGTTGCGTTCCGCCTCCAACATAACCTCGGCCAAAGATGGCGGTTGAGGCAGATTTGCATTCCTAGCTGCGCTGGCTTCTCCTTGCTCCGGAGCAGCAGGATTGTTGCGGGTGTTGACCATCCTAGGAAACAAAACAACGGTTTAAACCAGGATGGCAGAATTTATTAAGGAAGTGCGGAATGTAATGGATAACACGGAATGCAGAGATGTTCATCCGTATGACATGGTAATATAAAAACTGCCATATATATACCAACGGTCATACACACCATTCATAGTTTAGTACAAGCCCGATGGAGTACAACTATAGTGAAAGGCGTTACATCTCATCGGAAGCATTCCAAACTCCTATACATTATTTTTCTACACTTCCGGAATGATACACACTAAGTCATATTCCACAAGTCACGCAGGACGGTGGAAATACAACTATTACAATACTAGGGATACTACTACCAACTCAGACAGCTCTGTAGTAGTCCTCATAAAAGTCACCACCCAAGCCTAGAAGTGGAACATGATCATCTGGAAACAGACGATCCTGTGGAGCTTGCGGACCATAGGGACTCGGATGTGGCCGTGGTCCCACAAACGGCGGCAGACAAGGCCCACGAGGAGGAGTGATGCCTCCTACCTCACGCCACTCCATAAAGTCTGGCAGACCAGCCCGCACAGGTACAAGTCCTCATGTCCATGTATCCGCTTGCACGGCAGGTGCAAACCGAGTCAGAGTAGCCCAGTGATCAGAACGGGCATTAAAGAGCTCCATACGCAAGGCCCGGTTTTCACGGTCCTTGTCTTCCAGCATCTCCATAGTGGTGCGAAGGATTGAGTCCTCATGGGATGCATCGCTGTACATACCCTGAAGGTAGCCATGCGCCCCAGGGAGGGATGCTGGCATGTAGCGGAAATCGGTGTTGCACAACAAAGCAGTTCTGGCTCGAATAATAGTCATCATTGAATAGGCTGCATCTTGCACGGACATCCCAATAGTGATCCCAAATCCATAAGAACAGTGGAGCGGTTCAGTAGCTCCGGGATAAGATGGATATATCCTGACCGTGCACAGATATTGGCTTTGATTAAAATCCCTAAACTGCTCCTCGACGGTATATTCAGGATACCATCGGTAACCGGTCTCGACCATCACCCGAACCAACATTGCCATGTGACCACACACACCAATGCAACGGGTTAGACGAACCACTTGGTTCTGGGGACGGGTGGCCATCTCAAAGCACAGCCACAGTGCATAGACATTAGGATTTCTAGGGAAAATCGGGCAGCATAACATCTGTAAATGCTCAAAAACAGATTTGAGACATTCATAATCAGATTGCAAAACCACTCAACAACATCATATCAAGGTTCCGGTTCAACTGATAGCATACTAAAAAGTAGTAGAAACTGAACAGAGGATGTAACCAACAATCCTATAAGTTACTACGGATTAGTAACACGTGAACCTGATAGAGAGAAGAGAGCCTAGTCCTATACCCAAGTAGAATGAGAAGAGGGCATAAGGTAAAGGAGTAAAAGAGCCTTACGTTCCCTCCCACAATCAATTCCCCTACATATAACTAAAGCATTTCTAGACTCAACATCGACCAGTTTGGCTTAGAGAACCTACAGGCAGCCCTGCTCTGATGCCAACGCTGTCAGGACCCCGATTCCAAGTCACATCGACCTAGCCGGTAACACTTCATATCACTTTGCGGCCTCACGCACGGTATTCCCACGGGTGTCGCCTTACCATGGCCCGGGACCGTTTGCGCCTTTTGGCTCACGTATATGATAGTGTCGCTAGCATCCACATGACAAAGAACCCGGCCGACATGGCTAGTCGTGAACCCAAAGCGGCACTAACCCATGGGGACAGCATACATGAATCACATCGAGCATGTCGGTCATCAACGATGAATTCGGGCTGTAGCACTGGGCTAACAGGACTCGGTATCCCGGGCTGTAGCGGCTAGGCAGACTCGAATATCACCGCGTGACATTTCCCGAAGGGATGATATAGGAACGAAGTGAAACACATGCCGCCGATCAAGTGTCCAAGTAGTAGTCTTTGGGCTAGCAGGACTCCGGTGAACCGGGCTGTAGCGGACTACTATCGCTCAGAAGCACGAGACTACATTTCCCCATATGAGAGGCTGCCAAGGATAAACAACTAGTTTGTCGGATCCCACTCATACCAAGCATTTCAATCATACACATAATATGCCCGATATGAGTACATACAACAAGGCATCACAACAAAACTCTACAACTCAAAGTACTTTATTTAAGAGGCTCCGAGGAGCCATACATAACATATCCATACAGATAGGGGTCACATGACCCAACACTCAAGTCATACAAACATACAAGCCCATGCGGAAGCAAACTAGTCTCGAGTACGACTCTAGAAAGAAAGAAAGCTTGTTGAAGCCCTTCTATCTACAAAGGGCCCTTCACAAGCCTTGGATCACCACCGGGTGGCTAGTTCACTCGCCGATGTCAAGGTCTACATAGAACCCATCGGAGGGGGCAGTGTTGTCGTTTGAAAACATTAATTACAAACATGAGTACGGAGGTACTCAAAGAAGTCTTACCACGTAATCCTATCATACATGCACATTCTCAAGAAGGTGGTGGAGTTATTTGCAGCAAGCCAGCTTTGACTCTTGGCTAAGCTATCCTACGTGACACCACTTGAAAAGCATTTGTCGCACACGAGTCCACTAATCACCATCACAATACTCCACCGTGGATCCTCTCTCGTCACCCACGAGAGGGCCATCCATGTACTCACACTTATCTTGAGGCTTTTAGTAGTATCCATTTACTTGTCTATGAACTGATATAGGTAACCCAAGTCCTTCTCCATGGACACGGCTATTCAATAGATCATATTAACCCTGCAGGGTGTACTTCTTCACACACGCTCACCACTTACCGCCGTTTACCGACATGTACTCGGCAACCTTCAAGCGGAAGCCCAACGTGGGTGTCGGCCACAGCCTACCAAAACACTCAAGTCCCTAGTCCGGGTTTATCGCCTATTCAGGTTCCATCCGCAGGAGTCCGCCGAGGTTTCCCATACAGCCCCGAACGATGTGTGCAGGGTTCTCGAGATACCAAACGGCACTTTCGGTACACCGGCCACGTGCCTACCGCAACACAACCCACCCCTAAGGTCAGCGCTGCGTGCGGCCCCCTGCATGCTACAAACACGTAAACTACTTGCAACTCCGGACCGAGAACAAGGGTGGTTAAGAAGTCGAGAGGGTCCATTGGTTTGGGCCCAATGCGTGGTAGTAACTGTTTCATGGATCACAAACACGTAACTCAGTTCTTAGGGACGGCTTCAATGAAACAACCCACCATGTACTCCTACATGGCCTCTCATCGATACCTTTACCAAAACGTGTTCAACACTTTCACTCTCGAACCGACACAACCTTTCACTCCAGTTCATCATCCCGATGAGCCGGACTGACACAACTCTAAGCATAGCAAGCATAGCATGGTAGGAATCACAAACATGGCTCAATCAACTCCTACACATACTAGTGGGTTTCATCTAGTTCTTGTGGCAATGACAGTCATGCAAAGGAAGTGGGTTCAACTACCGCAGCACACAACAGTTTGAATCGCGTTGTCTTAATGCAGTAAACAAGAGCGAAGCGAGAACATGGGTTTGTATCGAATGATCAATGGGTTGCTTGCACGATGGAGTGGTGGTAGGATACCGCCTTGAGACGGATATTCGGATTATCCTCGAGGCGTAACCTATCACGAAAGACACACGAAAATAAACACACATGGCAATATGCAACAATATGATGCATGCTATGACATGGCAATATGGATGTGTGTTGGCCTAATGCAAGCTGGAACAAAAAGGGATGAACTCATTTGAATCAAAGATTCAAATGCTAGCTCATTTAAAATAGCCCTAAAGGTGTAATATCTTATTCTGCTTAAACAGCAAGGTTAACTTGTTTTATCATGCATGAAACCTGTACCAATGGATAGAATGGATTTTTCTGATCATTTTTCATATATAAATCTTTGCATTTGGAGTTACAGATTAATTTCTATGAATTTTTGAAGTTTGAACTATATTCTGGAATTTCCTATAATGGAATAAATCCAGTAATTCATTTACCGTGTCAGCAATGCGTCAGGGTGATGTCATAGTCAACGGGGACGTCCAGGTCAAACCTGACTGATGGGTCCCGCATGTCAGCATAATTAGTTTAGCAAAATATTAATTAAAACTAAACCTGATTAGTTAATGTGGCTGGGCCCCACATCATAGACTCAACAGAGTCAACCAGGCCCACCCGTGGTCAAAGTCAAAGTCGGCTGCGCGGCGTTTAGCCCTTGGCGAGCGACGCCTGGCGGCGGAAGTGGTTTTGGCCGTTCCGGCAACCAAATGGGCCGCCGGAGGCATCTAGGTGGAGGTGGGGACAAGCCGCAGCTCTTGGTGGAGTTAGTTGGGGTCGGGGCGGCCGGAATCGGCGCCGGCGATGACCTAGGCGGCCGCCGGAGTTCGGGTGGAGGCGAACTCGGGGCTACGGTGTGCGGTGAGGTGCGGGGAGTAGTGGGTTAGACCCTACGTGAGGTGGTGAGTGCGTTAGACACCGAGAGGTGGCCGGTGGATGGCCGGGAGCACGTCGGCGACGAGCTCCGCGGCGGCGGGTGCGGTTGAGCTACGTGCGGTCACTACATAGCTCGGGAGCGAGGAAGGAAAGGAGGGGGGAGATAGCTAGGCTCACGGGGCACTCGGGGAAGCACTCGGTGCGGTCGGGGACGGGCTGATGCGGCGACGGCGTTGAAGGGGATCTCCGGCGACGGCGGGGTTGGCCGAGGTCGGTGCAGTGGCCTCGGGCTACTCAAGCACTCGGGGCTCGTCTAGCTCGATGAAGAGGAGGGCGGCGGAGCTCCTAGACACGACGGGGAGGAGCACGGACGACGGGGAGTGCGACTACGGCGACGTCGTGGCTGCGGTGGCGTCGGCCATGGCGGGGGAGCGCGAGGGAGAGGAGCTGGGGAGGAAGAGAGGTGTCTGGGGGTTCGGGGGGAGAGAGAGAGGGCGCTTCACGTCGCGGCTCGGTGAGGGGAGCGGCGAGGCGGCGACCAGGTGCGTGGCGTGCATGCGGTGCTCGCCGCCGAGCACCTGCCTGCCTGCCTGGCCAAGCCAAGCAGCTCGCTGGCGCGGCAGCTGGGCCGGTTGGGTGGCGCGAGGTAAGATTTTCATTCTGTTTTTCTTTTTCTAATTTTCTGTAACTTTGTGGAGTTTTTAAAAATACTCAAACAGCTCCAAAATTCACCAAACTGCTCCTGGTCCATAGTTGGAATATTTCCAACATGAAACATTTTAGTTTGGGAATATTTGGGCATTTGAAATGTTTTATATAATTTTAAATGCCCAAACTCAAATACTTATGATTTAATTCAACAACCTTAGGATGACCTGGAAAATTGTGCACCACTTTTGGCAGAGGCTCTGAACCAAAGCAAAGGTGATGAGCATTTTAGAAGGGCATTTCAGGTTCATTGAAAATAATTTTAGTAAACCCTAGTTGGATTCAAAAGGGGTTCTAGGGGTTCTGTCCTTCCCATTTCAAATTTCAGATGAAACTTAAACATGATGCACACACTAATGCATGGACTAGCTAGGATGTGACATCCGGTGTCTATATAAACCGGAGGGTTTTAGTCCGTAGGACGAACAACAATCATACCATAGGCTAGCTTCTAGGGTTTAGCCTCCTTGATCTCGTGGTAGATCTTCTCTTGTACTACCCATATCATCAATATTAATCAAGTAGGAGTAGGGTATTACCTCCATCGAGAGGGCCCGAACCTAGGTAAAAACATCGTGTCCCTTGTCTCCTGTTACCATCCGCCTAGACGCTTGCAGTTCGGGACCCCTACCCGAGATCCGCCGGTTTGACACCGACATTGGTGCTTTCATTGAGAGTTCCTCGTGTCGTCACCGATAGGCCCGATGGCTCCTTGATCATCAACAACGACGCGGTCCGTGGTGAGACTTTTCTCCCGAGACAGATCTTCGTGTTCGGGCGGCTTTGCATCGGGCCAATTAAGCTTGGCCATCCGGAGCAGATCAAAAGCTACGCCCCGCCATCAGTCAGATTTGGAAGTTTGAACTATCGACCAATATCCGCGGAGACTTGATCTTCGACGGATTCGAGCCGCAAGCGTGCCGCCTTTGTCTCGATGGGCATGATCGGCTCGCAGCCGATAAAGTGCCACGGAGGCTGCACGAGATCCGCCCGACCCTTAATCCGAGTCGGATTCCCGATCGAGGACGAGTGGTTGGACACCGCCTCGGGGCTACAATCTCTACGGCGATTGAGGCGAACTCTATCCTGTCGCTGCGAAGACCTCGACTCTGTGGTGCCGGACTCCTCTCCAGACTGAACCCTCCGCGCCCGCCAATCGAATCCGATTGGGCGCCGGTCATGGAGTTCACTTCGCGGACATCTTTCAAAGACTCGCCCTTTGGCGACATCCTGAATTCACTAAAGTCTCTCTCTTTATCCGGAGAGCCCTGGCCGGACTACGGACATGAAGGTTGGGATGCGGACGACGAAGAAATTCAACGCCACCCACCACCCACTTGGTAGCCATTGTCGATGATTTAACCGACATGCTAGACTATGACTCCGAAGACATCGACGGTATGGACGACGATGCCGGAGACGACCAAGACCCAGCGCCTACAGGGCACTGGAAGGCCACCTCGTCATATGACATATACATGGTGGACATCCCAAAAGATGGGAACAACGATGGAACAACGGAGGATGACCCCTCCAAGAAACAGCCGAAGCGCCGACATCAGCGGCGCCGCTGTAAATCCCGCCACAATAAAAATGGTGATTCCGGCACGGGAGATAATAACACCCCGGACAGTGCCGAAGAGAACCCCCTCCAGCAGGACTCAGCGCAGGAGGAGGGAGAAGCAAGTCCGCACGACAGTGTGGCAGAAAGAGAGGTCGAGGACGATAATTGTGCGCCTCCCTCCGAAGATGAGGCAAGCCTCGACGACGATGAATTTGTCGTGCCTGAGGATCCCGCCGAACAGCAGCGTTTCAAACGCAGGCTTATAGCCACGGCAAGCAGCCTCAAGAAAAAGCAGCAACAGCTTAGAGCTGATCAAGACCTGCTAGCTGACAGATGGACTGAAGTCCTTGCAGCCGAAGAGTATGAACTCGAACGCCCCTCCAAAAGCTACCTCAAACGCAGGCCGTTGCCTCGACTAGAGGAGGAAGCACCCAAGTCACCAGCGCACGACATGGCAGACCGGCCACCCCGTGGCCGCGATAGAGAAGCCTCTCGGCCCTCCGCTCAAGCCACACCCCGACGCCGCTCAAAAGTACCAAGACACGGGAAAACGCGCCGGACTTGCGAGATATATTGGAGGATAAGGCAAAACATACAAGATCGATCTACGGATCGTGTGGGCGTAACGACGCGGGATGATTACCGTTGCGCGGATACAGCAAACCTGGCGGGCGAACACGATGAGACAAAGCTCATATGAGCTACGCCGTGATATAGCCCAATCTGAGGCGCCACACACCCACTATGCTTCACAGATGAAGTAATGGATCATCAAATCCCCGAGGGCTTCAAGCCCATAAACATCGAATCATACGATGGCACCACAGATCCTGCGGTCTGGATCGAGGACTATCTCCTCCATATCCACATGGCCCGCGGTGATGATCTACATGCCATCAAATACCTCCCACTCAAGCTTAAAGGACCGGCTCGGCATTGGCTCAACAGCTTGCCAGCAGAATCAATTGGTTGTTGGGTGGACCTGGAAGCCGCATTCCTTGATAACTTCCAGGGCACATATGTGCGACCACCAGACGCCGATGACCTTAGCCACATAATCCAGCAGCCAGAAGAATCGGCCAGACAATTCTGGACACGGTTCCTAACAAAGAAAAATCAAATTGTTGACTGTCCGAATGCAGAGGCCCTTGCAGCCTTCAAACATAACATCCATGACGAGTGGCTTGCCCGACACCTAGGACAGGAAAAGCCAAAATCCATGGCAGCCCTCACAACACTCATGACCCGCTTTTGTCTTTGGAGAGGACAGCTGGCTAGCTCGAAGCAACAACTTGCCCAAACATCCTGATAGTTCGGATACCAAGGACAGCAATGGCAGGTCACGTCGCAACAAAAACAAGCGCCAGATTAACGGCGATAACATCAAGATACGACGCGTCAATGCGGATTCAGAGGCTCTAAACCCGTCGGCGGAAGAAGCCATTCAAAAGAAATACCCAGGGCCCGTCCAACTTGGACCGAATACTCGACCGCTTGTGCCAGATACATGGCACCCCCGAAAAACCAGCCAATCACACCAACAGAGACTGCTGGGTGTTCAAGCAAGCAGGCAAGTTAAGCGCCGAACTCAATGACAAGGGGCTGCATAGCGATGACGAGGAAGAGCCCCGGCCGCCGAACAATAGAGGACATAAGGGTTTTCCCACGCAAGTGCGGACGGTGAACATGATATACGCAACCCACATACCCAAAAGGGAGCGGAAGCGTGCACTAAGGGACGTATATGCGATGGAGCCAGTCGCCCCGAAGTTCAACCCATGGTCTTCCTGCCCGATCACCTTCGATCGAAGGGACCACCCGACTAGCATCCGTCACGGCGGCTTCGCCGCATTGGTTCTTGACCCAATTATCGACGGATTTCACCTCACCAGAGTCCTGATGGATGGCGGTAGCAGCCTGAACCTGCTTTATCAGGATACAGTGCGCAAAATGGGCATAGACCCCTCAAGGATTAAACCTACAAAGACGACCTTTAAAGGCGTCATACCGGGTGTAGAGGCCAGTTGTACGGGCTCAGTTACACTCGAAGTGGTCTTCGGATCCCCGTATAACTTCCGAAGCGAAGAGTTAATCTTCGACATCGTCCCATTCTGCAGCGGACGAACCGCATTTGCAAAGTTCAATGCGGTGCCGCACTATGCATACCTCAAGCTCAAGATGTCAGGCCCTCGAGGAGTAATCACGGTCAATGGAAACACCGAACGCTCTCTCCGAACGGAGGAGCACACGGCGGCCCTCGTGGCGGAGGTACAAAGCAGCCTCTCACAACAATTCTTGAGTCCGGCCACTAAGCGTCCGGACACTGTCAAGCGCGCCCGGAGTAACCTACAACAAGACCGCCTGGCACGATTCAAGCACGCGTAGCAATCCGGCCCCAACCCCCGTCCTCGCAAAATTGCAAAGCTAGTATTACGCATACATATCTGGAGATACCATGGGCATATGGGGAGGGGCAAGACCACGGCACGCCAAGAATGCGGCTCGACCGCACCAGGGGCTCCCGATTGTGTCATTCTTTTTCTTTTTTCCCTTTTTCTTCCTTTTTCTTACTTTCAGGACTCCGTCTTTCATCAGTCCTGTCCGGCACTAGAGTCGCCGAACTCCCGATGCAACAGCCAGGGAAGCAGAAAGCCACGTTAATTGTTCAGGTGGTCTCTATTACGAGCATTATACCTGTTTTACATACCATCACGCAGCTTACCCCTGGAGGGGGACATGTTAGATAGTCCCATCCCTTGCTTATCGCACAATTTGCATCGCTCTGCTTCCATTGCAGTACCTTTTTGAATAAACAATACATAGCTTTTGCTTATTATTGCTCTACTTCATTTATATATACATATGTTCATTTCACGACATGTTGCAACCGTACACTTTGGTACGGCCGATACACCAGGGGCTTAAGTATCCCAAAATTATGGTGTGACAAGTCTGAACACTTTCACAAGTGCGGCACCCCGAACTTATAGCATTATATGAATTGGCTCCGAATCATGTCTTGGGTCAATAGTTGGGTTTGCCCGGCTCCCGTGTTTTGGTACCTTACATTCCGCTATATCGGCTAAGGTAGCACCGGAGAACCATCGCAATTGTGCCCAGCTTGAGCTGGGTCGAGCACCTCGGTGGAGAAAGCTAAAACTGACCGTCATGATAGGGCGAGAGCCGGTCGCTGTTCGAGAGGTTTTTCGAGTCCCTAAAGACTTATGCCGCTTAGAGCGAGGAACCGAATTGTCCGCCAAAGGCGTGGATAGCGCCCGAACTCGGTCTTCCGAATACTAGGGGCTTCACGAAATTTAAAATTATAGAATTCTATGGCTAAGTGAGAGTGTTCAAGCATTATAAGTCCGGTTGCCTTGTTCGTTGTGTTGGCGCCTCCTAGATGGACCCAAGAATGGGAACAAGAGTGCTCAAGTTTATCCCGAACACCCCAAAGACTCGTGGCATGGGGGCTGAAGCCAACGACTTGCCATCTCTCAAATTTGATAAAAGGCCGCACATAAGGTAATATTTTAAATTAATAAGCGTTGCTTAGCGCATATGAACAAGTTTTCAGCGTACAGGATAACAAATGCGAGTTTATTCAAAAATTACATCTTTGGAGCCCTCATCCGCTATTCGGCGGGCACCCTTCAGGAGGCCCTCATAGTACATTTCGGGCGTGCGACGCTCATGACCCTTCGGTGGCCCATCCGTCACGAGCCTCTGCGCATCCAGCTTTCCCCAGTGCACTTTAGCATGGGCAAGGGCCCGACGGACACCTTCAATGCAGACGGAGCGCTTGATGACTTCAAGCCGCGGACAGGCATCCACCAGCCGCTGCACCAAGCCGAAGTAGCTCCCGGGCATGGCCTCCAATGGCCACAGCCGCGCTATAAGGCCCTTCATGGCATGTTCGGTGACCTTGTGGAGCTCGACCAGCTGCTTCAGCTGGTCGCTCAGGGGCACAAAATGTTCGGCCTCAAAGATACCGAGACCGTAACACCTTTTCCGTCGAGCCCTCCTTGGCACGGTAGAATGCGGCAGCATCAGACACACTACGGGGAAAATCTGCGAATGCTCCTGGAGAGCTCCGAATCCGGGTAAGTAATAGGTAATTCACTCTCACATGCTTGCTTTGCATAAAGAATGCCTTACCTGCCGCTATCTTATTCAACGACTCAATTTCTTGGAGGGATTTTTGGGCCTCGGCCTTAGCAGCTTTGGCACTTTCAAGAGCCGAGGCGAGCTCGGACTCTCGAGTCTTCGAGTCACGCTCCAAACCCTCGTGTTTTTCCACAAGAGCTTGGAGCTCTTGCCGTACCTTGGCCAGCTGCGCCTCCCCCTTCTCTCGCTCGGTCCGCTCCGCGGCCGCTTTGTTTTCGGCCACGGACACCGCCTCCTTCAGGGTCGGCACCTCATTCGTGGCCCCTGTAGTACCCAAGTTATCCTTGTTATTTTTTGCAACCAAAACCTTTTCTATAAGGTATTTCTTTAATAAGGTATTACTTACCTTCTTTGTCCTCGAGCTGCTTCTTGGCTTGTCCGAGCTCATTCTCGGACCGCTCGAGGTTCTGCTTCAATGCATTGACCTCCATGATCGGTCGGCAGAGAGGTCGCAAGCAGCCTGCATTCCCATATTGACATACTTATGTTAGACTCCTGCGTATATCTTTTTAGATCCTTAGTCCGGCTTTTCTTTCCGAACACGAACTAAGCATCGAGGGCTACTGTCTATGCGGTAACATTTTATATATTCTAAACTTACCTCAAAGCCTCGTTAGAAGGCTGGTGCAAGCTTGGTCAGTCCGCTCTTGGCGGACTGAACTGTCGGATCACCGCACTCATAATAAAGGCGGTGCTCCTCCTCGATGGAAGCGCTGTTAAGCGCCTCCTGTAAGCTATCCGGTGCCTCCGGTTGGACGGAGGACACCGGCGTCTTACCCTTCTTGCAAAGGATCCGCTGGCCGGACTTCGGAACTGCTGACGGTTCCGGCATGGAGTCCGGACGAGGGTCGGGCTTAGAGCCCCTGGGGGTCTTGCCCCCCGCGCGCCTGGAGTCCGGGAGGTTGCCTTGTGGCACCTCCGGCGCTACCTCCTCTTGACCAAGCCCCCCTTGGGGCCCCACCACAGTGTCATCCGCAGTGTGAGGCGAGGAGGCGGTCGGAAGCGAAGTACTCTCCATTTCCGACAAGCCCAGGGACCCGCTCGATGAATCGGCGAACTCGCCCTTACGCGGGCTGCACGGTTGTTCGACATTAGAAAACACTCTGCAATAATAAAAAACCATGGGTATCCGAACACTTACGATCTCGCCAGGGGCTTGGCCCTTGTAGGCCAATCCTCCTCGTCGTCGTCGACGTTGGTGGAGAAGTCCGGAGGAAGGGTTCTTCCTTCTTGGACCCTCCGGCCTCCCGGTTAGGGCGGCCTTCCTTTCTTATCCTCCCCGCTGGGAGGAGCTTCTTCTTCTTCCTCCTCGTCTTCGGAGAAGATTCGCTTTAGAATCGACAAGACTTTTGGCGTCGGGAGCTCCTTGAGTTCCCGTGGCCTCCTTCTTGGCCTTCTTCTCCGGTACCATGTGCGGCGCCGGAGCCAGCAGCCCCGTCAATCGGGCGTCCTCCGGGTCTTCCGGCAAAGGAGCCAGACTGTTCATCTGTCCGGACGTCTTCAGCCAGTCCTGTCAAAGATTAGGGAATTTTAGATCCCATGTAGAGTCAATCTATGAAAAAAGAGTCCCGTAAAGGGTAAAATAACTTACCTCGCCGGCTGGACGCCGCGAGCTGTATCCGCGATCCTTGTTAGCGGATGTTGGGGCTTCAGCGCCCTTGAACAGCACCTTCCAGGCATCTTCGTACGTAGTGTCGAAGAGCCGGCCCAAGGTTCGGTGATGTGCCGGATCGAACTCCCACAAGTTAAAGGCCTGTTGTTGGCATGGGAGAATCCGGCGAATGAGCATCACCTGGATTACGTCGACAAGCCTGAGATTCTTGTCCACCTGGTTTTGGACGCATGTTTGAAGTCCGGATAGCTCTTCCGAATTCCCCCACGTCAGGCCCGTCTCCTTCCATGACGAGAGCTGTGTGGGGAAGCCAAATCTGAATTCGGGGGCCGCCAACCATTCGGGGTCGCGTGGCTCGGTGATGTAGAACCATCCCGATTGCCACCCCTTTATGGTCTCCAAAAAGGCGCCCTCGAGCCATAGTACCTTGGCCATCTTGCCAACCATGGCGCCTCCGCACTCCGCTTGACGGCCGCCCACTACCTTTGGCCGGACGTTGAAGATCTTCAGCCATAAGCCGAAGTGGGGCTGGATGCAGAGCAAAGCCTCGCACACGACGATAAACGTCGAGATGTTGAGGATGAAATTCGGGGCCAGGTCGTGGAAGTCCAGGCCGTAGTAGAACATGAGCCCCCGGACAAAGGGGTGAAGTGGAAAACCTAGTCCGCGGAGGAAGTGGGGGAGAAACACTGCCCTCTCATGGGGCCCGGGGGTTGGAATAAGCTGCCCCGCTTCGGGCAGCCTGTGCGCAATGTCGCCGGACAAGTATCCGGCCTCCCGCAGTCTTTTGATGTGCCCCTCCATGACAGAGGAGGCCATCCACCTGCCTCCCGCTCCTGACATGGTTGGAGAAGGTTGAGGTGGGATGTGCGAACTTGGGCACTCGAGCTCGAGTGCGTGGAAATGAATAAGCAAAGGAGGAAGAAGGCATGGGTGAAAAGGTGGATCCTTATCCCCTTATATAGACGGACGAAGCTATGCGTCCCCCACCAGCCTGGTAAAACTCGCTTATTTCCCAAGCGCCGTAATCAATGGCGCGGATGGGTTACCCACGTTTGTATTGATGAGAATCCCGGAATAAGGGGGCACGATCTATGCTTTGGTAAGACGTGCTAAGGAAACCGCCGCTAAACGCGCCGAGGTGGAACAAGAAAACGATTCGTATGAAGGCCTGGCCGTGGTGTGATGTCACGCCCTGAATACATCGCCAGATCTGTGCAAAATTATTCTCTCTACGGTGTTATGTGGAACTTGTTTTGCGAACCGACACTATCCTTGTGTTCAAAACCTTCTATGAAGTATTTGGAGGAGGAACCCGCCGCAATGCCGAAGACAATCAACGCGCCGGACTCGTCGTCATTGAATCCTGTTTGTGGGCTACCGAGGAGTCTCGGACTAGGGGTGTCTGGATAGCCGGACTATCGCCACGGCGGACTCCAAGACTATGAAGATACAAGATTGAAGACTTCGTCCCGTGTCCGGATGGGACTTTCCTTGGCGTGGAAGGCAAGCTTGGCGACACGGATATGTAGATCTCCTACCATTGTAACCGACTGTAACCCTAACCTATCCGGTGTCTATATAAACCGGAGGGTTTTAGTCCGAGGACTAACAACAATCATACCATAGGCTAGCTTCTAGGGTTTAGCCTCCTTGATCTCGTGGTAGATCTACTCTTGTACTACCCATATCATCAATATTAGTCAAGCAGGAGTAGGGTATTACCTCCATCGAGAGGGCCCGAACCTGGGTAAAAACATCGTGTCCCTTGTCTCCTGTTACCATCCGCCTAGAGTTCGGGACCTCCTACCCGAGATCCGCCGGTTTTGACACCTACAGTTAGGGTGTCAAAATGGTGAAGTGGTCGATGTCGAATCCTTGTCAAAGTTGAGCGGCGGTGGTGTCAATGTCGAACCATTCCTAGTTAGCCGATACACCCTAGGAAACGGGAAAACCGCAAACTCAAAATCTCAAGGGAAAATGTCAAATGGTGGTAGCGGAATGCGTTGTGGTTTCGGAGTTAGCAATGTAGAAGTGATGGTGGTGGTTGATTACGAAGAAACCGTCCCTAAGTAGCCGAAACACCTTAGGAGACTCAAGTCACCACTCAAGCAACCACAAATGCTATATGGATAAAAATGGGTTAGGTTGCGGAAAGCTATGGTGGTTTTGCGCCTGATGTGGTGGATGGCCTAGGCAAATATGCCAAAATGCCAAAATTTTGATGGAGTCAAATGATGTTGAAACCTATCTAGATGTATGGGGGATGTCAATAGCTACTCAACAAATGAAAGAACGTCAAAATCGGACTTCGGGAGCGAAAGTTATGGCCGAAACGGTGATGGTGTTGGGCTGATTTGGGGGGGGGGGGTGCGGGCGCCCAGCGGTGAGAGGTGCGGGTGCCCGGGGTGGTCAGGGGAGTTGGGCGGAAGAAGTGGCCCGGGGGACCGGGTGCCGGGAGGGAACGGGTGCGGGCACCCGGGGTGGTCAGCGGGGATGCATGGGGGGTCCGGGTGCCCGGGGTTTGAGGTCCGGGTGCCCGGGGGTCGCGGATTTGGACGGAAATTTGTGGAGAAATGGAAGAAATTGGTGGATTTCGTAGAGGGAAAGGTGGAGACGGATGGGGGAAGGCTAGATCCACTTGAAACCAAGCAAATCCATGGATCAAAACCAACAAAACCTCACCAAACCAACAAATCACAAAAAAAATTGGGGCTATTTTTGGTGGGGAATTTTCAAAATTGGGAAAGAATACAACAGAATTAGGCTATAGAACAAGATGGGGGGCTCCAATTTCGTGAGGAACCGTGGCTCATGATACCAAGATGTTGTAGGGTGGAACCCTAGATGGAGATCTTTCATGAATTGGAGGGGAAATCCCCAAGAACATGAAGGACACAAGATAGGGGAAACACTCAAATTGACTAGATCCAATCACACATATGCTAGATAAAAGAACACACAAGAGGTCACAATGATCCAAGGACAACAAAGGAAAGATACAAGGTACTAGTTCATCCCAATCCTATGAGGAGAGAGGTCTTGGTGATCCTAAGATGGGGATTGTCGGTGGGAACGACACCTATGGGATCAAAAGAATCCCTACTACGGTCGCGGGGCGCGGGGTCGTGAGAAGAGCGGATCTAACAGATAGCACATGGTTTCCTTATCCAGGTTCGGGCCGCGAGGATGCGTAAAACCCTACTCCTGCTTTGGTGGTTTGTTTATCTGTGTTCTTGAACTAGCAATGGGGCGGAGGAGCTCCAAAGTCAATCTCCTCCCGGTCGCCTTTGGGCCTCCTTTTATAGGGAAAGGGGTCTCCACAAAGGGCACATGTGAGGTGGAAAGGGTATAGTGATGCGAGTTTATCCTCGTGATTATATGACAAGGCGCCTTTAATGCGCCTTGCTTAGGTGTCCTTGCTTTATCGGGATGGGGAGAGCCTGTCTCCGTCGCCGCCGCTCCTTTCGATGTCGACACGCTACCGCCAGCGATGCCCGTGGTGCCATGTAGGCAAGGTGCAGCCGAGGTGGCGCAGTGATGGGTCTCCACGAAGATCCGCTTGCCGCCATGCAGGTGTCGCCCAACTGGTTGGGTCGGCAATGCATGCGTAACGTGGTGGAGGTTTGATTGGCGTGGGCTCGATGGTGGCCCACGGGTGTTCTTGGCAAGGGCTCGCCGTAGTCTCCCGGCAAGGGTCTTGCCGTGGCGCTTGTTGTCATCCCCGGCAAGGCTCTTGCCGGGGCCTTGTGGTCCTGCTTGGCTGGGATCCCGCCAAGGGTCGCCATCTTCTATAGTGTGTATCTGATCTGAATGTCTTCACAAAGATCTGCATGCCACCACGGGATGTCTCTCAATCTTGCCCCATGGGGGGGGGGGACTCAAGGGTGATTCGCTCCGTAGGTGTGGGGCGAGCTGCCACGACAACGGTCTTGCCGGGTTTGCTAAAACCGCCTCCCGGCAAGGATCTTCTTTGGGGAGTCCGGCTCCGCCCCTTTGCTCTTGTGGTCTTGGTCTTGGCGCTGTTTCGCTCCTCTCGAAGCTTCGCCTTACCTTGGCTCACCTCCCTTGCCTTGCGTGAGGCGATGGTGCCCGCGCTCGCATCGCCTGCACAGTTATAGGGGTGCAAAAGTGTAGCCCTCTTTTGTACATCGACAGAGCCCCGGCCTGATCCACACATAAGCGCAATCGCGTCTGGGCTAGGCCCAAAACGGTGCGCGGGCAAAGGGGTGGTTTTTACATGTAAGTATTCACAAGATCAAGGCTTCCCATGCCTCCCGCGGGTGGCTCGGCGGGAGGCGTGTGACGTGGGCGGCATGCGTGGGGCTGAGCATTTACGCGCCACATCGCAGCTAATGTGAAAGGAGGCGGCCCGCTTCCCATAAAAGGAATAACCGCTGGCGCCGCTTCACTTTTCTTCTTCTCTCGCATCTTTTCCAATCTCGTGAGCCGCTGCTTTCTTCTCTTCCTTCCTTCATAAGCTCGCCGACGCCTTGCCGCCGCTTCGCCACCCCTCTTCCTCAATCCTCTAGACCTCTCGGCCGCCATGGCGCCCAAATCCGCCAAGGGCAAGGGGGTGGCTATGGCCTGGACCGTGGAGTCGCCGGAGAGTGCGCTAGGGGACCGGACGAAGTCCACCTTCTTCTTCCCTCGCCGGTTGATGTTCATGAGCTCCGGCCTCCTTCAAGCCCTTATGGGGAGTGAAGACGGGGAGAGAATTGGCATCCGCGACGCTGCCATTCCCGCCGCTATGCCGATCCTGCTCCAAATCGGTATCCTTTTTGTCGACACTTTCTTGCGGTTATGCCCCTTTTCCGATTTTCTTCTGCAACGTCATGCACACCTTCGGCTTTCGCCTCTTGGATTTCACTCCAAATGCGGTGGCGTGCCTGACTCTCTTCGCGCGAAGGCTTTGCTGGAGTGCAGCCCAACACGGCACTCTTTCGCCATTATTTCTCCCCTCGAATCCAGCCCGGAGGCGCCGCCTCTGGATGCGTGCCTGGATCCCAAGATCCAAGGAGGCGTACCCGGATGGTGCCATGAAGGAGAGGTGGGAGGAATGGCGCGGCCAGTGGTGCTGGATTGAAGACGAAGACCCGCCGGAATTCTGCAAGGTCCGCCGAGCGCCGCCGGTCCGCGACAGTGATTGGAGTGATGTCGATGCTGCCGACGGGAGGCTTACTGTCGCCACCACCAGGATCCTCCGACTGAACCGGGCTGGGCTCACCCTGGAGATGATCGGGGCGGACTTCATTCGCTGCCGGACGCCTGCTGCATAATAAGGGAGGCCAGCCGCTTTTACGAACCCGCTCGACATTATGCGGCTTTCCCCGCCTCGACCACAACTTCACGGTGATGGCGCACGCCCACTTCGCCAGCGGCTTTTCCAAGCTTGATGGGTCGCGACGGGCGAGGTCGAACGGCCGGCAAGGCCGCCGTGGCTGCCGCAAAGGTCGGCAAGGCCGCCAAGGGGCCGTTCTTCGTTGCCAGCGGGTGGTCCCGCAGCAATAACTCACGCCGGTCCGAGATCATTGATATGATGCCGGACTGCAACACGCACGGCCCTGTCCCGAGCTGGAAGGAGCCGACAGACGCAGATGTGCAACAATTCTTCGACTCCTTGATCGAGGTATACGTCAATGCTGACGCCGAGTGGTGGCTTGTCATGGACACCACCCAGGCGGAGCTGGACTACATCGCCACTAGGGCGAGGGAGGCACATCTTGCCATGGAGGCCGGCAGCGCCGGGGGCGTGGAGGACAAGGCCGCGACGGCTGCGGAGGAGGAGCAGTTCACCCTGTGGGCGGCGGCCACCGAGGAGGTCAGCAGTATCGACGCTGGAGCCCCGCTTGTCGAGGACGCGGCCGACGAGTCGTTGTCACAGGAGGACGTGGCGGCGGGCTCGACGCCAGCCAGGGGAAGAGGGCGAGTCCTGCGGCGGTCCGGCTCCGGTGAGCCGGTTCGGCCCGGCAGGGCTACGCGGCCTCAATTGACCCTGGAGGGGTCCGATTGCCACACGAGGGCCACGGCATCGAAGGGGCTTACGAAGGCCGCTGAGAAGAAGAAGGCGACAATCCCTTCCTCATCCGGGCGCGCACAAACCCCGCCATCTTCTTCGCCTCCTCCGGCAGGTGTCGACTCGGATGACGATGTGGAGCTCCCTTGATCTCGTGCTCAACTCGGAGAGGAAAAGGAAACTGTGGAAGAGGAGGAGACGGATGACAGTAAGCATCTGCTCATCTGCTCACTTCCATTTCCCCGAAACGGGTCGCTTGTCTTGATCCATTTTTTGCTTTTGCAGGGAGACAGAGATGTTGGCCCAGAGAGTGAAGAGGGCGAGGACCTTGGCGATCAGTCAGTTCCCGGCTGGGGCTTCAAAGACACCACTGGTGGTGCTGAGCAGCCCGAACAGCAGCCCCCGGCGTAGCCCCCAGCGTAAGTTCGTCACCCTCTTCTTACTCGACATGTGGCAGGTGCTCGATGCTATGATGCTGACCTTGCCGGGTTTGTAGGAGGGGAGCGGCAGCAGGAGGAGCCATAGAGGGCTACTCCTAACACACCACCCCCATCGACCACGCGCCAAGGGGGCGCCCCCGGCAAGGGCATCAGCACGAGCCCACACCCATGGAGGAAGAGGGGAACTTAGGGCCGGGTGACTCGGCCACGACGCCAAATGTCATGCGGAGGGGACTTCCTTCACAGCCTGCACCGGTGAGTTGCCCGTCCTTCGCTCTGTTTTTCCTTATTCTTTCTTGGCTTCATTGCTCCCATTGTTGCCTGTGCCCTCCTTCAATGCACATGGAGGATGTGGACGCCGTTGTTGGAGACATTGCCGAGGAGGCTGGCGCGGAGGCCAGCAGGATTGCCGCCGAGGAGGCCGCCAAAGATGCCGATGAGGCCGCCACCGACAAAGCCGCCAAGGGTGCCGCCGAGGACGCCATTGTGGGAGCCGCCAAGGCGACCAGCGAGGCTTTCGCCGAGGGCGCCACCGTGGACCTGCCGGTAAGGTTCGGCAAGGCCTCCGCCGAGGAAGAGGTGGCGGTGACCAGCCTCCTCCTCCTCAACCTCGGGCCCCGACAGATATCTCAAGGTGGGCGACGATCTTTTCGCCCATCTTCGAGGCGTGAAGTCGAGCGCCCGCCAAAGGGGAAGCCTTGACGGTGAGGTGCTTGCCGCCACCGGCTTGAGGTGGTTGATGAGCCGGGCGTTGGCGGCAGTTCTCTGTAAGAGCAGCTTTTCCGCCGCCATGGGGGCCGATTCGAAGCTCCAGTGTTTCACTGCGCGCCTGCTCGACAAGGTCAAGTCCAGGATGGCAACGGTGGACAACGCGGGAGGTGGACTTCAAGGCGCGGCGGCCGAGACGCAGACCTGGTTCCACCTGCATCATGAGGAGCAGAGGGCCTTTCAGGAGGAATTGGCCAAGCGCAATGTGGAGCTCACCATGAAAATGGCCGACATCGAGAAGGCCTCGAAAAGGCGGCGAACTTGGCTACAGCGTCAAGCCGCCCGAACCAAGATTGCCGCCTTTGGATTCCTGGAAGAGTACCTCTCCGCGTGCGGAAGCTTAAGCTTATCGCAACGCTCCATGGCAAGGATGAGGAGCTCGAGGCCCTTGTCGCGCGACGGACTCGGGAGCTGGAGCAGAGGCACAAAGAGGCACTCGATGCCCAAGCTCTAGCCCACGCCGGCAAGGTGAAGGAGCTGGAAGCAGAGCGGGACAGGCTGAAGGAGCAGGCCCTCAAGCTGTCCGGCGAGAAGAGCACGCTCAACCGCGCCTTGGTCGAGGCGCAAGGAGCAGTCATCAGCAGGATTGGGAGCTCTTCGACGCAGAATCTCCATCGAGACCTCAAGCTGAAGCCGAGGATCTCGAGAAGATGTTGTCTGAGAGCAGGGCTCTGGAGGAGACCTTGACCGAAGCCTCGAGGAGGAGAAGCAGCCAGCGGGCAACGAGGCCGCCTCCCCACCAGTGAATATGTGGTGGGTGAGAACAGGTGGATCAGCCATCTGGAGGTCGTTGCCCGTGAGGGTCACCTTGCATTGGCCACCATGGGGATGCCAAACGTGAGGTATTCCCCGAGCGAAGAAGGACCGCTAACGCCAAGTCGACCCGGCTTCGAGGGCATCATCGAGACCTTGGCCTATATTCACTCCAACAAGATGGCCACGCTCGTCGAGGAGGCCCGGCGACTTTGCTGGAGGGTCGTGACCAAGGTCCTCACCAAGATGGCGACCGAATCCTGACCTTGACTTCGCGGCCGCCGATGAAGAGCTTGCGGATGGTGTTGACCTCACGGTGCTCAAGGAGCGATCAAGCCCATCACCGACGCATCGACGAAATCAAGAGGGTGGAAGGCCGCCGGGATTAGGCATCCCGCTCGTCTTCGCGCACGCGGGTTCCCTACCAAGACAAATTTTATCTTTAGTTAGAACCGCCACTATGACGTGATGTAATATAACTTTGAAGTACTCTTAATTTTCATGCATGTTATTTCCCCGTTCGATTCCTCTTTGTATGCGTGCCCTACATCGATCGGGTAGGCTTGCCTGCATGGAAGCCCCTACCAGCGTTTTGGGGACGGATCCCCAGGGCCTGCCAGGTACGCATGCTACCGGACGAGCCACCTTCCCGTTCCGAACGTGGCCGCTCAAACTGTCGAGCTTGACTCGAGTCAGAATCGAGGGCGTTGTTGAGCGCGGAAGGTTACTCTGCCATTCTCGACGCAGCCGCTGAGCTGTTGAGCGGACTCGAAACAGGGTAAGCGTTGCCCGATCGTGGGAGAGCCTTTCGTGCAGGTTTCTCATACAAGGCGTGACATCTCCGGGGAATAACTCAAATAAGAGGGTAGCACAAATAAGGGTTGGTGCAACTTAGCTACTTTTTGCGATCGCCGAAAGTCAATCTTCGGGCCTCCTTTCTTCTTCAAGGGTCACGAATATGAAGGAGTGCCGGGCTAACTGCTAAAGCCAATCCTCACAAGCGCTTCTAATCGGGCGCACTAAATATGTCGGTGGGAACGGCACCTATGGGATCACAAGAATCCATACTACGGTCATGCTGGGTCGTGAGAAGAGCGATCAAATAGATAGCACACGGTTTCCTTATCCAGGTTCGGGCCGAGGATGTGTAAAACCTTACCCTGCTTTGGTGGTTTGTTTATCTGTGTTCTTGAACTAGCAATGGGGCGTGAGGAGCTCCAAAAGTTAATCCTCCTCCTGGTCGCCTTTGGGCCTCCTTTTTATAGGGAAAAGGGTCGCCACAAAGGGCACATGTGGAGGTGGAAAGGAAAAGGATGCGAGTTTATCCTCGTGCATTATATGACAAGGTGCCTTTAATGCGCCTTGCTTAGGTGTCCTTGCTTTATCGGGGACGGGAGAGCCCTGTCTGGTCGTCTCGCTGCTCCCTCAAGGTCGACATCGCGCTCCTAAGCTAGCGATGCCCGTGGTGCCATGTAGGCAAAGGTGCAAGCCGAGGTGGCGCAGATGGTGGGTCTCCACGAAGATCCGCTTGCCGCCACGCAGTGCCTACCCAACTGGTTGGGTCAGCAGCTGCATGCGAACGGGTGGTGGAGGTTTGATTACGTGGGCTCGATGGTGGCCCCACGGTGTTCTTGGCAAGGGCCTCGGCCAGAGCCCCCGACAAGGTCTTCTGTTGGGGCCCCGCAAGGGTCTTGCCGTGGTGCTCTCGGTCATCCCCAAAGAAGGCTCTTGCCGGGGCCTTGTGGTCCTCCTTGGCTGGGATCCCGCCAAGGGTCGCCATCTTCTATAGTGTGTATCTGATCTTGAATGTCTTCACAAAGATCTGCATGCCACCACGGGATGTCTCCCGAATCCTTGCCCCATGGGGGGTGGACCAAGGGTGATTCGCTCAAGAGGGTGGGGAGAGCTGCCACGGCAAGGGTCTTGCCGGGTTTGTTGAAACCGCCTCCCGGCAAGGATCTTGCGGGGAGTCCGCCTATCCCTTTGCTCTTATGGTCTTGGTCTTGGCGTCGCTGCCTCGCCTCTCGAGCTGCCTTACCTTGGCTCACCTCCCTTGCCTTGCTTAGTGCGGTGGTGCCCGCAGCTCAGACTGCCCGTGCACAGTTATAGGGGTACAAAAAGTGTACCCCTCTTTTTGTACACCGACAGGGATCCTTCCCAAGATGGGGGCTTGATATCCACTAGGGATCTTGTTGTAGGGTGAAACCCTATAGGGGATCTTTTCACACTTGGAGAGGGACAAGAGGAAGAACACTCAAGAACACAGGGAATAAATCACTCAAACAAAGCAAAATATCACATCCACTAGAGTAGCATACATGAGGTCCACAAGATTACATGAACAATTCAAGGAAAATAGCACTAGGTAAGTTCTTCCCATTAGGGGAGGTGTTGATCTTGATCTTCTCCAAGAGGAGGGCTTGAGGGCTTGATCTCCAAGAGGAGGGGATACAAGGAGCAAAGCTCTCTTTGATGTTCTAAATACTTTACTGTGGGGCTATTGCCTCACGGTTCCCAGTCAAAATAATGTTCTAAATACTTTGCTATCCTTCCAAATGAGCTAGAAGATGAGTATATACTGCCTAGGGACGAAATAATAGGGAGAGAGGGGTACAAGGGTCAAGTGACCACAAACACACGGGCTGTTCCGGTGGGGTCCGGGCACCTGGAGTCGAACTGGCCAGGCACCCGGACCGGTCAGAGCCGCCTGGAGAAGGGGGGCCTGGCACCCGGGGGTCCTAGGCCCGGGCACCCGGGTGGCCGTAGGAGGCTGGGGCGGAGTAGGTCGGGCAACCGGGGCCGGTTGGCTCGGCACCCAGGGTGGGCTGGGCGAGACCCATGAGGGGGGCCGGTCACCCGGTGACGATGACATGCACCTAGGGTAGGGTAATGGGCCAGACCTAGGCACCCTTCCCAAGGACACTGCCCTACAGCCATATACATTCAAAGGACAACAACATCTACCGACTGAAATCACCTCAGAGTGCAACCCACTCAACCAGAAGCACTTCACTCGGATAACCCAATTCCATTCGACCAGGATATACTCACTCGACCACATCAGAAAGCACTCGGAGTACAGAAGGTCTAAAGTCACTTAGGATGGCAACGGTCAGGCGTTCACTCCGTAGTCTTAATGATCATTATATGTATTTATTGCTGGCGTTACCAGTAACGTCTCACCTTTATGTACATTAAACCCCTTGTAACATGGGCTGGCTGGGGTCCTGGCGCACTCTATATAAGCCACCCCCTCCACTGGCACAAGGGTTTGCACCCCCTGTAACTTCATGCATAATCCAGTCGACCGCCTCCGGGCACCAAGACGTAGGGCTTTAACTTCCTCTGAGAAGGGCCTGAACTTTGCGTGCACAACCTCATTGTAGCTAGGATCTTTCGTCCTCTTACGTACCCCCATATTCTACTTTCAGACATAGCACCACGACAGTTGGCGCCCACCGTGAGGTAGGTGTCTTAGCGACCTTCCGGTGAGGTTGCGATTTTCTCGATTCCCATTTTCATGGTTTCCGGTGGTAGATTCGCTGGGCCATGAGATCCGTCTTGGCGCGCTTGTTTTCGTCACCGACGACTCCGCCTGGCTCCAGGAGGACCCCCTCGACGTCGAGGCGCTCCCGTCCGCGGGGCGACGCGCTTCCGCGCATGCGTCAGCGGCGTCCTTGTGCGGCAGCCGTCGACTCAGTATCCGTCGGCTCGCGGGGCATCTTCGCTCCCCGTTATTTGTTGTCGCAAGCGATCTGTTCGATCGCGGCTTCAGCGGTGGGTGAAGCCTGCAGTGGCTCGCTAGACGACCACCCCTCAAGTCGCGACAATCGAGCCCGATGAGTCTCTCTATGGCCTGTTCGACCTGTCGACTGGCTCTGTCGAGACCCCGTCCGAGTGCGACAGCAGCAACCCTGTGGTGGAAGTTCTGATGGTCGACACGCCGTACAGCCCGCCTGGTTTTCATCGCGGCAACGGTGGGGATGGCGGCGGTGATCCGTTGCGTGTTCACGAGGAATACCATCTCGAAGCCCTCTCTTCGTAGCAGAGGGAGGAACTTCACCGCCGCAACATGGAGGCGCTCCACACTCCCATCATCAGAGAGACTTCCGAGGCTCGGGCCTTGGAATCTCTGGCGGCAAGCCACTTTGGCTGGCGCTTTTCATTGAAGAACTTCAAGCATGCACCTCGGCGAATCGCTCGACAACTGATCCCTGAGTCCAGTCGACGGCGGCAATTGTTCCCGCCTGAACCTCAGGTATACCGCACTCCGATTCAGAATCTTACAGCTGCTGCCCGTATAGCAAAGTCGATCCAGCCATCCCAATTAGAGGCTGGAAGAGGTTTGATGCAGATCCGAGCGCTGCTCTGGGCAGCAGGAGAGCAAAACACTGCCGTTTCTCAGTCTCGCAACATGATCCATAGCAGATCTATGGTGGCTGAGACAGTACAGTCGGCGCATAGCCCAAGATCGCCCCCGCGGCGCGAGGGATGTGGGCATCGCCAAGAGCAGTATTTGGGTCGGAATCACGAGCAGTATGATCATCGACTCGGTCGTGATGACCGCCGTCGAGTGCCCCGCCCCTCAGAGGCGGATCGTATATGCCTGGCAATATGATGGCGAGCACCGTCTGACAATAAGCGGAGGTCCAGGTCGACCCAAAGAGCCTGGGTTTGATCACGAGGTCGATCCTCGTTCAAGGTCTGGTCGGCGAGCGAGCAAACGAGGGAAGGACTCGGCAGAGACCGTTCGACTAATGCTTGAGTTCATGTCTCCAGGCCTGAATGTTTCAACAGAGCTATCAGAGCCACTGAGATTCCTCCTAACTTCAGGTTGGCCATGGGAGTGAGCAAGTTCACCGGTGAGTCGAAGCCTAACACTTGGCTGGAGGATTACCGAGTGGTTGTGCAGATCGGTGGGGGTAATGATGAGGTAGCCATGAAGCATCTTCCCCTGATGTTAGAGGGTTCGGCCAGAGCTTGGCTGAATCAGTTAACTCCCGGCAGTATATTCAGCTGGGAAGAATTGGCCCGAGTGTTTGTCAGGACATTTAAAGGCACTTGCAAACGACCTGCAGGGTTGGTAGAATTGCAACATTGTGTACAAAAACCGAATGAAACTTTGAGGGATTACATCCAAAGGTGGACCACTTTGCATCACAGTGGAGAATGTGTCTTAGCATCAAGCAGTTTGCGCCTTCAAGGAGGGCGTTCGGTATCGAGAGCTTAACCTGAATTTCAGTCGGACATGAGACATGACCCTGACCCGAATGATGGAAATAGCAACTCGGTACGCAAACGGCGTAGAAGAAGACCGACCCCGCAGTGGCAAGGGCAAACCAGTCCGCTAGGACATCGGAGTAGGAAATTCCAATCGGAAGCAGAAGTGCAAAGTCGAACCCGCGGGTCCTGGAGAGGTTGCAGTTGTGACCCAAGGAAAATTCAAGGGAAAGCCTAAGGGGCCCTGGATCCCCAAGAAAGTAAAAGATCAAGCAGGAAATGATGTGTTGGATTTGCCATGTCACATTCACACCAAGAAAGATGAAGAGGGTAATCTGATTTACCCCAAGCATACCACTCGACAATGTCGACTCCTTATCCAGCAGTTCCAAGAGAAATAACCTAGTGACAAAGAGAAGGAATCTGATAAGGATGAGGACAAGGAAGAGGATGATGGTTACCCCAATGTCAATGCCACTTTAGTGATTTTTGCTGATGTTGAGAGCAAAAGTCGACTGAAGGTGATCAACAAAGAAGTAAACATGGTTGCTCCGGCAACGACAACATATTTGAAGTGGTCAAAGACTCCTATCACATTCGACCAGTCTGACCATCCCGCGCACGTTGCAACCCCAGGGCGGCAAGCGTTGGTGGTCGACCCAGTCGTGGGGGGCACTCGACTGACCAAAGTTCTGATGGATTGCAGCAGTGGTTTGAACATTTTATATGTTGAGACCCTCAGAGAGATGGGTGTTCTGATGTCCAAGCTCAGTGAAAGCAATATGCGATTCCATGGTGTCATCCCAGGGAAGAAAGCCGATTCACTCGGCCAGATCACTCTGACGTGGTTTTTGGTGATTCGAAGAATTACCGCAAAGAAAAGTTGACATTTGAAGTTGTGGATTTTCATAGTGCTTATCATGCCATTTTGGGAAGACCTGCATATGCTCGTTTCATGGCTCGACCGTGTTATGTGTACCTCAAGCTGAAGATGCCTGGTCCCAAGGGTGTGATCACAATCACTGGTACTCGGCAGAGAGCGAAAGAGTGCCTCCAGAAGGGCTCAAAGATTGCCGATGAACAGATGGCAGTAGTGGAAATGCAAGAATATAAGAAGAATGCAGATCCGAGTGGTTTGTTACGTGCCAACAAGCCTCCTTTAGAATCTGCATTTCAGTCGTCTGGTGAAAGCAAGCAAGTTCACATTCACCCGACCGATCCTAATGTTGCACTGACTCATATTTTAACATCACATGACAGCAAATAGGAAGAAGCGCTCATCCAGTTCCTCTGTGAGAACTGGGACATCTTCGCATGGAAGCCTTTTGCGAGTCGTTTGCGAACAGGTGTGACCAGGGAACTGGCTGAGCACCGTTTGCGAGTCGACCCGAAAGTAAGACCTATCAAAGAGCATCTCCGACGGTCCACCGTGGAGAAGAGAAAGGCAATTGGTGAAGAGGTCGCTCGACTTCTAGCAGCTGAGTTCATCCGCAAGATATACCACTCCGAGTGGCTCGCCAATGTTGCCATGGTCCCAAAGAAGGACGGTTCACTCCGTATGTGTACCGACTTCAAGCATATCAATCGGGCCTGCCCGAAAGATCACTTCCCTCTTCCCCGCATCGATCAGACAGTCGACTCGACTGTGGGATGTGAGTGATTGTCCTTTCTAGATGCATATTCCGGGTACCATTAGATCCGACTATATGGACTCGATGACATAAAAACAGCTTTCATCACCCCATTCGGGTGCTTTTGCTATGTTACTATGCCCTTTGGTCTCAAGAATGCTGGTGCCACATTCATGCGCATGATACAGAAGTGCATGCTCACTCAAATCAGTCGGAATGTGGAACCATACATGGACGACATTGTGGTTAAGTCGCGCAAAGGTTTTGACCTGCTGACTGACCTTGCTGAAACCTTTGCCAACCTGAGGAGAAGTGTACATTCGGAGTTCTAGGTGGAAAGTTACTCGGTTTCCTCGTTTCCGAACGTGGGATCAATGCAAACCCAGAGAAAGTCGGTGCAATCCTCCAAATGAAACACCTTGTGCGGGTGCACGACGTTCTGAAGCTTACTGGTTGTTTGGGCGCTTTGAGTCGATTTATCTCTCGCCTCGGTGAAAAGGCTTTGCCTATTTACCGACTGATGAAGAAATCAGACAAGTTCGAGTGGACTCCTGAAGCTGACGCGGCATTTGCAGAGCTCAAAGCCCTGCTTTCCACCCAGCCGGTGCTCGCTGCTCCAATCAGCAAAGAGCCTTTACTGCTTTATATTGCAGCCACTGGACAAGTTGTCAGTACAGTACTCACGGTCAAGCGAGAAGAAGAAGGTAAAGCCTACAAGGTTCAACGCCCAGTGTACTATATTTCTGAAGTCTTGACTCCATCCAAGCAGAGATATCCGCATTATCAGAAGCTTATTTATGGAATTTACTTGACCACGAAGAAGGTTGCACATTACTTCTCGGATCATTTGATTACAGTTGTCAGTGACGCTCCATTGTCAGAAATCAGAAATTCTGAACAACAGAGATGCAACTGGTCGAGTGGCAAAATGGGCAATTGAACTCCTTCCATTAGATATTAAGTTTGAGGCAAAGAAAGCAATCAAGTCCCAAGCAGTAGCAGATTTCCTCGCCGAGTGGATTGAGCAGCAACAACCGACTAAGATTCACTCAGAACATTGGACTATGTTCTTTGATGGATCCAAGATGTTGAATGGTTCTGGTGCTGGGGTAGTCCTGGTATCCCCACAAGGTGACAACCTCAGTTACGTTCTCCAGATTCACTTTGATTCCTCCAACAATGAAGCTGAATATGAGGCACTTCTGTATGGGTTGCGTATGGCCATTTCACTCGGCGTCTGTCGCCTATGGTTTACGGCGACTCAGATTTAGTGGTCAATCAAGTGATGAAGGAGTGGGACATCAGGAGCCCAGCTATGACTGGATATTGCAATGCTATGAGAAAGTTAGAAAAGAAGTCTGAAGGCTTAGAGCTCCACCATATACCTCGACTGAATAATCAAGCAGTTCATCACCTGGCAAAGATAGGTTCCAAGCGGGAGCCCATTCCCAGTAGTGTGTTCTTAGAGCATCTTCACACACCATCAGTTCAAGAGGATCCTTTCACAAAAGATCCCCCGCAACCAAAAAGTTCTATTGATCCAACTGAAGTCGAGATTCCGGCCGTGATCGACCTGATCATGGAAGTTTCGGTCGTCACTCCTGACTGGACAGTACCGTATATTGCATATCTGCTCAGGAAGGAACTCCCAGAAGATGAAGATGAGGCTCGTCAGATTGTTCGTCAATCCAAAGCCGTCACCGTGATAGGTGGCCGACTTTACAGAGAAAGTGTTACTGGAGTTGCTCAGCGGTGCATCACGCCTGAAGAACGTCGAATGATCCTCAATGATATCCACTCGGGGACCTGTGGTCACCATGCGTCCTCTCGGAACATTGTGGCCAAAGCATACCGATCGGGATTCTATTGGTCGCGAGCAAAGGAAATGACAAAAGATATAGTCGACAAATGTGAGGGCTGTCAGTTCTACTCCAACATGTCCCACAAGCCTGCATCAGCTTTGAAGACCACTCCACTCATCTGGCCCTTTGTTGTTTGGAGATTGGATATGGTTGGACCTCTGAGGACCGGCAAGATAGGCTTCACCCATGTGCTTGTTGCAGTCGACAAGTTCACTAATTGGATTGAAGCCAAACCCATCAAAAACCTCGATGCAAGTACCGCCGTCAGCTTCATCAGAGAGTTAACATTCAGATATGGGGTCTCGCGTAGCATCATCATAGACAACAATTCAAACTTTGATTTAGATGAGTTCAAGGCTTTTTGTGCTTCCCAAGGCACTCGGGTCGATTATGCTTCGGCTGCTCACCCGCAGTCGAATGGACAAGTAGAAAGAGTAAACGGTTTCATCCTTCAAGGGTTGAAACCCAGGATGATGCGTGACCTTAGGCACTCGGCGGGCGCTTGGGTAGACGAGTTACCATCAGTACTTTGGGGATTAAGAACAACACCAAATCGGTCGACTGGCCGGACTCCCTTCTTGATGGTCTATGGGGCTGAAGATGTGCTGCCGAGTGATTTACTTCACAACGCCCCCCGAGTAGAAATTTTCTCAGAAGCCGAAGCGGAACAAGCTCGACAAGATGTTGTGGATCTTCTGGAAGAGGAAAGAGAGATGGCCTTGATCCAGTCGACCATTTATCAGCAAGACCTCCGACGATTCCATGCTAGAAACGTGAGAGGTCGAGCATTTCAGGAAGGAGACCTTGTGCTCCAAGTAGACTAGCAACAGCCTCAAAAGCTTGCTCCTACTTGGGAAGGTCCCTTCATCATCACCAAGTTGCTCCACGACGGAGCATAGCACCTCTACAATTGGAACACAATAAAGATGAGCCACGTGCTTGGAATGCGGAATTGCTCCATCATTTTCATACTTAAACATTTAGACTGTCGAGATGTAATAAGAAGTACCTTCCAGTTTGTTTATCAAAGATGCAGTTTTACACTCTCTTGAATGATTGTTGTTACATACGCATGTGTTCAAAAAAACCAGCGGGTGGCTTAGCTGCGAACCTGGATCGCCTAAGTTTCAAAAAAAACTCCAAGTGAAGAGCAACCTTCTCACTCAGGGGCTTAGCCGCGAACTCGATTCGCCTAAGTTTTAAAAATCCTACCGAGTGAAGAGCAACCCTCTCACTCAGGGGCTTAACTGTAGTTCTGTACTCGCCTAAGTTTGAAAATCCTACCAAGTGAAGAGCAACCCTCTCACTCGGGGGCTTAGCTGCAGTCATGTACTCGCCTAAGTTTTAAAAATCATACTGAGTGAAGAGCAACCCTCTCAATCGGGAGCTTAGATGCAGTTACGTACTCGCCTAAGTTTGAAAAATCCTACCGAGTGAAGAGCAACCCTCTCACTCGGGGGCTTAGCTGCAGTCCTGTACTCACCTAAGTTTGAAAATTCCTACCAAGTGAAGAGCAACCCTCTCACTCGGGGGCTAAGCTGCAGTCCTGTACTCGCCTAAGTTTTAAAAATCCTACCGAGTGAAGAGCAACTCTTTCACTCGAGGGCTTAGCTGCAGTCCCGTACTCGCCTAAGTTTGAAAAATCCTACTGAGTGAAGAGCAACCCTCTCACTCGGGGGCTTAGCTGCAGTCATGTACTCGCCTAAGTTTGAAAAATCCTACCGAGTGAAGAGAAACCCTCTCACTCGGGGGCTAAGCTGCAGTCCTGTACTCGCCTAAGTTTTAAAAATCCTACCGAGTGAAGAGCAGCCCTCTCACTCGGGGGCTTTGCTGCAGTCTCGTACTCGCCTAAGTTTTACAAATCTCCAAGTGAAGAGAAATCCTCTGCCTCGGGGACTTGGCCACACGCTGTATCTCGATCCGCAAGGACGACTAGGTGCAGGTCGTCTGCGACCCTCTCCTTGGAGCTGCGCCACAAATACAACATGCGCTCCATCTCGATCCATAAGAACGACGAGGTGCAGGTCGTCTGCGACCCTCTTCTTGGAGCTGCGCCACAAATACAATGTATGCTCCATCTCGATTCGCAAGGACGATACATGCAGGTCATCTGCGACCTTCTCCTCAGAGCTGCATCACAAGTACAAAAGTCTGTTCCTCGTGAAGAAACAAGTTCCACTCGGAGATAAAGACAAGCATATTCAAGGAAAAACCAAGTTTAGATAAATCCCACGAGGTTCCTAATCGTAGATAAAAGTACTTGGGCATCAGGCCCGAAGGAATTTAGCGGTTACAAAATCACTCGGCATACCGAGGCAAATTTAATTAGGGCTTAAAGTTTGTTTACTCCACAAGAGGAGGGCTGGCAGGCTCGACGAACTCATCCAGGTCGATTCTGTCTGCAGTGTGAGTAGCAGCCTCAATAAAGGTCTCCATGAATGACCACAAGTCAAGCATCTTGGTGTTGGCAATCTTGATTGCTGCTAGTTTCTCTTCCTTGGTTTCTTTGTAGTGGACACGAACTAGAGACAGAGCCACGTCAGTGACACACCGAGCAGATGACTTCTTCCATTCCTGCACTCGACCGGGGATCTCATTGAGTCGAGTCATCAGAGACTCGAGGTCATTTTGGAACGTCACCCTTGGCCAGACCACCGTGTCGATCCGTGACACCGCAACCTTCAGTCGAGCGAGGTGGTCCATGACGCTGGCAAGACGAGATCCCAGTCAGAGCATGTTCAATGCAGCTTCATCTTTAATAGGGGAGTTGATGGAGTCCAAGCTTGTCTCGATTCGCCCGGTCTCTTCCTCGAAGTTTTGGCAGAATTCTGCACTCACAGAGAAATAATGAGTCGACAGTTTTATGACGAATCGACGATAGCAAATCAATTGGACAAGGAAAAGTACCTTCAAGCATAAGGAACAACTTCTTGGCGAGCCCTCCCAGATAAACCTCCAGCTCGTCTCTCTTGCAGGTGAGGTCTTCCACTTTGTCGGTCAGAGTCCCCTTAACCTTCTTCAATCACATCACTTCCTTGTTGGCTTCATCAAGAGCAGTCTTGAACTTGGTATTTTCTTCTTCTAACTTTCTGATTGAAGCCAACTTCTGGTCAGCGAGTGTTATTTTCTCTTCTGCAGTTTTCTGCGCGGCCACAAGGTCAAGATCCTTCTTCTCCAAGGTCTACCAAATTTTTTTCTAAAAAGAATAACACTCGGGTCAGAAAAAGGAGGGAAAGGATGGCAAGAGAATCAGTCCACAAGTTTAACCCCCCCATACCAGCAGTTTCATCCTTAGCCTTCTGCAAGTTTTCCTTGGCCAACTCCAGATCAAGATTGAGCGGATCTGCTTCTGCTCCAAGTCAACAAATCGAGCTCCAAGCTCACAAGATTTTTGCGGTCAGTGAACATTCAGTCGACAGAAACAAATTCTGGTTGCTTCCGAGCAATAAAGTTCAAGTTCAAAGAGTTCTAAGACTACTACCGAATCAAACATTCAGCAGTAGTCTAGGGGACTACACCCAGTGGGTGCACTTAGCATGCCCCCACTGGTTCGGCTTTCCAATCGACTTGGTTCGTCCAGTATAAAAAAGAAGCAACAGTTATTCTCAGACCACAACCGACTGCCCGCAGTCGACTACGGTCTCGGGGACTACCCCTAGTGGGCGCACTCAGCGTGCCCCCACTGGTCCGGATTTCACTCGACCGGACCTGTCTAGAACGAGTGGAAGAACTAAAAAGAGACATTTTTATGAAGACCCCACCGAATTACACATTCAACGGCGGCCTCAGGGACTACACCCAGTGGGTGCACTCTGCATGCCCCCACTCGTTCAAACATACAATCAACGCAACCTAGTCGACTCAAAGTGGAAAAACTACTCAGCAAAAAATTGAAACACCCAGTGGGTGTACAGATGCAAGGTGCAGACTAACAATAGATGGACGTTAAAAGTTTTCGGATAGCATATCCTAACAGAACAAGCATCAAGCTAGAAGATCGGTCGGAAATCAGCTAACCTAGACATTGGTCTGGAGTGCTGAGTTGGCGTCATAGGCAGCCTGACTGTCCTCGCGCACCACTTTCATCTGCTCCATCATAAGGCCTGCCTGGCGTGTGGCTTCCTTGGCAGCGCTCACTTGGTCCTCTGGGACATGGTGGGTGGCGAAAAGTGGAGAAGGTGGAACAACCACAGCAGCTTGAGGATCTGAGGCATGGAGTTGCACGGACGAAGCAGGGACTTGGACAGTCGACGACGAAGGACCCTCAGTCGACACAGGATCAGCAAAGGTAACAGAAGCTTGATTAAGGTCCCTAGACTGCTGGATCACTGGTTCTGGCATTGGGGTCGACCGAGGTGCCTTGCTGGCTGGCACCCCCTGCCTGAGCTCCTACCTCTCCTTACCATAGGCCTCTGGGGCATATCTTCATCAGCGTCTGGAAGTTCAATAACGTTCGGCGGTGCTGCAAAAGATTCAACCACAAGGGCTCAGTCGACCTACAAATCAATCTACAAAATGACGACAAAGAGGGCAGGGGTCATACCTGCTTTGGAAGTGACCGCATCTTCAATCCCCTCATCACTTTCATCCTTGTAAATGGAAGTCCCAGAAGTAGCGGCACTGCAAGTTTCAGGATTCACTCGGTCAAGATGGAGAATGAGTCAACCGTAGTACTGAAGTTTCCAAACACCACAAGAACAAAGAAACAAAGTAAAATACTTACGCATAGGCAACGGGAACGTCCACCTTGATTTTAGGTAGGGCCTTCCGAGGCTTTGCAGGCGCAACTTTGGGCTGCTTTGGAGCCTTCTCAGCCTCGTCAGGAGTGGATGTATGAGTGCGCTTCAAGGCTTGCGTACTGGACTCAATTGCTTTGCCCCGCCCACCTGCTGGGTTGTGTGTCTGCTTGGAACGCCTTCCGGATTGGGGTGGCGACTCGACTTCCTCACTACTACTTGAGTCGTCGCTGTCCTCATCGTTCGAGTCCCGTGATTGCCACTGAGCACTTTCATCTGCGCTCGCCTCGCCTTCCTAGTCCAGATCCCTATTCGGCATTGAGTACATTTCAGTATATATCTACAAGACAAAGAATCAATCAAATTCAAAGATTATTGCAAGTCAGAATTATGAGACACTCGGTAACAAATATCTAAACTTATCCGGTTTGTGTACAGAGTCGAATGGCACAACTCTTCTAGACCCCCTAGGGCTGTCCTTGTTTCCAGTGATGCTCTGTAACCACTGTGCCACTATCTTCTCGTCAACCTCCTCAGGATGGATCCGAGTGGTGTCGTTCATCCCTGAGTATATCCACATTGGATGGTCGCGTGCCTGGAGAGGCTGGATGCGTCGACTGAGGAACACCTCCAACAAATCCATACCAGTCACGCCGTCACGGACTAGCTGAACTACCCGGTCGACTTGCATCAACACTTCTGCTTTCTCCTCCAGAGTCTCGAGCAACGAAGGGGGTTGATGGACTCGGTCCATGGTGAAGGGAGGAAGACCGGTCGACTGACCGGGAGTCGGAACATCCTTGAAGTAAAACCAACTCGACTGCCATCCCCTAACCAAGTCAGGAAGGGTCATTGCAGGGCAAGCACTCCTACCTCTCGTTTGGATCCCTAAACCCCCGCACATCTGGATCACTCGGGTCTTATCATCAGTCGGACTGGCTTTCTTCACGGACTGAGAGCGGCAAGTAAAAATGTGCTTGAAAAGATCCCAGTGTGGTCGACATCCCAAGAAGTATTCGCACAAAGATACGTACGCGGCAAGATATGTGATTGTGTTGGGAGAAAAATGATGAAGTTGGGCTCCGAAAAAGTTCAAGAAACCTCGGAAAAAAGGACGGGGAGGCAAAGAGAAGCCGCGGTTGACATGAGTGGCGAGGAGGATGCACTCACCCTCCTGTGGCTGCGGCTCGAGTTCATTCCCGGCAGCCTCCCAGATCTAGGGGCAATCAAGCCCCCCGCTTCCAGGTCATCCAGATCTTCTTGCCGGATTGCAGACCGGATCCAGTCCCCCTGAATCCAGTCGGGCGGCAATCCGGACCTTGATGACGACCCCCGACTTGTCTTCTTGCCCTTCGACTTCGCCATCGCGTCGCCTTCTTGGCGTGCTCCAAGGCCGCCGTCTTATCCTTTCCCACCGCCGAGGATTGCTCTCGGGCGGAACGGCGGCGTCGAGAGCGGAGAGGGGAACGGTGGAGAAGCAGAGGAGGAAGAAGGGGAATAAGGAACACTATGCAATCGCATCGACCTCAACGCCTTTTATGGGCTCGCTTCCGAGTGGCTGACGCATGGGCCCAAACGATCATGTCAAATCCCGCAACAGTCGCGCGCTCGGTACGTGGCGAAAAAGGCGACACAAGAATTGAGGCGCCCTTGCCTAATCCGTTCCATTTACTACGGTGCCATCCTCCCACGCGCTCTCCAAATTTCAAATCCCGAAAGATCCGGGAATGACAGTGCAGCCAATCGCGCTAAAGATTTCGTGCCATTACAAAATCAAAGCACATGAATATAAGTTCACTCGACAAATTATGAATGGATCAAGGCCACTGAAAGTGAAGTTAAAGGCTTAGCATGGTTCGCCGTCCCAAGTAAAATGCCTCTGAAGCATAGGAATCGGGTCGGAACCATCTCCAACTTCTTCTCCACTCAGACCTCAATCCATTCGGGGGCTAATGCCAATGACATGTACCTAGGGTAGGGTAATGGGCCTGACCTAGACACCCTTCCCAAGGACACTACCGTACAGCCATAGGCATTGAAAGGACAACAACATCTACCGACTAAAATCACCTCAGAGTGCAACCCACTCGACCAGAAGCACTTCACTCGGATAACCCAATTCCATTCGACCAGGATATACTCACTCGACAACATCAGAAATCACTCGAAGTATAGAAGATCTAAAGTCACTTAGGATGGCAACGGTCAGGCATTCACTCCATAGTCTTAATGATCATTATATGTCTTTATTGCTGGCGTTACTAGTAACGTCTCACCTTTATGTACATTGAACCCCTTGTAACGTGGGCTGGCAGGGGTCTTGGCGCACTCTATATAAGCAACCCCCCTCCACTGGCACAAGGTTTCGCACCCCCTGTAACTTCATGCATAATCCAGCCGATCGCCTCTGGGCACCGAGACGTAGGGCTTTTACTTCCTCCGAGAAGGGCCTGAACTCGTAAAACTTGTGTGCACAACCTCATCATAGCTAGGATCTTGCCTCCTCTTACGTACCCCCATATTCTACTGTCAGACTTAGAACCACGACACCTGGGGCCTTGGGGCCGGGCACCCGGGGCCGGCTGGGGCGCAGCCCAGGCAGAAGCCGGGCACCCGGGTCCGAGGTGACCGGGCAACCGGGGTGTCCATGGGGTTCGGCCCTCCCCACGTCTTCGAGTGCGGGTACCCAGGGTGTCCAGGAGCTTCTCTCCTTCGTTCTTCTCGACCTCTTCTCCCTTCTCTTGTTCCGTGGGCGCTTGGGTCTTCATCCTTGCTTCCTCACGATGATCTCTGATGTACCTAAGAATGCATAGTGTATCTCTTTGAGGTAGAATCTCATTCTCATGTGAAACCAATTGGAACTCGGAGAGGAAAGAAGTGACCTCGTTCTCGATGTTGCGTGCATGTGCTTTTGTCATCGGTCTTCTCGGTGCTTGTGGTGGTGATGGAGTGTCATTGTGGGTAGTCAAGGGATGCTCCACATCAGATCTTCTCCTAGGAGGTCTTGATCTCCTAGAGGAGTGGATACAAGGAGCAAAGCTCTCTAATGTCTCTCATATACTTTGCTATCCTACAAATGAGCTATGGAAGGGGTATATATAGTCTAGGGGCGAAATAGAGGGAGAGAGGGATACAAAGGTCGAAAATGACCCTGAAAACATAGACAATTCGGAGTAGTCCGGGCACCCGGGGTCAAGTGGCCCGGGCACCTGAAGGTGGGCGCAGCTCAGTGTGGTCGGGCACCCGGACAGGTCAGAGGCTTCGGCTTGGGCGCGTGAAGGGGGAGCGGGCACCCGGGGGAGTGAGAGCCCGGGCACCCGGGGCGAGCTGGACCGGCCCAGGCAGGTGGCTGCGCACCTGGTGCGCCTGTGGTACTGGCGATCGGCCGGGCACCCAGGGCAGGCTGGGGCGACGCCCAGGCGGGGACCGGGCACCAGGGGTCGACACGGCCAGGCACCCGGGATCTCCAGGGGACTTGGCCCTTCCCGTGGCTTCGTGTCCGGGAACTCCGTCTCCTTGCACGTCTCGATGCTTCCCTCCTTCTCCTTCCTCGGTGTGTGCACGAGTCTCCCTCCTAGCTTCTTCGTGGTCAAGTCCTTGTACTAACGAAGGCACAATGAATCCATTTGAGGTAGAACCCGATTCATATGTGATTCCGAACGAGACTCGAAGAGGAAAGAATTGACCTCGTTCTCGATGGTGCGTGCACATGCTCTTGTCATCGCTCCTCTCGGTGCTTGCGGTGGTGGTGTGACGTCCATGGTGATGGTCGAGGGATGCTCCACATTACATTGGACTTCAAGTTGAAGTTGAGTTGTAGAATTCCTTTCCGATTGAAGTTGAGACTGGAGAAGTCAAACTGATTCAGGAAGCGAATTCTGTGAGCTTGTGTGACTACTAGTCTTGAGTAACTCACTACATCAAGACATGACTTTGGGGATGTCTCGCTATCTTCAAGATATTTTTCCTTCTTTGCTGCAATATATGTTGGGTTTGTCTCACATCCTTCAACATCCTTGTGCATGCCATCAAGCATATCACCTTGAAACAAGCAGAGAGATGATATGTTTTCCAGGTATGTAAACAAAGATGGTAACTGCATTGTCAATTCCATTCAATTTCATATTAGAAAATAAAGCGACAATTCAAAATGTCAATAGCATAATTTTGCATTGTTCATAATGCGGGGAGTTTCACCACACTACTGGATTACCATATCAACAAAATACAATCATGGTATCTATTTCAGTTAATGTGCATGCCATGTTGTTCATATCATTAGCCAGATCAATAAGATAAAGCAAGAAATGATAAGGTGCAAATGTGGGCTGCTTCACCACACACTAGATTATAGATCAACAAAACAAGCATGCATGCAGGGCTAAAGAAAATCATTGGATCTGTATTGAGTAATGTGCATGGTATGAATAAGGAATTTGGTTTTATGACTAAAATTTGGAACTTACAATTGTTGTGAACATGAATTTTTGTAGAGACATCAAACTAAACAACAGTTGACGATAGGTAGTATGAGAAAATTAAACAACAGTTGAGGATAAAGGCTTTAGAAGGACTGACCATTAACAGTTAAGACCGGTTGTATAATGCCCTTCTTAATGTCAAGGGAAGGATAACTCAAGAATTTCAGCACAAAATCTTCTTCATAAGCATTGCTTGTACTCTACATTTTGTAGAGAGTAATTATAGATATGATAATACTGGAAGGGATATAGTATAACAAAGATAAGATGCAGATTGATGCTACATAATCAAGTACCTATCCATGTAAGTACAAGCGCTATAGGACAAAATGTACTGACAAGAGCAATGGGCTACAGTTCTGCACTGGCATTGTATGTGTATTCAACTTTTTGGTAAGACTAAATATAGATCTGATATTTTTTTAGTGAATGGTGGGCAAGCGAGATAAGATGTATAGTAATGCTACACAATGAACCACTCCCTCCTTCCCTTAATATAGGAGTGTTTTATACACTGTTACTATACAAAATGCTCTTATATTATGGGACAGAGGGAGTAGTTGTTAATGTAAGTACAGTGATACAAGATGTTCGGTCCTTACAGGAGGACTGCAGAGCTAAGCCTCTTCACAAGAATTAGGTTGATTCTAAATTTATGTAAGATTCAATATGAATTTTATGATGTACATCAAATGGAGGATAAGGAAGCTAACATGTGTAGTGATGCTACATTATTAACCAGCTATGAAAGTAAGTATGGTGATATAGGGCAAGAGGTACTCACAAGAGCAATGTAGTGTGCAATATAGTTGTGAGATTCTATGGTCCCTTGAGAATGAATATTCTTCTACAAACAGTTTTCGTACAAGTGAGACGGTAAGGCACATGTAGAAATGTAGTTCAAATTGTGATATGATATCATAGAGAGTACCTTATGCTGCTAATGAGATCAACGTGTAACAAGATTATTCCAGTCACTGCTACTAAATGTAGCACCAGAGAATTTATAGAAATTTTGTTTAGAGGCTTGCCATCAAAGTGCGCTTGCCTCGGGTAGCAATGATACTTTAGCAATGCATGCTTGAAAAGCACAACCAAGCCTTGCTCGTGTTGAGTATCCAGTTTGATCCTCTCCTATTTAAAAGAATGAAATCTTTTTTCTTCTGTCAGCACAAACATAGGCACTAATTACCATGAATAACATTAGTACATTACTTACACGTAAGTTGCAGAGGAAGATTGGAAATTGTTCTTTGTCTGTGGTATAGTCTTTCCATGAAGGAAAGATCCGCACAAAGTTCATGACAACAATAAAAGCTTCATCTTCTAAACTGGGAAGAAGTGGAACATGGGACCTATTTGCTGTAATTACGGCTCTCTCTCATTCGAAAAGGGATTTGGCAACTAGATTTGGCGTGGTCTTTGCTGGAATGGGGCTTTTGCGTCATAGAGCTGGTGCTATGTCAACTGGCATGGTCATACTGTTTGTTGTAGTTGGGGTCTCCTGAGTTGGGGCATCACAGATGGCCAGTGTTGTAGGGCTAGAGTCTGCTAGAGTTGGGGATGTTTTTGTGGGTATGGTGATATTGCCACTACACCTAATGTGCTATTTGATTTATCAGGTGTTACTACCTTTTCCAAATACTTTGTTTGCGCTCCTTCATGATCAGCAATCGCCCACTTCCTTTTGAACGTCTGATACAGAAGAACAACATTTGAATGTAGAAATATGGTATGATGACAGATGGAATATGTACTAAAAATGAATAGACAGGGCATATTCACATAGGCGATGTGTAAACTAAGAAAATATTAGTGCAACAAAGAAGAAGCAATGCAAAAGAATCATTTGCAAGATATGTGCGACCAATATAACCTTGCAAAGTTAGAGCAAGCACCTTGATGGTGAATAAGATATTGCATCCGCCTCTAACTCTTCCACTAGGGAGCTACATTGATTTAAGTCTCCCTCTAGCTCAAAATTCATTATTAGGATCTCATTCTGAACACGAATCTGTAGGTGGAGAGCGTGTGCATTGCATTTCATCCGAACTGGATCTCAGTCCCTTAATGGCAATGGCGGTGTTCTTCTTTATTCTTTTCATGCGCACAAGCTCATAATCATTATGATGATGTTTAGTATCTGAGATTCATGAAAACATAAAAAGTAGTCAAATTATCTACGGAATGCATTGCAGATTCTCCTTGAATAGTGTCTACCTACAAACCCATGCGTATACAAAGTTCATCCCCCAACCGTGTTGACCAGACCACACATAGAAATATAAACCCTTATGTCTCTATAAGGGCTGACACACCTTTCAAAACTGATGTAGGAACGTTAGGATCATATCAAATTTGTATTTGAACAAATAAAATTTAGAATTATGAGAGTGGCATAATGTTTAGCTTCAAGGGTGGAGTGCTGGTAGTGCGGTACAAAGCTCGTAGGAAGATTGTATTCCATGTAAAAGATCGTAGTCTATGTAAAAGGTGGACATGCCACTTTTCTTTCTATACAATGTAGTGTTCCTTGCCCACACATGATGGAAGAGATCACACAGAGAAATACTATTCACTCATTTATGCGGTTCCAGGATTTTGAAACAGGGTGGTCCACCCTAAAAAATATTGACAACAATATGACAAGGCAAGGATAGAGCTAATGGATCGATCATTACTTGTGAGCTTACTAAGACAAGTATGCAGAATCGTAACTGTAGTAAGAGACAGTCCAAAATCTGAATCAAGAAGTTGGTCTAGTACTTATTGTTGGCAACTAATTGAAGTGAATAATTGGATATCATATCTAATGAGTAAGAAAGACAAGTAAAATTGTCAACAAACCTGGCCAGCAGTAGTAGTCTGGGTCAATGTCACTATGACCAACAATCCAACATGACTAGTGTCTGTTCCTAGCCAGGAATTTGAAACCCTGTGAACTTTACACGTACTAAAGATTACTGAAAGATCTGAACCATTAAGTGTAGGTAGCACTCAGTACACAACAAACCCTAATGCAGTCCTGCCAAATGAGTAATGAATCGATTAGAAAATGGTCGATGGGGAGTGGCTGCTGAGTGTTGAGGACATATCTCAGGATAAATCAGGTTTGGCGGAGGGGGTGTTGCATGCCTGAGCCCTGAATAGACTGGGAAGGTAGGCATGCCGGCGCACCCGGGTAGTGGTGATGCTATTGGGTGAGCATATTCTAACCTCCTGTTAGTTCCGCGTCTCCTCCTAAAGTCATGCCATCCAGGGACGGCAGGTCGCCGGCAAGGTAGGTGGCTGGGGGCGAATAGAGATCGGAAGCGCAGTAGAACAGAGTGGGGGCGAGTAGAGGCAGAATTGGCCCACCCTATATATTTGCCCCAGTGGCGTACATGCATTTCAAAACTAAATTGGGAACATTTAGCTGACCAATTGAACGACTCTGTTTTACTAATATCAGCATCATATCATATTCGTATTTGAACAACTAAGCTTGTTTAGCATGATGGGTGGAGCAGTGCTATTATGACACGAAGCATGTAGGCTGGTCATAAAAGGGGGAAAACCCTAAGCATGATCAATTAAACCCTATTATGACTGTGCCATGGCAAATTTGAAGCTGCAAGCCGCACAAAGGCTACTTAGCAACCGATGTTTGCTTCGAACTAACAACTAAGATTCTAAGAGCGAAAAGAAAGTACAGTAACCAAGTTACGATCTATTTTCTAGTTGAGACAAAAAAGTTGAGCAGATATGAAGCAGTATCACCTCTCTTGCAGCGTCGTTAGACATCAGGGGTGCGATGGCTGTCGGTGGCATGGAAGTAGATCAGTGATGGTAGATGGAGGCACTAGGGGATAAGTCCTGTTGCAGTGGACGAGAAGGTCGTCGGAGCGGCCCCGGCAAGGTGGATGACGGCGCGGATGACGCGAGAGGGCGTGATGCAAGGCTCCTTCTCCGGCACCGTGGATGAGAACCGATGATCTCTAGCAGTCAACAACGCGGTCTGGGTAGGTGCTCCAGCATGGTGGAGGACGACGGTGATGGATGGGGTGGCAGACAGAGGAGGCTCGTGCGGGTATGGTGTTCTGGCATCGATGGTGTATGAATGGGAAACTGGAGGGAGAGGTACGGATAACCATGTCTTTTGGATGCGCTTTTCTGAAATATGGGGAAGTTACGAACTTAGCCCCCATTTAAAATTTGGAAGTCTCATCGGTTGGGGATAGGATAGTAATCTCGCGTGTTGGGGAACGTAGTAATTTCAAAAAATTTCCTACGAACACGCAAGACCATGGTGATGGCATAGCAACGAGAGGGGAGAGTGTCCGTCCACGTACCCTCGTAGACCGAAAGCGGAAGCGTTATAACAACGCGGTTGATGTAGTCGTACGTCTTCACGATCCGACCGATCCAAGTACCGAACGTACGGCACCTCCGAGTTTTGCACACGTTCAGCTCGATGACAATCCCGGACTCGATCCAAAGCAAAGTGTCGGGATGAGTTCCGTTAGCACGACGGCGTGGCAGGACGATGTTGATGCTCCACCGACGCAGGGCTTCGCCTAAGCTCGCGACGATATGACTTCTCCGGCGCAGGCTTCGCCTAAGCTCTCTGACGATATGACCGAAGTGGAATATGGTGGAAGGGGCACCGCACACGGCTAAGGAACGATCCAGATCAACTTGTGTGTTCTAGGGTGCCCCTGCCCCGATATAAAGGAGCCAAGGGGAGGGGCTGGCCGGCCAAGAGGGGCGCGGCTAGGAGTCCTACTCCTCCGGAGTAGGATTCCCCTCCAATCCTAGTTGGATTAGGATTCCGGAGGGGAAAGAGAGAGGGGGCGGCCCACCTTTCCTAGTCCTAATAGGACTAGGGAAGAAGCGCGCCACCTAGGGCTGGCCCTTTCTCCTTTCCACCAAGGCCCACTATGGCCCATGTAGTCCCGGGGGTTCGGTAACCTCCGGTACTCCAATAAATTTCGATTTCACTCGGAACACTTTCGATGTCCAAATGTAGGCTTCAATATATCAATCTTTATGTCTCGACCATTTCAGACTCCTCGTCATGTCCGTGATCACATCCGGGACTCGAACAACCTTCGTGCATCAAAACTTATAAACTCATAATGAACTGTCATCGAAGCGTTAAGCGTGCGGACCCTACGGGTTCGAGAACTATGTAGACATGACCTAGAACCATTCTCGGTCAATAACCAATAAGCGGAACCTGGATGCCCATATTGGTTCCTACATATTCTCGAAGATCTTTATCGGTCAAACCGCATAACGACATCGTTGTTCCTTTGTCATCGGCATGTTACTTACCCGAGATTCGATCGTCGGTATCCAATACCTATTTCAATCTAGTTACGGTAAGTCTCTTTACTCGTTCAGAATACATCATCTCACAACTAACTCTTTAGTTGTAATGCTTGCAAGGCTTGAGTGATGTGTATCACCGAGAAGGCCTAGAGATACCTCTCCGACAATCGGAGTGACAAAACCTAATCTCAAATACGCCAACCCAACAAGTACCTTTGGAGACACCTGTAGTACTCCTTTATAATCACCCGATTCGTTGTGACGTTTGGTAGTACCAAAGTGTTCCTCCGTAAACGGAGTTGCATAATCTCATAGTTACAGTGAACATGTATGGGTCATGAAGAAAGCATTAGCAACATACTAAGCGATCAAGTGCTAAGCTAACGGAATGGGTCATGTCAATCACATCATTCTCCTAATGATGTGATCCCATTAATCAAATGACAACACATGTCTATGGTTAGGAAACATAACCATCTTCGATTAATGAGCTAGTCTTGTAGAGGCATACTAGTGACTATCTGTTTGTCTATGTATTCACACATGTATTATGTTTCCGGTTAATACAATTCTAGCATGAATAATAAACATTTATCATGGTATAAGGAAATAAATAATAACTTTATTATTGCCTCTAGGGCATATTTCCTTCATCGCGTCTCCCCAATATTTTCCCAGAGCGATTTCGGGTGACGAGAGGGTGTTTTGGTTCCCATGGTGTATGAACGGGGCTGACAGGTAGGGCGGTAGTGTCACGTATGAGAGAACTTACAAATATACCCCTATTTAAAATATTTCCCTACATCGATTTCGGCCGAGGAGAGTTTGTTTTGCCACCCACCATGTATGATTGGGGAATGGAGAGAGAGAAAAAGGTCTTCCGGATGAGCTTGAATCAAATGTGTTTTGCCACCCACATTTGGCGCCCACCATGTCTGAATGGGGTGAGAGGCGGTCGTGTCACGTCTGATTGAAGGTACTAACCTACCCATATTGAGTGCAGTGTAAATTGGGCCGATAGGTTGTACATGTTAGGGGTAGACAGTAATTTCCATGTCGCAAACACTAGTTTCGGGCAGCTGATACGTCTGCAACGTATCTATATATTTTTTATTGTTCCATGTTGTTATATTATCAGTTTTGGATGTTTTACCTTCATTTTATAGCAACTTTATATCATTTTGGGGACTAACCTATTAACATAGTGCCCAGTGCCAGTTGCTGTTTTTTTTTGCTTGTTTTTCACTTCGCAGAATATCCATATCAAATGGAGTCCAAACGTAGCTAAACTTTTTGGAGATATTTTCTGCCCAGAAGACAACTTCGGAGCCAAGGAAGTGCAATAGTGGAGGCCCATGGAGCCCACAAGACACTAGGGCACGCCCTTGTTGGTAGTGGGGCCCACGGGAGTCCTTTCCACCGCCTCTCATCTCTATAAATACCCAAATATTCCAGAAACTCTAGAGGAGTCGACGAAAAACAACTCCAGCCACCGCAAGATCCAGAACCACGAGATCCAATCTATAGCCCTATTCTGGCACCTTGTCGGAGGGGAAAACGACCACAGAGGGGTTCATCATCCCCATTGGTACTCCTCCGATGATGCGTGAGTAGTTTACCACAGACCTACAGGTCCATAGGCAGTAGCTATAGGGCTTGTTCTGTCTTTTTGGTTCTCAATAAAATGTTCTCCTTGATGTTCTTGGAGATCTATTAGATGTAATGACTTTTTGTGGTGTGTTTGTTGGGATCCGATGAATTGCGAGTTTCTGATCAGTTCTACCTATGAATATTATTTGAGTCTTCTTTGATCTCTTATATGCATGATTATTACAGCCTCGTATTTCTTCTCCGAAACTTTGGTTTGGTTTGGCCAACTCGATTAATTTTTCTTGCAACGGGAAGAGGTGCTTGGCGATGGGTTCGATCTTGTCGTGTCCTCACCCAGTGACAGAAGGGGTAATGAGGCACGTATGTATCGTTGCTATTAAGGATAAAATGAAGGGATCTATTCTTACATGAATAGATCTTGTCTACATCATGTCATCGTTCTTATTGCATTACTCTGTTTTTTCAAGACCTTAATACACTAGATGCATGCTAGATAGCGGTCGATGTGTGGAGTAATAGTAGTAGATGCAGGCAGGATTTGGTCTACTAATGTTGGACGTGATGCCTATATACATGATCATTGCCTTGGATATCATCATGATTATTTGCTTTTCTACCAATTGCTCAACCGTAATTTGTTTACCCACCGTATGCTATTTTCTTGAGAGAAGCCACTAGTGAAATCTACGGCCCAGGGTCTATTTCCTATCATATTATTTTTAGATCTACTATTCCAAAAACCCAAAAATACCTTGCTGCACTTTTTCTTTATTTTATTTTGTGTTGTTGTCAGAGCTATTTACACTGGTACCGTAACGTGCTATACAAACGGTTTTTAACCCCTTTCTGCGACAGCATTTTGAACCGTCACCGAGTGAGTGTGTGCGATAGGGGGTCCTTCCCACACGACCCAAAAACCGCCGGGGATAGGCGAGCGGCTACTGACGATCGCCATAGAATAAACGTATGAGAAGTCGCCCCAGTCCCACATGTTACGTCTCGATGTTACGTGTCTGATCCGAGAGACATACCAAACGATTACGCCGCTATAGTTATGTGAAATAGGTGGACATCAACATTTAATCTACCGATGTGTTTGCGATAGGTACGTGATTGCACACAGTTCAAGAATGTAAAATGTATGTGGTGCCTCTACTAACGCTAACTGTCCATTTTCATAACTATGTGTGATAGGTATTCCTATCACACACGCACACAGGATTGAAACGATTGTCGTATTACCATGAATCGCATACGCATATGAGACGAAACCGTGTGTGCGTCCGTCGGGCATCGCAAATGTTTCATGTCAAAGAACCGTATGTTCTCTATTTTTCATTGCACATGTTGTTTTCTTTCTAACCGTGTGCACATTATTTTATTCGCTCCTATATAATTTATTTTTCCCTTAATTTATTATTCGAATTGGAAATTTTGAAATATGAAACATGGAATTCAAATTCTCAGCACAATGGTTCAACAACCAATCCATAAATAAAATTCTTAGTACAATATGTTCAGTAATTATAGGATTAGACAACAATTAACTATGATAAACCACAATATTTAGAGGCGGTAAAGGTGAAGAGAAAAGTGTAAGTCATTTTGGCTGCCGATGGCGTTGAAGAAGCGGAATGCCCATAATATTCCCTCCTGCATGCCATAGGCACGAACAACTTTTGTCCAAGCCCTTGTGATGATCACCCGCCCATCCTTCACCGCCTTCAGGAAGACTTATAAAGCATTATAATGGTAGCATGAATTATATACTTTAACCTTAGTTGCCTCCACTCTGGTCATGTAGTCCACAAGGTAATAATCCGTAAATAGCTTCGGAAACCACTGAAAAGAGAAAAATTTCAGATAGTCAGGTCTAATAGAGTAACTTGTTGTGGGCAGGGGGAAAAGGCAACACATTACTTACCATCCTAAAGTTCACTGTTGTCTTGGACAAATTGTATGTAAATAACTTAATTCCCATCACCCGTTTCTTTTGCCTAACAATCTTTCTTAGTTTCCTCACTTGACGCTTGTCATGAATATCTCATTGCCCCATACGCAAAAGGGATCGAAGCGTAGATCAGTACCGCTCATATATGTAGCTACAAGCAACCAGTAAATGTTAGAAGCTAAACTGAGATTGCACAAATAATGTAAAATACAACTACCTACGTTCCTAAGTACAAGTATTTTTAGAGATTTCAATATGAACTACATACGGATGTATATAGAATTATAGACATAGTTTAGATTAGAATCAAGATTCACTCATTTTGCTCCGTATGTAGTCTATATTGGATTCTCTAAAAATACTTATTTTTAGGAAGAGATGGTGTATAAGACATGGGATGCAGCTATCCTTGACAGCAAACAACAGCATCGCCCATTGTAGCCTTGTGTAAGTACATGGAAAGCCAATGTTAACTACAACAGGGTTAACATCCACCAAAAATAGCAAATGGTAATAAAACGGCAACATTTGTAGTGATATCTTCATTGTGAAAGAGTAGCACGGTAGCAAAGGGACGGATTAGAAATGGATATAATTGTTTACTGCACCAAACAACCTAGTATGGCCATTGAAACTGGTACTGATAGAAATGAAATTGATAGAGTTAAACATCGCAAGGTAGGTGCTCCTAGAGGAGAGAATGGCCATGTTGTTTATAAAAAGGTAGGGAAAATAGATATGACAGGCTAGGCGTGTTTACTACAACATGCATAATACACATAAATCGTACAAAACATGGCCATTGCAACTGGTATTGGTAAGATTCAACTAGTGAGTTCATACTTGGTAAGTCCTGAGGGTAGTTGCTAGGGCACTTCATATGGACATGAGCCCGCCCCAAGTCGGTCGCAGCGGAGGTGAGGTGTTCCTCCGGGTCGAAGAGTGGATCAATGCCGCTGACATGTGTACCTACAAGAAGCATGTAAATGTTAGAAGCCAAACTGCAATTGCACAAATGATATAAAATATTGTAAGACATGGGATGCAGCTAACCATGACTGCAAACAACAGCATCGCCTGTTATGGCCCTGCATAAGTACATGGAAAGGCATGTTAAGTACAACAGGGTTAGCATCCACTAAAAATAGCAAATGGGCAACATCTCTAGTATATCTTCATTGCGGAGAGTAGCACGGTAGCAAAGGGACAAATTAAAAATGTATACAACTGTTAATTGTAATAGGCTTAACGGCAAACTATGTCATGTTGTGTAAGTTTGTAGGCATTGAAATAGAACTGTTAAAAAATGGACACAACTGTTAATTGCAATAGGCTTAATAGCCATTGAAACCAATACTGATAAAAATGCAATTGGCAGAGTTAAACATCGCAAGGCAAGTGCTACCAGAGCAGAGAATGGCCCAATTGTCTATAAAAATGTAGGGAAAATAGCTAAAACATGGTAGGCATATTTACTACAACATGCTTAATACATCAACCGTACAAAACATAGCCATTAATTGCAACTGGTATTGGTATGATTGAACTGGTGAGTTCATACTTGGTAAGTCTGAGAGGTAGTTGCTGGGGCACTTCATCTTCACTAGAGTTCGCCAAAGTCAGCGGCGGCAGAGGCGAGCTGTTCCTCCGGGTCAAAGCATGGGTTAGTATCGCTGACATGTGTACCTACAGCCAACCAGTAAGTGTTAGAAGTTAAACTGCAATTGCACAAATGATGTAAAATACTGTAAGACATGGGACGCAGCTAACCTCGACGACAAACAACAGCATCGCCCGTTATGACCCTACGTAAGTACATGGACAGGCATGTTAAGTACAGCAAGGTTAGCATCCACCAAAAATAACAAATGGGCAGCATCTCTAGTGATATATTGAGTCATGTATTGTAAGTTTGTTGCTGGTATTGGTGAAATTGAGCTAGAGAGTTAATACTTGAACATCACACAGTGTGAAGTACTGAAATAAACAAGGCACGAACATGCTTAATACATCAATCGTACAAAACATAGCCATTGCAAGTGGTATTGGTAAGATTGAGCTGGTCCGATCATACCTGGTATCTCCTGGGGGGGTATTCGTTGTGGCACTTCATCTAGGCCAGATCTTGCACCAAGTCGGCGGCGGCAGAGGCGAGGTGTTTCTATGGGTCAACACGCACAGCGGCCATCACGCCATTGACCGGAATCAACTCCTCGACCTCCACGTGATATGTGGTTGGGCTTGCGCAGCAATGCTCTGGTGGTAGGTCGGTGGGGATTCGGAGGCATGAGGATTTTTCGCATGCGCCATTTAAGCAATCAGGCCAGGGCCTTGATAGAGATCGGTGGGTTAACTGATTAACGATGCTCGGGCAGAACGTAGATGTGGTTGAAGATGTGGTTGCGGCGGTGGCGGTTTGAGCTGTCGGGAGGGGGGAAATACTGAGGAAATTTGATGGGTGGGGATGTGGTGGGAGGAATAAATTCTGAAATTGCATGCCTAATGAAAATTTCGCTACGAAACTTGAAACTTGGGCGGGGGAAACACACAACGCAGACGAAGGGCGTAAAATACTCGTTTGCCAAAAAAGAAAAAATTGGCAGATCCCGTCTCCAAAAAAATGTACACGTGTAGTTGGTTTTTTCAGTCAATGGTACACTTGCTTTATTAGGAAACATCCCACATGCAACTGACTTATGGATCATTAATGCAAAAAAGCACATGGGTACACCATAGAAACCATGTCTTTTGTGATCTTCTAATAATTCTTAGGGATTTTTACATTTGTGCCACTGGTTCCTTAGCTCTACTCATTCATCCCCCGCTCTTAACTTTTGCTCAATTTTCCCCACTCCCTTGCCAGAAACCCTCATAACTGGGCACAACGGACGTTGCCGTCGGGTCAAAGGCTTGACCATTAACTCTGACTAGTGGGGCCATGTTGGACTGTGCCGCGTTGGGTGGTGTCGCTGTTCGACCATTGGGTCGTGGTTTCGTTGGGCCGTCCCTTGCATTAAGCGTTTGCGCACGCCGCCAGGACAGAAGCCTGCTATGAATGCACCCAGACCTGCCTGCATGCGTCTATCGAGCCCGCATGCGCCGATGCCACGATCCCATGATGCGCCGACCGAGCTGCATGTGTCGACCGAGCCTGCATGCGCCGATGCATCTGCCATGATGCACTGACCGAGTAGCTTTCTTGCACGCCAGCCGCCACGGATGCAGCGAGATCACTGCCGCTGGTTTCTCTCTTCTAGCTAGGTGGCTACATATTTGTGGCTTGTGTAAAAAAAAGGCACTCCCTTGCTTAGTTGTACTCGTTCATTCCTACTAACAAACCTTGCTTGCATGCACTAGGTAGGTGGTTACTAACAAGGGAACCCCTACTAACAAGACGAGATCTCTAAGAAAATATTCAACAAATATGCAGTCCCAATATGTAGATAGGGCCAACAAGCCCATAGCACGATCACATAGCTCAAACTAGGAAGAACTTAATAATAGAATAGATATAAAACTTTATAATTGAATTTAAGAAAAGGGCCAACAAGCCCATAGCAACTCCAACATAGTTCAATTACAACTTAATTAACATAACTTAGACTACAAATTATAGAGGGTTTAGAACCCTAGCCGCCGACTTCTACACCTTGCTCCTCCTCCGGGCGCCCTTTTCGCTGCTCCTACGGGGCGTTGTCGATGGGGTGCGGAAGAGTGTGCATGAGCGTCGCGGTGGGGAAGATGTTATTGTACTCCGTGAACCTGTTGTGGGTGGTGAAAGCGATGAACTCGGAGCCACACCAAAACACCCGGTCGAGGAGGTAGAAGGCGTCGAATGTGTTGGTGAAGTGGGCAAGGAGAGCAACCACCACCCGGTTTTGGATGACCTCCTCGACGTGGAACATCGTTGGAGATCCGCTCGGGAGGTGATGGTAGCCGGACGGGAGGAAGAACACAGTGAAGTTCCTTGCGGTCCTCAGCCTTGATATCGCCCACACACGTAGTGTGCGATCAACGTACACGCCGGTAGGGTAGAGCCTCTCCGGCATGGTGGGTGGGAAGCGGTAGGTTGGTCCGGTGTACTGCATGGCTGAGGGATGTGTAGAAGACGGAGAAGGGGTCGAAGAGCAAGAAGGGCAGATGGATGAGTCATGACAGAGGCAGAGGGTGGCTTAAATAGCCGTAGTGCTACGTGTTATTTGGTCGTGGCAATAACGGGGTCAAATGTGAAGTTAGTAGCCCGTTTTCAAACCCACCGCAGCATCGGGAGAGTACACGCGTGGGAAAAGGTGGTTTGAAAAGAAGAAGAAAAACAAGCTAATTGCACGCGTGGGAATCCGTGATCAAACCCTATATTATATGAACAAAAAGAGACAATTTTTGAAGAGCTTGTGGCCATTTTGAATGACAAAAATAAATTTGGCCCTTAAAAATTTGGTCATTTTGCATGATAAAAAGAGATAGAGGGCTTGTGGCCATTATACCAATGCAAAATGACAAATTTTTTGATAGTTTGTGGCCATTTTGCATGAGAATAATAAATTTATCCCTTATACATTTGGTCATTTTAAATTTGTATATATAGAATAAAAGGAATGATGCAAAAATAGACCAAACGATGCAGAAAACAATGCAAAAATACAGAGCCAGCACGTTCAGAAAAAACAGAGCAAACGATGCAAAAAAACGACGCAATTAGACGGCCCAACCAGAGCTTGGTTTCCTTTTGGGCCTAGTAACAACATTTTTTTTCACGGAGTCAGTGGTGGGCGAGCAGCTGAGCACAACCAATAGGATCGCCTCTTGCGGATCACCCCACGATCCAACGATGCGGAGTCGTCCTTGTGATCCAACAGCGCGGAGCCTACACACAGCTAGCCCACCTAGTTCCTTCTAGAAGGCCAAATCTGAGGGTTGTTGCTTGGCGCGAGGGTATGATCGGACGGCTGACGTTGGGAGCTAGGGTTAGGCTTAACCCCGCGGGGTTTAGAGGGGTTTTGAGCTAGTCAACGGGGTTTCGAAGGCTTTGACTGAGCATAACTAATATAAAAAAATCGAAAAAATATGAAACCTTCGCTGTTCGTTGTTTTATAAGACAAACTAACGAGGAAAAATAGTAAACTTGGTCTATGGTCATTTTCATGAAAAAACCCTAGCTGGCACGATCGAGGTCAAATGAGCACTATTAATTTTAAAAAACATCAAAAATATATATAACCTGCTCACAATGTTGTCTTACATGACATATTACCAACGAAAAATCATAAATTTGCTCTATGGTTATTTTCATGAGAAAACCTTCACACATATGAGCTACCATGTACATGATTTCATAGAGTTCAAGGAGAGGAGGTGGTGTTACCTTCTGTTTTTGAAAAATTTAAAAAAAATCAAAAAAATCACTAAAGCTTTATTTTAAAGTGAATAAGAAGGATCTGAAGTTATTTTTCCATTTTCATATTTCAAAACTTGTTTTTAATAGTTTTTATATTAAAGCATATGCTTTCAAAAGAAAATGTAAAAATATGAAGATTAATTAAAAAATAATAAACTTGGCCTATAGTTTTATATTAATGTTGTCTTATGTGACATGTTACCAACCAAAAATCATAAACTTGTCCTATGGTCATTTTCATGAGAAAACCTTCACACATATGAGCTATCACCTACAAGATTTCATAGAGTTCAAATTTCTTTGACCTCCTCTAAATCACCTCAAATTTTGCACACATGATATCCTACACAAACATAGATAGTTGATAATACATCTTCATTAAAATGTTGTTTTTTGCTCTGTTATTGGAATATTTGATAAAAGGGAACCCTTGATAAAATGATGGATTGCAGCATATTTGCAGCATATGTGTGATCATTGTAGCACCTAAATTTTCAAAACACTGAAACTAATCATAGAAGCTAAATTTAAAAACACAAAAATACCCAACATAGATAGCCACATGCATATAAAATTCATCCAACCACCAAAAGGTAACTCGCATCCTGTTCACAAACATAGTTCACCCACATAGTTCAGCAAACAACCTAAAGTACTTAGGGAAACACATCGTAACATCATGACATCAGTGAAGGGGGGGAGACAGGACTTTGGCTAGGGTAGTATGCTACCCCATGATCTTGTAGTCCTCGCCGTGGATGGCCACATCTTCTACATGAGCTAGAAGGTGAACGAAGCGGCCGGACTTTGGCTTTGGCTTGGTGGTGCAGTAGGGGCAGCGCCAAGTTTTGGTCCTGCTCTTGTAGTAGTAATCCACGCCCTTGACCCTGATCTTCTCCTCTTCCTTCTCTTTGAAGGAGGCGAAGTTGCCACGGTCCACATCCACATCTTCCCCAGAGACATACTGCACACACGAATGAATTACATTAGTAAATTATAGATTCATGGGAATACACCATGTCAAACGAACTAAATGAACAATCTAAATTTCAAGTAGGCTTACCTCATACTCTTCGTCGTCACCATACGCTGGATCGTACGGGTCGTCGAAAGTATAGTCTATCTTCCTCCTCTTCCCCCAACCATCATCCTCCTGAATATACAATTACATCCATCACTAGTAAATACATAAGCCAATTGAAAATTTAGATATGCACAGATGACAAATTGATCATAGGGCTAATATACTATGATCCTATTTGCATTTTCCATTTTCATGCACACACATTGAACAAAAGAGCTAATATAACTACATATTGAAATTTAGATATGCACACTTGATTATAGGGCTAATATACTATGATCCTATTTGCATTTTCAATTGTCATGCACAGACATTGAACAATAGAGCTAATATAACTACATATTGTGGACATATTGTGAACAACAGAGCTAATATAACTTGAAGCAAATAACTTGAGTAGCATTAAAAAAACCCAATCTGTGAGCACTAAAAACAAATCTAATAAGCATCATAGCATTAAAAACCCCAATCTGTTCACAACATCTAGCATTTTTGCAACAAATTTATCCAAATCTAAAACAAATCTAAAAACCCCAATCATTGCATCACCTAAAATCATAGTTCACAACATCTAGCTAGCATTTTTGCAACCAATTTATCCAACAAACCCTAGTCCAAAAACCCCCATCCCCCCAACCCATACAAAAAACCCTGGCCCATCCATCAAACCAACTACTCTAACCATCTGAACTACTGTATGAATCACAATCGAACTAACTCTACAAGCTAAGCAAGTGCAAATGGGTGCCTAGTGCAAATACCTGCTCCTCCATAGCAGGCGACGCAACGAGGGCATCGGGATGGACTGCGCCGCTCGACGCTGTCACCTACTGTAGCAATGAGGCGGAGCCCGCCACATCCGCAGCGGTTGCGAGTTCTCCGCACCGCCGTGGACGCTGCCAACATCCGCGGTCACCGCGCCCTGACCCTGCAGCTCCACCACATCTCCGGCCGCTGTGCCGGCGTCGCCACGAGCGTCGGCCATCTGACAGATGGAGGCCATGAAGGTGAGGAAGAGGATGCGGTGGCGGAGAGCGGGACGGTGCGGTGGAGGCAGTGTAGGAGAGCGAGACGACGACGACATGCAGAGGAAGACGATGCGACAGCGAGTGGATTTGGGGGAAAATGGTAGGGGCGATGGAGGTGGTTGCCCTTTTTATATGATGGGATGTTTCAGGCATGTCCATGGACACGTGCTACCCCATGACCGCGGTCTTGCATGCACCCACGTATACGCGGCCCCACTAGTCAGCTAACGGTCAAAGGCGTTGACCCGACAACAACGTCTGTTATAACTAGTTATGAGGGTTTCGGGCAAGGGAGTGGGGAAAAGTAAGCAAAAGTTAACAGAGTGGGGATGAATGAGTAGAGCTAAGGAACTAGGGGCACAGAAATAAAAATCCCTAATTCTTATATCTGTCAGCATCTCCAACCGCACCAAATTTCAAAACTCTCTTTCATTGTATTAGGATTATTCAATGTATATGAACGAGGCAAGGTGACACCCGATGAACAATCATCGGTTTATGAAAATGCAATCAAGTGTCAACCTGCCTCGCTCGCATAGCCAGAGTTGATCCTATGCAACAAGAGAGAAGATTGCTGGCATCCGCCGGCGCGGCAATTTAAGCCGGTGCGCGGCCAACTCGCGCGGCAAGGTGGGACTAAAAACGAGATGTGGCCAGCTCTAGTCTCCGGTGGCTGTAGGCAGGCGTTTCGGGGGTATTTAGGGCCGGGGTGTGGCTACAAAACTTTAGTGAACACATGCTAATCAACGCTCAAAGCCCTCAAAGGATGTGCTTACTGACATTGTACGTTAATAATAGATAGTACCAACTTAAAGTACTACTGGTAATTTGCTCTAAAACTAGTATGTATGTAGTACTAGTAGATGCTCGTAATTAATTATACAATCTTACGGGCGACACACGCACTATCTACTTCTCACATGCTGGCATCGGGGCATGCTTGCCAGATGCCATCGTTCTCCTTCCCTGCCTTGTAGGCCGCAGCCCACCTTGCTTCAATCTCCGCCGAGCTCTCCTCAGCATGGCGTGCGGCCTCTTCTTTATTGCAGCGGTGGGACTCTATTTTCTTGACTGTTTCTTCCTTTTCTGCTCCTTCTGTGTAGCTTTGGCTGCCTCTAGATCCACTGCCCAGTCGACCATGGCGGCATCAAAGTCCGCCCACGTACTTGTTCGGGCACGGGCGGTGATGAACTCAGCACGATGGGACGCCATCACTTCCTTATCATGTGTGCGGTCGCGGGCGGCGAGGAAAGCGGCGCGGCAGGATGCCGTCGCTTCCTTACCAGTCATTGTGCGTCACGGTGACATGAACGGCGTTTGGAGAGATCTCTGGGACAGAGTGGCCGGACAGCAGTACAGTGCGGTGGTTTTTAAGTGCTCAACAATAAACGATGAAGGAAATTTGGCTCTCCCTACAATCTTGCTCATTCATTATCGGACACGGTTCATCTCCGTCGCCTCCGGGAAAACTGTGCGCTGAGCCTATTGTATGTTGCATTATGATTGGTCGGAACCCTAGCCACGCGGATCTCGCGTGTGCACACTAGGATGTGCCATGATCGAACGGCAATCCACGTCCCTCACATCACACCCATGAAGCTGTAGTTGGATTGGATTTGTATGCGCTAAATGTCTAGAAACTGCGCATAATCCCCTAAATATGGTTAATGAGCCCGGAAAAGTGCCAAATTTCAACACAGTGATTTGTAGGTCGTATGTTCATCGTATAAAAAACCTCAAGGGCAAAGAACGAAGAAAATTTGGATTCCCATTCAATGTTGGTGATTTCCCTCTCGAAAGCATGGAACTTCCTTGGTGATGGTTCGATTAATGAATGGCGTGCATTACGACATAAGCTAAACCTTCTCAAATTTTTACCAGGGCATGGTGAGGCCATACAATGGCACCATGCCAGGCGTCATGTTTTTCAAGCATTTATTTCATTTTTCTATAGTTGAACAACCAATAAACAAATGTTTGTGGTTCACTATTGCCAGACATTTGATCAAAATATCTACCCATTCCTTGTAAAAGGCAAGAGAATTTACTAAATAGCATGAGCATGGTTTTCCGGACCATTCTTGTTCACCCTTTCATGCAGCGATTGTTTGAACTTGAATTATGTGCATTAATGCCTAGAAAATGCACATAATCTCCTAAATATGGTAAATGAACCCGTAAAAGTGCCAAATCGGAACACGGTGATTTGCAGGCTGTATGCTCATCGTACAAAAAAACTCATGGAAAAAGGATGAAGGAAATTGGATTCCCCATCAATCTTAGTGATTTCCCCCTCGAAACCATGAAACTTCCTCGGTGATGGTTCGATTTATGAAAGGCGTGCATGACGACATAGGCAAACATTCTCAAATTTTTACCAGGGCACATTGAGGCCATACCATGGCACCATGCCAGGCGTCATGTTTTCCAAGCATGTATTTCCTTTTTCTATAGTTGAAAAACCAATAAACGACCCATTTGTGGTTAACTATTGCCACACATTTCCTTGAAATCTTTGCCCATTCCTTGTAAAAGGCATGATAATTTACTAAATAGCACGAGCATGGTTTTCCAGACCGTTCTTGTGCACCTTTTCGAATTTGAATTATGTCCATTAATTTCTAGAAGATGCACATAATCCCCTAAATATGGTAAATGAGCCCCAAAAATGCCAAATTTGAACATGTTGCATTGGAGGGGGTATGTTGATCGTTGGAAAAAACTGAATGACAAATTAGGACATAAAATTGGATTCCCCTTCAATCTTGGTGATTTCCCCTCGAAACCATGAAACTTCCTCGGTGATGGTTTGGTTTATGAAGGGCGTGCATGATGACATAAACCAAACCTTCTCATCTTTTTACCAGGGCACGGTGAGGCCATACCATGGCACCATGCCAAGCGTCATGTTTTTCGAACATGTATTTCATTTTTCTATAGTTGATAACCCAGTAAACGACGCGTTTGTGGTTGACTATTGCCACACATTCCCTTCAAATCTCTGCCCATTCCTTGTAAAAGGCATGCGAATTTACTAAATACCACGAGCATGGTTTTCCAGACCGTCCTTGTGCACCTTTTCATGAACCGATTGTTCGAATTTGAATTATGTGGATTAATGCCTAGAAAATGCGCATAATCCCCTAAATATGGTAAACGTGCGTGGAAAAATGCCAAATTTGAACACGTTGCATTGGAGGGGGTATGTTGATCGTAGAAAAAAAATTGAATGACAAACTAGGAAGGAAATTTGGATTTCTGGCCCCTTCAATCTTGGTGATTTCCCCCTCGAAACCATGAAACTTCCTCGGTGATGGTTCGATTTTATGAATGGCGTGCATGCCGACATAAGCCAAACCTTCTCAAATTTTTACCAAGGCACGGTGAGGCCATACCATGGCACCATGCCAGTCGTCATGTTTTTCAAGCATGTATTTCATTTTTCTATAGTTGAAAAACTAATAAATGACGTGTTTGTGGTTGACTATTGCCAAACATTTCCGTGGAATCTCTGCCCATTCCTTGTCAAATCCATGAGAATTTACTAAATAGCACGAACATGGTTTTCCAGACCGTTCTCGTGCACCTTTCATGCACCGATTGTTTGAATTTGAGTTATGTGCGTTAATGCCTAGAAAATGCACATAATCCCCTAAATATGGTAAATGAACCCGGAAAATCGCCAGATTTGAACACGGTGATTTGCACGGTGTATGTCCATCATAGAAAAAAACTCATGGACAAAGGATGAAGGAAATTTGTAATCGCCTTCAATCTCGGTGATTTACTATCGCACATGATTCATCTCTGCCGCCTCTGTGAACCGTGTGTGTTCACCCACACATGCAAAAGGAAAAAATAAAACCCTCGCCCACTTGGTCCCCACCCACTCGTCGCGGACTCCTCCGTAACTCTGCACCTCATCAACTTCTATCGTGGCGGCCACCCTAAGCTCCAAACGACACGTGATTTCGCCACTACCGCTTCCCGCCGCCTACTTGCACTGACTTGCACCGACATTCTAGACTCTAGTCGATTGGGGTTTTCTGCGGGATTGGGCCGAGCATTTTTCTCATGGAGAAGGTAATCAATTTAGTGAAATATTCACTAATATCTTATCGCAGTCCAGCCATCGTTGTTAATCAACCGGCGGAAGTTGCCATGGATTCATTTTTATTCTAGCTGATTCAAGGGTTTTCATTCATGTGTCCACAGTGCAAGCACAAATCAGGCAAGTGTGGTCGCGGCCAATCGGAAACGAAGTTCTATCTCACCTTTCCGGATGACTTTAGGGAGCGCTCGGTATGTTCAATCTCACCCTACCACAGTCGGCATGGCCTAAATTTGTGAACATATACAGTCTATTGCTACATTTGGATAAAAGGTACGGTGCCACGTGCAGCCTAGATGTCAAAGCCGATTCCCTATATTAGGCAAATTAATGATGTATTGTTCATTCAGTTATTCCCATATTTGCATCAAATCTTTGTTACATTATCCATTTTTTATTATCTATTTTTGTAGTATATTTTCAGCTATATGTTGTTCTATTCTATCAGTTACTCCCATCATTTGCATCTTGCTTTGTTATTTCAATATATCTAATATACGATCTTAATTTTCATTTCAAGCAGTACATCCCTTGCTTTGCGAGAACAGGAGTAGAAGGAAATCTTGGGCTTTACTTTGTTGATGACTCAATGGATGTCAGATTGACAACACAACATGGATTTACAATGACAGTTAGCGTAAAACTTGATAAAGATGGTCACTCCTATTTCGATACGGACCTTTGGAAAAAAATGTCCAAGTTTTATGAACTGAAATCTGGCAATAAAATTCTAGTGCGTGCACCACAACCTGGTTTAATTAACATGGATGTTTACTTCCCCAACATTATCAGCCGATCAAGGTGTGATCGACGTTAGTGTCCTTTCAACTTTCTCCATGCTAGCATATTTCTTAGCAAAATCGTGGTATTTTTTCTGACCAATTGATCACTATTTAAGCAACCAATTGTGATTTCATTTTCTCACACCGTTCCAAGGGAGTAACAAATTCTATTTACCAATTTATGCGCACTATGTATATATTCTTCTGCCAAGTTCTAAATAAATAATATCTTTCCCCCTTTTAAGCAGGATATGTTGGATGCATAGTTAACGATCTGTACGTTATTAAGCGTACCAAATTTCACTGGAAAGACTTGAAGCATGTCATAAAATTTGTCGATAATCTGACAGAGATAGCACAGCTTATGAACGCTGGATTTTGGATGGGATTAATTATACATATGGTGAACACATTGAACAAGACCAATTGTGTGCACAAAACGCTGGTACAAAGTCTTATTTTTATGTTGATGCTCATAAACTATTTATATCTTCAACGATATGTTACAATTGGTTTTTATTCTACATTTCAACTGAAATTGCCTGCTGCAGCTGTTCCTTAATCGATTTCCCGGCATGGTCGAATTACACTTGTGCCTGCTAATAACACCAAAGTTATTGCAAGGTACTGTATTTCCCGCAGAAATGGAACCATTCAAATTAATAAGTTCTCACTTGTCATGGCAATGCGTCCGTATTTGAAAATTAGAGACACTGTTCTACTCATGTTGTACCAAGGCACAAGAGGGTTCTTCCTTTTCATTGACGAGATGTCGAGTCGTCGTGATCAAGCTGCTTCCAGCGGATAGTTGTGGTTGTTGGCCCTCAGCCTCTTAAAATGTGATAGTTGTTACTATGTTAAGTATGTATATATGGACCATATGGTTGTTGGCCCTCAGCCTCTTAAAATGTGATAGTTGTTACTATGTTAAGTATCTAGATATGGACCATATGGTTGTCAAAACCGTGTTACGAAGATCCTCATTTTGTCGAATAGTGTAACCAATATATATATGTTACTCAAATGTTGTTCGCCAAGTTCTTAAACTTTCATGGAAAGTATTAGTATCGTACATAGTTCATTGAGTTTAAGTGTGTGCCAGGTAGAGCAGTAGAGTAGCGGACATCCATGTTTTCGATGTGGCGGTCAGCACCGATGTCCGGAAGGCATTTGCATATTAATTGTCCATATTGCAATTTCAGATAATATACAGACATGCCAGCCTATACAATTGACATATTTGACATGCATGTAGAAATCAATTGAGTATATATATACATATACATCTGACAAGACAAGTCGATGACCTACACAATTTGATCGATCGAGGCTGGGGCAAACTCGACATCGGGAATCGCTGGTACTGCCTCGGACGCAGCGCTCAGCAGGGCTACCGTGACCACCAGGTCTGCCCTGGCGACGTCTAGCAAGACGACGTTGGCTCTTGATCGGGCAGCCGGGACGGCCCCGAGGCATGCCCCGGCGGTGTCCGTTGTTGCGCCCTCCTCCATCTGGGACATAATCCTGGGCCTTGTGCGGTGGCCGCCACTGTCGCAGTTGTCCATGCATCGTCAGGGTCCCTACTTCGCCGCCTGCACCATCCGCTGCACTCTGTGCCGAGCCAGCAGTATCACCCACTTCCAGTCCCTATCTGCTTTAAGGACCACCCTGGCTAACCTCACGGCTTGCTCATACTGTGTTTCCTTCTTCCTCTGGCCATTGTCGGGAGAGGCGGCGGCATGGCCGTCGACCGCCAAGCGGACCATCGTGCCTTCAACCTCGTTTCCACCGTCCCACGGGTGTAGTCCGCGATTATGAGGTGATTGGCATCGAGTCCATGTTTCACCATCCCCTTGCACTTTAATACCTCCTGCTCCATAGCTTCGAGCCTGGAATCCATGGTCCCCGTCCCCTTGGGACCCTGGACGTCACGGATGTGGAGCACCCCCTCATGCATCTCAATGGCTTGAAGGTGTTGCATCACCTCCTGCAAACACATGTTGATGAAGTTCTCGAAGAACTTGTCCTTGGAGGAGATCGAAGCGGCCATGGCAATCTAGATCTGTCAGAAAACAGTGAGAAAGAAGAACAGAAGATTTCTTTGCGATAAGGTGGTCAATAGGTTCGGGGGGTTAATAAAGATTTTTTTTATCTTGGGAAACAAGCAAGCGGGAGAAAAACAGAGTCAAGAAGGTACCTGAGGTGGGCACAACCCACCTGGGCGCGCCTGGTGCACCCTGGTGTCTTGTGCCCACTAGGGTTGCCTTCCTGGTTGTTTCTTATTTTCCTAATTTTTGTAAAATTCCAAAACTGACAAAAAATATTTTTGCGGATTTTTTGGAGTCCATTTACTTACCGTATCACGTACCTCCTCTTTTTTTATGATTCTAGAGTGTTCTGGAAGGTTTCTTTTATGTGTTCCTCCGGTGTCATGGTCTGGATAATATTGCTTTCAACATTAATAGGCGTACCTGAATATAGTGTTTAATTGTTTGCCCATTGAAAACCTTCGGGTTAGTACCTTTTGCATTATTTATTTTGATAGCTCCAGAACGATAAACCTCTTCGATAACATATGGTCTTTCCCATTTGGATAGGAGTTTTCCTGCAAAGAATCTGAAACGAGAGTTGTACCAAAGAACATATTCTCCAACTTTGAACTGACATTTTTGGATTCTTTTATCATGCCATCTTTTAACTTTTTCTTTAAATAATTTGTCATTTTCATAAGCTTGAGTTCTCCATTCATCTAATGAGCTAATATCTAATAACCTCTTTTCACTGGTAAGTTTGAAATCATAGTTGAGTTCTTTAATTGCCAAATATGCTTTATGTTCTACTCAAGAGGCAAATGACAAGATTTCCCATAAACCATTTTATAAGGAGACATACCCATACGATTTTTATAAGCTGTTATGTAAGCCCAAAGTGCATCATCTAATATCTTATACCAATTCTTTCGGGACCTATTGACAGTTTTTTGTAATATTAATTTTATTTCTCTATTACTAAGTTCAACTTGACCACTAGACCGAGGGTGATAGCGTAATGCAATTATATGGTTAACATCATACTTAGCAAGCATTTTATGAAAAGCACCATGAATAAAGTGTGAACCATCGTAAGTCATTAAATATCTAGGGACTCCAAACCTTGGGAAAATAACTTTCTTGAGCATTTTAATAGAGGTGTTGTGATCAGCACTACTAGTTGGAATAGCTTCTACCCACTTAGTAACATAACCAACAACAACCAAAATACATGTATATCCATTAGAGGAAGGAAAAGGACCCGTGTAATCAAAAACCCAAACATCAAATGGTTCAATAGCAAGTGACTAATTCATAGGCATTTCCTGACGCTTACCAATATTACCAATTTTTTGGCATTCATCACAAGATAAAACAAACTTACGGGCATCCTTGAAGAGATTAGGCCAATAAAAACCAGATTGCAATACCTTATGAGCAGTTCTATCTCCCACATGATGTCCCCCATAATCTTCGGAGTCACATTTATGTAGGATTTGTTCCTGTTCATGCTCGAGTACACAAATTATGATAATACCATCTACTCCTTTATAAGGATGTGGGTCATCCCAAAAGTAATGTCTTAAACCATAGAAGAATTTTTTGTTTTGTTGGTATGTAAAACTAGGTGGTATATATTTAGCAACAATATAATTAGCATAGTCGGCATACCAAGGAGTGTTATGAGAAATATTTATTACAGCGAATTTTTCATCAGGAAAACTATCATTAATAGGTTGTGGGTCATCAAGAATATTTTCTAAACTAGACAAGTTATCAGCTACGGGTTCTCAACTCCTTTCCTATCAGTGATATGTAATTCAAATTCTTATAACAAGAGAACCCACCTAATAAATATATGTTTAGCATCTTTCTTTTTCATAAGATATTTTATAGCAGCATGATCGGTATGCACAATTACTTTAGAATCAGCAGTATAAGAAATGACTTTATCACAAGCAAACTGTGGCACCCTGGCTCAGAGAAACCGGAACGCCCCGTATTCCAGCCCAGAGATCAAGGAGAAGTCTTCTGGAATACGGCACTGCTTAGCATAGAACAAACCATCTTTCTATTATTACACGAATATGAATATAAGGTCTCAGATATTACAATGAATAACATCAGCACGGCGACACTACGCCATCCTCAGTTGCTCTATGAAAGCAGCAGAACAACTCGAAGCAGCGCAAAAACTTCTAGCAGCGGAACAACGACAACGGTGGTAAACTCCACTCCGCAGGGACTCTGACTGGAGCGCTTATCCTAGCTCGCAAACAAAGAATCCACGACAAACAGGCATGCAATCCAGGCACGACCTGCAAGCTGGTATGACACGCCAGGTCAGTACATTGAATGTACTTGCAAGCTCACAATAGAAGCATTCAAGACAAACAACAGCATGGCAATTACAGGTTAAGCAGGAATTATCATGAGATCATCAGAATAGCATGGCATGAACAACATGAACATGATATAGGTAGAACAACATGAGCATGGCATGAACATATAGATCTGACGCTACTAGTAAGCAACACAATGACACTATATGCACTATTTATTCTGCTCGGGGTTCTACGTAACCATCACAGGCATCACTTACCAACCTCGGACATCACACGATTATCTCGGGATCAAATCAAGCTTGGTATAAAAATTACCATAGTAATCATTAAATTACCACAAGGAGCTTGATCTTTACCCATGATTCTCGCACAACATCACGAATATCCAACAACTCGGTATCCTCGATACCACGGTGATCATTCCGGCGATCACAACCATGACCAACACTTCGTCTCAAACGGTGATCTTTTCGGCGATCACAACCAACTTATCTCATCGTCGAACCGGGGTTTTCATTAATCAAGTTATTATTAATACTGTTGACTCACGGTGGGACCGACACGAACTGGGCCCTTATCCGCGGGTGCGGCTATCGATAGATTTAATATACACTCCGCAGAGGTTAGTACAATGTACCCACACCACGGAACCCATGGCCTCGCACTCCCAATCGGGTGGACCAACGGTGTTCCGACAAAACCGATCTACTACCATGACACCCTCCCGGCCACTCCGACCCACTCCCAACTGGGCTAGTCCTGGGTGGCTCCGTGTCTACCAAAGACACACCGACCACCGTCGTGGCCAAACGTCCCTCACGGGGACCGGATCCATAAAAATAAAAACAATGGGCACACAAGGTTATGTCCGCCTACCTGATCAGGGTAAGCACGCCCATAACCTTCCCTAGTTGGAGGCACCGGCGAGCGGCACGACAATAGACCCAGTTAGGATCTTCCCATAAGGAAAGCGTGGTTGCACTGGTCAGTTTCGATATGGTGGCACCATGACTCAGCCAACATTTGTTCAAGTTCAATTTAATCCGGTTAAACTTGAATGCAATATGCTGAGCCATGATAAAATAACATGATGCATATACAAAGCATGAGCACGATATCAACATAAGCACGGGATGCAACATAACTATCCACCATATCAACTATGAATAATCTCCAACTAAACATGGCATAGTGACGAGCATAAATATTACAAGTGCAACACTACTCATAGCATAACATGACCACCAGCATCAACCGTCTATACCATGGAAGAACTCATCAATAACATTACCCAGTAACACTTAACCAACTAACAGCAAAGGAACAACGCATATTAACAGTACTCGATAACCGACGTTAGTCATGCACTGAAGAACATGACCAACCCAACATGTACTACTATCAAGCATGGCAATATGAAAGTAATGCTAGCAACTAGCAGGGCATGATAACCAGGTGCATAATAACATAGCAAGCAAGTAAGCACTAACCCAGAAGCATTACCGAAACAACGATAACCATATTTTAAACAAGCCATCATTTAATAAATATTCAAGTGGAAAACCATGGCTACTACATGACGATCATGCAAGTGGGTATTGTGGCTTGCCTGGGGGTGAAGAAGGCATCATGGAGAAGTGCGGTGAAGCCGCGGAAAGATTTGCCAGAAACAGTTTTCTCTCGGAGGGGCTGATTTCGCGCAAGGGCAAAATGGTAATTTTCACAGTGTCAAACCATAGTGAAAATGAAACCAACAGAACGGGCTCAACGAGACGAACAAGTGGGCTTTGGAATCACCTCATTTGGAGTTGTGGTTAAAAAGATATGAAGGGTTGAAGTTCAGGGACTTTTCTGCAAAAATATCATCACCAACAAGTCCCTGAGTGGATAAGACAGAGGCGTAAAATTAGAAATACGCTTTCTGACTAAGAAAATGTAGTCTGGGCTGAAACAGAGAGGAATACGCTTTCAGAATAACGAAAACGTACTCTGAGCTGAAGCAGAGAAAAATACGCTTTCGATTTGGTGAAAGCGTATTACACGAAATGCGTGGCCACTTTTCCACGTTAGTGCCCGGGGTCAACCCCTCATGCGGCTGACAGGTGGGCCTCGCAGATAGTGGGGCCCGCCAGGCCGGCCTTCTTCTTCCTCCCGCCTGGACGCACTGGGCCGAGCAGGGGAGCACACCCCGACGACGCTCGCCGGCGATCCCGGCCACCATACGGGGCGTGCGACCTACCGACGAGCTCAGCGTGACGAGGCGGATCCCTTCCCGGTGATAGAAGACGCCAGGGAGCATCGAGCCGAGAGGGATGTCGACCGCGGCGGACGACGGCCTCGGGCACCGAGGGGCTCGCGGCCACCGCGCACCGGAAGGGAAGGAGAAGGGCGGAGGTGATTGGGTGGACTCCTAGAGATGCTCTGGTGGTGGAGGGTTGTAGAGACGGGGCCAGCATTGCGCCAATTTAGGCAGAGGGGATCGGCGGCCAAGGCGACATAGAGAGGCGAGGAGGGGCTCTCGAGCTCCGGGAAGAGGACGGGGTGGGCTAGAGGAACGTGGAGGAGCTGATGGAGTGCTCGGGAGAGGCTCGGGGATGGGTATTTATAGCCGGCGGGGGAGGAGGTCGAGCTGGCACCGCCGCAGACGCGTGGACGGCGCCGCGGACGCGTGCCCACGCGTATGAGCTCGGAGGGAGGCGACGAGCGAGGGAACGGACGAGGGTCAGGTCTCACGGAGACGAGGCCGAGCTCGTGGACAAGAGGAGAAGAAGCCGAACGCCATAAATGCCCGGTCGGCACTGGGTGCTCGTGGATGCGCGGCGGCTTGCGTCGGTGAGGAAGTGGACGGAGGGGGAGAGGGGTCCAGGTGATCGGCGACGACGAGGACAATGGACATGCTCACGTGCGCCAAGACAACGAGGGGGAGAGGTGCCCGAGCAAGAATCCATTCTGGACGCGCCCACTGCATGCCAAGTCGGTGGTCACCGCGCAGACCGGCATGTAGCGGGGGAGAGGGGATGGAACTTGTTGTCTAGTTGATAGTTCATCCAAGGTAGGTTTCAACTGCGGTGGTAGTTTGGTTAAAAGTGACACATTTAAATGGAAGTTAACACTTGAAGTTTACTGCAGTAAACTTTGATGAGCACTGGTGATCCACAGGAGAGGGATTGGGTCAAATGGACTTGTCTGCGAGGTTGAGGGTAAGAAGGACTTACATCCTGGTAACTATGGAGGGGTTTGGATCAAGATTTAAAAGAGTTTCTTTGCAACTGCCAAATATGGTCCAGAATCAAGATTTGGATGATGCACTCACATGGAGTTATGGAATGGGATGCAAATTGGAAAATCCTCATGATATGGACATATAAAGATGTTGTAAAAAGCTCATACCAAATGGACAATCCAAAATGGTACTTGCTTTACAAACATCATTTCTGTCCAGAAACTTGGAAACATTCTAGAGGAATAATGGCTTGATGAAACATGCCCAAAATGGGTGAAGGTAAGTTATATGGATAAAAGAAGGCCCAGAAAAATTGGCAGAAATAATGGAGCAAGATAAAATATACTTGCTTCACAAGTTGAAATTTTGGACAGAATCAAAGAATTGAAGATGAGCTCTCATGGAGGCATGACATGAGCTCTACTTGGGTGGAGGGCTATGATATGATTATATGAGGGGTCATGCAAAATGGCAACTCATTTGGATATGCCTAGCTTGCACCTCCTTCACAAAGCTTCTTTCTGGATAGAAACTTTGGAAAATCATAATTAAATAATTACTTGGCAAATGAGGTTGCATTTTGGCATGTGGAAATGATATGGATAGGAAAAGGTGTCCAAAGAGTTTGAGGTCAATTCGTGCAAGGAAAATAGCACTTCCTTCACAATGTGCCATTTAGGGCAGAATAGGAAATTAATTATTTGAGCATGATGATAAACATGACAAATGAAATATTTTGCCATATTTGATAAATATATGACCCAAACAATTTATGAGAATTATTTGGGAATTTTAGGAGTGATGGAAATAAAGGTTGCTTCACAACCTAGGGCAATTTGAGTTATTCCTTTAATAGAAAAGGAATATTCTCATTAAAAGAACATTGGGATTTGGGCTAGGATGAAAAAGACAGGATCTAGGAAAGGATTTGGGTATGACAAGCAACTCTGGAAGCAAAGAAGAGTTCATCTTCTTCACTTTCCAGACCACAAAGCCATGGAAAAAGAAAACTCAAGCAAAAACCTCAGAAAAACAAAAGAAAAAGAAAGGGCCAAAAATCAGGCCGTCACAAACCTTACCCCCTTAAAGAAATCTCGTCCTCGAGATTTGGTTGCTCAGGGAACAAGTATGAAGATACTGACTTAAGGAAACCGTTTCCAACTCGGGTATCCTTTTTGTTCCCACTAAAATTTTATCTGACTGGCCCTGGGGTGGTTTGCTTTAATATATCCATATTCTGACAGATCTTACCTTGCTTGTCCATACTTATACAGGCTCCAATTTCTTTTTAGATTTGCTGACTTAGCTAACTGTGGTTGGTTCTCACGACTAAAATATATGTCGGTCTCACAAATCTAAGAGTGATTTCCGCTGGGTGTGTCATCCGGCACTGACAATCTTTCATGAAGTGGTGATTAGATTTTTCTAGTGGACACCCAAGCTCTAACTCCTTGCATTGGGTTTCTCCACTAAATGCAGGTCCTTCGGGTTCCAAACAGTGAGTTGGGTCATAACCGCTTTCCTGACAGATTCTGGCTTATCATGGAAGTTTCTGAATCATCTTAACTAGTTCCACTGTCTTGAGTATCGGATCTGTACCAAATATTTGATTGTCGCCTGTCGTGGCTAGCATAAGAGTTTGACCTGTATGATAATTTCTTCAGACTTGACTGACGGTGGTTCTGCACCACGCGGGTCTTGCAACAATTTTCATACCCACATCACTGGTCTTGCTCCTTCATTATCGTTTTCTTGGTCTGGATCCTTGGCCAAAAGAGTTGGGTCATATTGCTTCTTTGCATCACCATAGGTACTGTCGGTACAATTTTTTTGGCAATCGTAGCCTATCCTCATTTTTCTGACAAGGTACCCCATTTAAATGGCAGTTTCAACTCCCCTCAAGTTCTGACTGATTCTTGCTTCTGACCAAAATGTTGCGTATATGATTCTTGGGATTTACTGCCATATGCTATCAATTCACAGCGTACTACCTTGTACCAATGTCTTATTGAGGAAGATTGGCGGGCTTGTGCTTGAAACCTTCATTGGACTGATTGCTGAAGAAGACTGGTATCGTGCTTGAAGCTTACCCCTTAAAGACTTTCTTTGGGAAAGACTCAAGACCTTATCTTAGGAAGCTTTTGCGGTTGCTTCATCAAGAAGGCAGAGTACCTTGTACGGGAAATCATCCATGTATCATACTGAGGAATATAGATGAATCTTGCCTTGGAAACTTCTTGGGTATCTTGCGAGGGAAGATTGGGTTGCTCACACCAGAAGCTTCTTATTGTGATATGCGGACCGATTTCCACATATATAACCCTCTTAATATTTTTGTTATTGATTTCTTGTATGAAACGGGGTTTTGCAGGACTATCCTCCTTTCTGAGTATATGCCAGATTTTTGGCTTGCTTCCAGGTACATTTGAGTTCCAAAATCATCCTCAACGAAAAATTAAACTTGTATCTGAGCCATACCTTTGATAATATTTTGTCAACCTTGCACAAAATTTTATCTTCTTGCTGATTTGATCATTTCTGCTATGAGGAGTGCACACTGAGGGAGACTTGACACTCAGTAACATGATCAGATATCCCCCAATCTGAATGCAGTCGGCTGAGAATTCCATACTGTTGTGAGGAGTGCACGTTATTGCAAACTTTATACTGACATTCCATCCAGGATTTATTTTGTATTCAAACGAGCTATTTCCAATTTCACTTCAGTCTGCTGAAAATTCCATTCTGTTTAGCTGAGTTTCCAAATATATGCATTTCTTGCTGACTCTTCGGGTCCGGTGTCGGCTGACGAGCAACTTTAATAGGGGAAAATTTTGTAACACCGAAATCCCAAAGAAACAAACAAAAGAAACGATTAAAACAAAAGCACGCAAGCATACTACTAATTTAATTAATCAAGCAATCATCACATATTACTGCTACTCACACCATAATATGCATGCACACCTAAGCACACAAATCGCACGGAAACTCCGATATTACGGTCTAATATCTTTGCGGTGTGCACAAAAATTATATCCATGTGTGGAAGGACTTGGCGACTCGGTTACACCAAGCACTGGCTGAATAAAGGCTGGATGCGGATGGATACATAGGTGAGGACGGACTTGACGATCAAGTAGCGAGACACAAAAGTCACGACCACCTCATCATCAAGCGTACGAAGGGAATCGTACCAGTCCAAAGAATGAAATGACATGGCAAGATAACAGTGGAAGAATGGGTTTATTGGCATTGCCCTTTTCTCATAACAAAGATCAGCAAGGGTTGCCAAGGGGACGAGATGGCGGGCATGGATGATGATGTGGTCGCATCACACCGAGGAGCAGGCATGCTCAGAAAGATGGTGCAGGCTGTGGACCGAAAACGATGCCACCTACACTCACAAGATTAACCGGTAGTGACAAAATAACAATCTATATGCATGCTATGCGACAAACAAATGCAACAATCAAGTGCAACAAACCAACTGGAGTCTATACTACCGCTTCTAACGCTCATGACGGGCTAAGGCATCCCACACCGGACTCGCTTTGATACCAAGCTCGTGGCACCCGGCTCGAGAAATCGAACGCCCGTATTCCAGCCCAGAGATCAAGGATAAGTCTTCTGGAATACGGCACTGCTTAGCATAGAACAAACTAGTTTTCTATTATTACACGAATATGAATACAAGGTCTCCAATATTACAATGAATAACATCGGCACGGCGACACTACGCCATCCTCAGTTGCTCTATGCAAGCAGCAGAACAACTCGAAGCAGCGGAAAAACTTCTAGCAGCGGAACAACGACAACGATGGTGAACTCTACTCCGCAGGGACTCGGGCTGGAACGCTTATCCTAGCTCGCAAACAAAGAATCCACGGCAAACAAGCATGCAATCCAGGCACGACCTGCAAGCTGGCATGACACGCCAGGTCAGTTCATTGAATGTACTTGCAAGCTCACAATAACAAGAAGCATTCAAGACAAACAATAGCATGGCAATTACAGGTTAAGCAGGAATTATCATGAGATCATCATAATAACATGGCATGAACAACATGAACATGATACAGGTAGAACAACATGAGCATGGCATGAACATATAGATCTGACGCTACTTGTATGCAACATGATGACACTATATGCACTATTTATTCTGCTCGGGGTACAACGTAACCATCACATGCATCACTTACCAACCTCGGACTGTCGGGGAAGCTGATCCACGAACACCTATGGGACCGGCGGACCGAGCCCCTTTCGGTTCGGCGGGGGGCGGAGATCGACGAAGAAGATCGAGGCGGCTAACACGAGCAGTTTACCCAGCTTCGAGCTCTCCGAGAGATAACACTCCTACCGCTGCATGTCCGAGTGTATTGAGTTCTTGCTTGGGAGTGCTGAGTGCTACAGTACACACCAGTTGCTAACGAGACCTAGCGTGGGTGTTTTCGCCTCGAACCTCTCGAACCCCCTCTATGTTGCGCATGGGCCTCCTTTTATATGCTCAAGGGTCTCCGGCTGTGGCAACGAGACGAGGGTAAAATGGAAAAGGGATTGCGGTTGGTACAGCTACCTTTACAAAGATGTATCATACCTAACCCCGACGGCAGGGGACAAAGGCATTAAATGCCCGCTCACGCCGCCCAAACAAAGGCAAACAGGACCGTGGGGGCGCCACCGCTTGCCACGATGGCAATCTTGTCGTCATTGCCACATCACAAGACCGCTGGTCAAGACAGTTTTTGCCACGCGCTACCGAAAGGTCCAAGGGCGACACGCTGGTGGATGTGCCGGAGCGCAGGACGAGTGGTAGTTTATCGCTGCAAGCGCCTTGCATGGTCGTTGTCTTGTCGCGCTCGAAGCTTGTCGCCACCGGCCTTGCCGGACGTGTGGCGCGTCACGGCAAGTTCCTTGAGATGCCTTTGTTGGCCTTCCCGCAAGCTCCTCTTGCCGGGCCTTGTCTCCTAGATGCCTTGGGTGGCCTTCCCGGCAAGCTCCTCTTGCCGGGCCTTGTCTCCTTGGCTTGAATACTTTGTTCTTGAATGGCTCCAAAGGAACCAAGGAGGATCTTGGCGGTCACCGGCAAGCCTTGCCGCTGGTGTCGTGAATCGCCGTGCACAAGTTCGGGATACTAGGGTACCCTACTCTAGTACACCGACAGAGCCCTCGGCTCGGGCCACACACTGCCGAAGCGCTGTTGGGCGGTGCCCAAAACAGGCACGGCACGCTTGGCCTAGGTTACGCCAGAACTCACTCCGGACCCACCACGCCTCCACGAACGGCACGCGCCGAATGCGGCGTCGTGGGAGAGATCGTGGGTGGTTTCTTTATTCGAAAGACGGAACGCCCGCCCCTCCTCTTTATAAGCAGGGAAACAGGGCAGTTCGCCATCTCGCCATTGTTGCTCCAATCTCCAAAACCTCCGCTGCTCCCCTTCTTCCCAAGGCTGAAAGAGAGCAGCGCTCACTTCATCGCCACCAAAGATCACCAACGCCGCCGATCTCCCCACCACCTCCGCCATGGCTCGAAGCCGACAAGGGAAGGCCGTGAAGTCACCGAGGCGCAGCTGCTCGCATGGCGCCGCGAAGGAGCGGCAATCTTCCCCGTCACCGCCACGAAGGATCCGAGGGAGTACTACTACCTCTTCGGTCGACGGAGACGCGAGCGATCCGCAAGACGAAGGTACTTCCACCGCCGCTGTAACCGGCTCAATGGATATCCCTTCTTCAAGTTGTTCTTCTATTGCGGGCTCGCCCGCCTTTCTCTGAATTTTTCGTGATATCATGAACACTTCATCGTTCCGCCTCCTTGACTTCACCCCCAATGCCGTTTCGACCATGGCAGTTTTCGCACATCTCACGTAAAACTTTGTCGGAGTCTATCCAAACGTAGCTCTTTTCCGCCACTTCTTTATGCCCCGAGTTGAGAGAGGGAGCCTCTTGCCGCGGAATCGCTGGATCTCGAGGATTGGCAAGAAAGAAGCTTATCTCGAGGAGAGCTCCGCAGCAAGTGGGAGGAATGGAGGGCGATCGGTTTGGATTGTCGAGGAGAACTCGCAACCATTTACCGCCCAGCCGCCAAACCCCAATAGTGTGCGGCAATGATTGGAGCAACGTGGCCCCGGAAGACGCTTAGGTCAAGATTGCCGCCACCCAATCCTATGCCTTAGACTTGCCGGGCTCACCGTAGGCACCGCTGGCGCAGACTTTCTTCGTCGCGCCGATCGCTTCGCAGAGAGGAGGAGACCGCTGGGAGTTCCGAACGCGGCGGATATCATGAGGTTGCACCCGGCCTTAACTTCAACTTCACCGTTTGGAACTGGACGCGATGCTCTTGGAACTGTTCAAGCCCGATCCCGATCATCCCGAAATGTTCAGGTTGCCGAGGGGTGTCGTTCATTGCAGGCAACAATTCCTCGCCGACCGCATCCGTGTGATGATGACATTTGTGCGCGACTCGCATGGAATTGTCCCAACTTGGCAAGAGCCCGCAGATGACGCCGTGCGGGAATTCTTTGACGGCTGGTAGAAGTGCCGGTCCGCCCGATGAATGTAAGAGCCTCACCGCGACATCACCGGCGATGAGATGCGCGACGCCACCAGCCGAAGAGGCGGCAGCAGGGCCGCCTGGGCGAAGTTCGGATTCACCGTGGAGGAGGCAGAGGCGCAGAGGCGGCAAGCCTTGTCGAGCGAGGGAGCTTGCCGGCGAGGAAGAGCTTGTCGGGCCCGGCTGAGTCGAGCGAGCCGCCGAGGGCGCCTCCTTCCCACCTTCGGACAGCTTGCCGCAAGCGGAGCCCCCAGCCCGCCAAGAAGGCGTCTCCGCAAGGCCGGGACGAAGCGGGCGGCAGACGGGCTAACAGCCGCCGCATGCGACGCTTCCATCGCGCAAGCACTGCTGCCGCTGGAGCACCTCACGCCGCTGCGGCAATCGGAGCGGGCCCTCCGGCCACCGCTTCGCTTCCCGCCAAGCGGCCAAGGGAACCCACTCCTCCGCCTCGCCGCACCGGAGGTGAGCAGACTTGATCTCTCCGCGCAGCTCCGAGGAGGAAGAAGAAGAGTAAGATTCTTTGTTGTACTTGTAGTTCTTCAATTTGTTGCTTTGTCTTGTATCTGATTTGCTTCACTCTGAACCCATTCCTTTTCGTGATGCCGCCTGAGAGCGTCGAAGAGAGCCAAGGTCCCGTGATTGTCATCGAGGACGAACCCACCATGACAGCAGGAGGCGCGTCTGAGACCACCTTGCCGGACCCGCAATTCTTCCTCAAAGCAGCCCCAGCGCAGCCCCCATCGTAAGTATATGGTTTACTTCCTCGCTGTTAGGCGTGCATGGGTGCTCTTTCTTTGCCGATATCTCGATCGTTGGTTTGTGTAGGAGCAGAGCAGCCTCACTAGGAGTGCCGGAAGCCGCCCCAAATGCCATCTGCTTGACTAAACCGCCAAGGAGGATTCCCTGCAAGGGAGCGTTCTCCCAAGGGAGACTTCCCGCAAGGGACAGTTCTCCGCAAGGATAGCACCAGTGACCCTCCGTGGTTGAGACCACGGCTGCAGATCCTAGTACGTAATCTTCTTGCTTGAAAACTTCCCTTGTGTTCGCTTCTTCCGATTTTCTTTTGTTTATTTGCTTGACTTTTCTTTCTTTTCCGGTCGCCGATCCATCTCGCCGAGAGCCGATGGAGACCGAGGTCGCCGGCGAGGAGGACGGCGTGCAATCTCGACGCCGCCATTGTCATCAAGAGGAAGCCGGCGCCGATGATCCGGCGGCGGAGAGGCCGCCAAAGCCGCCGCCGCAGAAGCCGGGCGAGGGGTCCGCGATCGACCGACGGCCCCGAGGTCGCAGGAGCGCCAGCGCCACGCCGACCGCCGATCCTCCGCCGCTGCTACAGCGTCAGTTCAAGAGCCCCAGCCCAGCGCCTATTTGAAGGCGGCGATGGGGTCTTCATCAAGCTCCCCGGGCATCGAGCCTCAGGCGCCGCCAAGGAGAAACCTTTGATGAAGAGCTGCTCGCCTCCGGCTGGCCGACGCTGGTCGACACGCCAAGCAGCAGCAGCCGCGTAGTCCGAGGAGGAGGAGCTGCTGCGAAGCTGTTGTTGCTCTACCCGCCCGGCTGTGCCAAGCTGGAATCCCGGAAGCGCTTGTCGCGAAGACGGAGCAGACATCGAGAAGCGCGGAGGAGCTCCGGGGCCTCAACCAGGAAGCTCTCCGGTCCTTGGCAGAGGAGCGGGAGCGACTCGCCGAGGAGCGCAAAGCCTTCCTCCTCGAGAAGGCTGAAGTTGAAGAGCAGCAGCGGCTTGCTGCCGAGAAGTTGTCTCGCGCAGAAGGCGAAGTTGGCGCAAGCGGAAGGTTAACCTTGACAGCCACGAGGAGGATCTTTGCATGCAGCAAACATTTGGCGGGCTCTCAAGGAAGCAAAGGATGCCGCCGCAGCTGCCGAGGCCGCCAAGAAGGAACTGGAGACGAAGGTGATGCAGCTGGAGGCCAATCTCAAGGAGAGCGGCGAGGAGCTTGCTGCACTCAAGCGTGAGCGCGAGAAGGACGCCTACACTCTTGGCGAGCTGCAGTGGTCGTCTCGCCGAGAGGAGCAAGGAGCTTAGCGCCGCCAAGGACTCCAACGCAGATCTTGAGTTGAAGCCGACCACCTTGACTCGGGACTGGACGGCGCCAGAGAGCAGGAGGTGGCCTTGAAGGACAAGATCAAGGCCGACGAGGTGCTGTCAAGAGGCCGCCGCCTGTAACACCTTTAGAGAGAATGTGGAGCACCGGACCGAGGGTCTCGTGGATGTTGCTGCAGCCATCGGCTGTGGAGCCGGGCGCACTGGGATGGAAGATCTTGGGTATTCCTCCGATGAGCACCTCCAACCCAGCGCCAAGCTCAGCTTGTTCTTCAAAGCGTGGCGACGGCCCTCCAGCGACTCCGGAAGAGATCCCAAAGCAGCTGGCCGACGAGTCGCACAAATCTGCGCTGGAGCTCTTCAAAGGTGTCGATGAAGGTGGCCTTCCGCAATCCAGCCTCAACCTCACCAACGCCCTCAAGACCTTGCCATTTGGATGCTGATGTGGAAGCGCCAAGACCCTTGTCGCACCCATTGTGGACAAGGTGAGCAAGATCAAGAGGGTTGAGGGCGATCGCGTAGACTAGGCCGCCTGCTTTCTCTTTTTCTTGCCTCTGCTGGTCATGTTATAAGAACAATCTATTAGAGCTGCGACAAGCTATCTTGTAATATAACTCTATTTGGGTAGTGATTGCTATGTTATTTCCTTTACTTGATTCCTTCCTTTGTATGTTTTGCCCACGCTTTTAGGGAACTTGTCGGCAGAGCACCTTAGCCATGAAAGTGCTGAAAAGGGACATCAAGAGCTTCTTTGGCGATGCCGCTACCGACAAGAAACCTTGTCGTAGCTCACTTAAGTTGTTGAGCGGACTCGAAACAAAGTAAGGGCGCAACTAGCTACGAGTTGGTTCCTCCGCCGCATGTGTTTTCCATACAAAGCACGGTCGCTCGAGGAAAATAACTTAAAATTTTAAAACTGATTGCTCAAATTATAGCAACTTAGCTTTTCTCGTCGCTTGCTTCCCAAGAAGGCTTAAACTTCCTCGAGCGACGCTTGGTCCACACCATTATCTTCTCCTTTCCCCCCGGCAAACTTGTGGGCGAGGGAACCTTCCTTTCTTTGAGAAATAGAAAGAAGAGAAAATAAATATATGGAGCCTTACGGCTCGTTATTGCTTACCGGGGTAGGTGCTGCACAAAGTGTCAGATAACGCATGCAATAAAATGTAGAAAGCATGAAATTGACAAGATGTGCGGAGCACATTAGCTTTACTTATGCACAGGGTCTGCGCCCGGCTTTGTACAAAGGATTACATGCAACATCGACAAGACTTGTATAAAGGTGGTTGCCGGAACAGGTTCCGCAACCGCGCTTCACGAGTAAAACTTACGAAGATGCTCAATTCCAGGAGTTGCTCACCGAATGCCATCTTCGGTCTCAAGCCGGACAGCGCCAGCCTAGTGACTCGCTTCACCCGGTAAGGGCCCTCCCACTTGGCGCCAACTTGTTGGAATTCTTGGCGGACTGAACGCGCCAAGAACAAGGTCGCCTTCCTCGAGACTTCGGCATTAACTTTGGCTATGATAGCGGCGCAAAGCTTCTTTGGTATCGAGCAGCTCGACAACAACTCAAGACGATCCTCCTCAAGGAGCAAGTCGTCATCTTGTCGCAATCGCTCTTGCTCAAGCTCATCATAAGCGAGCACTCGAGGTGACCCGTATACGAAGTTCCGTGGGGAGAACTGCCTCTGCTCCATAGACTAGAGCGAAGGTGTCCGCCGATGGCTCGATTTGGCGTCGCCCTGATCGACTAAAGAACCACCGCAGCTCCTCAATCCAGTTTCTTCCGCACTTGCGCAGCCTCGCCGAAAGTCCTGGTCTTGAGTCCGCGCAGCACTTCAAAGATTCGCCCTCTCCGCTTGACCGCTACTTCTCGGATGAGCAATGAAGCGAAGCGGACCTTGGCGCCAAGATCTTGGACGCATCGCATGAAGGTGCGGCTCAGGAATGCGTGCCGTTGTCGGTGATGATCCCGTTAGGGATCCCAAACGGCAAACAATCGACCAAGAACTTGATCGCCGACCGTGTTGTCACCTTCCTCATCGCTTCCACTTCCGCCACTTTGTGAACTTGTCGATTGCAACGCATAAGTACTCAAAGCCCCGACACTTCGGGAAAGGGGCCGAGGATGTCGAGCCCCTGCATCAAAAATGGCCAGGATAAAGGGATCGTCTGGAGAGCTTGAGCTGGCTGGTGTATCTCGCTTGAATGGAACCGCACGCTTCACACTTGGTTACTTGTGCAGTTGCATCCTAGAGGGCTGTCGGCCAAAAGAAACCTTGCCGGAACGCTTTGCGGCAAGTGCTCTGCGCCAATGTGGTGACCACATATGCCTCCATGTATCTCTCGCCAACAGCTTTTGTCCGTCTTCCGTGAATACACTTCAATTTCACACCATTGAGTCTTCTTCATGCAGTGTGTCGTCGACAAACTGGTACATACTTGACCGCCGGGCTACTCTTTCCGCTTCTTCTTGCTCTTGGGAAGTTCTCCGTCTCAAGGAAACCGACAATCTCTTGTGCCCATGTTGGAGCTTGCGGCTCGACAACAAGGACTAAAGGCACATCTGCTGCTGCGGAACATCCGCTTTCTGGCGAGAAACTCGGCTCAGCCGAGTTGAGCGTTCCCGCAAGTTTGCCGAGCAAAACTTGTCGGGAGTGTCTGCTTCAACGGAACAAACCCTAGGGCTTGCCGAGAGCATCGCGCTCAAAGACCCTTTGTGTTGATCTTGGGGACCTTCTTGGCGGCGGCTTCGGGAGCTCTGCGGAAAATAGTCACCGAAATCAACTTTCTTTTCTTGTTCCGGCCCAGTTGATGGCGTTATGACGGTTGAGTCGCTTGAGCACAAAGATCCCTGGTTCCATTGTGTAACTTAAGTCTGCGCGCCGACAAGCCATCGGCAATGTCGTTCGAGCTCTTGGAACATATTCCATCTCAGAGGCCGTCAAAGTGCTCTTCTAGCTTTCTTACCTCATCAACGTAAGCTTCCACCAACGGACTCGATAATTTTGTTTACTTGGCGGACGACAAGCTGTGAGTCACCCCGACAATGAGCTTCTTGATCCCAAGGTCTCGCTGCGATCTCGAGACCGCAAGCAAACCTTCATACTCTGCAGATTGTTCGTTGCTTGCTCCTTGGGAAAGTGCATCCGACTACGTACTTGAGGTGCTCTCCGATGGGTGCAACAAGTAGCACGCCAAGACCGGGCGCCTTTGCAGCGAGAAGGCACCATCAAAGTACATCAGCCACTCTTTGCTTGCTTCCTTGACGGGATGCTCGTTTCGAATTTCTTCATCTTGTGTTGGTGTCCATTCTGCTATGAACTCCGCCAATGCTCGCTTTGGATAGTTGAAGTGCTCTCAAACTTGAGGCCAAAGCTTGACAGTTCCGGTGCCCACTCGACAATCCCGCTGCTGCTTACGGATTTTGCAAGATCCTCTTCAGCGGAAAACGAGTGACGATCGTGATCTCATGTGCTTGAAAGTAATGGCGCAGCTTTCTCGAGGCCATGAGAAGGCGAAAAGCAATTTCTCGCACACCGTAGTACCTTGACCTAGCCCCGCAGAAGGGAGCCGAAAGTAAAACTGGCGCTGCACCATTCTTTTCTCGCATCTTCTCCTGCGCTGCGCAGATCCATCTTTGTCGGGACCGAGCTTGCCGATGAAGTCCATTGCTTGTCATTGGATGCATCTGCCGTGGTTCTTGGCTCATCATCCGCCTCCTCTCCGCTACTAACGCAGCACTAACCACTTGATTGGTTGCCGCTATATGTAGCAGCAACTTCTCTTGTGGCTTAGGTGCGACAAGTGTTGGAGTGGAAGGCAGTATCTCTTTAAGTCTGCAGCGCAGCCTCCGCTTCGAGTCCATTTCATTGACCTGCCTTTTCAATATTTTGAAAAATGGCGAGTATGCGCCAGCAGACCTAGAGATAAACCTGCTGAGAGCAGCTACGCAACCGGCAAGTCTTCGTACATCCTTGACGCGCTTTGGTGCTTCAATCTGCTCAATGGCCTTGATCTTGTCGGGATTGGCTTCAATTCCCCGCTGAGACACGAAGAATCCGAGAAGCTTGCCGGAGGGGACTCCAAACACACACTTCTCGGGGTTGAGCTTGAGGTTGATCTTGCGCAGATTTGCAAAGGTTTCGTCTAAATCTTGAATCAGAGTCGCCTTGTCCTTGCTTTTGACCACTATGTCATCCATGTAGGCTTCCACATTTCTGTGTATTTGCGGCTCAAAAGCGTCGTGGACTACTCTTGCAAATGTTGAACCAGCATTCTTTAAACCGAAAGGCATCCATACGAAGCAGATATGTGCCACATGGGGTGATGAATGCGGTCTTCTCCTCATCCTCTTTCGCCATGAAGATCTGATGGTACACGAGTATGCATCAAGAAATGAAAGCAAGTCACATCCGCCGTGGAGTCAACAATCTGATCGATGCGCGGCAAGGGAAATGGGTCTTTGGGACAAGCTTTATTAACATCGGTAAAGTCGATACAAAGCCTCCATTTCCGTTTGCCTTGGCGCGCGACTACGAGATTGGCCAACCACGAGGATGGAGCACTCCTCTAACAAGGCCTGCTGCTTCCAATTTCTTGATTTCTTCTGCGATGAATTCTTGGCGCCCACCGCACGCTTCGACTTTCTCGCTTGACGGGCGCGCGATGAGGACGACGGCAAGATGGTGCTCGATTACTTTCACAGGAACACGGGGATGTCGACGGTTGCCACGCAAACACGCCGACGTTCGCCCGCAGGAAAGCAACGAGCGCCGCTTTCCTATTTAGGGCGAGAGTGGGCGATGGTGAAGGTACCACCAGCGCCATCCTCCTTGGCGGACACCTTCTTGGTCTCTGGTGGAGCTGCCATCGTCTTCTTACACTTGCCGGTGGAGCTCGATGGTGCGTCCTCGACGGTAGCGCAGCACTCCGAAGAGGTGCGCTTGCCGGAGTGGGCATCAGAACTCTTGCCGGACTTGGTCTTCTTCTTCGCCCCGGGAGCCTCAACGGCAAGTGACTTGTGATCTGTTGCGGCTGCTGCTTCCCGGTAGATCTTGTCGGCGCAGATAAGAGCATCCTTCTTGTCGCCAGGGACAGAGATGACACTTATCGGGCCTGGCATCTTCAACATGTTGTATGCATAGTGAGAGGCTGCCATGAATTTGGCGAGTCTTTGGACGACCAAGTATCCCATTGTAAGGCAATGGAAAGTCGCAACGCCAAAGTGACCTCTCGGCCCTGAAGTTCAACTCGCTGCCAAATGTCACCGGCAACGTGATCTTTCCTTTTGTCTTGCTCCTTCCCGGATTGATTCCTTGGAATGTGCCGGTCTCTTCGAGCTCGCCATCAGGGATCTGGAGTTTCTGGAGTACCGCGGAGGAGATCAGGTTCAAGCCGCCCTGCCGTCAACTAGCATCTTAGTGACCTTGAGGTTGCGGATAGTTGGTGAAACCAACATCGGCAAGCACCGACCGCAGATTATGCGATCAGGGTGGTCCTCAATATCAAAGATGATAGGCGTGCTGGACCATTTCAGGGGCTTGCGTGACTCGACGGATGGTTCTGCCGCATTGACTTCCCGCATCCACTGCTTAAGCTGGCGGTGTGAAGTATGCAGAGAAGCACCGTCGTCAACACACAAGACCTCTGTGGCTTTCTGGAACTCCTGCTCATCGGTCTCGTCATCATCCATATCTTCATCGTTGTCGTCATCTTCATCCTTGTCGCGGCCGCGGGGAGGTCTGTCTCCTTGCCGCGGCGTCCTCCTCGGCTGGGGCGTTTCTTGCTAGCTCCTCCAGCACCTTCCTGGGCCTTCTCCTTGTCGCGTCGCTCTTATTCAGCCTTTTGCTGCTCGACGAGCTGCTCGACCTTCTTGCAGCTCTGGAGGTCATGGCCCTTGGTGCGGTGGATCTTGCAGTACTGCTTGTTGGTGTCGTCCTGCTTGTCGGCGACCGCCACAGCCTGGTAGTTGGTGCCCGCGGCAATCTCCTTGCCGGAGCTACCAGCTTTGGCTTTCTTGGCGCCACCTCCGTTGCCGGACTGCTCAACGACTAGCACATCTTTGCCTTTCTTTTTCCTGTTGTTCCGCCGCCGGTTTTTCTTTGCCGGGGCGGCCTCCTCACCATCGATCCTCCCGCTTCAGATTCTCTCCGGGAGCTTCCTCCTTCCTCAAAGACGCGCACACTTGTCGGCTAGGGCATATAGCTCATCGACGTCTCGATCTTGCACATCGCCATCTCCTCCGCATCCTGCGGTTACGCACGCTCGATGGAACACGCTGATTACCATGACGTGGTGGACATCTGGGATGTTGTCTTTGTCGTGGCTGAATCTCTAAATGTACTTGCGAGGGCTCTCCTTCCTTCTAGGCGCAGCAGATGAAGGTCGCTCTCTTGGCCATGAGGCTTGTGGCACCGTGAAGGCGCCGACAAACCGATGGCATAGGTCTGCCCAGGAGGATATGGAGTTGTCCGGCAAGTGCATGAGCCAGATCGACATTGGGCTTGAGTACCGCCGGAAGTAGTTGGCCAGATCTTGTCGCCCGCCCCGCAGCTTGCACCGCAATGGTGTAGATGCCGAGGAACTTCGATGGATGCGACTTGCCGCCATACTTCTCGATGCACGTCGCTTGAAATTCTTCGTGGTGGGCCATCGACTTGCCGCAGCTCACGAGTGAACGCAGGGCAACCCTCGCGTCTGACAAGTCGCTCGTTCCCTGGCGCATGCATGTCGACATGGGCCCAACGCGCTGGTCGGATTGACGCGCGCTTCTCTTGGCGCTCGATGCGAGTTCGAAGCGTCTTCTTCTTGTCGTTCGTGAAGAACTTGGCGCTGATCGCGACGAGCTCGTGGATCTGGCGATGCGGTGGAGTCGCTGTCAAGGTGGATCCGGCGAGTTGGCGATCTTGGCCTTGGGTGGAGAGTGCATGGTAGTTGCACCCCACGGTTTCGTCGCCGCCACCGCTCGTGCTTGGCAGTCCTGCCGCGGCAGCGATGTACTCGGCTGCCATGGAGTGTCGCCGCTGGCAAAGCCGATGAGACTACGGATGGTGGCCTCCATTCATCGACCTTGTCGGCTGTTGGAGGGTAATCTAGAGCGATTGAGCTCTCGCCAAAGCTTCGCTGGAGTGGTGGGCGGCGATGGCGAACGGCGCGAGGAGCGGATATGCTCGGACTTCTAACTATGTTAGAAGGAGCAGATCCCGCCCAGCGATGCCTCGCTCGCCTGTGCGGCATGTTGGCGTGCATGCTGGTCTTGAGCACCCGAAATCCACCAGCTCGATCTTGGTCCAACGAACGATGGTACTGTGAATACCATGACGCTTGCCGGTCCCGCGCCTCCCGAGATGGGCGCGGTGCATGTACGGACGCCGAGGTCCGCGCAGCCTTGTCCTTGACTGGCAGCACCTTGGGCTCCCTCGTCGACGCCGCCTCCTTCCGCGGCGTTTACCCCACCACCCGCTTGCTCGGTGGTGGTGGGATCGGCGATGGACGGATCAGCTGCCGCCAAGCCTTCTTCTTGATGGCATGTCGATGAAGAAAATGAAGATCTAGCTCGTGTGAACGCCGGATCAGGTTCACACAATCTCGACGCCCCCTACCTGGCGCGCCAAAGATGTCGGGGAAGCTGATCCACGAACACCTATGGGACCGGCGGACCGAGCCCCTTTCGTTCGGCGGGGGGCGGAGATCGCACGAAGAGCAGATCGAGGCGGCACACGAGCAGTTTACCCAGCTTCGAGCTCTCCGAGAGATAACACTCCTACCGCTGCATGTCCGAGTGTATTGAGTTCTTGCTTGGGGCGCTGAGTGCTACAAAGACACACCAGCTGCTAACGAGACCTAGCGTGGGTGTTTTCTGCCCTCGAACCTCTCGAACCCCCCCACGCTATGCATGGGCCTCCTTTTATATGCTCAAGGGTCTCCGGCGGTGGCAACGAGACGAGGGTAAAATGGAAAAGGATTGCGGTTGGTACAGCTACCTGCACAATGTATCATACCTAACCCCGACGGCAGGGGACAAAGGCATTAAATGCCCGCTCACGCCGCCCAAACAAAGGCAAACAGGGACGTCTGGGGCGCCACCGCTGCCACGATGGCAATCTTGTCGGCGCCACTTGCTGCAAGACCGCTGGTCGCCTGACCTTTTGCCACGCGCTACCGAAAGGTCCAAGGGCGACACGTTGGTGGATGTCTTTGGAGCGCAGGACGAGTGGTAGTTTACATGGCAAGCGCCTTTGCCGCGGTCTTTGTCTTGTCGCGTCTCGAAGCTTGTCGCCACCGGCCTTGCCGGACGTGTGGCGCGCCACGGCAAGTTCCTTGAGATGCCTTGGTTGGCCTTCCCGCAAGCTCCTCTTGCCGGGCCTTGTCTCCTAGATGCCTTGGGTGGCCTTCCGGCAAGCTCCTCTTGCCGGGCCTTGTCTCCTTGGCTTTAATACTTTGTTCTTGAATGGCTCCAAAGGAACCAAGGAGGATCTTGGCGGTCACCCGCAAGCCTTGCCGCTGGTGTCAGAATCGCCGTGCACAAGTTCGGGATACTAGGGTACCCCTACTCTAGTACACCGACACGGACATCACACGATTATCTCAGGATCAAATCAAGCTTGGTATAAACAATACCGTAGTAATCATTAAATGACCACAAGTGCTTGATCTTTACCCATGATTCTCGCACAACATGACGAATATCCAACAACTCGGTATCCTCGATACCACGGTGATCATTCCGGCGATCACAACCATGACCAACACTTGGTCTCAAACGGTGATCTTTCCGGCGATCACAACCAACTTATCTCATCGTCGAACCGGGGTTGTCATTAATCAAGTTATTATTAATACTGTTGACTCAAGGTGGGACCGACACGAACTGGGCCCTTATCCGCGGGCGCGGCTACCGATAGATTTAATATACACTCTGCAGAGGTTAGTACACTATACCCAGACCACGGAACCCATGGCCTCGCACTCCCAATCTGGGACCAACGACGTTCCGACAAAACCGATCTACTGCCATTACACCCTCCCGGCCACTCTGACCCACTCCCAACTGGGCTAGTCTCAGGTGGCCCGTGTTCACTAAAGACACACCGACCACCGTCGTGGCCAAACATCCCTCACGGGGACCGGATCCGTAAAAATAAAAACAACGGGCACACAAGGTTATGTCCGCCTACCTGATCAGGGTAAGCACGCCCATAACCTTCCCTAGTTGGAGGCACCGGCGAGAGACCCAGTTAGGATCTTCCCATAAGGTAAGCGTGGTTGCACTGGTCAGTTTCGATATGGTGGCACCATGACTCAGCCAATAGTTGTTCAAGTTCAATTTAATTTGGTTAAACTTGAATGCAATATGCTGAGCCATGATAAAATAACATGATGCATATACAAAGCATGAGCATGATATCAACATAAGCACGGGATGCAACATAACTATCCACCATATAAACTATGAATAATCTCCAACTGAACATGGCATAGTGACGAGCATAAATATTACAAGTGCAACACTACTCATAGCATAACATGACCACTAGCATCAACCGTAAATACCATGCAAGAACTCATCAATAACATTACCGAGTAACACTTAACCAACTAACAACAAAGGAACAACACATATTAACAGTACTCGATAACCGACGTTAGTCATGCACCGAAGAACATGACCAACCCAACATGTACTACTATCAAGCATGGCAATATGAAAGTAATGCTAGCAACTAGCAGGGCATGATAACCAGGTGCATAATAACATAGCAAGCAAGTAAGCACTAACCCAGAAGCATTACCGAAACAACGATAACCATATTTTAAACAAGCCATCATTTAATAAATATTCAAGTGGAAAACCACGGCTACTGCATGACTATCATGCAAGTGGGTATTGTGGCTTGCCTGGGGGTGAAGAAGGCATCGGGGAGAAGTGCGGTGAAGCCGCGGAAAGATTTTCCGGAAACAGTTCTCTCTCGGAGGGGCTGATTTAGCGTAAGGGCAAAATGGTCATTTTCACAGTGTCAAACCATAGTGAAAATGAAACCAACAGAACGGTCTCAACGAGACGAAGAAGTGGGCTTTGGAATCACCTCAGTTGGAAATGTGGTTAAAAAGATATCAAGGGTTGAAGCTCAGGGACTTTTCTGCAAAAATATCATCACCAACAAGTCCCTGAATGGATAAGACAGAGGCGTAAAATTAGAAATACGCTTTCGGAATAAGAAAACGTAGTCTGTGCTGAAACACAGAAGAATACACTTTCAGAATAACGAAAATGTACTCCAGGTGAAGTAGAGGGAGAATACGCTTTCGATTTCGGGACAGCGTATTACACTAAATGCGTGGCCACTTATCCACGTCAGCGCTCGGGGTCAACCCCTCGTGCGGTTGACGGGTGGGCCTCGCGAACGGTGGGGCCTGGCCGGCCTTCTTCTTCCTCCCGCTTTGGACCTTGGGCCGAAAGCAGGGAGCACACCCGACGACCTTCAGGGCGATCCCGCCACCATACGCTGGCGGCGACTCCACCGCCGAGCTCGGCGTGACGTGGCGGATCCCTTCCGGTGATAGAAGACGCCAGGAGCATCGAGCCGAGAGGATGTCGATCAAGGGCGGACGACGGCCTCGGGCACCAAGGGCTCGCGCCACCGCAGCACCGGAAGGGAAGGAGAAGGGCGGAGGTGATTGGGTGGACTCCTAGAGATTCTCCGTGGTGGAGGGTGTAGAGACGGGCGGTGTTGCGCCAATTTAGGCGGAGGGGATCGGTGGCCAAGGCGACAAAGAGAGGCGAGGAGGGGCTCGAGAGCCCGGGAGAGGACGGGAGGACTAGAGGAACGTGGAGGAGCTGATGGAGTGCTCGGAGAGGCTCGGGGATGGCTATTTATAGCCGGCGGGGAGGAGGTCGAGCTGGCACCGCCATGGACGCTGCGTGCCACGCCAGATGAGCTCGGAGGGAGGCGACGAGCGAGGGAACGGACGAGGGGCAGGGCTCACGGAGACGAGGCCGAGCTCATGGACAAGAGGAGAAGAAGCCGAACGCCATAAATGCCCGGTCGGCACTGTGTGCTCGTGGATGCGCGGCGGCTTGCATCCGTGAGGAAGCGGAGGAGGGGGAGAGGGGTCCAGGTGATCGGCGACGATGAGAGGAAGACCATGGACATGCTCACGCGCGCTAAGACGACGAGGGGAAGAGGGGCCCGAGCAAGAATCCATTCTGGACGCGCCCACTGCATGCCAAGTCGATGGTCACCGCGCAGACCGGCATGTAGCGGGCGAGAGGGGTTGGAACTTGTTGTCTAGTTGATAGTTCATCCAGGGTAGGTTGCAACTACGGTGGTAGTTTGGTTAAAAGTGACACGGTTAAATGGCAGTTAACACCTGAAGTTTAGTGTGCCGTAAACTTTGATGAGCACTGGTGATCCACAGGAGAGGGATTGGGTCAAATGGAGTTGTCTGCGAGGTTGAGGATAAGAAGGACTTACATCCGGGTAACTATGGAGGGGTTTGGATCAAGATTTAACAGAGTTGCTTTGCAACTGCCAAATATGGTCAAGAATCAAGATTTGGATGATGCACTCACATGGAGTTATGGAATGGGATGCAAATTGGCAAATCCTCATTATATGGATATATAAAGATGCTGTAAAAAGCTCATACCAAATGGACAATCCAAAATGGTACTTGCTTTACAAACATCATTTTTGTCCAGAAACTTGGAAAAATTCTAGAGGAATAATGGCTTGATGAAACATTCCCAAAATGGGTGGAGGTAAGGTATGTGGATAAAAGAAGGCCTAGAAAAATTGGCAGCCATAATGGAGCAAGATAAAATATACTTGCTTCACAAACTGAAATTTTGGAAAGAATTAAAGAAGTGAATATGAGCTCTCATGGAGGCATGACATGAGCTCTACTTGGGTGGATGGCTATGATATGATGATATGAGGGATCATGCAAAGTGGCAACTCATTTCGATATGCCTAGCTTGCACCTCCTTCATAAAGCTTCTTTTTGGATAGAAACTTTGGAAAATTCATAATTAAATAATTACTAGGCAAATGAGGTTGCATTTTGGCATGTGGCAAAGATATGGACAGGAAAAGGTGTCCAAAGAGTTTAAGGTCAATTGGTGCAAGGAAAATAGCACTTGCTTGACAATGTGCCATTTAGGGCAGAATCGGAAATGAATTATTTGAGCATGATGATAAACATGACAAACGAAATATTTTGCCATATTTGAGAAAGATGTGACCCAAAAAATTATGAGAATTATTTGGGAATTTTAGGAGTGATGGAAATAAAGGTTGCTTCACAACCTAGGGTAATTTGAGTTATTCCTTTAATACAAAAGGAATATTCTCAATAAAAAGAACATTGGGATTTGGGCTAGGATGAAAATGACAGGGTCTAGGAAAGGATTTGGGTATGACAAGCCACTATGGAAGCAAAGAAGAGTTCATCTTCTTCAGTTTCCAGACCACAAAGCCACAGAAAAAGAAAACTCAAGCAAAAACCTCAGAAAAACAAAAGAAAATGAAAGGGCCAAAAATCCGGCTGTCACACAAACATAACTGCTAGAAATTCTTTTTCAGTAGTAGCATAATTTCGTTGAGCACTGTCTAGAGTTTTACTAGCATAATGGATAACATTTAATTTTTATCAACTCTTTGTCCTAGAATAACACCAACAACATAATCACTAGCATCACACATAATTTCAAAGGCAAGTTCCAATCAGGTGGTTGAACTATACATGTAGAAATTAAAGCTTTCTTAATTGTTTCAAAGGCTTCTATACAATCATCATCAAAAACAATTGGGACATCCTTTTGTAAAAGATTCGTACGAGGCCTAGAAAGTTTAGAGAAGTCTTTAATAAACCTCCTATAGGAACCAACATGACCAAGGAAACTACAAATACCTTTAATATCTTTAGGACATGGCATTTTCTCAATTGCATCAACTTTAGCTTTATCCACCTCAATACCTCGTTCAGAAATTTTATGCCCCAAAACAATACCTTCATTAACCATAAAGTGTCACTTCTCCCAATTCAAGACGAGATTAGTTTGCTCACATCTCTGCAAAACTCGATCAAGGTTTCTTAAGCAATCATCGGAAGAAGTTCAGTAAACGAAAAAGTCATCCATGAAAACCTCAACAATCTTTTCACAAAAATCAAAGAATATAGCAGTCATACATCTTTGAAAGGTAGCAGGTGCATTGCATAAAACAAAAGGCATACGTCTATAAGCATAAGTTCCAAAAGGGCAAGTAAAGGTGAGTTTCTCTTGATCACGTTGTGAAACAGGTATTTGAGAAAATCAAGAATATCCATCAAGGAAGCAAAAGTGTGTGTGATTAGATAGTCTTTCTACCATTTGATCAATAAAAGGCAAAGGGTAATGATCTTTTCTAGTTGCTTTATTTAATTTTCTAAAATCAATTACCATTCTATAGCTAGTGACAATTCTTTGCGGAATGAGTTCATTTATATCATTGGGAACAACGGTAATACCTCCCTTCTTAGGGACACAATGAACAGGACTTACCCATCTACTATCAGCTATGGAATAGATTATACCTGCTTCCAGAAGTTTTAATATTTAAGTTCTTACCACTTCCTTCATCTTGGGGTTCTGTAGGATCGAAAGTATGTCTAGAGGGGGGGGGGTGATTAGACTAATTGACCAAATAAAAACTTATCCTTTTCCCAATTTTAGTCTTTGGCAGATTTTAGCTATCTAAGCACAAGTCAAGCAATCTTAACACAATTCAAGCAGGCATGCAAAGAGTATATGAGCAGCGGAAAGTAAAGCATGCAACTTGCAAGAATGTAAAGGGAAGGGTTTGGAGAATTCAAACGCAATTGGAGACACGGATGTTTTTGTCGTGGTTCCGATAGGTGGTGCTATCGTACATCCACGTTGATGGAGACTTCAACCCAAGAAGGGTAACGGTTGCGCGAGTCTACGGAGGGCTCCACCCATGAAGGGTGCACGAAGAATCAACCTTGTCTATCCCACCATGGCCGTCGCCCACGAAGGACTTGCCTCACTAGCGATAGATCTTCACGAAGTAGGCGATCTCCTTGCCCTTACAAACTCCTTGGTTCAACTCCACAATCTTGTCGGAGGCTCCCAAGTGACACCTAGCCAATCTAGGAGACACCACTCTCCAAGAAGTAACAAATGGTGTGTTGATGATGAACTCCTTGCTCTTGTGCTTCAAATGATAGTCTCCCCAACACTCAACTCTCTCTCACAGGATTTGGATTTGGTGGAAAGAAGATTTGAGTGGAAAGCAACTTGGGGAAGGCTAGAGATCAAGATTCATATGGTAGGAACGGAATATCTTGGCCTCTACACAAGGGTAGGTGGTTCTCTCTCAGAAAATGTGTATTGGAAGTGTAGGTTCATTCTGATGGCTCTCTCCATGAATGAAGAGTGGGTGGAGGGGTATATATAGCCTCCACACAAAAACTAACCGTTACACACAATTTACCAATCTCGGTGGGACCGAATTGAGAAACTCGGTCGGACCGATTCAGCAAATCTAGTGACCATTTGGATTTTCAGTGGGACTGACATGCAACTCGGCAGGACCGATATGGTTAGGGTTAGGGCATAACGTAATCTCGGTGAGACTGATTACAAAAACTCGGTGATTCCGACTTGGGTAATAAGCTAACCAGAGAGTTGGTCAGGTAAACTCGGAGGGACCGGTTCGCTCATTTCGGTGGGAACGAAATGTTACGAAAGGGAAACAGAGAGTTTACATTGCAATCTCGGTGGGACCGATCGCTCATCTCGGTGGGACTAAAACGTTACGAAGGGAAGCAGAGAGATTACAACCCCATCTCGGTGAGACCGAGATCCCTATCGGTGAGACCGATTTGTCTAGGGTTTGTGGCAGTGGCTATGACATCTGAACTCGGTGGCGCCGGATGGAAAGAATCGGTGGGGCCGAGTTTGACTTTTGGTTTAGGTCATATGTGGATGTGAGAAAGTAGTTGAGGGCTTTGGAGCATATCACTAAGCACTTTGAGCAAGCAACTCATTAAGCAACACCTCATCCCTCCTTGATAGTATTGGCTTTTCCTATAGACTTAGTGTGATCTTGGATCACTAAAATATAAAATGTAGAGTCTTGAGCTTTTGAGCTTGAGCCAATCCTTTTATCCTTAGCATTTTGAGGGGTCCACTTTCCTCATGCATGCCATGCCATTCATTGAGCTTTTCCTGAAATATTCATCTTGGAATAATGTTAGCTCAATGAGCTATATGTTGTTAGGAATTACCAAAACCACCCAGGGATAGTTGGACTTTCAATCTCCCCTTTTTGGTAATTGATGACAACATATAGATCAAAGCTTCGACAAATGATAATAAGAGTGAAAACATTGTCGCTTTGAGAAGTATGTGATAAGCAAGAGCTCCCCCTAAATTTGCACATAGTTTAAGATTTGCTTTGGACTGCAAATGCACAAGAAGTTAGACAAATGGGTTACTCTTCCATGTCACATACATCTTGGTGGAGCGCTCAAAATGATAATAATTGAATACATGCACTCATCACCAAGCAAAGTGAATGATCATATAGAGATAAAAAGGATAATGTCATCCAACAAGCATAAATGTAGCATATGATCAAACACATGATCATCCAAGTATCACACAGACACAATGTATCTCAAACAAGCAAATAAAGTTCAACCACCAAAGCAAGAGAGAATAAAAAGCAACACTCTCTCTCGAAGCCTATGATCTATACATTTTCTCCCCTTTGGCAACAAGTTACCAAAAGTTCATAGAAAATGCATAGTACTAAATCGTCTCTCGTGCTTGATCTTGGTGGTGGTGTAGATGCAACGCCAAGGACGAAAGCATCAGTTGATGTAGATGGAGCTGGTGGAGTAGGTTTGGAGCTGGTGGAACTGAAGTGTAGCTGGTGCAGCAGATGAAGTGGCTCGTGTGTCATCCTTGCACTGCAGCTGATCTCTGAGCTCTAGGCCCTCTGGCAAATGCCTTAGTGGTTAACTTGCCTTTCCTCTCCTGCATATCATCCTGAAGTTGTTCAATAACGGACTGGATCTCTGTGACCTTCACATCCATGTCATAGAACTTCTGCTCCATGATCCTTTCCAAGCTCTCCTGGTTTTGAGTCAAGGTGGCCAGCCCCTTCTCAATCCTCAGAGTGGATGCAATCAAGTAGCCAAGTTGATCCTGTTTGCTCTTCAAGAAGTACTGAGATGCCTCTTCCATCGTTGGCATCTTGGCAGCCTTCTCAGTCCTTGCCTTCTCCTTCTTAGCTTGTGCTTGCACTGAAGATGGTTCATCTTCATCCAAAACCACTTGGTTGTCCTCAAAGTCTGGATAGATAGGCATGTGCTCCTTGTCCAATAGGTATGTGCCTGTGCCCATCTTGGAGTTAATCAGCTCCTGGATCTGTGGGGTATATCCACAACTCATCTTTTGGTCAGCAGCTGTCCTCTTGATAGTCTCAACTATAAGGCTCATGACCTTGAACTTCTGTGGCACATCAAATAAGTGTAGCAGATTTATTGCATGGCCTCTGATCATGTTGTGATCACCTGACTTGGGCAAGAGAGTGTGCCTGAGGATCCAGTTAATGGTTGGCAGCCCTTACAGAAGGTAATGTACTGATCCAAACTTGTGTGATTCTATAACAGCATCTGGGATCTCCTTGTACATATGTGCCATAGAGTTGTGATCCATCTTCTTCTTGGCATAGACATCCAAGTCATCCTCTTCCTCCTTAGGTGCATTGATCAGATTGGCCCATTCTTCAATAGATGATTGGTACCAAGTACCTTCAGACATCCATACTATCATGCCATCTGGATAGAAGTGTGTTGTGGAGTAGAATTGCATTATGAGCTCCTCATTCCACTTTGTGAGCTTCTGCCCAACAAAGTCTGCCACTCCACAAGCACTGAAACTGCCGTACACACCAGGATAGTGTTCTTCATTCTCCTTCATGTAGGTCCAGTCGACCCACCTCATGTCACACACTATTGGCTTCTTGTCCAACAACACTGTCTCATAGAAATCCTACTATTCCTTTGTGTGGAACCTGTAGTCAACAACAGTCCTTCTTCTGGTGGCATATGGATCTGACTCTCTCCATAGCCTCAATCCCGAGTCTCTCCCGATCTTCATGTTCTCAGCCATGGATGAGCATCATTATGATCTGGAATTTTGGCTTCAATTTTCTTAAGACATGTGTCTCATCACCTTCTTCTTGAAGAACAGTTTGAACCTTTGGAGCCTTGTTCTTCTCAAAGAATTGGAATGTTCTGGTACTCCTCTTAGGTACAGTCTTGGGTTTGGAGGCAGCTTTGGGTGCTTCTTTGGGCTTTGATGATGCAGCCCCTGACTGATAGCATCACCCATAAGCTTCGAGCCTTGGGTCTTGGTGCAGCAACCTCTTCTTCTTCCTCCTCTTCCATCATGGAAGGCTTTCAAATAACTCGCCATGGTCTTCTTGACCCTTTCCTTCCTCTTCTTCCCTTCTGCAGCAGCCTCTTTGGGTTCAGATTCCAAAGATGCTTGAGTGGAGGCTCGGCTTTAGACATGGGAATCCTTTTGGTGTACTTTGGTTTTCATACTGGGCTTGGTGGCAGCAGTGTGCCATACTCCTTCTTGAGCACCTTTTTCTTGGAAATGGCCTCATCCTCAACAGCCACATAGTCTTCATCCTCAGATTCTGAGGTTCTCTTCTTCCTGGTCCTGGTGGCTGCTTTGGGTAAGTTGCTGGGTGTGCTCCTGCTACCCTCATCAGAGCTGTTAGAGGGACTAGTGCCCTCACTCATTTGAATCTGCTCCTCTAACTTGTTCTGGCTATCACTCTGATCAGACATATTGCAACCACTAACTGCAGACCCTGTGAATAGATATAGATGAGATAGAGCGGATGAGCATCACAAAATACAGAGATTTTTGCAAAAGAATGAGTCAAAAACTTAGTTTTAGTTTTCCACAGAAAGCATTTCGGATCTACCGATTTGTAAACTCGGTATACCGAAGCAGCTTTTGGAATCTAAACTAGTGAACTCGGTCAGACTGAGTCACAGTTTGGTGGCACCGAGACTGCTAGAGTTTCACAAAGTCCTGAACTCGGTCACACCGATTTGCAATTCTCGGTCAGCCCGAGAACCACATGTGCAATGGCCTTAGCCGAATCGGTGGAACCGAGTTCTACAACCCGGTGGGTCCGAGATGGTTTCGACGGAAACCTAACCCTAAATTTTCAATTCATCTCTAATCTACGGAGTGTTTTGACTGGACAGAATAGTTTCAATTGTGGCAAGATTCATGTTGAACACAATGTGCTAGGAATCGGACGGGGATAGCACAGTGATCGAGTCCATACCCTAGTACGGCGATGAACTCGCTACAGCGGCAATGGCGGGGATGATTTCTGTTGACGGCGGCGGAGACCAGCGACAGGAGGCGGCTGGCGACGAGGAGGACGATCCGGAGACCCTGGAGGCAGAGCGGGCTACGCGCGGGTGAAAGAGTTTGGAGAAAGTTTCCAAATTTTTGCCCGTGGGTATATATAGCCCTACCCTGTCGGTGTGACCGAGTGGAACAACTCGGTGGCACCGAGATGCATAACTGCAAGCAGTTACAACAACTCGGTGTGACCGAAAAGTTCAAATCGGTTGCACCGAGATTGAAAACCTAGATCGACTTAGTGATCTCGGTATGTCCGAAATGGACGAATCGGTCAGACCGAAACACACAAAGAAGTTTTGGATGTTTAAGTCTATGATGAATCGGGGACTCCGAGTGCTCCTCTCACGGAGTGGTTCGAATCTGACTTGATCCAATTTTGTGATGCAGCATGAATAGAGGTTGAGATGAGAAGAGCATAGATAGCTAGAGAAGGTTCTTAGGCATTCTTGTCCATCCACTTGGCAAAAGAAAAAGAAACCAATCAATCAAAACAACAAGTGGATGTCATCGAATGTGTAAAATATGCAACCATCATGCTCACACAATAAAATGGCAAATGAAATATGTGGAAAAGCATGCACAACAAATTCTAGCATCTATCAAGCAATTGGCGATGACTAGGACATCTATATATGAGTATATTGATTTAGCAGTCAAATGAGAACATTTGATCATAGGTCATACTCATCGTTTAAGATCAAGTGGGGTTACCACTTTTACATAATGCATTGATGTGTTCACACCATTAGAGTTTCTTTAGCTCAATTCTTAGAGTAGAGCTCCCCCTAGATGTGAGATCCCCCTTTAGAGGGATGAACTAACCTTGGGTTTTGTGGATGATGACTTCATGTAGGTGTTGAAGATGTGGATGCTCAATGTTGATGGAGATCATTTGGAGCAATCCTTTTGGAGTGAGTTGCACTTTCAATACCTACACGGGTTAGTCCCACAAGGAACAAACAAGGATATCCATAGACATAGAGTGATGCATACATAAGATGATGTCCATGAAAGCATTAGGTTACCTTGTCCCTTGTCTTACCAACAAGAGGGTTTGTGAGTCCTTGAACTAGTGCAAGATGTGAAAGTTGATTGCACTTGTAGTTGCCAAAATGATATGAGTGAAATATGTTGGCGGAGTCACCCTCAAGAACTCTCTAGTTCTTCTTCTTCGGGATCCACATCATCTTGATGGGAATCCTTGGAGTTGTAGTCGTACTTGATGAAGTAGAGCTTGATGTAGTCTTGGGAACCCACTTGACCAAAGCCTTTGGAGCTTCTTCAAATGCATCAATCTCCTCTTGAAGCTTATCCTTTCCTTTTTTGCTTGTGGTCTTGTGGTGGAAGATCATCTTGAGCTTGTGTCCCCTTGAAAGAAGTAGGATCATACTTCTCTTGTTGAGGAACAAACTTCGTCTTGGGGTATTGATCTTCTTCCCACTCAACTCCATTGGCATTGAACTTTCGTTCAAAACCAACACCTTGGTTCTTCCGGTGCCTTCCTTGCTTGCGTACAATTTCCTCAAATTGCTTACTCACGGCAAGGCTCTTGTAAACACATTTCTCTATAATTCCCTTCAATAAGCTATTTTCTTGCTCAAGTGTAACTTGGCTAAGAGAATCATTAGTGGAATCAAGAGAACTACTAGAAGCAACATCATTGGGCTTAGCATGATTATTGTTACTACTAGAGGAAGAATCCTTCTTTTTCTTGTTACTAGACTTGACTTGAGGCATGTAAGTAGATAGGAGTAAACGTTTGGCAATGTAAGAAGAACTTTTCTTACGGAGATCATCATTGATTGCCTTTAAGAACTCATGCTCTTGCTCAAGGTTGAGCTTTTCAAAGCGTAACTTCTCATGAGTCCTTAAAAGTTCTCGATGATCTTCTAAGATAGTTTCATGAGCTAACTTAAAGAGTGTTTAGTTATTTAGTTAGAAGCTCAATCTTCTCCTTATCATTGTCATTCGTTTTATCTTGATTAGCATGATTAATTTACGTTTCATCATAGTATTCATCACTAGAGTTGTCAACAAGTAAATCATCATCACCTAACAAGTCATCTTCATCACTATTGAAATCAACATACTCGGGATGTGTTACCTTTGGACCTTTGGCCATGAAGCATCTTCCAATTCCTTCATTTGGTGAATCAAATATGTCATAGGAGTTGGTTGACACAAGTGCTAGACCGGCAACACCTTCATCTTGAGTATATTCAGAGTCGGAGTGATAACTTCTCTCGGAGTGATTGTCGGAGTCAAGCCGGATACCCATTCACCAACATGACCTTGATGTCTTTGTTTTGTGTAGCTCCTTGATGACTTGTCCTTCCTTTCCGAATCCTTGCTTCTCCGTGAGGGTCTTCGTTCATAACGATCATCTCAACTCCTCCTCTCTCTTGGTGGTGATTCTTATCTTCTACTTCTTCTCTTGGGTGATTCTTCTCTTCTTTTGTAGGGTGTCGTACACTCATTGGAATAGTGTCCGGGTCTCCCACAATTATAGCAATTGCGCTCTCGACTAGAAGATATTTTGTCATTGTAGGACCTTGACTTGGAGCTTCTCTCTTTGCTTCTATTCTTGTAGAACTTGTTGAAGTTCTTCACCATTAAGCTCAATTCTTCATTGAAGGTTTGTTTGTCACTTGATGATGTGGGGGCTTCACATGAGGCTTTGTAAGCACCACTTGACTTGTTGTGAAGTTCCTCCTTATCCTTGAGTGACATCTCATGAGCAACAATTCTTCCAATGACTTCCATTGGCTTGAGATCTTTGTAATTGGGCATCATTTGGATCAATGTGCACACGGTATCATATTTTCCATCCAAAGCTCTTAGGATCTTCTTGATGATAAATTTGTTGGTCATTTCTTCACTTCCTAAGCTGGCAATCTCATTTGTGATAAGAGCAAGCCTAGAGTACATTTCAGCGACACCTTCACCATCCTTCATTTTGAACTTGTCAAGTTGACTTTGAAGCACGTCCAACTTGGATTCCTTGACGGAGTCGGTACCTTTAAATTATCCCAAATTTCCTTTGCATTCTCAAGACGGCTGATTTTGTTGAATTCTTCGGGGCACAATCCGATGAAGAGGATATCACAAGCTTGAGCTTTGTATTGCAGCATCTTCAACTCTTCCGCGCTAGCTTCACGGTTCGGTTCTATCCCATCAAAGAATTCACCTTTCAAGCCAATACACACAATAGCCCAAACGGCGGGGTTATGTCCAATAATATGCATTTTCATCTTATGCTTCCAACTAGCAAAATTAGTACTCTCCTAGGTTGTGAAACCAAGGCTATGACCACCAAAAGCTATGGAAATGAAAGCAAATGGAGACCAAAGCTCTGATACCACTTGTAGGATCGAAAGTATGTCTAGAGGGGGGTGATTAGACTACTTGACCAAATAAAAACTTATCCTTTTCCCAATTTTAGTCTTTGGCAGATTTTAGCTATCTAAGCACAAGTCAAGCAATCTTAACACAATTCAAGCAGTCATGCAAAGAGTATATGAGCAGCGGAAAGTAAAGCATGCAACTTGCAAGAATGTAAAGGGAAGGGTTTGGAGAATTCAAACGCAATTGGAGACACGGATGTTTTTGTCGAGGTTCCGATAGGTGGTGCTACCATACATCCACGTTTATGGAGACTTCAACCCACGAAGGGTAACGGTTGCGCGAGTCCACGGAGGGCTCCACCCACGAAGGGTCCACGAAGAAGCAACCTTGTCTATCCCACCATGGCCGGCGCCCACGAAGGACTTGCCTCACTAGCGGTAGATCTTCACAAAGTAGGCAATCTCCTTGCCCTTACAAACTCCTTGGTTCAACTCCACAATCTTGTCGGAGGCTCCCAAGTTACACCTAGCCAATCTAGGAGGCACCACTCTCCAAGAAGTAACAAATGGTGTGTTGATGATGAACTCCTTGCTCTTGTGCTTCAAATGATAGCCTCCCCAACACTCAACTCTCTCTCACAGGATTTGGATTTGGTGGAAAGAAGATTTGAGTGGAAAGCAACTTGGGGAAGGCTAGAGATCAAGATTCATATGGTAGGAATGGAATATCTTGCCCTCAACACAAGGGTAGGTGGTTCTCTCTCAGAAAATGTGTATTGGAAGTGTAGGTTCGTTCTGATGGCTCTCTCCACGAATGAAGAGTGGGTGGAGGGGTATATATAGCCTCCACACAAAAACTAACCGTTACACACAATTTACCAATCTCAGTGGGACCGAATTGAGAAACTCGGTCGGACCGATTCAACAAATCTAGTGACCGTTAGGATTTTCGGTGGGACCGACATGCAACTCGGTAGGACCGATATGGTTAGGGTTAGGGCATAACGTAATCTCGGTGAGACCGATTACACAAACTCGGTGAGACCGACTTTGGTAATAAGCTAACCAGAGAGTTGGTCAGGTAAACTCGGTGGGACCGGTTCGCTCATTTCGGTGGGACCGAAATGTTACGAAAGGGAAACAGAGAGTTTACATTGCAATCTCGGTGGGACTGATCGCTCATCTCGGTGGGACCGAAGTTACGAAGGGAAACAAAGAGATTACAACCCCATCTCGGTGAGACCGAGATCCCTATCGGTGAGACCGATTTGCCTAGGGTTTGTGGAAGTGGCTATGACATGTGAAGTCGGTGGCGCCGGATGGAAAGAATCGGTGGGGCCGAGTTTGACTTTTTGTTTAGGCCATATGTGGATGTGAGAAAGTAGTTGAAGGCTTTGGAGCATATCACTAAGAACTTTGAGCAAGCAACTCATTAAGCAACACCTCATCCCTCCTTGATAGTATTGGCTTTTCCTATAGACTCAATGTGATCTTGGATCACTAAAATATAAAATGTAGAGCCTTGAGCTTTTGAGCTTGAGCCAATCCTTTTATCCTTAGAATTTTAAGGGGTCCACTTTCCTCATCCATGCCATGCCATTCATTGAGCTTTTCCTGAAATATTCATCTTGGAATAATGTTAGCTCAATGAGCTATATGTTGTTAGGAATTACCAAAACCACCCAAGGATAGCTGCACTTTTAGGTTCAAATGTCGTTGGTGATCAACAACAGGTTTAGCATCAGGTTCCATATTAATCTTGTGCTGACATAGAGTTGGACTAATCCTTTAAGATCATCAAGAGTGTACCCAATAGCAGCTTGGTGATTCTTCAGAATTTTCGATAATCTTTCTTCTTCATGTTTTGAAAGGTTAGCACTAATAATAACAGGATATATCTTTTTCTCATCAAGATAAGCATATTTCAAAGTGTCTGGCAATTGTTTTAATTCAAACACGGGATCACCATTAGGTGGAGGAGGACCTCCTAGAGTTTCAATAGGCAAATTGTGTTTAAGCAGAGGTCGTTGTTCAAAGAAATTTTTATCTATTTCATTTCTTTCATGCATATGCATATCATTTTCATGGTCTAGCAAATATTGTTCTAGTGGATCAGTAGGAGGCATGGCAATAGAAGCAAGACCAATTATTTCATCCTTACGAGGTAATTATTTCTTATCACTACAAAAAAAAGACACATCCCATGACATTTTGGGCCGAATGAATTTTTTTTCTATCATGCTTATGATACTTCTATGACGATAATTGTGACAAAACCTGGTATCGTCATAGATGTGGTGGGCTCCTACTTCTATGAAAAAAACCATGACAAAAAATGGGCTTTTCATCCTAGGCAGTCCGGAGACACAGCTGCATGACATTCTTTTGACCGTCCATGATGGAAAAAACCGTGGTAGAAGCGAGGGCGAGCAAAATTTCAAGGAGTTCCCGGTTACGGTGGATGGTCGGGGCTTAGCGATGCACAGAGGTTTGCTTGTTTCTCTGGTACACTACGCACGTCTCTGCGAGGTGTTGGGCTCTAACTGAACCCGAGCGAGGCGTTTGCTTACTGAACCCGAGCCATTGCACTGGCTACGCATTACTAAACTCGAGCGATTGATCGATCTCTAGCTGCTAACTGAACCCGATCAAGTGATTCCTTCGCTACTGCTGCTAACTGAAGCCGATCGAACCTGCTGCCTCTTGATGAACAGTGGGTGTTGTTGGGGGTTGGATGAACAGTTCCCGGTGGGGGTTGGATGAACAGGACCCCATGCTAGTAGAGGTCTTTGCCACTGGATGAACATGACTCCGATCGAGAGGAGGCCGCCACACACCCCAAGTCGGTTGGGGGTGGATGAACAGGACCCCGTGGAGGGCTGGTTGAACAGGACCCCGTGTGGAGGGCTGGTTGAACAGTAGCCGATGGAGGGTGGATGAACAGGACCCCGTGGAGGGCTGGTTGAACAGTAGCCGGTGGAGGTTGGTTGAACAGGAGCACGTGGATGAACAGTAGTTGGTGGAGGCAGGAGGGAGACGCCGTGGATGAACAGTCGCAGGTGGTGGCTGGAGGAGGTCGACGGTGGATGAATAGTAGCCCGTGGAGTCCCGTTTTGCGATACGCCGCACCCCTCCCAATGAACAGGACCCCCGTTTCGATCATAGGAGGTTTAAGAGAAGTCCGTTTCCTCCATTTTGTGGTACGCCACACCCATCCCGATCTAAAGGACCCCATTTCAACCGTAGGAGCTCAAAGAGAAGTCTGTTTCCTCCTTTTGCGGTACGCCAGACCCCTCCCGATGAACAGGATCCCGTTTTGACCTTAGGCGGTCGAACAGAAGGCCGTTTCCTCCATTCTGCAATACCTTGGCCGCGTTTTGGCTGTTCCGTCGAAGTCGGATGGCTCCCGATGAACAGGACACATTCCGTTGCCTCTAGATGAACATGGCGCAGTTTCTCCATTCCGACCCAGCCGGTTGGCTACCGATGAACAGGATGCCATTGCTGCCCTCCGCTACCTCTCCATGTAGACGAGCCCTGGCCGTACGTATGCGCGAGTAGGCATTCAAGACCCCGCTCATATGTACATACGTGGCCTTATTTACTTTCTTGTACCCTGGTTGTACGTACGTGTGCACAACATAGAGGGACTGCATGACATGCTACGTCCGTGCCTCTAATATGGCACATGCCCTTCCTTACTCAGCCATGGTTCATCATTGTAGCATGTAGACAGACCAATCGACCAGTATGTACGTTCACGTCGGCGACCAGACAAACAACCCTATGTACGGTTCGACCGGGTGGGTCCCAGCTGTCAGGGAGGTAAGTAGGCACTTTGTTGTGTGCGAAGATATAGCTGGTCGGTCCCAACTATCAGGGGGAGAATCATATTTTTTTCCCGTAATATCGACGAACTTTCTTGCGTGCGAAGATGTAGCTGGTGGGTCCCAGTAGTCAGGGGGAAACGTTTTTTTTGCGAAAGACGGTGGCCCGTTTGGTGGGAGCTGTCTGGTGGAGGAATCATTATTTTACGCGTAATAAGGAGACTCTTCCTTGCTGCGGCCATGGACCCAGCTGTCAGCCTCTCCACATACAGTCCTCTTCCGATGGAAGACGTTCCTTGACCACATTGACCACAGCGCGCTGAGAGCACCAAGGCGGTGGACGATGGCGAGGCCTAGATAGGGGACGACGCTGAGCCGGGGAAGACGTGGCAGTGGATGCCCACGCGGAGAGGAGTACGAGGGTTGACTGGTTTGGCTGCGGTGTGAGGCTACCATCACCGCAGAATAAGAGGGGTTGTGGGTGAGTAGATGGATGGCCTGGCCAGAGGTTGGAGTAGGGTGGGGCGGTGAGGCCTGCGCGGCAGCAGAGCCGGCCATGGGAGGCAGGAGCAGGCGGCACAACCGGTGCTGGTTTGGGCGGCTGCAGCAAGAAGACCAGCGGTTCAAGAAGCACTACGGCCATTGGATGGACATCGTACGGTCACTAGAGCTAGAATCGTTCATATTGACTAAGTTGACAAAGCCCGCTGTCCACGTCAACTTATTAGGCCCACAAGTCAGCCTCCCACTATGGTGGGTCCTAGCTAGAAGGGGGAGTATTCATTTTTTTGTGTGTAATAAGGAGGCACTTCCTTGCGTGCGAAAATATAGCTGGCGGATCCGAGCTGTCAGCGGGAGGAACGTTTTTTCGTGAAATACAGAGGCCCTTCCGAGGGGTCCTGATAACCCACAAGTATAGGGGATCCCAACAGTTTTCGAGGGTAGAGTATTCAACCCAAATTTATTGATTCGACACAAGGGGAGCCAAAGAATATTCTCAAGTATTAGCAGTTGAGTTGTCAATTCAACCACACCTGGATAACTTAGTATCTACAGCAAAGTATTTAGTAGCAAAGTAATATGGAAGTAACGGTAATGGTAGCAAAAGTAATATTTTTGGGTTTTATAGTGATTGTAACAGTAGCAACGGAAAAGTAAATAAGCGAAGAACAATATGTGAAAAGCTCGTAGGCATTGGATCGGTGATGGAGAATTATACCGGATGCGGTTCATCATGTAACAGTCATAACATAGGGTGACACAGAACTAGCTCCAATTCAGCAATGTAATGTAGGCATGTATTCCAAATATAGTCATACGTGCTTATGGAAAAGAACTTGCATGACATCTTTTGTCCTACCCTCCCGTGGTAGCGGGGTCCTAAAGGAAACTAAGGGATATTAAGGCCTCCTTTTAATAGAGTACCAGACCAAAGCATTAACACATAGTGAATACATGAACTCCTCAAACTATGGTCATCACCGGGAGTGGTCCCGATTATTGTCACTTCGGGGTTGTCGGATCATAACACATAGTAGGCGACTATAGACTTGCAAGATAGGATCAAGAACTCACATATATTCATGAAAACATAATAGGTTCAGATCTGAAATCATGGCACTCGGGCCCTAGTGACAAGCATTAAGCATAGCAGAGTCATAGCAACATCAATCTCAGAACGTAGTGGATACTAGGGATCAAACCCTAACAAAACTAACTCGATTACATGATAAATCTCATCCAACCCATCACCGTCCAGCAAGACTACGATGGAATTACTCACGCACGGCGGTGAGCATCATGAAATTGGTGATGGAGGATGGTTGATGATGACGATGGCGATGGATTCCCCTCTCCAGAGCCCCGAACGGATTTCAGATCAGCCCTCCCGAGAGGTTTTAGGGCTTGGCGGCGGCTCCGTATCATAAAACGCGATGAATCCTTCCCTCTGATTTTTTTCTCCCCGAACACGAATATATGGAGTTGGAGTTGAGGTCGGTGGAGCGTTAGGGGGCCCACAAGGCAGGGGGCGCGCCCCCCACCCTCGTGGACAGGGTGTGGGCCCCCTGACGTTGATTCTTTTTCCAGTACTTTTTATATTTTCCAAAAATATGTTTCGTGGAGTTTCTGGTCATTCCGAGAACTTTTGTTTCTGCGCATAAATAACAACATGGAAAGTCTGCTGAAAACAGCGTCAGTCCGGGTTAGTTCCATTCAAATCATGCAAGTTAGAGTCCAAAACAAGAGCAAAAGTGTTTGGTAAAGTAGATACTATGGAGACGTATCAACTCCCCCAAGCTTAAACCTTTGCTTGTCCTCAAGCAATTCAGTTGATAAACTGAAAGTGATAAAGAAAAACTTTTACAAACTCTGTTTGCTCTTGTTGTTGTATATATGTAAAGCCAACATTCAAGTTCTCAACAAAGATTATGACTAACCACATTCACAATAACACTTAGGTCTCATGTTTACTCATATCAATGGCATAATCAACTAGCGAGCAATAATAATAAACCTCAGATAACAACACTTTCTCAAAACAATCATGATATGATATAACAAGATGGTATCTCGCTAGCCCTTTCTGAGACCGCAAAACATAAACGCAGAGCACCTTTAAAGATCAAGGACTAACTAGACATTGTAATTCATGGTAATAGAGATCCAATCGTAGTCATACCAAATATAAATTAATAGTAATGAATGCAAATGACAGCAGCACTCTCTAGCTAGTGCTTTCTAATAAGAGGGTGATGACTCAACATGAAAGTAAATAGATAGGCTCTTCGCAGAGGGAAGCAAGGATTTGTAGAGGTGCTAGAGCTCGATTTTAAAGCAGAGATAAATAATATTTTGAGCGGCATACTTTCATTGTCAACATAACAACCAAGAGATGGCGATATCTTCCATGCTACACACATTATAGGCGGTTCCCAAACAGAATGGTAAAGTTTATACTCCCCCTCCACCAACAAGCATCAATCCATGGCATGCTCGAAACAACGAGTGCCTCCAACTAACAACAGTCCCAGGGGGAGTTTTGTTTGAAATTAATTTGATTTAGTTTGCATAAAGCATGGGACTGGGCATCCCGGTGACCAGCCATTTTCTTGTGAGTGAGGAGCGGAGTCCACTCCTCTTGAGAATAACCCGCCTAGCATGGAAGATACGGACAGCCCTAGTTGATACATGAGCTATTCGAGCATACAAAACAGAATTGCATTTGAAGGTTTAGAGTTTGGCACAGACAAATTTACTTGGAACGGCAGGTAGATACCGCATATAGGAAGGTATAGTGGACTCATATGGCATAACTTTGGGGTTTAAGGAATTTGGATGCACAAGCAGTATTCCCACTTAGTACAAGTGAAGGCTAGCAAAATACTGGGAAGCGACCAACTAGAGAGCGACAACAGTCATGAACATGCATTAAAATTAATAAACATTGAGTACAAGCATGAGTAGGATATAATCCACCATGAACATAAATATCGTGAAGGCTATGTTGATTTGTTTCAACTACATGTGTGAACATGTGCCAAGTCGATTCACTTAAATCATTCAAAGGAGGATACCACCCCACTATACCACATCACAATCATTTTAATAGCATGTTGGCACGCAAGGTAAACCATTATAACTCATAGCTAATCAAGCATGGCACAAGAAACTATAATCTCTAATTGTCATTGCAAACATGTTTATTCATAATAGGCTGAATCAGCAACGATGAACTAATCATATTTACAAAAACAAGAGTGGTCGAGTTCATACCAGCTTCTCTCATCTTAGTCAGTCCATCATATATCGTCATAATTGCCTTTCACTTGCACGACCGAACGATGTGAATAATAATAACAGTGCACGTGCATTGGACTAAGCTGGAATCTGTGAGCATTCAATAAACAGGAGAAGACAAGGCAATATGGGCTCTTGGTTAAATCAACAATAATGCATATAAGAGCCACTTCAACAATTTAATTATGGTCTTCTCCTATCGACCCCCAAAGAAAAGAAAAGAAATAAAACTATTTACACGGGAAAGCTCCCAACAAGCAAAAGAAGAACGTGAAATCTTTTTGGGTTTTCTTTTTAATTACTACTACAGCAAGAAAAGTAAACTAGCCAAAGCTACAGCTAATTTTTTTGGTTTTTCTTAAGGTTTAACAAACACACAAGAATAAAGCAAGAAAAAGAAAATAAACTAGCATGGATATTATGGTGAAAAAGTATGAGCACCGACATCTAGCAATGAGTGTCTGAACATAAATGTAATGTCGGTGGGAAATACGTACTCCCCAAAGCTTAGGATTTTGGCCTAAGTTGGTTTATTGCCATGGATGGCCTGGCGGATATCCATAGTTGTAGCCGGGGTCGTACTGCGATGCAGCGGCTATCGCCTCCTGAGCTGCAGCGTGGCGGCGAGCTGGCTCCGCCCTCCTCTCGTACTCATCTGCCTCCTCTCTAGTAATAAAATGTCTTCCTTTTGCCTGATAATCAAAGAAGGCAGGAGCAGGGAGAGTAATACGGACAGCACGACGTCTGTCAAAGATTAAGCGATACTGGAGAGGCGATTCATTCCTCTCGACAAACTGGTGGTGAACCATAGCATTGAAGTCTAGGTAAGTAGGAGCTAATTCAATATCATCATTACATATGGTTACACCAAGAAAATCAGCTAAGCGGGTTGCATAAATTCCTCCAAAGAAATCTCCATTAAATCTATTATGATGCAACCTACGTGCAACAATGGCTCCCAAATTATAAGATTTGTCTCCTAACACAACACTCCTAAGAATACTGAGGTCAGGGACACACATATGACATGATTCATCTTTACCATTTATGCACCTACCTATGAAGAGAGCAAAATAATGTATGGCAGGAAAATGAATGCTCCCTATGGTAGCTTGTGCTATATCTCTAGATTCCCCCACAGTTATACTAGCAAGAAAATTTCTAAATTCAGATTTCCGGGGTTCACTAGCACTACCCCATTGTGGAAGTTTGCGAGCAGTAGTAAAATCCTCTAAGTCCATCGTATAAGATTTTTGATAAAGATCAAAAGGACAGTTGAAGAATTGTGTGAAGATGAAAATTCAAACCTCCTCACAAAGGAACTAGTGAGATAGTGGTACTGGCGGCACTTTTCTTCCTCGAAGCTCACAAGATCAGCGTTACGCAAATATGCGTTAAATTCTTCCTAGATTCCCGCTCGGTCCATAAAGTTTTCTGAAGGCCATTCACAAGGCCGCACTGGAGCGTCCCTTGGTGGCTCATCGTCAGCATCACGCATTGCAAGCCTGGGTCCTTTCTTCCTTGAAGAACCACCTTGGTACATTTTCCTAAGCATATTTCTTCCTCTGAAAAATTTCTGAAATTTTTAGTAACTTCAAATAAAAGTGAAGCAAGCTCAACAAAATTGATAGCAACTACTCCTACAAGTGCCTAGAGCCTATATCATGCATTAGAACTACTTAGAACCATATAAATTTTACATGCAAGCTCAAGAACATGGTCACCTAGGCAGCACAAATTTGCAATGAATAAAGCACTAGAACAAAAACTAATTGGACCAATGGAGGAGTCACATACCAAGGAACAATCCCCCAAGCAGTTTTGTGAGAGGTGCTTTGAGCAAGGAGATCAAAAATCACAGCAAAATGAGCTATAACTCGTGCTTGAGCTGGATGGTGATTTTTTTGGGAGCAAGAAGAAGTCTGTGGGTGCAGGAATAAGTGGAGGGGGGCCACCGTGGGCCCACAAGGCAGGGGGTGCGCCCTGTAGGGGTCGGCGCGCCCTTGACCCTCGTGGCCAGGTGTTTGCTCCTCCTGTTGTGTTCTCAGTTCCAGATATTCTCAAATATTCCAGAAAAAATCATATTTTAATTTCAGGGCATTTGGAGAACTTTTATTTTCGGGGTATTTTTATATTGCACGGATAAATCAGAAAACAGACAGGAAAATACTATTTTTACTTTAATTCAACTAAATAACAGAAAGTAAAAGGAGGGTACAGAAGGTTGTGCCTTCTAATTGCATCCATCTCATGCTCATCAAAAGGAATCCACTAACAAGGTTGATCAAGTCTTGTTAACAAACTCATTCCGAATAACATGGAACCGGAGAAATTTCGAATAACACTATGTTACCTCAACAGGGATATGCACATCCCCAATAATAAGAATATCATATTTCTTCTTGACAGTAGGAAGAGGAAATTCAAAACCTCCAAAAATAATCGATGGAATTTTTCCAATAGAGTTAATACTATGAACTTGAGGTTGTTTCCTCGGAAGTACCGTATGCTCATTTCCATTAACATGAAAAGTGACATTGCCATTGTTGCAATCAATAACAGCCCCTGCAGTATTCAAAAAAGGTCTTCCAAGAATAATAGACATACTATCGTCCTCGGGAATATCAAGAATAACAAAGTCCGTTAAAATAGTAACGTTTGCAACCACAATAGGCACATCCTCACAAATACCGACAGGTATAGCAGTTGATTTATCTGCCATTTGCAAAGATATTTCAGTAGGTGTCAACTTATTCAAGTCAAGTCTACGATATAAAGAGAGAGGCATAACACTAACACCGGCTCAAGATCACATAAGCAGTTTTAACATAGTTTGTTTTAATGGAGCATGGTATAGTAGGTACTCCTGGATCTCCAAGTTTCTTTGGTATTCCACCCTTAAAAGTATAATTAGCAATCATGGTGGAAATTTCAGCTTCCGGTATCTTTCTTTTATTTGTAACAATATCTTTCATATACTTAGCATAAGGATTCATTTTGAGCATATCAGTTAATCGCATACGCAAAAAGATAGGTCTAATCATTTCAGCAAAGCACTCAAAATCCTCATCATCCTTTTTCTTGGATGGTTTGGGAGGAAAAGGCATGGGTTTCTGAACCCATGGTTCTCTTTCTTTACCGTGTTCCCTAGCAACAAAGTCTCTCTTATCATAACGTTGATTCTTTGATTGTGGGTTATCAAGATCAACAACGGGTTCAATTTCTACATCATTGTCATTACTAGGTTGAGCATCATCATGAACATCATCATTAACATTTTCACTAGGTTCATGTTCATTACCAGATTGTGTTTCAGCATCAGAAATAGAAATATCATTTGGATTCTTAGGTGGTTCAGCAATAGGTTCACTAGAATCATGCAAAGTCCTATCATTTTTGTTTTTGTTCTTTTTAGAAGGACTAGGTGCATCAATATTATTTCTCTGAGAATCTTGCTCAATTATCTTAGGGTGGCCTTCAGGATACAAAGGTTCCTGAGTCATTTTACCGGTTCTAGTAGCCACTCTAACAGCAAAATCATTATTCTTACTATTCATTTCATTGAGCAAATCATTCTGGGCTTTAAGTACTTGTTCTACTTGAGTGGTAACCATAGAAGCATGTTTACTAATGAGTTTAAGTTCACCTTTAACTCTAGACATATAATCACCCAAGTGTTCAAGCATATTTGAATTGTATTTCAATTGTCTACTAACATAAGCATTGAAGTTTTCTTTTTTAACAATAAAATTGTCAAACTCATCTTAGCATTGTCTAGCAGACTTATAACAAGGAATATCACCTTCATCAAACCTATAGAGAGAATTTACCTTTACTACCTGTGTCGGGTTATCAAGACCATGAATTTCTTCAATAGGTAATGGATTAGGATCATATGTTTCTTCAACAGGCGGTAAATTTAGACCATGTATTTCTTCAATAGGAGGTAAATTCTTAACATCTTCAGCTTTAATACCTTTTTCTTTCATAGATTTCTTTGCCTCTTGCATATCTTCAGGACTGAGAAATAGAACACCTCTCTTCTTCGGAGTTGGTTTAGGAATAGGCTCAGGAAGTGTCCAATTATTTTCATTTGTCAACATATTATTCAATATAATTCCAGCTTCGTATGGTGTTCTTTCCCTGAAAACAAAACCAACACAACTATCCAGGTAATCTCTGGAAGCATCGGTTAGTCCATTATAAAATATATCAAGTATTTCATTTTTCTTAAGAGGATGATCAGGCAAAGCATTAAGTAATTGGAGAAGCCTCCCCCAAGCTTGTGGGAGACTCTCTTCTTCAATTTGCACAAAATTATATATATCCCTCAAAGCAGCTTGTTTCTTATGAGCAGGGAAATATGTAGCAGATAAGTAATAAATCATATCCTTGGGATTACGCACACAACCAGGATCAAGAGAAGTAAACCATATCTTAGCATCACCCTTTAATCAGAACGGAAATATTTTAAGGATATAAAGGTAGCGAGTTCTCTCATCATTAGTGAACAGGGTGGCTATATCATTTAATTTAGTAAGATGTGCCACAACAGTTTCAGATTCATAGCCATAAAAAGGATCAGATTCAACCAAAGTAATTATATCAGGATCAATAGAGAATTCATAGTCCTTATCAGTTACACAGATAGGTGAAGTAGAAAAAGAAGGGTCAGGTTTCATTCTAGCATTAAGAGATTGCTGCTTCCATTTAGCTAATAACCTCTTGAGATCATATCTATCATTGCAAGTTAAAATAGCTATAACAACTTCTTTTTCCACAACATAACACTCAGGAACAACAGGCAATTCATATTTATTAGGGGGAGAGTCTTCATCATCACTATCTTCAATATTATCAGTTTCAATAATTTCATTCTCTCTAGCCCTAGCAAGTTGTTCATCAAGAAATTCACCAAGTGGCACAGTGGTATCAAGCATAGAAGTAGTTTCATCATAAGTATCATGCATAGCAGAGCATCATCAATAACATGCGACATATCAGAATGAATAGCAGAAGCATGTTTAGGTGTCGCAAGCTTACTCAAAACAGAAGGTGAATCAAGTGCAGAGCTAGATGGCAGTTCCTTACCTCCCCTCGTAGTTGAGGGATAAATTGTTGTTTTCGTGTCTTTCAAGTTCTTCATAGTGACCAGCAGATATAAATCCCAAGTGACTCAAAAAATAGAGCTATGCTCCCGGGCAACGGCGCCAGAAAATAGTCTTGATAACCCACAAGTATAGGGGATCGCAACAGTTTTCGAGGGTAGAGTATTCAACCCAAATTTATTGATTCGACACAAGGGGAGTCAAAGAATATTCTCAAGTATTAGCAGTTGAGTTGTCAATTCAACTACATCTGGATAACTTAGTATCTGCAGCAAAGTATTTAGTAGCAAAGTAATATGGAAGTAACGGCAACGGTAGCAAAAGTAATATTTTTGGGTTTTGTAGTGATTGTAAGAGTAGCAACGGAAAAGTAAATAAGCGAAGAACAATATGTGAAAAGCTCGTAGGCATTTTTTCTCCCCGAACACGAATATATGGAGTTGGAGTTGAGGTCGGTGTAGCGTCAGGGGGCCCATGAGGCAGGGGGCGTGCCCCCACCATCGTGGACAGGGTGTGGGCCCCCTGACGTGGATTCTTCTTCCAGTATTTTTAATATTTTCCAAAAATATGTTCCGTGGAGTTTCTGGTCATTCCGAGAACTTTTATTTCTGCACATAAATAACACCATGGAAAGTCTGTTGAAAACAGTGTCAGTCCGGGTTAGTTCCATTCAAATCATGCAAGTTAGAGTCCAAAACAAGGGCAAAGTTTTTGGAAAAGTAGATACGGCGGAGACGTATCAGGTCCTAGCTGTTAGGTGGAGGAATCATTATTTTGCACCTAATAATGAGGCACTTCCTTGCGCGCGGCCATGGACCCAGCTGTCAGCCTCTCCACGTACAGTCCTCTTCTGATGGATGTCGTCCGTTGACCACGTTGTCGAGAGAAATAGGGCGGTGGACGACGGTGAGGCCCCAGACTGGAACAACCCGGAGAAGCCCCACAGTTTTCGCGTAATGAGTAGGCACTTGCTTGTGTGGATCCCTACTATCAGGCTCTCCACTTACATCCCTCTTCCGATGGTTGTTGTTTGTTGACCATGTTGACCATGTCGCGCCAAGAACGTGGTGGACAAGGGCGAGGCCCGGGAAGGGAACAACCCGGAGCCGGCGAAGCCACATCAGTAGATGCCCATGCAGAGGGGAGTACGAGCGCTGACTGGTCGGCTGCGGGGTGAGGTTGACGTCGCCGGAAAATAACAGGATGTGCGCGTGGGTAGAGGGATGGCCTGCCGGCAGCACAGCCAGCCACGAGAGGAGGGAGCAGGAAGTCCCGCCGGCGCTGGTTTGGGTGGCTTGTGCAAGAAGATCAAATATTGAAGAAGCACGACGGCCGTTGGATGGACATCCAAAAGTCACTGCTCTCTATTGACTAAGTTGACAAAGCCTTGCATGCGCGTCAATTTTTTTTAGAACAGCATCATTGTCAACCTAGTAGGCCTGGATGTCAGCCTCCAAATCTATGGAAAACAGCATACAACCCATTAGCCATTATTTTCAATAATTTACAGCCCATTTGCTAATTCTTAAGGATATTTTGAAGCCCATATTCTGGGCACTGCTAAAAAATTCAACAAAATTTTGCACATTTCGGTGGGGTCCGAACTCTTTTAATCACGAAATTTTGAGTCACGTTAAAAATAATTTAAGAAAAAATGTATCAAAAAAATTCTCCGCAAAAAATGAATGAAATTTAAAATCTTGACTAGCAAGATGCCCATGCGTTGCACAGAACATCAAGATTAATTTGTATGAATAGTTTATCTTGTGGGAGAAAAGGATGAACGAGGGAAGGCCTTATCTGCAAATGTGGAGAGGAGTGCGGGTAAATTGTCATAGTTTCCTTCCTATCCGTTAGATATAGATTGGACGGCCTATATTGCAGGATGGCAGGCACGCCATCATCACCAATTCTGCTTTTTAGAAGAGTAGAGAAATCCAGAAAAATGATATTTGAATGTAATTGCCGGTTGGCTTTAGTTTAAAAATCTACAGCCCATTTCTTACTAGTTATAGCCCATTTTCTGGGGAAGCGCATTTCTTACTACTTACATCCCTCCTCGTCTTGAAAGATTTGCAACCTAGCCGGGCTAAGAAAAGCAAGTAGGCCTCAGTTGGGTATTCTCCAAAAAAATAACTAGGCTAGCCATTTTCAGAAAGAAAAAAGATATCCACTGGGCTCGTCATGTGCTTAAATAAAAGCGTAAGCATGGGCCAGAAGGGCCACAGCCCCCGCACAATATGCAGTTGACGTCCGTCTCTAAAACTAAAAAACAACTGGGTGAGCTGCTGGGTCCCTCGTGTTACTTGCTCATTGTGTATTTTTCTTGTTTATTGACTACATTGACAATGGTGTGGGACCTAGTTGTCAAACAATTAGGAGGAAGTATTTTTCGTTTGTAATAACGAGGCACCTGCTTGCATAATGCAATGACCCTGGTGGGTCCCTACTGTTAGCCTCTCCACGTATAGTCATCTCCTGATTCCTCTTGGTTGTTGACCATGTTGACAACGCCACACGGCAGCGGGCACAGCGAGCGAACCAAGGCGGAGAACGATAGCGAGGCCTCGGACGGGAACATACAGGAGCCGTGGAAGGTGCGACAGTGTAGTGGCAGGCGGAGGGGAGTACGAGGGCAACAACATGTAACTCAAGCTTAAAAATGGTGCAAAAAGCCCAAGGATTAATTGTTCATCAAACTTAGATGAAACCCAGATTGAACATGGCTATAACATCTAACCCAACCACTATTTTTCGCAGTCACAAACAAATGTATTGGTCTGATCCATAAAATCAACATCCTGTGCAAAAAAAGTTATTGGAGGATGACTGCAAGTTGTTTTAAATAGAAGCCGAGGACGTTCAGAAGCCCATCTGTCCACCTGAAAATTCTTTTTTGCTGTTCAATATGTCTGTCTGTGATAAATCTCTTGTTGAAAAAGTTAAGCCTCATGGACAATAGTAACCTCGCATTCAACAGGTAGAATGTGACAAAGCTTCTGTTTGCCTGGTTGGATGCATATCCTTCCATCGTTATTGTCCTCAAACCAATGTCATGAGAACTCAGAAAATCCTGTTTCTTATTACCCACCGATTGATTATATGTTTTTCTCCATGTATTAGTGACTAAGTAGACATGAAGATTGAAAATAGTTAAGGTCTGAAAAAAGAGTATGTCGATAGAGCGACAGCTGAACGGTTAATTCTGGTACAATATATACGGGCTTTCAATGTGCATGAAATCATCACCTTTATATATAAATTCTTCAGACATCGAAAGCATTGCAGCAAGCCAATAATTATGTTCAGATCGCAACTATACATTTTGATATATAAGATCTTGACAGAATCCAGCAGCATTGATAGGCTATCCATGGACGAACTCTTCATTGAGCATATAACATAATATTAGTACCCAAAGTATACTCCAAGATGATATAAAACTTATGCGCACAAATGAAAAAGGCAGCTTATGATTACAAATGTGTAGATGATAATATACGGTACCTGAAAAAGTGAGGAGCCAAACACTAACTTGTTGTGATCATTAAATGGATCACGAATTACAGTTATTTGCGAAGGTTTATAACAATAATGAAGGACGGCCTTTGAAGTGAAGGGGCATATTTGATGATGAGCTGCTATCCTTCAAAGCAAATTCCAATGCTTTTAAGGTGAGGCGACTTTATTTGGAGACAATTATAGGGATTTCTATTCCCAAAACAATCAGCAAACGCTCCAGGGCAGGGCAACTGCAGTGGATGATGTTGTGCAGTGAGGCCTCCGACAGATAAACCACCACAAGCGAAAGTTTTTTAGCAATGGGAGTTGAAGCATTTGTACCAGATCGTCTGGTAGAAGGCACAGGGCGAAGGAAACCCACGAGATGGACAATGGTGGTGTGGGCACAAATTCTTGGTGTTCGGTTCATGGTATGAAACTTTTGTGGTAACGGTAGAACTCAAACTGCTGGAGTTTTTCAAATTCAGGGGATGTTAGCCAAGCGTCCAACGTGCAGGGTATGGATAGCAGGTAGCGTGTTGGGATGCAGAGGTGCTGAACGAGGCCTTGCTGGTGAGAGGAGACGATGGCTCTGGCGAGATCAAATTAAGGAAGGACATATATCTGATAACAGTCGAGATTGAGGGGCGTGGTGGCCATAGAGGGCGCCACCGATTTGAGAGGACTTGTGTGCGGCAACAATCCATGGTGGGGAGAAGCGAGATGATCTCCCCAAGGATGTCGTCCGGGAGATCGCTGATGCGGTCCACCGCAGATTCTACGGGTTCCTCAGATCCGGGGGGAGGCTCACCGCTTCTCCCCGCGTTGTCGGGTGGGGGATCTACAACTGGCGTCGCCGCTGGCGGGAGCCTTATCTTCTTGGCGCTGGGCCAGCCGACTCCATTTTCCTTGCGGGTGTCGCGCTGAGCTCACAGATTTGAATAGAGTAGCCAGAGACAAGCCTAGTGGCAGTGCGAGTGGGGAAGAAGGAGGGTTGGGGTGTTCTGTAGGAGTGGAAGGAGAGGAGGTAGGCGTTTCTTCACGAGTGAGGAAGAAGGTGAGCGGGGGTTTTCTATACGAGTGAGGAAGATGGGGAGCGGGGGAAATTGGGGGGCGATGGAAGCAGGAGAGTCCAGCGAGTTGCAGTATAAGTGGAAGCGAGGAGGAAGGAGGGTTTTTCTATGATCGCCCCCTCTTCAATAAATATGGGCTTCTCCTCACAAAAAACAAAAACAAATGGGCTTTAAGATGGATGGGCTTTTGTATCGGCCTAGTCGGTTGCCCGTGTTTCGTACTGGAGGGCCTTAACACTAGAGGCAGCCCATTAGAGACACTCTCCAGCTCTCCAGCTAGTTGCCCATTTGAAAGAAAATAAGAGATGCCTCCTGCTTAATTATGGCTCCTCATTGGTAACATTTTTCAACTTGAAAAAAGTTATAGCTCATTTTTGGGCCGTCTTGGCATCCACCAAATTGGAGGATGGTGTACTGCATGCAGACACTCACACTGGTCGTAGCGCGGCAAAATGAGGGGTCAAACAACATGCCCACAATATACATAGATTGTAAAGGTTGACACGCTAACATCCACAATAAACTAAGCTTCACAAGATACGGTATGCATACTAGCTAACATTCACACACACTTAAGTTCAGCATGTTTACGCATCTAAATGATTCACTGATGTCTACTACACAACCTTCTTCTTGTAGACGTTGTTGGGCCTGCAAGTGCACAGGTTTGTAGGACAGTAGCAAATTTCCCTCAAGTGGATGACCTAAGGTTTATCAATCCTTGGGAGGTGTAGGATGAATATGGTCTCTCTCAAGCAACCCTGCAACCAAATAACAAAGAGTCTCTTGTGTCCCCAACACACCCAATACAATGGCAAATTGTATAGGTGCACTAGTTCGGCGAAGAGATGGTGATACAAGTGCAATATGGATGGTCGAAATAGGTTTTTGTAATCTGAAAATATAAAAACAGCAAGGTAACTAATGATAAACGTGAGCGTAAACGGTATTGCAATGATAGGAAACAAGGCCTAGGGTTCATACTTTCACTAGTGCAAGTTCTCTCAACAATAATAACATAGATAGATCATATAACAAGCCCTCAACATGCAACAAAGAGTCACTCCAAAGACACTAATAGCGGAGAACAAACGTAGAGATTATGATAGGGTACGAAACCACCTCAAAGCTATTCTTTGGGATCAATCTATAAAAGAGTTCGTACTAGAATAACACCTTAAGACACAAATCAACCAAAACCCTAATGTGACCTAGATACTCCATTGTCACCTCAAGTATCCATGGGCATGATTATACGATATGCATCACACAATCTCAGATTCATCCAACCAACATAAAAGTACTTCAACGAGTGCCCCAAAGTTTCTAGCGGAGAGTCAAGAACGTGTGCCAACCCCTATGCATAGGTTCCCAATGTCACGAAACCCGCAAGTTGATCACCAAGACATACATCAAGTGTTCTCATAAAAGACTCAATCCGATAAGATAACTTCAAAGGGTAAACTCAATTCATCACAAGAGAGTAGAGGGGGAGAAACATCATAAGATCCAACTACAATAGCAAAGCTCGGGATACATGAAGATCGTGCCATAGAACACGAGAGAGAACACGAGAGAGAGAGAGAGAGAGAGAGAGAGAGAGAGAGAGAGAGAGAGAGAGAGAGAGAGAGAGAGATCAAACACATAGCTACTGGTACATACCCTCAGCCCCGAGGGTGAACTACTCCCTCCTCGTCATGGAGAGCGCCAGGATGATGAAGATGGCCACCGGAGATGGGATCCCCCTCCGGCAGGGTGCCGGAACAGGGTCCCGATTGGTTTTTGGTGTCTACAGAGGCTTGCGGCGGCGGAACTCCCGATCTATCTTTGTTCTGGAAGTTTTAGGGTACGTCGGTATATATGGGTGAAAGGAGTACGTCGGTGGAGCTACGGTGGCCCTACGAGGCAGGGGGGCGCGCCCAGGGGGGTGGGCACGCCCCCCACCCTCGTGAGCACCTCCCGTATCTTCTGACGTGGAGTCCAAGTCCATCAGGTGGGAGTCCTTCCAAAAATAACTTCTCCAGTTGATTTCGTTCCGTTTTGACTCCGTTTGATATTCCTTTTCCTCGAAATACTGAAATAGGCATAAAACAGCAAATCTGGGTTGGGCCTCCAGTTAATAGGTTAGTCCCAAAAATAATATAAAAGTGGATAATAAAGCCCAATATTGCCTAAAATAGTAGATAAAGTAGCATGGAGCAATCAAAAATTATAGATACGTTGGAGACGTATCAAGCATCCCCAAGCTTAATTCCTACTCGTCCTCGAGTAGGTAAATGATAAAAAAGAATTTTTGATGCAGAGTGATGCTTTGGCATAATTTCAATGTAATTCTTCTTACTTGTCATATGAATATTCAGATCCGAAAGATTCAAGACAAAAGTTCATATTGACATAAAAATAATAATACTTCAAGCATACTAATCAAAGTAATCATGTCTTCTCAAAATAGCATGGCAAAAGAAAGTTCATCCCTACAAAATCATATAGTTAGGCTATGCTTCATTTTCGTCACACAAAGATGTTCCCAACTTCTATACCCCCGATGACAAGCCAAGCAATTGTTTCATACTTAAATAATCTCAAACTTTTTCAACCTTCATGCAATACATGAGCGTGAGCCATGGATATAACACTATGGGTGGAATAGAATATGATGATGGGGACTGTGTGGAGAAGACAAAAAAAAGAAAGTCTCACATTGACGAGGATAATCAACGAGCTATGGAGATGCCCATCAATCGATGTCAATATGAGGAGTAGGGATTGCCATGCAACGGATGCAGTAGAGCTATGAATGCTCAACAAAAGAAAACTAGTGGGTGTGCATCCAACTTGCTTGCTCATGAAGACCTAGGGCATTTGAGGAAGCCCATCGTAGGAATATACAAGCCAAGTTCTATAATGAAAAATTCCCACTAGTATGAAAAATACAACTTATGAGACTCACTATATGAAAAACATGGTGCTACTTTGAAGCACAATATATGAGACTCACTACATGAAGAACAAGGTGCTACTTTGAAGCACATGTGTGGAAAAAGAGATAGTAACATTGCCCCTTTTATTTTATTTTTCTTTTTTTATTTTCTTTTTTTGGGCCTTCTTTTTTTTTTCTTTGGCCTTTTTTTGGGACAATGCTCTATTGAATGATGATCATCACACTTCTATTGATTACAACATAAGGATTACAACTCAAAACTAGAACAAGGTATTACTCTATATGAATGCCTCCGGCGGTGTACCGGGATGGTGCAATGAATCAAGAGTGACATGTATGAAAAATAATGCATGGTGGCTTTGCCACAAATACGATGTCAACTACATGATCATGCAATGGCAATATGACAAAAGTAATGTATGTCATGATGAACGGAACGGTGGAAAGTTGCATGGCAATATATCTCGGAATGGCTATGGAAATGCCATAATAGGTAGGTATGGTGGCTGTTTTGAGGAAGATATAGGAGGTTTATGTGAAAGAGCGATCGTATCACGGGTTTGATGCACCGGCGAAGTTTGCACCAACTCTCAAGGTGAGAAAGGGCAATGCACGACACCGAAGAGGCTAGCAATGGCGGAAAGGTACAAGTGCGTATAATCCATGGACTCAACATTAGTCAAAAGAACTCATATACTTATTTCAAAAATTTATAAGTCATCAAAAATCAAGTACTACGCGCATGCTCCTAGGGGGATAGATTGGTAGGAAAAGACCATCGCTCGTCCCCGACCGCCACTCATAAGGATGCACAAGCCAGGTACACTTCATGCTTCAAATTTGTTACACAACTTTAACCATACGTGCATGCTACGGGACTTGCAAACTTCAACACAAGTATTTCTCAAATTCATAATCACCCAACTAGCATGACTTTGATATTATCACCTCCGTATCTCAAAACAATTATCAAGCATCAAACTTATCTTAGTATTCAACGCACTCAAAAGAAAGTTTCACATATCTTGAACACCAAGTATATTAACATTAAGCAAATTACCATGCTATTAAATACTCTCAAAATAATCTAAGTGAAGCATGAGAGATCATCTATTTCTTCAAAATAAAACTACCACCGTGCCCTAAAAGATATAAGTGAAGTACTAGAGCAAATGACAAACTACTCCGAAAGATATAAGTGAAGATCACTGAGTAGTCGAATAATCATACAACTATGTGAAGACTCTCCCATTTAAGAATTCCAGATCTTGATACTTTATTCAAACAGCAAGCAAAACAAAATAAAATGACAAGACGCTCCAAGCAAAACACATATCATGTGGTGAATAAAAATATAGCTCCAAGTAAAGTTACCGATGAACGAAGACGAAAGAGGGGATGCCTTCCGGGGCATCCCGAAGCTTAGACGCTTGGTTATCCTTGAATATTATCTTGGTGTGCCTTGGGCATCCCCAAGCTTAGGCTCTTTCCACTCCTTATTCCATAGTCCATCGAATCTTTACCCAAAACTTGAAAACTTCACAACACAAAACTTCACAGAAAACTCGTGAGCTCCGTTAGCGAAAGAAAACAAAACACCACTTCAAGGTACTGTAATTAACTCATTATTTATTTATATTGGTGTTAAACCTACTGTATTCCAACTTCTCTTTGGTTTATAAACTATTTTACTAGCCATAGATTCATCAAAATAAGCAAACAACACACGAAAAACAGAATCTGTCAAAAACAGAACAGTCTGTAGTAATCTGTAACTAACGCAAACTTCTGGAACTCCAAAAATTCTAAAATAAATTGGTGGACCTGAGGAATTTGTCTAATAATCATTTGCAAAAAGAATCAACTAAATAGCACTCTCCAGTAAAACGTTAAAGCTAATCTCGTGAGCGCTAAAGTTTCTGTTTTTTACAGCATGATCATAAAGACTTCACCCAAGTCTTCCCAAAGGTTCTACTTGGCACAAACACTAATTAAAACATAAATACACATCTAAACAGAATCTATATGGATTATTTATTACTAAACAGAACCAAAAATCAAGAAACTAAAATAAAATTGGCCTGCCTCCCAACAAGCGCTATCGTTTAACGCCCCTAGCTAGGCATGATGATTTCAATGATGCTCACATAAGAGATAAGAATTGAAACATAAAGAGAGCATCATGAAGAATATGACTAGCACATTTAAGTCTAACCCACTTCCTATGCATAGATACTATGTGAGCAAACAACTTATGGGAACAAGAATCAACTTGCATAGGAAGGTAAAACAAGCATAACTTCAAGATTTTAAGCACATAGCGAGGAAACTTCATATTATTGCAATTACTACAAGCATATGTTCCTCCCTCATAATAATTTTCAGTAGTATCATGAATGAATTAAACAATATAACCAGCCCCTAAATCATTCTTTTCATGATCTACAAGCACAGAATCTTATTACTCTCCACATAAGAAAAATTCTTCTCATGAATAGTAGTGGGAGCAAACTCAACAAAATAACTATCATGTGATTGAAAATTAAGATCAAGATGACAAGTTTCATGGTTATCATTATTCTTTAAGGCATACGTGTCATCGCAATACTCATCATAGATAGGAGGCATGCTTTCATCATAATAAATTTGCTCATCAAAGCTTGGGGGACAAAAAATATCATCTTCATCAAACATAGCTTCCCCAAGCTTGTGGCTTTGCATATCATTAGCATCATGGATATTCAAGGAATTCATACTAACAACATTGCAATCATGCTCATCATTCAAAGATTTAGTGCTAAACATTTTAATGCATTCTTCTTCTAACACTTGGGCACAATTTTCCTTTCCATCATACTCACGAAAGATATTAAAAAGACGATAGACAAACTCAATTCCATTTTTTTTGTAATTTTCTTTTATAGACTAACTAGTGCTAAAAAAAGAAACAAAAAGATTCGATTGCAAGATCTGAAGATATACCTTCACTTACCTAGCCTCCCCGGTAACGGCGCCAGAAAAGAGCTTGTGTCTACTACACAACCTTCTTCTTGTAGACGTTGTTGGGCCTGCAAGTGCACAGGTTCGTAGGACAGTAGCAAATTTCCCTCAAGTGGATGACCTAAGGTTTATCAATCCGTGGGAGGCGTAGGATGAAGATGGTCTCTCTCAAGCAACCCTGCAACCAAATAACAAAGAGTCTCTTGTGTCCCCAACACACCCAATACAATGGAAAATTGTATAGGTGCACTAGTTCGGCGAAGAGATGGTGATACAAGTGCAATATGGATGGTAGAAATAGGTTTTTGTAATCTGAAAATATAAAAACAGCAAGGTAACTAATGATAAACATGAGCGTAAACGGTATTGCAATGATAGGAAACAAGGCCTAGGGTTCATACTTTCACTAGTGCAAGTTCTCTCAACAATAATAACATAGATAGATCATATAACATGCCCTCAACATGCAACAAAGAGTCACTCCAAAGACACTAATAGCGGAGACAAACGTAGAGATTATGGTAGGGTACGAAACCACCTCAAAGCTATTCTTTCGGATCAATCTATAAAAGAGTTTGTACTAGAATAACACCTTAAGACACAAATCAACCAAAACCCTAATGTCACCTAGATAATCCATTGTCACCTCAAGTATCCGTGGGCATGATTATACGATATGCATCACACAATCTCAGATTCATCCAACCAACATAAAAGTACTTCAAAGAGTGCCCCAAAGTTTCTACCGGAGAGTCAAGAACGTGTGCCAACCCCTATGCATAGGTTCCCAATGTCACGAAACCCGCAAGTTGATCACCAAGACATACATAAAGTGTTCTCATAAAAGACTCAATCCGATAAGATAACTTCAAAGGGGAAACTCAATTCATCACAAGAGAGTAGAGGGGGAGAAACATCATAAGATCCAACTACAATAGCAAAGCTCGGGATACATGAAGATCGTGCCATAGAACACGAGAGAGAGAGAGATCAAACACATAGCTACTGGTACATACCCTCAGCCCCGAGGGTGAACTACTCCCTCCTCGTCATGGAGAGCGCTGGGATGATGAAGATGGCCACCGGAGATGGGACCCCCCTCCGGTAGGGTGCCAGAACAGGGTCCCGATTGGTTTTTGGTGTCTACATAGGCTTGCGGCGGCGGAACTCCCGATCTATCTTTGTTCTAGAAGTTCTAGGGTACGTAGGTATATATGGGTGAAAGGAGTACGTCGGTGGAGCTACGGTGGCCCCACGAGGCAGGGGGCCCTCCCAGGGGGGGTGGGCGCGCCCCTCCCCATCGTGAGCACCTCCCGTATCTTCTGACTTGGAGTCCAAGTCCATCAGGTGAGATTCCTTCCAAAAATAACTTCTCCAGTTGATTTCGTTCCATTTTGACTCCGTTTGATATTCCTTTTCCTTGAAATACTGAAATAGGCATAAAACAGCAAGTCTGGGCTGGGTCTCCGGTTAATAGGTTAGTCCCAAAAATAATATAAAAGTGGATAATAAAGCCCAATATTGCCTAAAACAGTAGATAAAGTAGCATGGAGCAATCAAAAATTATAGATACGTTGGACACGTATCATTCACAAGACTATAACCAAGACAAAGCTGTGAGTAGGTGTATAGATAAAGAAAAAATGATAGATGCTTCTCTGAGCAAAGGGCCTCCCTATGCACACATTAATTTCCTGGGCATGATTCTTTCTGCTAAATGTTGCATGCACTTTGAGCAGGTTGGCAAATCCACAGCTAGCTTGATTTGTCATCTTGCAATTTACACTGACACATTGCAGCAAACAGAGGAGGCAATAGAGATCACTCAACATCAGACCATTTTGTGCAGTTCCACTGAAATCATCTTCATTGTCCTGCACGTAAAAAGATAGGAAAGCGTTGTACTTAAACGTTGTCGCAAAACAGTAGCAGATATCAACTGCTCGACATTACAAAACACGATCATCTGGACGAAGGGGATACTGACCTGCGTGAGGAAGATTATGCATAATTTTATAGGTGGTTAGTTGATTTCCACCTTGGGATCTCCTATGATGGCACGGAGGAAATTCTATGCAATCGATGAGCGCAATTCCTTCCGTGTGGCTGTAGAAAATTTGTCAGACTAACCCCAATATCTTTTTTGTGCAGTTCCACTGAAATAATGCACCGCTATTTGCCCGACCCCTACTCGCCAACCAGGCCATCAATGACTCGGTCTTTTTTATCTTGCGTCGACAGAGCAAGTGCAGTGCTTGTTTGCTCCTCCACACATGATAGGCTCGTTCCACACTACAAACAGCAAGTCAACATATGAATAAGCTTATTTCATCTTGCATTGGTCATTCTACCTTGTTAAGAATTTAGGAATACCTGGAGTACCGTGAGGTCAGCTGACAGTAGGTTCCACTAAAATTGAGGTTCGTGCTTCCGTTTGCACAAATAGACACCATATGGAGATAGACATCCCTGTTTGCACAAATATGTAACGGTGTTATTTAAGCTGTGTCATTTTTTTGTAGTGGCATATGATTAACAGCAGCATCTCATATGTTATCAATGGCATTACAGTGACAGTATGAAAAAGTGCCATTGTCTAAGAAGTTCCATCACATCAAATAAACACTGACATTAGATTAACGGGGGCTTACATTAACATGCATAACAATTGCATTATGACTATGTGATGACAGATTGGGAGTAGCACTTGATCAGTACGTATGTGCACAGTTAACAGGAATGATTTTTCTAATGAAGGGTGATACGGAAAGGAGAAGTACATTGTCGTGTCAACCATTGTGCAATTAAATTTTGTGCATTTTAACGGAGATGCAACTATGTTACTGGTGTCAGAGTTTAGTGTAACGTCCCAAAACACTCTTTATGAGAAATAAAGCAAGACAGAAGCATTTCATAAAACGGTGGTGGCATTGATTCATTCTATCAATGGCAATAGATTGATACTTGCATTACTTAACAGCGACATCATATTAACAGTGGCATTGTTTCATTTTACCTTTGATGTCAAATTAACATCAGCAGTAAGGGTAGAGGGACAGGGGAAGCACAAGCACATTTTACATCCATCGAGGCATAAAGTGGTGAGGCAGAGGTGTTGCCGAGTGAGGCAAACATGCAAATCATGTCTGGATTTGTGCATTTTTTGTTCTCGTTAGTGACCTTTCCTATGTGACCACAAGAAATCTAGACGTGATCATTATCCGTTGCATTGTCGACCAAACACCCCCCAATTTCTGTCCTTTTTCGACCAAGAGACCGGTCAGGCCAGCATCATTATTTCCCTTTCCAACCAAGAGATCGGTTCGTTAGCCAGTATCTGCAGTACCTTTTTTCCTCTAGTAGTAAAAATTTAGGTGATGTTCGAGTGTTCGACAAGCCGACGGATCTAGCTACATGGAGAGCTTTGTAATACTAAAAGAATATCCACATGCAGGATGCAGCAACGTGGGGAGCAATCCTAACTTGATGAAAAAAAGGATGCAACGACGTGGGGAGCTGGGCCATTAGAACAAGGCTAGTTCTCAAAAAAGTTATACCTCAGGTCAGCGGGATGTGGCGAGGTAGGCATCGGGATTTGCCAACTCGACGGCGGGGAGAAAGGGTCAGAGAAGAAAGCGCGCGTCGGCTTCCTCCCTCGCCACCAGCGACCACCAGCGGAAGGTATCCGGTCGGATCTGTGTTAACCGGAGAGAAGGGAGAGAGCGAGCGACAAAGAGAGTGGACACCACGGTCTTGTTCAGATCTGGAGAGGGTGAGAGAGTGAGAAGAAGAGAAAAACCCTAGCAAGCAAGTCTCGAAGTGGACTAGTAGAGTAGTAACTGTTTTTCCCTCCGTAGCGATCATTTTAAATTGAATATGCGTGCAACCATATTTTTTCATTTAACGTACCAGTAAAAGAAACTCGATCGATAACCGCGCTATCACATTCAGGTCGCACTTGGTATGGCCGACATTTGGTCCCAGACCCCACATTAAGTGGACGACTAGATGTCTCAAAATTTTACGTTACCTGCCTTTCCGTGTGCAAAGGCGCTCCACAGTGAGTGTACCCAGGTGTGTGCGTGATGAGAGAATGAAGTCCGAATTATAAACCTTGAGGTTGTAGAGCTAGTCGGAAACAAACCCGCACCTTTAAATCCTTGAAGTTCATACCCTGTCCTTTGTAATCCCGGTCATTTTTAACCTTAAGGGCATGTGCGGTTCAAGGGGTTTTGACGGGGATTAACAGTGATTGTGGGGGATTAAATCATGTAGAAGAAAAATTCCCCTCCATTCCTCTCAAAACCCCTTGGGAGGAGGCTGAACCTAACAAGGCCTAATACTAACCATAGTGGGAGTAACTTAATTGCATACGATATCATAATATGATACTCAACCCTCTCTTTTTTCATTTAATTCTACGCCACCTCATAAAATTTGCCTCGTTGGCATGCATGATACTACTTATGATACTCCCATTACAACCAGCCTGCTAGAATTAATATACCTAATCTAAATGGTCGCCGCCCGATCTCTTTGTCCTCCTCCAGCACCCGGCTGAAGAAGAATCGTGCAAGACACCGACAGTTTTCGTTGGCGTCGCCTCGACAGTGGCCTTCATGGGATACTATAGGCGGCGACCTCTCGTGTTCTACTTCTCCTCGATGATGGTAGCGGGCGGGGACGTGCTGGCCATCACCTCATCTACATCCGAGTAGCCGCATCACCTCATCGACATCCGCGTAGCCGCGTCACCTCCTCGATATCCGTGGTGACTTCTTTCTGTTCCTGCATGGCGCGGCTACGCGCGTGTCAACGGCGGATGGTACAGTCGCAGTGATGTAGGGTGGAACCCTATACGACCGATCTTTTACGAAAGGAGTGGATCCCAATGATGAACACGAAGAACACGAGGGGAAACATGAAGGAAAACACGATAGAATCACTCAAACCAACAAGATTAGGTCACACATATGCTAGATCCGAGTACACATAGGGATCACACGGTCCAAATCCAACAAAGGACGATACAAGAGGTAACCGGTTCTTCTCTGTAAGGAGGTCTTGATGGGTCCACCCGAAAGGGGGACTTGAATCCAACATGGATCTTCTCCGAAGAGGGGCCGTGGTCTCTCTCAAGGAGTAGATCCGTATGGATGAGCAAGGCTCTATCTCACAAATGAGCTATCACAACGCTAACCCAAGAAAGAGGGAGGAGGAGGAGTATATGTAGTCTAGGTGGGCAAAGGGGTACATGGGCCTCGGGCCCTTACACTGTGCGCAGACAGGGGAGGCCGGATGTCCGGGCCTTCGTGACGTGCCGGATGTCCGGGCGGTCGATGCTGGCCTTGATGCTCTCTGGATAGGCAGGGCCCGGATGTCCGGGAGCTCAGGACCGGCCGGATGTCCAGGCCTTTGGCCGGATGTCTGGGCGGAAGGTCCAGGTCTTTTGTTCTTTGGATAGGCATGTCCGGATGTCCGGGAAGAAGGTCGGATTTCCGGGCCGGAGGCCGGATGTCCGGGTTGGCCGCCGGATGTCCGGGCCATGTAGACTTGGCCGCTGGCTCCTTGATGATGGTGCACTTCCAGGGGCAGGATGTCTGGGGTCATGGCTGGATGTCCGGGTCCTTGGAGCTGTCCTTGACTCCTTCCGTTGGTTCTCCTCGTCCATGAACTTGGGGACTTTTCCGTCTTCACGTGCATTGTCACGCCCAATATGCGACCCTATCCAAAAGGAACTCGAAGGTCCCACCAAGGATAGACCCGCATATTGAAACGCTTTTGCAAGGTGGATATCATTACATCAACATTACATAATAGATGGGGGATACATACAAAAGGCATACAATGCCACATGAATACAACATCACAATACATAAGAGCAACATCCGACTACGGATGAACACAAACAGAAACTCAACGACATCCACCCTGCTAGCCCAGGCTGCCGACCTGGAACCTATCCCCTGATCGAAGAAGCAGAAGAAGAATTCAAGACAAGCAAGCATCGCTCTCGCGTCATGATCATCGCAGAACCTGTACCTGCAACTGTTGTGTAGTAATCTGTGAGCCACAAGGACTCAGCAATCCCATTACCATGGGTATCAAGACTAGCAAAGCTTAATGGGTAAAGAAGGGGTAAGGTGGTGAGGTTGCAGCAGCGACTAAGCATATATGGTGGCTAACTTATGCAAATAAGAGCGAGGAGAGAAGCAAAGCAAGTGGCCGTCAACTAGTAATGATCAAGAAGTGATCCTGAACTCCTACTTACGTCAGACATAACCCAGAAACCGTGTTCTCCTCTCGATCAACCCCGAAAAGAGACACTCACGGTTACACACACGGTTGGTGCATTTTAGAAGAGTTTGCTTCAAGTTTACTACAACCGGACATTAACAAATTCCCATCTGCCACATAACCGCGGGCACGGCTTTTGAAAGTTCAAACCTGCAGGGTGTCCCAACTTAGCCCATGATAAGCGCCGCGATCAACGAAGGATATTCCTTCTCCTGAAGACCCGATCAGTCTCGGAATCCTGCTACAAGACATTTCGACAAGAATAAAACAAGACCAGCAAAGCCGCCCGGATGTGCCGACAAATCCCGATAGGAGCTGCACATATCTCGTTCTCGTGGCACACCGGATGAGCCAGACGTCGGGTTGGCATAGACCCCGATTGCCTAGGGGCGCCGGACATCGCTTCGGTTTGGACCAGCACTCGAAGGAGAACCGCCCGGGGGCTAAAATAAAGATGACCCCGGCTCCGAAACCCAAGGGAAATAAAAGGGCATAGGTGAGACAAATGGTAAAACCAATGTTGGGCCTTGCTGGAGGAGTCTTATTCAAAGCGAACTGTCAAGGGGGTCCCATAAATCACCCAACCGTGTTAGAGACGCAAAATCCAGGAGCATAATACCGATATGACGGAAACTAGGGCGGCAAGAGTGGAACAAAACACCAGGCATAAGGCCGAGCCTTCCACCCTTTACCAAGTATATAGATGCATTAATAATATAAGAGATATTGTGATATCCCAACATAAACATAATCCAACATGGAGCAATCTTCATCTTCACCTGCAACTAGCAACGCTATAAGAGGGGCTGAGCAAAGCGGTAACATAGCCAAGCAACGGTTTGCTAGGAAGGGTGACAACGGGTTAGAGGTTCATGGCAATTTGGGAGGCTTGATAAGCAAGTGGTAGGTAATGCAACATAGCGATAGAACGAAGCAACTAGCATAGCAATGATAGTAGTGAGATCCAGGGTAGCGGTCATCTTGCCTGAAATCCCGCTAGGAAGAAGAATGAGTCCATGAAGAAGATGAAGCCATGAAGACGAACCAAGCGTAGACGAACGAATCCTCACGATCGCAACGAAACGGGAACTATCGAGAGAAGCACACAACATGGTAAACACTCACATGTGAACAAGGAATGATGCACAACCAAGTATGATGCATGACAAGGCTACATGAAGCTACTCATGGCAAGAGATGATGCATACAAGAGCAACACATCAAAGCAAGTTTAAGTGAGGCCGGGAACAACATATAACAATTCCGGTAAGTCCTCATATGTAAATTTCGAAATTGGTCCAGATCTGAATAAACCTTATGTTCAAGTTGTTAAACAGCAATTTAAGATGCACCACGATGATCTACACGAAATTCTAGTCAAGTTACATATAAAGTTCATTAGATTCGGAGCTACGGCCTAGAAGATATGAGCAAAACAAGTTAAACATGGCATTGATGCAAAATGCATACACACATCGAGCAAACCCCTCAAAACAAGGATGCAACATGATAATATGAAACTACATGCAAATCTAAGCAAGTTTCATATAGAGCACACTCAAAACGGAGTAACAGTTCAACACATACACATGAAACAAGTTATGGCAACAATCTGTCCAAAACAGCAACTAGGCATCTTGCAAGCACCTAAACAACAAGCTACAGAACCTTAACATGATAACAAAAGGCATGGACGTGATGTACAGGTAAAGCATGACAAAACATGAACACTGAGCTATCTCCATAAATGACTAAAACTTGCTCGAAATGACATGGCAAGATTGCAAATAATAACAGTTCAGACTTTGCAGAAAATAACATCAGGTTGCAATGTTTAGAGCTATCAAACAACATGTTACATGAACTTATCATGGCAAACAAAGGCAAGACATGAATCTACTAATTGCATAGAACAAATTTCCCTTACTGACCATGAGCCAAAAATGATCAGAAGATATGATGGCACCCATGTAAACATGGAAAGTTATATGACAGATTCATACATGGCAGGAACAACAATAAGTAGGCATGTTGGTGAGCTTGATCCACTCATCACAGAGCATTAAATGGCATGAAAAGGCAACCAACAATAAGAAGACCTGTTTATGAAGCTAAAAATGGCAAGATCAAGTTCATAGAGTGCATGGATCACTAACAACAATCATGGCAACATTGAACTTAATGTTAACAGGCTGACAGCAACATTATTTAGCAAATTTGGAGCAAGATAACAACAAGGTACAGTAGGCTATAAATGCAACCATGGGCATGGATGGATATAGCATGACATGTATAACAAAACATCCTTAGTGAACATCTCCAGATTATGCATAGAATGACTTGTAGAAGCAGGTTAACATAGCATCATGATATAGCAGATTCAGACTAGTAAAACAGCAACAGCAAGTACCCTACTTAATAAGCTCGATGCACTCACTACAAGACCCAAAAAAATACAAGAATTGCTTCACTATAAAGATGGCATGGCATAGATCAAAACTCATGTAGGGATCAAGTTCATAGGAGGCACACATTAAACATGGCAAAAATGACAAATAGGCATGTTATAACAGTTTCAGCAGATTAACATTACATAGCACTCCTGCAACGATGCTTCAGGTATCAAGATGAGCTCAAATGAACATGGCACAATGGAATGAAATGAATTACTCGTCGAGACGAACAATTTGACATATTACACGCACGAAACGGAGCTACGGATGCAGAGATACAACAAGTCAAACATGGCATGAAAATTATTGCAGAATCAGGGACTTAGACGAATTTTGGAGGGGGAAAAGTCAACCTCAAACGGATCTCGCCGGAGAGCTCGCCGGAGACGATGGGGACGACGGCAGAGGACGGATCCGGGACGCTCTCGACCGGATCTCGCCGGATCCGGGCCGGAGAGGCACGGGCGCTGTGGGCGCTGCACGGATGGCGGGCGGCGGCGCGCACTGGCGAGGCTCGCCGGAGCTCCGGCGGCGGACGGGCCGGCGGCGCTGGCGGGAGGAGCTGGTGGCGTGGGGCGGCGCTCGGGGTGGCGGAGAGGAGGAGCAGCGGGGCTCTGGCGCTGGGGCTCCCGCTGGCCGACGGCCGCGGGCGGCTCACCGCGACGGGACGGCGAAGGGCGGAGGTGGCGAGGGCGAGGCAGCGAGGGCGAGGCGGCTGCGGCGCTTCGCCGGGCGGCGGGTCGGGAGGCGACGGGCTCGCTGGCGACGGAGGCGCGCGCGGCCAGCTATGGCGGCGGACGGGCGGGCGGGCCCGATCCGGGATCGCGAAGCCGCGGCGGCAGGTGGCGGTGGAGATGCCACGTGGCACGGTGGGGTTGGACGGGCGGGGCGGCGCGGACATGTCCGGCGGGCGGAGGGGGAGGTTGGCTAGGGTTTGGACCCGAAAATTTCGGGGGGAGGCACATATTTATAGGTAGAGGGAGCTAGGAGAGTCCAAATGGAGCACGGTTTTCGGCCACACGATCGTGATCGAACGACCGAGAGCATGGAGGGGGGTTTTGATGGATTTTGGGCCACTTTGAAGGGGTGTTGGGCTGCAAAGAGAAAGGGGCTTCTACGATTACCCGGTTAACCGTTGGAGTACCAAACGACCTCCAAATGGTACGAAACTTGACAGGCGGTCTACCGGTGGTATACCAAGGCCGCTTGGCAAACCTGGTACATTCCGAGAAAGTTTAACACCCACTCACAACAGGAGACAAAAGGGGAACGCCGGAGGACATAGGAGCGCCGGATTGCAAAACAGACAACGGGGAAAATGCTCGGATGCATGAGACGAACACGTATGCAAATGCGATGCACATGACGACATGATATGAAATGCAGATGATGACATGATAAAATGCAACACGCGAGCAAATGACATGGCAAAGACGGCGAATAACTGGCGGACACCTGGCGCATCGAATCCGGGGCGTTACATGTATCTTCGGGAGGGTCCTCTTGATACCTAATCATGCACAACATCTCGGACTTAGGTAGTAGCCATGTCTCGAGTGGATCATATGTGATATCACTAAGGAAGGAAGTCACCTTGGTCTCGAGAGCTCTAGCTCGTGCTCGTGTCATGGGTCCTCTTGGCTCTTGATGAGATGATGGTAGGTCCATGGGGATGACCGTAGGATGATCCCCATCATCTCCCCTCCCTTGGGAAAGATCCGACCTCGGATCGAAATCCTCATCACCATGATAACGGGATAGATCTTAGACGTTGAAGATGTCGCTCATGGAGTACTTGTCGCGTGGAATGTCGATCTTGTAGCCGTTGTTGTTTTAGCATTCAAGCATCTTGAAGGGTCCATTGGCTCGTGGTAGAAGTTTGGACTTGCGTTCGTTGGGGAAGCGGTCCTTGCGAAGGTGTAGCCACACAAGGTCTCCAATGTTGAATATCATGGGTTGCTTGTTGAAGTTGAGCTTGGTCGCGAGTCGTTGTACTTGGCGCTCGATGGTGTGCCATGTATCTTCATGCATCTTCTTGAGGTAGTTGACTCGGGCACTCGCGTCCATGTTTGTGCGCTCTTATAGTGGTAGAGGAAGAATGTTCAATGGGGACCACTGGTTGAAGCCGTAGACGACCTCGAAGGGGGACCTGCCGGTAGTCGAAATATCTTGCACGGTTGTAGGCATACTCGGCGATAGGTAGGCACTCCTCCCTCTCCTTGATGTTCTTCTTTATCAACATGTGTAGTAGAGGGGAGAGTGTACGGTTCGTCACCTCCGTTTGGACGTCGGTCTGTGGATGGTATGTCGAAGAGAACAAGAGCTTGATTCCCATCTTGGTGCACAAGGTCTTCCAAAAGAAACTCAAGAACTTCACATCACGGTCCGAGACAATCGTCTTTGGCACTCCATGTAGTCGCAAGATTTCCCTACAAACAAGATTTGCAACATGTGAAGCATCGTCTATCTTGTTGCATGGTATGAAATGTGCCATTTTAGAGAATCGGTCCACAACAACAAAGACGGAATCCTTTCAATTTCTAGTTCTAGGCAAACCAAGGACAAAATCCATGCTAATATCCTCCCATGGGTGATATGGAATTGGAAGGGGCATATAAAGTCCATGGGATTGAGCTTTATACTTAGCTTTGCAACATGTAGATCATCGAGTGGTGAAGCGTGAGACGTCGCGGAACATCTTGGGCCAAAAATAGTTCTTGGAGAGCGTAGCAAATATCTTGTCGCCTCCAAAGTGCCCCATTAGTCCTCCTCCATGAGATTCTTGCAAATGCAACAAACATAGAGAAGACCCGGGGATGCAAAGTTTGTTAGCTCTCATAAGTAAAAAAAATCTTTGATGTAATAGCGTTCCCAAGATGTATGCGTCCAACACTTGGCATAAGGAATAGCAGAAGTAGGATCATGTGCATACAAGTCTTTTATGTGCTCAAAACCAATGACATTCAATTCAAGTTGAGTAACAAGCATGCATATACGGGAAAGTGCATCTTCCACAACATTTTCCTTTCCTTTAATATACTTGATGACATAAGGAAATGACTTAATAAATTCACTCCATTTAGCATGACGCTTGTTCAACTTAGTTTAACCCTTGAGATACTTAAGCGTTTCATGATCGGTATGGATGATAAATTCATGAGGGCGAAGATAGTGTTCCCATTCACGCAAAACTCGCACTAAAGCATATAGCTCTTTGTCATAGATGGGATAATTGAGTTGCGCTCCGGAGAGTTTCTCACTAAAGTATGCTATGGGGCGCTTCTCTTGCGTTAACACACCTCATATTCCATTACCGCTAGCATAGCAAAATGAATTTCAAAGGGTTTGTCAAAGTTGGGTAATGCAAGCACGGGAGCATGAGTAAGCAAATTTTTAAGCTCATTGAATGCGCTATCTTGAGATGGTCCCCAAACAAAGGGTGCATTCTTCTTGCTCAAAGCATGTAAAGGAGACACAATAGTGCTAAAGTCCTTCACAAATCTACGGTAGAAACAGGCTAAACCAAGGAAACTATGCACTTATTGCAAATTGGTTGGTTGGGGCAAAGTTTTAATAGCATTGATCTTAGATTCATCAACATGAACACCCTTAGAAGATACTACAAAACCCAAGAAAACGAGCTTATCAACACCAAAAAGGCATTTGTCCATATTAGCATAAAGACACTCTTTTTGAGGAGTTTGCAACACGATTCGAAGGTGGGTGACATGATCTTTGAGAGATTTGCTAAAAACAAGGATATCGTCGAAGTAGACCACAACAAACTCACCAATGTAAGGGCGAAACACATAATGCATAAGACGCATGAATGTACCGGGTGCTTCCGATAAACCCATAGGCATGACTAACCACTCACACAAACCAAACTTTGTTTTGAAAGTGGTTTTCCATTCATCGCCCTCTTGTATGCGCATTTGATAGTAACCACTTTTGAGATCGATTTTGGAAAAATTGTGGCACCGCTAAGTTCATCTAGCATATCATCAAGGCGTGGAATGGGGTACCTATAGCGAACGGTGATAGCATTGATAGGTCTACAATCGGAACACATGTGAAAACTACCGTCTCTTTTTGGCACAAGAATGACTGGTATGGCACAAGGACTCAAACTTTCATGCACATGTCCATGGTCTATGAGATGTTTTACTTGCCTTTGTATTTCTTTGGTTTCTTTGGGGTTGACTCGGTAGGGAGCCTTGTTTGGAAGTGGTGCTCCAGGGATGAGGTCGATGCAGTGCTCGATGCCTCGTAGAGGAGGTAGACCCTGAGGTAGCTCGTCGGGGAAAACATCTTGGAATTCTTGCAATAGAGAAGATAACACCAAAGGTAGATTGTGAGAGGTGTTAGTTTTTGGTGCCTCGACTTTGCACAATAGGACGTAGTGCATGACACTTGATGGGTTCTCACACACTTCTCTCATCTCACGTTTCGTGGCAAAGAGGACTAAGTTCTTCTTGTCGCTCATCGTGGAGGCACTCAATTTGGGCTTGTGGCGCTCACTCTCTTTTTGGTGGTTCACTCTCTCACTATTCTCTCCATGATGGGTGGCTTGCTTGTCGGCGATCACTTGGCTTGGAGACATAGGTCGTAGCACATACTCCTTTCCATTCATCTTCAAACTATAGTGATTTGTACGCCCGTTGTGGGTGACACATCGGTAAAATTGCCATGGCCGTCCAAGAAGGAGGTGGCAAACGGTCGTCGGCACGACATCACACTCCAAAGTGTGTTCGTAAGCTCCGATCTTGAAAGAAACTTGTACCCTATGCTCGACTTGGATAGGGCCGGAGTCGCTTAGCCATTGAACTTTGTATGGATGCGGGTGCTTCATCTTGTCCAATTGGAGCTTGGAGCATAGTTCTTCACTTGCTAGGTTATGGCAACTCCCTCCATCGATAATGACCTTGACAGACCTTCCATTGATGCCGGACTTGGTGTGGAAGATATGTCATCGTTGGTCTTCTTCTTGTTGATGTTGAAGAGTCAAGACCTTGGAGACAACGAGAGCGGGGATCGAATCTTCGTCACAAAAGACTTGATAACCTTCATCGTCGTTCACTTGCCGGTGCATGGCCACTTGCTCAAGGGCTTCCATTTCTCCTTCACTCATGGAGTCATAGGTTCCGTCGTCGTTGAGGATCATGGTGCGCTTGTTTGTACACTCAAAGGACTTGTGGCCTCGGCCGCTGCATGGGAAGCATTTGAAGGAACTTGTCTTGATGGTCTCACCGGTTGGGAATGATGATGAAGCTCTCGGCTTGAAGTTGCTTGAAGTAGGAGGACGACTTGAGGTTGTCAAAGTTTTCTTGTTGTAGGATCGAAAGTATGTCTAGAGGGGGGGGGGTGATTAGACTACTTGACCAAATAAAAACCTAACCTTTTCTCAATTTTAGTTCTTGGCAGATTTTAGCAACTTTGGACAAGTCAAGCAATCTTAACACAATTCAAGCAAGCATGCAAAGAGTATATGAGCATCGGAAAGTAAAGCATGCAACTTGCAAGAATGTAAAGGGAAGGGTTTGGAGAATTCAAACGCAATAGGAGACACGGATGTTTTTGTCGTGGTTCCGATAGGTGGTGCTATCGTACATCCACGTTGATGGAGACTTCAACCCACGAAGGGTAACGGTTGCGCGAGTCCATGGAGGGCTCCACCCACGAAGGGTCCACGAAGAAGCAACCTTGTCTATCCCACCACGGCCATCTCCCACGAAGGACTTGCCTCACTAGCGGCAGATCTTCACGAAGTAGGCGATCTCCTTGCCCTTACAAACTCCTTTGTTCAACTCCACAATCTTGTCGGAGGCTCCCAAGTGACACCTAGCCAATCTAGGAGACACCACTCTCCAAGAAGTAACAAATGGTGTGTTGATGATGAACTCCTTGCTCTTGTGCTTCAAATGATAGTCTCCCCAACACTCAACTCTCTCTCACGGGATTTGGATTTGGTGGAAAGAGGATTTGAGTGGAAAGCAACTTGGGGAAGGCTAGAGATCAAGATTCATATGGTAGGAATGGAATATCTTGGCCTCAACACAAGTGTAGGTGGTTCTCTCTCAGAAAATGTAAGTTGGAAGTGTAGGTTCGTTCTGATGGCTCTCTATATGAATGAAGAGGAGGTGGAGGGGTATTTATAGCCTCCACACAAAATCTAACCGTTACACACAACTTTCCAAACTCGGTGGGACCAAATTTATAAACTCGGTCGGACCGATTCAGCAAACCTAGTGACCGTTAGGATTTTCGGTGGGACCGACATGCAACTCGTTAGGACCAATATGGTTAGGGTTAGGGCATAACATAATATCGGTGAGATCGATTACACAAACTCGGTGAGACCAATTTTGGTAATAAGCTAACCAGATAGTTGGTCAGGTAAACTCGGTGGGACCGATTCGCTCATTTCGGTGAGGCCGAAATGTTACGAAAGGGAAACAGAGAGTTTACATTGCAATCTCGGTGGGAGCGATCGCTCATCTCAATGGAACCGGAACGTTATGAAGGGAAACAGAGAGATTACAATCCCATCTCGGTGAGACCGAGATCCCCATCGGTGAGACCGATTTGCCTAGGGTTTGTGGCAGTGGCTATGACATCTGAACTCGGTGGCGCCGGATAGAAAGAATCGGTAGGGCCGAGTTTAACTTTTGGTTTAGGTCATATGTGGATGTGGGAAAGTAGTTGAGGGCTTTGGAGCATATCACTAAGCATTTTGAGCAAGAGCCTCATTAAGCAACACCTCATCCCTCCTTGATAGTATTGGCTTTTCCTATAGACTCATTGTGATCTTGGATCACTAAAGTAGAAAATGTAGAGTCTTGAGCTTTGAGCTTGAGCCAATCCTTTTGTCCTTTGCATTTTGAGGGGTCCACTTTTCTCATCAATGCCATGCCAATCATTGAGCTTTCCTGAAATATTAATCTTAAAATAGCATTAGCTCAATGAGCTATATGTTGTTAGGAATTACCAAAACCACCTAGGGATAGTTGCACTTTTTGTCACACCCTGATTTTCATGCCACTACACTTAAGCTAACAATCATGATAAAATATGGTTTGACAAAAACTTTTGAGTGTTTTGGACTTTGCTTGATTTGATTTTTGTCTGCTGTTTGCAAGTGCTCTAAAAATCAAATAAATCCTCCAACTCCTATACTTCATCTCCTTGCTCCAAACTCTTGAACCAATGATCATGCCATGTGTATAGGACATAAAAATAATTTCTTACAAAAATAATTTGGCCAAATAGTATTTTCAAAAATTAGTTTTTCAAAAACCCCTGAATTGAGGTTTGCACTGCAAGTACTTAATTAAGGGCAGTAAAAATCTTTATAAAAATATTTTTGACTCCTATTAGATATAGGATACCCAGAAACCACAAAAATATAATTTTAAAAATTATTCTTCTATTTTATTTAAAGGCTTTTTCTTAAGGCCAGAAATGGTCTTTAACAGGTAAAAATTATTTTAAAAGCGTTAAAAATATTTGAGAAAAATTAGGGAGACTCAATGGACATATATTTTCCATATATATGAGTTTCAACACATGGTCATGATCAAAATATTGGACAAAACCTCCCAAAACCATTTATGCTCATTTCAAGGATTTGAAATATTTGTACAGGAAATGTTTTCATAAAAATCCAATAAAATTCTAACAAGTCACATATGACATTTTTGATGATCTTGCCAAGTACCATGTCATGGAGAACAGTATAACCCCATGAAACCCTCTCAAAACCACTTCTGTCCTTTTTCAAGTTTGAACAGCTTTGCACTGTCAAACATGTCCAAATGCTCTCAAACTTGGTGCACATTCTCAAATGGTGTAATAATTCATCTAGACCAAATGGAACAAGTTGGAGAGAATTTTATATTGATCAAAGTACCCCAAAACCCTCTCTGACCAGAATCAAATTTGAACAAGTTTGTACTGCCAAATTTTTCTCCTTCACCCCAACTTTTGTGAGCATGTTCACATGACCAAATGAGGCCACTACACCAAGTGGTGCATCAAGGAGAAATGATTTTCTCAACTAGATCTACACAAGTCCATTTCTGCTAATTTCTAGGGTTTACAAAAGTTGCATTGGCAACTTTGCACAAATGAACTCAATATTGGTGAAACCCCTTATTTTCTCATGCCATTTGACCTGTCAAGCCTTATGACAAGAGGAGTTTATCTTCTTCCCAAACCAGCAACAAACACCTTTCGCCATTTTATTAAAACCCTGTTTGACCACTTCCACTCTTCTCCATGGCCTCAACTTTTACCACAGCCCTCCTAGTCCCCTTGCACCTCCAAAGAGCAATGGCAAATCCATAGCTCAATTATTGGAGGGTAAACCCCACTTTCTCTCTCCGACAACCCATTTCCTCTCTCCTCAACCTCTCTCCTCTCCCATCGCTGTCCAGGCATCCAAGGCCCTCTCCCCATTGTTTACTCCTCCCTAAACAACCTAGACACAAGTGGCCACGCCCTACAAGCCAAAGGCATGCCCTGGCATGCAATTGGCGTGCTCCAGAGCGCGCTACAGTGCACACCCGCACTATAGCCGCCCCCTTCCAACCGCCTCCGGCCACCTAGGGCCTCCCCCTCATGTCCCCCGAGGTCACCTCGACGTACGTAGCACGCTACACTGCTGCATACCCTCTCTCTCTCTCTCTCCGGCTCTCCTCAAGGCGGACAGAGCACCGCCTGAAGGCCAACATCGTCAGCGGCGGGGACCTCTTGCCGCATTCCCGCCCCTCTCTTCTCCCCGGGCGTAGTCCACCTCCACGAACTCCCTAGCCTCGGCGCAGCACCTTCCCGAGGCCCGTAGCGACGAGCACGAGCTCGCCGGCACACGAGCCCACGGTGCACCATCGCCCCGACATAAAAGGCCACCCCCGGGCCCTCTCTGGCCTCCGTTCGCTCTCTCTCCCTCCCAGTGACCCCCTGGACCAACCCACTCCCCTCCTCGCGCTCTCCATTCGCCACCATGGTCGGAGCCTTGCCGTCGGCCTCCGCCTAAATTCGCACCCACCACTCCTCCTCCTCCCCTCTAGACCGCACTAGAGCACCTCCACTGTCACCGCGAGCCCCTCCCGTGCTTCTCCCCCTCCTCCCCGTGGCTGTTCCGTCGAGTTCCACCACCACCGCAGCCTCGTCACTTGTGTCGACGCCTGCCGACCTGGTGCCTCGGGCGACCGTGCCACCCACGGTTGGACGCGGCCGGGTCCCCTGAGCACGCCGGTGGGCAGAACATCGCCGGAGACGCCATGTTGCGCCGGCGACCGCCGTCGAGCACCTCCTCTGTCTCCTGTCGCACCCGCGCGAGAGGTGGAGGACGAACCCGACAGGAGGGCCCCGCCTTGTTTAAGTGGACACGGCTCGCTCACGACGCTTTCGCCGGGAAGGCGATTTCGAGCACGCCTCCTGCGTCGACAGCTCAAGACTGCGCCGAGCAGCTGGGCCGGCCCGCTGCCTATCTCTCGCCTTGCGCGCATGATAAGGGAAAAGCCCCCTTTCCCTTTTTGTTTTTCCCAGTGGACTTCAAAAGCACTTAAATAAATCAAATCAACTCCAAATTTGATGATTCAAATTTCTAGGGGATCCACAAATCATGATCTATCACATGGTGCTATTTGCACATTTTTCCAAAAACTTTCTCTTCAGAAATATTTATTAAAACCCCATTTTCCATTTCTGTGATGAACTTTAGAAAATCACAGAGAGCCCATTTTTGATCCAAATTCCATGATTCAAAATCCTATATGTTTATAAGTTCAAAACTTGGTTTTTGAACATTTTTACTAATACTTTCTGTATCACCTCAAATAATAGTCTATTTCTTCATATATAGCCAACTTTGCAAATTCATAGAGAAATCAGTTGAACTCCAAATCTAGTGAAACCAACTCCTAGGTGCCTCAAGAATCATTCTTTGTTAAATGGGTGCCTTTTCTCATTTTTCAAAATAATTCTTCTGTACACTTCTTGCAATTCCATAAACCCCTTGATTCCATCATATTGAAATGTTTAGAAATATCCATTGATCCACTTCCAATGAAATCACTTCGGTCATTCCTCATATGACCAGAGGTATCCAATAAAAGTCAACTTCATATTTTTAGAGCACATTTATTCTTGCCTTGTTGTGTTGCTTATTGTGATTGTTTTCGACGTTAGTTGCCGAAGTAGACGGAGTACTTGGAGAAGGACCAGAAGATCTCAAGACTCTGATGAACCAGGCAAGCAGCCCTTTGACCATGTCTAAGAAACCCTTTTTTTTCTTGTCATATGGCACTTTTATTGCTTGCATCGAAGTCATGATAAAATGGTGACCACTTGGGGTGGTTTGCCTCCGTTGCTTTTTCTCGTTGACACTTGCATGATGCATGACCCTACCTTTCTACGAGGGTTATGCCGGTGGGTGTAGATAGGATGCTAAAGTAGTGCTACGCAAAAAGGGACGGGAATATGCATGGTGATGGAGATAAAGTATTTTCAAAGAACTTTTCGAAAACCCTGTCGGGTGCCACTTATGCCCGAAGGAGATGATGAGTTGGGTAGCCACTTGATGACGAAATGGTGTACCGAGGCAAGTGTGTGTGTTGTTTTCAAAACGGATTGGTTTAAGTTGCGCACTGCTATTCCAACCTTACATGCGCAACCACTCTACCCTTATATGGGAAAGGGCATTATTGATTACCTAGGCCGATACTAGCTTGGAGCCCGCATTACTAGTGACGGGGAGAGTTGGTGCTCTTTCTCTGGACGGGTCGTGCTGTAAGGCGGCCATGATTGTCTTTTACAGGCACCGGATACACCGTTGTGTCCCTCTCGGATGTTACGATCTCGAGTGAGTCTTGTATGATGTACATCGTGAGGATACGGAACAACGAGTGGACTCCTTGTTAGTGTCGTCTAGGGAAAGGTAGTGATCGGGTGCTTACCCCGGGTACTTGAGGTATCGCGGGTCGTGGATGACACGGAAGTTCCCCGGATCTTGTGGGTAAAGTGTGCAACCTCTGCAGAGTGTAAAACTATTCGAATAGCCGTGTCCACGGTCAAGGACAGTTGGGTAACCGCTCTTGGGCTACGTCCACTTGTTTACAAACCAGTGTGTGTGGGAAGAACTACTTGGGTCAAGTCAAAGGACTTGACATGGATGAGTTGGGTTGGAGCCCACTCCCTTTATGTTGATATCTGTAACCTGTCCTCTTGGTTACTTGAATTCTCCTGATGCATGTCTTACAAGTTGTTGAACATGTCATGTCACTCAAAACTAGCTTTCTGCAAAAATTTACCTATATCATGCATTGTTGTATCTTGAACCAAAACATGGGTTACTTGCGAGTACATTCAAAGTACTCATTGGCTTGCCACTGGTTATTTAATTGGCCAGGCATGGAAGAACCAGAGTTCGAAGAAGAGTTCTTTGGAGACGAACATGCGAACTAGGACGTTTCCCAGTCAGAATGCCTATAGGGTTAAGGCAGATGGCATGGGTTCTACTTATCGACGAAGATTTCCGCTGCTTGTGTTTCATTTGATGTTCAGCCCTTAAGGCTTTATCAATGTAAGACTTGATCATAATGGTCATAATTTTGTGTAAGACGGTATGTATGGATGTAAGACTCTTGTTATTCAGCTTCTGTGTGTTCAGTGAGCGTTGATCTCTGGGATCACTGTACACGTGCATTCGGTGATCACGACTTATGAGTCGGGGTCCCCACACTTTCACATGTAACTTGGCTTGTCGCCGTTGCATGTAGATGGCTTGGTTGAGGTAGGAGGTGTTGGAGTCGTTGAAGCTTTATTGTTGGAGAAGCCATAGGATTTGGATGAGAACTTGGCGTACTTGAAGTCATCTTGCACTTGGCGTTCCGCTTTGGTAGCTTGATGCACTAGTTCGATGAGGTTTGAGTATGGTTGGAAGTCAGCGATCTTCTTGATAGGATGATTGAGTCCATTCAAGAAATGTGCCATAGTTTGCTCATCATCTTCCGTGACATTGGCTCGTATCTTGGCAATCTCCATTTGGCTGACTCTGTAGCATCACGTGGCCTTTTTAAACCTGCCTCAAAATGGATCTCCATTCTTCCTCCTTTAGATTTTGTTAATCTGTCAAGCATTATCCCTGATGTCTGTTTCTGCTTGCGCCGTGGTGCTAGTTCAACAACGATTATGGAAAGTTTTAGTGTACATCAAACTGTGAGAGTACATATAAAGGAGCATGCAATTGCAACTTGACTCGGTCAGGTACCGTCTTGGTGTTGATGCTCATGAGGTTCATCTGATCTTGCCAAGTCCTGTTGTGTCGTGAGTGCTTCTAAGTAGTGTTAGGTGTGAAGGCAGCTTGGGAACTAGCCAGCCCGAGCAAACGAACGAGTAACTGGTTGAGATGTTGGTACAATTGAAGCGGATGCTGCAGCTGGTGGAGCAGGTGATACTGTGTTTGTAGATTTAGCGGTGGACTTGGACCTTCTATCGCACTATAAGTACCAGCAGAATCTCGACGGCAGAACCTTTTCCGTTTCACCCGACAAGTAACAAAGACTCCCTACTATATTATTTTCCTTGCTCTTTTTGACTTTGCCATGTCCAATTGTACCCACAACACAAAAGAATAAAATCACTCTTCGTAACTCATTGATGCATGATAGAGACAAGAAATACTTTGATGTAAGACAACCGTATGAGGACAGAATATGTAAGAAAAACAGACGGCATGACATATTCACAGCCACGATGTGCAAACTAAGGTAGGATTTTCAAGAAAATAGAAGTAATGCAAGCTAGACACCATATGAAAGATGCAACCAATATTACTCGCCAAGTTAAAAGTGTCTTGTCATAAGTGGAAATTCTAAAATTAGAAGCAGTACAACGTAGAAATCAATGCAAGATGCAACCACTATCAAACTGGCATGTTAAAAGCGCCCAATCATGAGTTACTTGATGCGGGATACACAAAACAGTACTTTGATGTAAGAACATGGTATGATAGATAGATGCGATGTATTCTAGACACGTAAAGCCATGTCATATGCACATGTATAACGATAAACTCAGCAGGTGCAATTTAATCAAAATAGAAGAAATACAGGCTAGACAACATATGCAACATGAAACCAATTATCACACTGTCAACTTAGAGCAAGCACCTGCGATGGTGGAGTGTGGGAGATGAATCATCATGTAGACTTGGGACTTTAATTTCATTAGCTGTAGCAGTGGCAAATCTAGAGAGTCTCTGTTTGCGTCGGTGCGGAGTACCACCAACATCCCCTAACTTACTCTTTTCCTTCCTATTTTCTGATATTGCCTTATGAAGTCAAAACCACAAGAAGATGAATAAAATTAGCTCTGCATAACTGGTTGATGCATGATACATACGAACACTACTTTGATGTAAGGCAAGCGCAGGATAGGAGGATGGAATATATACAAAAAAATACAGCGTTTCATATTCACACGTACGATAGGAGGATGGAATATGTATGAAAAAACAGTAAGCAGAAGGCATTTCAACAAAATTAGAAGAAATGAAAGCTAGGCACCATATGGACATGCAACCAATATCACTCTATCAGGTAAGAAGTGTCTCGTCGTAAGTGCCATTTCAAGAAATTAGAAGCAGTACAAGCTAGAAGAAAATGCAAGATGCAACCTACATCACAGTCCCAAGTTAAATGTGTCTTATGGGTAAGTGATCATTGCAGGTATAAGTTGTAAGCTACACAGATGCAATTCTACATAATCAGAGGCAATACAAACTAGACATCATACGGAAAACGCAACCACATATAACAGTTCCAAGTAAGGGCAAGCACCTGTGATGGTGGAGTAGGGGAGATGTGCTCATCATGTACACGTATGTTCTAGAAACAGGAACACGTGTCATATTCACAGGCATTATGTGTAAAGTAAGCAGATGCAATTCAAGTTAGAAGCAATCCAAGCTTGACATCATACGCAACATGCAACCACATACAATAGTGTCAAGTTAGAGCAAGCACCTGTGATGGTGGAGTAGGGGAGATGTGCTGATCATCTACACAACTACGTTGACTATCCAACCTTGTGTTGTCTTGCGAATCTTGTTGGGAGGATGGCGGAGTAGAATCTGTAGAGACCCCCTGTTTGAGTTGCTCCGAAGGACCACCATCATCCACTGCCGAACTAATTTCCTTCAGCTGTAATGATTTTGCATTGTGAAGTCAAACCGATAAGAAAAAGGAATAAAATTCGCTCTTCAGAACTCATGCATGCATGATCTTGTTTAACACTACTCGGATGAAAGGCAAACACATGATGCGAGGATGGAATATGTATGAAAAACAGGATGGTGTGACATATTCACACCTATGATGTGGTAACTAAGCAGAAGGCATTTAAACAAATTAGAAGCACTGCAAGCTAGACAGCATATGAAAGATGCAACCAATATCACTCTGCTAAGTTCAAACTATATGGCATTTCAACAAATTAGAAGTAGTATATGCTAGAAATCATATGCAAGACACAACCAATATCACAGTGGCGACTTAAAGGTGCCTTATCATAAGTGACTGATGTGGGATATGCAAGAATAGTAGTCTGATGTAGAAACAGGAACACATGTCATATTCACAGGCATTATGTGTAAAGTAAGCAGATGCAATTCAACAAAGTTAGAAGCAATACAAGATAGACATCATACGCAACATGCAACCACATATAATAGTGCCAAGTTAAAGCAAGCACCTGTGATGGTGGAGTAGGGGAGATGTTCTCATCATGTACACAGCTACGTTGACTGTCTAGCCTTGCGTTGTCTTGCGAATCTTGTTGGGAGGATGGCGGAGTAGAATCTGTAGAGAACCTCAGTTTCAGTTGCTCGGAAGGACCACTATCATCCAATGCCTTGCCAATTTCCTTCAGCTTAGTGATTTTGCATTGTGAGGTCATACCGACAAGAAAAAGGAATATCATTCGCTCTTCAGAACTCATTCACGCATGATACTGACGAACACTACTCTGATGAAAGGCAAAGTCATGATACGAGGATGAAATATCTACGAAAAAATGGACGGCTTGACATATTCACACCTATGATGTGGTAACTAAGCAGAAGGCACTTCAACAAATTAGAAACACTGCAAGACACCATATGGAAGGTGCAATCAATATCACTCTTCCAAGTTAAAACTGTCTCGTCATAGGTTGCATTCATCAAACTAGAAGCAATACATGCTAGAAATCATATTCAAGACGCAAACCAATATCACACTGCCAACTTAAAGGTGTCCAATCATAAGTGACTGATGCAGGATACACAAGAAGAGTAGTTTCATGTAAGAACATGGTGTGATAGACAGATATAGTATGTACCAAAAACAGGAAAGCGTGTCATATTCACATGTATCATGTGTAAGCTAAGCAGATGCAGTTTACACTAATTAGGAGCAATACAAGCTAGACACCATATGCAACATGCAACCAGATATCACACTGCCAAGTTAGAGCAAGCACCTTGGATGGTGGAGTAGGGGAGCGAAGACTTGGACCATGTAATGCACTATTAGTACAAGGAGAATCGGTACAGATGCTCCGTTTACGTTGCTGCAGAGGACCACCATCATCGCCTTCCTTACTCTTTTCCTTCCTCTTTCTTGATTTTGCCTTGTCAAGTCAAACCCACAAGAAAAAGGAATAAAATTTGCTCTTCAGAACTTATTGATGCATGATACTAACGAACACTACTTTCGTGTAAGGCAACCGCATGATAGGAGGATGGAATATGTATGAAAAATAGGACAGCGTGACATATTGACATGTATGATGTATAAAGTGTAAACTAAGCACAAGGTGCTTGAACTTGTTAGAATCGATGCAAGCTAGAAACCATATGAAAGATGAAACCAATATCACTCTACCAAATTAAAAGGGTGCCCTAACAAATGTATTTGACCAAATTAGAAGCAATACATGGCAACAAAGTTAGGAATAATATGCAATATGCAACGAATAAAGGTGACTCATCGTAAGTGATTGATGCAGGATCTGTAAGAGAGGTAGTTTCATGTAAGAACAAGGTTAACACATAGATGTAGTGTGTACCAAAATAGGAAGGCATGTCATATTCACAGTATAGTGTGTAAACTAAGCAGATGCAATTTACCCTAATTAGAAGCATTACAAGCTAGACACAGATGCAACATGCAACCACATATCAAACTGAAGTTGGAGCAAGCACTGTGATGGTGGTGTAGGGAAGTGCTGTCTTGTGCACAGAGCAACGCTCAATATCTTCATTTAGGCTTGCTGTTTCTTGAGAATCATGTGGAGAGGATGAAATTGCATTCTTTACAAGAGTATTGCGTCTCATATTAACCTCACGCGTGACTGTCTCATCATAAGCTTATAGACGCAGGATAGACAAGAACAGTAGTTTGATGTAAGAACATGGTGTGATAGGCAGATGTAGTATACCGAAAAAACAGGAAGGCGGTCATATTCACATGTATAATGTGTAAGCTAAGGAGATGCAATTTAATAAATTAGGAGCATTGATGAGGGATACACAAGAAAAGTAGTTTGATGTAAGAACATGGTTAATAGAAAGACGTAGTATGTACCAAAAACATGAAGGCATGTCATATTCACAGGTATAATGTGTTAACTAAGGGATGCAATTTACCCTAATTAGAAGCATTACAAGGTAGACACCATATGCAACATGCAACCACATATCACACTGCCAAGTAAGAGCAAGCACCTGCGATGGTGGTGTGGGGGAATTGCGGTGATCAACTAGAGAGCTACATTGACTATCTTCATTTAGCCTTGCTGTTTCTTGAGAATCATGTGGGAGGATGACCTTGCACTCTTTAAATGAGTAGGGCGTCTCACAAGAACTCCACCCGGTGTTGTCTCATCATAAGTGATTGACGAGGGATACAAAAGAGCATTAGTTTGATGTACTAACATGGTTAATAGACATATGTAGTATGTATCAAAATAGGAAGGCATGTCATTATCAAAGGTATAATGTGTAAAGTAAGCGGATGCAATTTAACCAAATTGGAAGCAATACAAGCTAGACACCATATGCAACATGCAACCACATTTGACAGTGTGAAGTTAAAGCAAGCACCTAGGATGGTTGTGTGTGGCAATTGAGATCATCAATTGCAGAGCTACGCCATCGTCTCCAGCTCACGACATCTGCACCCTTTAGAGCGCTGAAACGCTTAGTGCTTATCTTCGAATTACACTGGAGCGACTTCTGTCTTTTCTTTTGTGCATTCATCAACACTGCGTCAGATTCTGAAATACCCATGCATAAAAAAACAATAGTGTGAGTATGGGTGAAGTGTGTGCACAATTAGTACAGTGTAAAGCTAGCAGATAGCAGGTCGGTGAGAAATAAATGACGGGAGACATACGATAGCTCTACAACATGCATGGCACACTCAATTACTACATGATTATGAAAATAACAGTCGACTGAAAGCAAATTGGTCAGCCCATTTTTTCTGCACTGTCCGATGTACAAAGAACGGGCAGATCGCCTTCATCTACCTCCAGCCAGTCAATGTTGACGATCTTCTTGGAAACGCCAGCGACCACCGGCCCAGTATTCCTCCCCTGCCTGCGCCCTCCCCTCGACCTCAACGCACCGCCGTTCTTGGCACTGCCCCCCGGCCATCCATTCAAGCCCCGCCGACCTCCAGATCGGGTGCAAGCAGCTCCTGCACCCCACACCCCTATGATAGACACCGATGTGCCGCTTCCCCGGGGAACAGGCGGACTAGGTGCTCCGCGCGCCTAAGCGGGTGCTGCTTCTTTTAATTGCGGTTTGACTGACCCTGAATTGAAATCCAGGCGGGCTACTGACCTCTAGCAAAGGTGAAATAGTAAAAGAGAGGAAACCTTGTGCATTTAGTATCACGAAGAAGATGCAGTAAGAAGCGCTCAACTAGATTCTTTCTTGGGATGAATACGGTGTGAGCGGAGACGTAAGATTTTCACGAATAAGGGAAGAGGAGTACCTCTTCTCGCTTTGGCGATCTTTGTGTCCTCCTTCTTTTTTTCCGACGATCTTGTTGTTCGTCGGAAACCAGAAGTTGTGGTGGACGGTGCAGCCTTGGATGAACCCATGGCTAAGTTGTTGAGTGTGGTGTGGTGGCCGTTTGTCGGCGGCGGGGAAGCAGATCCGAGGCGGCGAACGACAGCGTAGCGGGAACAACTCCGGTGTGGTGGATGGTTGCGACAGTGGAGCCGCAGCAATGAGGCGCAGGACGGCGTGGTCGGAGTGGTTCTGGTACGGCGCACGTCGGCATCGGCGTCGTGGAGGCAGCTCCGCCTCGGCTTCAGCTGCTAAGTCCTTGAGGGCGTTGCGGTTGCGGTTGCGTTGGACGACGATGTCGGGTACGGCCCGGTGTGATGGAGGAGGCGGCGTGGATTGGCCGCTATGGGGTGGAGGACGGAGGAGGCTGGGGTTTCACGGCTGGTGGAGAGGGCGTTTGGCGCCCACGGAGTATGAATGGGGAAACGGAGGGAGGCGGGGAACTAAGGGGGAACAATGTTTCGGTTTGAGACGCGCTTGTTTGAAATTTGGGGAAAGTTTCAAACTTTGCCCCCATCTAAAATTCCGGACATATTGCGGATTAGGGGTAGGACAGTCATGTCAGGTATCCCAAATGTGGGCGGGATAGATTTCGGCCGAGCACATGGGTGTTTAGGTGCCCACGACGTATGAATGCTTCTCGGAGGCGGTTGAGACTGGCGTCTTGGTGAAGTTACAAGCCTACCCCGGTTTAGACCTTTGGACATCGGGCCGATAGGCTACACGGGCCAGAGTCAGGACAGTAATTTCCTACCACCAAAACATTACTCTCGCGCGGTTTCGGGTGACCAGAGGCCTATTTGGAGCTTCGTTCATGTCGGATTTCAGGTTCCAGCAGACCCTTGAGGTTCGAACACTAGGGTGCGCGCGGAGATCCGACCCTCCACCGTCTCGTACCTCGCCGAATCGCAGGGACCTAAACTACCAACGGAACATCACAAGAGACACAAGATTTATACTAGTTCAGTCCACCGTTGTGGTGTAATACCCTACTCTAGTTTGTGGTGTGGTGGATTGCCTCTTGGGCTGATGAAGAACAGTACAAGGAAGAACAGCCTCGCGAGGGTCTGTTCTTGGTGGGTGTGATGAACTGCTAGGTGGTGTTCCGTCGCTCTAGCTTGAGGATCGGGTCTCTGTTTTTCTCTGGATTCCAGATGCCCCTACCCTTGGGTGGCTACTCCTATTTATAGGCGAAGGCCCTGGGCCTCTTCCCAAATATTGAGCGGGAAGGGCGCCAACAATTGGCCATTTTGAAGGGGAACATCGGGTACACTCATCCTGACTAAAGTTGGTCCTCAGCTGCCAAAGGCTCTGGTGATGACGCCTACTTGGGCTCCACGATGACTCCCTTCCAGCCGGACGGGCTGGTCTTGGTCTTGTTGCACCAAAACGGATGCCTTTGCTTGATGCTCTCGCCTACGCTTGCTCCCTTTGCACCAAAGAGGAAAGGAGGACACCGCGCGGGCTGGCGCCCGACTGGCGCCCTTGGTCGTCATGGCTTGCGTCATGGGCACCTCGCGAGGTACCCTGCCTTGAACTCTCCGCCTCCTCATGAGCCAGCCTGACGAGGCCGTGCCTGAGGAAGCTCCTCGTCGTCCGCCTCATGAGGCTTGCCCCTCGCGAGGGTCTTGAGCTGCGTTGATGAAGATGGGCCGCCTGGGCCTCCTTTGAGCCACGCCGCAGGCCGCAGCGAGCAAGTCCGGGGACCCCTGCTCCTAACGCCGACAAGAGCCCCGGGCCCACGGGCGCGCCGAACTTGGCCGAGCGAGAGAGGTGAAAGGGCAAGCGAAGCGTCATGGGCCCTAACAGCCTGCGGCCTTGGGCGACGCGTGGCGGTTGATTGGACGCGTGCGCACTGCTTCCCCATGATGCCTCGGTAACCGCCCGGATTCGACAAGTCCTCGCATGCAGAGTTGGTCATGATTACCGTGGTCGTGGAGGCCGACGCTTGGCCTTCCAGTGATAAGTATAAGGAACGGCGCGCGCCCTTCCAGTCTATCATTTCTTGTCTCTCCTTCTTCTCCATGGCTCCACCAAGGAAGTTCTCGGCCGCAGAGAAGGGGAAGGGCTGTCAAGTCGAGTCTTCCTCTCCTCCGCCTAAGCATGGTCGAGGTCGCCCTCGCGAGCATCCTGTGGCCTCCACGGCGGTCCCCCGCGGTCGTGGGGGAGGCTCTCAGCGTGGCGACGAGCGGCTGGCCATGGCCGGAGGGCGTGCCTGGCCCTGGCCCCCGAGGTCGCGCCCATGCTGCCAAGCACCGCGGAGTTCATGGTGAGGGCGGAGGAGCCGTCCGGCGTCCGGCTTCAGCTCCCGTGCTTCCTCTTGGGTGAGCTCCCAGATGGCGCCCTGAGTGGCCTCTGGCTCCAGGCAGATGGCTGCTGCAGTCGGGCTTCGTGGGCTTCTCTGGAGGTCTCCGCTGTAGGGAACCTGTTCTCGACCCTGGGGTGGCAGACGTCGCCACGACGTGGTCTTCGCCGCCGGTGCTCCCTGCACTTCAAGTACGACGGCGACGCCACCCTCTACGTGAGGGTGTTCGGGGAAGACGGTCGCCGCATGGGGTTCTGCCCTGAAGACGATGACCGCGGCCGAGGACTCAGCCCCGGCGTGGGTGGAGAGGGCAGCGCACGGGCGGCTGGCGATGCCCGCGACTCCTCACGCTTCACCAGCTCTTCTTCGGATGGTGATTCTTCCAGCAGCGGCCGCGGCCAGCCCCCACGCCGCTACCGCTTGGGGTGGCAGCGGTCCGCTGCCGCCATGCCCCTGAAGCGAGAGGAGTCCGCTGAGCTCCGGAGGCGGCTCGAGCCTTCCAAGAGAGCCGGCACGGGGCGTGCTTCACCTGCTTCTGTCCTTTTCCTTTCTTTTCTCCTGCGCAAAAAGGCAACAATGTGCGGCCCCGTGGGGGCACATTTAGGTTAACGCCGTTAATTGTTGTACCGCTTTTGTTATCCCGACATCGGGTCCTTCGCCAGGCGCCCATTCACAAGTGAACCCCACCGGCCGCTGGGGTGACCGATCCAGCCCGTGTTCGCAAGCGAAGCTGCCCGTGAGGCATGGTCAGGAGGGGTGCTCCACTGTGGACCAGGGCCGTGGAAAACTGGAGCGATAGGGCGAGGAGGAACGCCATGGGGGCTCCCGAGGCTTCGCCCACGAGCCCCCACGCAAGAGAAATCGAGGCAGGAGAGCTAAACAGATCAAGAACCACGGACCAAAAAAGGGCGATAGTTTCGATAAAAACTCCAAACGGAATAACTAGTCAATTGCGTAAAGCAAATGAAAAAGCGCGTCCGCACCTAGTCTAGTCTTCGACGCCTTCTCACCAGCTGAGCTAAGTGCTGCCATCTGGGCGTGGGAGGGAGCCCCAGGGCTGAGGCCGGCACTCCCGAGACTCCGGGCGTGTACAGCCCCAACTCATTATTACGTGAGAGTGTCACAGTTGGCGAGCTTCATGTGCGTTGTCCTTCTTCACAGTGCTCCGGCCTATCTTCGGGAAGCAAGCTTCACGTTGGCGCTATTCTCTTCACGGGCTGGGCCCTTCCGAGCAGCGACAGCTTCACAGCGTTCGCCTTCTTCACAAAGCTACTGGGCCTTTTCCAAAAGAATGAGCTTCACAGGCATTCGCCTTCTTCACAGGCACTGGGCCTTTTCCAAAAAGAATGAGCTTCACAGGCAGGCATTCGCCTTCTTCACAGGCACTGGGCCTTTTCCAAAAAGGTGAGCTTCACAGGCGTTCACCTTCTTCACAGGCACTGGGCCTTTTCCAAAAAGATGAGCTTCACTGGCATACGCCTTCTTCACAGGCACTGGGCCTTTTCCAAAAAGAATGAGCTTCACAGGCATTCGCCTTCTTCACAGGCTCTGGGCCTTGTCTTCTAGTGTGTTCCTGCAAATTTGGCCAGATGCCGGTGTTTCACGCTTGGTCCCGGCTCGGGCTGGTCTCGGCCGTCATTTGTCAAGCGTGTCGCGATGCCATGGACAATACCAGAGGGTGAGGGCCGGAGAGCCGGTAGGAGCCCCGAGTCGCGATGCTCGTGCACCCCTTTAACGCTGTTAAGCTGGGTTAGATGACGAACTCACGCCCTCGGGTCCCGGCTCGGGCTGGTCTCACCATCGCTGGTAAGCTGTGTCGCGATGCCATGGACAAGACCAGAGGGTGAGGGCTGGAGAGCCGGTAGGAGCCTCGAGTCGCGATGCTCGTGCACCCCCTTTAACGTGCAAGATTCCGCCACCCGTGAAAAGGCACCAAATAACAAGCATGGTGGAGCGAGAGCATAATCCTAAGGAAAAAGTAGGAAGGATACATGTCATTGGGACCGGCCTGAGCGGCTTGGGGATGATGCAGCCCGAGGGCACCCCAACAGATAGGCTAATGACATGGAATAAAGGGATACATGCCGCAGGACGACCCACGCTGCCCGGGAATAATGCGACCTCAAGGTGCTCCCACCGAAATAAAACTTAAAGATGTCACTGGTGATGTTGGGGATGAAGGGGTGTTTGTGTAGCAGACTCGGTGGGCTGCGGAGCCGATCTCACGAGCCCCCAGTCCTGGGGCCTCGGGAGGCTCGGAGGCGCCGCGGCTCCTCGCGGGCCATCTCCATCTCCGCCAGAATGCGGCGTGCTCGACCTCTTGAGCCTCGTGATGGTCCTCATGAGACGCTGGTGCGCAGCAGCCGCGTTTGGCAGGCCATAAGGCATGCGTACGTAGCTGTGGGGAGGACCCTCGCAACGTCCCACTCGCGAGGGCCAGAGGCGCTCTTGAGATGCGGCTCGGTTGAGCCCTGGTATGTCGATGCAGACGCGTAGCCCACCAACCTCGCCTGGATGGGGGGCCACAGCGGGTAGGCGGCGGCTGCCCCTCATGACCCTTGACTCCTGTAGCTCCTGAATGGCCTTGCTGACGAACTCCTGAGGGTACGGCCCTCCTTGCCTTGCTCCTGCTTGCGGGAAACGTGCTTCGAAGCACGCCTCCACGTGGTGCCCAAGCCCCTCCCTTGAGACCTTGGCGAGGTCAGCGGCCCTCCAGGGGAGAGCCCCCGAGCCCGGCCTGAGGAGGGCGCCGGGCGCGCTTTCCTATGCGATGGAAGGAGGCTCCCCCTGGCCCGGTGCGGGCCCTGAGGGGCCTGTCTCTTGAAAAGTCGGGCCCGTCGATGTCTTCTTCTTCTTGGGTGCAGCCTCGGGAGGCCTCCTGCTGTTGTGGTCTGGGTCTTCTAGCGATGCGGCCTGAAAGGCTCACTCCAGGGAGCACACTGCGTCTCTCTTCACAAGGCACCGTGATGACCCCGCCGCTCGGCATCTTGAGGACGTTGTAGCCATGGTGGGTTACGGCCATGAATTTGGCCAATGCTGGGTACCCGAGGATGGCTTTGTACGACAAAGAATGTGGGCGACGCGAAGTCGATGAGCTCGGTGTGGTAGTTGTCGCGAGCCCGAAGGTGACAGAAGGCGGACCTGCCCGATCGGGACCATGGAGCCGCCGGTGACTCCGGAGAAAGGCTTGGTTGGCTGAAGCCGATCGTAAGGCACTTGAAGATTGTTGAATGTCTCCACGACGGGACGTTGAGCCCTCCTCCGCCGCCGATGAGGGTCTTGGTGACCAGCACGTTGCTGATGATTGGGGAGCAAAGCATCGGGAGAACTCCGGCTGTGGCTGCGCACTTGAGCTGATCCGCTGAGCTGAACGTGATGGCGCACGCCGACCACCTGAGAGGGCGCGTGGCCTCGAGCTTGGGGAGGACTGCATTCACTTCAGCGGCGAACCGCTTGAAGATGCGCCGAGAGGTCGGGCTTGAGCTCCGCCCAGATGCTGAGCGATCGCGCTGCCTCGGAAGCCCCAGCCCCTCGCCCCGATGACGGTCTTCAACTCTCCTTGGCGGCGGCGGCAGCGGAGGGAGGCTCGCGTTCCCTGGGCGGTCCTCACGAGGCTGATCCTCCGGCCTCCCTCGCGAGGTGGGTCTTGCCAGCCGTCCTCGCGAGGTTGGTCGCGCCACCCTTGGCGCGGGCCGCGGGTCTTCCCAGGCCCCGCATTCCTTCCTCCTCCTCGGCAGAGCCTTCTGGCCGCTGCACTGGGTGTCCTGGCGACCCTTCCTTCGTGCACGCCCGGAGCTCTTGGCATTCATTGGTGTTGTGGGTGTGGAGGTCGTGGTACACGCAGCATCGATTGCCCTTGGAGGACTCGGGCCGATCTCGCCGCCGCTTGGTGTCCGGTTCGCCGCGAGCACGGCAGCCCCTTGCGCTTCACGCCTTGGCCTTGGACTTCTTTTCTTGGGATCCGCAGAGGCAGCTCGAGGAGGAGAGGCGCCCTCCCCCCCTGGCGCGACTGGGTCGCCAAGTTGAATAGCTCCGTGGAGGTGCACAGATCTTCATGCATCGCCAGCTCCTCCTTTATCTTGACGTCGCGCACGCCGTCGGAGAAGGCAGAGATGATGGCCTCCTCCGTTACCCTGGGGATCTTGAGGCGCGCGTTGTTGAAGCGCTCGATGTACTTTTGCAGGGTTTCCCCTGGCTGCTGCTTGATTCGGCGCATGTCGCTCACGGCGGGTGGCCGGTCGCGAGTACCCTGGAAGTTGGCGATGAAGCGGGTGCGCATCTCGGCCCAGGAGGAGATCGTTCCTGGGGCCAGATTCAGGAGCCAGGTGCAGGCTCCATCCTTGAGCGCCATGGGAAACCAGTTCGCCATGACCTTTTCATCCCCATTGGCAGCCTCGATGCCCAGCTCGTAGAGCTGGAGGAACTCCGTAGGGTCAGCCGTGCGGTCGTAGCGAGGAGGCAGGTCTGGCTTGAACTTGGCGGGCCACGCGACGCTGCGCAGCTCGGAGGTGAAGGCGCGGCAGCCCGCCATGGCTGCTGGGGCCCTTGACGACGAGAGCTTGGTCTTGCGGGCCTCCTGCGCCATGGCTGGGGGCAGCGCAGGTCTTGATGTGCCGAGCAGGAGCGCCGGGTAGCTTCTTGTGGGCGAGGAACTTCTTGACAACTCTGCTCTTGCCGCGCCGGCGCCGGGCGGAACGGGTTCCGTCCAGGGGCCGCGCGCCTTGGGGCCAGGGCGCCTTCTTGAGGAAGCAGCGGCTGAGGCAACCCGGGAGCCTCATCGCCCGCGCGGGGCGGGGTGCGGTGCAGCGAGATGGACGGCGCGGGGGCGCCTCCTGCAGCGCGGACGAGCTCGGCGACTCGGTCGAGCCATTCTTCGTAGACGTCGTCGATGGGGCGGTAGCGCAGGAGCTCGTTAGCCACGATGAGTGTAGCTCGGGCCTCCATGGCCGCGCGGGGCGTTCGTGACAAAGAACCAGCAGGGGTGAGCGAAGGCGTGGTGGTGCGGCCTTCCCGCCTCACGGACGGGTGCTGGGACGATGCTTGCTGCTCGTTCCCCGCCGGGCCGATGGCGACATTGAGGGCAGGTGACGGGGAACGACGAGGGCGCCCGCAGACGGGAGCTGTATGGGCGACATGGGAGGCGAGGGCGGCTCGGTGCTCGGCGCGGGCCCGATGGGCGTCAGACATGGTTGCGATGGTCGGGGAAGAACGATGCGACGAAAGGCAGATTCCGGCGCACCCCTACTTGGCGCGCCAAATGTCGGATTTCGGGTTCCGGCAGACCCTTGAGGTTCGAACACTTTGGCGCTGCGGAGATCCGACCCTCCACCGTCTCGTACCTCGCCGAATCGCAGGGACCTAAACTACCAACAGAACAGCACAAGAGACACAAGATTTATACTAGTTCGGGCCACCGTTGTGGTGTAATTCCCTACTCTAGTTTGTGGTGTGGTGGATTGCCTCTTGGGCTGATGAAGAAAAGTACAAGGAAGAACAGCCTCGCGAGGGTCTGTTCTTGGTGGGTGTGATGAACTGCTAGGTGGTGTTCCGTCGCTCTAGCTTGAGGATCGGGTCTCTGTTTTTCTCTGGATTCCAGATGCCCCTACCCTGTGGGTGGCTACTCCTATTTATAGGCGAAGGCCCTGGGCCTCTTCCCAAATATTGAGCGGGAAGGGCGCCAACAATTGGCCATTTTGAAGGGGAACAACGGGTACACTCATCCTGACTAAAGTTGGTCCTCGCCTGCCAAAGGCTCTGGTGATGACGCCTGCTTGGGATCCATGATGACTCCCTTCCAGCCGTTGGGGCTGGTCTTGGTCTTGTTGCACCGAAACGGATGCCTTTGCTTGATGCTCTCGCTGCGCTTGCTCCCTTTGCACCAAAGAGGAAAGGAGGACATCGCGCTGGGCTGGCGCCGATCGGGCGCCCTTGGTCGTCATGGCTTGCATCATGGGCACCTCGCGAGGTACCCTTCCTTGAACTCTCCGCCTCCTCATGAGCCAGCCTAACGAGGCCGTGCCTGAGGAAGCTCCTCGTCGTTCGCCCCATGAGGCTTGGCCCCTCGCGAGGTCTTGAGCTTGCGTTGATGAAGATGGGCCGCCCTGGGCCTCCTTTGAGCCACGCCGCAGGCCGCAGCAGTGCAAGTCGGGGACCCCTGCCCGAGCGCCGACGACGATTCAATATTTGGGAGCGAAGCATTAACGCTTTCGGTTCTCTTGAATTGAACTTTTAGGATTTGTCAAACTTCACAAATCTTTACTCTTGAAAATCCTAAATCTACGATTATTTTGGAATGGAGGGGTACATTTTAATATACATTGTACACGAGTATATATTAAAAAATATGCAACTTACCTCAGTTCATGCATGGTTCCAGGTATGATCTCCTTGGTTGAAAAAAAAAGTTAGATATGCGTATGAATATATATAGCATGTTCAAACTCACAACAAAGATTGATGCCCCCTTTTACATGTGATTTACAAATGCCATTATCTCGGGTTCAAATAGATGAATGCACTTCCTATGAATTCGAATCTTCGAAACCCCCTTTATGTTGAATTCGACATGTATTTCATTTCATAGCTAGCAATTTGGAATGTATCCATGCAAGTGACAAATGTATAAAGTGCTTCACACTAACAACATGGAGTGCACTAATTAATGGTATATATGAATTGCAAAAGCATCCATTGCCTGTATTTCAAACCGCTCTCACTCTATGGATCGATAATATAAAATAAACACATGCACATGCAAGAATTCAATAGAGTATGGGTGTCTGATAGACCGATTTTCGTCCATACGCAATTTTGCAAAATTCATGATCTCATCCAAAAATAATAATGCCATTTATATTTTAATTTAATGCGTAGAACCGCCTTTTACACGTAGATGCACTATCCTCGCCTGTTCTCACAAACGCGTTATATATCTCTCTATCTAACGATAAGTGCACACACTTTATATGCATCGGCATTTCTCTTTCACACATGCTCACAATCTCTCTCAGGGTGTCGGGGTGTCTCACGACATGCTCTCTCTGCTCTCTCTCTCTCTCTCTCGACTACTATGTACCACTCTTTTCACTAATCTCAGTTGGAAAACACTATTTCTCTCACATGCATATATACACATGCACGGTCTCTACTAGCCCTCTATACGCACATATATGTGCCTACGTGTCTCCCTGACGCACATTATCTTTAGGCCTCTCTCTCACACATTGCCCCCCGACACACCTCTCTAATAGTAGTGGCAGATATGATTTCATCATATCATTCGGTAGGATATCCTGGTTGTTAGGCTGGATGGTAATACGAGGCAAAGTTTTACCCTAGTTCGGATCGGACCCTTGCGCTTGAAGAAAGAGCCTACTCCTGGTATCTGTATATTAGTGATAGGGGTGTGTACAAAGTACACGTGAATACCGTGCATTGTGCGTGTGTGTATACTATCGATTTAACTAGCCCCAAGCTTGTATAACATACTAAGGGCCTAGGGTTACAAATCATATATAATCGGCTTATCACCAGTGGGGATAGAGTCCTCCGCGACTCTGGTAGCTTCGTGTTGTACGCCGAGTCCTCCACATGGGTCTCTGTATAACATGTCTCGGTCCAACCTATATGTGGCGCAGGATGGAACCGACCCATGAGTCTTCATGTTGACCCACCACAACTAGAAATGATGTGCCCACCACACTACACACGCAATCAGCCACTAAGAAAATAAGCATATACAATAGTACAACGGTATCTAACTCACGATACGTCTCCATATTTTGTTGATGACACTGATGGACTTTGCATTTGATGCGTGCTCCGTATTTTGTTGACGACACTTACGGTCATTGTATTTGAAGCGAAAGCACCATATGGTCACTGGACTTCAGAATAAGCTCATCACGGTCACCACATACATTTTGTCGTGCTAACCAACATGTGGTTGGATGGTTAGAGGACAGTGGTTTCTCGAGCCCACCAAGGTTAAAGTCACGGTGCTTGCATTTATCTTGTGTTAATTTCAGTATTTTTCGGCGATGTACGTTTAGTGGGAGGAGACGTTCCACTCGACTACGAGGCACCTATGGTGACTTCGTAAAATCTCAAGATCATGTAGATGAAAAAGTCAGTCGACCGGCGACGTAGCCTCACCCGCATACACATGCATGCACGCAAGACACGCACGCATGTAGGCGTGCAACATCGACACGCATACACATAACGCATACACACGCACGCATGTTTGGCGTGCAACACCGCACGCATACACATGCACTCATGAACACACGCACGTACGCACCCATGCATGCAACACTGAAACGCACCCTTGCACGCACGCAACACTCGCACGCCTGCATGCACACAACACACAACGCAAGACACACGCTCAACCTATACGTGCATGCACCCTTTGTTAAGGACATGGATTGTTACGGTATTAATCAACCTTATCTCGTGATAAGCAGAACATTGATGTTTGCATCGGTCTTTATGAATCACAACGTATCGAACGGGCTATCAACATAGTAGGCTTAACGACATGAAAAAGATGACGTCACACTCAATGAACAATCATCGGTTTATGAAATGCCCGCTTCTGACCGCCCTGGCCCACCAAAGGTTCCTCTGCTGCGCGCTGGCTGCGTTGGGTCACTAACATGCAGGCCATGCACCCAAAGAGCCCACACGTCAGTGGACGAACGGCGCGGTGTCCTAGGTCATAGTCGAGGGCGCCACTCGCGGCGCGCCCGGCTGAACACGCCTCCGTGCTGCATTCAAATGCCTCCATGAAACCCGCCCGTGTGGAAGCCGAGAAACCCACTCTGGACACACGTCCGCTCATGACCGGGCCGGCGTTAGGCTAGCCATAGTGGGGGTAACATAACCGGTGACATGCACTTGGGACTAGCAAACATGCTTATGTGGCAAACAATTAAATAAGAGAGAGAGGGTTATAGTAACATAGGTAGATACCGTATCATGTTAAATGCTATACTACTTTGTGTCATGCTTGGCAATAAATATGGTAATCTATGATACTACTTTATGATACTATGCACTAAGGTAGTATCATATACTAGTATCATATGCATGATACTAGTATATATTACTCCCCACTATGAGTAGCCTTAAACGCAACGCCCGCCGAGCTCCTCCCGTCCACCGTCTATTTAATCTCCTATTTAAACGAGGCCAAACGCCGGCCAAGAATCGCACACCTCCGCCGCTCCCCTATCTCCTCCACCATTTTGTCCACTCTTACAATGGCTTACGAAGAGTAGTTATTCCGCATCCAAGCCGACTGGGTAGCCCACGGATCTGAGCTATGCAGCTCGCTAATCCACCTCCCTCCTCGCCTAACGGAGCGGCTTGCCGCCCCAATCTGTGCGCGGTTCAGCAACTTCGCCGCTCGAGCCAGCTCGACGAGGAGCGGCGACGCGTCGTTGCTGCCGCCCATGCCGCCGCCTCGCATCGCGTGCTCCCGCTTACGTGGCCGAGACTCCCATGCCGCGGCCGTGCCATGCAAGCAGCGACAGAAGCCGGGTGCGCAGAGAGCGACGAGTCGGTTGCCAGCGCCTCCGCGTCCGCCGCCATCATCGAGGAGAAGTAGAACACGGGAGGCCGCCGCCGCTTGGGTCCCATGAAGGCCACCGCGGAGGCGACGCCGTCGTACACAGCAGGTGTCTTGCCGGATCCTTTTGTTGCGAGGACCTTCATAGACCCTGCATGGGCTCCACGGAAGAGGTCAATGTTAGGATGAACTCGAGCCGGTGCCGGCCATGGCAAAGTAGTGGCCGGTGATGAACTCGAACCGGTGCCGGCCACCATCATCTTCGGCACTAGCCAATGATATCAGTTGGGCAGTGGGGAAGCGAGCCGTCCTTTGCGCTGAAGCATGTACCTCGGGGCTCCCGGCAGTCCGGTGATCGTGCTGCCGGACATGAGGAACACAAATCGATCGGCGGGTGACCATTTAGGCCAGGTATTATATACCTGTGCTGTCCAGAACTAGCACCGCGTAGTTCATTTGAATGTAATGAAATCCGTCATGTTTGTGTGAAAATCCAGTATTTTATATGATTCCCGTCGTTGTTTATATGAAATATCAGTTTGTCTACGTGTTTGCGTGAATTTTGTCCGGTTGGTTGAGTTGCTGTCATAATGTGTGCGGCTACGGTTGGATGGCGTAATTTGTGGGTCGCCGGTCGGTCTGCGGGCAGCTCGGGCGGCGTTGAGGGACAAAAAAACACAGCTCGGCGAGCTCGTCTCCAACGTCTTGCTACTGGAGGATGCATGACACCCGAGCCATTCCTCGTTCATCGGTGGCAAAGGCACCGGTGGACAAAAGGGTCACCAATATTTTGGCTACCCCAGGCAAGATCCAAACAGCCCCTCCCAATAGGTTCAAATCCCTCGTTCGCCGTGGAATTTTGCCATGTGTTGTTTTCATGGACTAGCAAGATGCCCATGCATTGCACGGAACATCAAGATGCATTTTTTTACAAACTCCCGCATGCATGCAAGGGATAATTACTGTCCTCCTTTGCTAGTACCACGAGGCAAACACCATTAATATTGCATCGATTAGTGTTAGTGGCCTTGTATATCTGCAAATTGTAATTTTGATAGTGGCCCCTTGTATATAAAAATGGAGGGAGAAATATGAGAGATAAGGTGAGGAGGAGTGGGGCATGGTGCCGTGGTGGTGACTGGTGGTTGGACTGGGCGGATGCATGGGGATGGATGGTGCATTATGTCTAGGTTTGTATCTCTCTCACACACACCCATGTAGGTGGGGGACGTGCACGAAGAGAAGAGGTGCACGCACGACGCACGCATACTCTGCCTCTTTCCCAACCACACCCGCTGGTACACGGTGGAGCTATTTCTACACGAAAAAGGCAGCCCACGTGGTAATTTGGCACGTGTACTGGTTGTCCACTTGGTGGAGGGAGGATCGTCTACCACGGGTGAACAAACAAATTGCGACTTGACGCATTATGTTAAACTAAAAGAAGAGTCAAACCATGTGGGGCCTACCTTAGAGGCAAGGCTCTATACACTGGAGTACTTTTGATGTGTCCCGTCAACTCGCAGAACAAGGAGAAACTTGCTTAGTACACCGTCTCCCCTGCCCACGGGTGCGGTGGCTCGCAGGATGAGGTGAAGCTTACTACTACTGTACGACTTTACGCCCGCTCCCTCGCCCACACGCGCGGTGGCTCGCAGCACGAGGAGAAAATTTTACTACTCCCTCCATTTACTCCTCGTCCCTACTACGTACTTTGGTTAGTACTCCCTCTATTTACTTATACAAGGACACTATAAAAAATACATTTTGCATCTATACAAGACCACAAATAGTGATCGAGACAAAAGTTACTACTCCCTCCTTTCCAGTTTATGGCTCAATTTCAAAATCTCTCCAACCAAGGTAGATGGTGAGTGGTCGAATTAATTTCATAGTTTGCACAAGTAATTAGTACGCTCGTTTTTCTCAAGAAGTTATGTTTACCGAGGCATTAATTAGAACGAATGCATGAATGACCACTAAATTTCCATGAACTTGTACATGCATTGGTTAGTTTCCTCTTGACACTGCTTGCGTCGGGTGATCTAATGCACCTCGAAATCCAACATGTAATGGTACTACTACTAGTATAGTAGAATTGAGACTTATCAAACGGAAAAACGAATGTTTTTTAGATGAGCCCTATAAACCCTAGTGGGTACGTACTCCGTAAAAACAGATTTTTCCAAAACTAAGTCGCTCCCTTTCATGAATTTTGTAGTATACTCCTCCGTCGACGCTCCCTTTCATGAATTCTGTACTTCCAGTCGCCGACATGTGGGGCATATAGCAACCGGGTCAATGTGTCAAGCACCAAATAACAGTGCAGAACAGTAGGGGGGACGCAACCCACTCGTACCATCCCAGTAGTAGTAATGAGAAATGAGACGTCTAATCACAATGCCGCACCTTCCCAGACGGACGAAGCAACCATTATTTCACACTTCGGTCCGCCATCATCTCAAACCACGTACTAGTATTGCTTCTGCCTCAAGAGGGACACACGCATCACCTTGGTACATCATGATCGCTCAGTAAAATCACCTCATTTTTACTATACTTCCTTCGATCGGTTTACTACATGGCATGCACGCTGTTCTAGGTTGAGAATTTAACGGCTATATATGTGATGAACAGTACTCTAGCCTTTTAAAAATGTATACTTTTGTATAGTAGTACTATCGATGGATTGCGCCATGGAGCAAAAATTGAAATTAAAAAAGGTGGTACATATAGAGAGCGCCATCGCCAAATTATGCATATAGTACTATTAAAAAGCTAGTAAGTGCTTAATTGGGGTGCTAAATTATTAAAGAAATACTAGTAGTATGTACATCAAGAGTTAAAGTAACGAGAAGAAACATAACATAGTTCTGTTGGGGCTCAGACAACACACCCTCAAATTAAACTAAGCACACCTGAAATTAAACTATGCAACTAATCCGTAGACACTGCATTAGAAGTTTAGAACCGCCATGAGCAACGACACTGCCACCTTACTCGGAGTCCTCGTCCATGTCCTCGACTTCGTCCTTGTCCCTCTTCCTCTTGGCTGATACTTCTTTGCTTGCACCACACACTTGGTTGTTGCTCTTCAACCAACCCTTGTAGATATTGAAACAAAGGTAGCCATCTATTGCAGCGTAGTGGATGTGGTCTATATCTAGTACATTCTGCTGCCATGCATGATGATGAAACGTGTAATGAGGTTTCTCCAGTTTACGGTACGAAGGATGAACCATGGCTCCTGCCAGGGTCAGCATTGAAGGCTGACGAGAGGGCACCAGCCGATTCTTCTGGAGGTCGAAGGGGTTGCCTACAACGAGGCCTATCCGACCAAGGACTTCTTCGTCGTTCTTAAAGTTTACAGTAACGAATTTCACTGTTTTGTCCTTGAGGAAGTTCTTAAAATCCTGGCACTCAACGTCAGCATGGCATATGTGGTAGACCAAGCAAACGTTATGTACGCAAACCTGGATCACAGCGGGCTTCTTCCTATCTTCGTTCTTTATATCCTTCTCTCGTCCCACGATTGTGGTGTACTCAACATCTAGCCCAGCGACCCACTCATCATGTGAGTTTTTGAACATGCGTCTGAAGCGAGAAAGGCATCCTTTCCCCGTCGCGGAAGTACGGGTGTAGATGACGTCGAACTCATCGCCGGTGATGGTTCTAACCTTGTACTCACCGCCGATCGGGGAGATTTGGGACGCCATGGATTTGGGAGGAGGGTTAGGATTAGTGGAACTGCCCTAATGTGAATGGACGGGACAACTAGGAGCGAACTGCCGTAGTATTAAAGGACGCGGGACGAGTAGGAGCGAACTCGCCGCGCGCGAACGGCAGGGTAGTGGCTTTCCATTCTCCCATGATACGGGCTTCGAGAGCCCTTGGATCGAGATCGAACGGTTGCATGGCGTGATTCTAGACCAATGGGTGAATATCCTATCACGGAGGGTTATTCGCAAATTTTCAGCAACTTAGCATGCGATCATTTGATTCAGATCCAAGGGCTGCCAAGAGTTCGTGATCATGGTCGCGCCTTACCACGACCGTATGCGTCGCTTTCATGTGGTCGCGCTTCTTGGAGATTTAACACGGTGCATTAGGCTATCCGATGTTGGCATGTCATACATAGTCATCACTTAGTCACTCATACTACAACAAGGTTGGCTATAAGGTTGGCTATAAGTGTATTTTTTACTCCTCTCTATCTCTTTCTTCAGATTTTCCGTCTCATAATATAAGAACATTTTTACACTAGTGTAGTGCCAAAATGTTCTTATATTATGGGACTGTGAGTACTAGTATTTATTGCATTTGCCAAGGAGTGAACTCTTCCAATGAAATGGTGTTGCTAAGTTTGCTTCATTTAATTAGCTATAGACTCAAAATTGTCTTTTCACCTAGGTACACATGCTTAGCACCGCTTTCTTCCTTGGGTCACCAAACTAGTCTCTCTCTTCTTGATTAACTTGCCACATCGACTTTATGCCTATGTGGCAAGCTTAAGCACCTGTAGGAGCAAGTACAATAGTGCGCTTTACATGGCATTTTGCATATGTGGAGGAAAGAGAGGCAAGGAAAAGTGGAGAAGTGGGCTCTCATGCAAGAGCCAGATCTACTACTACATGGTGGAGCATTGGGAGAGGCACCTGTATGGAGGTGGTCAGAATCGGAGACTCACGCCGGTCAGAGCGCCCATGCAGCTTAAAATGATAATGGCAAGTCAAATCACGGGCCCCACCTGTCCAAAGAAGAACTTCATTGTCAAATCACAAAACCCTACGCTTGCAGCAGCCTAGTCCCTCGTCTTCTCGCGTCTCTGTCGAACCGACTAGGCGGAACTGCCCGCGCCACAGCAAGCAGAAAAGCCCGCCCTCAACTTTTAAATACAACTACTCCCTCTGTCTAGGTGAGTAAGTCATCTTACAAAAACCAAATAATCCCAAAATACTAAGGCGCGGTGCATTAACTTCTACCTCGTTTCTTGTTTGTTCACATATCAACCAATAAGAATCCAATGATATACTTTTTGTGACATATTAACTCATATTTAGTTAGTCAAATGGATGACCTAGAACTACGTGTAGGCCATATAAACCGAGAAGCCCACAAATAAAAAACCGAGATGGAGAGGGTAGTTCAGCACGTATCTTTTTAGATCAATATAGTCGGGATTCACCAAGGAGCAAAACCAAGTGGTAGGCTGCTCCGGTCATGTTGGCGTAGCAACTCAAGTGGTCGATCCGCATACCTAAATGGTGACACACTTAACAGGACCCCTTTGGCAGACATGTGGCTCATCCACCGTCTTGTTCCACGTGTGATGCACCAAATCACAGTTCGGAGCAGCGGTTGGAATTGGAGGCACCCCGGTCATAGCGCCGCAGTAGTAGAAAATGAGCGATGAGGGGTCAAATCACAAAGCCCCACCTTTCCCGCATTAAGCTGGACGGACGAAGCAACCATCATTTCACTCTAGCGCGCAAGAGCATAAAGAAAAGAGAAAACAATGATGTGTGCGGCAGCTACCTAGGGTAGGGGTCTCCACTACAGATCCTTTTTTTGATAGCGCCTCCACTACAAATCGGCTTCTCCCTCATCCTCTTGAAGAAAACCGATGATGAGTGCGGCGGTAGGGTTTGTAGGAGTACTACGGCATGCGGGGCCATGTCGTAATAAACGGGTTCGAGTCGACGCCTTAAATATGTCTGGGCCGCTTGGTTTTATGGGAACGAGGCAACATTTTGGGTTCGGGGACCAGTGGAGATATAGCACGTACAAAAAATTGTGGACGTAGGTTCGACCGAAAGGCAATGATGCATGGGCCCTGCATTTTGATATACCCGGGGCCGCGTGGAATTTGCTACTCTACTCAAAACTAGTAAGGTACATATGTATTGAACGCATGAGATTTCAAAACGAAATTATGAATAAATACACACTATAGCATGTAAAGCTTTGAGTCATATATGCACGATGTAGATGTTCGTTTACTTCTTATAGTTCATCTCATTCAAAATCAATTAGTTTTATAAAAATGTTAAGATTCATGGGGTTGTGCATTGTAAATTATAAAGTAAAAAAAAACAAATAATGGCAATTCATTTAGAAAAAAATAATCAATTATGATACAGAAGATTCTAGAACAAAGGAGAAGTGCTTGTGTTTTGAGGTTTTTGCATTATGCTTAAGTTCAACCATGGAGTCTTCTAAATTGTACATGGGGCAGATCTGGTGGAATGTTGATGATATCCAACGGCCAGTAGTGCTCGGATTTGCCCATCTCTGCACTGTCGGGTTAGCTTCATCCAGCGATCATCTTTCAAAGTTATTGGCACACTATATAGTTCTTGTGCCATAGTTGCATGTTGTCGGCGTTCTGGGAACGGGGGTACCTAGGCATGCCTGCCTGCGGCCTGCGGCGTGGCTCAAGGGGTGGCCCAGTACGGCCCATCTTCATCAACACAAGCTCAAGACCCTCGCGAGGGGGCCAAGATTCATGGGCGGACGACGTGAAGCTTCTCAGCGCGGCCTCGATAGGCTGGCTCGCGGGGAGGCGGAGAGATCAAGACGGGGTACCTCACGAGGTGCCCATGGCGCAAGCCCTGACAACCAAGGGCGCCAGCCCACGCAGTGTCCTCGTTTCCTCTTTGGTGCAAAGGAGGCAAGCGCAGGCGAGAGCATCAAGCAGAGGCAACCATTTCGGTGCAGCAAGACCAAGACCATCACAACGACAGGAAGGAGGTCATCGTGGAGCCCAAGCCGGTGTCACCACCAGAGCCTTTGACAGGCGAGGACCAACTTTAGTCAGGATAAGTGTACTAGATGTTCCCCTTCAAAATGACCAATTATTGGCGCCCTTCCTGCTCAATATTTGGGAAGAGGCCCAGGGCCTCTGCCTATAAATAGGATTTGCCTCCCACAGGGTAGAGGGATGGGAGAGAGGATCCGGAATCCTGAACAGAGCTAGAGATCGAGCAATCTAGAGAGAGAGAGAGAGAGAGAGAGAGAGAGAGAGAGAGAGAGAGAGAGAGAGCGACCAACACCCCTAGCAGCTTAGTCGCGACCGCCAAGAAAGAACCCTCATGAGGCTGTTCTTCCTTGTATTGTTCATCATCAGCCCCCGAGGAAATCCACCACACCACACACTGGAGTAGGGTATTACACCACAATGGTGGCCCGAACCAGTATAAACCTTGTGTCCCTTGTGTTGCTCTTTGTGTAGTTTAGAACCTTGCAAGGCGACGAGGTGCAGGTAGGTAGGGGGTGAGATCTCCGCGTGCACCCCAGAGTTCGAACCTAGAGGGTCTGCCGGGACCCGAAATCTGACATTTGGCGCGCCAGGTAGGGGTGCTCCGGAATCCATCTTCCGCCGACCTGTTCTTCGCCGCCCATCGCATCCATGTCAGACGCTTCGTCGGGCCGCGCCGAGCCGCTCTCGCCACACGCGTCGCCCAGACGGCCCCGGCGCCGCGTCGCCCAGCCGTTCCCCGTCGCCTGCCGTCAACGCCGCCACCGGCCTGGTGGGGAACGAGCAGCAAGCATCGTCCCAGCATCCGTCCGTGAGGCGAGATGGCCGTACCACCACTCCTTCGCTCGCCCCAGCTGGTTCTTTGTCTCGCGTGCTCCGCGCGCCCATGGAGGCTCGAGCCGCGCTCATCGCAGCAAACGAGCTCCTGCGCTACCGCCCCGTTGATGACGTCTACGAGGAGTGGCTTGACCGCGTCGCCGAGCTCATCCGCGCCGTCCTTCTCACTACACCACGCCCCGCCTTGCGCGGGCGATGAAGCTCCGGGGGCGCCTCAGCCACCTCCCCCTCAAGAAGGCGCCTTGGCCCCAAGGCGCGTGGCCCCTAGGTGGAACCCACTCCATTCGGCACCAGCGCAGCAAGAGCAGAGCTGTCAAGAGGTCCCTCGCCCTCAAGAAGCTTCCCGAGTGCTCCCTGCACCGGCCCGTCATGACCGCGCTCCTGCTCCAGCATGCCAAGACCCCGCGCTACTCCCAGCGGTAGCGCATGGGGACCTGCAAGACCAAGCTCTCCGTCACCAAAGGCCTCTCGTGGCCACTGCAGGCTGCCGTGCCTTCACCGTCGAGCTACGCAGCGTCACCTGGCCCGGCAAGTTCAAGCCAGACCTGCCTCCTCGCTACGACGGCACGGCCGACCCTGCGGAGTTCCTCCAGCTTTACGAGCTGGGCATCGAAGCCGCCAACGGGGACGAGAAGGTCATGGCGAACTGGTTTCTCATGGCGCCAAGGGCAGTGCGTTCGCGACTGGCTCTCGAACCTGGCTCTGGCACGATCTCCTCCTCGACAAGATGCGCACCCGCTTCATCGCCAACTTCCAAGGCACTCGCAACCGACCTCCTGCCGTGAGCGACATGCACCGCATCAAGCAGCAGCCAGGAGAAACCCTGCAGAAGTACATCCAGCGCTTCAACAACGCACGCCTCAAGATTCCCAAGTTGACCGAGGAGGCCATCATCTCAGCATTCTCCGACGGTGTGCGTGACGTCAAGATGAAGGAGGAGCTCGTGATGCATGAAGACCTATGCACATCCTTGGAGCTGTTCAACTTGGCGACCAAGTGCGCCAGGGCAGAGGAAGGACGCCTTTCCCTCCTCGAGCTGCCAGCTGCTGACCTAGAAGAGAAGAAGCCCAAGGTCAAGGACGTGAAGCGCAAGGGGGCTGCCGTGCTCGCGGCAGAACCAGATACCAAGCGAGGCAGAGATCAGCCCGAGTCTTCCAAGGGCAGCCGATACTATGTGTACCACGACCTCCACACCCACAACACCAACGAGTGTCAAGAGCTCAGAGCCGTGCGAGAAGGGCGAATCGGTCGACGCCCCGACCGCAACAATCGAGGCTACGACAGAGGAGGAGGAAGAAACACATCATGCTGGGAAGACCGCGGCCCTCGCCAAGGGTGGCGCGACCGACCTCGCGAGGACCACTGGCAGGATCAGCCTCGCGAGGGAGGCTGGAGGGATCAGCCTCGCGAGGATCGCCCACAAGGCAACGCAGGCCTCCCTCCTCTGCCACTGCAACCAAGGAGAAATGAGGACCATCATCGGGGACGAGGGGCTGGGGCTTCCGAGGAGCGCGACGATCGCTTGCATCCTGGGCGGAGCTCAAGCCCCAGCCTCTCAGCGCATCTTCAAGCAGTTCGCCCGCGAAGTGAATGCAGTCCTCCCTAAGCTCGAAGCCATGCGCTCTCTTAGGTGGTCAGCATGCGCCATCACGTTCAGCTCAATGGATCAACTCAAGCGTGCGGCCACAGCTGGAGTCCTCCCGATGCTTTCCTCCCCAATCATCAGCAACATGCAAGTCACCAGGACCCTCATCGATGGCGGAGCAGGGCTCAATGTCCTGTCTGTCGAGACGTTCAACAATCTCCAAGTGCCGTACAATCAGCTACAACCAACCAAGCGTTTCTCCGGAGTCACCGATGGCTCCACAGTTCCGATTGGGCAGGTCCGCCTCCCTATCACCTTCGGGGGGCGCGACAACTACCGCACCAAGCTCATCGACTTCGACGTCGCCCACATTCGCCTGCCATACAATGCTATCCTCGGGTACCCAGCTCTGGCCAAGTTCATGGCCGTGACTCATCATGGCTACAACGTCCTCAAGATGCCGGGAAGCGGCAGAGTCATCACGGTGCCTTGTGAGGAGAGGGACGCAGTGTGCTCCCTGGAGCGTGCTTTTCAAGCCGCGTCACTTGAAGACCCAGATCACAGGAGCTGGAGGTTCCCCGAGGCTGCTCCCATGAAGAAGAAGACATCGCCTGGCCCGGCCCCTCAGGCGGCAGGCCCCTCGGGTTCCGCGCCTGTTCAGGGGGCACCTCCTTTTGTCGCATAGGAAGGCGCGCCCGGCGCCCTCCTCTAGCAAGGCTCGGGGGATCTCTCCTGGAGGGCCACCGACCTTGCTAAGATCACGAGGGAGGCGCTTGGGCACCACTTGGAGGCGTGTTTCAAAGCATGTTTCCCTCAGGATGGAGCGAGGCAAGGAGGGCCAAACCCTCAGTAGTTCGTCAGCAAGATCATTCAGGAGCTGCAGAAGTCAAGAGTCATGAGTGGCAACCGCCGCTTACCCGCCGTAGCTCCCCATCCAGGCGAGGATGGCGGCCTGTGCGTACGCATCGACATACCAGGGCTCAACCGAGCCGCCTCTCAGGAGCGCCTCTGGCCCTCACGCGTGGGGCGTTGTGAAGGTCCTCCCCACAGCTACGTTCGCATGCCTTACGGTTTGCTAAACGCGGCTACCACGCGCCAGCCCCTCATGAGGAGCATCCAGGAGGCTCAAGAGGCCAGGCGTTCCGCAGTCCTGGCGGAGATGGAGATGGTCTGCGAGGAGCCACCAGCGCCTCCGGAGCCTCCCGAGGCTCCCGGGCACAGGGGCTCAGGAAGATCGGCTTCCGCAGCCACGACGTCCGCTACTTCAGCATCCCTTCATCTTCAACGTTATCAGGTGACATCCTTCGAGTTTCATTTTCAGCTGGGAGCGCCCCCCAGGGCTGCATCATTCCCAGGCCGCGTGGGTCCGTCCCTGCAGCGTGTATCCCTTTTGCTTCATGTTCCTAGCTTACTTTATTGGGGGCGCCCCTCGGGCTGCATCATCCCCATGCCACTCGGGCCAGACCCAGAGGCATGTACCCCTCTTGCATTTATTTGGGTCGTGCGTTTGACCCATCATGACTGTTATTTGGTGCCTGTCCGCGGCACCCCTTCTTCCTTCATATCGGCCGCTTGCACGCTAAAGGGGGGTACCAGAGCATCGCGACCATGGGCTCCCACCGCTCTCCAGCCCTCACCCTCCGGCCTTGTCCACGGCATCGCGACCAGCATACCAACACGGCAGGTGAGACGCGCCGAGGGGCGGTACCGAGGACGTGAGCATCGACATCTAACCAAATCTGCAGGAACACATCACAAGTTAAGGCTCAGTGCAGCGCAACCCGCCTTGAGGTAGGGGCCCGTGAGTCCCGCTACTGGCTCACGGGTGCCCAGATACACCTCGTCCAGCCCTACTGTGCTGGGCCATGTGTTAGGGCGGCCAGACACGCCAGGGGCTCCTCGGGAGGGGAGCCCTCCCACGCACTGGAAGCACCATGCTCCTTGTTGGTCGACGACACTCGCCGAGGAGCGGCTATGCCCCACACACTGAAGCGCTTATGCTCTGGGCTGGTGATAAACAACTGAGGGTGGCCCCCGGCTGCATCAACCTCAGGGAGCCCAGAGCTCAATGTCTTGCCTCATCGCAACGCCTCCCCTTGGGAGTGCCGCGCAAGGGGGCTGGGCACGGGGGCTACGCCTGGGTCACGCCCAGACGCACGCCACCCAGCCAGGCCCCTTGGGCCTGGTTCGTCGCACGTCCCTCCCCGAGCGGAGCCAAGGTACGAAGGCCGTTTGAGCGTCAAGGGGACTCTGAGCATCGCGACTCAGGAGCCTAACTGGTCACGTAGCCCCTCACCCCTTAGTTCCGAAGGCTAACGGCGGTTGAGGTATGCTGCGGGCCGGGCTCGCAGACGAGAATGGTAAATTCACCCATACATCTCACCTCCCTACTTGCTATTCGCGCGCCAAGGGGGACTCCTGAGCATCGCGACTCAGGAGCCTAACTTGTCACGTAGCCCCTCATCCCTTGGTCTCGTCCTGGTTTTCGGTCGGGGCTAACGGCGGCTGAGGTATGTGCGGGGCCGGGCTCTGCCGGCGTAGAACATAAGCAAGTAGGAAGGAAAAGCGCAAATCTCAAGGAATTCAAAAGCAAATATTACAGTCCATAACTGTTTTCACAATGCCAAACGCAAGTTTAAACGCCTCCACGAGGCATGATGCATGTTGCAGGAGCTAAAAGCAGGACAGGAACCACAAAGGAGTCACTTGTTGGCAGCACCGTCACCGGCGGCGGAGCTGTGCTGGGCGGGTTCGCCTCGTGAAGCCTCAGGACCGGCAGCGCCTCGCTTCGGCTTGGTGTTGAAGGCACGGAACTTCGCCAGCAGAGCCTCCGCTCGACCCTTCACGGCCTCGGCAGCGGCAGCAGCAAGCTCGCCGCTCATGGGCTCCAGCAGGCTGTCGAGGTCGATGTCGGGGTCGCGAAGGTAGATGTGGGTAAGGACGCGCGTCAGCGCTGCAGAAGACAGGACACGTGCCTCGTCCTCCGCCATGGGGCCAAGGCCAAGGGTGACATCTTCAAGGGCGCGGATCAGGAAGGGAAGCAGCTTGGCAGGGCCGTCCTTGGCGCCGGCCAGTGGGCTTTCCAGGCCGCTGTCGTAAAGCGACCTCAGCAAGGTGCGAGCCTTCGCCCCCATCTCCGCGAAGGCCACGCGGTCCTCGGCGAGGACCCGCGCCTTGCTGTCCAGCTCGATCCTCTTCGCCTCCAACTCCTGCTCCAGCGCGCCCAAGCGGTCACGGCGCCAGTCAAGCTTGGCATCCCGGTCCTTGGCGGCCGCCACACGAGCTTTCATGTCTTCCTCCTTCTCTTGGCGGACGCGGGCCTCCTTGGCAAGCTGGTCGCGCAGGCCCTGCAGCTCGCTCTCCAGCGCCTTGCAGTGACCTCGGACATCGGCTACCTCCCCCAAGGCGGCGTCGCGAGCGGCCTTCGCCCCAAGGACGGCATGTTTCTCCTCGTTGCAAGTTGTCGCGGCCTGAACCAGGGCTGCTCGAATCGAAGCATCAGAGCGAACCCAGCCGGAGGCCAGCTCCAAGCGTCCGCCACTGCGCGGTCGGCGCCTGTAAGATCTTACGCAGCCGGTCCAGTTCAGCGGCAGCATGATCCAGGACAGTGGAAGGAGTCGAAGAGACAACAGTTGGCGGAGTAGGAGGAGAGGACGGCAGCGTAATCACAGCACCATGGGCTGGGGCCTTCTGCGCCCCGACGACTGCAGCAGTGGCATCAGGCAAGGATACCTTGGGAGTTGCTTGGGCCATGGGGGCTGAGCTCACGTCAGCCAGCTCCGCCAGGCCTCGTGAGGATGACCGGGCAGGAGAGGCCCGTGTCTTGCCGTCGCCTTCTTTCGCGGACGGAGGCGCTGCCCCGGACGAAGCCTCAGGAGCTCCCTTCAGCTTCTTCGCCGCAGGCGCCAGCCTAGCCAAGATATCAAGCCCCAACGACAAAGCAAGGAATAAAACAAGAATCTAGCACTTACTGGTCATCGCTCGTGGGCTCGAGCAACCTCCGGCCGAACTTGAAGCCCGAGAGCCGGCTGCAGGGATCAGCCTCAAGAGGCTCGGGAGCAAGAGGCGCGTCTGCAGATCGCCCCGTAGCCAGGGCAGAACCGCGGGGGACCAGCCCCGTCCTGTCCTTCTTCGGGATCAGGGGCAAGCTCTCGCCGCCCCGCACATCGCCATCCTCATCGTCGTTCGGCAAGAGGCGGAGAGCGCGGGACCTGTGCCGGGGGAGGGGTGCTCTCGACTCCCCGTCGGTCGCCTCGGAGTCAGGCCCCTCTCCCCTCTCCTATTCTTCCTCCTCTCCGCTGGAGTCGCCGGAGGACACGTTCACCGTCGCCAGGGCCGCCGTGTCCTCGGGAACCTCCGCGGGCACTGGCCCGTCCCCGTTGAAAGCGGGCATGGAGTCCACCACCTGCTCCCAGTCATCTCGAAGGAACATGGGTACAGGAGCGCCCTCTAGCCTCGCCACGTCTCCCCCAACCAAAGATTGGAGGACCGCGGCCAGATTTTCGTCGCCCAAGACTACGGGGCTCGGGCGAGGCCTGCACAGCGGAAGCGAGTACTGACGAAGCGGGGCCACCCGGTGCTCCAGGAACTCCCTCAGGAGCGACGCCCCGGTCAGCGTCGCCATCGCCATGTTACCCGGCCACAGGTCCGTATTCATCTTCTCCAGCACTGGCTTCGCGCGGGGATCCACGAGTTCCGCGCGAGACCAATCGTCGATGGGTGTGGGCTGCTCCGTGGGCAGAATCAGCCAAGGATGGATGCTCCCAACATCTACCATGACCCACTTGCTCCTAAAGCCTTCAATCCTCTTCCCGGGCTTCGAGATAGCGTTGGAGCTGCCGTACGTGACAAAGCTCGCGCACACAGAGATAGACCCGCGAGAGACTCGGAGGTAGAAGAAGTGGCACAGCAAGGCCACTGAGGGCTGCACCCCGACATGAGCCTCATAATAGTAGGCGAAGATCGCCAGGAGAAGAACGGAGTTGGGGTGGAGATGCAGAGCTTGCAGTTTGTAATGGCGGATGTGTAAAAGAAGAACTCGAAAAGGGAGGCACGGATCGGCGGCAATGGCGCTCACGAAGAGCGGATAGAAGGTGCTTCCTTGGTCCTCAGGAAGGGCGGAGCCAGCCTTGAGCACCGCTGCCCTGTTGTTTCCTTGCGCCGCCATCATCCGACGCGCTCGGGCAAGGCTCTTCTCCGACATGTTAGGGGAGTCCAAAGCAGGCGAGTACCAAGCTCCGGCCGGGGTCTGGCGAGGCGCCATACCTTGCTAGGGCACGGGGTCGGAGCAGATCTGGAGATTTCAGAAGCAGGAAGGATAGGCGCAAAAAAGGGGATCTGGGCAATGACTGAAGGAGGCAAAGGAGGAAAAGCCTAGATGGGTGCCGCTCTTTTGATGATTCGCGCAGTTGTCAAGGCGTCGTGGGAGAGCAGAGACGCCCACGTCCAATCAACCGCCACGTGGCGCCCAAGGCCGCAGGCTGTTAGGGCCCACGGCGCTTCCCACTTGCCCCTTCGCTTCTCTGCTAAGCCAAGTCCAGGCGCGCCTTGGGCCCGAGGGCTACTGTCGGCATTCTGGGAACGGGGTTACCCAGACTTGCCTGCCTGCGGCCTGTGGCGTGGCTCAAGGGTTGGCCCAGTACGACCCATCTTCATCAACACAAGCTCAAGACCCTCGCGAGGGGCCAAGCCTCGCGGGGCGGACGACAGGAAGCTTCCTCAGGCGCGGCCTCGTCAGGCTGGCTCGCGAGGAGGCGGAGAGATCAAGGCCGGGTACCTCACGAGGTGCGCATGACGCAAGCCAGGACGACCAAGGGCGCCAGGCGGGCGCCAGCCCGCGCAGTGTCCTCGTTTCCTCTTTGGTGCAAAGGAGGCAAGCGCAGGCCAGAGCATCAAGCAGAGGCAACCATTTCGGTGCATCAAGACCAAGACCATCACAACGGCAGGAAGGAGGTCATCGTGGAGCCCAAGTCGGTGTCACCACCAGAGCCTTTGACAGGCGAGGACCAACTTTAGTCAAGATAAGTGTACTAGATGTTCCCCTTCAAAATGGCCAATTGTTGGCGCCCTTCCCGCTCAATATTTGGGAAGAGGCCCAGGGCCTCTACCTATAAATAGGACTAGCCTCCCACAGGGTAGAGGGATGGGAGAGAGGATCCGGAATTCAGTACAGAGCTAGAGCTCAAGCAATCTGAGAGAGAGAGAGAGAGAGAGAGAGAGAGCGACCGAACTCCCCCTAGCAGTTCATCACACTGGCCAAGAACAGACCCTCGCGAGGCTGTTCTTCCTTCTATTGTTCATCATCAGCCCCTGAGGCAATCCACCACACCACACACTGGAGTAGGGTATTACACCACAATGGTGGCCCGAACCAATATAAACCTTGTGTCCCTTGTGTTGCTCTTTGTGTAGTTTAGATCCTTGCGAGGCGATGAGGTGCAGGTAGGTAGGGGGTGAGATCTCCGTGTGCACCCCAGAGTTCGAACCTAGAGGGTCTGCCGGAACCCGAAATCCGACACATGTTTTGGAAAAAAGCTACTAGTGGGTTGTTCTATCTATTTAGGAATAGAATATGTATACATGGAAGTTGTAGGGAAAGAGATAACATGGAGGATCTCAATTCCTATGAGTAGGGATTGTAAAAGAGATGTCATTTGGTTCACATCATAGGAACTTTTCTATTGAATCTAGAGATGTGTCACAGCCCTAGAGCTTGCTTGTAACTAGTAGCATTGCGTCCATGCATCATGTTTAATTTTCATGAAATTTGAAATGGGGATGACCAAGCCCTAGCACTAAAACAATTCAATTAGGTTCAACTTCAAAATATTTTCAAAGAACCCAAATGGGTTTGCAAAAATGTTCATGATTAATGGGAATGGGTGAAAACCATATCCAGAGATGATGGATATTTTTCCAAGACATTTTGGATTTTGAATAAACCATATTGTATTTGAATTGGGGCATTTAAATACTATCAATATTTTAAATGCTCCAACCATTCGAAAATAGTTAAGGGCCTCTGTAATAATTCAGTTAAATGCCCACAATTATTTTCAGGATTTATTTAAATGATTTGGTTTATGAACTAAATCAAAACAGAGGCAAACAAAATAGAAAACAGAATATAATTAGGAAAACAGAAATAAAGAGAAAAGCCCAGCCACGCACTGCCATTACCTGCAGCCCACCTAGCGCCCCATCTGCCCAAGATCGTGGCTGAGGCCCAGCCCAACTCCCCACTGTCTTCAACCTCTGCCAAGTGGCGGGCGTGAGGCGTGTCGACGCCAGCCTCAAGCCTCCACCTCCTCCCTCCCAGCCTGCTGGCTCCTCCTCGACGCCTCGAGACGCCACGCGCCTCCCGACCCCCTCGTCCTCTCCCCTCTCTCCTTGGACCCCATTCCCTCCTCTGCTTCCCTCTCGCGCGCACCACCGAGCGGCCCCGTCGCCACCATCGCCATTCACCGCGGCCACCGCCTCCCCCTTGCTTCCCGACCAGCTCAAGAGCTCCGTGGTGCCACCTCGCCCTCCCCCGGCCACACGCGACCGGGAGCCCTGCATCACCGCCACGCCGTCTTCCCCATTCTCGCCACCGAGGATCGCCGCCGTGATTCGCGCGCCGTCCGGACATCCCGAGCTTGCTGAGCCGCCCTACCGACTCCACGTCAGCTCCCGGTCACCTTCCCTCACCCGTGGCCTATTTCTCACCGTAGCCGCTAATTCAAGAAGCCGAAAGTTCCCCGCCCGGCCATGGCGCCTGGCGTGGCTGTGGCCACCCAGCTGCGCCCGAGCACGTCACCAAGTTCGCCGCCTCCTAGGAGCCCGGCGCCTTTCCGTTTCTCCTCTAGTGCACAGAAGCGCCGAGCCCGAGCTTCGCCCGAGCTCCGTGCCGCGCCTAGGTCGTCGCCGGGCGCCGATTCCGGCCGCCCGAGCTCAACCCACTCCACCAAGAGCTTGGCTCGTCCCAGCTCCTCCTAGATGCCCTCCGCGACCCATTTGGTCGCCGGAGTGGCCAAAACCACTCTCGCCACCGCGTCGGGCTCGCCGACGGCTAAACGCCGGCAGCCGACTTTGACTTTGACCACGGGTGGGCCCCGGTTGACTCTCCTGAGTCAATGACAGGTGGGGCCCAGCCCTGTTAACTATTTAGGATTAGTTTTAATTAATTTTAGTTAAGCTAATCACACTGACACGCGGGACCCACTATCAGGTTTGACCCGGACCATGTCCCGTTGACCACTGACGTCACAATGACGCCAGGCTGATGCAGTAAGTCATTTTCTGGATTTATTATAATTCAGGAAATTCCAGAAATTTGCCTAAACTTCTAAAAATCATATAAATTCAACCGTAACTCCAAATGAAATAATTTATATATGAAAAATGATCAGAAAAATATGAAGAACCTGTTTATGGCATAATCATGCATGTTTGAACAAGTTAACCTCACTGAATAGGATGAATCATGATTAGGGCAAATTATGAAATAACATTTGGAGTTGGAATTTGTCCGTGTTTGAATTCCACTTCAATTAACTTGGCTAGATATTGCGTTAGGTGAATTAAGTACCTTAACATGACATGTCATTCATGTGAATGTGCATTGCATTGATTGTGTTCCCTCTTGTTTGCCGGTAATTGTCCCCTCTCGGTAGACGACGTTCCGACGATTGTTCGATGACACGGATGAAGAACTATATTATCTTCAGAAGTGCCAGGCAAGCAAAACCCCCTTGTTCATTCCGATACAATCCCACTCTCTCGCTCCTGCTCTCTTTTATTGCATTAGGACAACATCGATTCAACTGTTACTTGCTGCGGTAGTTGAACCCCTTGATCCTCTGCATGACCTGTCATTCCACAGTAATTAGATGAAACCCACTAGCATGAGTAGGAGTTGTTTGAGCCATGTTGTGCCTACTCATTTATGCTTGTTTGTCATGCCTGCTACTGCTTAGAGTTGAGTCAGGTCTGATTCATCGGGAATGAATCAGAGGCGTGTGAACATGTCCTATTGTGCGTGAGCTAAGTGTGTGAACACGAATTGGTAAAGGTAGCGGTGAGAGGCCATGTAGGAGTACATGGTGGGTTGTCTCATTGAAACCGTCCTCAGGAACTAAGTTCTGTGTTTGTGATCCATGAAACAGTTACTACCACGCATTGGGATCCTTAATTGACCCTCTCGGCTTCTTAACCACCCTTGTCCTCAGTCCGGGAGTTGCAAGTAGTTTCTGGTGTTTGTAGCATGCTGGGGGCCGCATGCAATGCTGACCTTAGGGGTGGGTTGTGTTGCGGTAGGCACCGTGGCCCGGTGTACCGATTCGCCCGTTTGGTGTCTCGGGAACCCTGAACACATCGTTCGGGGCTGTATGGGAAACCTCGGCCGGACTCCTGCGGATGGAACCCGAATAGGCGATAAACCTGGACTAGGGACTTGAGTGTTTAGGTAGGCCGTGGCCGACACCCACGTTGGGCTTCCGCTTGAAGGTTGCCGAGTACATGTCGTGTAAACGCGGTAAGTGGTGAGAGTGTGTGAAGAAGTACACCCGCGGGGTTAATATGATCTATTCAATAGCCGTGTCCATGAAAAGGACTTTGGGTTGCCTATATCAGTTCATAGACAAGTGAAAGTGGATACTCTAAAATGCGCAAGATAAGCGTGAGTGCTATGGATGGCGTTCTCGTAGGGAGACGGGGCGGGTCCATAGTGGTGTATTGATATGGTGAATATGTGGACTCGTAGCGCCACCTCAAAAGAGTTACTTGCGGTTGTAGTTCAGGATAGCCACCGAGTCAAAGCTGGCTTGCTGCAGTCAAACTCCACCACCCCTTTGTTGATAATGATGCATATGTAGATAGTTCGATGTAAGTCTTGCTGAGTACGTTTGTACTCACGCTTGCTTATTTTATGTTTTGCGAGAGACGCGTCCTCGTTAGTAGTTCCACGTGGACTTGACGCTTAGCTTGTTACCTCAGCTACGATCTTGTGCCCTCGGCAGATCTGGTAGATAGTCGCTTCTCGGCCTCTTTTCATTTATAGTTGTCTGTACCCGGACATATTTAGCTTCCGCTTGTGCTTTGACTTGTATGCTTTCGAGTGTTGGGTCATGAGACCCATGTTTGTAATATCTCGCCCTCGAGCCTAATGAATAAATAATTGAGTCGAGAGTTATGTTGTGATGCCATGTTGTATTTACACATATTGAGCATATTGTGTGTATGATTGAAATGCTTGGTATGTGTGGGATCCGACAATCTAGTTGTTTATCCTTGGCAGCCTCTCTTATGGGGAAATGTAGTCTCGTGCTTCGAGCGATAGTAGTCCGCTTCTGCCCGGTTCACGGAGTCCTGCTAGCCCAAAGACTACCGCTTGGACACTTGATCTGGCCGGCATGTGTTTCACTTTGTTCTCGTATACGTCCTTCGGGAAATGTCACGCGGTGATATTCGAGTCCTGCCTAGCTGCTACAGCCCGGGATACCGGAGTCTGATAGCCAGTGCTACAGCCCGAATTTATACGTTGATGACCGACATGCTCGATGTGATTCATGTATGCCTGTCCCCATAGGTTAGCGCCGCTTTGGGTTCACGACTAGCCATGTCGGCCCGGTTCTTTGTCATGTGGATGCTAGCCACACTATCATATACGTGAGCCAAAAGGCGTAAACGGTCCCGGGCCATGGTAAGGCGACACCTGGGAATACCGTGCGTGAGGCCGCAAAGTGATATGAGGTGTTACCGGCTAGGTCGATGTGACTTGGAATCGGGTCCCGACAGCGTTGGTATCGAGCCCGACTGCTGAGGATTACCAAGCCAACTGGTGAAGTTGTGTCTAGAAATGCTTTAGTTATGTAAGGGAATTGATTGTGGAAGGGAACGTAAGGCTCTTTTTACTCCTTATATCTCATGGCCTTCTTATCTGAGTCAACCTCTTCTCTTCTACGGGGTTTAAGAACTAGGCTTCTCATCTATCTATCAGGATGACGTGTTACTAATCCATAGACTTTTAAGATTGTTGGGTTTAAGCCCCAGTTCAGTTCCTACTAATTCTGTATGATTACTGTTGATCTCGGAACCTTGTTATTGTGATGTTGAGTGGTTATGCCACCATTTTGCATGATGTCTCAAATCATTTTGAGCATTTACAGCCGTTATGCTGTCCGAGTCACCCCAGGTCTCTAAATAGTCTGATGCAATTGCAAATCCCTTCCTTCCGTTCCCGATGTCCTTTTTGGTCAAGATAAGCACACTAATCGGTAAGTTGAGGTACTTTGTTGCCTCAACATATATGTTGGAACTATTATTATGACCCTAGGTGTTTAGGAAGTCACCTAGCAATTTAGCAATGCTTTTGTATCCCCAGTGTGATGATTCTGGCCATTATTCTTGAAAGCAGCCCGTGATGTTATTAGTTAGTAGGCATTCTATTCCTGGGTTCTCGAACCCGAGATTCACCCTACTTCATGTTCATAGTAATTGCTAGCTCCCTTAGGATATTAGTAACTTTGTGATAGCCCTCGAGGTCTGTGGTATTTCTTTCTTCCAAATACTACGAACCGCTTATGGCAGAAGTTCCTTGTTGAACCAAAACATCACAATAAGAGTGCTCTTGAGGAGTACTCCATTCATATTGTGACTCTGCCAGTCCTACCTTCTCTGCACGGGTTATCCGGAAGAAATGTTGAGCTTTGCTCGATATACTAATCCATGCCTCCACAACTCGAAAAGTTATATGTTCTTTGAGTTGCTCTCTTTAGTTGTATCCCGACCATCCTCTATCAGTTGATAACCAAGGGTATGTGTGCATTTGTGTTCATTGATGCCTTTTACTCTTGTGGTCCGTCAAGTCATTCTATCTCGGAATGACTAGGAGAAACAAACTCCAGTACCTCATCCATATCCAGGATTGGGTCAAAGCAGTTGTATTCCGCAGGTCAAAATGCCAATTCAGCTTTGTTCTGTTCTACCTTGGAGTATTACCCCCTTTATGTCAGAAGTGTCATGAGAACTGTACCAACTCTCATGAATTCTTTACGTGGTGATACTTCTCGCCATCATTATCCATTCCTCGGTCCCGAGTTGTTGTAACCGGAATGCCGACAAGTGAATTGTGATGTGTGACATCAATACTCCGAGCAACTCGTTGCTTGGTAGTAAATGGACAATATTCTCATTCTTAGCGTGTTGGTTATTAAATCATCATCCTAAGATTGATCGTGCTACCTAGTCCTTATTTCTGGTGCACACTTCGATTGATGAGTTAGGATTATATCAATCCCTTGCTCATTTGATCATATCGTCTTGCCCTCAAAAGCAAGATTGTTCTCGAGCTTAGTAACATACTGGTGGTCCGTGACTTTCCAAATATCTTCTTGGAAGTGTTACCGGGTTGTTTCCTGACTGTTATGTTGAGCTCGTGATCAAGTTGGTTTCTTGTGAACCACCCTTTCTCCAGGAATCTATGTTGGATATCCCTGAGCTAGTTGGTTAAGCTAGACAACAACTTGGAGAGTTGGAAGATAAAAGCTTGCCTAACCTAGTTCGATCCAACGGGATACTCTTGTGTAGTGTGTGTTGAAGAAAGATGATATCTTCATCGATTGGTCCCTGTGATCAGTTGCTGGACCTATTGTCTCATCAATCCTTTGATTTGGGTATGGGCTATCGTCAAATCAAATCAGTACCAACGGTGCTCGTAATATTGTCTTACTCGTGGTTGATCCCTCGAGCATACACCATTATATCTTTTGGTCTGACCAATGCTATCACCGTGTTCACATGATGGTGGAAGTCCAGTGATATGGAATTTCCGATGAGTTGCTGTTGAGCCCATCAGTAGCATTTTGTCTCCCCCATGAGTCATGTTGAACATCAACCTAGTGTTGGAAATTTGTGTAAGCATTTCTTCGTGTGCCGTTCATGAAGCCTATGCTTGGATGGAAGAAGTGACTTCCTAGAACTCACGTGCATTTGATGTAAGTTGTCGCCGTGGATTCGAGAAAGCTTGTTTGCCTCCTGTGGAATCATCCCAAGTCAGTCATGCATGTGCAAGGTATTCTATGGTTTGATAGACTGATCATCTTCATTCTATATGTATCCCTAGCACACCAAGCCACTGATTGATTGTTCAAGGAAAGGAAGTTCCTTCTTAAGAGCATGCCTTATGCAAGGACTTCAATATCCTCGATTATGGTTCCCCACCTGAACTCGGTAGTGTTTTATTATAAGACTACTAGGTGGTAATGCTTGTCTAGGACAGCATGTCCACATGTGTGTAGCAGAACCAGCTCATGTTTTGGGAGCTTGCTATCGTAGTTCATATCCCGAGAATCATCTCGTCGAGTTGTGTTGCAACCTTTCCTTTCGGATATGCTGAGTCTGAAGTATCCCATCACCAATCGGATCTGAATCTCAGGCAGATATGATGGTTGGAACATTCCAACAGTTGCATTTCGTTCCCAGCTTGCACCGTCCTTGTGCCATTTCACTATGGGCTGCCTTCTTAGTAATTCTTGTCTAGGATCATCCTCAAAAGTGGACTTACCATGGGTCCCATCCATTTCCGGGATAAGCAAAAATCATCCATTGCGTTGTCTTCAACAAGGTAGTCCACATCATCCATTCTAGTCTGGGTGTATCATTCCTTTGCACTCCGCCAAACTATCGATGTGAATTGCCTTAGGCTGGTATGAAGAGTTTCAATGATCTCTGAATCAAAAGTAATTCTTTTTGCCACTTAAGGAAATAGTTCCTCGCGTCACCTCCCCTGAGGTGCCCCGTTATTGAATCATGGCAAATATTTCCTCGCCACCTTGACACCATCCACCATCCTTCTAAGCGTGGAATTGTTGCCCACCAATCAAACCCCGTCGTTTGTTCTTCCATCCCTCTCGATGTGTTTAGTGTCTCAACTTGAGATGTTCACCCTCTCATTCCGTGAGTTGATCATGAGTTGCTCGATCTTCAAGAAGATTAGATCCTGTAGGGTTTCCCCCTCTTTCTGTTGTCGTGTCGTGTGAAGATCTCGAAAGCAATAACGTCAAGACCAAGATGATGGAGTGAATCAACATCTTCGGGAAGGGCAAATGGATCATGAAGACCGTGATAGTTGTGCCCCCTCTGTCTTCTTACCTCACGTCTTGAATCTCGGGACGAGATTCTTGTTTAGTGGGGGTGAGTTGTCACAGCCCTAGAGCTTGCTTGTAACTAGTAGCATTGCATCCATGCATCATGTTTAATTTTCATGAAATTTGAAATGGGGATGACCAAGCCCTAGCACTAAAACAATTCAATTAGGTTCAACTTCAAAATATTTTCAAAGAACCCAAATGGGTTTGCAAAAATGTTCATGATTAATGGAAAAGGGTGAAAACCATATCCAGAGATGATGGATATTTTTCCAAGACATTTTTGGATTTTTGAATAAACCATATTGTATTTGAATTGGGGCATTTAAATACTATCAATATTTTTAAATGCTCCAACAATTCTGAAAATAGTTAAGGGCCTCTGTAATAATTCAGTTAAATGCCCACAATTATTTTCAGGATTTATTTAAATGATTTGGTTTATAAACTAAATCAAAACAGAGGCAAACAAATAGAAAACAGAATATAATTAGGAAAACAGAAATAAAGAGAGAAGCCCAGCCACGTACCTGGCCAATTACCTGCAGCCCACCTAGCGCCCCATCTGCCCAAAGATCGTGGCCGAGGCCCAGCCCAACTCCCCACCGTCTTCAACCTCGCCAAGGCGAGGCGTGTCGACGCCGCGCCGCCAAGCCTCCACCTCCTCCCTCCCAGCCTGCCTGGCTCCTCCTCGACGCCCCGGAGACGCCACGCGCCTCCCCGACCCCCCTCGTCCTCTCCCCTCTCTCCCTGGACCCCATTCCCTCCTCTGCTTCCCTCTCGCGCGCAACACCGAGCGGCCCCGTCGCCATCATCGCCGTTCACCGCGGCCACCACCTCCCCCTTGCTTCCCCGACCAGCTCAAGAGCTCCGCCGTGCCACCCTCGCCCTCCCCGCCATCACACGCGACCGGGGGAGCCCTGCATCGCCGCCACGCCGTCTTCCCCATTCTCGGCCACCGAGGATCACCGCCGTGATTCCGCCGCCGTCCGGACATCCCCGAGCTTGCTGAGCCGCCCTACCGACTCCACGTCAGCTCCCGGTCACCTTCCCCCTCACCCCGTGGCCTATTTCTCACCGTAGCCGCTGATTCGAAGAAGCCCAAAAGTTCCCCGCCGCCGGCCATGGCGCCGCCGTGGCCAGGGCCACCCCAGCTTGCGCCCGAGCATGTCACCAAGTTCGCCGCCCTCCTAGGAGGCCGCAGCGCCTTTCCGTTTCTCCTCTAGTGCACCGCAGCGTCGAGCCCGAGCTCGCCCGAGCTCCGGCGGCCGCCTAGGTCGTCGCCGGCGCCGATTCCGCCGCCCGAGCTCAACCCACTCCACCAAGAGCTTGGCTCGTCCCGGCTCCTCCTAGATGCCCTCCATGACCCATTTGGTCGCGGAGTGGCTAAAACCACTCTCGCCGCCCGCGTGGCTCGGCGGCTAAACGCCGGCAGCCGACTTTGACTTTGACCACGCGTGGGCCCCGGTTGACTCTCCTGAGTCAATGACAGGTGGGGCCCAGCCCTGTTAACTATTTAGGATTAGTTTTAATTAATTTTAGTTAAGCTAATCACACTGACACGCGGGACCCACTGTCAGGTTTGACCCGGACCATGTCCCGTTGACCACTGACGTCACACTGACGCCAGGCTGACGCAGTAAGTCATTTTCTGGATTTATTATAATTCAGGAAATTCTAGAAATTTGCCTAAACTTCTAAAAATCATATAAATTCAACCGTAACTCCAAATGAAATAATTTATATATGAAAAATGATCAGAAAAATATGAAGAACCTGTTTATGGCATAATCATGCATGTTTGAACAAGTTAACCTCACTGAATAGGATGAATCATGATTAGGGCAAATTATGAAATAACATTTGCAGTTGGAATTTGTTCGTGTTTGAATTCCACTTCAATTAACTTGGCTAGATATTGCGTTAGGTGAATTCAGTACCTTAACATGACATGTCATTCATGTGAATGTGCATTGCATTGATTGTGTTCCCTCTTGTTTGCCGGTAATTGTCCCCTCTCGGTAGACGACGTTCCGACGATTGTTCGATGACACGGATGAAGAACTATATTATCTTCAGAAGTCCCAGGCAAGCAAAACCCCCTTGTTCATTCCGATACAATCCCACTCTCTCGCTCCTGCTCTCTTTTATTGCATTAGGACAACATCGATTCAACTGTTACTTGCTGCGGTAGTTGAACCCCTTGATCCTCTGCATGACCTGTCATTCCACAGTAATTAGATGAAACCCACTAGCATGAGTAGGAGTTGTTTGAGCCATGTTGTGCCTACTCATTTATGCTTGTTTGTCATGCCTGCTACTGCTTAGAGTTGAGTCAGGTCTGATTCATCGGGAATGAATCAGAGGCGTGTGAACATGTCCTACTGTGCGTGAGCTAAGTGTGTGAACACGATTTGGTAAAGGTAGCGGTGAGAGGCCATGTAGGAGTACATGGTGGGTTGTCTCATTGAAACGTCCTCAGGGGTGTTTGTGATCCATGAAACAGTTACTACCATGCATTGGGATCCTTAATTGACCCTCTCGGCTTCTTAACCACCCTTGTCCTCAGTCCGGGAGTTGCAAGTAGTTTCTGGTGTTTGTAGCATGCTGGGGGCCGCACGCAACGCTGACCTTAGGGGTGGGTTGTGTTGCGGTAGGCACCATGGCCCGGTGTACCGATTCGCCCGTTTGGTGTCTCGGGAACCCTGAACACATCGTTCGGGGCTGTATGGGAAACCTCGGCCGGACTCCCTGCGGATGGAACCCGAATAGGCGATAAACCTGGACTAGGGACTTGAGTGTTTAGGTAGGCCGTGGCCGACACCCACGTTGGGCTTCCGCTTGAAGGTTGCGAGTACATGTCGTAAACGGCGGTAAGTGGTGAGAGTGTGTGAAGAAGTACACCTGCGGGGTTAATATGATCTATTGAATAGCCGTGTCCATGAAAAGGACTTTTGGGTTGCCTATATCAGTTCATAGACAAGTGAAAGTGGATACTCTAAAATGCGCAAGATAAGCGTGAGTGCTATGGATGGCGTTCTCGTAGGGAGGCGGGAGCGGGTCCATAGTGGTGTATTGATATGGTGAATATGTGGACTCGTGCGCCACCTCAAAAGAGTTACTTGCGGTTGTAGTTCAGGATAGCCACCGAGTCAAAGCTGGCTTGCTGCGGTCAAACTCCACCACCCCTTTGTTGATAATGATGCATATGTAGATAGTTCGATGTAAGTCTTGCTGAGTACGTTTGTACTCACGTTTGCTTATTTTATGTTTTGCAGAGAGACGTCAGTCTCGTTAGTAGTTCCACGCGGACTTCGACGTTTAGCTTGTTACCTCAGCTACGATCTTGTGCCCTCGGCAGGATCTGGTAGATAGTCAGGCTTCTCAGCCTCTTTTCATTTATAGTTGTCTGTACCCAGACATGTTTAGCTTCCACTTGTGCTTTGACTTATATGCTCTGAGTGTTGGGTCATGAGACCCATGTTTGTAATATCTCGCTCCTCGGAGCCTAATGAATAAATAATTGAGTCGTAGAGTTATGTTGTGATGCCATGTTGTATTTACACATATTGAGCATATTGTGTGTATGATTGAAATGCTTGGTATGTGTGGGATCCGACAATCTAGTTGTTTATCCTTGGCAGCCTCTCTTATGGGGAAATGTAGTCTCGTGCTTACGGCGATAGTAGTTCGCTACTGGCCGGTTCACGAGTCCTGCTAGCCCACACTCTGCTTGGACACTTGACTGGCGGCATGTGTTTCACTTTGTTCCGTGTACATCCCTTCGGGAAATGTCACGCGGTGATATTCGAGTCTGCCTAGCCTGCTACAGCCGGGATACGGAGTCTGATAGCCAGTGCTACAGCCGAATTTATCGTCGATGACCGACATGCTCGATGTGATTCATGTATGCCTGTCCCCATAGGTTAGCGCCGCTTTGGGTTCACGACTAGCCATGTCGGCCGGGTTCTTTGTCATGTGGATGCTAGTGACACTATCATATCGTGAGCCAAAAGGCAAACGGTCCCGGGCCATGGTAAGGCGACACCCGTGGGAATACCGTGCGTGAGGCCGCAAAGTGATATGAGGTGTTACCGGCTAGGTCGATGTGACTTGGAATCGGGGTCCTGACAAGATGACATGTATCTCAAGTCCTATGAGGAGGGATTAGTAAAGAGATGTAATTTGGTTCATATCATAAGAACTTTTCTATTGAATATACACTAATGTTTATTTTCCTTTGAAATTAAGGGAGTATAGGAATCCATTCATATGAACCAAGTGGCTCTGAAGCTATAGAAATGATATCATGTTTATTTCCTTTGAAATGTAGAGTATATGAATCAATTCCTATGAACAAATTGGCTCTAAAGGAAAAATATCCTATAAAAATTATATCATATAGAGTTCCTAGGATATTCCTCGACACTAAAGGATAGTTGAAATTGCTACGGGTGATACGATGGTCTTTCTTTGTAGACTCCTCACCCAACTTTATAGTTACCTCTCGAAGATGAATGAAATGATATATACATGGTATTATACATGTGCAATTTGGTACACGAAAACTCGATAAAAGTTTGCGAGGTTCTAATTTTCAATAAAACTATATGCATTGCATTTCGAAATGGAGGGAGCATACGGCAGTTGCTAACACTCACGTGGAAGGTTTGTGTGTAGGAGGAGTGGCTGTTCTGTTAAATGACATGGCAAACCGACGCTGTCGGATGCCGATCTAACGGTTCTTCTGGCGTTCATCGGAAAAGGCTTGTGGCGAGCGTTTGTCGGATAATGATTTACGGACACGTGCATTGCATTGATACGTGCCCCCCTCTCTCTCACGCACACGCACCCTCACGAGTCACAACTCTCCCGAGTCCTCTCGTAGACTCGCACGTGGCACCCATCATCTATCTGCAGGTAGACGTCATGCACATATGTGCTCTTCACACCCTACCCTCAGAACTTCTAAAAAACAAAAGATGGCGCGCACATTTTATTTTAGCTCACACGTCACACACTTATATTATTACTCTTGCGGCGAACGTTCTTTGGGCATAGTATATATTGTACTCTCACGAAGAGAAGCGGTGCACGCACGCACTAGTTCTCTCACACCCACTCGCTGGTACATGTAGGAGCGCATTTTTTTGAAGCCGGTACAACAAAATCACTCCACTATATATAAAAGCAGGAGCCTTAGCGCTTGCTTTACTAGGGTTCCTCTCGTTCACTGTCTCATGCTCTCCAGATCTAAGCAAGACATAGGTGGCCACTCTCTCTCTCTCTCTCTCTCTCTCTCTCTCTCAACTCACGGCTGGTCACAAATCCGGCCGGACAACCTTGACCGGGGCAGGGGGTGTAGGTGCATCGTTCATGTTGTCGTCGGCGGCGAGGGAGGAGACCAACGGCTGCCCGCGCGTCTCGATCGGCGGCGGTGCCGTTCTCTCCGAGAGGGCGCCGGCTCGGGAGGGCCTCCGACCCCTTCTTCCTCCCTGCGGTATTGTGGCCAAGATGCGGCCTCCCGACGCCGTCTTTGCCACATGCCAACGACCCTCAGGTATATATTCCTTCGAAACCTGCCTTGTTCTACTGCCCCAGATCTTCCCCCTTCGTGTGGATCCTTATCTATTCCCATCCGCTGTTCCAAATCCACCTAGACTTCTACTATTATTAGAAGTAAAGCTAGTTCATACAGTCAACTCAAAGCGTTGGTTCAAACAGGGAAGAAAGTGGGAAAGCTGTAGCATGAATCTAGGACTTGGTTCTAAGAGGAAACGGGGCAAAGTAGTAATATATGTCACTGTTTAAATAACTGTATCTCGTATTTGCGCAAACAGGGATGTCTGTCTCCATATCGTTTCGGGATGTCTGTCTCCGTATCGTTTCTATCCGCGCAATCAAAAGCACACACGTCAGTTTTAGTACAACTGCACAAAATGAGATGGCTATCCCTCGTTGCCGTCGTCTAACCTCCCGTCTTCAAGGTATCCCTACATTGGTAGTAACTAAGGTAGAATGACCAACGGAATCTAAACGAAGCTGATTCGTACATTTTACTTCCTGATTGCAGTGCAGGGACGAGCAAAAACAACTGCATCCTAGTCCGGAATGCACTTTCTACCAGTTCATCCATGGATAGAGGACTAGCTGGCACGGCTGCACGGCGGTTTTTTGGACAGGTCTTGCGGACAAGAGGCATTGTGGTCTGCTTATTTCTGCAAATAGCGGTGCTTAAATTTAGTGGAATGCACAAGAATTTCACTGGTCGATTACCTTTGCATGGTTCAGTTCAACATTCTAGCTTAGACCACAATTATAATTGGTTATTCTGGAATGAGAGAACCTAACCCTGGATGGTGGCAACAAGAAAAAACCAGAGTGAACTCTAGGAAATTTAAGCTTGCCGGGAGGCCCTTTGCTCAGAGAAGCCTTGCTTGTTTTTTCCTGATTTGTAAACCTTCTCACAACTTTGTCTTTTGCTGTGAACTAGTATATGTTTGTTATGTTCTATGAATCATTGAGATGTATAAAACTGCTTAACTTATGCTTTTCAAGATTTTTATGAAGACGAGTTTAATGTGAGTGTTCCACATGGCGCTGGACTAGCGTTGAGCGTTTGGAATTTATTACATTGTGGCCTCAATTAACTGCATGAACCACTATAACAAGATACATAGTTTCTTATATGATTCATGGGCACACAAAAGTAGCAGCAGTTCCATAGACAGTTCAAGCAGTACTAGCCCCGGAGGGGTCGATATGAGCAAGGTTCGGATAATTAGACACAATCCAAACTACTATTAAACACTAGTGGGGCAACTATTTCATGCCTTGATCTAATTTGGGCTGGACACAAGACGGACCTTGCCATGAACATCATCGAGGACGTCCCGCAGCAGCTCAATCCTGTGAACCTTCATGAAGACAACCTTGTGGCCTTGCCATTGATAAACTTGTTTGTGGAGGCATGCCACGTCATCTTCCTGCGTAAGCTTGACAAGAACAGTATGCCTCACAAACGAAGGAGTAGCTTTGAAATTCTTGTGCTTCAGTATACCCTGGACAACACGCCTGACAACAGTGAGGCTGGAATACACCTCTTCATTGGTATGACCGCAAATGGCTTCCAAGATCCAACAGCCTAAGAACTATGTTTTTCCAGTGCGTATATTCAGGTCGTCCGCCTCATAGCGAGTGACATGCACACCCACACAATCCTTATGCGCATCGGGCTCTAATTGAAGCGAAACAAATTCTGAATTACTTTTCGATTATAAGAAACACAAGTTATTTAAACCACTATGTATAGCATGGCATCGAAGCTAATAAAATTTTGCATTATTAATCACCACATACTTCCTTTTCTAAAAAATCACCACATACTTAGATGAAAAACCACAATCGAGATCGGCAAAGAAGGAAATCACCTTGGGTAGCTCGGTGAAGTGGGGGACACATCCTCGAAGGGGAAAACTGCTCCTGCAGTGCCATGGGGCTGCAACCTCAAGCGGGCATTGACCATCTCAAGAGTGGCCATGGCGATCTGGGGTCGCCTCGGTGGTTGCCTCCATCTTATTGGAGCTCTCTGTCTCGTGGGGATCAGCCTCCGCGTCTGCTCCAATATCGGCAGATCTTTGCACAGTTCTCCTTGGTCCATCATGAAACCGCGAATACTAGGAGACCTTTGAAAGGAAAACACAATCATAGCGACAATGAAACAAAAAAGAGAGTGAGGCTCGGTTACTGCTTTGCAAAAGTTCTTTTTTTCTCTGAACGAAAATATACCAACATCACGAATCCGCTTACCTTCCCTTCGTTGGGAGAGAAGAATAGTGGCAGATGCGAGTGTTGCCTTTCTTGAAGACAGTGAGGGAGAAGGGGATTCAGCGAAGAGTGAAAGGATGGTTGCTTCGTCCGTCAAACTTAGACTGCGGGGAGGTGGGATTTTGTGATACGACGGCTCATTACTGCCGCGCTACGACCGGGGTGACTCTCCGCCTGCATACTGCCTCCTAATTTGGTGGATGGCATTTGGGCCCATGCGCTGCATGGCCTGCATGTCGGTGAACAAAAGTATAACGGCATTCAGTAGAGGGAGACGTTTGAATAACCTAGGAGGAGCCAGAAGCGGTAGAGTGTCTCCACTGTACTAGTAGTAATTGTTTTTCTGGGTAGTTGTAGAGTGTCTCCACTATACTAGTAGTAATTGTTTCTCTAGGTGCTACCCACACCCAGCACACCGCCCCCCTCCCCCCAAAAAAATCCTGGGTGCTCTTCTTCCTCCTCGCTCCAACCAACCTCACGTCAGCTCGCTCCACTCGTACCCCCAAATTCCTCACCTAACTCCTACAGAAAACCCCAGCTCCCCTTCTTCCTCACTCCTACAGAAAACCCCCAGCTCCCCTTCTTCTTCGCTCACACTACAACTAGGCTCGTCATTCGTTAATTTGCTCAAATCCGTGGGCGCGACGCGACGCCCTCGAGGCAAATGGAGTCGGCTGACCCCAGCGCCAAGAAGATGAAGCTCCCTTGTGGCGACTTTGTGTAGATCCCACACGAGCAGTAGCTGGGAGAAGCGGCAACCCGCCCCACCGGATCCCAGGAACCCGTAGAATCTCGGGTGGACCGCATCAGCGATCTCCCGGACGCCATCCTTGGGGAGATCATCTCGCTTCTCCCCACCAAGAATTGATGCCGCACCCAAGTCCTCTCAATTCGGTGGCGCCCTCTATGGCGCGCCGTGCCCCTTAATCTCGACTGTCGTCAGCTATCTCTCTTCAATGATTTTGAAATCCCCATAGCCATCATCTCCTCCCACCAGGGCTCCGCTCAAAGCCTCTGCATCCCGTCATGCTACCTGAGCAAGCATACCATGCCCTACGGTGGGCCTTTGGCTGAAATCCCTGAATTCACAGAACTACAGTTGCTTGAGTTCTACTATTCCCCTGGAAATCACATACCACATACCGAACGCCATGAACTTGTGCCCTCAGCATCGATGTCCATCTCGCGGTTTTCCTCCTCTCTCCACACCGCCACCTTTGCGCTGTGCTACCTACCAGACAATCTGGTACTAAACCTTCGACTCCCATTTCTCAAGAAACTTTCACTTGTGCGGGTTCAGATATCGGAGGCCTCATTGCAGCATCATCCACTCCAGTTGCCTGCTACTGGAGTGCTTGGTGCTTGTTTTCACAGTTAGAATCGGTTATCTCCAAATAAAGTCGCCTAACCTTGTAAGAATTGGAATTTCTTTTGACGGAAGGCAGCTCATCATCCAAGATGCCCCTTCACTTCAAAGGTTGATCCGTGATTCTAGTTATTCACCGTTGCAAATAACTGTCCTCTCTGCGCCTAAACTGGAGACCTTGGGTGTAGTACATGATCTCTATGCTCATTTCAATATGGTGTTTGGCTCCACAGTTCTTCAGGTACTTTATATTATCATCTACACTTGTAACCATAAGCTGCATTTTAAATTTCAAGATAATTTATATATCATCTTGGAGTACACATTTTGTACTAATATTATGTTCTATGCTCAATGAAGAGTTTCTCCATGGATGGCCTATCAATGTTGCTGGATTCTGTCAAGATCTTATATATCCAAATGAATAGTTTTGATCTAAACAAGATTATTGGCTTGCTGCAATGCTTTCCATGTCTGGAGAAGTTGTATATAAAGGTGATAATTTCACGCACATTGGAAGCCCGCATATAGTGTACTAGAATTAACCGTTCAGCTGTTGCTCTTTCGACACTCTTCTTTTAGACCTTAATTGTTTTCAATCTTCATGTCTATTTAGGCAACACGACGAGGTAAGAAAGTTATAACCAATCGGTGGATTCGTAAGCATCGGGATTTTCTCACTTCTCATGAGATTCGATTGAAGACAATAACGCTAGAACGATATGTAGCCAACCGTGCAAACACAAGATTTGTCACATTCTTCCTGCTGAATGCCAGGTTACTATTCTCCATCAGGCTTAAGTTTGTCGGCAGCATGGTTTTGACGGATGGGTATGTCGAAGAGCAAAAAAGGAGTTTCGGTGGGCAAAAGAGCTTACGAGCGTGTCGGGCTTCTATTTACAACATATTGTGGTCATAATCCGATAAATTTTACGACCGGGATGTTCATTCTATTAACTGGCCGATCCATTTGATCGTGACTATCGAAAATAGTCTTTGGAGTTAGATGTTGTTGCCCTTTTCAATCTGGGTTTTTGTAAACACGATGAACAATCAACCTCGTGGTTTTGTACAGTTTGTAAGCTGGAGTTAGATGTTCCTGCCCTTTTCAACTCATTTGTGACTATCATATTTTCTTTGAAACAAGGCAAATGGCTTGCCATTCGTTTAATTTAGAGTGAAATATTGTAACAAATCACAACCAAGGAAATAACATCACTCACGCCGCTGCTTGAGCTCCTTGTGCATTACAGAAGCCAAGTGATTAGCCCCCACTAGCACCCACAAACTTATTTCGAACAAGCACATCAAATGGGCTGTAAATTTTCATAGGAAAGGCTGCATGACGTGACAGATTTGGATTATGACATTTGGGACCCGTGAGGAAATAGCCTATCCAAGGTGGTGTCGACTTACTAGCCAGTCAACAAACGATTCTGCCTACGAGCCGTTGGCTTGACATCCAACATCTGTTGTGTATCTTCTATCTCTTGTCTTCTTCTTCCTCCAGCCGCCCAAACCAAACCACCCCGTCTGCTCTGCCTGCTCCCGCCTCCCATGGCTGGCTGCGCCTCCGCCTGTAGCGACCCGACCCGAATGGATCAAGTCTCTGTGCTTATGTGTCATCCCTGGATCGGTATGCTGACACACACAGTACTCGAGGATTTATAACAGAGGTAAATCACATGTAAAAAGTAGCATAAATACTATTACCTCAATCCAAATATAGCGGAAGCAACAAGGTTGTGGATTCCCATCAACACCAATGGCAAAGTTGAGTATAGAAAATCGTAACCCTAACGTATCACTTACTGTAAATGCGAAAAGTCGCAACATGAAACATTGCAGCCCAAAGCAGGTCAGCACATGGAATATCTGGCAAAGTAACAATAGAGAATAATGAAGGAATAAGCCTATACTACATGCATATATGGCTGGTGGAAAGCTCTATGGTTACAGTTTTGCATAAAGCCAATTTTTCCCTACATCAAAGGAATAAATTTTAATTTAACTATCATGGTGGTTGAAACATCATTGAGAAGGTATAACCCCAACTCAATCCCAATTAAAGTGATTAACAACCCAGCAGTATTAATTTAGAGTGACGAGATACATGTGAATACTCAAGTACTAGATACTCAGATTTGTCCATAACCGGGGACACGGCTAACCATGATTAGATTGTACCCTCTGCAGAGGTTTGCGCACTTTTCCCCACAAGACTCGATCGCCTCTGTTGGTTTCTCGCACTACATGGTGTTTGAGAGGCGGATGGCCGAGACACGATCTTCGAAACATTAACTCTCTACTCGGATAGATCATACCAAACCTATAAAACCCACTACCTGTGACCTACCTCTTGAGAGCTTCACGTAACTTACTCAACTATGCTAGAGCCCATAATAGCTTGTGGCTGCACACGGAAGTTTCTAGCATGAATAATCTCAGTTCCTTTGAGCACGGGTGGCGGTCCATAGGAAGATCACACGGGTACCCGGTATTTCCAAAAAAGCAGACAACCTTTGGGTTCCCCGGTGCCTCAATCCACCCAGATGTGTATTTAAGTTGCCACCTTAAAGTAATCCATTAATTAACAATCTCACATCTGTCGTGAATATCTCTCAAACCCAAACCACGTCTCTGAGCATAGCATGGAAATATAAGCATAACGTAGAAGTAACTCCCAAGGGTTTGATAGTAACAGGGCAATAGGTTCCTACCTCATCATCTACTTCCCAACCCACAAATTAATGACATCCTAATCATGCAATGTTTGAGGATTGGACTAATGCATAAAACTGGGTATGAAAAGGTATGATCAAAGTGTTACTTGCACGCAAAGTTGATGAAGATGATTCGCACTCAAAACTCTTGATAGGTCTACTCGTCACACTCCGGTCAATCTATCGTAAGCAATCAATAGTAACCACACATAAGCAATCACTCCAAAAGATCGGAAAGATTGAAGAAACAATTCAGAAAACAACAAAACCAAGCAAATAACTCTTGCAACATAAAACAATTTCTAACAGTACCAAAATTATGTGAATTTGGCCTTATCATAAAGTTTAGGTCAAGAGCTTCGATTTTCAAAAAGAATCAACTAAATCGGAGTTACGAAACTCAAGTTATGACCAAACGAAGTTCAAATACAAATCTGTTTGAATTCAAATTTTAAAACTTTCAAAAACATGTTTGAGTTGGATTCTTGGATAGAGGAGATAAATGAACGAAGAAGTGGGCGTTGGTTTCGTTGGATTTGGATAAGCGAGTAAAAAGTTATGAGGGTTTGAAAATTGGGGACTAAACTGTGAAGAAACTAATTACATACGGGTCCCTGGCAGAAAACTAAAATAAAAAGAAAAATCTAAATAGCGAACGTTCGCTACAGAACCTAAACCGACGAAAATCGTTCGCTAAGGAGATCTAAACAGGTGAACGCTCAATATTTAACAAAAACAAAAAAACCGATCTTAACAGAAAAACCGAACTAAAGAAAAACCGGGGAGGGTTTTTGCGCGGGTTTTACCGGCTTGGTGAAAAAGACCGACGGGGTGGCGGTTTCCGGCGAGTTACGTCTCCGGCGAGGCGGAGCGAACTCCGGTGAACTAGGGGCGGTGGCGAGGGGCGAAGACGGCGGAGGGCGGCGGAGCAGCGGCTTCGGCGACGGGGTTCGTCGGCGGCGGCGGCTTGAGCAAAAGGCGGCGGCTTCGGTCGGGGGCGATGGCGGCAGATCTCGCTGGCGGCGGCGGCTTGCGGCGTCGGCGAGTGCGGGAGAGGGAGGGAGAGGGGCCCGGGGCGGCGCCCTTATATAGGCACGAGGCCGAGGCCTTCCTTGGGCGAGGGGGCGTCCGGTGGCGTGGGGAAGCTGGACTCCGGCGAGTCCCGGTCGGGCACGGCGGAAGCTAGGTGGTGGCGGCGCGGCTGGCTGGATGGGCCAGCTGGCTGGGCTTCGGCCCAGTTGGCCCGGTCCAGGGAAGATGTTTTTTTTAATAAACATTTTTTTTCCAGAAAAACAAAATAGGAAGAAAGCAAAATAAATAAAATAATATATAGGCATATAATATATCAAAATTTTCAGAAAAACATTTCCTACATGATGAACATTATTCTAGCTTCAAATAAAATACACAAAAATTCAAATAATTCAAACAGTACTACTGCCCTAATAAAATCCACTGAAAATCATTTTAAAAATACCCAAATGACTTTAAATTTATTCCTCTCCAATTTTCTGTTGTAGGGAATCATGTTACCCTATTTTCCATATATTTTGTTTTTGGAGAAAAATAATTTGAATAAAACTGAAATAACTCCAAATTGAAAGTAAATTCAAAAGAACTTTGAATTTAATTCTTTGAAAACTCCCAACTCATATTTCATATAATTTGAAGAAGTCATTTTATCTTCTCTCGTGAAAATCATTGAGTTGCATAAAGTTTTAGAATTGGAAATATTCTCAAATGAAATTCAAATATTTTGAACACCCCTTGTCATTTAAATAAATGGAAGAAGTCATGTCATCTTCTCTCCAGGGTTTTGTGACGAAAAGAATTTGAATTCCCGAAGATCATAAAAGAAAAAATGAAAGTTTGGGAAAGTCCTTTTATTCCCTCTCATTTAACTTTCAAAAGTTTCGAATTCACTCACTTTCAGTCACTCAATCAAACAATCAATCAAATCTATCTATTTGTTTATAACATTCCAAAATTTAGAATTTTGGGATGTTACACCGCCGCCCTACCGTACGTACCCTCCAACGTTGGCCAGTCCCTCCCTCTATTCCCCCTCACGTCCCGTTATTCTCCGGCGTCGGCCCATTTCGCACTGCGTGCGAACGATCAACCCTCGTACTCCCCTCGCTGCGGCTGGACGGCGCATCTTCAATAGCTCTGTTCATTCTGTCCCGAGGCCTGCCGTCGTCCTCCATTTGCGGCCTTGGTTCGCTTCGCCGTCTTGTGTCGCGCCGCCCTCTTGCGTTGTCAGCGTCGTCAACAACCGAGAGGAACAAGGATATTTGACGTGGAGAGGATGGTGTGAAGGACCCACCGGCGTCATGGCGAGACGCAAACAAGTGCCTCTATAGTACAAGCCCAAAATTATGGTTCCTCCTAATGGTTGGACATCCGGGGCTCATGCCATTGTCAGCGTAGTCAATAAGCGAGAGAATTACACTACGAGCGGTGACACGGGGACCCGACAAGTCGTGCAGTTTTTGTGTGTGGAACAAGCGGTTGTTATTTATACTAGTTTTAGCCACGGATCAGGGTAACAACGGGGCTGTCTTGGGGCTGTGGCCCGTCTAGCCAGGTTTTATTTATGTTTACCACATCATGAGCCCAGTTGTGTTCTTTTCTTGCTGAAAATGGCTAGCCAGTTCTATTTTTTGAAGAAATACCCAAACAAGGCCTACTTGCTTTATCGGCCTGTTGGGTGCAAATCTTTCAAGGCGATGAGAGTTTCATTTGGTTTGCCCAGAAATGGCTGTACTTTTAAAACACATCAAACCGGAATTAGTTTCAATTTTTTTCATTACAAGATCTTAAATTCCATTGATTTTTATGCGTGGACAATTATTTGGATTTTATATTTATATAAATTATTTTTCAAAATAGTTGGAATGTGAATCGATATTTCTAGATTAAAAACAGTTGACTACACCGAAATATGCAAAATTTCATATACTTTTTAACCGTGGCCACAATAATGGGTGTAATGCTAACAAAAAGAAGATGGGCTCCAAAAAAAACCTTAAGAATTAGCAAATGGGCTATACATTATTAGAAATAACGGCAGATGGGCTGTATGCTGTTTTCCACAGATTTGAGGCTGACTTGTGCGCCTACTACAGGTTGACGCGTATGCTTTCATAAAAAGGTTGGCCTTTGCATAGCATACGTCAACTTAGTCAACACACGAGGCGATGATGTTGGATGTCCATCGCTTCTTCAACCTCTGCTCTTCATGCTCCGGCCGCTCAAACAAGCGCCGTGGGACTACTGCTCCCTCCTCCATGGCCGGCTATCTTTGCCAGCAGGCCTCACGGCCTCACCGTACACCCATCGCTGGCCTAGCCATCCCTCTACTCACCCACACATGTTGTTATTCTCCGGCGACGACAGACGAACCAGTAAACCCTCTTACTCCTCCACGTGGGAAACAACTGCCGAGTATTCCCTGGCTCTGTGTCGTTCCCTTCCTAGGCCTCACCATCGTCCACCGCCCTGGTGCTCTCGGCGCGGCCTTGTCAACGTGGTCAATGAATGACATCCATAGGAAGTGGACTATGCGTGGAGAGGCTGACAGCTGGGTCCACGGCCGCACGCAAGGAAATGCCTCCTTATTACGCGCAAAATAATGATTCCTCCACCTGACCACTAGGACCCACACGAAGGGCCTCTGTATTTCGCGAGAAAAATGTTCCCCCCACTGACAGGTCGGACCCACCAGCTATATCTTCGCACGCAAGGAAGTGCCTCCTTATTACGCCCAAAAAATGAATACCCCCTGCTATTTGGGACCCACCATATTGTTGGGCTGACTTGTGGGCCTACTAAGTTGACGGGACGGAGGGCTTTGTCAACTTAGTCAATACTCCGGTGACCGTATGAGGTCCATCCAACGACCATAGTGCTTCTTCAACCTCTGGTCTTCTTGCTCCGGCCGCCCAAAGCAGCGCCCGGTCGTGCCGCCGCTCCACGCCTCCGTGGCGGCTGTGCAGGCCGCCGCTCCTGCCTCCCGTGGCCCGGCTCGCGTCGTCCCTTCCTAGGCCTCGTCGTCGTCCACCGCCGTGGTGCTCGGAGGCGGTGTGGTCAATGTGGTCAACGACCGACTTCCATCGGAAGAGTTCTGTACGTGGAGAGGCTGACAGCTAGGTCCACGGCAGCCGCAAGGAAGTGCCTCCTTATTACGTGGAAAATAATTATTCCTCCACCTGACAGCTAGGACCCACCGGACGGGCCAACAATATTTTGCAAAAAAAATCGTTTCCCCCTGACTGCTGGGACCCACCGGACGGGCCACCGTATTTCGCAAAAAAATGTTCCCCCTGCTGTCAGCTCGGACCCACCGGAAGTGCCTCCTTATTACGCACAAAAAAATGAATACTTCCCCGGCTAGCTGGGACCCACCTTGGTGGGAGGCTGTCTTGTGGGCCTACTAAGTTGACGGGGACGAAGGGCTTTCTTAACTTAGTCAATATGAACGATTCTAGCTCCAGTGACCGTACGATGTCCATCCAACGGTCGTAGTACTTCTTCAACCTCTGGTCTTCTTGCTCCGGCCGCCCAAAGCAGCGCCCGGTCGTGCCGCATGCTCCTCGCCTCCCATGGCGGCTGTCTTGCCGCAGAAGGCCTCACCGCCCCTACTATTCCCACCGCTGGCCAGCCTGCGGCGGGCAGCCTCACACATGGTGAACCGGTGAACCCTCGTACTCCTCTCGCGTGGGCTTCCGCCGCGTCATCCCGGCTCCGCACCTCCCTTCCTAGGCCTCGTCGTGCCGTCCACCGCCGTGGTGCTCTCCGCATGGCGTGGTCAAGGAACGACTTCCATTGGAAGAGTCTTGTACATGGAGAGGCCGACAGTGGGTCCACGGCCACAGCCCAGTTTTTGTGATTTGCCAAGTAAGTCGCTTTGTCGGGCTGTTGGGCTGCAAATCTTTCAAGACGAGAGAGCTTTCATTATCTGGCGAGAAAATGGCCCATCAGTAATGAGAAATGGGCTGTAAATTTTTTAAACACATCAAACCGGCAATTAGTTTCAAATATATTTTTTTCATTTCAAGATTTTAAATTACAATAATTTTTATGCGTGGAGAATTTGTTGGATTTTATATTGATATACATTTATTTTTAAAATCAGTTTGAATGTGAGTCGAAATTTCGGGATTAAAAACAGTTCGGACCGCACCGTAATATGCAAATTTTGTATAATTTTTTAACCGTAGCCACAATATGGGATGTAATGCTAACAAAAAGAATATGGGCTCCAAAAAAAACCTTAAGAATTAGGAAATGGGCTATAAATTATTAGAAATAATGGCAGATGGGATGTATGCTGTTTTCCACAGATTTGAGGCTTTCCTAAAAAAAAGGTTGACGCACAAGCAGTGACGGTTGGATGTCCATCCAACGGCCGTCGTGCTTCTTCAATCTCTGCTCTTCCTGCTCCAGCCGCTCAAACAAGCGGCGGCGGGACTGCCTGCTCCCTCCTCCCCGCGGTCGGCTGTGTTGCCGTGCAGGCCTCACCGCCCCACCGTACTCCCATCGCTGGCCTAGCCATCCCTCTACTCACCCACACCTGCTATTATTCTCTGGCGACGGCAGACGAACCAGTAAACCCTCGTACAGTCGTACTCCCCTCCGCATGGGAAACAACTGCCGAGTCTTCCTTGCCTCCGTGTCGTCCCCTTCTTAGGCCTCGCCGTCGTGCACCGCCGTGGTGCTCTTGGCGCGGCATGGTCAAGGTCAATGTGGCCAACGACCGACTTCCATCGCAAGAGTACTGTGCGTGGAGAGGCTGACAGCTGGGTCCATGGCCGCAGCAAGGAAGTGCCTCCTTATTACGTGCAAAATAATTATTCCTCCACCTGACAGCGGGGACCCACCGGACGGGCCACCGTATTTCGTAAAAAAAACGTTTCCCCCCTGACTGCTGGGACCCACCAGCTACACCTTCGCACGCAAGGACGTGCATCTGGGCAAAAAAAAATGATTCGCCCCCTTGACTGCTGGGACCCACCAGCTACATCTTTGCACGCAAGGAAGTGCGTCCGGGCAAAAAAAACCGATTCGCCCCCCTGACCGCTGGGACCCACCAGCTACATCTTCATAGGCAAGGAAGTGCCTGACAGTCGGGACCCACCTGGTCGAAGCGTTCGTATCGTTGTCATTCTGGTCGCGGACGTGTACGTACATATATACTGGTGGATGTAGAGGCGCGCACGTGTCGTAGTAGAGGCGCGCACGTAGCATGTACACGTATGTACAGTGGCCAGGGTGCAAGAAAGAAATACATCCATGTATGTGTACATACGGGCGGGGTCTCGAACGCCTACTCGCGCATACGTACGGCGAGGGCTCGTGTACATGGATGGGTCAGAACGGAGAAACAACGTCGTCGTCGTGTTCATGGGGAGGCAACGGAATGCGTCGTGTTCATCGGGAGGCAACGGAATGCATCGTGTTCATCGGGAGGCAACGAAATGCGTGGGAGCCAACCGGCTGGGTCGGAACGGAATGCGTGGTCGTGTTCATCGGGAGAGCTTGGACGGAACAGGCGATGGAAACGAGGCCTGGCGCACCGCATAATGGAGGAAACGGACCTCCTACGTTAGGGAACGAGGTCCTGTTGATCGTGTGGGGTGTGGCGTACCGCAAAACGGAGGAAACGGACCTACTACAGTCGAAACGGGGGTCCTGTTGATCGGGAGGGGTGTGGTGTACTGCAAAACGGAGGAAACAGACCTCCTACGGTCGAAACGGGGGTCCTACTGATCGGGAGGGGTGTGGTGTACCGCAAAATGGTCGAAACAGGGGTCCTGTTCATCGGGAGGGGTGTGGCGTACTGCAAAACGGGACTCCACGGGATACTGTTCATCTCCACCTTCGACCTCCAGCCTCCACGGGCTACCGTCGACCTCCTCCAGCCTCCACGGGTTCCTGTTCATCCAGCCTCCACCGCGCGCTACTCCAGCGACTACTGTTCAACCACCCCTCCACGGGCACCCCTCCACCGTCTAATCTTCATCCAGCCCTCCACACCACGGGGTCTTGTTCAACCACCCCTCCATGGCCACCCCTCCACCGTCTACTGTTCATCCAACCCTCCACACCACGGGGTCATGTTCATCCAGAGGTAACGCCACCGCCATCGTTCATCCAACCCCCATAGCGCCACCTGTTCATCCAATCGATCGGCTTCAGTTAGCAGCAGCAGCGAAGGAATCGTTCCATCGGGTTCAATTAACAACCATCGATCGATCGCTCGGGTTCAGTAATGAGTAGCCTGCAGTGCAATCGCTCGGGTTCATCCAGTGCCAATGCCTCGCACACACGCGCATACGTATGAGAGAAACGCGCATCGCTCGGCCCCCGACCTCCCACCGTAACCAGCAACTCCCCGAAATTTTCCTCGCCCTCGCTTCTACCATGGTTTTTTCCGTCATGGACGGCCCAAAGAATGTCATGCAGCTGCGTCTCCGGCCCGCCCAGGACGAAAAGCCCATTTTCTGTCATGATTTTGTCATAGAAGTAGGAGCCCACCACATCTATGATGATACCGGGTTTTGTCACAATTATCGTCATAGAAGTGTCATATGTATGACAGAAAAAAAATTCGTTCGGCCCAAAATGTCATGGATGTGTCTTTTTTTGTAGTGTAGGTCCATGGGGATGAATGTTGGATGCTCCGCATCATGCAGGCATTGGACGCATTGTACGACGCGACGACATCAAGGGCAGCTTCGATGCCCGTGCCGCCGTGCTCCCTGACAAACCGGCGTGGAGCAAGTCGACACTCTTCCTCGAGCTGTATTGGAGCGGCCAGCTGCGGAACCATGCGTTGGCTTAGTGCGGCAACTACCCCGACGGGCTAGGCGAGGGAGGTGGAGCAGCGAGCTGCCTCGCTCGTAACTGCCGGCCAAGGCAGGCCACCCAAACGGCTTTTATGTCGGAGAATTGCTCTTCCTGCTCGTTGGATGTCGTATAAAGACTGGAGAAAATGGTGGAAGGAGGAGCTTGGCCGGCGTCCTGCTCTTGAACGGACGTCTCTGGCCGGGGCCAGCTGGGACAAGTGGGTTTCTCGCATTCCACGCGGGTTTAAATGTAGGTTTTTTAATGCGGCGAGGAGCCGGGTACAGCTGGGAATGCAATGGGCGGTTCCCTTGACCGGCGTGCCACTTTGAATGGCAGACACAGTGAGAGGTCACGTCCGCCCTGACCCCCTTGACCGTGGACACCTTGTGTCCAGATCTGAGACGCCACGTGTACCAGATGAATGACTCCAAGTTTGACCACTGTGATGCTTAGGTGCGAGCCGAGGAACATTATTGCAGAGCCCCCCCACCCCTCATAATTTTCCTACATTGGTCGTTTGATTCATATGATAGAATGCTATATGATTTTTTTCATATGAAATCATGAGTTAATTGGCAATCTATCATCCACTCCAACTTTTTTTCACTTCCTTTGTTTTTCCTGTGTCAAACACTCCGAATTTTTTTAGGGGAACACTGTGTTAATGCTATGGGATTCAAGTGGACATGCCACTCTAATCCTTTATTTTTCCTATTCATGCGTTTTAAGTTCCTACGAAGAGAGTACTTGCTCTAAATGATGTGCCGCTGCAAGAGCCGCCTATATTAATTAACCATGCTCTAAAAAGGGGATCGGCTTTGGCTATAGTAGATACCTGTACTAGGTTAGTAGGAGAGCGTGGGCTTTGCACTTCGCCTCTTCCTGAAGTCGAACAATAATGATGGTACTACAGTAGTACTTCTGGCAATCTGACACCAAATGAACTGCTGCACGTACACCGGTTGTAAGCAAAACTTTCTCCTCATGCTGCGAGCCACCGTGCACGCGTGGGCGAGGGAGAAGGCATAGTAAGCAAGATTCTTGTCGTTCTGCGAGTTGACGGGACACATCAAAGTTATTTAGTACTCTCTCCAAAAAGGGCCGACCATGTCCATGGCTACCATCCTATGATCCGTCATTGAGTATGTGCACTATTCACGTGTCATCAAGGAGAAAAAATATTGCGTAGTACGTGCCATCAAAGTGAACGACTCACTTACGCACTGCTTATCTCCATTTTCTTCCATGACACGTGCACCTTGATGCCAGATGTCTGACGTGTTGGCAGAAGCATGAGCAAAGCTCGCATCAAGAAGGAACATGAATAAATCTTGCTTGTTGCACGTACGTATGTGGCAGGACATGGTGTCCAATCACCATTTAGTTACTAATTTTGTGTTACCGAAGAAAACACGTGGTTCATTTCTAAATTAAAGTAGTCAAAACTGATACGTCTCCAACGTATCTATAATTTATGAAGTATTCATGCTGTTATTTTATCATTCTAGGATGTTTTACAATCATTTTATAGCAAGTTAATATCATTTTTTGGGACTAACCTATTGACACGATTGCCCAAAGTGCGATTGCTGTTTTTGCTTGTTTTTACCTCACAGAAGTCAATATCAAACAGAGTCCAAACACATAAAACTTTTTATTTTTATGGACCGAAGACATCCATTGGGCAGAGCAGCACTGGGTGCCCGAGGGGCACAACCCACGAGTGCGCCTGGGGCAGTGCACGCCCTGTGGGTTGTGCCCACCTTAGTAACCTCCGCACCCCTCTTTGCCTTATAAATTTACAAATATTCCAAACCCTTGAGGTTAACTTAGATCAGAAGTTCCGCCGCTACAAGGCTCAGAGCCATCGAAAACCGATCTAGACCCGTTCGGCACCTGCTGGGGGGAATCATCTCTCGGTGGCCATCTTCATCATCCCGCGGCCACCATGATGAGGAGGAGTAGTCCACCCTCGGGCTAAGGGTTTGTACTAGTACCTATGTGTTTAATCTCTCTCTCTGCGATCTATAGAATGGGCTTTGTTAGCGTAGATGGATCATATGATGTTTCTCCCTCTATACTCTTGTTGTGATGAATTGCATCTTTACCCTTTGAAGTTTTGTCTTGTCGGATTGAATGTTCAGATATGAGAACACATGATGTATGTCTTGCGGTATGAAGACTTGAGGTGATAATGGGGTATCATATTGATTCACTTGATGTATGTTATGGCACTCAACTTGCGGATTCCCGAGGTGAGATTGGGGTAATTTATGCATAGGGGTTGATGCACGTTTTATTATCTTTTCTCCGATAGAAACTTTGGGGTCTCCTTGTAGTTATTTGTGTGGATTGAGTATTATGAATATGAGTTTGCTATGGTGTTATTTTAGTACGAACTCTTGATTAGATCAATCAGAAAGAATAGCTTGTGTTATTTTAGTACGAACTCTAGGATTGATTGATCGGAAAGAATAGCTTTGAGGTGGTTTCGTACCCTACAAACAATATCTATCTTTTGTTCTCCGCTAATAGGAACTCGGGAGTGATTCTTTATTGCACTTTGAGGGATAATCATATGATCCAACTATGTTATTGTCGGGGAGGCTGATCGTAACCCACGAACACCTATGGGACCGGCGGACCGAGTCCCCTTTGGTTCGGTGGGGGTGCGGAGATTGCACGAAGAGCAGATCGAGGCGAAACACACGAGCAGTTTACCCAGCTTCGAGCTCTCCGAGAGATAATACTCCTCTGCTGCTTATGCGGTTGTATTGTGTTCTTGCTAGGGAGCACCGAGAGCTACAAAACCTAGCTTGAGTGTGTGTAGTCTCGAATGAGTCGAACCTCCCCTACGTTGCGCATGGGCCCCTTTTATATGCTCAAGGGGTCACCAGCAGTGCAGCGTAGACAAGGGTAAAATGGGAAAATGAGCTGCGGTTGGTACATCTACTTTGTGCGTTGTATTCTACCTAACTCGACGGCAGGGACAAAAGCAATAAATGCCCATCCATGTCGCCTAAGCGGTGCGAGAAGGGACCGTCGAGGCGCCACCGCTTGCCACGATGGCACTCTGTCGGCGCCGCTTATCGCTGCTCTCCGCTGGCTGCACAGACCTCTTGACACTGCGCTGGAATGGTCCCATGGCGACACGTTGGTGGATGAGCTGGGCGGAGATAAAGAGAGGTTGCCCGCGGGCAAGCGCCTTGCCATGGCTGAATCCTTGTCGCGCCCGGAAGCTTGTCACTCAATGGGCCTTCCCGGCAAGCTCCTCTTGCCGGGGTCTTGTCTTCCGCGTGCCTTGAGTGGCCTTCCCGGCAAGCTCCTCTTGCCGGGGCCTTGTCTCCTTGGCTTAAATACTTTGTTCTTGAATGGCTCCAAAGGAACCACGGAGGACCTTGGCGGTCACCAGCAAGCCTTGCCGCTGGGCGCTGATTGCCGATGCGAAGTTCGGGATACTAGGGTACCCTACTCTAGTACACCGGCAGAGCCTCGGGCTGGGCCACACGCATCTTGAGCTCTGTTGGGCAGGCCCAAAACAGGCATCTGCACACTGCAGCGGCCTAGATCACGCCAGAATCGGCTCCGGACCCACCACGCCCCCACGAACACAGCGCGCCGAGCGTGGCGTCGTGGGAGAGATCGTGGGGGTTTCTTTAATTGGAAAAGCGGAACGTCCGCCCCCTCTACCTCCTTATAAACAGGGGAAACAGGGGCAGGTCGCCCACCTCGCCATTTGTTGTCTCATCTCGAAAACCACCGTCGCTCCCCCCTTCTTCTCTGGTCCGAAGAGAGCAACGCTCCGCCCCCCATCGCCACCAGCGCCATCAACGCCGTCGGTCTCCTCCACCGCCTCCGCCATGGCTCCGAAAGCCGACAAGGGGAAGGGCCTGAAGTCGGCCGAGGCGCAGCGGCTCGCGGCGCTGCGCAAGGAGCGGGCCCTCTCCCCCAACTCGACGCAAAGGAGCCGAGGGAGGGCTACTACCTCTTCTGGTCGACGGAGACGCGGGCGCATCCGCGCACGAAGGTACTCTCCGCCACCGCATCAGAGTCAGCCTCGAGCGGGTACCCCTTCTTCGCGCTCTTCTTCTATTGCGGGCTCTGCCCGCCCTTCTCTTAGTTCTTCTGCGATATCATGAACACCTACGGGTTTCGCCTCCTTGATTTCACCCCCAGCGCTGTCTCGACCATGGCGGTTTCGCACACCTCTGCGAAAACTTTGTCGGAATCCACCCAAGCGTAGCCCTTTTCCGCCACTTCTTCATGCCCCGCGTTGAGAGGGGAGAGCCACTTGCCGGAGGGATTGCTTGGATCTCCAGGATCGGCAAGAAAGAATCTTATCTGGAAGGAGAGCTCCGCAGCAAGTGGGAGGAGTGGAGAGCCGATTGGTGTTGGATCGTTGAGGAGAACCCGCAGCCCTTCACTGCCCAGCGCCAAACTCCAATAGTGCGCGGCAACGATTGGAGCAACTTGGCGCTGGAAGATACTAGGTTGAAGATTACCGTGACCCGGATCCTGCGCCTCAGGTTTGCCGGACTCACTGTAGGCGCAGTTGGCGCAGATTTCCTTCGCCGCCGCATCGCTCCCTTGCAGGAGAGGAGGAGACCTGCTTGGGAGTTCCAAAACCCGGCGGATATCATGAGCCTGTGCCCAAGCCTCAACTGGAATTTCACCGTCTTGGAGTTGGACGCAATGCTTCTGGAGTTGTTCAAGCATGACCCTGATCACCCCGAATGGTTCATGTTGCCAAGGGGAGTCGTTCCTTTGTGCAACAACTCTTCGCTCGACCGCATCCGCGCCATGATGCCGTTGTGCGATTCACATGGGATCGTTCCAACCTGGCAAGAGCCTGCGGAAGACGTCGTGCGGCAGTTCTTCGATAGCTTGGAAGAAGTGTCGATCCGCGCCGACGAGCAGAAGTGGCTCACCCGCGACACCACCGACGCCGAGATGCAGCGCATCGCCACCAGGCTGGAGGAGGCGGCAGCAGCTCCTGCCGCTGGCGAATTTGGATTTACTGTGGAAGAGGCGGAGGCAGCAGAGGCGGCAAGCCTTGCCGACCGAGAGGAGCTTGCCGGCGAGGAGGAGCAGGCCGAGCCCGAAGTAGAGCCAAGCGAGCCTGCCGAGGGCGCCTCCTCCACTCCTTCAAGTAGCTTGCCGCGAGCGGAGCCCACAACTCCACCAAGAAGGCGTCTCCGCAAGGCCGAGGAAGTGACGGGGCGGCAGACGGGCCAACAGCCGCAGCGCCGCGCGATGCGCTCCACCGCGGCAAGCATTGTTGCTGCGGGAGCGCCCCACACCGCTGCAACAACTAAGGCGGGATCCTCTCAGGCCACCGCCGCCACCCCCGCCAAGCGGTCCAGAGAACCTACTCCTCCGCCTCTTCGCACCGGAGGCGAGCCGGAATTTGATCTCTCCGCGCTCAGCTCCGACGAGGAAGAAGAAGAAGAGTAAGTTTCTATGCTGTGCTTGTATTTCTTCAATTTGGTTGCTTTGTCTTGTATCTGATTTGCTTCATTCTGAACTCTTTTCCTTTTCAGGACGCTGGTCCAGAGAGAGTCGAAGAGAGCCAAGACCCCGGTGGTTGTCATCGAAGACGATCCCCCCGTGGCAATAGGAGGTGCGTCTGAGACTCCCTTGCCGGACCCGGCAACTCTTCCTCAAAGCAGCCCCCAAAGACAGCCCCCCCAGTAAGTATATGGTTTACTTCTTCTTGTTAGGTGTGCATGGGTGCTCCTTCTTTGCTGATATCTCGACTTGTTGATTCGTGTAGAGCAGAGCAGTCTCATCAGAGTGCCGGAAGCCGCTCGAAATTCCTTCGCTTCAACTACGCCGCCAAGGAGAATTCTCCGGCAAGGGCGCTCTCCGCAAGGGAGACTTCTCCGCCAAGGGACATCACCGGTGATCCTCCGATGGTCGAGACCATGGCTGCAGATCCCATCGCAGTAATCTTCTTGCTTGAAAATTTCCCTTGGGTTCTTTTTTTCTTTTTTCTTTTGAACATTTGCTTGACTGTTCTTTCTTTTTTCGATCGTCCGATCCATACGCATGAGATCCGATGGAGACCGAGGTCGCCGGCAAGGAGGGCGCGACGGCAACACTGACGACGCCGCCACCATGGAGGAAGAGGCTGGCGCCGATGGGTCCGCCGGCGAGGAGGCCGCCAAGGCTGCCGCCGCAAAGGCTGGCGAGGGGTCTAGCGATCGTATTGACGACCCTGAGGCCGCAGGAGCGCCAGGCGCTACGCCGACCGCCGATCCCTCCGCCACCGATGCAGCGTCAAGCTCCGAAGAGCCCCAGCCCGGCGCCTATCTGAAGGCCGGCGACGGCGTCTTCATCAAGCTCCCCTGGGCGTCGAGCTCCAGGGTGCCGGTCGAAGGGGAGACCTTTGACGAAGAGCTGCTTGCATCCGCTGGGTTGACGCTGTTGAATGCGCCAGATAGCAGCAGCGGCGAGTCTGAGGAGGAGCAGCTGCTGTCGCTCTACCGCGCCCGACAAGCCAAGTTGGAGTCCCGGGAAGCGCTTGTCGCGAGGGCGGGAGCAGACATGGAGAAGCGCGCATAAGAGCTCCGGGGCGCCAACCAAGAAGCTCTCCGGAACGTAGCAGAAGAGCGGAAGCAACTCGCTGAAGAGCGCACAACCTTCATCCTAGAGAAGGCTGAGGTCGAGGAGCAGCAACGGCTCGCCGCGGGGAAGCTATCTGCGCAAGAAGGCGAGTTGGCGCAGCAGAAGATCAACCTCGACAGCTATGAGGAGGAGATTGTCGCGCGCAAGCAATCAATTGGCGGAGCTCTCAAGGAAGGACGTTGCCGCAGCTGCCGAGGCCGCCAAGAAGGAGTTGGAGACAAAAGTGACGCAGCTGGAGGCCAGTCTGCAGAAGAGCGGCGAAGAGCTTGTCGCGCTGAAGCACGAGCGCGAGAAGGACGCCTACACTCTTGGCGAGTTGCAGGGCCGTCTCGCTGAAAGGATCAAAGAGCTCGATGCCGCCAAGGATTCCAAGGCAGATCTTGAGCTGAAGCTGACCACCCTGATGGAGACGCTGGACGGCGCCAAGGAGCGAGAGGTGGGTCTGCTGGAGAAGATCAAGGCCAACGAGGAGCTGCTGGCGAGTGCCACTGCCACCCAGAACACCTTCAGGGATAATGTGGAGCTCTGGATTGAAGGTCTTGTGAACATCGCCGCCGCCATCGACAAGGAGCTGATGGAGCTGTGGATGGTGGATCTCGGGTACTCCTCCGACGAGCGCCTCCAACCCAGCGCCAAGCTCAGCCTGTTTCTCAAGGGCGTGGTGACGGCTCTCCAGCGACTCCGGGAAGAGATCCCGAAGCAGCTGGCCGAGGAATCGCGCCAGATCTGCGCAGGAGCCCTCCAGAAGGTGTTGATGAAGGTGGCCTTCCGCAATCCAGGTCTCAACCTCAACGGCGTCCTCAGATCCTTGCCGCCAGATGCCGATGTGGAGGCGCTCAAAGCCCTTGTCGCACCCATTGTGGACAAGGTGGGCAAGATCAAGCGGGTTGATGGCGACCGCGTAGACTAGGCCGCCAATTTTATCTTTCCCTTGTCGTTGCTGATCATGTTTAGGAGAACAATTCATTAGATCTGCGACAAGCTATTTTTGTAATATAACTCTATCTTAGGCAATGATTGCAATGTTATTTCCTTTACTTGATTCCTTCCTTTGTATATTTGTGCCTTACGCTTTTAGGGAACTTGTCGGCGCGGGCACCTTTGCCGCGAGCGCTGAGTGTGGAACGTCAGCAGCCTGCTGGCGGTGCTGCCTCCGACAAGCAACCTTGTCGCAACTAGTTGCAGCTCACTTAAGTTGTTGAGTGGACTCGAAACAAAGTAAGGGCGCAAACTAGCTACGAGTTGGTTCCTCCGCGCATAGGTTTTCCATACAAAGTACTATCATTCGAGGAAGATAATCTTAAAAATTTAAAAACTGATTGCTCAAACTTTAGCAACTTAGCTTTTCTGTCGCTTGCTTCCGGTAAGCGAAACTTCCTCGAGCGACGCTTGGCGGCCCACACCATTATCTTCTCCTCCCCGGCTAACTTGTGGGCGAAGGAACCTTCCTTTCTTTGAGAAAGGAAAGAAGAGAAAATAAAGTTATGGAGCCTTGTGGCTCGTTATTGCTTACCGGGTGTGGATGCTGCACAAAATGTCAGATAACACATGCAAAATGATGATGAAAGCATGAAATTGACAAGTTGTGCGCAACACATGAGCTTTATCGATGCAGGGCCTGCGCCCGGCTTTGTACAAAGGATTACATGCAACATCGGCAAGACTTGTATAAAGGTGGTTGCCGGAACGGTTCCGCAACGCGCCCTATGGGTAAAACTTAAGAAGATGCTCTATGTTCCAGGAGTTGCTCACCGGAATGCCATCTTCGGTCTCAAGGCGGACAGCGCCAGGCCTAGTGACTCGTTTTACCCGATAAGGGCCTTCCCACTTTGGCGTCAACTTGTTGGAATTCTTGGCGGACTGAACGCGCCGAAGAACAAGGTCGCCTTCCTCGAAACTTCTGGCACTAACTTTGCGGCTATGGTAGCGGTGCAAAGCTTGCTGGTAACGAGCAGCTCGTCAAAGAGCTCAAGACGGTCCTCCTCAAGGAGCAGCGCGTCATCTTGTCGCAGCTGCTCTTGCTCAAGCTCATCATAAGCGAGTACTCGAGGTGACCCGTATACGAGTTCCGTGGGGAGAACTTCCTCCGCTCCATAGACTAGAGCGAAAGGTGTCTGGCCAGTGGCTCGATTTGGTGTCGTCCTGATCGACCAAAGAACCACCGGTAGCTCCTCAATCCAGTTTCTTCCGCACTTGTGCAGCCTGTCGAAAGTTCTGGTCTTGAGCCCACGCAGCACTTCAGCATTTTCCCTCTCTGCTTGACCGTTGCTTCTTGGATGAGCAAAAGAGGCAAAACATACCTTGGCGCCAAGATCTTGGACGTACTGCATGAAGGTGCGGCTCGTGAATTGGGTGCCGTTGACGGTGATGATCCTGTTAGGAATCCCAAAATGGCAAACAATTGACTCAAGAACTTGATCGCCGATTGTCTTTGTCACCTTCCTCATCGCTTCCACTTCCGCCACTTTGTGAACTTGTCGATTGCGACGCATAAGTACTCAAAGCCCCGACAGCTTCGGGAAAGGGGCCGAGGATATCGAGCCCCGCACCGAAAATGGCCAGGATAAAGGGATCGTCCGGAGAGCTTGAGCTGGCTGGTGTATCTCGCTGGAATGGAACTGCACGCTTCACACTTGGTTACTTGTGCAGTTGCATCCGGAGGGCTGTCGGCCGAAGAAACCTTGCGGAAAGCTTTGCGGCAAGTGCTTTTGCGCCAATGTGGTGACCACATATGCCTCCGTGTATCTCTGCCAACAGCTTCTGTCCATCTTCCCGGTGGATACACTTCAATTTCACACCGTTGAGTCTTCTTCTGTATAACGTGCTGTCGACAAACTGATACATACTTGACTGCCGGGCTACTCTCTGCGCTTCTTCTTGCTCTTCGGGAAGTTCTCCTGTCTGAAGGAAATGGACAATCTGCTGCGCCCATGCTGGAGCTTGCGGCTCGACAACAAGGATTAAAGGCACATCTGCTGCTGCGGGAACATCAGCTTCTACGGTAAGAACCTGTGGTTCAGCCGGAGCTTGATGTTCCCCGACAAGCTTGCCGGAGTAAAACTTGTCGGGAGCGTCTGCTTCAACGAAGCAAACCCTACGGCTTGTCGGAGCGATCTGCTCTCGGCATTTTGGTGTTAAACTTGGGGACCTTGGCGGCGGCTTCAGGAGCTCGCCGAGAAGTAGTCACCGTAAATGAACTTCCTCTTCTTGTTCTGTCCGAGTTGATGGCGCCTGATCGGTTGAGTCAGCTTGAGCACAAAATCCCTGGTTCCATTGTGTACTTTGAGTGCGGTGCACTTGACGAGCCATCGGCAATATCATTCTCGAGCTCTTGGAACATGTTCCATTTGTAGGCCGTCAAAGTGCTCTTCTAGCTTTCTTACTTCATCAACGAGGCTTCCATCAACAGACTCGATAATCTTTGTTTACTTGGCGGACGACAAGCTGCGAGTCACGCCGACAATGAGCTTCTTTATCCCAAGGTCTACCGCATTCGAGACCGCAAGCAAACCTTCATACTCTCAAGATTGTTTGTTGCTTGCTCCTTGGGAAAGTGCATAGACTATGTACTTGAGGTGCTCTCCGTGGGCGCGACAAGCGAGACGCCCTGCACCGGCGCCTTTGCAGCAAAAAGGCACCGTCAAAGTACATCAGCCACTCTTTACTTGCCTCCTTGACGGGATGCTCGTCTCGAATTTCTTCATCTTGCTACGCCCATTCTGCTATGAACTCTGCCGGTGCTCGCTTTGGATAGTTGAAGTGCTTTCAAACTTGAGGCCAAAGCTTGACAGCCCAAATGCCCACTCGACAATCCTGCCTGCTGCTTCGGATTTTGCAATATTCTCTTCAGGGAAAGCGAGTGACGATCTGTTATCTCATGTGCTTGGAAGTAATGGCGCAGCTTCTCGAGGCCATGAGGAGGCCAAAAGCAATTTCTGCACACAGAGTACCTTGACCTAGCCCCCGCAGAAGGGAACCGACAAAGTAGGTGGGAGCTGCACCATCCTTTTCTGCATCTTCTCGCAATCCTGCGCAGATCCGTCCTTGTCGGGACCAGAGCTCGTCGGTGAAGCCCCCTGCTTGTCGCTGGATGCATCTGCCTTAGTTTCCGGCTCATCATTTGCCTCCCTTTCCGCTACTAATGCAGCACTAACCACTTGATTGGTTTCCGCTATATACAGCAGCAACTTCTCTTGTGGCCTAGGTGCGACAAGTATTGGAGTGGAGGACAGGTACCTCTTTAAGTCCTGCAGCGCAGCCTCCGCTTCGGGAGTCCATTTCATTGGACCTGCCTTTTTCAAAATCTTGAAAACGGCAGGCGCTCGCCAGACCTAGAGATAAACCTCTTTGAGAGCAGCCACGCAACCGCAAGTCTTCGCTCATCCTTGACGCGCTTTGGTGCTTCAATCTGCTCAATGGCCTTGATCTTGTCGGGATTGGCTTCAATTCCCGCCGAGACACGAAGAACCCGAGAAGCTTGCGGAAGGGACTCCAAACACGCACTTCTCGGGTTGAGCTTGAGGTTGATCTTGCGCAGATTTGCAAAGGTCTCATCTAAATCTTGAACCAGAGTTGCTTTGTCCTTGCTCTTGACCACTATGTCATCCATGTAAGCTTCTACATTTCGTGCATTTGCGGCTCAAAAGCGCCATGGACTACTCTTGCAAACGTTGAACCAGCATTCTTTAGCCCAAAAGGCTTCCGTACAAAACAAGATGTGCCACATGGGGTGATGAATGCGGTTTTCCTCATCCTCTTCTCGCCATGAAGATCTGATGATATCCTGAATATGCATCAAGAAATGAAAGCAAATCACATCCAGCCGTGGATTCAACAATCTGGTCGATGCGCCGCAAGGGAAATGGGTCTTTGGGACAAGCTTTATTAACATCGTGAAGTCGATACAAAGTCTCCATTTCCCATTTGCCTTCATACAACCACCGGATTGGCCAACCACGGGATGGAGCACTCCTCTGACAAGGCCCGCTGCTTCCAACTTCTTGATTTCTTCTGCTATGAATTCTTGGCGCTGCACTGCCTGTTTTCTGACTTTTTGCTTGACGGGCCGCGCATGAGGACAGACAGCTAGGTGATGCTCAATTACTTTCCTGGGAACACCGGGGATGTCAGACGGTTGCCATGCAAGCACGTCGACATTCTCCCGCAGGAAAGCAACGAGCGCGCCTTCCTATTTAGGGTTGAGAGTGGCACTGATGGTGAAGGTACCACCAGTGCCGTCCTCCTTGGCGGGCACCTTCTTGGTCTTTGCCGGAGCTGCCATCGTCTTCTTGCACTTGCCGGTGGAGCTCGATGGTGCGTCCTCGACGGTAGCGCAGCACTCCGAAGAGGTGCGCTTGCCGGAGTGGGCATCCGAGCTCTTGCCGGACTTGGTCTTCTTCTTCCCCCCGGGAGCTTCAGCGGCAAGTGATTTGCTATCTGTTGCAGCTGCTGCCTCGGTAGATCTTGTCGGCGCAGATAAGAGCATCCTTCTTGTCGCCATGGACAGAAATGACACTTACCGGGCCGGGCATCTTGAGCAAGTTGTATGCATAATGAGAGGCTGCCATGAACTTGGCGAGTGCTGGACGGCCAAGTATTCCATTGTAAGTCAATGGAAAATCAGCGACGCCAAACGTGACCTCTCGATCCTGAAGTTTAGTTCATCGCCAAATGTTACCGCAACGTGATCTTCCCTTTGGCTTGCTCCTTCCGGTTGATTCCTTGAATGTGCCGCCTCTTCGAGCTCGCCGTCAGGATCCAAGCTTCGGAGCACCGCGATGAGATCAGGTTTAAGCCGGCCCGCTGTCAACTAGCATCTTGGTGACCTTGAGGTTGCGGATAGTTGGTGAGACCAATATCGGCAAGCACCCGGCCGCGGTTATGCGATCAGGGTGGTCCTCAATATCAAAGATGATAGGCGTGCTGGACCATTTCAAAGCCTTGTGTGACTCTACGGATGGTTCTGCTGCATTAACCTCCCGCATCCATTGCTTGAGTTGGCGGTGTGAGGTATGCAGAGAAGCACCGCCGTCAATGCAGAGGACCTCCGTAGCTTTCTGAAACTCCTGCTCATCAGCCTCATCGTCTTCCATATCTTCATCGTCATCGTCGTCTTCATCCTTGTCGCGGCCGCGGGGAGGTCTGTCTCCATGCCGCTGCTTGGCCTTGCCAAGGCGTCCTCCCCGCCGGTCGCTTCTTGCTCCCCAGCACCTTCTGGGCCTTCTCCTTGTCGCGCCGCTCGTACTCAGCTTTCTGCTGTTCAACAAGCTGCTCGACCTTCTTGCAGCTCTGGAGGTCGTGGCCGTTGGTGCGGTGAATCTTGCAGTACTGTTTGTTGGAGCTATCATGCTTGTCGGCGGCCGCCACAGGCTTGCAGTCGGCGCCAGCGGCAACCTCCTTGCCGGAACCACCAACTTTGGCTTTCTTGGCGGCACCACCGTTGCCGGACTGCTCGACAACTAGTACCTCTTTGCTCTTCTTCCTTCGGTTGTTCCGCCGCCGACTCTTCCTTGCCGGGGCGGTCTCCTCACTATCAGATCCTGCTTCTGCATTCTCTCCTGGGAGTCTCCTCCCTTCCTCAGCACGTGCACACTTGTCGGCCAGGGCATACAGCTCATTGACGTCCTTGACTTTGCACATCGCCATCTCTTCCCTCATCCTGCGATTCCGCACGTTTTGATGAAACGCACGGATCACCGCGGCGGGGTGGACATCTGGGATGTTGTAGTGCACACGGCTGAATCTTTGAATGAACTTGCGCAGGGACTCTCCTTCCTTCTGGGCGAGCAGATGAAGGTCGCTCTCTTGGCCATGAGGCTTGTGGCCGCCTGTGAAGGCGCCGACAAACTGATGGCATAAATCTGCCCAAGAGGATATGGAGCTGTCCGGCAAGTGCATGAGCCAAGATCTAACATTGGGCTTGAGTACCAGCGGGAAGTAGTTGGCGAGGATCTTGTCGTCTCGTCCCCCCGCAGCTTGCACCGCGATGGTGTAGATGCTGAGGAACTCCGATGGATGCGCCCCGCCATCATACTTCTCCGCACGCCTCGCTTGAAATTTTTCTTGTCGGGCCATCGACTTGCCGCAGCTCACGAGTGAACGCAGGGCAACCTACGCGTCTGCACGGCAAGTCACCTGGTTCCCCGGCGCATGCACATCAACAGAGGGCCCAGCGCTGGTCGGATTGACGCCGCGCTTTCTTGGCGCTCGGCGCGAGTTCGAGCGTCTTCTTGTTGCCGTTTTGAAGAACTTGGCGCTGATCACGGCGAGCTCGTGGATCCGGCGACGCGTGGAGTCGCTGTCGAGGTGGATCCGACGAGTCGGCGATCTTGGCCTTCGGGTGGAGAGTGCATGGTGGTTGCACCCCACAGGTCTCGCCGCCACCGGCTCGTGCCTTGTCGTCTCGACGCGGCAGCGATGTGCTTGGTTGCCGCGGAACGTCGCCGTTGGCAAAGCCGATGAGACTTTGAATGGTGGCCCTCCATTCGTCGGCTTTGTCTGCCGTCGGAGGGTATTCCAGGAGCAGTTGAGCTCGCGCCAAAGCTTCTGCTTGAGTGGTGGGCGGCAATGGTGAACGGTGCGAGGAGCGGGATATGCTCGGACTTCTAAATATGTTAGAAGGAGCAGTATCCCGTCCAGGCGACCGTGCCCCACTCGCACCAGCCTGTTGGCGCGCAAGTTGTTCTTGAGCGTCCCTGGATCCACCAGCTCGATCTTGGCCCAACGAACGCATGGCGCTGCGAGCACCATGTCACGCCCTCGATGCGGCTATGTCTCCCACGTGTCGAAGCACGACTTAGAGGCATAACCGCATTGAAAGCAATGTCGCAAGTGAGGTAATATTCACACAACCCATGTAATACATAAGGGAAAGAGATACATAGTTGGCTTACAATCGCCACTTCACACAATACATGAGTAAAGCATTACATCATACAGATACAATCAAGGTCCGACTACGGAACCAAAATAAAAGAAGACTACCCCAAATGCTACACAGATCCCCGATCGTCCCAACTGGGCTCCACTACTGATCAACTGAAATGAAACAACACAAAGAACAAGATCTTCATCGAGCTCCTCCTTGAGCTCGGATGCGTCACCTGCACGGTTTCATCGGCACCTGCAAACTGGTTTTGAAAGTATCTGTGAGTCACGGGGACTCAGCAATCTCACACCCACGAGATCAAGACTATTTAAGCTTAAAGGTAGGACAGGGTAGTGAGGTGGAGCTGCAGCAAGCGACTAGCATATCTGGTGGCTACAATCGCAAAAGAGAGCGAGAAGAGAAAGCAAGGCACGGTCGAACAACTATGATCAAGAAGTGATCCTGAAACTACTTACGTCAAACATAACTCCAACACCGTGTTCACTTCCCGGACTCCGCCGAGAAGAGACCATCACAGTTACACACGCCTTGTTGGTGTATTTTAATTAAGATCAACCGGGTTTTCTACAACCGACATTAACAAATTCCCATCTGCCTCATAACTGCGGGCACGGCTTTGAAAGATAATACCCTGCAGGGTGTCCCAACTTAGCCCATGATAAGCTCTCACGGTCAACGAAGGATATTCCTTCTACCGAAAGACCCGATCGTCTCGGAATCCCGGACTACAAGACATTTCGACAAGCAATAAAACAAGACCAGCAAAGCCGCCCGGATGTGCCGACAAATCCTGATAGGAGCTGCACATATCTCGGTCTCGTGGCACACCGGATGAGCCAGACGTCGGGTTGGCATAGACCCTGATTGCCTGTGGGGCGCCGGACATCGCTCGGTTTGGGCCAAGACTCAAGGAGCACTGGTCCGGGGTTAAAATAAAGATGACCCTTGAGTCTGCAGAACCCAAGGGAAAAAGGCTTAGGTGGCAAATGGTAAAACCAATGTTGGGCCTTCTTTGGAGGAGTCTTATTCAAAGCGAACTGTCAAGGGGTCCCATAAATCACCCAACCGTAAGGAACGCAAAATCCGGGAACATAACACCGGTATGACGGAAACTAGGGCGGCAAGAGTGGAACAAAACACTGCATAAGGCCGAGCCTTCCACCCTTTACCAAGTATATAGATGCATTAATTAAGTAAGATATATTGTGATATCCCAACAAGTAAACATGTTCCAACAAGGAACAACATCTCCATGTTCCTACAAGGAACAAACTTCATCTTCACCTGCAACTAACAACGCTATAAGAGGGGCTGAGCAAAGCGGTAACATAGCCAATCAACGGTTTGCTAAGAGAGGATGGTTAGAGGTTTGACATGGCAATGTGGGTGGCATGATATAGCAAGTGGTAGGCATCATAGCATAGGCATAGCAAAAGAGCGAGCAACTAGCAAGCAAAGATAGAAGTGATTTCGAGGGTATGGTCATCTTGCTTGAAATCCCGCAAGGAAGAAGAACGAGTCCATGAAGAAGACAAACGGACGAAGTCGAACGAATCCTCACAACTCCGGAACGAAACCGAAGCTAACGAGAGAAGCAACCTGGAAAGAAGCAAACAACATAGTAAACACACAGTCATAAACATGGCATGATGCACAATCAAGTATGATGCATGTCCGGTTTAATGAGGCTTGGCATGACAATATGCACAAACAACACTACAAGTTAAGTGGAGCTCAATATGCAACGGGTTGCATATTGACAAAACACCACATCACTTATTTAGTTCTCTCCCGAGTAGGTACCCAACAATATTAAATGTTGATTAAACATGGCAAGAGGTGAAGCATGATGAAACTACCTATCTAGGCAAGTTTAAATGAGGCCGGAAACAACAAACAACAATTCCGGTAAAACCCCATATGCATATTTCAAATTTGGTACTGTTCTGCCCTAAACACAATTTTTAATGTTGTTAAACATGCAAAGTAATGCTACCATGTTAATCCATGCATTTTTCTACCCCATTTACATATATAATTTATTTAAATCCGAGCTACGGTTATTTAGTTATGAAATAAATCATTTTAGCATGGCATATTAACAAATTTAAATAGACAGCAAGTTAAACATTTTAACATGGGATGAAAGTGGCATATTATTAATCTACACAATTTTCTGAGCATATTACATATAAAGTTTGTTTAAATCCGAAGCACGGTTAATTAATTATTGATGCATGAACATGGAGGGTTTTTCTGCAAAATAGTAATTTACTGGATAATTAGTAAATTCGTTCGTGAAAAAAAAAACAATGACTCGGGCCGAATCTGCAGGCTGGCCCAACAGGAGGAAAACACAGGAGGGGCGCTGGGGCGCTCACCCATGGGCTGAGGCCCGTTTGGTGGAGAGGGAGGCCGACAGGGGGGCCGCTGGGCTGGGCCTCGAGGAGGCCGGCGCGCTGGACCGCGGCGCTTGTTGGGGAACGTAGTAATTTCAAAAATTTTCCTACGATCACACAAGACCATGGTGATGGCATAGCAACGAGAGGGGAGAGTGTCCGTCCACGCACTCGTGAGACCGAAAGCGAAGCGTTATAACAACGCTGTTGATGTAGTCGTACGTCTCCACGATCCGACCGATCCAAGCACCGAACGTACGGCACCTCCGAGTTCTGCACACGTTCAGCTCGATGACGATCCCCGGACTCCGATCCAGCAAAGTGTCGGGGATGAGTTCCGTCAGCACGACGGCGTGGTGACGATGTTGATGTTCTACCGTCGCAGGGCTTCGCCTAAGCACCGCTACAATATGACCGAGGTGGAATATGGTGGAAGGGGGCACCGCACACGGCTAAGGAACGATCACGAAGATCAACTTGTGTGTCCTAGGGTGCCCCCTGCCCCGTGATATAAAGGAGCAAGGAGGAGGAGGCCGGCCCTATGTTTGGCGCCAAGGGGAGTCCTACTCCCACCGGGAGTAGGATTCCCTTTCCTAGTCCAACTAGGAATCCTTCCATGTAGGGGAGGAAGGAGAAGGAAGTGGAGGAGTAGGAAAGGTGGCCGGCCCCCTTTTCCCTAGTCCAATTCGGACTAGAGGGGAGGGGGGGCGCAGCAGCCTTTTTCCTCTTCCCACTAAAGCCCATCAAGGCCCATTACTTCTCCCGTAACTCTCCGGTACTCCGAAAAATACCCGAATCATTCGAACCTTCCGAACTCCGAATATAGTCGTCCAATATATCAATCTTTACGCTCGACCATTTCGAGACTCCTCGTCATGTCCCCGATCTCATCCGGGACTCCGAACTCCTTCGGTACATCAAAACTCATAAACTCATAATATCACTGTCATCGAAACCTTAAGCGTGCGGACCCTACGGGTTCGAGAACTATGTAGACATGACCTAGAACTATTCTTGGTCAATAACCAATAGCGGAACCTGGATGCCCATATTGGTTCCTACATATTCTACGAAGATCTTTATCGGTCAAACCGCATAACAACATACTTTGTTCCCTTTGTCATCGGTATGTTACTTGCCCGAGATTCGATCGTCGGTATCCAATACCTAGTTCAATCTCGCATCGCAAGTCTCTTTTCTCGTTCCGTAATACATCATCTTACAACTAACACATTTAGTTGCAATGCTTGCAAGGCTTATGTGATGTGCATTACCGAGAGGGCCCAGAGATACCTCTCCGACAATCGGAGGACAAATCCTAATCTCAAATATGCCAACCCAACATGTACCTTCGGAGACACCTGTAATGTACCTTTATAATCACCCAGTTACGCCAGACGCTTGGTAGCACCCAAAGTGTTCCTCGGCAAACGGGAGTTGCATAATCTCATAGTCATAGGAACATGTATAAGTCATGAAGAAAAGCACTAGCAACAAACTATACGATCAGGTGCTATGCTAATGGAATGGGTCATGTCAATCAGATCATTCAACCAATGATGTGATCCCGTTAATCAAATAACAACTCCTTGTTCATGGTTAGGAAACATAACCATCTTTGATTAACGAGCTAGTCAAGTAGAGGCATACTAGTGACACTCTGTAGGTTTATGTATTCACACATGTATTATGTTTCCGTTAATACAATTCTAGCATGAATAATAAACATTTATCATGATATAAGGAAATAAATAATAACATTATTATTGCCTCTAGGGCATATTTCCTTCAGTCTCCCACTTGCACTAGAGTCAATAATCTAGTTCACATCGCCATGTGATTTAACATCAATAGTTCACATCTATATGTGGTTAACACCCATAGTTCACATCGACATGTGACCAACACCCAAAGGGTTTACTAGAGTCAGTAATCTAGTTCACATCGCTATGTGATTAACACCCAAAGAGTACTAAGGTGTGATCATGTTTTGCTTGTGAGATAATTTTAGTCAACGGTCTGCATCATATTCAGAGCCGTAAGTATTTTGCAAATTTCTATGTCTACAATGCTCGCACGGAGCTACTCTAGCTAATTGCTCCCACTTTCAATATGTATCTAGATTGAGACTCGAGTCATCTAGATTAGTGTTAAAACTTGCATCGACGTAACCTTTACTTATTTAACCTTTTTCACTTCCATAATCGAGAAACATATCCTTATTCTACTAAGGATAATTTTGACCGCTGTCCATTGATCTACTCCTAGATCTCTATTGCACTCCCTTGCCAATCTTAGTGGTAGGGTATGCAACAGATCTGGTACACAAGATGACATACTTTATAGAACCTATGGCTGATGCATAGGGAATGACTTTCATTCTCTTTCTATCTTCTGCCGTGGTCGGGTTTTTGAGTCTTACTCAATCTCACACCTTGTAACACAGGCAAGAACTCTTTCTTTGACTGTTCCATTTTGAAATACTTCAAAATCTTGTCAAGATATGTATTCATTGAAAAACTTTATCAAGCGCCTTGATCTATCTCTATAGATCTTGATGCTCAATATGTAAGCAGCTTCACCGAGGTCTTTCTTTGAAAAACTCCTTTCAAACACTCCTTTATGCTTTGCAGAATAATTCTACATTATTTCGATCAACAATATGTCATTCACATATACTTATCGAAATCTTGTAGTGCTCCCACTCACTTTCTTGTAAATACAGGCTTCTCCAAAAGTCTCAGATAAAACCATATGCTTTGATCACACTATCAAAGCGCTTATTCCAACTCCGAGATGCTTGCACCAGTCCATAGATGGATCGCTGGAGCTTGCACATTTTGTTAGCTCCTTTAGGATTGACAAAACCTTCGGTTGCATCATATACAACTCTTCTTTAATAAATCCATTAAAGAATGTAGTTTTGACATCCATTTGCCGATTTCATAAAATGTGGCAATTGCTAACATGATTCGAGACAGACTTAAGCATCGCTACAATTGAGAAAATCTCATTGTAGTCAACACCTTGAACTTGTCAAAACCTTTTATGACAAGTCGAGCTTTGTAGATAGTAACACTACTATCGGTGTCCGCCTTCCTCTTGAAGATCCATTTATTCTCAATGGCTTGCCGATCATCGGGCAAGTCAACCAAAGTCCATACTTTGTTCTCATACATGGATCCCATCTCAGATTTCATGGTCTCAAACCATTTCGGAATCTGGGCTCATCATCGCTTCCTCATAGTTCGTAGGTTCATCATGGTCTAGTAACATGACTTTTAGAATAGGATTACCGTACCACTCAGTGCGGATCTTACTCGAAGACCCACGAGGTTTGGTAGCAACTTGATCTGAAGTTTCATGATCATCATCATTAACTTCCTCACTAATTGGTGTAGGAATCATGGAACTGATTTCGTGATGAACTACTTTCCAATAAGGGAGAAGGTACAATTACCTCATCAAGTTCTACTTTCCTCCCACTCACTTCTTTCGAGAGAAACTTCTTCTCTAGAAAGGATCCATCTTAGCAACGAAAAACTTGCCTTCGGATCTGTGATAGAAGGTGTACCCAATAGTTGCCTTTGGGTATTCTATGAAGACGATTCGATTTGGGTTTGAGCTTATCGGTGAAAACTTTTTCACATAAGCATCACAACTCCAAACTTTAAGAAACGATAGCTTAGGTTTATCGCTAAACCATAGTTCATACGGTGTCATCTCAACGGATTTAGATGGTTGCCCTATTAAACGTGAATGCAGCTGTCTCTAATGCATAACCCCAAAACGATAGTGGTAAATCGGTAAGATACATCATAGATCGCACCATATCATAATAAAGTACGGTTTCTGACGCTCGACACACCATAACGTTGTGGTGTTCCGGTGGCGTGAGCTGTGAAACTATTCCACATTGTTTTCATTGAAGACCAAACTCAGAACTCAAATATTCATCTCCACGATCAGATCGCAGAAACTTTATTTTCTTGTTACGATGATTTTCCACTTCACTCTGAAATTCTTTGAACCTTTCAACTATTTCAGACTTATGTTTCATCAAGTAGATATACCCATATCTGCTCAAATCATCTTGTGAAGGTCGAAAATAACGATACTTGCCACGAGCATCAACACTCATTGGATCGCATACATCGGTATGTATTATTCCCAATAAGTCAAGAGCTTGTTCCATTGTTCCGAGAACGGAGTTTTAGTCATCTTGCCCAAAAGGCACGGTTCGCAAGCATCAAATGATTCATAATCAAGTGATTCCAAAAGTCCATCAAGATGGAGTTTTCTTCATGCGCTTTACACCAATATGACCTAAACGGCAAAGTGCCACAAATAAGTTGCACTATCATTATTAACTTTGCATCTTTTGGTTTCAATGTTATGAATATGTGTATCACTATGATCGAGATCCAATGAACCATTTTCATTGGGTGTGTAACCATATAAGGTTTTATTCATGTAAATGTAACAACAATTTATTCTCTTACTTAAATGAATAACCGTATTGCAATAAACATGATCAAATCATATTTATGCTCAACACCAAATAACACTTATTTAGGTTCCACACTAATCCCGAAAGTATAGGGAGTGTGCGATGATGATCATATCAATCTTGGAACTACTTCCAACACTCATCGTCACTTCCCTTCAACTAGTCTCTGCTTATTCAGAACTCCTGCTTCGAGTTACTAATCTTAGCAACCGAATGAGTATCAAATACTCGGGGCCACTATAAACACTAGTAAGGCACACATCAATAACCTGTATATCAAATATAACCTTGTTCACTTTGCCATCCTTCTTATCCACCAAATATTCAGGGTAGTTCGCTTCAAAGGACCAGTTCCATTGCAGCAAAAGTACTCGGTCTCGTGCTTAGGTCTAGACTTGGGCTTCTTCACCGAGCAGCAACTTGCTTGCCGCTCCTTTTGAAGTTCCCTTCTTCCTTTGCCATTTTCCTTGAGACTAGTGGTTTTGTCAACCATCAACACTTGATGTTTTTCTTGATTTCTACCTTCGCCGATTTTAGCATCGCCAAGAGCTCGAGAATCTTTTTCGTCATCCCTTGCATACTATAGTTCATCACGAAGTTCTACTAACTTAGTGATGGTGACTAGAGAATTCTGTCAATCACTATCTTATCGGAAGATTAACTCCCACTTGATTCAAGTGATTGAAGTACTCGCACAATCTGAGCACATGCTCACTAGTTGAGCGATTCTCCTCCATCTTTTAGCTATAGAACTTGTTGGAGACTTCATATCTCTCAACTCGGTATTTGCTAAAAATATTAACTTCAATTCCTGGAACATCTCATATGGTCCATGACGCTCAAAACGCCTTTGAAGTCCCGATTCTAAGCCGTTAAGCATGGTGCACTAAACTATCAAGTAGTCATCATATTGAGCTAGCCAAACGCTCATAACGCCCGCGATTCGCTCCTGCAATAGGTCTGTCACCTAGCGTGCATTAAGGACATAATTCTTCACAGCAGCAAATGAGGATAAACCTCTAGTCACGGATCCAATCCGCATCATTGCTACTAACATTTTTCAATACAATTTTCTCTAGGAACACATATAAAAACATAGGGAAGCAACAACGCGAGCTATTGATCTACAACATAATTTGCAAAATACTACCAGGACTAAGTTCATGATAAATTAAAGTTCAATTAATCATATTACTTAAGAACTCCCACTTAGAAAAATATCCCTCCAATTCTCTAAGTGATTGCGTGATCCACATCAACTACACCATGACCGATCATCACGTGTGATGGAGTAGTTTCAATGGTGAACATCAATATGTTGATCATATCTACTATATGATTCACGCCGACCTTCGGTCTCCGTGTTCGAGGTCATATCTTATATGCATAGCTCGTCAAGTATAACCTGAGTATTCTGCGTGTGCAACTGTTTTGCACCCGCTGTATTTGAACGTAGAGCCTATCACACCCGATCATCACGTGGTGTCTCAAAGACGAAGAACTTTCATAACGGTGCATACTCGGGAGAACACTTCTTGATAATTTAGTAAGGATCATCTTATAATGCTACCGTCAATCAAAGCAAGATAAGATGCATAAAGGATTAACATCACATGCAATCAATATAAGTGATATGATATGGCCATCATCATCTTGTGCTTGTGATTCCATCTCCAAGCACCGCCATGATCACCATCGCCACCGGCGCGACACCTTGATCTCCATCGTAGCATCGTTGTCGCCTCGCCAACTATTGCTTCTACGACTATCGCTATCGCTTAGTGATAAAGTAAAGCAATTACATGGCGCTTGCATTTCATACAATAAAGCGACAACCATATGGCTCTCGCCGATTGCCGATAACTCGGTTACAAAACATGATCATCTCATACAATAAAATATAGCATCACGCCTTGACCATATCACATCACAACATGCCCTGCAAAAACAAGTTAGACGTCCTCTACTTTGTTGTTGCAAGTTTTACGTGGCTGCTACGGGCTGAGCAAGAACCGTTCTTACCTACGCATCATAACCACAACGATATTTCGTCAAATAGACTCCGCTTTAACCTTCTCAAGGACCGGGCGAGCCACACTCGGTTCAACTAAAGTGAGAGAGACAGACACCGCCGGTCACCTTTAAGCAACGAGTGCTCACAGCGGTGAAACCAGTCTCGCGTAAGCGCACGCGTAATGTCGGTCCGGCCGCTTCATCTCACAATACCGCTGAACCAAAGTATGACATGCTGGTAGGCAGTATGACTTGTATCGCCCACAACTCACTTGTGTTCTACTCGTGCACATGACATCAACGATAAAACCAGGCTCGGATGCCACTGCTGGGGAACGAGTAATTTCAAAAATTTTCCCACGATCACACAAGACCATGGTGATGGCATAGCAACGAGAGGGGAGAGTGTCCGCCCACGCACCCTGAGACCGAAAGCGAAGCGTTATAACAACGCTGTTGATGTAGTCGACGTCTCCACGATCCGACCGATCCAAGCACCGAACGACGGCACCTCCGAAGTTCTGCACACGCTCAGCTCGATGACGATCCCCGGACTCCGATCCAGCAAAGTGTCGGGATGAGTTCCACAAGACGACGGCGTGGGACGATGTTGATGTTCTATCGTCGCAGGCTTCGCCTAAGCACCGCTACAATATGACCGAGGTGGAATATGGTGGAAGGGGCACCGACACGGCTAAGGAACGATCACGAAGATCAACTTGTGTGTCCTAGGGTGCCCCCCTGCCCCCGTATATAAAGGAGCAAGGGAGGGAGGAGGCCGGCCCTATGTTTGGCGCGCCAAGGGGAGTCCTACTCCCACCGGGAGTAGGATTCCCCTTTTCCTAGTCCAACTAGGAATCCTTCCATGTAGGGGGAGGAAGGGAGAAGGAAGTGGAGGAGTAGGAAAGGTGGCCGGCCCCCCTTTCCCTAGTCCAATTCGGACTAGAGGGGAGGGGGGGCGCAGCAGCCTTTTTCCTCTTCCCACTAAAGCCCATCAAGGCCCATTACTTCTCCGTAACTCTCCGGTACTCGAAAAATACCGAATCATTCGAACCTTTCCAACTCCGAATATAGTCGTCCAATATATCAATCTTTACGTCTCGACCATTTCGAGACTCCTCGTCATGTCCCCGATCTCATCCGGGACTCGAACTCCTTGGTACATCAAAACTCATAAACTCATAATATCACCGCCATCGAAACCTTAAGCGTGCGGACCCTACGGGTTCGAGAACTATGTAGACATGACCTAGAACTATTCTTGGTCAATAACCAATAGCGGAACCTGGATGCCCATATTGGTTCCTACATATTCTACGAAGATCTTTATCGGTCAAACCGCATAACAACATACTTTGTTCCCTTTGTCATCGGTATGTTACTTGCCCGAGATTCGATCGTCGGTATCCAATACCTAGTTCAATCTCACATCGGCAAGTCTCTTTTCTCGCTCCGTAATACATCATCTTACAACTAACACATTTAGTTGCAATGCTTGCAAGGCTTATGTGATGTGCATTACCGAGAGGGCCCAGAGATACCTCTCCGACAATCGGAGTGACAAATCCTAATCTCAAATATGCCAACCCAACATGTACCTTCGAGACACCTGTAATGTACCTTTATAATCACCCAGTTACGTTGTGACGTTTGGTAGCACCCAAAGTGTTCCTCGGCAAACGGAGTTGCATAATCTCATAGTCATAGGAACATGTATAAGTCATGAAGAAAAGCACTAGCAACAAACTATACGATCAGGTGCTATGCTAATGGAATGGGTCATGTCAATCAGATCATTCAACCAATGATGTGATCCCGTTAATCAAATAACAACTCCTTGTTCATGGTTAGGAAACATAACCATCTTTGATTAACGAGCTAGTCAAGTAGAGGCATACTAGTGACACTCTGTAGGTTTATGTATTCACACATGTATTATGTTTCCGGTTAATACAATTCTAGCATGAATAATAAACATTTATCATGATATAAGGAAATAAATAATAACATTATTATTGCCTCTAGGGCATATTTCCTTCAGCGCTGGGGCCCACGTGCAAGGGACGCGGCAGCCCACGAGCGGGCGCTCGTCCCCGCTCCCGAGCGGGACGAGGACAAGGCGGCGGCGGCCGGCGGTCAACGGCGATGGGGAGGCGCGGGGAGGCCGGGACGGTGCCGCAGGTGGTCGGATCCGGTGGAGGACGTGGTCGGGGACCCGTTCCCGGCGTCGGCGGCGAGACCTCAGGCGGCGGCGGTAGCTCCTGGAAAAAGAGAGAGAGGGATCTGAGAGAGAGAGAGAAGGAGAGGAAGGAGACGGGAGAGAGAGGGAGGCGGCGACCTGGCAGGGCGGCACGGGCGCCAAATGACGGGCCGGAGGAGGCCGCAGCGGATCCGCTGGGTTGCCGGGCGGCGACGGCGGAAGGAAACGCCGCACCGAGCTGGAGGTGCGGGGCGAGGCGGGAGAGGGCGGCGGCGCTGGGTCGGGCCGACCCGGCCCAGATGGCTTGGCTTGAGCAAGGCTGGCTCGAAGCGGATGGGGGCGCTGGAGGGAGGCAGGGCGACGCGTGGCGCCGGGCTGACCTCTAGGGAAGGCCAAATGGCGGAGGGAGGCTGGCGGGCGCGAAACGGAGGGAGTTTGGTGGCGCGGGGCTCGAGGAGGGGCTTGGCTGCCAAAAATGGAAGGAGGGTGTCCATATATAGGCAAGGATGGCTAGGGTTTGGGTTCGTGGGGGTTTGGGACCTCGGATCTCGATCGGGCGGTTCCGGACGCGGGGGGGTTAGATGGCTGCAGGTGGACTGTAGAATGCCTCGAGCTGAGAAGAGAGAGAAACAGAGCGACCGGTGGCAGCTTCCGGATACCGAAAACGTCTCGACGCTAGGCCGACTATATCGCAGTTATAAATATAACGGTTAAGAAGTCAAACGAACTCGAACGCGATTTAAACTTGGCAGGCGGCCTGTCTACACTATAATAAGACCGCATGACAAGTTGCAACCCATTCCGAGAACATTTTATGCCACTAATAAAATAATATTTTGGAGGAAAGGGCGCGTGCAAGAGTGGACGGGCTCAGAACGGACAACGGAGAGAAACGGTGGAACACGAACGGATGCAAGTTTTATGAAAACGATGCCGATGCAATGCGCATGATGCTATGAGATGAGATGCATAACAAAAACAAAAAGCAAAACAATGACAAAACCCAACCACGAAGGAAATATCATAAAGCATCTCCAAAAAGGCAAGAGTCGGAGTTACTTAATATGGAAAGTTGTATCCGGGCGTTACAACACTCCACCACTACGAGAGGATCTCGTCCCGAGATCTAGGATGGCACCGGAGGGAAAATGAAGAGGAAGATGAGAGGTAAAACTAAGTTGCTTCTTTGACAAAAGAGTGAAAGCAAAGAACTTTGAGAGGTTGAGAAATATGAAGGAAACAAAACAACGAAGATTGCAAACAATCTGTTAGAAAAGAGGAACAAGGAACATTACGAGAGCTTGAAGGTTGCAAGGACATGGTTGACGAGCACAATGGACAAGAAGGAATTGAAACCATTCTGGTTGAAACGAGATAAGAATGATATAATCTGGACAGCACTCTGACTGAAAATGGAAGGAATTAGAATCATGAACTTGAGAAGATGGGATGATACTTGGTGAAATCAACAACACACTGCCTCTGAAACTATTGAAAGAATGGTACAAGGGGTAAAAAAACATTTCAGACCGCATTCCGGTTAAGGAAGCAGGCAAAACTTGATAAGATGAGAAAACTTGAATGGATGACACAACACTCCGGTTAAACGGATATTGCAAGAAAAAGAACATGATCTTGACAAAACGAGACGATGGGTCGAAGAGAGCAACATCACAATGCCTTCGGAACGAAAGAATAGAAGATAGATCTTTGGAATAACAGAATGAAGAAGAAAAATGTCAACTTCGCCACAAAAGAGCTTGGAAAGCATCCTTGCAACGAAGAATTGAACGGAGTTTTTGCCAAGAGAACAACGAAAAGCACAAGCTTGTTGTGGGCTTATGGCAAACATCTCAAAATTATGAGGTGAGTTTCTGCCACCAACGGAAACAAATGATTGGATTTATATCAACAAGGAGACGAGAAACTTATTTCACCGAGAGGACAAATGAAGAACTTGGGTCATTTATAAGCACCATAAATAGCAACAATCCTTAGGGAAAGCTTTAGGTGAAATATAGTCCAAGATAACTCCAATGAAGAGATTGATGGATTTAAAATACCTCAATCTTGACAACATGTGAATCATGAAACACGAACTCAAATTGTCGAGAATGACATAACACCACCTCAAATGATAAGGTAGAACGAATTGCACTTCGGAATGCAAGATGAAGAATACTTGAACTCCTCAAAACAAAACATGTGTTGGAAGACCATGTTTATTTTGAAGTATGGCTTGACGGATCTTAACTCCGCGAGAAATCTTGATGAACAATAGAAGAATGAAAAGAATCCTTGAGGAAGCACCATGTAGAGCCTCCATGATGAACTCCGGTAAACAAAATGGTGATAGAGAGAAAGAGAAGTTGAAAACACCAGGTGAAGTCTTGTAGTGATTTAGATTGATCTTCGTGATGATGAGAGCTTGGAACTCCAGGAAAAGAAAAGATGAACAACTGAAATCAAGAATTTTGATGAACCTCCGGAATAAGGAATTGAACTTACTCGATGAAACAAGAATAAGAATTACATTATGCTGATCCTTCACCAATTAAAATTGATGGCAAGCAATGGATTTGGCATACTACTTATTCTCGTAGAAAGGATTAAAAGAGATATTTCTCAACTTGGGAAGGTCTTCATCGAACCACCGGTAGGACTGAAAAGAACGAAAGAATCTATATGATAACGAAGGAAGAGAACTCTTGAACGAACCACCGTAATAATTGAGAATGAATGAAGAAAAGAGAACGAATCACCGGGAAGAATTAGAAAAACGAATGAAGATATTTGAGGGGATTTAGATACAAGTGAACGAATAGATGACGAGCTGATTGGAGAATACTTGAATGATGCACCGGTAAGATTTGGAGAACAAGAGCTGAAACGCTGGAATGAATAATTCTGAGATGATGGGCTCCGGAGAATCAAACTGAAAAGACTCCTGAAATGCTCCGGGTGGGTGAAAAGAATTCTCACAATCTAAAACCATTATGAGAGGATGGCATCAAACTAGAACCATGAATCTTGAAGAGAATGGAGCAAGATTTAAGAGAAACTCTTCTTCAGTCTTCAAAATCCGAGAATGACGACGAGAAACACCACCATGAATTGTTGAGGCACTCCGGAATGAAAATTAGAAAGGTTGAACCAACGCTGAAAAGAATTTGGAAGATCTTGGAGAAAGACATTTGACTGATGATAACTCATTCTTACGTCAAACTTTGAAAAGAATTTGGGAATAGCCCCGGAAAATTAAAAGAGTCCGGTAAGATCCTGGAAAAAAGACCTGTGGGTTAGGGCCCACTCAAAAGAAACACCGTTGACCGATTGCTTGAAAAGAGAGATTGCACCGGTTGAACTAAATGGGTTGAATGAGATAACATCCTCAAAATAACTTGAGTGAATTGAGAATGGAAACTTGAATCTTCAGAGATATCTTCATCACTCCCAACCAAATGAATAGCGAGAAGTGAATGATTAAGAGATGCACCGACATGGGAAAGCATTTGAAACGATGAAAAGAATACGATCAACACTGAAAACTTGACTTAAATCCACCGGAGAAGAAAATTAGAATGGAACAATGATAAGGTTAAAGCTTCCTTAGCGTCTTCATGAGAAATCACCGGATAAAACATTTAAGGAAAAGAATGAAGAAACTTCACTCAATAAAATTGATACTTGATTAAGAAATCTGAGTCCTTGAAGAAAAAGGGTGGGAGGGCGGGAAAACAAAGGCAACTTGGGCCGGATGAAACGAACACCGTTGAGAAAAACTTAGAGTTGATCTTGCGAATGTTGGAATGATCGGATCCACTTGAAGAGAAGCACGCTGGTTGGAAAGGAATTAACATGGCAAGCTCAGTGATCAAGAAGGATTAGTATTCACATAGAAATATGAGAACACCATTTAGAATAAGGTATGGAATCAACACTTGACTTCGAAGCAACTCGAATACCACAAAACAAAACAAAAACAAAGGATTGGCTTCAAGAATGAGCCGGAACAAACACATGATAGAGATTTCGCCCAAAGTGTTCGTGGTGGGGCCCACACGGACACGACGATAGCGGACGTCACGAATGACAAACAAGACGCCCCGAATCAGCATAGCCAAGGATTCTTTAAGACGCCTCGCGACCATCGTAAATCGACCGTGAATGGGCGGACCACTAGACGTTGAACTCCAATCTCAAATCATACATCCGTCGGAAAGAATATCCCGTAAGCTACTAGAATTCCCACCTATAAACTCCGAAACTTTCTGGTTATGCAATCTGGTGTTGGGGATACAGGGACACAAAATATATCACCCAAACTAACAATACCTAGATCCAAATTGTATCCATCCGTCAACACATAACCAAGAAATCCTCGGAAATCGTGTACCTCGACCTTCAAAAACATCCGTTATACAAGTCATGGCAATACTCCAAGACTCGCCCAAGATCGGGCTATCGGGTTATCTCACCAACAACTTCACAAAAGAGATTTCGATGTCGGCAAAACTCGGTATTCCAGAACTGCAACGATAAAATTGTGACGACAACACCTCGGAGCTCAACTCCCCGGACACCGCCACAACCCCTAAATGTCGAGGCACCAAGAACAATGTTCTCGCCACAAAACCATCGAACGATTCCAAGATACCAGCGTGATCCTAAAAAATTTTTAGTGAAATTTGGGAGAGAAAAGTCAAAACTCTACGTCAGATACCTCACCAGAGCGATTTAAGGACCGAGGAGTAAAAGAATCCTAATCTCCGATATATATAATCCTAAGACTCAAAATATTTTCCATTCTAGACTCAACAACGCCAAAGAAACAATCAAGTAGGGGCTCCTAAGTCGGGAAGGCTCGATTACCAACTTGTCACGCCTCGATGCGGCTATATCTCCCACGTGTCGAAGCACGACTTAGAGGCATAACCGCATTGAAAGCAATGTCGCAAGTGAGGTAATCTTCACACAACCCATGTAATACATAAGGGAAAGAGATACATAGTTGGCTTACAATCGCCACTTCACACAATACATGAGTAAAGCATTACATCATACAGATACAATCAAGGTCCGACTACGGAACCAAAATAAAAGAAGACTACCCCAAATGCTACACAGATCCCCGATCGTCCCAACTGGGCTCCACTACTGATCAACTGAAATGAAACAACACAAAGAACAAGATCTTCATCGAGCTCCTCCTTGAGCTCGGATGCGTCACCTGCACGGTTTCATCGGCACCTGCAAACTGGTTTTGAAAGTATCTGTGAGTCACGGGGACTCAGCAATCTCACACCCGCGAGATCAAGACTATTTAAGCTTAAGGGTAGGACAGGGTAGTGAGGTGGAGCTGCAGCAAGTTTACTAGCATATCTGGTGGCTACAATCGCAAAAGAGAGCGAGAAGAGAAAGCAAGGCACGGTCGAACAACTATGATAAAGAAGTGATCCTGAAACTACTTACGCCAAACATAACTCCAACACGTGTTCACTTCCCGGACTCACGAGAAGAGACCATCACGTTACACACGCCGTTGGTGTATTTTAATTAAGATCAACTTCGGTTTTCTACAACCGACATTAACAAATTCCCATCTGCCTAATAACCGCGGGCACGGCTTTGAAAGATAATACCCGCAGGGTGTCCCAACTTAGCCCATGATAAGCTCTCACGGTCAACGAAGGATATTCCTTCTACCGGGAAGACCCGATCAGTCTCGGAATCCCGGACTACAAGACATTTCGACAACAATAAAACAAGACCAGCAAAGCCGCCCGGATGTGCCGACAAATCCTGATAGGAGCTGCACATATCTCGGTCTCAGGGCACACCGGATGAGCCAGACGTCTGGTTGGCATAGACCCTGATTGCCTGTGGGGCGCCGGACATCGCTGGTTTGGGCCAGCACTCAAGGAGCACTGGTCCGGGGTTAAATAAAGATGACCCTTGAGTCTGCAGAACCCAAGGGAAAAAGGCTTAGGTGGCAAATGGTAAAACCAATGTTGGGCCTTTTGGAGAGTCTTATTCAAAGCGAACTGTCAAGGGGTCCCATAAATCACCCAACCGTAAGGAACGCAAAATCCGGGAACATAACACCGGTATGACGGAAACTAGGCGGCAAGAGTGGAACAAAACACTGCATAAGGCCGAGCCTTCCACCCTTTACCAAGTATATAGATGCATTAATTAAGTAAGATATATTGTGATATCCCAACAAGTAAACATGTTCCAACAAGGAACAACATCTCCATGTTCCAACAAGGAACAAACTTCATCTTCACCTGCAACTAACAACGCTATAAGAGGGGCTGAGCAAAGCGGTAACATAGCCAATCAACGGTTTGCTAAGAGAGGATGGTTAGAGGTTTGACATGGCAATGTGGGTGGCATGATATAGCAAGTGGTAGGCATCGTAGCATAGGCATAGCAAAAGAGCGAGCAACTAGCAAGCAAAGATAGAAGTGATTTCGAGGGTATGGTCATCTTGCCTGAAATCCCGCAAGGAAGAAGAACGAGTCCATGAAGAAGACAAACGGACGAAGTCGAACGAATCCTCACAACTCCGGAACGAAACCGAAGCTAACGAGAGAAGCAACCCGGAAAGAAGCAAACAACATAGTAAACACACAGTCATAAACATGGCATGATGCACAATCAAGTATGATGCATGTCCGGTTTAATGAGGCTTGGCATGACAATATGCACAAACAACACTACAAGTTAAGTGGAGCTCAATATGCAACGGGTTACATATTGACAAAACACCACATCACTTATTTAGTTCTCTCCTAGTAGGTACCCAACAATATTAAATGTTGATTAAACATGGCAAGAGGTGAAGCATGATGAAACTACCTATCTAGGCAAGTTTAAATGAGGCCGGAAACAACAAACAACAATTCCGGTAAAACCCCATATGCATATTTCGAATTTGGTACTGTTCTGCCCTAAACACAATTTTTAATGTTGTTAAACATGCAAAGTAATGCTACCATGTTAATCCATGCATTTTTCTACCCCATTTACATATATAATTTATTTAAATCCGAGCTACGGTTATTTAGTTATGAAATAGATCATTTTAGCATGGCATATTAACAAATTTAAATAGACAGCAAGTTAAACATTTTAACATGGGATGAAAGTGGCATATTATTAATCTACACAATTTTCTGAGCATATTACATATAAAGTTTGTTTAAATCCGAAGCACGGTTAATTAATTATTGATGCATGAACATGGAGGGTTTTTCTGCAAAATAGTAATTTACTGGATAATTAGTAAATTCGTTCGTGAAAAAAAAAACAATGACTCGGGCCGAATCTGCAGGCTGGCCCAACAGGAGGAAAACACAGAGGGGCTGGGGCCACCCATAAATTTGAGGCCCGTTTGGTGGAGAGGGAGGCCGGCTGTGGGGGCTGTCTTGGCCGGGCCTCGAGGAGGCCGGGCTGGGCTGGATCCAAGGGCGCTGGGGCCCACGCAGCAAGGGACGCGGCAGCCCACGAAGGGCTCGTCCCGCTCCCGAGCGGGACGAGGACAAGGCGGCGGCCGGCGGTCAACGGCGATGGGGAGGCGCGGGAGGCCGGGACGGTGCCGCAGTGGTCGGATCCGTGGAGGACGTGGTCGGGGACCCGCTTCAGCGGCGGGGGCAGACCTCGGCGGCGGTAGCTCTGGAAAAGAGAGAGAGGGATCTGAGAGAGAGAGAGAAGGAGAGGAAGGAGACGGAGAGAGAGGGAGGCGGCGACTGGCAGGGCGGCACGGCGCCCGGCGACGGGCGGAGGAGGCCGGCAGCGGGATCTCGCTGGGTTGCCGGGCGGCGACAATGGTCGGAAACGCTCGCACCGAGCTGGAGGTGCGGGCGAGGCGGGAGCGGGCGGCGCGCTGGGTCGGGCCGACCGGGCCCAGATGGGCTTATGCTGGACGGGGCTGGCTCGGGCGGATGGGGGCGCTGGAGGGAGGCAGGGGCGACGCGTGGCGCCGGCTGACCTCTAGGGAAGCGCCAAATGGCGGAGGGAGGCTGGCCGGGCGCGGAAACGGAGGGAGTTTGGTGGCGCGGGGCTCGAGGAGGGGGCTTGGCTGCCAAAAATGGAAGGAGGGGTGTCCATATATAGGCAAGGATGGCTAGGGTTTGGGTTTAGGGGGGTTTCGGGACCTCGGATCGCGATCGGGCGGTTCCGGACGCGAGGGGGGGTTAGATGGCTGCAGGTGGACTGTGTAGAATGCCTCGAGCTGAGAAGAGAGAGAAACAGAGCGACCCGTGGCAGCTTCCGGATACCGAAAACGTCGACGCTAGGCCGACTATATCGCGTTATAAATATAACGGTTGGGCAGTCAAACGAACTCGACGCGATTTAAACTTGGCAGGCGGCCTGTCTACACTATAATAAGACCGCATGACAAGTTGCAACCCATTCCGAGAACATTTTATGCCACTAATAAAATAATATTTCGGAGGTGAAGGGCGCGTGCAAGAGTGGACGGGCTCGAACGGACAACGGAGAGAAACGGTGGAACACGAACGGATGCAAGTTTTATGAAAACGATGCCGATGCAATGCGCATGATGCTATGAGATGAGATGCATAACAAAACAAAAAGCAAAACAACAGACAAAACCCAACCACGAAGGAAATATCATAAAGCATCTCCGGAAAAGGCAAGAGTCGGAGTTACGAATATGGAAAGTTGTATCCGGGGCGTTACACACCATGACGCTGTCGGTCTCGCGCCTCCTGAGATGGACGCGGCACGTGAACGGACGCCGAGGTTTGCGCCGCCTTGTCCTTGGACTTAGCAGCGGGGCTCCCTCGTCGACGTCCGCTCTTCCGCCGGCGTCTTCCCCACCACTCGTCGGCTCCTGTGGTGGTGGGTTTGATGCGGACGGCTCTGTTGCCGCCGAAGCCTTCTTCTTCGGCATGTTGATGAAGATGATGAAGATGTTGCTCGTGTGAACGCCGGATCAGGTTCACACAGCCTCGACGCCCCTACCGGGCGCGCCAAAGATGTCGGGAGGTTGATCGAACTCACTTAACACCTATGGGACCGGCGGACCGAGTCCCTTTGGTTCGGTGGGGCGCGGAGATTGCACGAAGAGCAGATCGAGGCGAAACACACGAGCAGTTTACCCAGCTTCGAGCTCTCCGAGAGAGAATACTCCTACCGCTGCTTGTCCGGTTGTATTGTGTTCTTGCTAGGGAGCACCGAGAGCTACAAAACCTAGCTTGAGTGTGTGTAGTCTCGAATGAGTCGAACCTCCCCACGCTATGCATGGGCCTCCTTTTATATGCTCAAGGGGTCACCAACAGGTGGCAACGTAGACAATGGCAAAAATGGGAAAATGAGCTGCGGTTGGTACAGCTACTTTGTACAGTGTATTCTACCTAACTCTGACGGCAGGGGACAAAAGCAATAAATGCCCATCCATGTCGCCTAAACAGGCAGAAGGGACCGTCGTGGGCGCCACCGCTGCCACGATGGCACTCTCTGAAGAGCCGCCATCGCTGCTCTCCGCTGGCTGCACAGCCTCTTGAGACGCATGCCCGAATGGTCCCATGGCGACACGCTGGTGGATGAGCTGGAGCGGAGATAAAGAGAGGTTGCCCGCCGCGGCAAGCGCCTTGCCGCGGCTGAATCCTTGTCGCGCCCGGAAGCTTTTCGCTCAATGGGCCTTCCAGGCAAGCTCCTCTTGCCGCGGTCTTGTCTTCTGCGTGCCTTGAGTGGCCTTCCCGGCAAGCTCCTCTTGCCGGGGCCTTGTCTCCTTGGCTTAAATACTTTGTTCTTGAATGGCTCCAAAGGAACCACTGAGGACCTTGGCGGTCACCAGGCAAGCCTTGCCGCGGGGCACTGCGACTGCCCGTGCACGAGTTCGGGATACTAGGGTACCCCTACTCTAGTACACCGACAGTTATCATTGTTGAGAGGTTGCACTAGTGAAATTACGGACCCTAGGCCTGATTTTCAAGCATTGCAATACCGTTTTTGTTTATTCAGATTATAAAAATATATTTCTACCATCCATATTACACTTTATCACATCTCTTCGCCGAACCAGTGCACCTATACAATTTGCCATTGTATTGGGTGTGTTGGGGACACAAGAGATTTCTTGTATTTGGTTGCAGGGTCATTTGAGAATGACCATCTTCATCCTACGCCTCCCATGGATTGATAATCCTTAGGTCATCCACTCTACTGTCCTACAAAACTCTGCGCTTCGAGGCCCAACACGAGTCTACAAGAATAAAGTTGCGTAGTAGACATCAAGCTCTTTTCTGGCATCGTTGCCGGGGAGGTGAGCGCATTAAGGTGTATCTTTAGATCTTGCAATTGAATCTTTTAGTTCCTAGTTTTATCACTATTTTGGTTTATAAAAGAAAACTACAAAAAAATGGAATTGAGGTTGCATCATATTATTGATCATCTTTATAATATCTTTCTTGAAAATGATGGATCAAAAAATTGTGCCTAATTGTTAGAATAAGAAGTCAATAAAATGTTTGACACAAAATATTTGAATGATGAGCATGATTGCAATGTTGTTAGTATGAATTCTTTGAATATAAAAAATGCTAATGATTGCACAAGTCATGACAAAAATGTTTCTTATAAGCATGGCAGTTTTTGCGGAGTGAATTGGGAGTGCAATTGCACACCAAAAAGGGCAGGTAGATTTTTTAAGAAGCATACATATTTAGAAACGAAAAATTTGCAAGAGAGGCTAGATGATTGTGCAAAAAGATGTAATTTTTTTCGCCATCCTTGTGAACTTTGCAATGAATGTGGTCATTTAAATCTCAAATGCAAATTATTTCATGATCAAATCATATCCAAAAATTGTGATAACTTCATTACCCTTGAGTATCATAAAGAGCTTAGCCTTCTTTGGGGTATGAAGAAATGAAACGTATAACTAAGGGTTTTCCAAATCCCGAGAGATTTTTGGATTTTGATCTAGAAGAAATATATATGTTTTGTGCGATAAATTGCATTTAGAATACTTATATTGCCAACTATCTGTCGCTGTACAAAAGTAGGGGCCTTCTGTACCCCTTTACTTGTGCACGGGCAGTTGTAGCCACACCTGCGGCCACGCATGGTAGGGCAGAGGAAGCAAGGAACATGACTACTAAAGCTACGCTGAGACCCGAGGCGCGAAGAGCGAAGGGGCAAGGTGGGTTTCCCCTGGCAAGAGGCTTGCCGGGGACAACCTACGCTGCCCCGGCAAGGGCCTTTCCGGGGAAACTTACCCTACACCAGCAAGACTGCCACCCTTGAGCCTAAGAGTTCCGACACCATCAACAACATTGGACCCAAGGCTTGGGAGGCGCCTGCATGGTCGCATGCAGATCTTTGTGAAGACAAGAGGCCTGCAAGACTAGATGAGAACCAGAAGACGAAGGCCCCCGGCAAGACCCTTGCTGGGGACGCCCACAAGACCCCACCAAGACCCTTGCCGGGGCCCCGGCAAGACCCTTGCCGGGGACATCTGTGGGGCCACAACCATGCCTGCACTTCCCAAGGTTTTGCTGCCCCATGGCCGTTCCGACGCAGCAGCCAGCCTGCCAACTAGGCACGCACCTACGTGCCAGCATGCAGCTTCTAGGCCAACCAGGCAAGCACCTGCATGGTGGCATGCAGATCTTCGTGAAGACCCTGCCACCGCACCAGCGCAGCAGCCAGCCAGCCAGCGTGGCGCTGCATGCCTCGTCACACTTGAACGCACGTCGAAGCGAGGCGAGGCAGCGACGGACGAGACAAGCTTCCTTGTTGTCCCCAATAAAGCAAGAGGACACGTCGACAGCGCATTAAATGTGTTTTGTCCCACGATGTTAGGGATAGACTTGTACACTGTACATACTTTCCACCTCTTGTGTGCCACTATGGCGACCCCTTTTCATATAGAAGGAGGCCCGAGCCGTACTGGGGAAGGATTCGGACTTTTTGGGCTAGGCATGTACCGCAGCTAGTTCAAGATCTCAAGAACACCAAATATACACCAAAGCAGGACTAGGGTACTACGCATCACTTGCAGCCCGAACCTGGATAAAATTCCCCCGTGTTGATCTTCTAAACCTGCTCTTTTTACAGCCCCGCGCCCTGGCAACCGTAGTAGGGATTCCCTGTGATCCCATAGGTGTCGTTCTTGAACGCCGACATCTTTGGCGCACCTGGTAAGGGAGCGCAAGCTGTTGAAAATCTGGTCTTGAAGCCAACTCACCAACTTTATCATCGCCATGGCCCCCAGGAAGAAGGGGATCACAGTGATCGGGACGCACGGAGCCGGCCCGTCCGCACCAGTGCGGGCGGGCAATGGGGTGGCCGCGGGCGGTGCCGGAGGCACGGCCTGTGAGCATCCACGACACTCTGGCAATCGGCACCAAGCAAGCGTCGTCATTCGGGCCCAAGACGACGAGCCACGCGTTGCTGGGTCCGGAAGCGGGGCCGTGCTGCCCATGGGCGGCGCGGCAGCCTCTATGACGCCCTTGCCGGCGCCCGCGCCGCGACCTTCCCAGGCCGTGCGCAATGAGCAACACAACGACGACGGTGCCCCTGGGCGCCACCGCGGGAAGTGACCTTTGCGTCATTCTCAGGACGCGTCGGGCCGGCGTGCACGCCTGGACGCAGGAGGGAGCGGTGGCGACCGCGAGACCGTGATAGAGCTCCTTCTAACATGGTTATAAGTTGAAGTGCATCATGGTCCATGCAGCTTTCGCTACCTCCCACGCCAGTGGAAGCATTGGCGCGCGTGCAGCTGCTCCTTGACTTCTCTCCTGCTGCGGAGAAGCTCGACGAGTGGAGAGCCACCATTCGGAGCCTCATCAGCTTCGCCAACAAAGATGAATCGCGACTAGCGGGACCCTCGTGCCGGCGCTCCTTAGAGCCAGCACACGCCGATGGTGGGAGGACCGGAGGCGTTGCAACCACGGTGCACTCACCTCCCCCACGCCAGCAACTGCAGCCGCTGGCTCATCGGGCCGACGCCTGTGACGATGTTTCCATAGCGTCGTCCGACCCACGAGCCCGCCACGACCAACGTCAAGTTCTTCGAGAGCGAGCCCAGGTGGATGCTTGGACCACCATCAAGCGGTGCCGGGAAGCGCGCTATCAGTCAGATAGGCGTGCGGGATCCACTGTGGACCACCCAACATCGGGGGGTTCCGGCGACCTACCCTACGAGATGGGTTGTCAGGCCTTTACCCGTGAGCTGCGGCAGTTCGAGTGGCCCTCCCACCGCACGTTCAAGCCTGATGTTGGGGAGAATTACAATGGCTAGACTCACCCGTCGGAGTGCCTCAGCATCTACACTATCGCGATGCAAGCCGTCGGGGCTCGCGACGACAAGTTGCTTGCCAATTACTTTCCGTTGGCACTTAAGCCCAACGTCATGTCATGGTTGCTGCACTTGCCAGTGGATTCCATCTCTTCTTGGTCGGATCTATGCCACGAGTTTGTTGGCGCCTTTCCCAGAGGCCACCAAGCTCCTGGCCAAGCAAGTGACTTGCATTTCATCCCCCAGAAGGATGGCAGGAACTTGCGCAAGTACATCCAAAGGTTCAGCCTTGTGCAGTACAACATCCCAGATGTTCACCCCACCACCGTCATCAGTGCGTTTCATCAGAACATGCACAACTGCAAGATGCGTGAAGAGGTGGCGATGAACTAGGTCAAGGATATAGCCGAGCTTTATGTTTTGGCTGACAGATGTGGTCGGGCTGAAGAAGGAAGGAAGTACCCCGGCGAAGACGCCGATGCGGAAACCGACTCCACAGACGAAGACGCCGCCGCCTCAGCAAAGAAGGGCCGATGTCGCAATAGGAAGCGTAAGGGCAAGACAATTCTTGATGTTGAGGGATCCGGTGACCCTTGCGCCACCAAGAAGGCCAAGGCTGACGACTCCGACAAGGAAGTTGCCAGGTGTGCCGCTTGCCGGGCCTTGGTGGCTGCCGACAAGCCAGGAGGCTCCGACAAGCAGTACTGCAAGATCCATCACACCAAGGGCCACCACCTCCAGAACTGCCGACGGGTTGTGCTGCTTGTAGAGAAACAGAAAGCCGAATATGAGAGGCGTGATAAGGAGATGGGCCAAGATGGTGATGAGGGGTCCGGCAAAAAGCGTGGCGGCCAAGGAGGTCACCGTGACAAGGATAATCAACAAGAGGGGCCCGCTCGGGGCCGTGACAAGAAGGAGGAAGATGATGATCATGGTGAGGACGACTAGTCTGGTGAGCGCGAGTTCCAGAAGGCTACGGAGGCCATGTGCATCGACGGTGGCGCCTCGTTGCATACCTCTCACCGCCAGCTGAAGCAGTGGGCATGTGAGGTCACTGCGGCAGAGCCATCATTCGATGCCCAGAAGCCACTGAAGTGGTCCAGTACACCTATCATATTTGACACCGAGGATCACCCTAATCGCACAACTGCGGTCGGGTATTTGCCGTTGTTGGTATCACCAACAATACACAACCTCAAGGTGACAAAGGTGCTAGTTGATGGTGGGGCCGGTCTGAACTTGATCTCGCCTACTGTGATCGACAGGCTGCAAATCCTGATGGAGATCTCGAGGAGACATGCACGTTTCAAGGAGTCAACCTAGGGAGGAGTCAGCCGAAAGGTAAAATCACATTGCCCGTCACATTCGGGGGTGAGCTGAATTACAGGACGGAGAAGATTGTTTTTTATGTCGACAAGATCCCCTTGCGCTACAATGGGATCCTTGGCCGCCCGGTGCTGGCCAAGTTCATGGCGGCATCACATAATGCCTAGAACACGTTGAAGATGCCCGGGCCCCTGAGCATCATCACCGTCTCCTCTGACAAGAAAAATGCACTCATCTGCACCGACCGACTCTACCGGGAGGCAGTTGCAGCAACTGCCGCCAAGGCACTTGCTCCTGCCGTTGTAGCTCCAGGAGGGAAGAAGACCGGCAAGACCTCCTGCGCCCACTCCGGCAAGCGCGCCTCTTCGGAGTGCAGCGCTCTCGTCGAGGACGTGCCAGAGAGCTCCACCGGGAAGAGTAAGAAATCCAAGGCAGCACCACCAGAGACCAAGAAGGTGCCCGTTAAGGAGGACGGCACGGGCGGGGCTTTTACTATAAGCTCCACCCTTGACAGCAAATATGAAATCGCGCTCGTCGCCTTCCTGCGGGAGAATGTCGATGTGTTTGTGTGGCAAGCATCCGACATCCCCGGCATTCATAGGGATGTGATTGAGCACCATCTTGCTGTCTGTCCTCACGCGCGGCCCGTCAAGTAGAAGGTCAGGAAGCAAGCTTTGGAGCGGCAAGAGTTCATCATCGAAGAGGTCAAGAAGTTGGAAGCAGCAGGTCTAGTCAGAGGAGTGCTTCACCCCACGTGGTTGGCCAATCTAGTGGTGGTGAATAAGGCAAATGGGAAGTGGAGGCTGTGTATTGATTACACAAACATCAATAACGCCTGTCCAAAGGATCGTTTCCCTCTGCCACGCATCGACCAGATTGTGTACTCCACTGCCGGGAGTGACCTGCCATCGTTCCTCGACGCCTATTCAGGATACCATTAGATCTTCATGATGAAGGAAGACGAAGAAAAGACCGCGTTCATCACCCCATGTGGTACATATTGTTTTGTACGAATGCCTTTCAGGTTGAAAAGCGCTGGTTCAACGTTTGCACGAGCGGTCCAAATTGGTTTTGAAACCCAGCTACATAGAAATATGGAAGCTTATATGGATGATATAGTGGTCAAAACCAAGGACAGGGCCACGCTCGTGCAAGATCTAGAAGAAACATTTGCAAATTTGTGCAAGATCAACCTCAAGCTCAACCCAGAGAAGTGCATGTTCGGTGTCCCATCTGGCAAGCTTCTTGGGTTCTTTGTGTCTCAAAGCAGGATTGAAGCAAATCCCGACAAGATCAAAGCAATTGAGCAGATTGAGGTGCCAAGACGGGTCAAAGACGTCTGTAGGCTCGTAGGCTACGTTGCTACCCTGACTAGGTTCATCTCCAAATCTGCTGAGCACGCCCTCCCCTTTATCAAAGTTTTCAAAAAGGTGGGTCCAATGAAATGGACTCCAGAGGCAGAGGCTGCACTGCAAGATTTGAAGAGGTACCTCTCCTCAACGCCAATACTAGTCGTGTCCAAGCCACAGGAGCCATTGCTACTATATCTAGCAGCGACGAATCAAGTGGTCAGTGTCGCGCTGGTGTCACAGAGGGAAATTGAGGAGGAAGCAGCAGTGGCAGCAGAGCCGTCGGATGATGGGCCGAGGCTCTCCCTGGCAGGGCATGACGCCGGCAAAGAGGAACCCCCGGCAAGCCCCGGTCCCTGCAAGATAGGGTCGGCGCAGATGGGCGAAGTAGAGCAGAAGAAGAAGGTGGTGCAGCACCCGGTTTATTTTGTCAGTTCCCTCTTGCAGGGGGCTAGGTCGAGATATTCTGGTATGCAGAAGCTGCTTTTCGGCGTCCTTATGGCCTCGAGAAAGCTACGCAACTATTTCCAAGCACATGAGATCACTGTCGTCACCCGCCTTCCTTTGCAAAAAATCTTGCACAACCCGGATGCAACTGGGAGGATTCTGGATGGGTGTTGGAGCTATGAAGCTTTGGCCTCAAGTTTTAAAGCACCTCAACAATCAAGAGCCGAGCCTTGGCAGAGTTCATAGTAGAATGGACCGCAACACCCGACGAAGAAATTCAAGAGACCGCCCTTTCCGGCAAGGAGACGTGCCGCGATTGGGTCATGTACTTTGTTGGAGCTTTCTCACTACAAGGTGCTGGTGCCGGCGTGCTACTCGTCGCGCCCACCGGTGAGCGCCTCAAGTACGTGGTCCAGATGCACTTACCCCAGGAAAAATCGACGAAGAACATGGTGGAGTACGAGGGACTGCTTGGCGGTCTCAGGATCGCGGCAAACCTCGGAATCAGGAAGCTCATCATGAGAGGTGATTCGCAACTCATCGTGAAGCAAGTTAACAAGGATTACCAGAGCCTGTTGATGGAGGCCTATGTGGGTGAAGTGAGGAAGTTGGAAGAGCGTTTTGACGGACTGCAAGCAGAGCATGTTCCCCGAGCAGAGAACAACATTGCCAACGACCAGTCGAAACGCGCTGCCCTCAAGTTGCATGTGGAACCAGGTACCTTTGTGCTTCAATTAACTCAGCCATCTGTTGAACCATCAGCAGGACAGAACAAGCGAGGCAAGGCGGGCCCCAGCAAGTACTTTCCCGCCGAGCTCCCAGAAGCCACCGACAAGGGGGCTGCCTGGTGCCCCAAGCCTGCCGAGGAGCAGCAGTCTCCGGCAGGAGCTCAAGCCCTGGCCGTAGGGACAGCTACCCCTACGGCCGAAGACGAGCCTTTAGTCCTTGCCGTCGAGCCCCAGGCCCCAACATGGGCGCAACACACCGTCTGTTTCCTCCAAACAGGGGAGATCCCTGAGGAACAGGAAGAAGCAGAGAAGATATCCCAGCAGTCTAGCATGTACCAGTTTGTGGATGATGCCCTATACAGGAGAAGACCGAACGGCGTAAGATTGAAGTGTATTCCTCGGGTGGACGGACTGGAGCTGTTGGCAGAGATACATGGAGGCATGTGTGGTTCCCAAATAGGGTCGAGGTCCCTTGCCGGCAAAGCGTTCCGGCAAGGTTTCTTCTCGCCCACCGCCCTCCAGGATGCAACTGCACTAGTAACCAAGTGTGAAGTGTGCCAGTTCCATTCGAAGATGCTCCGTCAACTAGCTCAAGCTCTTCAGACAATCCCTCTTTCCTAGCCACTTTTGGTATGGGGGCTCGACATACTAGGCCCCTTTCCCCGTGCTGTCGGGGGCTTTGAGTACTTGTACGTTGCAATTGACAAGTTCAAAAAGTGGCAGGAAGTGGAGCCGGTGAGAAAGGTGATAGCACAGTCAGTCGTCAAGTTCTTCAAGGGGCTTGTCTACCGTTTTGGTGTGCCAAATAGAGTTATCACCGACAATGGCACGCAGTTCACGAGACGCACCTTCATGTAGTATATCCAAGACCTCGGCGGCAAGGTTTGTTTTGCTTCTATGGCTCATCCCAGAAGTAACGGCCAGGCTGAGAAGGCAAACGCAGAGGTGTTGTGAGGCCTCAAGACAAGGACTTTTGACAAGCTACACAAGTGCGGAAGGCGCTGCATTGATGAGTTTCCGACGATTCTTTGGTCGATCGGAATGACACCAAATTGAGCCACCAGCCAGACACCCTTTTCCCTGGTATACGGGGCAGAAGCACTTCTCCCCACAGAACTCATATACGGGTCACCTAGAGTGCTCGCATATGATGAGCTTGAGCAAGAGCAGTTGCGCCAAGATGATGCGACGCTCCTTGAGGAAGATCGCCTTCGGGCTGCTGTGCGAGCTGCTCGCTACCAGCAAAGCCTTGCGCCGCTACCATAGCCACAAGATTCATGCCTGAAACCGTGAGGAAGGAGACCTTGTTCTTCAGTGAGTTCAATCCGCCAAGAATTCCAACAAGTTGACGCCAAAGTGGGAAGGCCCTTATCGGGTAATACAAGTCACCAGGCCCGCTACAGTCTGCCTAGAGATCGAAGATGGGATTCCAGTGAGCAACTCCTGGAACATCGAACATCTTCGCAAGGTCTACCCATAAGGCGCGGTTGCCGGGCCTCCCGGCAGACCACTTTTTGTACAAGCCTTGCCAGCAAGGCATGTTACCCTTCGTACAAAGCCAAGCGCAGACACTGAGCATTAGATAAATAAATGAAGCGCTGGCGCCCTAGAATTACCATGCATGCTAGGTCGAGTCTCTCTCTCTGTTGGGGTCGATAGTGCTCGGAGGCAACTAACCCCTAGCATAGAGGTCGAGTGCGTGTCTTTCTGTCTCTTCCAGTTCTCTTTTGGTTCGCAGGATGCACAGGCGTTTTTGTAGAACCATTTGGCGAAAAGAAGATGGACCGACACCCCCACCCCGGCAAGCCAAGGTTGTCGTGGGCTGTAGATTCAGATAAGTCTTTTTTCCCCACTGTGCACTTCCGTATGAAGCTTAAACATATGGTAGTTTGTTCACTCCTAGGCCACCGTGCTCCCTCCTTCCTATTCCCAAGGACTCTCCTTTGGGCCGGAACTTGGTTGTAGTCGCGGTGGAAAGGGGATGAGCGAGGGGCCTAATCCTGTTTTGCCCCTACCTCCGCCAAGGGCGTGAGTGTGGTCAGGCTATAAAGCGGGAGGACAGCAAGGTTCATTGTTGGGCGATGTTGTTTGCTTAACATATATAACAAGGACTCGCTCCTTGGTGTGGGCCTCGCTCATGCACAAAAGAGACCGGCAATCCCCCTTTTCATTAATATGTTGATCAAGCAAGTACAACTCATATGGAATGTAAACATGAGCAAGGGGTTACAAGATCTAAATTCGACAAGTGCCCGCAGGCTTAAGATCTAAAAAAAGATAAGTTGCCCGTAATCCCTTTCTTATCCCTCTCCTCAGGGAGCGGATCAGGATAAGCAGGAGGGCGAAAGGAGCGCCTAGGCAAGGTACAAGTAGCAGAATACAACAAGAGAACGTCCTGGCGGCCGCCTAGAGGAAGGCTGGTGATGATGGTGCCGGGGAAGAAGCTGGAAGATGAGGCAGCGGGCCGCTAATACGCGACGAAGGCGTCGGTGCCATCACACTCCGACTTGATGGCCCGCCACCCGCCTTCTTCATCTTCTCCGGCACTCCAGCGCCAGCCGCCAGGAGCAACGACCCCGCGAAGTTCAAGGAGATGGCTCAAGGAGCCGCCACCAAGAGCTACACCTCCCCGGCAAACCACTCTTCCTGGGAGAAGGCCACGTGCAGATGGTGCTGCTGCCGGCGTCGCCTAGGGACGGGGCGTCCGACATCTAGTTGGACCCTTCCCCGTCATCCTTGCCACTGGTCCCCTCCTTATCGGCGTCGCTCGAGGAGGAGCTCTCGTCATCGGTCGAGCTCTCCACGCAGCACCCTAGCCTGTGTCCCGAGCGCCCGAAGACCTTGACAGAGAGCAGGTCGCTCTCCACTAACTTCAAGAGGAGAACATGCCCCTTCATCAAGCAATGGGCACGTGCGAAGGTTTTCCAGCCCGGATGAAGGAACATTACATGAGGGAAGGGGAACCTTGTGTTCACCCACATGTCGTCATTGCGACACCCCTTCATGTGATGCCTCAGCCTCGACGGCTGGTCGATGTCCAGATACCTCGTGAACGCGTTGGGAAGGTGAAGGCGGCTACGTGGAGGCTCACGCAGTTGCAGGATGACCTCCAGTGTCGTGTCCCCGACATGGCCGCTCGACGAAGCAGAAGGAGATGGAGGCAAAGATGATGACGGAGATGGAGATGACGCGGGTGTCCCCCTGCCGCGCCCGCCTCTTCCTCGACTACTGAGCCAACCGCGGCCCCGTCCGGCACCTCCACCTTGAGTGTGGCCTTCGCCTTGGGCGGCTGGCTCTTCCTTGACCGTCGCGGCTCTCTGGCGGGAAGAAGACCTGGTCGGCTCCGCGGAAGAACGGACACGGCCACGCCCTCTCGCCATGGCAGTGGATGGAGAATGGAGGCGAAGGGAAGACACGAGAAGATGCCTCCCCTCCTCCTCCTGAGTCCCTTTTCATAGCCGGGCGGGGAAGGCTAAAGACCGGCTCTACGCTTATGAAGAGCCCGTTCAAGTCCGGCTCATTAAGTTACAAGCGAAGTCATCAACAGCCCTCCCCGCCCAATCAAAGGCGCATAAGTATCAGCCATAGCGCGTCTTCCCATATCCCGCGCGTCTGTCACCTACGCCGTGCTGTGCATGTGGCATACGTGGCGAAAGGGGCCGGCGTAGGGGAAACATGGAACGGTGGTTCCAAGGCTAGGAGAGTAAATGTGCAGCGGCCCTGCAGTTTTCCCTCTTTTATAGGGAAGACGCATGCCGCCTCTTTACTATTCACCACGGGATGATGCAAGCATGTTGCGGTCATCCCACGCACGACCCCCACGTCACGCATTCAATGCGTGTCGTGGGGAAGCGCAACTAGCAAGGAGCTACCACAGTCAAGACTTTGCCACGCGCGCCCGCGCACCGTTCTGGGCCTGGCCCAACAACGCTCCGCGCTTATGTGTGGCCCAGGTCCGGGGGCTCCTGTCGGTGTACAAAAGTAGGGGCCTTCTGTACCCCTTTACTTGTGCACGGGCAGTTGTAGCCACACCTGCATCCATGCTTGGCGGGGCAGAGGACGCAAGGAACAAGACTACCAGAGCTGCTATGAACCCTACAAACAATTTCTATCTTTTGTTCTCCGCTAATAGGAACTCGGGAGTGATTCTTTATTGCACTTTGAGGGATAATCATATGATCCAACTATGTTAGCATTGTTGAGAGGTTGCACAAGTGAAAGTACGGACCCTAGGCCTGATTTTCCAGCATTGCAATACCGTTTTTGTGCTCGTTTACTATTTGCTACCTTGTTGTTTTTATTTATTCAGATTATAAATATATATTTCTACCATCCATATTACACTTTATCACATCTCTTCACCGAACTAGTGCACCTATACAATTTTCCATTGTATTGGGTGTGTTGGGGACACAAGAGATTTCTTGTATTTGGTTGCAGGGTCGTTTGAGAATGACCATCTTCATCCTACGCCTGCCATGGATTGATAAACCTTAGGTCATCCACTCTAATGTCCTACAAAACTCTGCGCTTCGAGGCCCAACACGAGTCTACAAGAATAAAGTTGCGTAGTAGACATCAAGCTCTTTTTTGGCGTCGTTGCCGGGCAGGTGAGTGCATGAAGGTATATCTTTAGATCTTGCAACTGAATCTTTTAGTTTCTTGTTTTATCACTAGTTTTGTTTATAAAAGAAAACTACAAAAAATGGAATTGAAGTTGCATCATATTATTGATCATCTTTATAATATCTTTCTTGAAAATGATGGATCGAAAAATTGTGCCTAATTGTTAGAAGAAGAAGTCAATAAAATGTTTGACACAAAATATTTGAATGATGAGCATGATTGCAATGTTGTCAGTATGAATTCTTTGAATATACAAAAAACTAATGATTGCACAAGTCATGACAAAAATGTTTCTTATAAGCATGTCAGTTTTTGCAGAGTGAATTGGGAGTGCAATTGCACACCAAAAAGGGAAGGTATATTTTTTAAGAAGCATAAATATTTAGAAACGAAAAATTTGCAAGAAGGCTAGATGATTATGCTGAAAGATGTAATTTTTTTGCCATCCTTGTGAACTTTGCAATGAATGTGGTCATTTAAATCTCAAATGCAAATTATTTCATGATCAAATCGTATCCAAAAATTGTGATAACTTGATTACCCTTGAGTATCATAAAGAGCTTAGTCTTCTTTTGGGGTATGAAGAAATTAAACGTATAACTAAGGGTATTCCAAATCCCGAGAGATTTTTGGATTTTGATCTAGAAGAAATATATATGTTTTGTGTTCTACATTGCATTTAGAATACTTATATTGCCAACTATCTATCGTTGTACAAAAGTAGGGGCCTTCTGTACCCCTTTACTTGTGCACGAGTAGTTGTAGCCACACCTGCGGCCACGCTTGGCAGGGCAGAGGAAGCAAGGAACAAGACTACTAGAGCTGCGCTGAGACCAGAGGCGCGAAGAGCAAAGGGGCAAGGTAGGTTTCCCCCGGCAAGAGGCTTGCCGGGACGACTTCCACGCCACCCGCAAGGGCCTTTCCGGGAAACTTACCCTACACCAAAGAAGATCGCAACCCTTGAGTCCGATGGGCCCGACACCATCAACAACATTGGATCCAAGGCTCGGGAGGCGCCTGCATGGTCGCATGCAGATCTTTGTGAAAATCAGAGGCCTGCAAGACTAGATGAGAACCAGAAGACGAAGGCCTCCGGCAAGACCCTTGCTGGGGAAGCCCACAAGACCCCGCCAAGACCCTTGCCGGGGCCCCGGAAAGACCCTTGTCGGGGACATCTGCGGGGCCACAATCAGGTCTGCACTTCCCAAGGTTTTGCTGCCCCATGGCCGTTCCGACGCAGCAGCCAGCGTGCCAACTAGGCACGCACCTACGTGGCAGCGTGCAGCCTCTAGACCAACCAGGCAAGCACCTGCATGGTGGCATGCAGATCTTCATGAAGACCCTGCAACCGCACCAGCGCAGCAGCCAGCCAGCCAGTGTGGTGCTGCATGCCTCATCACACTTGGACGGACGTCGAAGCGAGGCGAGGCAACGACGGACGAGACAAGCTTAATTGTTGTCCCCAATAAAGCAAGAGGACACGTCGGCAGCGCATTAAATGCGTTTTGTCCCACGATGTTAGGGATAGACTTGTACACTGTACATACTTTCCACCTCCTGTGTGCCACTTTGGCGACCCCTTTTCATATAAAAGGAGGCCCGAGCCGTACTGGGGAAGGATTCAGACTTTTTGGGCTAGGCATGCACCGCAGCTAGTTCAAGATCTCAAGAACAACAAATATACACCAAAGCAGGACTAGGGTACTACGCATCACTTGCAGCTTGAACCTGGATAAAATTCCCCCGCGTTGATCTTCTAAACCCGCTCTTTTTACAGCCCCGCGCCCTGGCAACCGTAGTAGGGATTCCCTGTGATCCCGTAGGTGTCGTTCTTGAACGCCGACATCTTTGGCGCACCTGGTAGGGGAGCGCAAGCTGTGGAAAATCTGGTCTTGAAGCCAACTCACCAACTTTATCATCGCCATGGCCCCCAGGAAGAAGGGGATCACAACGATCGGGTCGCCCGGAACCGGCCCGTCCGCACGAGCGCGGGTGGGCAACGGGGTGGCCGCGGGCGGTGTTGGAGGCACGGCCTGCGAGCATCCACGACACTCTGGCAATCGGAGCCAGGCAAGCGTCATCATTCGGGCCTAAGACGAAGAGCCACGCGCCGCTGGGCCGGATGCGGGGCCGTGCTGCCCATGGGCGGCGCGGCAGCCTCTATGAAGCCCTCGTCGGCGCCGGCGCCGCGACCTTCCCAGACCGTGCGCAATGAGCAACACAACGACGACGGTCCCCTTGGGCGCCGCCGCGGGAAGAGACCTTTGCGTCATTCTCAGGACGTGTCGGGCCGGCGTGCACGCCTGGACGCAGGAGGGAGCGGTGGCGACCGCAAGACCGTGATAGAGCTCCTTCTAACATGGTTAGAAGTAGAAGCGCATCATGGTCCATGCAGCTTTCGCCACCACCCACGCCAGTGGAAGCATTGGCGCGCGTGCAGCTGCTCCTCGACTTCCCTCCTGCTGCGGAGAAGGTCGACGAGTGGAGAGCCACCATTCGGAGCCTCATCAGCTTCGCCAACAAAGATGAATCGTGACTAGCGGGACCCTCGTGCCGACGCTTCGACGAGCCGGCACACGCCAATGGTGGGAGGACCAGAGTCGTTGCAACCACGGTGCACTCTCCTCCACCACGCTAGCAACTGCAGCCGCTGGCTCGTCGGGCCGACGCCTGTGACGATGTTTCCATAGCGTCGTCCGACCCACGAGCCCGCCGCGACCAACGTCAAGTTCTTCGGGAGCGAGCCCAGGAGGATGCTCGGACCACCATCGAGCGGTGCCGGAAAGCGCGCTATCAGTTAGATAGGCGTGCGGGGCCCACTATGGACCACCCAGCATCGGGGGGTTCCGGCGACCTACCCTACGAGATGGGTTGTCCGGCCTTTACCCGTGAGCTGCGGCAGTTCGAGTGGCCCTCCCACCGCACGTTCAAGCCTGATGTTGGGGAGAATTACAATGGCTAGACTCACCCGGCGGAGTCCCTCAGCATCTACACTATCGCGATGCAAGCCATCGGGGCTCGCGATGACAAGTTGCTTGCCAATTACTTTCCATTGGCACTTAAGCCAAACGTCATGTCATGGTTGATGCACTTGCCAGTGGATTCCATCTCTTCTTGGTCGGATTTGCGCCACGAGTTTGTTGGCGCCTTTACCGGAGGCCACCAAGCTCCTGGCCAGGCAAGTGATTTGCATGTCATCCCCCAGAAGGATGGCGAGAACCTACGCAAGTACATCCAAAGGTTCAGCCTTGTGCAGTACAACATCCCAGATGTTCACCCCACCACCGTCATCAGTGTGTTTCATCAGAACATGTGCAACCACAAGATGTGTGAAGAGGTGGCGATGAACAAGGTCAAGGATGTAGCCGAGCTTTATGTTTTGGCTGACAGATGTGCTCGGGCTGAAGAAGGAAGGAAGTACCCGGCGAAGACGCCGGTGCGGAAACCAACTCCACAGATGAAGACGCCGCCGCCTCAGCAAAGAAGCACTGATGCCGCAATAGGAAGCGTAAGGCCAAGACAGTGCTTGCTGTTGAGGGATCCGGCGACCCTGGCGCCACCAAGAAGGCCAAGGCTGACGACCCCGGCAAGGAAGTTGCCAAAAGGCCGCTTGTCGGCCTTGGTGGTTGCCGATGCCAGAGGTCCGGCAAGCATCTCGCAAGATCCATCGCACCAAGGGCCACAACCTCCAGAATTGCCGATAGGTTGAGCTGCTTTTAGAGAAACAGAAAGCCGAATATGAGAGGCGTGATAAGGAGAAGGGCCAAGATGGTGCTGAGGGGTCCGGCAAAAAGCGTGGCGGCCAAGGAGGTCACCGCGGCAAGGATAATCAACAAGAGAGGCCCGCTCGGGGCCGTGACAAGAAGGAGGAAGATGATGATCATGGTGAGGACGACGAGTCCGGCGAGCATTAGTTCCAGAAGGCTACGGAGGCCATGTGCATCGACGGTGGTGCCTCATTGCATACCTCTCACCGCCAGCTGAAGCAGTGGGCGTGTGAGGTCACTGCGGCAGAGCCATCATTCGATGCCCAAAAGCCACTGAAGTGGTCCAGTACACCTATCATCTTTGACACCAAGGATCACCCTGATCGCACAATTGCGGTCGGGTGTTTGCCGTTGTTGGTCTCACCAACAATACTCAACCTCAAGGTGACAAAGGTGCTAGTTGATGGTGGGGCCGGTCTGAACTTGATCTCGCCTACTGTGATCGACAGGCTGCAAAGCCCGATGGAGATCTCGAGGAGACATGCATGTTTCAAGGAGTCAACCCAGGGAGGAGTCAGCCAAAAGGTAAAATCATGTTGCCCGTCACATTCGGGGGTGAGCTGAATTACAGGACGGAGAAGATTGTTTTTTATGTCGACAAGATCCCCTTGCGCTACAATGGGATCCTTGGCCGCCCGGGGCTGGCCAAGTTCATGGCGGCATCACATTATGCCTACAACATGTTGAAGATGCCCGGGCCCCTGAGCATCATCACCGTCCCCTCTAACAAGAAAAATGCACTCATCTGCGCCAATCAACTCTACTAGGAGGCAGTTGCAGCAACTGCCGCCAAGGCACTTGCTCCTGCAGCTGTAGCCCCAGGAGGGAAGAAGACCGGCAAGACCTCCTGCGCCCACTCCGGCAAGGGCGCCTCTTCGGAGTGCAGCGCTCCCGTCCAGGACATGCCAGAGAGCTCCACCGGGAAGAGTAAGAAATCCAAGGCAGCACCACCAGAGACCAAGAAGGTGCCCGTTAAGGAGGACGGCACGGGCGGGGCATTTACTATAAGCTCCACCCTTGACAACAAATATGAAAGCGCGCTCGTCGCCTTCCTGCGGGCGAATGTCGATGTGTTTGTGTGGCAAGCATCCGACATCCCCGGCATTCATAGGGAGGTGATTGAGCACCATCTTGCTGTCTGTCCTCACGCACGGCCCGTCAAGCAGAAGGTCAGGAAGCAAGCTTTGGAGCGGCAAGAGTTCATCATCGAAGAGATCAGGAAGTTGGAAGCAGCAGGTCTAGTTAGAGGAGTGCTTCACCCCACGTGGTGCATAAGGCAAATGGGAAGTGGAGGCTGTGTATTGATTACACAGACATCAATAAGGCCTGTCCAAAGGATCCGTTTCCTCTGCCACGCATTGACCAGATTGTGGACTCCACTGCCGGGTGTGACCTGCTGTCGTTCCTCTATGCCTATTCAGGATACCATCAGATCTTCATGACGAAGGAGGACGATGAAAAGACCGCGTTCATCACCCCATGTGGTACGTATTGTTTTGTACGAATGCCTTTCAGGTTGAAAAGCACTGGTTCAACGTTTGCACGAGCGGTCCAAATTGGTTTTGAACCCCAGCTACATAGAAATATGGAAGCTTATATGGATGATATAGTGGTCAAAACCAAGGATAGGGCCACGCTCGTGCAAGATCTAGAAGAAACATTTGCAAATTTGTGCAAGATCAACCTCAAGATCAACCCATAGAAGTGCATGTTTGGTGTCCCATCCGGCAAGCTTCTTGGGTTCTTTGTGTCTCAATGCGGGATCGAAGCAAATCTCGACAAGATCAAAGCAATTGAGCGGATTGAGGTGCCAAGACGGATCAAAGATGTACGTAGGCTCGCTGGCTGCGTTGCTGCCGTGAGTAGGTTCATCTCCAAATCTGTTGAGTGCGCCCTTCCCTTTGTCAAAGTTTTGAAAAAGTCGGGTCCAATGAAATGGACTCCGGAGGCAAAGGCTGCACTGCAAGATTTTAAGAGGTACCTCTCCTCAACGCCAATACTAGTCATGCCCAAGCCACTGGAGCCGTTGCTGCTATATCTATCAGCGAAGAATCAAGTGGTTAGTGCCGCGCTGGTGGCACAGAGGGAAATCGAGGAGGAAGCAGCGGCGGCAGCAGAGCCGTCGGATGATGGGTCAGCTCACTGGCAGGGCCTCGGACCGTAAGGAGGAACTCGCAAGCCCCGTCCCGCAAGACAGGGTCGGCGCAGATGGGCGAAGTAGAGCAGAAGAAGAAGGTGGTGCAGCACCCGGTTTATTTTGTCAGTTCCCTCTTGCAGGGGGCTAGATCGAGATATTCTGGTATGCAGAAGCTTCTTTTCGGCCTCCTTATGGCCTCGAGAAAGCTGCGCCACTATTTCCAAGCACATGAGATCACTGTCTTCACCCGCCTTCCTTTGCAACAAATCTTGCACAACCCGGATGCAACTGGGAGGATTCTGGAGTGGGCGTTGGAGCTATGAAGCTTTGGCCTCAAGTTTGAAAGCACCTCAACAATCAAGAGCCGAGCCTTGGAAGAGTTCATAGCAGAATGGACCGCAACACCCGACGAAGAAATTCAAGAGACCGCCCTTCCCGGAAAGGAGACGTGCCGCGATTGGGTCATGTACTTTGTTGGAGCTTTCTCACTACAAGGTGATGGTGCCGGCGTGCTACTCGTCGTGCCCACCGGAGAGCGCCTCAAGTACGTGGTCCAGATGCACTTCCCCCGGGAAAAATCGACGAAGAACATGGTGGAGTAAGAGGGACTGCTTGGCGGTCTCAGGATCGCGGCAGACCTCGGAATCAGGAAGCTCATCATCAGAGGTGATTCGCAGCTCGTCGTCAAGCAAGTTAACAAGGATTACCAGAGCCTGTTGATGGAGGCCTATGTGGGTGAAGTGAGGAAGTTGGAAGAGCGTTTTGACGGACTGCAAGCAGAGCATGTTCCCCGAGCAGAGAACAACATTGCCAACGACCTGTCGAAACACGCTACCCTCAAGTTGCCTCAGAACCTGTGTACCTTTGTGCTTCAATTAACTCAGCCATCCGTTGAACCATCAAGAGGATGTAACAAGCGAGGCAAGGCGGCCCCAGCAAGTACTTTCCCGCCGAGCTCCTGTGGCCACCGACAAGGGGGCTGCTGGTGCCCCAAGCCCGCCGAGAGCAGCAGCCTCCGCAGAGCTCAAGCCCGGCCAGAGACAGCTACCCCACTACCAAGATTTAGACTTTAGTCCTGCTGCCGAGCCCTGTGCCCAAAGATGGGCACAACACAGGAAGAAGCAGAGAAGATATCCCAGCGGTCTAGCATGTACCAGTTTGTGGATGATACCCTATACAGGAGAAGGCCGAACGACGTGAGATTGAGGTGCATTCCTCGGGAGGACGGACTGAAGCGGTTGGCAGAGATACATGGAGGCATGTGTGGCTCCCAAATAGCGTCGAGGGCCCTTGCTGGCAAAGCGTTCCGGCAAGGTTTCTTCTGGCCCACCGCCCTCCAGGATGCAACTGCACTAGTAACCAAGTGTGAAGCGCGCCGGTTCCATTCGAAGAAGCTCCATCAACTAGCTCAAGCTCTTCAGACAATCCCTCTTTCCTGGCCACTTTCGGTATGGGGGCTCGACATACTGGGCCCCTTTCCCCGTGCTGTCGGGGGCTTTGAGTACTTGTACGTTGCAATTGACAAGTTCACAAAGTGGCCGGAAGTTCAAGGGGCTAGTCTGCCGTTTTGGTGTGCCGAACAGAGTTATCACCGACAACGGCATGCAGTTCACGAGACGCACCTTCATGTAGTATATCCAAGACCTCGGCGGCAAGGTTTGTTTTGCTTCTATGGCTCATCCCAGAAGTAGCGGCCAGGCTGAGAGGGCAAACGCAGAGGTGTTGTGAGGCCTCAAGACAAGTACTTTTGACAAGATAAACAAGTGCGGAAGGCGCTGCATTGATGAGTTGCCGACTGTTCTTTGGTCGATCAGAATGACACCAAATTGAGCCACCAGCCAGACAGCCTTTTCCTTGGTATACAGGGGGCAGAAGCACTTCTCCCCACGGAACTCATATACGGGTCACCTTGAGTGCTCGCGCATGATGAGCTTGAGCAAGAGCAGTCACGCCAAGATGATGCGACGCTCCTTGAGGAAGATCACCTTCAGGCTGCTGTGCGAGCTGCTCGCTACCAGCAAGCCTTGCGCCGCTACTATAGCCGCAAGATTCATGCCCGAAGCCGTGAGGAAGGAGACCTTGTTCTTCGGTGAGTTCAATCCGCCAAGAATTCCAACAAGTTGACGACGAAGTGGGAAGGCCCTTATCGGGTAATACGAGTCACCAGGCCCGGTGCAGTCCCCTAGAGATCGAAGATGGGATTCCAGTGAGCAACTCCTGGAACATCAAACATGTTCGCAAGTTCTACCCATAAGGCGCGGTTGCCGGGCCTCCCAAGAGACCACTTTGTACAAGCCTTGCCAGCAAGGCATGTAACCCTTTGTACAAAGCCAAGCGTAGACCCTGAGCATTAGATAAATAAAGGAAGCGCTGGCACCCTAGAATAACCATGCATGCTAGGTCGAGTCTCTCTCTCTCTGTTGGGGTCGATAGTGCTCGGCGGCAACTAACCCCTAGCATAGAGGTCGAGTGCATGTCTTTCTGTCTCTTCCAGTTCTCTTTTGGTTCGCAAGCTGCACAAGCGTTTCTGTAGAACCATTTGTCGAAAAGAAGATGGACCGACACCCCGACCCCGGCAAGCCAAGGTTGTCGGGGGCTGCAGATTCAGATAAATCTTTTTTCCCAGCTGTGCACTTCCCTATGAAGATTAAACATACGGGACTCCGTTCACTCCTAGGCCACCATGCTCCCTCCTTCCTATTCCCAAGGACTCTCCTTTGGGCCGGAACTTGGTTGTGTCGGATTTCGGGTTCCGGCAGACCCTTAAGGTTCGAACTCTGGGGTGCGCGCAGAGATCCAACCCTCCACCGTCTTGTACCTCACCGAATCGCAAGGACCTAAAACTACTAACAAGAACAGCACAAGAGACGCAAGATTTATACTAGTTCGGGCCACCGTTGTGGTGTAATAACCTACTCTAGTTTGTGGTGTGGTGGATTGCCTCTGGGGCTGATGAAGAACAGTACAGGGAAGAACAGCCTCATGAGGGTCTGCTTCTGGTGGGAGCGATGAACTGCTAAGCGTGTCCCGTCATTTAGCTTGTGGATCGGGTCTCTATCTCTCTTTGATTTCAATGGCGGATCCAATTTTTTCTCCTATGGTGGCTAGCTCTACTTATATAGACGAAGTCCCCGGGCTCTTCCCAAATATTGAGCGGGAAGGGCGCCAACAATTGGCCATTTTGAAGGGGAACAATGGGTACACTTATCCTCGACTAAAGTTGGTCCTCGCCGCCAAAGGCTCGTGATGACGCTCGCTTGGGCTCCACGATGATCGCATTCCAGCCGCTGGGGCTGGTCTTGGTCTTGTTGCACCAAACGGATGCCTTTGCTTGATACTCTTGCTCGCGCTTGCTCCCTTTGCACCAAAGAGGAAAGGAGGACGCCACGCTGGCTGGCGCCTGATCGGGCGCCTTGGTCGCCATGGTTATGCCATGGGCACCTCACGAGGTACCCCGCTTGAACTCTCCGCCTCCTCATGAGCCACTGACGAGGCCGCTACCGAGGAAGCTCTTGGTTGTCCGCCTCATGAGGCTTGGCTCCTCGCGAGGGTCTTTATTTTATGTTGATGAAGATGGGCCATCCTGGCCTCCTTGAGCCACGCCGAGGCCGCAGGTGCAAGTCTGGGGACCCCTGCTCCTGAATGCCGACAGAGCCTCTGGCCCACGGGCGCCCGAACTTGGCCGAGCATAGAGGCGAAGGGCAAGTGCGTTATCAGGGCCCTAACAGCTCTGTGGCCTTGGGCGCCAAGGTGGCGGTTGATTGACGGGCGCCTGCAACGCTGCTGGTTGATAATAGAGCGGCATCTTCCTTGCCTCCTTACTTTCTCCGCCATACTCAGATCCCCTTTCTTGCGCCTCTCCTCCTGCTTCCAAGACCTTTAGATCCACTCCGCCTTCGCCCCTAGCCAGCCATGGCTCGTCAAACCCGGCCGAGCTCGTACTCTCCTTCCTTGACCCGCTTAATGTGTCACTGAAGCCTTGTTCGACAGTGCTGGTCGGGCGCAGCGTTAGGGCGCCGCCGAACAGCGTGTTCAAGGTCGCCCTCCGCCCGAGGGTCGGGGAGTACCTTCTACCGGTTCTTTGCGGCACCATTATTGCTGGTCCGGCGCCTCCCTTCTCTCGAAGTTCTTCTTCTCCGCCCTTCGCCATTACAACATTCACGCTTATGCACCTTCATCCCAACTCCGCCCTTCTTCCGCAATCTTCGCTTACTATTGTGAGGCCCATGTTGGGGTGAATCCTCGTGGCCTTTGTTGCGCCACTACTTCTTCCTCCGATTCTCCCATGGTCCCATCTCACAAGGCGCGAAGCTTCGTGACACGGGCGGAGCCATTGCCATTTCAAACACCGGAAGCGGATTGAGGGCTTCAGGAGCAAGTGGGTCTTGGTGGATGCCGGCAGATCCACCTCGCTGATCCTGCCCACGGAGCCCGCCGAGAGTTCCGACGACTGGTCCCGAGCGAAGCTTTGGGATCTCTCAAGTCAGTGCCGAGAGGATGGATGCAGATCTGAAGCCGGACGATGCGGCGGTGGCGAGGCTGGCCGGCAAGGCTTGCCGAGGGAGTTCTCGAGCACCAACTGCCCGCTTCTCTAGTACTCGCCCGATGTGGAGGCTTAACCCAGCCTCGCGGCCCCGCCAGCGAGGATCCGTGACGGTCCTCCAGCCCTAGTAGGGGCGGCGTGGCAAGACCGAGGGCGCCTGCCGCCTGCTCCTTCAAGCGAGGATTGGGAGCAGGCTGGGGTCCGTGCCCGCCTCAATGGGGACGGGCTCTGTGCCCATGGAGGCCCGGAGGACCTAGTGGACGGTCTCTCTCGACCCAAGAGGTGGAGGAAAGAGAGCCAAGAGAGGGGTTGATTTGGGAGCGAGTCAAGGGCTCTCCTCGCGGCGCAGCCCTGTGTTCTCCGCCTCCCGAGAGTGACGACGACGACGATGAGGGTGAGCGGGAGGCGAAGCCTGCCCCCATCCCGAAGAAGGACCGACTGGCTGGTCCTCGCTGGTCCGCCTCGCCCCGGGCGATCCGCAGACGCGCCCCCGCCTCGTCTCCTTGAAGTCGATCCCCGCAGCCGGCTCTCGGCTTCAAGTATGGCCGAGGCTGCTCGAGTCCACCAAAGGACGCATTTGTAAGTGCTCGCTCTGCCTTTGATTATTGTTTTGTCGACGATATCTTATGTCTATGTTTTCGCCAGCCGGGCGCCCGCAGAAGAAGTGAAGGGGGCTCCCGAGGCCCCATCCGCGGGCGTGTGCTTTGCCCAAAAGGAAGATGACCCCGACGCCAAGGCCTCTTCCTGCCCGGCGCCCTCGCGAGGCTCGGTTGAGCCTGGCTGGGCGAAGCTCAGCTCCTTGTCCTGTGCGGCTCCCGAGGTGGCCTTGCCGGGCGCCGCCTCCACCGCTGCCGTGGCGCGCCGCTGGTTCCGCCAGTATGTAGTGGTTACGCCGCCACCAACTCCTCCTACTCCGCCAACTCGCTGTCTCTCGACTCCTCATGCGGGTCCGGACTGCTGCTGCTGAACTGGACCGGCTATGGCAGGATCTTCTCGGCGCCGACCCTCGCTTGGTGGCCGGTCGCTCGGAGCTGGCCTCTGTCTGGATTCGCGCCGACGCTTCGATTCGGGCGGCGCTGGTCCAGGCTTCGACGGCTGGTGATGAGGAGAAGCAGGCTGTTCGCGAGGCGAAGGTAGCCCGCGATGCTGCCCTGGGGGAGGCAGCCAGCATCCGAGGTCGCTATGAGACGCTGGAGGGCGAGCTGAAGGGCCTGCAGAACCAGCTCGCCGAGGAGGCCCGCCTCCGCCAGGAGCAGGAGGAAGGCATGAAGGCTCGCGAGGCGGCCATCAAGGACCAGGAGGCCAAACTGAAGAAGCGCCGCGACCGCCTAGGCGCGCTGGAGCAGGAGCTGGAGGCGAGGAAGGTCGAGCTGGACACCAAGGCGCGGGTTCTTGCTGAAGATCGCGTGGGCTTCATGGATATGGAGGTGAAGGCTCGTGTCCTGCTGAGGAAGCTTTATGAGAGCGGCCTGGAGAGCCCACTGGCCGGCGCAGAGGACGGCCCCGCCAAGCTGCTTCCCTTCCTAATCCGCGCTCTTGAAGATGTTTCCCTTGGTCTTGGCCCCACGGCTGAGGCCGAGGCGCGGGTCTTGTCTTCTGCGGCATTGACGCGGATTCTCACCCACATCTATCTTCGCGATCCCAGTGTCGACATGGACAGCCTGCTGGAGCCGGCAAGCGGCGAGCACGCAGCTGCCGCTGCCGAGGCTGTGAAGGGTCGCGCGGAGGCTCTGGGGAAGTTCCGGCCTTCAGCACCAAGCCGGGCGTAGGCGCTGCCGCCCCATCGCTTCACGAGGCGAGCCCACTCGCGCTGCTCCACCGCCGACAAGTGACTCCGCCGGCTCCTGCCTTGCTTTTAATTCCTGCACATGTATCATGCCTCGGGAGGCGCTTAAACTTATGCTTGGTACTGCGATAACAAAGGTGGACTGTAATATTTGCTTTTGAATTCTTTGAAATTTGTGATTCCTACTTGCTTACATTCTACGCCGCAGAGTCTGCCCCAAGATACTCAGCCTGCTGCTAGCCCCGACCGAAACCAGGACGGGACCAAGGAGTGAGGGGCTACGTGACAAGTTAGGCTCTCGAGTCGCGATGCTCGTGAGTCCCCTTGGCGCATTTAACAACAAGTAGGGAGGTGAGGCGCGGGCGGATCCACCGTGATTACGCCTGCAGAGCCTGCCTGCCCAAGATACCCCAACCGCCTGCTAGCCTTCGGAACTAAGGGGTGAGGGGCTACGTGACCAGTTAGGCTCTCGAGTCGCGATGCTCGTGGAGTCCCCTTGACGCCAAATGGCATGCGATTCTTGGCTCCGCCGGGAGTGGCGGCGACGAACCAGGCCCGAGGGCCTGGCTGGGTGGCGCGGCGTCTGGCGTGACCTGTGCAGCCTCAGTGCCCAGCCCCTCGCTGGGCGCTCCCGAGGGAGGCGCGGCGACGAGGCCGACATCGAGCCTGGGCTCCCCGAGGTTGATGCGACCCGAGGCCACCTCAGCTTGTTTATCACCATGGAGCATAGCGCCCACATGCGTGACGGGCATAGCCACTCCTCGGCAAGTGTCGCCACCAGCAAGGAGCATGGTGCTTCCATCGAACGTGAGGGGCCCCTCCGGAGGAGCCCTGGCATATACAGCCCCACCCCGACGCGTGGGCTGGCACGGTAGGGCTGGACGAGGTGTATCTGGGCACCCGTGAGCCAGCGGGACTCACGAGGCCCTACCTCAAGGCGGGTTGCGCTCGCTCTAGGCCTTGTCTTCGAGTGTGTTCCTCGCAATTTGGCCAGATGCCGGTGTTTCACGTCTCGGTCCCGGCCTCGGGCTGATCTCACCGTCGCCGGCAAGCGGGTCGCGATGCCATGGACAAGACCAGAGGGTGAGGGCCGAGAGCCAGTAGGATCCTGAGTCGCGATGCTCAAGCACCCCCTTTAACGCTGCGAGCTAGGTTAGATGACGCAACCCACGCCTCGGGTCCCGGCTCGGGCTGGTCTCACCGTGGCCGGCAAGCTAGGTCGCGATGCCATGGACAAGACCAGAGGGTGAGGGCCGAGAGCCGGTAGGAGCCCTGAGTCGCGATGCTCGTGCACCCCTTTAACGCGCTAAGCTGGGTTAGACGCAGAACTCTACGCCCTCGGGTCCCGGCTCGGCTGGTCTCTACCGTCGCTGGCAAGCCTGTCGCGATGCCATGGACAAGACCAGAGGGTGTGGGCCGAAGAGCCGGTAAGAGCCCTGAGTCGCGATGCTCAGGCACCCCCCCTTTAACGCGCAAGCTGGGTTGGATGGCGAAACTCTACGTCCTCGGGTCCCGGCTCTCGGGCTGGTCTCTACCGTCGCTGGCAAGCCAGGTCGCGATGCCATGGACAAGACCAGAGGGTGAGGGCCGGAGAGCCGGTAGGAGCCCTGAGTCGCGATGCTCAGGCACCCCCCCCCCCCTTTAACGCGCAAGTTTTCGCCACCCAGGAGAAGGCACCAAATAAGAAGCATGGCAGAACGAGAGCATAATCCTAAGGAAAACGCATGAAGGATACATGTCGCTGGGACTGGCCCGAGCGGCTTGGGGATGATGCAGCCCGTGGGGCGCCCCCAACAGGATAAGCTAAAGACATAAAATAAAAAGGGATACATACCGCAGGGACGGACCCACGCGGCCTGGGAATAATGTGGCCCTGAAGGCACTCCCAGCCGGAAGTAAAACTTAAAGATGTCACCTGGTGATGTTGGGGATGAAGGGTTGTTGATGTAGCAGACTCGGTGGGCTGCGGGAGCCGATCCCGACGAACACCCAGGCCCGGGGCCTGGAAGCTCCGAGGCGGCGGCTCCTCATGGGCCATCTCCATCTCCGCCAGGCTGCGCGTGCTCTGGCCTCTTGAGCCTTCAGGATGGTCCCCATGAGACCAGTGCGCGCAGCAGCGTTTGGCAGGCCATAAGGCATGCGACGTGGCAGTGGGGGCGGACCTCGCAACGCCCCACTCGCGAGGGCCAGACCGCTCTTGAGATGCGGCTCGGTTGAGCCATGGTATGTCGATGCAGACGCAGCCCACCATCCTCGCTGGATGGGGGGCCACAGCTGGCAGCGGCGGCTGCCCTCATGACCCTTGACTCTCAGAGCTCCTGAATGGCCTTGCTGATGAACTCTTGGAGGGTTCTGTCCTCCTGGTCTTGCTCCTGCTTGCGGGAAACGTGCTTCGAAACACGCCTCCACGTGGTGCCCAAGCGCCTCCCTCGAGACCTTGGCGAGGTCGGTGGCCCTCCAGGGGAGAGCCCCCGAGCCCTGCCTGAGGAGGGCGCCGGGCGCGCTTTCCTATGCGATGGAAGGAGGCTCCCCTTGGCCCGATGTGGACCTGGAGGGGCCTATCTCTTGAAGAGTCGGGCCGGTCAATGTCTTCTTCTTCTTGGGGGCTGCCTCGGGAGGCATCCTACTGCTATGGTCTGGGTCTTCCAGCGATGCGGACTGAAAAGCTCGCTCCAGGGAGCACACTGCATCTCTCTCTTCACAGGGCACCGTGATGACTCCGCCGCTTCCTGGCATCTTGAGGATGTTGTAGCCATGGTGGGTTACGGCCATGAATTTGGCCAACGCTGGGTACCCGAGGATGGCGTTGTACGGCAGGCGAATGTGGGCGACGTCGAAGTCGATGAGCTCGGTGTGGTAGTTGTCGCGGGCCCCGAAGGTGACAGGAAGGCGGACCTGCCCGATCGGGACCGTGGAGCCGTCGGGTGACTCCAGAGAAGGGCTTGGTTGGCTGGAGCTGACTGTAGGGAACTTGAAGATTGTTGAATGTCTCGACAGACAGGACGTTGAGCCCTGCTCTGCCGTTGATGAGGGTCTTGGTGACTAGCACATTGCTGATGATTGGGGAGCAAAGCATTGGAAGAACTCCGGCTGTGGCTGCGCACTTGAGCTGATCCGCTGAGCTGAACGTGATGGCGCACGCCGACCACCTGAGAGGGCGCGTGGACTCGAGCTTGGGGAGGACTGCATTCACTTCACGGGCGAACTGCTTGAAGATGCGGTGAGAGGCTGGGGCTTGAGCTCCGCCCAGGATGCAGGCGATCGCACGCGCTTCCTGGAAGCCCCCAGCCCCCTTGTCCTGGTGATGGTCTTCGATTCTCCTTGGTGGCGGCGACAGCGGAGGGAGGCCCGCGTTCCCTTGCGGACGATCCTCACGAGGCTGATCCCTCCAGCCCCCCTCGGGAGGTGGGTCTTGCCAGCGGTCCTCGCGAGGTTGGTCGCGCCACCCTTGGCGCGGGCTGCGGTCTTCCCAGCATCCTGCATTCCTTCCTCCTCCTCGATCGTAGCCCCGGTCGCTGCGCTTAGGGCGTCTGCCGACCCTTCCTTCACGCACGGCCCGGAGCTCTTGACATTCATTGGTGTTGTGGGTGTGGAGGTCGTGGTACACGCAGTACCGGCTGCCCTTGGAGGACTCGGGCTGATCTCGCCTCGCTTGGTGTGCAGCTCGGCTGCGAGCACGGCAGCCCCTTTGCGCTTCACGCCCTGGCCTTGGACTTCTTCTTCGGGATCGCGGCAGGCAGCTCGAGGAGGAGAGGCGCCTCCTCAGCCTGGCGCACTTGGTCGCCAAGTTGAACAGCCCTGTGGAGGTGCACAGATCTTCATGCATCGCCAGCTCCTCCTTCATCTTGACGTCGCAAGACGCCCGTCGGAGAAGGCGAGATGGTGGCCTCCTCTACTACCCGGGATCTTGAGGCGCGTTGTTGAAGCGTTGATGTACTTTTGCAGGGTTTCCGCTGCTGCTTGATCCGCGCGATGTCGCTCACAGCGGTGGCCGGTCGCGAGTACCCGGAAGTTGGCGATGAAGCGGGTGCGCATCTCGCCCAGAAGAGATCGCACTGGGGCCGATTCAGAGCCAAAAGGGCTCCGCCCTTGAGCGCCATGGGAAACCAGTTCGCCATGACCTTTTCATCTCTGCTGGCAGGCTCGATGCCCATCTCAGAGCTGGAGGAACTCCGAGGGTCAGCCGTGCCGTCAGAAGCGTGGAGGCAGGTCTGGCTTGAACTTGGCGGGCTACGCGACGCTGCGCAGCCTTCGGTGGTGAAGGCGGCAGCCCGCCGTGGCATGCTGGGGGCCTCGGACGGCAGAGAGCTTGGTCTTGCAGGCCTCCCGCGCCGCGGCTGGGGCAGCGCAGGTCTTGAGCGCCAGAGCGGGAGCGCCGGGCAGCTTCTGCGGCCGAGGAACTTTTGGCAGTTTCGCTTCTTGCAGCGCGGCGCGGGCGCAACGGGTTCCGCCAGGCCGCGCGCTTGGGGCCAGGGCGCCGCCTTGGGAGGAGGCGGCTGAGGCGCCGAGCGCTATCGCCAGCGTGGGGCGGGGTGCGGTGCAGCGAGACGGACGGCGCAGGGCTGCCTCTCGCAGCGCGGATGAGCTCGGCGACGCGGTCGAGCCATTCTTCGTAGACGCTGCCGACGGGCGGTAGCGCAGGAGCTCGTTAGCGCGATGAGTGCAGCTCGGGTTTCCATGCTGCTGGGCGCGTGATGAAGAACCAGCGGGTGAGCGGCGTGGCGGTGCGGCCGCCCCGCCATGGACGGGTGCTGGGACGACGCTTGCTCGTTTTCCCCGCCGGGCCGGTGGCGGCGTTGACGGCGGTGACGGAACGACGAGGACGCCGCCGACGGAGCCGTCTGGCGCGATATGGGAGGCGAGGGCGGCTCGGCGCCGCACGAGCCCGACGAAGGCCACACATGGTTGCGGTGGTCGGGAAGAACGAGGCGATTTAAAGGAAGATTCCGCGCACTTTCACCGGGCGCACTAAATGTCGATTTGGTTCCGCAGACCCTTAAGGTTCGAACTCGCGCGCGTGGAGATCCAACCCTCCATCGCCTCGCACCTCACCGAATCGCAAGGACCTAAAACTACTAACAAGAACAGCACAAGAGACGAAGATTTATACTAGTTCGGGCCACCGTTAGGTGTAATACCCTACTCTAGTTTGTGGTGTGGTGGATTGCCTCTCGGGCTGATGAAGAACAGTACAGGGAAGAACAGCCTCGAGAGGGTCTGTTCTTGGTGCGAGCGATGAACTGCTAAGCGGTGTCCCGTCGCTCTAGCTTGTGGATCGGGTCTCTATCTCTCTCTCTGGATTCCGAATGGCGGATCCTCCTTTTTTCTCCTATGGTGGCTAGCTCTACTTATATAGACGAAGGCCCTGGGCCTCTTCCCAAATATTGAGCGGGAAGGGCGCCAACAATTGGCCATTTTGAAGGGGACCAGCGGATACACTTATCCTGACTAAAGTTGGTCCTCGCCTGCCAAAGGCTCTGGTGATGAAGCCTGCTTGGGCTCCACGATGACTGCATTCCAGCCGTTGGGGCTGGTCTTGGTCTTGTCTCACCGAAACGGATGCCTTTGCTTGATACTCTTGCCTGCGCTTGCTCCCTTTGCACCAAAGAGGAAAGGAGGACGCTGCGCGGGCTGGCGCCCGACTTGCGCCCTTGGTCGTCATGGCTTGCGTCATGGGCACCTCGCGAGGTACCCTGCCTTGAACTCTCCGCCTCCTCATGAGCCAGCCCGACGAGGCCGCTACCGAGGAAGCTCTTGGTCGTCCGCTCATGAGGCTTGGCCTCGCGAGGGTCTTGAGTTTGCGTTGATGAAGATGGGCCATCCTGGGCCTCCTTTGAGCCACGCCGCAGGCCGCAGGCAGGCAAGTCTGGGGACCCCCGTTCCCAGAATGCCGACAGGTTGTAGTCGCGGTGGAAAGGGGATGAGCGAGGGGCCTAATCCTGTTTTGCCCCTACCTCTGCCAAGGGCGTGAGTGTGGTCAGGCTATAAAGCGGGAGGACAGCAAGGTTCATTGTTGGGCGATGTTGTTTGCTTAACATATATAACAAGGACTCGCTCCTTGGTGTGGGCCTCGCTCATGCACAAAAGAGACCGGCAATCCCCCTTTTCATAAATATGTTGATCAAGCAAGTACAACTCATATGGAATGTAAACATGAGCAAGGGCTTACAAGGACTAAATTCGACAAGTGCCCGCAGGCTTAAGATCTAAAAAAAGATATGTTTCCCGTAATTCCTTTCTTATCCCTCTCCTCAGGGAGCGGATCAGGATAAGAAGGAGGGCAAAAGGAGCTCCTAGGCGAGGTACGAGCAGCAGAAGACAACAAGAGAACGTCCCGGCGGCCGCCCAGAAGAAGGCTGGTGATGATGGTGCCGGGGAAGAAGCTGGAAGATGAGGCAGCGGGCCGCCAATACGCGACGAAGGCGTCGGTGCCATCATACTCCGACTTGATGGCCCGCCACCCGCCTTCTTCGTCTTCTCCGGCACTCCAGCGCCAGCCACCAGGAGCAGCGGCCCCGAGAAGTTCAAGGAGCTGGCTCAAGGAGCCGCCACCAAGAGTTACCACTCCCGGCAAACCACTCTTCCTGGGAGAAGGCCACGTGCAGATGGTGCTGCTGCCGGGGTCGCCTATGGACGGGGCGTCCAACGTCTAGTTCGACCCGTCCCCGTCAGCCTCCCCACTGGTCCCCTCCTCGTCGCTGTCACTCGAGGAGGAGCTATCGTCATCGGTCGAGCTCTCCACGCAGCACCCTAGCCTCTGTCCCGAGCGCCCGAAGACCTTGAGGAGAGTAGGTCCCTCTCCACTAACTTCAAGAGGAGAACATGCCCCTTCATCAAGCAATGGGCGCGTGCGAAGGTTTTCCAGCCCGGATGAAGGAACATTACATGAGGGAAGGGGAACCTTGTGTTCACCCACATGTCGCCATTGCAACACCCCTTCATGTGAAGCCTCTGCCTCGGCGGCTGGTCGATGTCCAGCACCCTCGTGAACGCCTCGGGAAGGCGAAGCGGCTACGTGGAGGCTCGCGCAGTTGCAGGATGAACTCAAGCACCGTGTCCCCGACATGGCCGCTCGACGAAGCAGAAGGAGACGGAGGCAGAGATGATGACGGAGATGGAGATGACGCGGGTGTCCCCCTGCCGCGCCCGCCTCTGCCTCGACTGTTGAGCCAACCACGGCCCCGTCTGGCACCTCCACCTTGAGTGTGGCCTTTACCTTGGGCGGCTGGCTCTTCCTTGACCGCCGCGGCTCTCTGGCGGGAAGAAGACCTGGTCGGCTCCGCGGAAGAACGGCCACGGCCACGCCCTCTCGCCATGGCAGTGGATGGAGAATGGAGGCGAAGGGAAGGCGTGAGAAGATGCCTCCCCTCCTCCTCCTGAGTCCCTTTTCATAGCCGCGCGGGGAAGGCTAAAGACCGGCTCTATGCCTCTGAAGAGCCCGTTCAAGTCTGGCTCATTAAGTTACAAGCGAGGTCATCAACCGCCATCCCGCCCAATCAAAGGTGCATAAGTATCAGCCATAGCGCGCCTTCCCATATCCCGCGTGTCTGTCACCTACCCCGCGCTGTGCATGTGGCATACGTGGCGAAAGGGGCGGGCGTAGTGGGAAACGTGGAACGACGGTTCCAAGGCTGGGAGAGTAAATGAGCAGCGGCCCTGCAGTTTTCCCTCTTTTATAGGGAAGACGCAAGCCGCCTCTTTACTATTCACCACGGGATGACACAAGCAAGACCCCCACGTCACGCATTCAACGTGTGTCGTGGGGAAGCGCAACTAGCAAGGAGCTACCACAGTCAAGACTTTGCCACGCGCGCCTGCGCACCATTCTGGGCCTAGCCCAACAATGCTCTACGCTTATGTGTGGCCCAGGCTCGGGGGCTCCTGTCGGTGTACAAAAGTAGGGGCCTTCAGTACCCCTTTACTTGTGCACGGGCAGTTGTAGCCACACCTGCATCCATGCTTGGCGGGGCAGAGGAAGCAAGGAACAAGACTACCAGAGCTGCGCTGAGACCAGAGGCGCGAAGAGAGAAGAGGCAAGGTTTGTTTACCCTGGCAAGAGACTTACCGTGGACGACCTACGCTGCCCCGGCAAGGGCCTTGCCAAGGCAACTTACCCAACACCAGCAAGACCGCCACCCTTGAGCCTGAGAGTTCCGACACCATCAACAACATTGGAACCAAGGCTCGGGAGGCGCCTGCATGGTGGCATGCAGATCTTTGTGAAGACCAGAGGCCTGCAAGACTAGATGAGAACCAGAACACGAAGGCCCCCGGCAAGACCCTTGCTGGGGACGCCCACAAGACCCTTCCAAGACCCTTGCTAGGGCCCCGGCAAGGGCCCTTGCTCGGGACATCTGCGGGGCCACAACCAGGCCTGCACTTACCATGGTTCTGCTGCCCCATGGCCGTTCCGACGCAGCAGCCAGCCTGCCAACTAGGCACGCACCTACGTGGCAACATGGAGCTTCTAGGCCAACTAAGCAAGCACCTGTGTGGTGGCATGCAGATCTTTGTGAAGACCCTGCCACCGCACCAGTGCAGCAGCCAGCCAGCCAGCATGGCGCTGCATGCCTCGTCAACTTGGACGCGCGTCAAAGCTAGGCGAGGCGGCGACGGACGAGACAAACTTCCTTGTTGTCCCCAATAAAGCAAGAGGACACGTCGGCAGTGCATTAAATGCATTTTGTCCCACGATGTCAGGGATAGACTTGTACACTCTACATACTTTTCACGTCTTGTGTGCCACTTTGGCGACCCCTTTTCATATAAAAGGAGGCCCGTGGCGTACTGAGGAAGGATTCAGACTTTTTGGGCTAGGCATGCACCGCAGCTAGTTCAAGATCTCAAGAACACCAAATATACACCAAAGCCAGACTAGGGTATTACGCATCGCTTGCGGCCCGAACCTAGATAAAATTCCCCCGCATTGATCTTCTAAACTCGCTCTTTTTACAGCCCCGCGCCCCTACAACCATAGTAGGGATTCCCTGTGATCCCATAGGTGTCGTTCTTGAACCCCGACACTATCTAAAGACAAGAAAACAAATAGAATATGAAGATAGTACTAATGAAAGGGAAAATATTTCCCAATACCCTCCTAGTGTTTATTATGATGAATCTGGTAACGAGGAGGAGCTTCCTATCCAATAATCTCCTCAACAAGAAGCTTGAAAAAATTAATTAAACCCACACATGGTGTGGTGAAGAAGAAGAAAAGAAGAAGAAAGAATAAAGGTAAAAAGGTACCTCTCCCAAATAATGTTGCTCCTATCACCACTGTGCCTCATGAAAGTGAATCAAATATGTTGATGGAGGATGATGATATTGAGTATGATTTTGTGACACCTACTACTTGTTGTAATGATTATGATTGGGAAGACAATGATATCCTTATGATCATGAAAATCTTTTTAGCAATTGCTTGGAAGAATATGATAATAATGTTTGCTATACTGTTGGTTCCATTCATGCTATTGATAAGAATGATTGTGATGATATGCAAAACCACAAGCTTGGGGATGCTATGTTTAATGAGTATGATATGTTTGAAGATTTATTTGCTATAAATAATGCTTGTCCTAAGCTTGGGGATGCTTTACTTAATGAATATGATCCTTTGATTCCTTCTACTTTCGATAAGAAAATTTATTATGATGCTAGCATGCCTCCTATTTATGATGATTACATTGATAAAAGTGGGTTTGGAAGAGTGTCAACTCTAGGTAGTAGTGATCCCACTATTTTGGAGGGTGCTGAATCTTATTACAATATTGATGAAAGTGGATTTGGAGAGGTCATGACTTTATTTAATGATACATCCACTATTTTGTAAGAGGTTTCAATTGACCATGCCAATAAAGTTGCTATCTATGATGATTATTATGATGACATGTATGCCATAAAGAGTGATAAATCTTCTATGCTTGTGCATCATGAAAAGAGTGCTGTATGTGATAGTTATATTGTTAAATCCACTCATGATGTTTCTGAAATTTTTTATGAGAAAGGAACTTATGCTCTTACATATCTCAATAATATCAGTTTTCTTCTCTATGTGTTGATTGTTTTGAAGTTGCACTTGTTTTGCTAGTTGATTCTTGTTCCCATAAGTTGTTTTCTCAGAAAATCCCTATGCATAGGAAGTGGGTTAGACCTAAATGTGCTAGTCATATGCTTCATGATGCTATCTTTGTGTTTCAATTCTATCTTTTATGCGAGCATCATTGAAATCATCATGCCTAGCTAAAAAGGCATAAAAGAAAAGCACTTGTTGGGAGACAACCCAACACTTTTACCTACTGTTTTTGTGGGTTCACATGATTATTCTACTATAGTGATCATGTTTTATTGCCTTTATTTCAAGAAAGTGCCAAGTAAAGCCTTTGGGATCATGTTGGGTGATAGTTGATTTGATCTTGCTGAAAAACAGAAACTTTTGCGCTAACGGAAATAATTCTCATTTTTAACAGAAGAGTGTTTTTGATTTGATTCTTTCTGCAGAAGATTAATATACAAATTTATCGCGTGGTCATAATTTTCTCAGAATTTGTGGAGTAGCAAAAGTATGATTTGAGTACAGATTACTATAGACTGTTCTGTTTTTGACAGATTCTGTTTTCAATGCATAGTTTGCTTGTTTTCTAGTTTCTACAGTAGGAATTGTGTGGAAACAATTATGAATCTTGTCTTGGCAGTACCAAAGTGAATGATTTTCCTTTATCATACTAACCTATTTCACAAAGTTCCATTAAGTTTTGTGTGATTGAAGTTTTCAAGTTTTGGGTGAGATGTCGATATGAGGAGAATATGGAGTCACAAGACGCTAAGCTTGGGGATGCCCAAGGCACCCCAAGGTAATATTAAAGGAAGATCCAAGCAACTAAGCTTGGGGATGCCCCGGAAGACATCCCCTCTTTCGTCTCCAACATTATCGGTAACCTCACTTGGAGCTATGTTTTCATCGTCACATGATATGTGTTTTGCTTGAAGTGTCAATTTATAGGATTTGCTTTCTGTTATTTAGAATAATGTTTTGCATCTTTTATTTCAATAAAAGTGGCATTGATAGCCTTTACTATGCTTATTTTGCAAGTCTACATGTTGCTGTTTCAAAACAGAAAGTTTATCGATGTTGCAAAAATTCCCTAGAAAAGTCATAATGTGATAAAATGTTGAATTTTTTTGCAAAATAAGCTTTGATAAATTTTCTACAGTGTGGGAAATTTTCATAGCTTTCGGAGTTATGAAAGTATTGATACTCTTGCATTCTTTACAGACCATACTATTTTGGCAGATTGCTGTTATGTTTGCATATGTTTGCTTGTTTAATGATTCTATTTGAGGATAGAAGTATTAAATATGCAGAGGCATTTAGTATGCAATGTTGAATAATAATTCTAGTAATTTGATATAGTAGATAATGTTAAGGTTTTTGCATTGGTTTATACTAACTTATCTCACGAGTTCTTGTTGAATTTCGTATGGATGAAGCTTTTGAGATTTAGGAAAACTGAGATATGAGAGGAGTTAAGGAGACACAAAAGCTCAATCTTGGGGATTACCAAGGCACCCCAAGATAATATTTCAAGAAGTCTCAAGAATCTAAGCTTGGGGATGCCCCGGTAGGCATCCCACCTTTCTTCACAATTATCGGTTAGTATCGGTTGAGCCTAAGTTTTTGCTTCTTCACATGATGTGTGCTATTCTTAGAATGTAATTTTACTTTGTTGTGCTTTCTCATTTAATAAAATACTTAGATATGAAAGTTTTTAAATAAAATAGAGTCCTCAAATAGTTTCCATGGAGGCTAAGTAAGCAGCACGCACATCCCGTCAACGAAGCTCTTTTCTATGGTATTGCTGTAGTGCTTCACTTATATCTTTTTGAGCACGGTGTGCTTTAGTATTTTTGAAGAAATTATCTGCCTCACTTCAATTAATTTGAGAGAAAGAAATATTATGCTCATGAACTTCACTTATATCTTTTTGGAGTAGCTTGTCATTTACTCCTGTGCTTCACTTATATCCTATGAGTAAATTGTTGAATGAACTGAAAATCATGAAGTTGAAATTATATCATGCATAGTGGTGGCTTCACATTGGGTTTAGAAAGTGAAATCTTTTGAAGCTTGACAATCACAATATTGGTCATACGAGCAATTCACGAATAATTAGTAGAAGGGAGAGAACTTTCACATGCAAATATACTATCCTGGAAATCTTTTGTGATTGTGAGCCCCCATCAAAATAGTATATGCCAAAATTTTTGGCATTGGACAAGGAAGACAACGTAATGATTTATGTTTGTTCATATTCACATAGAAGTTATATTGTCATAGATCCTTAAACATGTGGTGCTTGCCCCCATCTTTGATAGCCAAAAATTCCGCACCAAGTAGAGATACTACTTGTGCATCCAAAAACCCTTAAACCCACATCTTATTTTCAAGAGTACACCATACTTACCTAAAGATTGAATAAGATTCTTCAAGTAAGTTGTCATTGGTGCAAGAAGGCAATAAAAATTGCTTCTAAAAGTGTTAGCTCATTTAGTGTAAGAGAAAATTGAGTGTTGTACGAACTTGTGATGGCAAAGAATAAAAGCGACAGACTGCATAATAAAGGTTGCTATCATAAGGGGCAATATAACGTGACGTTCCTTTGCACTCATCGGTTGAGCATACAAAAAATTAAGTGCATGGAAACCTCTGCTTCCCTCTGGGAAGGGCCTATTTTTTACTTTTCAGTATTTATTTTTATGCAAAGAGTCAAAGTTTTTCTCTCTATTCCTTTTTATTTATCTCTTTTGGCAAGCATCATGTGGTGAGCAAAGATCTAGGCACATATGTCCAATTGAATATGGGTAGCATGAGTTATTATTGTTGACATCACCCATGAGGTGAAAACGTTGGGAGGCAAAAAAATAAGCCCCTATCTTTCTATGTGTCCGGTTGAAACGTTTTGCTCATGTGTATGCGGTGAGTGTTAGGAATCATAGAAGACTATAAGATGGTTGAGTATGTGGAGCTCTTACTTAAACTCTGTTGAATAAGTTGAATTGCAATTGCTTGGTGACTAAGAACATAGGTTGTTGAGTCTCAAGAGAATTCAACGTTTAAACCTTAACATGTGAATTGGTTGCTACTATAACATGCGAAATTTTATGAGAAAGAATTGTTGTTATGATGCTAGGAAAAGTGGTTGAAATTATCATTATCAAACTTATGCACTTTGCTATTTCTTTTATCATTTACGTACTCGAGGACGAGTAGGAATTAAGCTTGGGGATGCTGATACGTCTCCAACGTATCTATAATTTTGAGTACAAACACCGCGAAACTTTTTGGAGATTTTTTATGGACCGGAAGACATCCATTGGGCCAGAGCAGCACCTGGGGGGTTCCTCGAGGGGGGCACAACCCACCAGGATGCGCATGGGGGCCCAGGCGCGCCCAGGTGGGTTGTGCCCACCTCGGTGGCCTCCTGCACCCCCTCTTTACCCTATAAATTCACAAATATTCCAAAACCCTTCGGGGTTAACCTAGATCAGAAGTTCCGCCTCCGCAAGGCTCTGTAGCCACTGAAAACCAATCTAGACCCGTTTCGGCACCATGCCCGAGGGGGGAATCATCTCCGGTGGCCATCTTCATCATCCCGGCGGCCACCACGATGAGAAGGGAGTAGTCCACCCTCGGGGCTGAGGGTTTGTACCAGTAGCTATCTATTTAATCTCTCTCTTTTGTGATATATATCATGGTCATTGTTAACGTAGATGGATCATATGATGTTTCTCCCCTCTATACTCTTGTTGTGATGAATTGAATCTTTACCCTTTGAAGTTTTGTCTTGTCGGATTGAACGTTCAGATATGAGAACACGTGATGTATGTCTTGCGATATGAATACTTGAGGTGAAAATGGGGTATCATATTGATTCACTTGATGTATGTTATGGCACTAAACTTGCGGATTGCCGAGGTGACATTGGGGTAATTTATGCATAGGGGTTGATACACATTTTTATTATCTTTTCTTTGATAGAAACTTTGGGGTCTCCCTGTAGTTCTTTGGGTGGATTGAGTATTATGAATATGATTTGCTATGGTCTTATTTTAGTAATAACTCTTGATTAGATCAATCGGAAAGAATAGCTTGCGTTATTTTAGTACGAACTCTAGGATAGATTGATCGGAAAGAATAGATTTGAGGTGCTTTCGTACCCTACAAACAATTTCTATCTTTTGTTCTCTGCTTATAGGAACTCGAGAGTGATTCTTCATTGCACTTTGAGGGATAATCATATGATCCAACTATGTTAGCATTATTGAGAGGTTGCACTAGTGAAAGTACGGACCCTAGGCCTGATTTTCAAGCATTGCAATACCGTTTTTGTGCCTGTTTACTATTTTCTACCTTGCTGCTTTTATTTATTCAGATTATAAAAATATATTTCTACCATCCATATTACACTGTTATCACCATCTCTTCGCCGAACTAATGCACCTATACAATTTGCCATTGTATGGGTGTGTTGGGGACACAAGAGATTTCTTGTATTTGGTTGCAGGGTCGTTTAAGAGAGACCATCTTCATCCTACGCCTTGATAAACCTTAGTTCATCCACTTGAGGGAAAATTGCTACTGAACTACAAAACTCTGCACTTGGAGGCCCAACACGAGTCTACAAGAATAAAGTTGCGCAGTAGACATCAAAAACCAGCATGGAGGTAATCAGTCACCTTATTGCACTTGCTCTGAGCCAGGGAGAGGTCGTACTAGTGAGCAAAGCTTCTCCTCGTTTGTGAGTTGACGGGGCACATCAAAAGTAGTGTATTAGTCTCCAAAAGGGGCTGACCATGTCCATGGCTACCATCCCGTGCTCCGTCATTCAGTGCGTGCACGATTCACGTTCCATTGATAAATAATGTTGCGTACGTGCCATTGAATAGAATAACTTAATTTATAAAAAACGTGCCACCGCCTCATGATCGAACTTTGGTTCTTCCACGCGTGGTTCCCATGAACAACTACTACACTCGCCAAATTATCAGGTGAGCTGCCTCTTCATACAGAAATGAGCTCACCATGTACCCGCGCGTGAGTATTAGGGAAAGAGGCAAAGAGTACAAGCGTCGGTGCCTGCACCTCTTCTCTTCGTGCTCGTATTCCTTTTTTTGGGTGATTCATGCACGTACTCCACCTACGTTCGTGACCGTTGGTGAGTCTCTCCTACTATACTTAACTCCATTTTCTTGCATGACACGTGGACCTGGATGTTGGATGACCCACGTGTCGGAAAAACTTAGAAGAACGCATTCCGACAACCGAGAAGGAGCAAGAAACCTCGCGGTGGAGCGTATGGACTCTTTAATATTTTTATTCGACAATATAAAATCTACCCAATCTTCTCCACAGTAGACCGGAAGAGTCCAAAACACGGCAACCCAGTGTAGTTACATCATACATGGCCAACCCATGCTATCACCATATTTCTTGGCCTCTGTGCGACACCTAACTCTAGTAATCCACTAGCTCGTATCGCTTCTTGCTCCTCGTCTCTCTCAAAGTGCGGTGGGTGGGCGATTTTGCCCTCTATTAAGGTCGGTTAACTCATCACATGTTAGCGACATGCCAAGAGCATTCTAAAAAAAATTACTGTACTCTATTGTTATGCCAAGAAGAGGAATCGCTTTGACCGACGAACCAAACGAGACAGGTGTGTTGTGCCGTGAGTGGGTCCAGTTTCTCGTTTTGAACTTGTTTGGTGCAGTAGTAACACTTGGTTTTGACTATTGATAAGATTTTATATAGGACCAAATGTATTCTTCGAGGTTGCCTTTGATTATTGATAAGATTTTATATAATTTGAAAATTATATCATTCGAAGATTCTCACGTTTCGTTTAAAAAAGATCCTTTCATGTATGAATTTGACGGTATGCTTTGAGCAACTTGCATGTCCTATACTGCTCTTGTTTGGATACTCTAACTTAGCTAGAGGTTAGACTAACTCATGACTAACCCTGAACTAACTCTAGCTAAAGAGGTGTTTGGATGATACGGTTAGATTGAAAACAAATGCACTTGATGGTGTCAGATGTAGGGTTCCAGCAAACCCTTAAGGTTCGAACATTGGGGTGCGCGCGAAGTCTCTCCCTCCTACCAATCTACGCTCTAGCTCGCTAAGATCTTGCGGACAAACTCGACGAACTCGCAACACAGAAAGACACGAGGTTTATACTGGTTCGGGCCATCGTTGTGTTGTAATACCCTACTCCAGTGTGGTGGTGGTGGATTGCCTCTTGGGCTGATGATGAACCGTACAAGGGAAGAACAGCCTCCTGAGGTTGAGGTGTTCTTGTGCTTGTGTAGTTGAGGATGATCCGAACCGGTTCCGGATCCGTCCCCTCCTACTGTGGTGGCTAGTCCTATTTATAGACACCCTGGTCCTCTTCGCAAATATAGAGCGAGAAGGGAACCAACAACGGCGGGCAAATTTGAAGGGGGACAGCTAGTACAAGCTATCCTGACAAAAGCGGTCTTCGCCTGCGAAAAGCCCTGGAGTGATGCTGTCTTGGGCTCCACGATGACCTCCGCCTTGCCGTCCTCCTGGTCTTGGTCTTGTTGCACCAATATGGCAACCTTTGCCTGATGCCTCGGTACTCTTCGCCTGCGCTGGCCTCCTTAGCACCAAAGAGGAAATAAGGACACTACGCGCACCGGTGCCCACCTGGCACCCGCCTGGTACCGTTCGTCATGGCTCACGTCACGAGAGCCTCGTGAGGTTTGCCTTGCCTTGATATCTCCGCTCCTCGTGAGCCTGCCTGGCTAGGCCACTCCAGAGGAGGTCTTGCATCATCCGCCTCGCGAGGCTTGGACCGTCGCGAGGGTCTTGGGTGTCTTGTTGACGAAGATGGGCCGTATGGCCTGCAGCTTGGCCATGTTGTGGGCCGCAGGCAGGCAAGTCTGGGGACCCCCATTCCCAGAATGCCGACAGTAGCCCCCGGGCACAAGGTGCGCTCAGGCTTGGCTTCGCGGCGAAGCCAAGGGTCAAGTTTGGAGCACCGTGGGCCCCAAAAACCTGTGGCCTCGGTCGACGCGTGGCGGTTGATTGGACGTGGGCGTCTCCGCTTCCCCATGCTGCCTCGGCAACTGCACGACTTGACAAGTCCCTGCGACATGCAAGGAAAACCATCATTACCTGCGATCGTGGGAGATGCCGGTTGGCCTTCTCTTGCTATAAATGGGGAGGGGGGCGGAGCCCCCATTGCCCATCTCTTCCTCGCTTGTTTGCTTCTCTGCTCCATTGCTTGCAGTGCCATCGATGGCGCCACGAAAGAAGTTCTCTGCCGCCGAGAAAGGAAAGGCCTCTCACAAGGGCCTCGGTTCCCTGGCGCCCAAGCGCGGCCGCGGCCGTCCGCGCAAGCATGCCGCGACCCCCACCATGGCCCACCATCGAGGTGTCATCACGACACGTGGAGGGGATTGTCCCGTCCATGGTGGTTCAGCCGATGAGGGGAGGCGTGCGATAGTGGCGCGGCCTCCCCGCCCGCGCTTCCATTCGGCTGAGGTGTCACCGGAGTTCGTTGTCTGGTCGGGGAGCCCAGCCGGTACCTGGCTCCAACTTCCTCGCTTCTTCGCCGGAGAACTTCCGGCCTCTGGCCCGGGCGGGCTCTGGCTGCAGGCAGCGGCCTGGGCAGGCGGTGCACCCTCCACTTCAGGTACGATGGTGAATCGACCCTCTATGTGAGGGTGTTTGGGAAGATGGTCGCCGCGCCGGGTGCTGCCCCGAGACGAACGACGGTGAGGAGGTGCTCGGCCTTCGTGATGGTCGCGATGAGGACGAGGGCGAGCCTGCCCTCGGCGGCGACCGTGTCTCCTCCAGCTACGGTGGCTCTTCCTCCGGTAACAGCTCCAGCAGTGGTGGCTACGACCAACCGCCGCGCCCGCTTCAAAGGAGGCAGCGGGTCATCTCGTCATCACCCCTCCGTGAAGCGCGAGGAGGGGTCTGGCTAGGCTCGGGGCGTCGCCAAGGGCCTGCCTCTGCGGATTGCTGCATCGCTGCTTTGCTTAGTTTTTCTCTCTTTCCTGCATCGGAAAACGAAACCAGTATGGGCCCAGAGGGACGTGTATCAAACTATGGTTCTTTGGTTAATGCACTATGCGTGTCGTTCCCATGCGGTGTTGTTGTTTTATGCAAAGATAACTTAACCTGGTGCATTTGGGGCGCCCTTTCCCTCACGTGGTGTCTGCATTGCTCGAAAACTGCAAAAAATTCGTTAGGAGGTGCCCTAAATGATTTGCCGTCCACCCAAGCCTTGACCTGGCACCTTGTATCGCGGTACCCGAGGGGCACGGATTTAGGAGAGATGTGCCAGCTTCCAGGCTCGAACGAGGGTGGCTCGCGAGAAGGCAAAGAGAAGAGAAATGCTCGCAAGGGCGCCTGCCTAGCCCCCTCGCGAGGTATGCGAGAGAGAGAACACAACAAACTAGATCCGAAAAAAGCAGTAAAGGGCTAGGGAACCAAGTCAGCAACGAACAACAAGAGCAACTCTGATTAAGGAAAAGCGAGCCAACTACGGAAAGCAAATGAAAAGCCGCGTCCGGCACCTAATCTAGTCTTCAAGTCTTCTCACCAGCGCGGAGCTAAGTGCTGTCCACTAGGAGCGGGAGGGAGCCCTAGGGCCTGAGGCCGGCGCTGCTGAGACTCCGGGGCGTGTATAGCCCCACTCATTGTTACGTGAGAGTGTAACGGGCAGCGATTCTTCACAGGCACTGGGCCTTCTTCACAGGCTCTGGGCCTTTCTTCTCAGGCTCTAGGCCTTGCTTCATGGATAGAACTTCCGGAGGTGTTGGATGTTCCAGTCGTTCTGGATGGGTATCCCGTCCCGCGTCTCAAGGCGCGCTGCACCCGGCCTGGATACATGGACGACCCTGAACGGGCCCTTCCCTGGAGAGGCCCGCCTCAGGACAAGGTCACCCACCTCGAGCGTCCTGGAGCGGATGTTGCGGCAGTGGTACCGCCGCAGCGCTTCTTTGTACCTTGCCGCCCTCAATGCGTCTTCGCGTCAGCGTTCCTCCCCCAGCATAATCCATCCCCCGCACAGCGTCCTGCTGCATTTCGTCGAACGCCAGGACCCGCGCGGAGCGATGCTTGACCTCGTGAGGGAGTACTACTTCGGCTCCGTAGACGAGGAAGAACGGAGTCTCGCATGTTGGCTTGGTAGCAGTGGTACGGATGGACCACAGCACGGACTGGAGTTCGTCGTGCCAGCCCCTGCCGCAGGCCTCCAGCTTCTACTTGAAGGTCCTGGTCTTGAGCACCCTCAGGACCTCAGCGTTGACGCGTTCGGCCTGTCCATTGCTCCTGGGGTGGGCCACCGAAGCGTAGGAGATCTGTGTTCCAAGGTTAGCACAGTAGGTTTTGAAGAGGTTAATAGTAAACTGCGAGCCGTTATCTGTGATGATGTGGTTGGGGACCCCGAAGCGGCTCACGAGGCCCTTGATGAACTTGACATCAAAGCCAGCTGGAAACGGACAGCTTCCACTTCTGCCCACTTGGTGAACTTGTCGATGGCGATGTACAGATAACGGTAGCCCCCTGGCGCTCGTGGGAACGGGCCTAGGATGTCTAGCCCCCAAACCGCGAACAGCCACGTGAGCGGAATGGTTTGGAGGCCCTGAGCGGGCTGATGGATTTGCTTGGCATGGAATTGGCAAGCTTCGCAGGAATTCACCAGCTCGGCTGCATCGTTGAGTGTTGTGGGCCAATAGAATCCGCTGCAGAAGGCTTTGCCGACGAGGGTCCTTTACGATGAGTGATGTCCACAGTCCCCGCCGTGTATGTCAATCAGCAGCTCCCTTCCTTGATCGCTGGATATGCAGCACAGCGTGATGTCATTCGGTCGTTTCCTGTACAACTCGCCGTCTTGAATGCAGTATGTCGTGGCCTGCTGGGCCACGCGCTCCGCGTCTTCTTCCTTCTCCGGCAGCGTCCCATGCATCAGGTACTCCTTGAATTCCTTGGTCTAGCACTCCTCCTGGGGCTTGAGCGCCAAGAGCAGCCGAGCTCCTGAGGTTGGGCCGCAAGCTGGGGCTCCCGTGGCCGGGGGCTATGGGAGCTCCTCCCGAGGCTGAGTCATGCTTGAAAGAGGTGGCGTAGCTGACGGTTGAAGAGCCGCTCTTCGAAGACCCCGGGCTCTTGCGGTTGCCGCTTGGATGCTCTCTTGGCGATGTCATCGGCTTCCTTGTTGGTGCCCCGGGGCATGTGCTGCAGCTCCAAGCCCGAGAACTGCTTTTCCATCTTGCGCACCTCTGCAAGGTAGGCCTCCATGTGCTCGTCCTTTGGCTCGTACACTTTGTTGGAGAAGTTGACGAGGAACTGCGAGTCACAAGGCGCCTCACCCCCAGAGCCGCTGTAGCCTTCAGGTTTGCTATGAGGCCTTCGTATTCTACGATATTGTTGGAGACCTTCTCGCCGTGCTGGAAGCAGAGTTGCACGGCGTAGTAAAGCTTGTACTGAGCGGGCGAGATGATCACTGCTCCAGTCCCCACGGCCTGGTGCGCGAAGGCGCCATCGAAATGCATGACCCAGCCGTCTGGTGCCTCACTTCCTGGGGAGGTGGACCGGTCTTCTCCTTCCTCAAGAGCCGGGGCATCTGTCCATTCTGCCACAAAATCGGCGAGCGCGGCTCCCTTGATGACCCTGGTGGTGCTGAACTCTAGCTGGAATGCTTGCAGCTCGATGTTCCATTCAGCGACCCTTCCGGCTGAGTTTGGCCTCCTGAGTACCCTCTCTAATGGGTAAGATGAGACGACCTTGATGGGGTGGCCCTGGAAGTAGTGTCGCAGCTTGCGCGAGGCCACCAAGAGTGTGAGCAGGAGATTTTGTGGCATGGGGTAGCGTGCCCTTGCGTCCCGCAGTACGGTGCTGACGAAGTACACCGGGTGCTCGACGAGGGCTGGCACACTGTTGAGGCTCGGGTCCTGCGGAGATTGCAGCATATCCTGAGGTGGAGGGTTTCCTGAGACTTGGCCGTCCTCAGGAGCTTCCGAGATGTTGCCCTGTTGAGCTTGGTATTCCGCCCCTGATGGCTCTGCTGTGCATTCTTGACCTTGCACTGCATCGGCTCTAGCTTAGCACGGCACACCCTTGTCTTGGCGCTCCTCCCAAACCGCCACCAGCGCCGCGCTGGCGCAGTATGGGGTGGTGGCAAGGTACAGCACCAGAGGTTCGAGAGGCCGTGGTGCCACCATCACCGGGGGGCTGGTGAGGTATTTCTTGAGGTCTTGGAAGGCCCGGTCGACCTCCGGGGGCCACTCGAAGGGGCCCTTCTTCTTCATGAGCTTAAAGAAGGGTAAGGCGCACTCGCCTTGCTTAGAGATGAAACGCCCTAACGCGGTCACCCGTCCTGCCAGCTTTTGCATCTCCTTGAGGGTCTGTGGTGGGCTCATGTCTTTGATGGACCTGATCTTCTCCGGGTTCACCTCGATCCCTCTGTGGGATACGAGGAACCCTAGTAGCTTGCCGGAGGGAACGCCAAATACGCACTTCTCCGGGTTAAGCCTCAAGTTTACCTGGTGCAAGCTCTCAAAGGTCTCCTCCAAGTCTTGAAACAACGTCCTCACCTTGCAAGATTTGACCACTATGTCATCAACGTAGGCCTCTATGTTCCTGCCGAGTTGCCGCTGAAAGGCTGCGCCCATGTTGCGAAGGCCGAAGGGCATGCAGGTGTAGCAATACACCCCACATGGTGTCAGGAAGGCCGTATTCTCCACATCCTCCACCGCCATCTTGATCTGATGGTATCCAGAGAACGCATCCAGGAAACATAGCAAATCGCACTCGGCGGTGGAGTTGACGATTTGATCGATGCGTGGCAGGGGGAACGGATCTTGGGGGCAAGCTTTGTTAAGGTTGGTGAAGTTGACGCACATCCATTCCTTCCCACCTTTCTTCGGTACTACGACGGGGTTCGCCACCCAATCAGGGTATCAAACTTCTCGAATGGTACCCGCCGCCTCCAGCTTGCGTGTCTCTTGGACGATGAAGGCCTACTTCTCAGTGGACTACCGTCTCACCCGCTGCTTCACGGGGCGCATGTTGGGGCTCACCCTTAGATAATGCTGGATAACCTCTCTCGGGACCCCTACCAGCTGATTGGGCTCCCACCCGAATATCTCCTTGTTCGCGCGCAAAAACCACACCGAAGCTTCTTCTTGTCCCCGGTCTAGGCTGGTTCCTATGGTAAAGGTGGCTCCTGAAGACCCGTCCTCGTCAACCGGCACCTGCTTGGTCTCCTTGGTCTCGCGCGTACTGGCACCGGCTGGCTGTGCTGCTGTCGTGGTCTTGAAGGCGAGCCTAAGCGCCGTCACCGCCTCCTTAGTGTCCCCCTTGATGGTGAGGACGCCCTTGATCCCTGGCATCTTCATGAGGTTGTAGGCCGGGTGAGTTGCTGCCATGAACTGAACAAGAGCCGGGTACCCGAGTATGGCATTGTATGGGAGACCGATGCGGGCGATGTCGAAGTCCACCGGCTCAGTGTGGTAGTTGCCGCGCGTGCCGAAGGTGACGGGGAGGCGGATCTGCCCCAGAGAGCGGGCAGCTTCGCCACCCACTCCCGAAAAAGGCTTGCTAAGGTTGAGCCGCTCGGGCGGCACGTGGAGGAGGCTGAAGGCTTCTACGGAGAGCAAGTTGAGGCCGGCACCGCCGTTGATGAGGGTCTTGGTGACGGACACGTTGCAGATGGTAGGCGTGCAGAGCATTGGGAGCATGCCAGAGCCGACGGTGGAGCCGGGGTGGCCTTCTGAAATGAAGGTGAGGTCGGCATCCGGCGCAGCCCAACCCGGCGGAGCCCCCGGGCGCTTGGAGGCTGCCACAATCTGACGGAAGAAAGGCTTGACGTGGCGATCTGAAGGCGATGCTTGAGAGCCACCCAGCAGCGCCGCGACCGCGTGGTGCGCTGGTACCGCGCAGCGCATGGTGAAGAGGTCGCGGAGTTCCGCCCAGGACGCCACCATGGACCCCGGGAGGTTGAGCAGCCAGGCGCGTGGCTCGCCGGCGAGGGCCATGGGGAACCAGTTGGCCATGATCTTGCCGTCGCCCCTGGCATCGAGGACGGCCTCCTCGTACACCTGTAGGAACGGCGTCGGGTCTGCCGCACCGTCATAACGTGGCGGCATCTTCGGCTTGAACTTGGCTGGCCACTGCACTCGCCACAGGGTCGGGGCCAGGGCTCCGTACCCAGACTCCCTGCTGCTGGCGTCGGTCGCAGAGGCGGATGGCGGCGCACCTGCCATGGGAGTGAAGCACGGCGGCACGGGGCGCAGGTTGGTGGAGAGGAGCTCCGGCGCACCCCTACCTGGTGCCTGAAATGTCAGATGTAGGGTTCCGGCAAACCCTTAAGGTTCGAACACTAGGGTGCGCGTGAAGTCTCCCCCTCCTACCGATCTACGCTCTAGCTTGCTAAGATCTTGCGGACGAACTCGATGAACTCGCAACACAGAAAGACACGAGGTTTATACTGGTTCGGGCCACCATTGTGGTGTAATACCCTACTCCGGTGTGGTGGTGGTGAATTGCCTCTTGGGCTGATGATGACAGTACAAGGGAAGAACAGCCTCCTGAGGTTGAGGTGTTCTTGTGCTTGTGTAGTTGTGGATGATCTGAACTGGTTCCGGATCCGTCCCCTCCTACTGTGGTGGCTAGTCCTATTTAGAGAGGCCCTGGTCCTCTTCCCAAATATCGAGCGAGAAGGGAGCCAACAACGGCGGGCAAGTTTGAAGGGGGACAACTAGTACAAGCTATCCTGACAAAAGTGGTCTTCGCCTGCGAAAAGCCCTGGGGTCACGCCGTCTTGGGCTCCACGATGACCTCCGCCTTGCCGTCCTCCTGGTCTTGATCTTGTTGCACCAATATGGCAACCTTTGCATGATGCCTCGGTACTCTTCTCCTGCGCTGGCCTCCTTAGCACCAAAGAGGAAATAAGGATGTTGCGCGCACCGGCGCCCGCCTGGCACCCGCCTGGTACCGTTCGTCATGGCTCACGTCATGAGAGCCTCGTGAGGTTTGCCTTGCCTTGATATCTCCGCTCCTGGTGAGCTTGCCTGGCTAGGCCACTCCAGAGGAGGTCTTGCATCGTCCACCTCGCGAGGCTTGGACCCTCGCGAGGGTCTTGGGTGTCTTGTTGACGAAGATGGGCCGTATGGCCTGCTGCTTGGCCACGTTGTGGGTCGTAGGCAGGCAAGTCTGGGGACCCCCGTTCCCAGAACGCCGACAGATGGAGAGAGAAAAGTGATTTTTCAGTGGGCCCCATGAGGACTAGCTCCAATTAGCACCACTTGGCTGGCGGGATAGGGAGAGAAAAGTGATTTTTCAGTGCTCCCAATGAGAACAATCTCCAATTAGAACCTCTTGGGTGGGATAGTTTTTTTTGGTGGGTTTGGTGCAACTTGCTCCAATTTAACCCTCATGTTTGGATATTTTAGGGCTATTTGATCCCCAGCTAGCTCAAACTAACTCTAACCCATGGACCCAAACAGGGCCAAAGTTAGTCTCGGAAAACAAATTAAGCCCTATATACATGGACAGATGGAGTACATCATACTAGCAAACACTCACCATTAGTAGTAGTTCATTGGTTGGTTTCGATTTTTGATTCAGTTGATGTGCTGCTACCGTCCAATACTCCCGTGTGGTTGTTTCTAGAATAAAAAATGAGGTAGTACTTACTATGGGAAAGGTGAAGTGATGATTGCTTCTCCCGAGCAACTTATTACTCTGGGAATATTGGAGTACCAGTGGATTCAACGAAGAGAGAAATGATGGTTGCTTTATCCGAGCAACTTACCATGGCGAAGGTGGGGCTCTATGATTTGACTGCTCACTAGTCATTATTACTGCAGCGCAACGACCGGGGTGAATCTTCCCTGTAGTTGTGCACTCAATATTGCTGCATGGCAGGTGGAGCCGGATGAAGGATGTCCCACATGTCGGCAAAACGAAGTTGCATTGTTTCTGGCATGGCTATCAATCCTTCAGGATTTGTTTATATGTACGCATAATTTTCCAGCATAATGAAATTCTACTGTGATGCTATGAAGGTTTCAACTTTGGTTCCCGCAGAAAAAAAAAGGTTTCAACTTAGGATCCATGTGTCCTCTTGCCTCAAGATTGTCTCGTTACAACATTCCATCAAATACAAATGAAACTACCATGGCTGCCAATGCATCTCAATGGTTCACAGATCAGCGCCAATATTCATATCACAACTAAAGACAAAGTTGTGAGAAGGTGTACAAATAAAGAAAATATATAATTGATCGATGCTATTCGTAGGCATGGCCCCATTTCCTGGGCATAGTGTTCATTGGTTGGCAGCTAGTTTCACCCAGCTCTGTAGCCAAAATATGGAGGACATCACAATCCGATCATTTTGTGCAGCTCCACTAAAATCGAGTTGATCATCCCTGTTTGCAAAGATATTCAGTCAGTGTGATTACAATAATAGTGGAACTAGATGATGAAACATAAAACACACAAATAGAAGCCGATCACCTCTGCAATCTCTCTTTAGGACTAAATACTTGTTGGAGAAGATTAGGCACGGAGTTGGATGAGGAGGATAGCAAAACCAATCTCCCTTTCTGCAGTCCCACAGAAATGTAAAAACGTTGCCCGTGTGACATTTTGGCGGAACTGCTCAAAACACTCTTAAGAAAAAAGTGATTTGTGCAGTTCACCAAAAGGTTGCAATAGCAACGAGTGAAATGGATAGCCCTGTTTGCAAAAGGAGGTAGAAAGGAAACAATTACTGCAAAATAACACGAGTTGAAGACACATACACCGACCAAAAAGAAGCATATTCCATGTAAAAAGGGAAAGATAGCAACATGGTGGTTTATCAAAAATGGTTTGAGGACGAGATTGCAAGAAGGAAAGTACACCGGCCGAGATACGTTTTAAGCAAACAACTAAAGAAGGTCCACATGCAGGATTTTCCACATGCAGCAACGTGGGAAGATGGGTAGTGGAGTAAGGCCGGAGGAAGTTGTACCTGAGGGTCGTCAGGATGTAACTAGGAGGGTGCCGACGGGCGGGATCTGCCCATACTGCGGCAGCGAACAAGTGGCGAAGGCCCTACCGCGCCGGAGCTTGGTTAAAGAGAACGGTGGGTACCGCAGATCGGGATGTGCTGCCTTAACGCCGTCGAATAGTGAAACGATGCACATCCTCCCTTTCCGTCGTCGGACGGGATGCGGCCGGATCAGTGACCAACAGTGAGAGAGAGAGAGAGAGGCCACCGCCGCCTTGTGTGAGATACTGTGACAAGAGACAAACCCCGACAAGCAGGCTCCATTGTATATAGTGGAGCGGATTTTTCTATTTTCCCGACGACAATCGTTTTATATTATGTACATGCCCTTGATGAATATACTTTATTTAATACTAATGCATCAAGTCAAACTTTGCTCATATACGCGTGGTACATGACCATTCTTCGAGTAAACAACCGCTACACGCCTCAAATTATCACATGGGCTGCCTTTTCGTACAGAAATGAACTCCACCATGTACCCGTGTGGGTGTGGCCGGGAACGAGACGTGAGTACGTGCGTCGTGCGTGCACCTCTTCTTTACGTGCAGGTACATACATGGGTGGGTGTGAGAGAGATGGTTTGTGCGAAACATAGGCAATGTGTCGATGATATCTCAAACAAAAAAAAGTAACATATGCAATGTGTGTGAAACAGAGTCATGGATATATATCATAAATAGAGAGAGCGATCCACGAGAAGAGAGTGGAGGGATCATCAGCGTGAGATATCGATAGAATTGAAAAGAGGGATGAAGTGTGTGGGTGCGCGATCCATAAAGAGTGCCATCGAATTTGTGTTTGCCCACTTCAAAGATACAGGGCGGCTAGCCTACTGGAATGTGAGAGGGCAGAGGTGCAGTTTTTCTCAGTGGCATGGATACCTACCTAAAACGTTCGACTATCGGTGTGTGTGTGGGGGGGGGGGGGAGGGGGCAGAGATCTAACAATAGAGAGGTAGATCGACTATTATATGTGTAAAGGAGAGAGACCTAGCTATGTATTGAGGGAGATCGATCGACATCCATGCATATGTGTTTTATAGGAATAAGGTTTGGAGAAAGACAAAGGTAGAGTTTCAGAGGGTAGTTGGTGGATTTGCTTCTCACAAATGGTGGGAGAGGCCTGCTAGACAAACGGAGGGTACGAGTGTAATATCAGAAGAGAGGGCCTGTCTATGCATGTGTGTGTGAGAGACGGTTCGGGAGGTATGCAAGGATGATGAGGGGGGACGATATGGTTGTGGTAAGCAGATGTAACTACATAGGAAGATCAATCGTCGTGTCTCCGAGAAAGTGAGAGACATAACTAGTGAGGTACGTCGATCGGTGCATGGGGAAAAGAACTATAGTCGACCTAGCTATATGTAGGGAGATCGGTATGTATACATGCATGCATGTGTTAGAAGAAAATAAGGTCCAGAGAGATGGATAGGGGGAGAGGGGTGCGGCTAGGAGGTGGTGCGAGAGGCCTACTATGTCGAGGGGGGAGGAGTGTGCGAGTATGAGATCGATGAAAAGAGGGGCGGGAGTGTGCACCTGCATGGAACCGTATTGGAAATAGGGGGCATGGACGGTGAGAAGAGAAGAGGGGAAGTGTGTGTTTGTGGTAGGCACGCTTGGATATAGAGGTATATCGACCGTTGTGTGCCGGAAACAAGGAGCCGGGGGGCCTACACACACCGTGGGTGAACGACCTAAAGAGAAATAATGGATGTGTGCGATGGAGGGGACGCTGAGGGAGGATGAGAGGGGGCGGCCGTGTGCATGCACGATAGAAAGTTAGCGCTAACTACAAAGATAAGAGGCTCGCGAAGGTGTAAAAGACAAACAGAGATCATAATTCATTATAAAAAATTATTTTGATATTTGAAGAAGATATCATAGTGTTTTAAACCGCCGCTTGCATGAATGAATATATATAATGGTGATACACATGGTATGGTTGTGAACATGTTATACTACATATAATATATAGAACATTGATTATAATTTCGGATAGTGTGTGGCTTTTGCAGCTCAGGGCTAAATACTTGTCATAATGTAGGGGGCGGGGCACTATACTTTGTGTGATAAACACGGTGTACGTATGGAACATGGTTTAGATTATAAATATCTAGTTAGTACATCAAGCATACTATTATTTGGAATCAACATCAAGTGTATTAAAAAAATTGAATTCGAGTTCATATAGTACACATAGTTCATATCTATCTCTATAGTAATCATGTAGTGTGTTGTTAAGAAAATACACGAATGATGGTTTAAGTTGGCAACAATCATGATTGTAGATTCTTATTCAAATAGAGAAACGAATTCAAATTCAGTTTTAATTGTAGCCCTAGTATAGACATTTGGAATGCACTAAAATGTTGGTATGAGTAGGTTACATGCATTATACAGCCAGCAAATTTTTTTAATTGGACATAACATGGATTCATAGCTTTGAATAGCATTTGTACAGAACGGGACAAGACTCTCTCTTTGTGTGGTGCGAATAGTTTTACTTTTTCGTTTTTTTCACTGAGGGAAGTGCGAATTGATCCTAAAATTAAACCCGCGTCTTGTTATATCTCGAAAATTTAGATATCGTGCTCCCAGAACTCGCACCTTCGCAACTCGCGCCTTGCTATCTCGAAATTACAACGTGCGTGAAAAATCCCTCCAGCTGCCAAATCATGACACGTGAAATCCCCCTTGTAACCCTGAGCCGAAAGGGCCACTAGTTCAAATTGGTGGGGGTACTTTTGTAACACAGCCAACATTTTGGACAAGTGCGTCCCTAAGTCATGGTTCCCCCTCCCATCGCCTCGTTTTCCCCATTCGAAATTCCAGTCCGACATAACCTGTCTGCTCCAGCCGCGAAATCCCACCCTCCTCCGACCGCCACCTCACTGCTGCCCAGCCGGAGCCTCTTCCCCGACAACGTTGTCTACTGCAACATCTCGACGTCCCTCATCCACCTCCCCGGATGAGGATCCTTCCTCGATCCAGTCGTCCCGCCGGTTCAGCCGCCCCGTCCTCCACCTCCAAGGAGTTTCTCCAACGATCACCTCGTCTATCGCGGCTGCTACATCCCCACAGCGACGCCTTAACCCGCTCCACTGGAGCTGCAACATCCTCACCGACTCCTCGGACGAAGCCGAGGCCTACTCGGCACCACCAAAGAGGTTGTACACACATCGCATCGCATCTTCTCCTTAACTCGACCTCCCGGTGCTGACGGTGCTCCATCCCGCACCCCCATGGTGCGGCTACCTAGAAGTCAGTGCCGTGGGCGACATATCCACGGCAGCCCTACTCCAGTGCGGGGCCCCTTCGGCGGCGGCGTCCATACCAATCAGATCTGCTGCTGCTGCTCCGGCTCTCACTCGCTCGCTCGCGCTGCTGCTGCTGCTGCTCCGGCTCTCGATCGCTCGCGCTACTGCTCTGCTCTTGCTCTCGCTTGCGCTGCTGATGCTGGTACATGGGCTGCTGCTGCTACACGAGTTACTGCTCTAGCTCTAGTTTGCACGGCTCCTCCAGGCACTGCTGCTCCGATTGCTATCTGCTATTGTGTTCCCCGTTGATCGCCTGCTGATTTAGATCAGTTTTCTCTACTACTAGTGCTCAAGCGACCTAAACTACATGTGAAGTGCCTCTCTGCTACCAATGCGTTCAGTTTCGACAGTAACATTCAGATTCAACACTAAATTTTAGTTTCGACAGTTAAGTTCATGTTCGACAGTTTTTACCTCATCTATTGTAGTCAGGTGTTTTTTGTGATGTAAATTTTACATCTATCACTTTTTGGTAAAGTATTTTGTATCATTTATTGGAGATGCTATTAGAATCCCACTTGATATTAACGATGTCTATCTTGTACTGCTTCAGCCTCGACATCTGACGGCTCGCCGGAACTGCTCCAACGATGGAACCATCCATCACAACAGAGCAGTGCCCTTGACGCCGTCTACAGATTCTTCAGATCTTCCTCCACACCTCCGACAGCCACCTCTGCCTCAACTTCTTCAACGACCAACCCAATGATGCCGAGGTCGACACGGCTACGGCAAAGAGGTTGTACACTTGTCGCATCACTTATTACTCTACATTCATGTCGATCCATTAGGGATATTTTGGTTCAAAGAAAAACTGATGGAAAAACATAGCAATAGGAAATTTTCCTATGGCACTCTACTATTCAATTATTCATGCATTTTGTTGAAAGGAATGGAGCAAAACATCCACCTGGACCTACTTCTCGAAATCCTATGCATGAAGACAAGACCAAGTGCATTAGTGGCAGAACAACATTCTAACTATACAAGCTTTCATATGGTTAAATTGGCCATGTTTATTTGCATTCCTCTGCTCTTCCAATTCCTGTGAACCAAACACCAAGTTGATAGAAATCCCGTGTGTACAAATGCTCTGTTTCCATGTGCATTCCTATCCTATTCTGGTGCTTTTTCCTACCCCTACGTTTTTAGAATCCTGCAAGCCAAAGGAGCCCTTACAGAATTACTTCAGTTATAGGTAGGTGTCGAAGAAAACTTTGTGTGATTTGTCCTGCTCCTGCCGCGATGTCGTCCACCTCACCTGAGCTAATCCATTGACAGAAACATCCACCAAACCAGACATCACGACTCTTGGCCGTCTTTTGCCGCCTCAGATCTCCTTCCCTACCACCGTCACCCACCACAACGGACGTCGACTCAGCAGATGAACCCGAGGAGTACACGGGTCCACAAGAGAGGTCGCACTCTTTTGTTTCTGCTTATATTATGCATTGCTTAATATTACCTACTACTTTATCATCTTGTTCACCTCTTAGACTCCAAGTCAGGTCCAAATTAATGTTCAAACTTGAGTTTTAAAATTACTTGTGGGGCACATATCGAGGCAGCAATGAGTAGTATCTCTATCTATTATCTGGTTCACCTAGGGTATGCCTATGTTGTTCATCTTGGGCGGGAAACAAATAGTAAAGCAATCATCATCTGTCTTTTAATTAAATTAATGATATCATTAGCCTGCTATCATTATTTTTTGATCCATCCACTGGTTGTTACCATCACTCGAGATTTCTGCATGCTCTCCTTACATAATCTCACTATATTTTTTTCATATGCATGTCAGATATTGTACACAGTTGAGGGAGTCCTGGATTAGGGGGTCCCCAGACAGCCAGACTATATCTCTTAGCCGGACTGTTGGACTATGAAGATACAAGATTGAGAGATTTCGTCCCGTGTCCAGATAGGACTCTCCTTGGCGTGGAAGGCAAGCTTGGCGATACGGATATGTAGATCTCCTCCCTTGTAACCGACTCTGTGTAACCCTAGACCCCTCCGGTGTCTATATAAACCAGAGGGCTTAGTCCGTAGGACAAGAACAATCATACTATAGGCTAGCTTCTAGGGTTTAGCCTCTACGATCTCGTGGTAGATCAACTCTCGTAATACTCATATCATAAAGATCAATCAAGCAGGAAGTAGGGTATTACCTCCATCGAGAGGGCCCGAACCTGGGTAAACATTGTGTCCCCCGCCTCCTGTTACCATCCGCCTTAGACGCACATTTCGGGACCCCCTACCCGAGATCCGTCGGACGACGATGCACACATCATCCCGGAAAGGCACTTGGAACAAGAGAACCTCCATAGAAGGCTTATTGCCACCGCGAGGAGTCTGAAGAAGCAGAAGCAAAGGCTTAAGACCACGCAGAATACACTCAACAACAGATGGAACAAAGTGCTCGACACTGGAGAAAAGTATGGTGGCAGTCGCCACACAAAGAGCTATCCAAAGCGCAAGTTGTTGCCTGAGTTCGATGATGAGGCCGTAGAGCCTACACAGCCGAAGAATAAAATGGCCGATCAGCCGGATCGACCACCTCATGGCTGCGATAGGTCGGCTAACGAGGCCGCACATAACTCAACACACGATTTACATGAAGACTAGCGCCAAAAATCCGGTATGACCAGGTCCATCTATGGATCTAGGAAGCGCGCTCCGGCACAAAATCAAAACCGAACACTACAACCGTTCGAATGCCACGATACATCCAAATACAGGGGTGCCGCCCCCCTATGCTTCACCGATGAGGTACTGGATCATGAATTTCCAGAGGGATTCAAGCCCGTGAACATAGAGGCGTACGACGGAATGACAGACCCTGGGGTCTGGATTGAGGAATTCATCCTCCATATCCATATGGCTCGCGGAGACGATCTCCACGCCATCAAATAAATTGAAAGGACCAGCTCGGCACTGGCTGAAGAGCCTCCCCAAAAATTCAATTGGAAGTTGGGAGGAGCTTGAGGATGCTTTTAGGGCTAACTTTCAAGGGACCTATGTCCGACCTCCGGACGCAGACAATTTAAGTCATATAATTCAGCAGCCCGGAGAGTCAGCCTGAAAGCTTTGGAATCGATTTCTTACTAAGAAGAATCAAATCGTCGACTGCCCGGACGCCGAAGCCTTATCAGCTTTCAAACACAGCGTCCGAGACAAATGGCTCGCCAGACACCTCGGCCAAGAAAAGCCAAGGACAATGGCAGCCCTAACAAGCCTCATGACCCGCTTTTGCGCGGGCGAAGATAGCTATCTGGCCCGTAGTAGCTCCAACGACCCAGGCACATCTGAAGTCAGGGATGGCAATGGAAAACCACGACGCCGTAAAAGCAAACGTCGAAATAACGAAGACAGCCCAGAAAACATGGCGGTAAACGCCAGATTTAGGGGCTCTCGACCCGGTCAGCGGAAAAAACCTTTCAAAGGCAACAGAGATGGATTGTCCAGCCTAAACAAGATTCTAGACAAATTATGTCAGTTTCATGGCACCTCCGACAAATCTGCAAATCACACCCACAGAGAATGCTAGGTCTTTAAGCAGGCTGACAAGTTAAACACCGAACATAAGGGGAGGGAGACACCAAGTGAAGACGAGGATGAGCCTCGCCAGCAAAGCACTGGGGGACAGAAAAATTTCCCACCAGAGGTCAAAACAGTGAATATGATTCACGTAACAAAAAGAAGGAGCAAACATGCACTCCGAGACATACGCGCCTTAGAGCCCGTCACCCCTAAGTTCAACCCTTGGTCGGCCTACCCGATCACCTTTGATCGCAGGGATCACCTGACAAGTATCCAGCACGGAGGATTGGCTGCCTTGGTGCTAGACCCAATTATTGACGAATACTATCTCACCCGAGTCCTTATGGAAGACGGCAGTACTCCTAATCTGATACATCAGGACACAGTCCGCAAAATGGGGATAGACCCAACAAGAATTAGCCCAAGTAATACTACCTTTAAAGGAGTAATACCAGGCCCAGAGGCCCGATGTACGGGCTCTCTAGTACTAGAGGTTGTATTCGGTTCTCCCGACAACTTCCGAAGTGAAAAGTTAACCTTCGACATCGCTCCATTCGGAAGCGGCTATCAAGCACTACTCGGAAGAACAGCTTTCGCTCGTTTTAATGCAGTACCTCATTACGCTTCCCTAAAGATTAAGATGCCCGGTCCACGTGGCATCATCATAGTTAGCGGAAACATTGAGCGTTCCATACGCACGGAAGAACGTGTGGCGGCTTTAGCAGCCGAACACTAAACGGCCTCTCCAACCAGAATAAATGATCGGTCGTTAAGATCGCGAACACGGCTAGACGAGTCTGGCACATCACTAGGTGTAACAGCTTAGATAAACCTGAGATTGGTTTGGTGGATATACCCCCATAGGCAATACCAGGGGCTTCCCGCATGTAAAAAGGACTACAGTTTGGCTTGACCTTACTTATCTTGAATTTTAATGGTTTATTGAGAATAACCAATTTTTCGCACGATAACTTTCACCTAATTTTTTGTCTTTTACAGATGATAATCGTGCTACACCCTTCCAGGATACGGCTGCGCGGAGACTGGTAGCAGAGGCGTGCAGCGGGGCCCGCTCAAAGGTTTATTTTTAGATTAAGACCATGTGTAAACCTTTTTTACTGTCTCTTGTTGCTTCACATCCTCCGGATATTTAGTATAACCGAGAGGGATGCTGACGTTATTGGCATTTCGCCACGTCAGAATAATGCACGTACCTGGACACTCGGGGTTCATTATCAAGGGCGTTACTCAGCCCGGTATATGTTGTAAAGACCGAATACCTTAGGGAGTGTTCGGCGTCGCGAGTTTGGCCTTATATGCATCAGCTCTGAATCATGTCTTTGGTCAAATGTTGGGTTTGCCCAGCTCCCGCGTTTTGCGACCTTACGTTCCGCTCTATCAGCTAAGGTGGCACCGGAGAACTCTGCGATTGTGCCTGGTTCATCCGGATGAGCACCTCGAGAGAAAGCAGCGGACTGTCATGATAAAGCGCGAGACTGGTCAACCACTCGATGACTTAGCGGAATCTTGAGTTCCTCCGCATTAACGAAGGGCCGGTTTTCCCGGTTATGTACGTCTGGCGCCCGTGCTCGGGTGGTGAGCGGAAGTACCGAGGGCTATAGTAGCCCCACTATCAAACACCTATGGTTAAGTGAAAGTATTAAAGAAATATAGTCTGATTGCCTCGTTTGCCACGCGCTTCTGCGAACACCCTCGCATTATATGCGTGGGGGCTGAAGCCGACAACTGCAAACTTTCATGATATATATGTATATATATATATACATAAACGACCGCATAGGAGGCATAATAATACTTTCAGGCAAAAGTATAAACAGAGACTTTATAATTCAAATAACATTGTTCTTACAATTGGGTTACATGTCACTAGAACATGATACTCGAGCACTGTGCCTCTATTAAACGAGCGCCTTCCAGGACTTCATCAAAATAGTGCTCTGCTGATACCCGGCCCATGGCGGTGGCCTCCATCTCTGCCCAGTATGTCTTGACACGGGCAAGAGCCATCCGCGCACCCTCTATACATGCCGACCTCTTCATAGCGTCGATATGCGGCACAGCGCCAAGGAATCGTTGCACTAAGCCAAAATAACTATCCGGACTTTGTCCTTCCGGCCAAAGATGATCCACAACAGACCGCATGGCAAGCCCGGACAACCTATGGAGCTCGGCCCACTCGGCCATTCGCTCATTTAACAGCAGCGGACGCACTGGCACATTGAACTTCAACCAGAACAGCTTTTCTACTTCATGATCTTTTTGATCTTTGAAAAACTCGGTCGCATCAGCAGCACTCACTGCCAAATCCACGTATGCATCTGCAGAACTCCATAATTGATCAAGAGGGGCATACTTAGGATCTCCGAATTTCGTTCGCAACAAAAAGGGCTTCCCGGCCGCGATATCTCCATCTTGACGTAGCTCCTCCTTTGCCGCTCTAATTTTATAGCGGGCTTCCTTGGCTGCTACCATGGTCTTCTCCAGGTACGCCGTCTTCGTTTGGCTTTCCTTTTCAAGAAGCTCATAACGGTCGGCAGCATCTTTCAACTCAACAGCCATCTTGGCTATTTTCTCTTTGCTCTGGAAATGTGCAGCATGTTCGGCTCTCAGCTCTTCGACCGCCTTTAGAGCAGCCACATCACTCTTCCTGGCTTGTTCCTTGGCTCGGGCAAGTTCCGCTCGAAGGGTCTCCACGGCGGCAGCTCCATCTGCAGCCACAACATACTAAAGATACTAGCATCATGCTCCTCTTAATATGTGTTGATCACCGGAGAAAATACATACCCTGTGCCTCGTCAAGACATTTGTTTACAAGCACGATGTCGGCATCTGCCGCATCAAGTTGCCGCTTCAGCTCGGCAAACTCACCAGTCCGGCTAGCCACCGGACCCTCAGCCACCTGCAAATGAAGGCGCATAATTATTACCTGGAACTATGATCCTCTGTTTGCCGCCTTTTTCGACAGCAACCAGAGTCTCAAGGGCTACTATCTAAATAGGGCATACCTAGCGTGTGCGGTACCGTCAAAAAATATATTACTTTGCGTACCTCAAAGCCTCTCAGCAGGCTCATAAAAGCTTAATGCAACCCGCTTTCGGCGGACAAAATCCTCTCAACCACCGTACCCATTAGCGTACGATGCGCTTTTGAGATAGGCGCTTGCTCCCGAAGACTCCTCAATACGTCTGGTCCCGCACCGGACAGCTCCGGACTTTTTCTGCTGCTCCCTTTAGGAGCCGAATACTCCGGACTTCGGGAGGCCGAAGGATTACCTTCTGGCCTTGGCGGATCAGGAGAAATCCTCTGTGACGACACCTCTGGGTCGTCCACCTTATGAGGCGGGGAGGCATGGGGAGGTGTTTCTCTCTCCATCATCTCCGGAAGAATATCCCCCGAAGACGAACTCTGTCGAGAAGGGCTATGATCCGAACTACAAGACATACGCCTTGGTTATTGTCCTTAGAAATAAAGCAGGATATGTTTACTATGGAGTACTTTTGTTTACGTACAGCTTGGTGGAGGGTTGATCCCCTTGCAGGCACTGTGCGGTAAGGATACCCTCCGAGGTAGGGCCCCCTGACAAAGATTTCTTCCCTTGTTTGGAAACCATTGTTCCAAAGTCTTCAGAGGCGGCCCTCTTCCTTCCTTGAGGAGAGGGGATTTTAGATCCTTCTCCCCGGTTATCCTCCTTCACGGAGGTACTAATTCCCCCGGTCTGGATGAATAATGAGTGCGGCCCGCTTTCGGCTGCTTTATTCCCCCTTTATCTTCCCCTGATGGCGCTTGATAAGGCGCGAGCTCAAAGCATCCTGGCCAGTACTGGATCTGTTGAGCCTTCGGGAAGGGGGGCCGAACACCTGATCATCTTCGCCTTTTTTACCCAGTCTTGGTCAAAGAGCGACTTTTCAAAATGATGTTGCGATGAACAAAGAGACAGCATGTTCGGCTGAAGAATTACTTACTTGGGTATCTGGACGATTGCAGCTGAGACCCGCATCCTCGGTGGTGTTCGGACACTTTACTTGTGATCCGAAGAACAATCCATACATCTCTTCGAGCGTCATGCCGAAGAAGTGCTGAATAGCTCGCGGTCCTTCCTGGTTGAACTCCCACATATGGAGAGGTCGACGTTTGCAAGGCAGGACTTGACGAACTAGCATGACTTGCATTACCTTGACAAGGCTGACATCTCTCTCGAGGAGATCTCGGATGCGACTCTGCAATGTCGGCACATCATTTACTAGCACCCAGTCCAGCCCCTTGTTGATCCACGACGTCAGTTGTGGAGGGGGGGCCGAGCAGAAGGCAGGGGCGGCAGCCCACTTAGTACCTCGGGGAGCTGTGATGTAAAACCACTCCCGTTACCATAAGCTGGACACCTTCGGGAAGGAACCCTTTGTCCATGGAACATCGGTGCCTTTGCTTATTACGGCACCTCCGCATTCTGCGTGTCTCCCATTAATCATCTTCGGCTCCACGTTAAAGGTCTTGAGCAATAAGCCGAAGTGTGGGGTGATGTCGAGGAAGGCCTCACGCACGACGATGAACGACGAGATGTGAAAGATGGAAGCCGGGGCCATATCATGGAAATCAAGCCCGTAATAGAACATGAGCCCTCTAACAAAGGGATCCAGACTAAGGCCTAGCCCTCGGAGGAAGTGGGAGACGAATACGACACTCTCACCGGGTTCGGGAGTGGGAATGACCTGCCCTCGAGCAGGCAGTCTGTGCGAGATTTCGGCGGTCAGATCCCTGGCTTCTCTTAGCTTCTTGATGTCCTCCTCTGTGACGGAGGAGGGCATCCACCGACCTTGAAGGTTGGATCCGGACATGATTGAAGGTCTGAAGCTTAGCCTGGGCCTTGGGTGTTGGAACTCGAGGTGGGGGAAGGATTCGATTGAGCGCGAGAAGAAAAGGACAGGCCTTGGGCCCTCTATAAAGAGGGTGAATATCAAGCGTCCTCCGCGTGGCCGTTTGGAACTTGCCTAAAATCGAGGAGTCATACCAACAGGCACGATTAGGTTACCCACACCCATATTGATGAGAATCCCGTGATAAGGGGAACACGATCTCTGCTTCGACAAGACGTGCCAATAAAAACCGCCTCGCGAAACATGCAGTGGCAGACTGGGAGAAGCGGTTCAAGGCCGTGGTGTGATGTCACGTTATGAAAAGTTGTCAGCAGATTAGATTTGTGGAAATATTATTCTCTCTACGGTGGTATGTGGAATTTGTTTTTTTGGAGCCGGACACTATCCTTGTGTTCAAAATCTTCTATCACGATATTGGAGGAAGAACCCGCCTTGCAATGCCGAAGACAATCTGCTGCTACGGACTCATCGTCATTGAAGCCTGGTTCAGGGAGCTCTTGAGGAGTCCTAGATTACGGGTCCTCGGACAGCGGACTATATCCCTTAGCGGACTGTTGGACTATGAAGATACAAGATTGAAAGACTTCGTCCCGTGTATGGATAGGACTCTCCTTGGCGTGGAAGGCAAGCTTGGCGATACGGATATGTAGATCTCCTCCCTTGTAACCGACTCTGTGTAACCCTAGCCCCCTTCGGTGTCTATATAAACCGGAGGGCTTAGTCCGTAGGACAAGAACAATCATACCATAGGCTAGCTTCTAGGGTTTAGCCTCTACGATCTCGTGGTAGATCAACGCCTGTAATACTCATATCATAAAGATCAATCAAGCAGGAAGTAGGGTATTACCTCCATCGAGAGGGCCCGAACCTGGGTAAACATCGTGTCCCCCGCCTCCTGTTACCATCTGCCTTAGACGCATAGTTCGGGACCCCCTACCAGAGATCCGCCGGTTTTGACACCGACAACAGTCATGTTGAACATGTAGAGAAAAAGAGAAGAGTTTTGCGCGGCAATACAATTGTCGCGGGAAACAACGGCCACCTATGGGACCAAGAGTCCCTTTCTGGTTCGGCGGGGGGATAGCAAGTTGCACAAAGAGCAGAAGAGCGTGGTGCAGCACGACAGAGATCACACGGGAAATTTTTACCCAGGTTTGGGACACCGTGAGGCGTAAACCCTACTCCTGCTTTGGTGGATTGATGGTGGAAAAATGGTGGTGGTCGTAGCACGTTTGCCCGGCAGGGTTGCCTCAGGACTAAACAACTACGTGCATATGAAATGTGAGGGGGTGGATTCGCCAACTCAGGGTCAAACCCTTTCTAAGGTTGCCTTGGGCCTCCTTTTATAGACTAAGGGGTCACCACAGTGGCAAACTAGTCATTATGCACTGATAAGATAGCAAATAGTTCTATCATACCTAACTCTGCAGGCTGACAGAGCGCATTAAATGTGCGCCTCAACATCACATCATTGCTTGCCCGGCAGGGCTTGCCTGGCTGTTTTGGCATCTTCGCACCTGTTCAATTGACATGTCGCAGGACGGGTGTCGTCTGTAGGCCTTTCCTGTAGAATGAGGCTGCCATGTGGCGAATGGCTACCACTTAGTCACTTTGTTGCTTGACACTGCACTGATCGACGACGTGCATCGTTTGTGAGGTGGTTCCACCTCCGCGAGTCCCGACAGGCCCTGCCGGGGCGTCTTGGAGACTTTCTTCCGAGGGGAACCCCGTCCTCGCCAGGCTCGCCTGCCCGGCAAGGGAGGTTTCTCTCTTGGCGGTATCTGACTTCTCTGGCTTAGTCTTGGTCCTCTTGAGCTGCACGATGGTCCTTTGAAGATCTTGATCTCTTGTCCTTTGGCCTGATGTTGGTGTTGTAATCTTGCTACCGTGCCTATGCATAGTCTAGGCAACGGACCCAGGGTTTGTTGCACAGACAGAAGCCCCCGGGCCTGCCCCGAACACACCGTCGACCGTGGTCAGGATAGGCCCTAATAAGTGCACAGTCAGGGGTGTGGAAGCGGCTGGCCCCTTTAGATCTTCCTTGCTTCTTCATTAATCTTGAACCATGCCAGTTTCCGATTTTTCCGCGTATCGTGTGTAATGTTACGAGAATAACTTAGATCGTGTCCTGCGGATTTACCCATGCCCCACGATCACGCGGCAGAAACCGCCATCCCACTTGCTCCCCTCTTTATGCGCACCCGCCACGTATAACTCATGCATTGGGATGCGTAGGTGGTTGATACGGAGAGCGCGGGGACGAGTGCCATGGCAGAAAACCAGGCGTCGATGGTTGGAGCAGAGGGTCGGCCTTGATTCCTAGAGCTACCGAAGGCACAGGGAGGTCGTATTGGGGGAGTGGGCCAGCCGCTTCCTATGTGAGAGGGCAGCCCCTTCCCTCGCCCCTTTATAAAAGGGGGCAGGAGTGGTGCGTTTGCTCACTCACACACACTTCTTCTTCCCTTCCCTTAATCTTCTCTTGCTCGCCATGGTGAGGGGGCGAGGGCGCGGTGCTACCCCAGCGGTGGCAACGAGAGTTTATGCTCGACAGCGCATCCCTCCTCCTCCGGACCACGGGTGGTGGAACCCGCTGTGAGAGGAGGAGGGAGAGGGCGAGGTCGTGGTCGCCGTGGCACTCGAGGAAGAGGAGGACGGGGCGGTGCTTTGGCCACGCCTCCACCAGCGGCTCCTCCTCCGATGGAAGGCCACGTCGGAGATCAGCCTTGAGAGTTCATCATCAGGCTGTACAAACCTTCGTGTGGCCACCTTTGTCTCCCTACTCCATTCGCACGGGAAATGGAGCTCGATCAGCCATGCGCTCCGAGGCTGCGCATGAGGGGATGTGGGAATGGCGGCATGTGGGTCGATGTCGACTTCCCTGCTCCTCATGTTACGTACCTTCATCGTGGCTGGAAGAACTTTGCCTGAGCCCATAGCTTGTCGGAGGGGCACGTTCTCCAGTTTAAATTAATGGAGAGCGGTGTGCTCTCTGTCAATATTTTTGGGCGCTCAGGAGCTTGCTTAGGGTGGTGCGCGGAGAGCTGTAACGACGATGGAAGCTCCTCCTCGAGCGACAGCGACAAGGAGGACAGTGACGGCGATGACGACTGCAGCAGGCGGGAGGGCCACAACTCTAACTCCGGTTGAGTGTCGCCCGCACCATCTTCATCAGGCGGTAGCACCATCATCTGCACCTGCATCTCCTTCCCGGCAAGGCGATTTGCTGAGGAGTTAGATGCAGAGGTGGGGATGGTGCCTCCCGGCTTCCTCAGGCTGCCTTCGAGTTGGACCCTGGCAGGCTTGCTCTCGGGCTGCAGCTCCGTGAGCCCTACCGCGTCCTACTGGCCCTGGTGGTGGTAGCTGACGGGTCGCCTCCGCCATGCTCTCCATCAATGCATTCACCAATGTCCCCTTGTCCCCGCCAAGCTACCTCTCCTAGAGCCCGACGGTGTCAGACCGGGCTTCTGCTTAGGCGCTCCTTTTGCTCCCTTCGCCATCTACCACCGTGCCTAGGAGGAGAGGGACAAGAAATGGCATCACGGATCACTTATGTTTTTTCAATCTTAAATTTGTAGGCATTTGCCAAATTTTAGTTCAAATAATGTAATCTCTCTAGTCCATGTTTGTGTTCTGTAAGATTGGTACTTGTTTGATCAGCATATTAATAAAAAAGATGACCTTGTTGGGAACTCGTGCATGTATATGTCCATGTAGAGGTGGAATGCCTCTTTAATTTACATAAACGAGTTTTCCCCGGTAGGCCATCCTGCCGGTACCCTTTTATTTGGTTGCCGGAGAACTGAGCCTACCGAGCCCCCCGCCATTCGCTTTTCACCAAAGGCCAATGCGACTATCTTGGCCGAAGCAAAGTTCGAGTCTAGGGATGGGAGCACCTAAGTTTCAAAGAGCGGCGAGGTTTTCTCATGCACAAGTTTCAGCTTACAGAACACTTATGGACAAGAGGTAGAAATTATCTGTTTGGCTTGCCGGAGATCGCAGTGCTGGTTCATCTTCCCAACTCCCTGTAGAGGCCAAGTTCACGGCAGGAACCTGCAGCCCTATGCAGATGGAAACAATGCAAGATGTGACCATATCTATATGCATATGCAATGATCATGAAATGCTTATGCAATGCTCTTGAAATTCTTATGCATGCATGCAACTTGTCGGGGGGCCCCAGCGCTTCGTTTATTTCTTTGTTGCTCAGGGTCTGTGCCTGGCTTTCTACAAGGGGTTACATGCAACTGAGGCAGGGCCTATACAAAAGGGTGGCTGCCGGGCAGGGCCCGACAGCCGCACCTTACGGGTAGAACTTGCGGAGATGCTCAATATTCCATGAGTTTTGCAATTGAATGCCATCTCCGATCTCCAGACGGAATGCACCAGGTCTGGTGACTCGAACTACTCGGTAAAGGCCTTCCCACTTTGGCGTCAACTTGTTTGTACCCTTGGCGGACTGAACGCGCCTAAGTACAAGGTTTCCTTCCTCAAAACACCGGGCATGAACCCTGCTGCTGTGGTAGCGACGCAGGGCTTGCTGATAGCGTGCAGTACGCGTAGCAGCCCAAAGACGGTTCTCCTCAGATAGCATAGTGTCGTCAAGATGGTGCTGATCTTGCACTAATTCATCATAGGCAAGCACTCGAGGTGACCCGTAAATGAGTTCCGTGGGGATAACTGCTTCTGCCACATAGACTACGGAGAAGGGAGTCTGCCCGGTAGCACGATTTGGTGTCGTCTGAGGGACCAGAGAACTACCGGCAGCTCATCGATCCACCGCCTGATGTGCTTCTGCAGCGTATCAAAGGTTCTTGTCCTGAGTCCTCGCAGCACTTCAGTGTTCGCCCTCTCAGCCTGCCCATTACTTCTGGGATGTGCGACAGAGGCAACTGAGACCTTGCTTCCGAGGGCATGAACATATTGCATGAAGGCGCTACTCGTGAACTAGGTGCGGTTGTCGGTAATGATCCTTGTCGGGACTCCAAAACGGCACACCAATTCTTTCAAGAACTTGATAGCTTACTGAGCAGTCATCTATCTCACCACAGCTACTTCCGGCTAGTTTGTAAACTTGTGGATAGCAACGAACAAGAATTCAAAGCCCCCGCAGCTCAGGGGAAAGGGGCGAGGATATCGAGCCCCCAGACTGAAAACGGCCATGACAAAGGGATTGCCTGAAGAGCTTGTGCAGGCAGGTGGATGTTTTTGGAATGGAACTGGCAGGCTTCACATTTGGTGACTAGCTCAACCGCATCTTGGAGGGATGTGGGCCAATAGAATCCTTGCCAGAATGCTTTCCCAAGTAATGGCCTTGATCCAATGTGGGAGCCGCACATGCGTTTGTGTATCTCAGCCAGCAGTTCCTTTCCTTCCCGGCAGATGCACTTCAATTTTCACACCATTGGGCCTCCTTCTGTATAGAGTGTCATCGACAAACTGATACGCACTGGCCCTCCGGGCTACTCTTTCAGCTTCATCTTGGTCATCGGGAAGTTCTCCGGTTTGGAGGAAGTGGACCATGTGCCTTGACCAAGTTGGAGCCTGGGGCTCAGCAACAAGGACTAGCAGCACCACCTCAACTGTGGGGGCACGTTACTCATTAGCGGGGATCATAGGCCCGGCTAGATGGTGCGGTCCGACAAGTGATGGGGAGTTGTTTCCGGCAGGGTCCCTACCATGAGCCTCGTGAGGCTCTACCGGGAGAGGCTTACTGGAGTCCATCTTTCTCCTTTTCCGGGCCATTGTTGCTGGGGATACGGAGGGCTGAGTAAGATGGAGAACAAAAGTTGCTGGTTCCACAGGAAGCTTCCGCGCAGCACACTTTGACAGATGATCAGCTATGTTGTTTTCTGCACGGGGTACGTGCTCTGTTTGCAATCCGTCAAAGCGCTCCTCCAATCTTCTCACTTCCTTAATGTATGCCTCCATCAATGGACTTTGGTAATCCTTGTTGACTTGTCTCACCACAAGTTGTGAATCTCCTTGAATGATCAGCTTCTTGATTCCCAATTATGCGGCAATCCTGAGCCCGGCAAGGAGCCCTTCATACTCTGATGTATTGTTGGTCGCCTCTTCCCGGGCAAAGTGCATCTGGACGACATACTTCGAGTGCTCCCAGGAGGGAGCAATGAGAAGCACGCCAGCCCCTGCACCTTGTAGGGAAAATACACGATCGAAATACATGATCCATTCTTGGGGCACTTCCTTGCCGGGGATAATTGTTTCCGGCACTTCCTCATCAGGAGTTGGCATCCATTCTACAATAAAGTCTACCAATGCCCTGCTCTGAATTGTTGATGTGCTCTCAAACTTTAGGCTAAAGCTGGATAACTCCGAAGCCCACTCCACTATTCTGCTGGTAGCCTCAGGGTTCCGAAGTATCCTTTGCAACGGGAAGCGAGTGACAACCGTAATCTCATGGGCTTGGAAGTAGTGGTGCAGTTTCCTAGAGGCCACGATGAGACCAAGATCAATTTTTGCACACCAGAATACCTCGATCTAGCCCCTTGCAGCAGGGAACTGATGCAGTATACTGGGCGCCGCACCAGTTTCTTCCTTGCCGTGTCCTTGGGGTCGCCCTCGCTGTCGTGCTCCTTTCTGTCGTGATCCTTATCTGGCTCTGCCGGGCCTTGCACACTTTCACCTCTTCCACTTCCTGTTGTGCCACTAAGGCTGCATGAACCACTTGATTGGTTGCCGCCAATTATAGCAGCAACGGCTCTTATGGTCTGGGGGCAACGAAGGTGAGCACAGAGGACAAGTAGGCCTTCAACTCTTGCGAAGCTCCATCTGCTTCTGGGGTCGACTTCATGGGCCCTTCCTTCTTCAGGATTTTGAAGAATGGTAGGGTGCACCGGGAAGACTTGGAAATGAGTCTACTTAACGAGGCAATGCGCCATGTCAGACGCCTTACATCCTTGACTGTCTTGGGCGCCTGGATCTGCTCGATAGCTTTGATCTTGTCAGGGTTGGCTTTGATCCCCTAATGAGATACAAAGAACCCAAGTAGCTTGCCGGAGGGAACGCCAAACACACACTTCTCCGGGTTAAGCTTCAAGTTGATCTTGCACACATTAGCAAATGTCTCCTCCAAATCCTGGATGAGGGTTGCTCTATCCTTGGTCTTGACCAAAATATCATCCATATAAGCCTCACTGTTTCTGTGCAGCTGTGGCTCAAAACCAATCTGGACTACTGTTGCAAAAGTAGACCCGACACTCTCTAATCCGAATGGCATTCGGACAAAGCAGTACGTACCACATGGGGTGATGCATGAGGTCTTCTCTTCGTTTTCTTTGGACATGAAGATTTGATGATATCCAGAATACACATCCAAAAAGGAGAGCAAATCGCAACCTGAAGTGGAATCCACAATCTGATTGATGCATGGCAAGGGAAATGGGTACTTTAGGCAAGCCTTGTCGAGATCTATGAAATCTATGCAAGCCCTCCATTTCCCATTAGCCTTGCGAACGACCACTGGATTTGCCAACCATGTTGGATGTAGCACCCCTCTGACCAAACCAGCTGCCTCGAGCTTCTTAAGCTCCTCAGCAATAAACTGTTGATGCTCCAGGGTCTGCTTCTGAACTTTTTGCTTGACAGGTCGGGCATGTAGGGAGACAACAAGGTGGTGCTCGATTACCTTCCTGGGAACACCGCGGATATCACATGGTTGCCAGGTAAACTGATGTCGGGCGGAACCCTATGGGGCCGATCTTTCACGTTTGGAGTGGATCCTACGGGGGAACACGAAGAACGCGCGGAAGACCAAGGGAAAACACGGGGAGAGAAACACTCAAACCAACAAGATTCGATCACACATGCGCTAGTTCCAAGAACACATAGAGATCACACGGTCCAAATCCAACAAAGGACGATACAAGAGGTAACCGATTCTTCTCCGAGAGGAGGTCTTGATGGGGGCCACCCAAGAGCGGGTCTTGAATCCGCTTGGAAGGATCTTCTCCGATGGAGGCACGTCTCTGAGGAGAAGGTAACCAAGTGGATGAGCAAAGCTCTCACACAAACATGAGCTAATCCTTCTTGACCCTAACTAGGAGGAGGGTGGTCTATTTATAGTCTAAGCCATGAAGGGGTAAGTGGGAAAGGGTTACATGGGCTTGGCCCGAGTCTTTACTGCAGAGCAGTAGGAAGTTCAGGCGGGCGGAAGTTCAGACTCTGGATGTTCGGGCAGGTTCGGCCGGGTTACAGGCTATCAGAGAGTTGGCCTTCGAGGCTGGTCTGCGGACTCGGGGGCGGAGGTTCGGGCAGGCGGAAGGTCGGTGGCGGAAGTTCGGGCAGGCGGAAGGTCGGTGGCGGAAGTTCGGGCAGGCGGAAGGTCAGGATTTCGAAGCTTGTCCTGGTTCTTCTTCCTTCTCATCTTCCATGCAGCCTTGGTCCTTGGATCCTCCATGGTCGTCTCGGTTGTACCTGAGTGTATGCAAGGTCCATGCATGAGGTAGTAGCCATGTCTCGCATGAGGAAAGTGACGGTTCGAAGAGGAGTGAGTTCACCTTGTGTCCAATCGTGTTTGTTCGAGGTCTCGTCATATGTCCACTTGGGGTTTGCAGAGTAGTCGGAGTGTACATGGGGATGAACGTGGGATGCTCCGCATCATCTCCCCTCCCTTGGGAAAGATCCGACCTCGGATTGTGATCCTCATCACCATGGAAACGGTTGTCGTGGACGAACTTGTAGTTGGACAAAGTTGAAGACATTGCGCAATCCAAGTACTCCGAGGTGTCTCCGGTATGTGGTAGATGCAAAATGAGCAAACACAAAGTACACTTGGAAATACAATGGTTAGCGCACACAAAGTGTCCATCATGTAAGAATGAGTCCGTGCAACAAGATTGCTCGTGACAAAGCACATGAAGCTTATCAAGATGATACAGAATGATGTGCAAAGAATTCATGGGAGCAAAAGCATTCATTGTGCACACAAATGTGTTGTGAATATGATCAAGGCAACCACGGTGCAAAATGATGTCATAGTGAGACGGTTTATCAATAGCATGAATATGGCGATGGATGCTCAATATGATTATGTTATCATGCAATTGATGGTAGGCAATGTGATCATTATGTATGAATATGCCATCAAGAAAGATCACAACAAATTTGCTAAGGAAATGCACAAGCTCATATATCATGGATGACATAGAAATACTAGATGCACCAAGGCAATCATAATGCAAGTCAATCCATGTATAAAGTGCAAACTTGTTATGGGAGTTGTTGTACCATGGCTCAATGTCGTGGTAGAAATGGTGGTCCATTGGTGAATCCACTAAGTCCAAGCACTCCTCAACTTGAAGGTCCATAGGGTCCATCTCCAATGCTGGTCCTCCATCCAATAGATGTATCATGTAGACAACAAGAAGGAAACAACAATGAAAGAATGGCCCATCTAATATGCGTACTTGAGGATGGCTCAAAGGGAAGAAGGTCACCTTTAGGAGTTTCTCAAGGATGATGGAGTTGCGCATCTTGTATGCCTTCACATAACCAATATGTCTCATGAAGGTATCGCCTTGTGAATCCTTCAAAATGAACGAACATTACAAACACTCGGAAAAACAAATGAGGTTAGCGTAAATGCAAAACCTAACATTCGTGTGGTAAGATATCCAACAAGTGTATGCATCATGCTCATCATAAGAAAGAACAAGGGAGCATTTCATAGTATGGAGGCATATGATGCGAAAACAACCAAATACTATAGGCTCAATCAAACAAGCATGCATCACAAGTAAGGTGTCAAAGTCTCTAAGATCAATAAGCATAGTATGGTTGCACTCAATACAAGTGGATATGAAAGAGGCCACTAATGGACACAAGAGACAATGATCAAGACAAATCAAGTGAGAGGCATGAACATATGTGTCATCAACCCAAGAAAGCGAGTAATGGAACATGGGTGATGCGACAAAGCAAGCAATCATAGAGATCAAGTCAAGCAAGCTAGTAGTGCGAAGATGCAACATACTAGAAGGAATCATGGCAAGCATGTCATTGGTGCAAATAGTGGGCATGAATAATTCACATGTCATAGCACAAGAATAAAGGCAAGATATGAGCAAAATAGCATCAATAGCATGGGACACATGATAAACATGGCAATAGCAACAAGGATCTCCACCAAGCATGCAAATACACATAGGAGTAGCATAATGGTGAATCATGGGTAGATGGAAGCAAGGGTCACAATTGCATGGCAAAATCATGTAAAGAGGCATAACATGCAAAGTGAACACGATAGTATGGGCATAAGGTGACAAGTGGTAAATAGCCCATAGTCGTGTGAGAGCCAAGTAAAAGAGATGCGTGTAGTCCTTGCGCGAAGGGAACGGTGGTAAGGATAGTCCACGGGATCCCAAAGCATCGTTGCTCTCAAGAGCTTGTTTAAATCAACTCTTGGGATTGAGAAGTGAGCAGTATACATGAGTACCTACACAAAACAAAGACAAAGGAAAAATTGTGTGTGCATGGTATATGTACACATCATCCATCATGATGCGCACATGCATGTGTTTGTTAGCACAAAATAGCCAATGCTCAAATAAATGAGATGCGTGATATAGAAACATGTCATCCATCATGATAGGTTTGTTGTTATGCATGGCATAATGGAGACTCAAATTGTGTAATGCATCATAAGAAATATCTAGAGCATTGTTATTCATGGAATGCATATGGTGTACACTATCATGGGAATCATGCAAAGTATGAAATGCATCAAGATCTCCTAAGATGTATGAGGAAACTATGGGGGTCTCCTCATGAGCATTAATGGAAACATCACATGGAGAATATTGACAACATCCAAAACAATGCATATTTTGAACAATGTGATCATGGCATGGAATAGTAGATGAATTGCACAAATCATGTAAAGGAATCATGGCAATATCATCACAAGAGAAGCAAAAGCCAATGACCATCATATCGTCATCTATGCCATAAGTGCAAATAGGATTTATTTTAATGGGGCATGCATAGTTACTATGTTGAGATTGAAATGATTCAATATGGGAGATCTCACTCATAGCATATGACAAGTTTAAAGGATTATCAAACATGACGTGACCAATAGAATTTTCACATGATATCCTATGGAGCATAGCATCACAACTAGGCAACTCAACATGCTCATCATCATATTTATCATAAATAGGTAAGTCAAGGCATGAAGAAGTTTCACTAGCATGAAGCATGGTAATAGGTGGGTCAACATCATGGGAGCAATCAATGTCAGGATGGTCCACTAGTGGGACAAGAGAAGTACCATCACCTATGTTACCTTTGGTGCGACTCTCATGTGTTGTAGGTGAGGTGTTGAAAATCCACTCGTTGTCATCTTCATCTTTGTGGAACCATGTGGGGGTGCATCATCGTCCACCATGGCCATCGGTTTTCCCATTGGAGGGATGGACACGTCGTGGATAGGCATGTCGTCATGTAGGAGACCTAGCACCAAAGAAGAAAACACACTAGGAGTATAGGCTAAGTCGTTAGAAATCAAAGTGGCCTCACATGCCGTGTCAACTACCTCACTCGCTAAGTGTTGTGGCTCACTCACTCCCAATATGATGCTCTCACTCGTATGGTTGGTGGAGTCACTCAAATGGCGCTCAACCTCACATAGGATGTGTGGCATGCTCTCAAGTGTGGGACTAGTGGTGGTCACACTCATCCTTTCATATGAAATGCACTCAATGTCATATAGGGTGGAGTCACTCATCTCACTCATGGGTTGGTGGCTCTCCTCACATGGCAATTGGGTCATCTCATGATATGTGGGTGTCGGGGAGATGTTGGTGCAAATGTTTCCATGCTCAACTCCTATCGCCGTGGTCGAAGGGGATGGCCCTTGCTCGACCTTCTTGTCGCCGTCTTGTATGAGGCCCATATGATGTGGCACCTCATAGCTCGTCTCCATGACCGAAGCGAATGTTCCATGCTCGGCCATCTTCCTTGAGGGGCTTCCGAAGATGGAAGTGTCGTCCTCGCTCGTAGGTGGTCGCCTTGGACTTGATGAAGTCGATGTAGGCGTACACGTGGGAAGTAGGCGAAGTACGTCCAAAGGCGAAGATGCCTTGATAGCACTTGGCAAAGATGCCGAAGTGGTTGGTGTAGCCGTAGCTCCGTCGTGGTGGTGCTCGTCTCGCGGTCTTCTCTTATGCTCATGAAGCTTGGACTTGGTGTGAAGTAGGGCTTGTTGGGACTTGTGCACTTGCGCTTGTGGAGCATCTTCATGATGATGATGTCGTTGTCGTGCTTGAGCTCATCGTAGATGTCGTTCGTCATCGTCGTGCACATGATGCTTGGAGGTGACTTGCCCTTCATGACGATGTGGATCACGAACGTGATGGTGGTCGCCATGGAGATGTGGACGTGGACGACTTGCACTTGCATCGCTTGGGCGCTCCGAAGACTTGTGACTTGAACGTCGCCGCCTTGAAGATGACGAAGGGGAAGAAGACTTGATCAAGGCTCTAATCTCCTCCATCCTTGCATCTTGCTCCTCCTTTTGTGCGGAAAGCTTGTTGTCGATGTAGTCCCTTTTCCTTGCTTCGGAGAGATGAATGTCGATGGAGAGGTTCTCGATGCGCTTTTGCAATCTTGATTGTGCGCCTTGCATTTGTTGTTGTAGATCAAAGATTGACGCTTTGGTGATGTAGATGTTCACGTCATCATCGTTGTCGAAGACCAGAGAGGAAATGCCTTGCCTATCCATCACAAGACTCGAGCAAATAAGTGTGGGAGAAAGAGAAGAACTTATACCAAATGTACCTTGACCGATGTTGAAGATGGATCAATGATCACTCAATGTGTAACAAGGAAATAGCATAATTGGTACCAATTCTTGTCGGTTTCTCACACCTACACAAATAAGGCTTATGGTAGAGCTTGGAGAGGATAGTGGCACAAAAATTTGATGCAAAAATGTTAGCAAGAGTCAATAATGTTGAAAGAGATTCACAAATTCGCAAGCGAAACAAGTAGACCAATAGAAATGAATGGTACACGGAAACACACACACACGGATAGATAAATGGGGCCGTGCAACCAAGGAATGAGCTCAAAATGTGGAATCCACCAAAATGCTCGTGTTGCACAACTCAAGAGAGACGCTAGCACGATTGCTCAATAGGCGGATACGACACTTGTGCACAACCTATAAGATGCAAAATGGATAAACTTCTATCCCAAGTATGCTATGTATGTATGGTTCCCGGTGTTTAATCCAAGATGATCGGATATGACAATCTTATATGCAATGTGGTATGATGCTATGGCACTTGCTTACAAGCTTCTTTACTCTCTTTTTTTTGTATGGCCACTTTTGCACAATGCACAAACCAAGATAGCAATTGTGTATATGCGGGAACAAACTTGTGACACAAGATATGATACCAATATATGTACCACGATGATATGGTATGTATGCTATGGGAAGTATGATCACTAATGTGCACAAGTAATGTTGTCGGCAATACTCAAATGGCTAGTCTCGATAGGCAAGTAACGCAAAATGGGCTAGGGGTTAACAATGCAATGGCAAGGGGAATATACAAAGGAGGGATACCACGATACCAAGATGATATGGAGGTTACCGTCCGGAGATGATGAGCGGCGGTGTTCTTGATATAGAAACCAAGATGATGGAGTCTCGTCCCTAAGTAGCCGAAACACCTTAGGAAACGGAAAAACCGCGAACTCAAAATCTCAAGGACAAAAGTCAAATGGTGGTAGCGGGAATGTGGTGGTGGTTGCGGAAGTATTGGTGGAAACACGAGTAGCCTAAGTTGACCGGGTTATGGTGGTGGAAACGTATGATGGGTTATACACGGAGTCAAAGTTGAAAGCACGTCCCTAAGTAGCCGAAACACCTTAGGAGATACAACTCTCAACACAACAAAATTGGGTTAAGTTGGTGTGGTGGAAGTGTATGGTAGGCAAGCCTATGCGGAAGTTATGGTGGTGGTTGATGAAGAAGCAACCATCCCTAAGTATCCTAAACACCTTAGGAGACTCAAGTCACGACTCAAACAACCTCGAATGCTATGGGGATCAAAATGGGTTAGGTTGCGGAAGGCTATGGTGGCAATGCGGATGTTATGGTGGAAGCCCTAGGCAAAGATGCCAAAGTACCAAAAATTTGATGGTGTCAAAAGGTGGTGAAACCAAGGTGAGGACATCGGGCACGTCGATAGCTTCAAAACGAGCCAAAGAACACTCAAATCGGAGTTGGGAGCGAAAAGTTGTGATGAAAACGGTGAAGAAGGCTGATGCTGAAATTCTCTGCAGTGTCTCTGGTTAGGCCGGAAGTTCCGGGGTTAGGGCCGGAAGTTCGGGCTCGAAGATTCGGGGGTGGCGGAAGTTCGGGGTCGTCAGAAAAAGTCTTGAGGGTCAGGGGATTTTTGGGTTAAACTTTCTGTTTAGCCGGAAGTTCCGGGGCTAGGACGGAAGTTCCGGGGGTCGTGGAATTTCTTTCGGGACGAACCCTAAATTCCAGATCTGAGAACGGGGGCGGAAAAACTCAATTTCCAAGGTCAAAATTGGGGAGATTTCATGGATGGAAAGGGGTAAAATGATGGGGGGAAGCTAGATCCACTTGAAACACAACGAATCCATGGATCAAATTCAACAAAACATCATCCAAACCAACAAATCACAAAAAAATTGGGGGCTATTTTTGGTTGGGATTTTCGGATTTAGGACGAAATCAACAAAATCAAGGTAGAAAACAAAGGGTAGGGGCTCCAAAAACGTGATCAACGTGGCTCATGATACCAAGATGATGTCGGGCGGAACCCTACGGGACCGATCTTTCACGTTTGGAGTGGATCCTACGGGGGAACACGAAGAACGCGCGGAAGAACAAGGGAAAACACGGGGAGAGAAACACTCGAAGCAACAAGATTCGATTACACTTGCGCTAGTTCCAAGAACACATAGAGATCACACGGTCCAAATCCAACAAAGGACGATACAAGAGGTAACCGATTCTTCTCCGAGAGGAGGTCTTGATGGGGGCCACCCAAGAGGGGGTCTTGAAACCGCTTGGAAGGATCTTCTCCGATGGAGGCACGTCTCCGAGGAGAAGGTAACCAAGTGGATGAGCAAAGCTCTCACACAAACATGAGCTAATCCTTTGCTGACCCTAACTAGGAGGAGGGGGTGGTCTATTTATAGTCTAAGCCACGAAGGGGTAAGTGGGAAAGGGTTACATGGGCTTGGCCCGAGTCTTTACTGCAGGCAGGCGGAAGTTCGAGGCAGGGCTGGAAGTTACAGGCTCGGAAGTTCGGGCAGGTTCGGCCAGGTTCGGGCTATCGAGAGAGTTGGCACGCTCGGGCTGGTCTGGACTCGGTGGCGGAGGTTCGGGCAGGCGGAAGGTCCGGTGGCGGAAGTTCGAGGCAGGCGGAAGGTCCGGCCTTTCGAGCTTGTTCTGATTCTTCTTCCTTCTCCTCTTCCATGCAGCCTTGGTCCTTGGATCCTCCATGGTCGTCTCGGTTGTACTGAGTGTATGCAAGGTCCATGCATGAGGTAGTAGCCATGTCTCACATGAGGAAAGTAGCCAGTTCGAAGAGGTGAGTTCACCTTGTGTCCAATAGCGTTTGTTGAGGTCTCGTCATATGTCCACTTGGGGTTTGGAGAGTAGTCGGAGTGTACATGGGGATGAATGTGGGATGCTCCGCATCATAAACACATCGATATTCGTCCACAGGAAGGCAACGAGCGTGCCTTCCTATTTGTCATCTAGGGTGGCGCTGATAGTGAAGGTACGATCAACATCAGCGAGCCCTACCGGCACCTTCTTTACTTGCCGTGCAGCAACCTTGGATCTCTTGCTGTTGGAACTCTCCGGCAAGTCATCAACAGGCGTAGCACACTCCGAAGAGGTACGCTTCCCGGATTCCTTACTAGTGTCCCTGTTATCCTTCTTCTTTCCTCTGTTCTCCTTGGCCGGAACTGCTGCTGCCGCTTCCTCTGCCACGACGGTCTCCCGGTATATCTTATCCACGCAAATGAGTGCGTCCTTCTCATGTGATGGGATGGAAATGACTCCTACCGGCCCAGGCATCTTCAAGGTGTTGTAGGCTTAGTTGGATGCCGCCATGAATTTAGCTAGAGCTGGGCGTCCAAGGATCCCATTGTACGGCAGGGGGGTCGGCCACATCAAACACAATCTTCTCAGTCCGATAGTTCAGTTCTCCCGCAAATGTCACTGGGAACGTGATCTTTCCCTTAGGATGACTCCTGCCGGGATTAACTCCTTGAAACATGCCCGTGACCTTTAGCTCTTCCTCTGCTATCTGGAGTTTGCTGATGACCTTTGGGGAAATCAGATTCAACCCGACCCCGCCGTCAACCAACATCTTTGTGACCTTGAGGTTGCGAATTGTTGGAGAGACCAATAATGACAAACATCCTACCGCGGTAGTACGGTCAGGATGGTCCTCTTCGTCAAAGATGATGGGCGTGCGTGACCATTTGAGCGGTTTCTGAGCCTCTGGCGCTGGCTCCACGACACTGACCTCACGTGCCCACCGTTTGAATTGGCGGTGAGAGGAGTGCACGGATGCACCCCCGTCAATGCACATGGCGTCAGTGGCCTTCTGGAACTCCTGCTCATTGGTTTCCTCTTCATCCCTCCATCACTCTCATCATTGCAAGCTTCCTTCTCTCGGCCCCTGGCGGGTTTTCCTTGGTTCCGGAAGGGTTTGCCGGGGCGATTTGCTTCACTACCCCGGCCATTCCTACAAGAGGCATTATGACCTTTATCCTTATCACGCTTCTCATATTCTGCTCCATGCCTCTTGACAAACTGTTGAACCTGATGACACTTGAAGATCGTGGCCCTTGGTCTGATGAATCTTACAGTATGGCCCATCGCCTTTCCCAGCCTTCTCGGTAGCCGCAACCTCCTGGTAGTCAGTGCACACGATAGCTTCCTTGCCGGGGGGGGGGGCTTCGGCTCTAGCCTTCTTGCCGGTACTAAGTGTGCCCGATCCTTCGACATTCATCTCTGCCTTATCCTTGTGCCTCTTGCTGCGCTTCTTACTCTTCTTCTGACTGGTGGGTTCATCGTCATCCTCTAACTCGACGTTGATGCAATCCTCTTCTCCGGGGAGTTTCCTTCCCTCCTCCATCCGAGCACACTTGTCCACCAAGGTGTAAAGCTCCTTCACAGTCTTGGGCAACCACACGTTCATCTTGGAACGAATCCTGCAGTTATGCACATTAGATTGGAAGGCAGCTATCGCAGCTGCTGGATGGATATTTGGGATGTTCCTGTGGACTCTGCTGAACCTCTACAAGTACTTCCAGAGAGTCTCTCCTTCTTTCTGCTGGAGAAGCTGAAGTCGCTGGGCTGCCCTGGTTCTTGATGGCCGCCAGCGAAGGCGCCAATGAACTCATGGCACAGGTCAGCTCATGACGTAATGGAGTTCTTTAGCAGGTGCATCAGCCAAGACATCACATTGGACTTGAGTGCCAAAAGGGAAGTAGTTGGCAAACACCTTCTCATCTCTTCCCCCGGCACCTTGAACAGTGATAGTGTAGATGCTCAGAAACTCTGCCGGGTTTAGCCTCCCATCATACTTCTCGGGTATCTCTGGCTTGAACTTGCGAACGAATGGCCAACGGACTTGCCGCAGCTCACGGTTAAAGGCAGGGCACCTAACCTCGAATGGCAGGCACCCGCCAACCTCGAGCGCAGGCTCGTCAATGTTGGGACCATCGCACCCACTGACCCGAAGGTGGTCGTCGCAGCGTCGTTCAACGACGATGCACGTATCTCCCCTCCGCCTGTCCTCCGGGGCTCGCCGTTGGCCTGGACGTGCTCGAGGGTCAGAAGAGGCCATCAAGACGTCATCAGGTTCTTGATTGTTCCGCGCTCACGCTGGTTGCCATGGTGGAGACTGCACCGTGGGGGGTAGCCCCTTCCATACAACCAGCAGCGCGAGCCGTTGTCGTCTCTTGGGGAGGCCATGGCGGGCCAGCTCGCAGTGAGCCTCCGGCCTCGGCGAAACTTATTAGACTTTGGATGCTGGCTCGCCACTCATCTATCTGATCGGCCGCTGGTGAAAACCTCAGTACCAGTTGAACCCGCCCCGTGGCCTCCATGGCAGTGCTCGGCATGGGCGACGATGATGCGAACCGCACTGTCACTCAGCTTTTAACGGTGCCAGCGGCGATAGCACCACGTCCTCGCTGTTGCGAGGTGGCCATTTGGATGGCATGGTGATGTCGTGAAGGCGCTTGAGGGCCAGCGGCATCATTGGGCACAGTGACCTGGTCGACGCACTCCGGGAGGTGCACGCACTGCGGTCGCGCTCGTGCTGAGGGCGGCGGAGGTCGGCGATTTGTCCCGGACCGGCCGCCACCACTGCGGTTATGCCTGTCGGTGAGAGGAAGGGGCGCGGATGGAATAACCCCTTCACCAGTACCTCGTGGAGCTTGGCCATCAGGATGTTGCTGGTGCTGCCCTCCTCCGGTGTCTCCTGCTTCTGCTTCTGCCTCGGGGGGAGGTGGTGACGGCACCGCTGACCGCATCCCCAGCGGTGTCCACATCCTCGTGCGCCTCCGCATCCCCCGTAGCATTGGTGGCTGTGGGCGGTGGAGCCTTCGAGGTGGACGGGTGAGCTGAAGCACCGGGTTTCTTCTTGGGCGTCATGGTCGATGGTGCCGTTGGAGATGAAGATGGCGATGAAGATGATGTGCTGCTCATGCTTCCAGGTTTGTGCAAGTGATCCTCCTACCTGGCGCACCAAAGATGGCGCGGGACAACGGCCACCTATGGGACCATGAGTCCCTTGCTGGTTCGGCGGGGGGATGGCACATTGCACAAAGAGCAGAAGAGCGTGGGGCAGCACAACAGAAATCACACGGGTAGTTTTTACCCAGGTTCGGGACGCTGTGAGGCGTAAAACCATATTCCTGCTTTGGTGGATTGATGGTGGAAAAATGGTGGTGGTCATAGCATGTTTGCCCGGCAGGGTTGCCTCAGGACGAAACAACTACGTGCGTATGAAATGTGACGGGGTGGATTCGCCAACTCAGGGTCCAACCCTTTCTAAGCTTGCCTTGGGCCTCCTTTTATAGACTAAGGGGTCACCACAGTGGCAAACTAGTCATTACGCACTAATAAGATAGCAAATAGTGCTATCATAACTAACTCTATAGGCTGACAGAGCGCATTAAATGCGTTGCTCAATGTCACATCATTGCTTGCCTGGCAGGCCTTGCTGGGCAGTTTTGCCAGCTTAGCACATGTTCACTTGACACGTCGCAGGACGGGTGTCATCTGTAGGCATTTCCTGTAGAAGGAGGCGGCCATGTGGCGAATGGTTGCCACTTAGTCACTTTGCGGCTTGACACCTCACTGATCGACAACGTGCATCGTGGTGAGGTGGTTCAGCCTCCGCGAGTCCCGGCAGGCCTTGCCGGGGCGTCTTCGAGACTTTCTTCCGGGGGGAACCCCGTCCTCACCAGGCACGCCTGCCCGGCAAGGGAGGTTTCTCTCTTGGCAGTATCTGACTTCTCTGGCTTGGTCTTGGTCCTGTTGAGATGCACGCTGGTCCTTTGAAGATCTTGATCTCTTGTACTTTGGCCGGATCTTGGTTCTGCAACCTTGCTCCCGTGCATGTGCATAGTCTGGGCAACGGACCCAGGGTTTGTTGCACCGACAATAATTTCATGCAGACATCGCTCCATGGTGGGTTCAATGGCAAACCCTACCCCCTCTCAAGATTGTAATCCAGAGGAAGGTATCTGTTCCGAGGCGGATTCAGACGCAACTGACCACTCATATTTACCCCCCAAGGTGTTTTCTCTAACTTGGCATGACGATGTTAGTCATATCATGCATATGTTGCCTTATAGTGCCTACTTTCGACATCATATATGTCATCTGCTTAGTTTAGACATGTTCTTTAATGCCACCTGTTTAGTTTCTATATCAGCCAACCATCATATATGTGAAATATGCAATGCCATCCTGTTTAACCAGGCATCATATATTTGAATGATATCTTGCCCATCCTTTTCTTCATTACATTTCCATTTCTTGGCAATGTTTGTAAATTAAACTACTCTTCCTGTGAATCAGCCATTTCAGTGGGCGATGGAAAAATCTAGAGTGAAAACAGGCTCTTCAGAGCAGACAGTGCTACATGTTGAAGGAGATCTCTTCCTGGGCCCCGATAGCTCCTCAGAGATGGATTCAGAGACATATGACCAGTCCTATTCCCCCATCAAGGTGTATGCTCTAACTTGGCACGGTTATACTGCTCATATCATGCATATGGTATCTTGCATTGCATAGTTTAGACATCATATACACAATATTCAACACCATGTTCTTAGTTTAGACATCATATATGTGAATGCCCTCTGCTTAACATATAACTCACATCTGTGAATTAAATCATGTGATCCTGATTACTTAGATAACATATATGTGAATTATGTCATGCGGACCTGTTTACTAAAGACATCATATAATTATCTTATGCCATCCTGTTTAGTTAATCATCATATCTTTGAATTATGTCATGCTATGCTATCAAGTTTAGATAGACATCATATATGTGAAATTATGTCATGCTATCCTTTTTAGTTAAACAATATACATGTCAACAATTTCATGCCCTTTTTTCCACACTATCTATTGCATCTGTCTCCCAGACAATATCTGTACATTCAACTATGTTTCCTGTTTATCAGCCATTTGACTTGGAGCGGGTGATGGCAGTATCTAGCGGAGTAAAAACACGGTCTTCAAATAAAATAGTGCTACCTCTTGGTGGAGATAGCACCCTGGTTGTACAAGCACGAGAACCAGCCCTACCACACATAACCCGGACTCTCGCAGATTGTACCCCTGCTGCGATGGACAGAGAACCAGCTTCACCCAATCTAACCCCAACCCCAACAGATAGTAACCCAGTTCCTGTTGACACAGCACCATCTCCACCACAGAGCTCCCAAACAAGAGCAGTTAGTAAGGCAGCTCCAGTGCCCAAAGCGCTAGTACTACCACGGCGAACCCCAAATCCACCAGCTAGTACACCTATTCCTGTGAAGGAAGCACAACCAGCCATTCGTAGTTTAGCATCTAACACATTTGATGTTGTTAAATCCTATGTGTGTATCTTCCCATCATGGAAATATTATACAGAAGATGAAGGAAAATGTCAGTTGCAGGTGTTTGTCCAGGAGTTATGTGTAAGTAATTGTCGGCGTTCTGGGAACGGGGGTCCCCAGACTTGCCTGCCTGCGGCCTGCGACGTGGCTCAAAGGAGGCCCAGGACAGCCCATCTTCATCAAAACAAACTGAAGACCTTCGCGAGGGGCCAAGCCTCGCGGGGCGGACGACCAGGAGCTTCCTCAGGCACGGCCTCATCAGGCTGGCTCATGAGGAGGCGGAGAGTTCAAGGCAGGGTACCTCGCGAGGTGCCCATGACGCAAGCCATGACGACCACGGGCGCCCGGCACAGCGGCGTCCCCTTTCCTCTTTGGTGCAAAGGAGCAAGCGCAGGCAAGAGCATCAAGCAAAGGCATCCGTTTCGGTGCAACAAGACCAAGACCAGCCCCAACGGCTAGAAGGGAGTCATTGTGGATCCCAAGCAGGCGTCATCACCAGAGCCTTTGGGAGGCAAGGACCAACTTTAGTCAAGATAAGTGTACCTGTTGTTCCCCTTCAAAATGGCCAATTGTTTGCGCCCTTCCCGCTCAATATTTGGGAAGAGGCCCAGGGCCTTCGCCTATAAATAGGAGTAGCCACACTCAGAGTAGGGGACTTTCGATCGGCCCTCCAGTATGAGATCGGGATCCTCACCAAGGAACCAGTAGCTAGAGCAACTGAACACCACCTAGCAGTTCATCACATCCACCAAGAAGCAGACCCTCATGAGGCTGTTCTTCCTATCTTGTTCCTCAATAGCCCCAGAGGCAATCCACCACACCACAAACTAGAGTAGGGTATTACACCTAGCAGTGGCCCGAACTAGTATAAATCTCGTGTCTCTTGTGTTGTTCTTTCTAGTAGTTTAGGTCCTTGCGATTCGGAGAGAGTGCGAGGCGGTGGAGGTTGGATCTCCGCGCACCCTGAGTTCGAACCTTAAGGGTCTGCGGAACCGAAATCCGACATATGGCGCGCCCGGTAAGTGCGCCGGGATCTGCCGTTAAATCGCCTCGTTATTCCCGACCACATAACCATATCGGCGCTCGTCGGGCCCGTGCAGCGCCGAGCCTCCCTCGCCTCCCATGTTGCCCGAGCGGCTCCGTCGGCGGGCGTCCTCGTCGTTCCCCGCCGCTGCCGTCAACGCCGCCACCGGCCCGGCGAAACGGCAACAAGCGTCGTCCGGCACCCGTCCATGGCGGGGCGGCCGCACCGCCACGCCGCCGCTCACCCGCTGGTTCTTCGTCCACGCGCCACGCCTGCGGCCATGGAGGCCCGAGCTGCACTCATCGCGACTAACGAGCTCCTGCGCTACCGCCCGTCGGCGATGTCTCGAAGAATGGCTCGACCGAAGTCGCCCGAGCTCGTCCGCGCTGCGAGGCGACCCGCACCGTCCGTCTTGCTGCACCGCACCCGCCCAGCGGCGATAAACTCGGCGCCTCGGCCGCCTCCTCCTCAAGGCGGCGCCACAGCCCCAAAGCGCGCGGCCTGGCGGAACCCGTTCCGCCCGAGCGCCAAGCAGCAAAGCGAAACTGCCAAAAGTTCCTCGCCGCAGAAGCTGCCCGGCGCTCCCGCTCCGACGTCAAGACCTGCGCTGCCCCGGCCCGGCGCAGGAGGCCCGCAAGACCAAGCTCTCTGCCGTCCGAGGCCCCGGCTGCCACGGCAGGCTGCGCGCCTTCACCTCCGAGCTGCGCGCGATGTCGCGTGGCCCGCCAAGTTCAAGCAGACCTGCCTCCTCGCTACGGCGGCACCGCCGACCCTCGGAGTTCCTCCAGCTCTGAGCTGGGCATCGAGCTGCCAGCGGGATGAAAAGGTCATGGCGAACTGGTTTCCCATGGCGCTCAGGGCGGGCCCGCACTGCTCTGAATCGGCCCGAGCACGATCTCTTCTGGGCGAGATGCGCGTTCGCTTCATCGCCAACTTCAAGGTACTCGCGACCGGCCACCGCCGTGGCGACATGCGTCGAATCAAGTAGCAGCGGAAACCCTGCAAAAGTACATCAGCGCTTCAACAACGCGCCTCAAGATCCCGAGGGTAGCGGAGGAGGCCATCATCTCGCCTTCTCCGGACGGCGTCTGTGACGTCAAGATGAAGGAGGGCTGGCGATGCATGAAGATCATGCACCTCCACGAGCTGTTCAACTTGGCGACCAAGTGCGCCAGGCTGAGGAGGCGCCTCTCCTCCTCGAGCTGCCTGCGCGGATCCCGAAGAGAAGAAGTCCAAGGCTAAGGGCGTGAAGTGCAAGGGGCTGCCGTACTCACGGCGAACCAGACCAAGCCTGGCGAGATCAGCCCGAGTCCTCCAAGGGCAGCCGATCTTGCGTGTACCACGACCTCCACACCCACAACACCAATGGATGTCGGGAGCTCCGGGCGTCTGAAGGAAGGTCGGCAGAGCGCCCGGCGCAGCGACAGGGGCTCTGCCGAGGAGGAGGAAGGAATGCGGGGACGCTGGGAAGACCCGGCCCGCGCCAAGGGTGGCGCGACCAACCTCGCGAGGACCGCTGGCAAGACCCACCTGTGAAGGGGCTGGAGGGATCAACTGGTGAGGATCGCCTGCAAGGAGCATGAGGCCTCCCTCGCTGCCGCCGCCACCAAGGAGAATCGAAGATCGTCATCAGGACGAGGGGGTTGGGGGCTTCCAGGAAGCGCATGCGATCGCCTGCATCCTGGGTGGAGCTCAAGTTCCAGCCTCTCAGCGCATCTTCAAGCAGTTCGCCCGCGAAGTGAATGCAGTCCTCCCCAAGCTCGAGTCCACGCGCCCTCTCCGGTGGTCGGCGTGCGCCATCACGTTCAGCTCAGCGGATCAGCTCAAGTGCGCAGCCACAGCCGGAGTTCTACCGATGCTTTGTTCCCCAATCATCAGCAATGTGCTAGTCACCAAGACCCTCATCGGCGGCGGGCGGGGCTCAACGTCCTGTCGTGGAGACATTCAACAATCTTCAAGTGCCTTACGATCGGCTTCAGCCAACCAAGCCTTTCTCCGGAGTCACCGGCGGCTCCACTGTCCCGATCGGGCAGGTCCGCCTTCTGTCACCTTCGGGGCCCGCGACAACTACCACACGAGCTCGCCGACTTCGGCGTCGCCCACATTACGCCCGTACGCGCCATCCTCGGGTACCCGGTGTTGGCCAAATTCAAGGCCGTAACCCACCATGGCTACAACATCCTCAAGATGCCGAGAAGCGGCGGGGTCATCACGGTGCCCTGCGAAGAAAGAGAGCGCAGTGTGCTCCTGGAGGCGAGCCTTTTAGGCGCGTCATTTGGAAGACCAGACCACAAGAGCGAGGAGGCCTCCCGAGGCCGCACCCAAGAAGAAGAAGACATCGACCGACCCGGCTCTTCAAGAGACAGGCCCCTCAGGGTCCGCACCGGGCCAAGGGGATCCTCCTTCCATCACATAGGAAGCGGCGGCGCCCTACTCGAGCGGGGCTCGGGGCTCTCCCACGAGGGCCGCCGACCTCGCCAAGGTCTCGAGGCGCTTGGGCACCACGTGGGCGTGTTTACGCAGCACGTTTGCCGCCCGCCGAGCAAGACCAGGAGGACAGAACCCCAAGAGTTCATCGGCAAGGCCATTTAGGAGCCTCTGAGTCAAGGGTCATGAGGGCAGCCGCCGCCTACCGTTGTGGCCCCCATCCAGGCGAGGATGGTGGGCTGCGTCTGCATCGACATACCAGGGCTCAACCGAGCCGCATCTCGAGCGCCTCGGCCCTCGCGAGTGGGGCGTTGTGGTCCGCCCCAGCTACGTATGCATGCCTTATGGCTGCTAAGCGCGGCTGCCGCATACCAGCGTCTCATGAGGACCATCACAGGCTCAAGAGGTCGAGCACGCCGCAGCCACAGGTGGAGATGGAGATGGCCCATGAGGAGCCGCCATGGCGCCTCCGGAGCCTCCCGAGGCCCCGGGCACTGGGGGCTCGTGAGATCGGCTCCCGCAGCCCACCGAGTCTGCTACATCAACAACCCTTCATCCCCAACATCACCGGTGACATCTTTAAGTTTTATTTCCGGCTGGGGCGCCTTGGGGCGCATTATTCCCAGGCCGTGTGGGTCCGTCCCTGCGGCATGTATCCCTTTTATTTCATGTCTTTAGCTTATCCTGTTGGGGGCGCCCCTCGGGCTGCATCATCCCCAAGCCGCTCGGGCCAGTCCCAGCGGCATGTATCCTTCCTACTTTTTCCTTAGGATTATGCTCTTGCTCCACCATGCTTGTTATTTGGTGCCTTTTCCTGGGTGGCGGAATCTTGCACGTTAAAGGGGGGGTTCCTGAGCATCGCGACTCAGGGCTCCTACCGGCTCTCCTGCCCTCACCCTCTGGTCTTGTCCATGGCATCGCGACCTGGCTTGCCAGCGACGGTAAAGACCAGCCCGAGAGCCGGGACCCGAGGACGAGAGTTTCGCCATCTAATCCAGCTTACTGCGTTAAAGGGGGTGCACGAGCATCGCGACTCGAGGCTCCTACCGGCTCTCCGGCCCTCACCCTCTGTTCTTGTCCATGGCATCGCGACCTGGCTTGCCAGCGACGGCTGAGACCAGCCCGAGAGCCGGGACCCGAGGACATAGAGTTTCGCCATCTAATCTAGCTTGCACGTTAAAGGGGGGGTGCCTGAGCATCGCGACTCAGGGCTCCTACCTGCTCTCCGGCCCTCACCTCTGGTCTTGTCCATGGCATCGCGACACGGCTTGCCGGTGACGGGTGAGACCAGCCCGAGAGCCGGACCAAGACGAGAGCACCGGCATCTGGCCAAATTTGCAGGAACACACTCGAAGATAAGGCCCAGAGCCAGGCGCAACCCGCCTTGAGGTAGGGCCTCGTGAGTCCCGTGCTGGCTCACGGGTTCCCCAACACACCTCGCGAGGCCTCTCGCGCCTCTCGAAAGCAACTAACGGTAGAACTAACGATCGCCACGGCGAGCTTTTTTTCCTTTTGTGGTGAACCTGCAGGGTCCCTCCAAGGAGCACGAAGCGACCTCGCCACGCAATCTCTCGCCGGCCAAGGCACGGACCTGGCACCGCACCAGGAAGCATCGTCCTGACCCTCGAGATAAGTCACCCTCCGGACACACTAGTCATCGCAACACCATCCCCACACTCAATGCAACTCCGTGTTAGCAACGTCGCCCTCCTTTCTCACCGAATGATGGCTGCTTGAGCGCCAAGGGGACCCCCGAGCATCGCGACTCAGAGGCTCTTACGGACCTCGGGCGCTCACCTCCTGGCCTTGACCACGGCATCGTGACTGGCATACCAGCGACGGTGAAGCCGCCTTGGGGCTGGGACACAGCCGGCGCGAGCATCAAGCCCTCACGAGTGCGAAAGGAAGAAAGCGAGCTAGAACAGAGCGAGCATCCCGCATAGCCTCACAATAAGGATCACATTGACAAGCGAAGCTACAAACATCTTACAAGCCCCCAGGGTACATTCTGGCTCCTCGCGGGAACAAAGACCACGAATCCTAAGGAGTCCTATCTCTGAGGGACCACCACGAGACGCCATCATCAACAATGGGCCACCCGGTCCGGAGCCAACCCCATCGGATCGAGGCGGCGACGACCTGACGAGCCCGCCCTGCTCCCGGAGCGGCGCAGGCTCGGGGGCTCGTAGCTGTCGTGGCTCGTCTCCGGCGTCGCGAAGAGCTCGGCGGAGTCGCTGGATCCTCCGGCGCCTCCGTCGCCTGAGAAGCTGCCAAGGGAGTGGTCGGTTGGCCTCCGTCTCACCACAGCAGGACCCCGACCACCCCTTCCGGGGCAGCACTCCAGTCGGCGACCCTCCGCGTCGAAGACCTTGAAGGATATCACCGAAGCACCGTCGTACTCCAGGTGGATCGTGAGGGCGCCCCTCGCCTGCAGACCCGGCGACCTCGCTCCGGCCTCGTGTCATGAAGACCTCACAGGCAACTCGCAACCTCTGCCCGGTCGCGAGGTGCCGCGGCCGGCGTCTGCAGCGAGTCGGGCTCCCCTGCCGGATAGCGGAGGCAAAGAAAGAAGGAAGACGAATCCAAGACTTGGGGGCGCGGCGGCGCTGGCACGAACTCCGGCAGAGCCCTAGGCGTGGACCCGGGGAAGGCGCACACCGCCGTGACCCGCCGTCGTCGGGCGCCGCTCGTGGCGCCCAAGCGTCACCTCCTTCAGGGCCACCGATTTGCGCGTACAAGGGAAGAGGAAACCCTGGTGGCGGCCGGACGCACCAGGGCATGGGCGCCTCCTGGCGAGCGCTCCTGCCCTGACACCAGAGAGCAAGCCGCTTCTTTGGGGGGGCGGGTGGGATCCTCTTGAGGAGCCTTTCCCTTCTCTTCCCTGGAGAACCGGCAGATCGGAGCCATGGCAACCAGACGAGACGAGGAAGAGGAGAAGCAGAAGGATAGACTTGAAGGGCGCACGCCGTTCCGTACTTATAGCCGGCGAAGGCCAACCGTCGACCACCACGATCACCGATCATCATGACCAACTCTGCATGCAGGGACCTGTCGAATCCGGGCGGTTACCAAGGCGTCGTGGGGAAGCGATGCGCCGCGTCAATCAACGCCATGCGGCGCCTAAGGTCCGCAGGCTGTTAGGCCCTGACGTCCGCTTGCCCTTCGCCTCTCTACTCGGCCAAGTTCGGGCGCGCCATGGGCCCGGGGGCTACTGTCGGCGTTCTGGGAACGGGGGTCCCCAGACTTGCCTGCCTGCGGCCTGCGGCGTGGCTCAAAGGAGGCCCAGGACAGCCCATCTTCATCAACACAAACTCAAGACCCTCGCGAGGGGCCAAGCCTCGCGGGGCGGACGACCAGGAGCTTCCTCAGGCACGGCCTCATCAGGCTGGCTCATGAGGAGGCAGAGAGTTCAAGGCAGGGTACCTCGCGAGGTGCCCATGACGCATAGCCATGACGACCAAAGGCGCGCGATCGAGGCGCCCGGCCAGCAGCGTCCCCTTTCCTCTTTGGTGCAAAGGGACCAAGCGCGAGCAAGAGCATCAAGCAAAGGCATCCGTTTGGTGCAACAAGACCAAGACCAGCCCCAGCGGCTGGAAGGAGTCATTAATGGAGCAAGCGGCGTCATCACGAGCCTTTGGCGGCGAGGACCAACTTTAGTCAGGATAAGTGTACCCGTTGTTCCCCTTCAAAATGGCCAATTGTTGGCGCCCTTCCCACTCAATATTTGGGAAGAGGCCCAGGGCCTTCGCCTATAAATAGGAGTAGCCACACTCAGAGTAGGGGACTTTCGATCGGCCCTCCGGTATGAGATCGGGATCCTCACCAAGGAACCAGTAGCTAGAGCAACTGAACACCACCTAGCAGTTCATCACATCCACCAAGAACAGACCCTCGCGAGGTTGTTCTTCCATGTACTGTTCCTCAATAGCCCCAGAGGCAATCCACCACACCACAAACTAGAGTAGGGTATTACACCACAACGGTGGCCCGAACTAGTATAAATCTCGTGTCTCTTGTGCTGTTCTTTCTAGTAGTTTAGGTCCTTGCGGTTCGGCGAGGTACAAGACGGTGGAGGGTTGGATCTCCGCGTGCACCCCAGAGTTCGAACCTTAAGGGTCTGCCGGAACCCGAAATCCGACAGTAATGTTATTCATGGCACTTACTTTCTTTGTCCCATACATTCTACCTCCATGATGGTTATAATACAGCAAATTTTCCCATTTTTCTCTATAGAGAAGAACCGATTTGGAAAATCAGGATGAGGTAAACTGTGCTAATACCTCTGCTATGTTCAAGAATGCTTGGTGGCGGTATCAGGATTACCTGAAGAAAACTTACTTCACTGGCAAAGAAACTCATCAAATTGCCTTATGTTCTACTGAGATACATTTATCGGATGATGACTGGGAACGCCTTGTCTTGTACTGGTCCCGAACCAAGAATGTGGTAAGGTCTATGAGCTATTTTTTTATTTTTAAGTACTATATGCCTACGTCTTACTGTACTCTGTTCATGTAGAACAAGTGCTAAACCTGAAGAACAATTGTTCTCATTTAAGATTCCATTCTTATCATGCATACTGCTTTGCTCTTGTATCACCATATTTACTCATACAAACTGTAGGATCGAAAGTATGTCTAGAGGGGGGGGTGATTAGACAACTTGACCAAATAAAAACTTATCCTTTTCCCAAATTTTAGTCTTTGGGAGATTTTAGCTAACTTAGCACAAGTCAAGCAATCTTAACAGAATTCAAGCAAGCATGCAAAGAGTATATGAGCAGCGGAAAGTAAAGCATGCAACTTGCAAGAATGTAAAGGGAAGGGTTCGGAGAATTCAAACGCAATTGGAGACACGGATGTTTTTGTCGTGGTTCCGATAGGTGGTGCTATCGTACATCCACATTGATGGAGACTTCAACCCACGAAGGGTAGCAGTTCTGTGAGTCCACGGAGGCTCCACCCACAAAGGGTCCTGAAGAAGCAACCTTGTCTATCCCACCATGGCCGTCGCACACGAAGGACTTGCCTCACTAGCGGTAGATCTTCACGAAGTAGGCGATCTCCTTGCCCTTACAAACTCATTGGTTCAACTCCACAATCTTGTCGGAGGCTCCCAAGTGACACCTAGCCAATCTAGGAGACACCACTCTCCAAGAAGTAACAAATGGTGTGTTTATGATGAATTTCTTGCTCTTGTGCTTAAAATGATAGTCCCCCGAACACTCAACTCTCTCTCACAGGATTTGGATTTGGTGGAAAGAAGATTTGAGTGGAAAGCAACTTGGGGAAGGCTAGAGATCAAGATTCATATGGTAGGAATGGAATATCTTGGTCTCAACACAAGGGTAGGTGGTTCTCTCTCAAAAAATGTGTATTGGAAGTGTAGGTTCGTTCTGATGGCTCTGTCCAGGAATGAAGAGGAGGTGGAGGGGTATATATAGCCTCCACACAAAATATAACCGTTACACACAATTTTCCATACTCGGTGGGACCGAATTGTTATACTCGGTCGGAGCGATTCAGCAAATCTAGTGACCGTTAGGATTTTCGATGGGACCGACATGCAACTCGGTAGGACCAATATGGTTAGGGTTAGGGCATAACGTAATCTCAGTGAGACCGATTACACAAACTCGGTGGCACCGATATGGTAATAAGCTAACCAGAGAGTTGGTCAGGTAAACTCGGTTGGACCGATTCGCTCATTTTGGTGAGACCGAAATGTTACAAAAAGGAAACAGAGAGTTTACATTGCAATCTCGGTGGGACCGATCGCTCATCTCGGTAGGACCGAAACATTACGAAGGGAAACAGATAGATTAGATTCCCATCTCGGTGAGACTGAGATCCCTATCGGTGAGACCGATTTGCCTAGGGTTTGTGGCAGTGGCTATGACATCTGAACTCGGTAGTGCCGGATAGAAAGAATCGGTGGGGCCAAGTTTGAGTTTTGATTTAGGTCATATGTGGATGTGGGAAAGTAGTTGAGGGCTTTGGAGCATATCACTAAGCACTTTGAGCAAGCAAGCCGTTAAGCAACACCTCATCCCTCCTTGATAGTATTGGCTTTTCCTATAGACTCAATGTGATCTTGGATCACTAAAATATAAAATGTAGAGTCTTGAGCTTTGAGCTTGAGTCAATCCTTTTATCCTTAGTATTTTGAGGGGTCCACTTTTCTCATCCATGACATGCCATTCATTGAGCTTTTCCTGAAATATTTATCTTGGAATAATGTTAGCTCAGTGAGCTATATGTTGTTAGGAATTACCAAAACCACCTAGGGATAGTTGCACTTTCAATCACCCCCTTTTTGGTAATTGATGACAACATATAGATCAAAGCTTCGACAAATGATAATAAGAGTGAAAAACGTTGTCGCTTTGAGAAGTATGTGAAAAGCAAGAGCGCCCCCTAAATTTGTGCATATTTTAAGATTTGCTTTGGACTGCAAATGCACAAAGAGTTAGGCTCATGGGTTACTCTTCCATGTCACATACATCTTGGTGGAGCGCTCAAAATGATAACAATAGAATACATGCACTCATCACCAAGCAAAGTGAATGATCATATAGAGATAAAAGGATAATGTCATCCAACAAGCATTAATGTAGCATATGATCAAACACATGATCATCCAAGTATCACACAGACATAAGGTATCTCAATAAAGACAGAAGGTATCTCAATCAGGCTTGATATTCAGGTGGTGGTGTAGAAAGAACTCCAAGGACGAAGGCATCAGTTGATGTAGCTGGAGCTGGTGGAGTGGGTGCTGGAGCTGGTGGCACTGAAACTGTAGGTGGTGCAGATGAAGTGGCTCTGGTGTCTGTCACGGGCACTGCAGCTGACCTCTGAGCTCTAGGCACTCTGGCAAATGCCTCAGTTGTTGTCTTGCCCTTCCTCTCCTGCATATCATCCTGGAGTTGCTCAACAACAGATTGGATCTCAGTTACCTTCACATCCAAGTCATAGAACTTCTGCTTCATGATCCTGTAACGCCCCGGAACCGATGCGCTCTAGTTTCCTTCATTTATTTTAGTTGTTGACGTGTGTTTATTATGTTTGTTGCATTATCATAATTATTTTTGCATATTTCATTCCTATATGTGTTTATGCCATGCTCATGTTGAGTGCTTTGTCATATCTTTGCTTGTTGCACCATGCTCATCTCACTTGTTATGTTGCATTTTGCCATTGTCACATTTTGCTTCTTGCATCATGTTCATATTTAATTATATTGTATTGTGCCATCTTTGTTCGTTTGCCATGTTCATCTCACCTTGTTATATGCTTCATGTTTTTTATGTGCCTCTTGTCATTTTATTGCATTGTATCATGATCATCATGCCTTGGCTTGCATATTCAAGTTTTGTTGTGTGATCTGGGGTGAATCCCTCTTCTTCCTATCTCTACCTCTCCTTTTTGCACCATGCACAGACCAGCAAGCGTTCATCAAGTTCACCCAAGTTTCTATCCCATCCAAACATCTCCTTTTCCCTTTCTTTCAATTATTTCTCTAGTGGCATTTTCTGCTCCAGATTAATGTTCACTATATTTCTATATTCCCTGCGCGATGCCAAGACCACCTCCTCCAGTTTTCAAGTCTTTTGGAAGTGTTTTGGTTGGGCTAAGGATTTATTCAAGCTTGAATTATTTTCAAACTTGTTTGAATTTGCAGTCTCTAAAAATTGCCAGAGCATTTTATTTAATTTGTGCATATTACCAGTTGTCCAGGAATATGTTCTTCCCTTCCTAATTCAACTCCTACCTCTCTGGTCATTTCATCAAATTCCCAGTTTTATTAAATCAGAGAAGAAGAAAATAGAGGGGGAGGGAGTGCAGCGCAGCCCACAACAAAACCATCCCCCCAGTGGCACAGCCAGCTGAGCCATAGCCAAGCCCACCTGGACGCCCTCCTCTCTCACTGGTAAAATTTCCCACATGCACCCCGTCGGGCCCGCCTGTCATCCCCTCAACCCTTACCTTTTTCTTCCACCTCACGCACCCCTTCCCTCTCACAGTAACTCCAGCTCACCCGAGCACACACGGCCACTGTGGCGAGGCCAGCACCATCCACACCTCCTGGCCTCCTATAAAACCCTCTCGCGGATCCCCCTAGGGTTTCTCCTTCCTCCTTTTTCCCCATTTCCGCCGCCACCCAATGGTATCTCCCCTGCTTTCCTCCTCCTCCCTCGTGAGAGACCAAGAGAGCACACAAGCACGTGCTCGTCGCCGGCGCGCTCTCGGTCAAGTCCAGCCGCAGCCAAGGTGCCCGGGAGTTTCGCCAAGTTCCTCTTCATCCCCGACGTCCTCTGTATCACCGCGGGACGTCAAGGCCACGACGCCTGCATCCTCTCCTTTCGCTACTTCATCTTCTTCAGGGACCGAGCACCATCGCCTCGATCAGCGCCGTCCCCTTCGTCTTCTTCCTCTACGGCAGGAGCTCATCGCCGTCGGTCATCCCCGAGCTCGATCTACTCCACCAACCAACCCTATGTGAGCATGATCACCTCCCACGCATGGTCCTCCTCTCGTTTGTGCCCTGTTTCAGTCATGTCCTCTCGGACCCGAGAGCTTCTCCGCCACGACATAGTCGCCGGCATAGTTCCGGTGACCCCTGCTTGTGTTCTTGCTTCCGCTGCAATCGCACCGACGCGTAGGACATAAGGGCTTCGATTTTCATCGTTGTTTGCTCTACCTCCACCACCGTGGGACCTCATCACCGGCGAGGTTTCCATTCGTGTTTCGATGCACCCACAGCATCTTTACGATTGCCTCGTAGTGCGGCATATTTTGGTGCCCTCCTCTGCGAGTTTTGGTCGCCGGAGTTCCTCCGACGAGCTCGCCCGCTGTTCTGCGCGCCCGACTTTTCCTTCTCTGCTTCTTGCATGCGCTCGAGACCGCTTGCTTCGATGCTCATGCCGCTGCTCGCCTCGCTGGTCCACACACCACAGCACCCGCAGGTCATGTCCCACGCTCGCGCATCACGCCCGCACCTTTGCACCACCCAGCACAGCCAGGGCCTCGTCGTGCCTCGCTGCCGCGGCCGAGACGAGCTCCTGCTCGAGCTTGTTCTCGAAGCACTTCACCACCTCCTCACGCGCCCATCACTCCACACACACTCACATATTTACCGCAGCCCCGCCGTCGGCCTGTGGTTGCGACGGTCTCTGTCCTGCTCGCCGGCGTCGTCACCCAGTTCCTCTGTGATCCACGAAGAAGGCCTGGCCTTTGATTTGGTTCAAGTTCAGCCACGCCCTTGTTATGCTCAATCATTCAGCAGCATCTCACTGGTCAGCGCTTTGCTCCTCTATACAGGAGGTTCAGGGTTCGATCCCTGGTTCTCCCGATTCTTTTTTTTAGTCCCTCTTCTCTGTTTTAATTCGAGCACACACGCCCATAGCCGGTTGGGCCCGATTCCACTTCTGGGCCGCTGCACTCTAATGCTTCTGGCCCGTGCATTTTTTCCCAGTCTGTGTACTTTAGCATTTTCCAATGCATTCTTATTTACAGAAAAGTGCCATCATTTTGAATTTTCAATAACTAAATATGCATGCATCCAAATTAAACAAACAATATATGTAAAATGCTTAGGATTGTATCTAGTTTCACAATATGTTGTTTTCATCCATGTAAAAATGTTTAAACTTGCTGTTTGCTTTAATTTGCTTAAATAGCATGTTAAAATGATTTATTTCATAACTAAATAAACGTAGCTCGGTTTAATTGTTCTTTATATGTAAATGGGCTAGAAAAATGCATAGATTAACTTATTGCACTTTATTTTCCTGTTTAACAACAATAAAATATGGTTTTAGACAGAACGGTACCAAATCTATAATATGGACATGAGGATTTTCTGGAATTGTTGTTTGTTGTCCCGGCCTCATTTAAACTTGCCTAGATAGGTAGTTTTATTATGCTTCACCTCTTGCCATGTTAACAACATTTAATCTTGACATGCATCATACTTGGTTGTGCATCATGTCATGTTATGCTTGTTTGGTTACTATGTTGTTTGCTTCTTTCCGGTTGTGCTCCTTCTCGTTAGTTCCTGTTTCATAGAGATCGTGAGGATTCGTTCGTCTACGCTTGGTTCATCTTCGTGGCTTCATCTTCTTCATGGACTCGTTCTTCTTCCTAGCGGGATTTCAGGCAAGATGACCGTCACCTTGGATCTCACTACTATCATTGCTATGCTAGTTGCTTCGTTCTATCGCTATGCCGCGTTACCTACCACTTGCTTATCAAGCCTCCCAAATTGCCATAAACCTCTAACCTTTGCCACCCTTCCTAGCAAACCGTTGTTTGGCTATGTTAACGCTTTTGCTTAGCCCCTCTTATAGCGTTGCTAGTTGCAGGTGAGGATGAAGATTGCTCCATGTTGGATTATGTTTATGTTGGGATATCACAATATCTCTAATATTATTAATGCATCTATATACTTGGTAAAGGCTGGAAGGCTCGGCCTTATGCCTGGTGTTTTGTTCCACTCTTGCCGCCCTAGTTTCCATCATATCGGTATTATGTTCCCGGATTTTGCGTCCCTAACGCGGTTGGGTGATTTAGGGGACCCCCTTGACAGTTCGCTTTGAATAAAACTCTTCCAGCAAGGCCCAACATTGGTTTTACATTTGCCTCAGCCTTTTACCTTTTCCGTTGGGAGTCGCGCAATCCGAGGGTCATCTTTATTCTAGCCCCCCGGGCCAATGCTTGTCTAAGTGTTGGTCCAAACTAGAGCCACTTGCGGTGCCGCCCCTAGGCAACTTGGGGTATCTTCGGTTGCCGTACGTAGTGTTCATCTAGTGTTGCCTGAGAACGAGATATGTGCAGCTCCTATCGGGATTGTCGGCACATCGGGCGGCTTTGCTGTGTCTTGTTTTACCAGTGTTGAAATGTCTTGTAAACCGGGATTCCGAGACTGATCGGGTCTTCCCGGGAGAAGGAATATCCTTCGTTGACCGTGAGAGCTTGTGATGGGCTAAGTTGGGACACCCCTGTAGGGTTTTGAACTTTCGAAAGCCGTACCCGCGGTTATGTGGCAGATGGGAATTTGTTAATGTTTGGTTGTAGTAAACTTGAAGTAAACTCTTCTAAAATACACCAACCGTGTGAGTAACCGTGATGGTCTCTTTTCGGGGTTGTTCGAGAGGAGAACACGGTTTTTGGGTTATGTTTGACGTAAGTAGGAGCTCAGGATCACTTCTTGATCATTACTAGTTGACGACCGCCTGCTTTGCTTCTCTTCTCGCTCTTATTTGCTTAAGTTAGCCACCATACATGCTTAGTCGCTGCTGCAACCTCACCACTTCTCCCCTTCCTTTCCCATTAAGCTTTGCTAGTCTTGATACCCATGGTAATGGGATTGGTGAGTCCTCATGGCTCACAGATTACTACAACACCAGTTGCAGGTACAGGTTGTGCGATGATCATGACGCGAGAGCGATGTTACTTGTGTTGGACTTCTTCTTCTTCTTCGTCTATCTTTGGTTAGGTTCCGGGTCGGCAGCCTGGGCTAGCAGGGTGGATATTGTTGAGTTTCTGTTTATGTTTCATCCGTAGTCGGATGTTGATCTTATGTATGATGTATTGTTGTATTCATGTGACATTGTATGTCTTGGTTGTATCCCCACTATTATGTAATGTTGATGTAATGATATCCATCTTGCAAAAGCGTCTTCAAGATGCGCTTCTATCCTTGGTGGGACCTTCGAGTTCCTTTAGGATAGGATCGCATCTTGGGCGTGACAAGTTGGTATCAGAGCCTCGACCGACCTTAGGAGCCCCCTTGAGTGTTCGTAGTTGGTCGTTGTTGAGTCTAGAAGAAAACTGTTTTCGGAGTCTAGTTATATCGGAGAGTAGGAATTCTTTTTTACTTCTCATCCCCTTCGTCGCTCTGGTGAGAAAATCTTGACGTAGGTGTTTTGATATACTCGTCTTCCCCTTCAAAAAAAATTTTAGGATCATGCAGTTAGTCTTCGTTCGTTGCGATGTCAGCTCTTTTCATCCGGTGCATTTCTCATCAAGTTGTTTCGATCCTCTTCATCTTTCACGAGATCAGTCCTCGGTTCTTTCTCAACCGAAGTTGTTTCCCCGTATGAAGTTGTTTTTCTTTTCCCACCTGCCCACCCTTTTTCTTCTCGGAGCCTGAGTCCGTAATCGAGTATCCATCCTATTCGTGCGAGGTCTTTGCATTCTTCCCTGAATCATTTCAACCGGTGCTTTTCTCCTCAAGTTATTCGTCGATTCCTCGTTCAAGTTGCCTGTGTTTTTTTTTCGCCCTCCCACCCCTTTTATTCCCGGAGTCTGAGTCTCTTTTGACCATCAATTTCATTCGTGCGGAGCCTCTTCGGCCTTTCGTCAATTTTTTCAACCGGTGATTTCTTGTCTAGTTCGTCATTCTTCATGTCTTTCTTTTCCGGTGGATTCAATTCAAGTATTCGGTGTTCGTCATATTTTTTCCCTTGGCTCAAATGTTTTCCTCTTGCTCGTTCGTCTCTTGCTATTCTATTGTCCCGGAGTGCTCAAGTTATCTTGAAGATTCGTGCTTCAATCAAGACTCGTTCGTTCAATTTCGAGGTTGTCACCTCATTCCAATATTTCAATTGTACCGGTGCATCATCCATCTCTTCAACAATCCTTTTTCAACGGAGTTTTCTTTTAGTGGGCCCTAACCCACAGGTCTTTTCCCAGGTTCTTACCTAACTCTTCTAATTTCCCAGAGCTATTCTCAAATCCTTTTTGAAGTTTGACGTAAGTATGAATTTCATCAGTCAGATCTTTTCCAAGATCAATTTCAAATCATTTTCATTGTTGGCTCAACCTCTTCGCTTGTCATTCTCCCGGAGTATCTCAGATTTTGGTGGTGTTTTCCTTCGTCATTTGAAGACCGAAGAAGAGTTTTTCCTCTAAATCTTGCCCGTTCTCTCGAAGATTCGTGGTTCTAGCTTCATATTATCCTCTCAAATTATTCCATTTGTCAGATATTCCTTTTTCGTACCCATCCGGAGTATGTCAAAAGTTGTTTTCCCCTTTCTTTTCACCGGAGGCCATCATTCCAGAAGAATTCTTTGTCCTCACATTTCAGCTACCGTTATCCAATTATCCCGGTGCTTCGTACAAGTGTTCTTTAATCAGCTCGAGTTCTTCCCGTTCCCTTGTATCTAAATCCCCCTCAAGCATATTGGTTCTTATAATTCTTCCCGGTGATTCTTTCTCTTTTCTTCGTTCATTTTCATTTCTAACGGTGGTTCGTTCAACGTTCCTATTCCTTGTCAGCATATCAATTAATTCGTTCTTTCCAAATCCTACCGATGGTTCATGAAGACCTTCCCAAATTTCGCGCTATATTTCCCCTTTAATATTTTTCAACGCGAATAAGTAGTATGCAAATCCATTGTTTCTCATCAATTTAATTGGTGGAGGATAAGCATAACATAATTCTTATTCTCATTTCATCGTGGTCAAGTTGATTAATTATTTTCTTCGGAGATTGTTCGTGATGAATGATTTTCTCGGATCTAAGTTGTTCGTCTTTTTCTTTTCCGGAGTTCAAATTTCCTCGGCCATTTCGTCGGAACCTCCATCTAAATCACCGCAAGGCTCATCTTATTCTTCATTTCTATCGCATCATCCTTTGTCACCGGAGTTCTTCTTGGTGGTTCTTCATGATTAATCCATTCTTCAAGTGCTCATCAAGATTTTGTTGGTGGAGTTCAACTATCTTTTCTTCTCGCGTCTCGAAGTGCAATTAATTCTCTGTATTATTTTGAAATGGAGTTTTGCATTTCTTCTTTCTTCCCAGTTATTTAATCTTTTCCGCTCGTGGTCGGTTATCAGCTCATAAATTTTGAGATGTTATCCATAAGACCACGACAAGCAAATTCTTTGTTGTTGATTTTCTCAACAACTTCGTTCAATCTTTTCTTCGCAAGGATGCTTTTCAAATTCATTTGTCGAAGAAGTTGTCATTTTTTTCTTCTCTGTTCTTTTCGTTCCACTACTTCACTTCTTCCGGAGGCATTGTGTTGTTCCTCTCATCAAGTGTCATGCCATCTTGTTAAGTTCAAGTCCTATTCCATTCTATGTTCAAATGGGTTCCTATCACAATTCTTTCGTTCTTATTCCTTGTCTATCTTGTTGTAAACCGGAGTGGTTTCAGAATCTATTTTGTCTCGTGAGCTTTTGGGTCTCGTCATATTCATTGTTCCTCTCTTCTACCTGAGCGCTCGCGACTTTGTTCATTTTCCCTCTTGCGTTCTTGTTTCACCTCATCCTCATTCTTCCCCGTCTCGGTCCTAAGATCTCGGGACGAGATCTCTTGTTAGTGAAGGAGCGTTATAACGCCCCGGATCCGATGCGCTCTAGTTGCCTTCATTTATTTTAGTTGTTGACGTGTGTTTATTATGTTTGTTGAATTATCATAATTATTTTTGCATATTTCATTCCTATATGTGTTTATGCCATGCTCATGTTGAGTGCTTTGTCATATCTTTGCTTGTTGCACCATGCTCATCTCACTTGTTATGTTGCATTGTGCCATTGTCATATTTTGCTTCTTGCATCATGTTCATATTTAATTATATTGTATTGTGCCATCTTTGTTCGTTTGCCATGTTCATCTCACCTTCTTATATGCTTCATGTTTTTTTGTGCCTCTTGTCATTTTATTGCATTGTATTATGATCATCATGCCTTGGCTTGCATATTCAAGTTTTGTTGTGTGATCTTGGGTGAACCCCTCTTCTTCTTATCTCCACCTCTCCTTTTTGCACCATGCACACACCAGCAACCGTTCATCAAGTTCACCCAAGTTTCTATCCCATCCAAACATCTCCTTTTCCCTTTCTTTCAATTATTTTCTAGTGGCATTTTCTGCTCCATATTAATGTTCACTATATTTCTATATTCCCTGCGCCATGCCAAGACCACCTCCTCCAGCTTTCAAGTCTTTTGGAAGTGTTTTGGTTGGGCTAAGGATTTATTCAAGCTTGAATTATTTTCAAACTTGTTTGAATTTGTAGTCTCTAAAAATTGCCAGAGCATTTTATTTAATTTGTGCATATTACCAGTTCTCCAGGAATATGTTCTTCCCTTCCTATTTCAACTCCTACCTCTCTGGTCATTTCTTCAAATTCCCGGTTTTATTAAGTCAGAGAAGAAGAAAACAGAGGGGGAGGGAGTGCAGCGTAGCCCACAACAAAACCATCCCCCAGTGGCACAGCCAGCCGAGCCGGAGCCAAGCCCACCTGGACGCCCATCTATCTCACTGGTAAAATTTCCCACATGCACCCCATCGGGCCCGCCTGTCATCCCCTCAACCCTTACCTTTTTCTTCCACCTCACGCACCCCTTCCCTCTCATAGTAACTCCAGCTCACCCGAGCACACACGGCCACCGTGGCGAGGCCAGCACCATCCACACCTCCTGGCCTCCTATAAAACCCTCTCGCGGATCCCCCTAGGGTTTCTCCTTCCTCCTTTTTCCCCATTTCCGCCGCCACCCAAGGGGATCTCCCCTGCTTTCCTCCTCCTCTCTCGTGAGAGACCAAGAGAGCACACGAGCATGTGCTCGTTGCCGGCGCGCTCTCGGTCAATTCCAGCCGCAGCCAAGGTGCCCGGGAGTTTCGCCAAGTTCCTCTTCATCCCCGACGTCCGCTGCATCGCCGCGGGATGTCAAGGCCGCGACGCCTGCATCCTCTCCTTTCGGTGCTTCATCTTCTTCAGGGACCAAGCACCATCGCCTCGATCAGCGCCGTCCCTTTCGTCTTATTCCTCTACGGCAGGAGCTCATCGCCGTCGGTCATCCCCGAGCTCGATCTACTCCACCAACGAACCCTATGTGAGCACGATCACCTCCCATGCATGGTCCTCCTCTCGTTTGTGCCCTGTTTCAGTCATGTCCTCTCGGACCCGAGAGCTTCTCCGCCACGGCTTAGTCGTCGGCATAGTTCCGGTGACCCCTACTTGCGTTCTTGCTTCCGCTGCAATCGCGCCGACGCGTAGGACATAAGGGCTTCAATTTTCGTCGTTGGTTTGATCTACCTCGACCACCGTGGGACCTAATCGCCGGCGAGGTTTCCGTCCGTGTTTCGATGCACCCGCAGCACCTTTACGACCGCCTCGTAGCGCAACATATTTTGGTGCCCTCCTCTGCGAGTTTTGGTCGCCAGAGTTCCTCCGACGAGTTCGCCCGCTGTTCTGCATGCCCGACTTGTCCTTCTCTGCTTCTTGCGTGCGCTTGCGACCGCTTGCTTCGATGCTCATGCCGCTGCTCGCCTCGCTGGTCCACACACCACAGCACCCGTAGGTCATGTCCCACGCTCGCGCATCACGCCCGCACCTTTGCACCACCCAGCACAGCCAGGGCCTCGCCATGCCTCGCTGCCGCGGCCGAGACGAGCTCCTGCTCGAGCTCGTTCTCGAAGCGCTTCACCACCTCGGCACGCGCCCATCACTCCACACACACTCACCTATTTTCCGCAGCCCCGCCGTCGGCCTGTGGTCGCGACGGTCTCCATCCTGCTCGCCGGCGTCGTCACCCAGTTCCTGTGTGATCCAAGAAGAATAAGGCCTGGCCTTTGATTTGGTTCAAGTTCAGCCACGCCCTTGTTATGCTCAATCATGCAGCAGCATCGCACTGGTCAGCGCTCTGCTCCTCTATGCAAGAGGTTCAGGGTTTGATCCCTGGTTCTCCCGATTCTTTTTTTAGTCCCTACTTCTCTGTTTTAATTCGAGCACACACGCCCATAGCCGGTTGGGCCCGATTCCACTTCTGGGCCGCTGCACTCTAATGCTTCTGGCCCGTGCATTTTTTTTCCGAGTCTGTGTACTTTAGCATTTTCCAATGCATTCTTATTTACAGAAAAATGCCATCATTTTGAATTGTCAATATCTAAATATGCATGCATCCAAATTAAACAAACAATATATGTAAAATGCTTAGAAGTTTATCTAGTTTCACAATATATTGTTTTCATCCATGTAAAAATGTTTAAACTTGTTGTTTGCTTTAATTTGCTTAAATAGCATGTTAAAATGATTTATTTCGTAACTAAATAACCGTAGCTCGGTTTTAATTGTTCTTTATATGTAAATGGGCTAGAAAAATGCATAGATTAACTTGTTGCACTTTATTTTCCTGTTTAACAACAATAAAATATGGTTTTAGACAGAACGGTACCAAATCTATAATATGGACATGAGGATTTTCCGGAATTGTTGTTTGTTGTTCCGGCCTCATTTAAACTTGCCTAGATAGGTAGTTTTATTATGCTTCACCTGTTGCCATGTTAACAACATTTAATCTTGACATGCATCATACTTGGTCGTGCATCATGTCATGTTATGCTTGTTTGTTTACTATGTTGTTTGCTTCTTTCCTGTTGTGCTCCTTCTCGTTAGTTCCTGTTTCATTGCGATCATGAGGATTCATTCGTCTACGCTTGGTTCGTCTTCATGGCTTCATCTTCTTCATGGACTCGTTCTTCTTCCTAGCGGGATTTCAGGCAAGATGACCGTCACCTTGGATCTCACTACTATCATTTCTATGCTAGTTGCTTCGTTCTATTGCTATGCCGCGTTACCTACCACTTTCTTATCAAGCCTCCCAAATTGTCATGAACCTCTAACCTTTGCCACCCTTCCTAGCAAACCGTTGTTTGGCTATGTTACCGCTTTTGCTCAACCCCTCTTATAGTGTTGCTAGTTGCAGGTGAAGATGAAGATTGCTCCATGTTGGATTATGTTTATGTTGGGATATCACAATATCCCTTATATTATTAATGCATCTATATACTTGGTAAAGGGTGGAAGGCTCGACCTTATGCCTGGTGTTTTGTTCCACTCTTGCCGCCCTAGTTCCCGTCATATCGGTATTATGTTCGCGGATTTTGCGTCCCTAACGCGGTTGGGTGATTTATGGGACCCCCTTGACAGTTCGCTTTGAATAAAACTCTTCCAGCAAGGCCCAACATTGGTTTTACATTTGCCTCAGCCTTTTACCTTTTCCCTTGGGAGTCGCGCATCCCGAGGGTCATCTTTATTTTAGCCCCCCGGGCCAATGCTTGTCTAAGTGTTGGTCCAAACTAGAGCCACTTGCGGTGCCGCCCCTAGGCAACCTGGGGTATCTTTGGTTGCCGTCGTAGTGTGCATCGGTGTTGCCACGAGAGCGAGATATGTGCAGCTCCTATCGGGATTGTCGGCACATCGGTGCTTCTTTGGTCTTGTTTTACCATTGTCGAAATGTCTTGTAAACCGAGATTCTGAGACTGGTCGGGTCTTCCCGGGAGAAGGAATATCCTTCGTTGACCGTGAGAACTTGTGATGGGCTAAGTTGGGACACCCCTGCAGGGTTTCGAACTTTTGAAAGCCATGCTCGCGGTTATGTGGTAGATGGGAATTTGTTAATGTCCGGTTGTAGTAAACTTGAAGTAAACTCTTCTAAAATACACCAACTGTGTGCGTAACCGTGATGGTCTCTTTTCGGGGTTGTTCGAGAGGAGAACACGGTTTTTGGGTTATGTTTGACGTAAGTAGGAGTTCAGGATCACTTCTTGATCATTACTAGTTGACGACCGCTCGCTTTGCTTCTATTGTCGCTCTTATTTGCGTAAGTTAGCCATCATACATGCTTAGTCGCTGCTGCAACCTCACCACTTCTCCCCTTCCTTTCCCATTAAGCTTTGCTAGTCTTGATACCCATGGTAATGGGATTGCTGAGTCCTCGTGGCTCTGATTACTACAACACCGGTTGCACGTCTGAGTTATCACGATGATCATGACGCGAGAGTGATGTTACTTGTGTTGGACTTCTTCTTCTTCTTCGTCGATCTTGGGTTAGGTTCTGGGTCGGCAGCCTGGGCTAGCAGGGTGGATATTGTTTGAGTTTCTGTTAATGTTTCATCCGTAGTCGGATGTTGATCTTATGTATGATGTATTGTTGTATTCATGTGACATTGTATGTCTTGGTTGTATCCCCATTATTATGTAATGTTGATGTAATGATATCCACCTTGCAAAAGCGTCTTCAAGATGCGATTCTATCCTTTGTGGGACCTTCGAGTTCCTTTAGGATAGGATCACATCTTGGGTGTGACAGATCCTCTCCAGGCTCTCCTGGTTTCGAGTCAGGGTGGCCAGTCCTTTCTCAATCCTCAGAGCGGATGCAATCAAGTAACCAAGCTGATCCTGTTTGCTCTTCAAGAAGTACTGAGATACCTCTTCCATTGTTGGCATCTTGGCAGCCTTCTCAGTCCTTGCCTTCTCCTCTTTGCTTGAGCTTGCATAGAAGATGGTTCATCTTCATCCATAACCACTTGGTTGTCCTCAAAATCTGGATAGATAGGCATATGATCCTTGTCCAACAAGTATGTGCCGGTGCCCATCTTGGAGTTAATCAGCTCCTGGATCTTTGGGGCATACCCACAACTTCTCTTTTGGTTAGCAGTTGTCCTCTTAATAGTTTCAACTATCAGACTCATGACCTTGAACTTTTGTGGCTCATCAAATAAGTGTAGCAGATTTATTGCATGGCCTCTGATCATGTTGTGATCCTCTGACTTGGGCAAAAGAGTGTGCCTGAGGATCCAGTTGATGGTTGGCAGTCCTGACAGAAGGTAATGTACTGATCCAAACTTGTGTGTTTCAATTGCAGCATCTGGGATCTCCTTATACATATGTGCCATAGATTTGTGATCCATCTTCTTCTTGGCATAGACATCCAAGTCATCTTCTTCCTCCTTAGGTGCATTGATCAGATTAGCCCATTCTTCAATAGATGATTGGTACCTAGTACCTTCAGACATCCATACTATCCTGCCATCTGGATAGAAGTGTGTTGTGGAGTAGAATTGCATTACTAGCTCATCATTCCACTTTGTGAGCTTCTGCCCAACAAAGTATGCCACTCCACAAGCACTGAAGCTGTCATACACACCAAGATAGTGTTCTTCATTTTCCTTGATGTACTCCTAGTTGACCCATCTCATGTCACACACTATGGGCTTCTTGTCCAGCAGCACTGTCTCATAGAAATCCTTCTGTTCCTTTGTGTGGAACCTGTAGTCTACATCAGTTCTCCTCCTGGTAGCATATGGATCAGACTCTCTCCATAGTCTCAATCCTGAATCCTTTCTGATTTTCATGTTCTCAGCTACAGGATGGGCATCATTATGATCTGGAATTTTAGGCTTCAATTTTCTCAAGACATGTGACTCATCATCTTCTTCTTCAGCAACATTTTCAAGCACTAGGGCCTTGTTCTTCTCAGCAGCTGGGATGTTCCTGGTACTCCTCTTGGGTGCAGTCTTGGGCTTGGAGGCAGCCTTGAGTGCTTCTTTGGGCTTAGATGAAGCAGCCCCTGACCTGATGGCATCACCCATAAGCTTCTGAGCTTTAGGTGCTGGCGCAGCAACCTCTTCCTCTTCCTCTTCCATCATGGAAGGCTTTCCAAAAACCCTGGCCATGGTCTTCTTGACCCTTTCCTTCCTCTTCTTCCCTTCTGCAGCAGCCTCTTTGGGTTCAGATTCCAAGGATGCTTGAGTGGAGGCTTTGGCTTTAGACATGGGAATCCTTTTGGCAGGTGCTTTGGTCTTCATACCAGGCTTAGTGGCAGCAGTTGTGCCATACTCCTTCTTTAGCACCTTCTTCTTGGAAATGGCCTCATCCTCAATAGCCACATAGTCTTCATCCTCAGAATCTGAAGTTCTCTTCTTTCTGGTCCTGGTGGCTGCCTTGGGTAAGTTGCTGGGTGTGCTCCTGCTACCCTCATCATAGCTGCTAGAGGGACTAGTGCCCTCACTCATGTGAACCTGCTCCTCTGACTTGTTCTGGCTGTCACTTTGATCAGACATATTGCAAACACTGACAACAGACCCTGTGAGTAGATATAGATGAGATAGAGTGGATGAGCATCACAAAATACAGAGGTTTTTGCAAAAGAATGAATCAAAAACTTAGTTATAGTTTTCCACAGAAAGCATTTCGGATCTACCGATTTGTAAACTCGGTGATACCGAAGCAGCTTTTGGAACCTAAACTATCAGACCGAGTCACAGTTTGGTGGCACCGAGACTACTAGGGTTTCACAAAGTCCTGAACTCGGTTACACTGATTTTCAATTCTCAGTCAGACCGAGAATTACATGTGCAATGGCCTTAGCCGAATCGGTGGTACCGAGTTCTAGAACTCGGTTGGTCCGAGATGGTTTCAGTGGAAACCTAACCCTAAATTTTCAATTCATCTCTAATCTACGGAGTGTTTTGACTGGATAAGATAGTTTCAATCGTGGCAAGATTCATGGCGAACACAATGTGCTAGGAATCAAATAGGGATAGCACAGATCGAGTTCAACCCTAGTTCGGCGATGAACTTGCTACGACGGCGGACGATTCCCGTTGACGGCGGCGGAGACCAGCGACAGGAGGCAGCTGGCGACGAGGAGGACGATCCGGAGACCCTGGAGGTAGAGCGGGCGGAGCGCGGGCGAAGGAGTTCGGAGAAAATATCCAAAATTTTGCCCGTGGGTATATATAGCCCGGCCATGTCGGTGTTACCGAGTAGAACAACTCGGTGGCACCGAGATGCATCTCGCTAGCGATTACAACAACTCGGTGTGACCGAAAGTTCAAATCGGTTGCGAGATTGAAAACCTAGATCGACTTAGTGATCTCGGTATGACCGAAATGGAAGAATCGGTCAGACCGAAGCGCACAAAGAAGTTTTGGAAGTTTAAGTCTATGACAAATCGGGGACTCAAGTGCTCCTCACGAGTGGTTGAATCGACTTGATCAAATTTTGTGATGCAGCATGAATAGAGTTTGAGGCGAGAAGAGCATAGATAGCTAGAGAAGGTTCTTAGGCATTCTTGTCCATCCACTTGGCAAAAGAAAAAGAAACCAATCAATCAAAACAACAAGTGTATGTCCTCGAATGAGTAAAATATGCAACCAACATGCTCACACAATAAAATGGCAGATGAAATATGTGGCGAAGCATGCGCAACCAATTCTAGCATCTATCAAGCAATTGGCAATGACTAGGTCATCTATATATGAGTATATTGACTTAGGAGTCAAATGAGACATTTGATCATAGGTCATACTCATCGTTTAAGCTCAAGTGGGGTTACCGCTTTTACATAATGCATTGTTGTGTTCACACCATTAGAGTTTCTTTAGCTCAATTCTTAGAGTAAAGCTCCCCCTAGATGTGAGATCCCCCCTTAGAGGGATGAACTAACCTTGGGTTTTGTCGATGATGACTTCATGTAGGTATTGAAGATGTGGATGCTCAATGTTGATGTAGATCATTTGGAGCAATCCTTTGGAATTTGTTGCACTTTCAATACCTACACGGGTTAGTCCCACAAGGAACAAACAAGGATATCCATAGACATAGAGTGATGCACACACAAGATGATGTCTATGCAAGCATTAGGTTACCTTGTCCCTTGTCTTACCACCAAGAGAGTTTGTGACTCCTTGAACTAGTGCAAGATGTGGAAGTTGATTGCACTAGTTATTGCCAAAATGATATGAGTGAAATATGTTGGCGGAGTCACCCTCAAGAACTCTCTAGTTCTTCTTCTTTGGGATCCATATCATCTGGATGGGAATCCTTGGAGTTGTAGTCGTACTTGATGAAGTAGAACTTGATGTAGTCTTGGGAACCCACTTGACCAAGGCCTTTGGAGCTTCTGCAAATGCATCAATCTCTTCTTGAAGCTTGTCCTTGCCTTTTTGCTTGTGGTCTTGTGGTGGAAGATCATCTTGGGCTTGTGTCCCCTTGAAGGAAGTAGGATCATACTTCTCTCGTTGAGGAACAAACTTCGTCTTGGGTTATTGATCTTCTTCCCACTCAACTCCATTGGCATTGAACTTTCATTCAAAACCAACACTTTGATTCTTCCGGTGCCTTCCTTGCTTGCGTACAATTTCCTCAAATTGCTTACTCCCGGCAAGGCTCTTGTAAACATCTTTCTCTATAATTCCCTTCAATAAGCTATTTTCTTGCTCAAGTGTAACTTGGCTAAGAGAATCATTATTGGAATCAAGAGAACTACTAGAAGCAACAACATTGGATTTAGCATGATTATTGTTACTACTAGAGGAAGAATCCTTCTTGTTCTTATTACTAGACTTGACTTGAGGCATGTAAGTAGATAAGAGTAAACGCTTGGCAATGTAAGAAGAATTTTCTTACGAAGATCATCATTGATTGCCTTTGAGAACTCATGCTCTTGCTCAAAGTTGAGCTTTTCAAAGCGTAACTTCTCATGAGCCCTTGAAAGTTCTCGATGATCTTCTAAGATAGTTTCATGAGCTAAGTTAAGAGTGTTTAGTTCTTTAGTTAGAAGCTCAATCTTCTCCTTATAATTGTCATTCGTTTTATCTTGATTATGATTAGCATGATTAATTGACGATTCATCATAGTATTCATCACTAGAGTTGTCAACAAGTAAATCATCATCACCTAACAAGTCATCTTCATCACTATTGAAATCAACATACTCGGGGTGTGATACCTTTGGGCCTTTAGCCATTAAGCATCTTCCAAGTCCTTTATTTGGTGAATCAAATATGTCGTAGGAGTTGGTGACACAAGTGCTAGACCGGCAACACCTTCATCTTGAGTATATTCGGAGTCGGAGTGATAGCTTCTCTCGGAGTGATTGTCGGAGTCGGAGCCGGATACCCATTCACCAACATGAGCTTGATGTCTTCGTTTGGTGTAGCTCCTTGATGACTTGTCCTTTCTTTCCGAATCCTTGCTTCTCCGGGATGTTCTTCGTTCATAATGATCATATCTACTCCTCTCTCTTGGTGGTGATTCTTCTCTTCTACTTCTCCTTTTAGGTGATTCTTCTCTTCTTTTGTAGGGTGCCGTACACTCATTGGAATAGTGTCCGGGTCTTCCACAGTTGTAGCAATTACGCTCTCTACTAGAAGATCTTTTGTCATTGTAGGACCTTGAGTTGGAGCTTCTCTCTTTGCTTCTACTCTTGTAGAATTTGTTGAAGTTCTTCACCATTAAGCTCAATTCTTCATTGAAGGTTTGTTTCTCACTTGATGATGTGGGGGCTTCACATGAGGCTTTGTAAGCACCACTTGACTTGTTGTGAAGTTCCTCCTTATCCTTGAGTGACATCTCATGAGCAACAATTCTTCCAATGACTTTCGTTGGCTTGAGATCTTTGTAATTTGGCATCATTTGGATCAATGTGCACACAGTATCATATTTTCCATCCAAGGCTCTTAGGATCTTCTTGATGATGAATTTGTCGGTCATCTCTTCACTTCCTAAGCCGTCAATCTCATTTGTGATAAGAGCAAGCCTAGAGTACATTTCAGCGACACCTTCACCATCCTTCATTTTGAACTTGTCAAGTTGACTTTGAAGCACATCCAACTTGGATTCCTTGACGGAGTCGGTACCTTCATGCATATCAATCAAAGTATACCAAATTTCCTTTGCATTCTCAAGACGGCTGATTTTATTGAATTCTTCGGGGCACAATCCGTTGAAGAGGATATCACACGCTTGAGCGTTGTATTGCAGCATCTTCAATTCTTCCGCGGTAGCTTCAAGGTTCGGTTCTCTCCCATCAAAGAATTCACCTTGCAAGCCAATACACACAATAGCCCAAACGGCGGGGTTATGTCCAAGAATATGCATTTTCATCTTATGCTTCCAACTAGCAAAATTAGTACCATCAAAGTAAGGACCTCTACAGTGATAATTTCCCTCGCTAGACGCCATACTCTCCTAGGTTGTGAAACCAAGGCTATGACTACCGAAATCTATGGAAATCAAAGCAAATGGAGATCAAAGCTCTGATACCACTTGTAGGATCGAAAGTATGTCTAGAGGGGGGTGATTAGACTACTTGACCAAATAAAAACTTATCCTTTTCCCAAATTTTAGTCTTTGGCAGATTTTAACTAACTTAGCACAAGTCAAGCAATCTTAACACAATTCAAGAAAGCATGCAAAGAGTATATGAGCAGCGGAAAGTAAAGCATGCAACTTGCAAGAATGTAAAGGAAGGGTTTGGAGAATTCAAACGCAATTGGAGACACGGATGTTTTTGTCGTGGTTCCGATAGGTGGTGCTATCATACATCCACGTTGATGGAGACTTCAACCCACGAAGGGTAAAGGTTGCGCGAGTCCACGGAGGGCTCCACCCATGAAGGGTCCACAAACAAGCAACCTTGTCTATCCCACCATGGCCGTTGCCCACGAAGGACTTGCCTCACTAGCGGTAGATATTCACGAAGTAGGCGATCTCCTTGCCCTTACAAACTCCTTGGTTCAACTCCACAATCTTGTCGGAGGCTCCCAAGTGACACCTAGCCAATCTAGGAGACACCACTCTCCAAGAAGTAACAAATGGTGTGTTGATGATGAACTCCTTGCTCTTGTGCTTCAAATGATAGTCTCCCCAACACTCAACTCTCTCTCACAGGATTTGGATTTGGTGGAAAGAATATTTGAGTGGAAAGCAACTTGGGGAAGGCTAGAGATCAAGATTCATATGTTAGGAATGGAATATCTTGGTCTCAACACAAGGGTAGGTGGTTCTCTCTCAGAAAATGTGTATTGGAAGTGTAGGTTCGTTCTGATGGCTCTCTCCACGAATGAAGAGGAGGTGGAAGGGTATATATAGCCTCCACACAAAATCTAACTGGTACACACAATTTTCCAAACTCGGTGGGACCGAATTGTTAAACTCGATCGGACCGATTCAGCAAATCTAGTGACTGTTAGGATTTTCGCTGGGACCGACATGCAACTCGGTAGGACCGATATGGTTAGGGTTAGGGCATAACGTAATCTCGGTGAGACCAATTACACAAACTCGGTGGGACCGATATGGTAATAAGCTAACCAGAGAGTTGTTCAGGTAAACTCAGTGGGACCGATTCGCTCATTTCGGTGTGACCGAAATGTTACAAAAAAGAAACAAAGAGTTTACATTGCAATCTCAGTGGGACCGATCGCTCATCTCGGTAGGACCGAAACATTACGAAGGGAAATAGAGAGATTACAATCCCATCTCGGTGAGACCGATTTGCCTAGGGTTTGTGGCAGTGGCTATGACATCTGAACTCGGTGGCGCCGAATAGAAAGAATTGGTGGGGCCGAGTTTGACTTTTGGTTTAGGTCATATGTGGATGTGGGAAAGTAGTTGAGGGTTTTGAGGCATATCACTAAGCACTTTGAGCAAGCAAGCCATTAAGCAACACCTCATCCCTCCTTGATAGTATTGGCTTTTCCTATAGACTCAATGTGATCTTGGATCACTAAAATATAAAATGTAGAGTCTTGAGCTTTGAGCTTGAGCCAATGCTTTTATCCTTAGTATTTTGAGGGGTCCACTTTTCTCATCCATGCCATGTCATTCATTGAGCTCTTCCTGAAATATTTATCTTGGAATAATGTTAGCTCAATGAGCTATATGTTGTTAGGAATTACCAAAACCACCTAGGGATAGTTGCACTTTAACAAACTTATTTTTAAATTGAAGGATCCAATCGAAACTCCAATGGCACCAGTGGTATGTTTACACACATTTCTTTAATAGGTTTGCTCTTATAAATAGCTCTATTGATTTCAATTTCAATTGTGTATACAGTTGACTTCTCATATCATGCACATTACTAGCATCACAACAAAGACAATAGTGTTGTTGTACATGTAGACCTTGTACCCATCTGAAATCTTGTTGTGTCGTGTAGTTTCCCTCGCTTTGTATTCTTTTAGTGCTGCTTTGTCTTGAACTAACATGATTTGAACCGTGTCTCTATTTTGATTTGGCAAGACAATGCAGTGGCCATAGCACATAGATATATGTTTGTTCGATGCTTTTATTATGTACTACTTGGCAATAGAAGACTTGGTAGTTTAATCCTGTCCACCTTACTAATGAACTGGTTCACCGAAATGAGTTTCATATACTAGTACATGCTAAACTTGTTATTTGTCTGCTTATTTCTTCTTTTAAAATGCTGACAAAATATTGGTGCCTTACTAAGCAATGGTAAAGGAAGTAATGTAGATAAGGTTTAGGATAGTGAGACATCCTTGTTGGTCTCCAACAAAGCTGATAAAACAGCTAAGGAAAACTGTCTTGAAGACGGTGCGACAACCCCAAATGCCTCTCTTGGTTTAGTGTTCGAGTTACTGGCCACTACCGCTAGCACAAGCTATTCAAACTCACTATCTAAATTAGTTCGGTTTCGTGAGCCTCAACTACAAGCTGAAAGACATCGATCAACTGTGGTGCGACAAGAAGCCGAAGGACTACGGAAGTCCCAAGAGCATTCAGATGCATACTTTCTAGTGCAACAACAAGAATTGGAGGATTTTAGCGCCAATCGGGACAAAGCTAATAAGCTTGCTAAGCTTATTCCAGCATGGTGGAAACCCAGGATAACGTTTCTTGAGCTCTTGTGAAGTTGTTTCAGTTATGGACTTGTTTTGCTGCCGCGTTTATTTTCACTGGTGGACAATTTAGATGGCCAGTGTACGTAATATGCTGCTTTGTAACCTATATTTGTACCGGTGGCGAACTTCGATGCCCAGTGGATGTAATATGTGTAATAGCCGTAATAGCCTAGCGTTAGTTGCTTGCTTATTTATTACCATATTGTCTTGTTTAGTTGTTTGCTTGTAGTCACTACAGTTCTTTTTTTTGCGTTTTTCTAGTGGCCACAATAACTCACGGCTGTAGGATCCATGGGCCTTCTACGGGCCGTAGGATCCATGGGCCTTCTATGGGCCGTTGGATCCATGGGCCTTCTACGGGCCGTCTAATCTATGGGCCTTCTACGGGCCATATAGTCGTTTCGCCAAACATGGGCCGTACTATTCGTGGACCAATAACGGTCTGCAAAATGGGTCGTAAACGGGCTAGAGTGGGAATCATCTGCTTATGACCCGACCATAACAGGCCATTAATAGGCCGTATTTGATGACGCCATGAAAACAACCGAACGGGTTAACGGGCCACATAGAGGTCGACTCCACTGGTTGAATGTGCCCCACAAGCGAAAAAGGCCAGCAACGGACCGTAAGTAATCGGATTCTGGAAATGAGCCCAAGAATAAATGGGCCCTTAGAAGGCCGAAAGTTAACACGGGCTGGAAACGGCCGACGGAATAATGGGCCCACTACTGCAGGATGCTGCTAACGCGACACTAAGATCAAAGACCCTTCGAGAACCTATGTGCGATGCCATAATCGCAAACGGTGCTGTATGAAAACCGTCAGAAATGTGTAAAACATTTGCGATGACGGATGCATCAAACACGGTTCAGGTTTTAGTTGTGTGTGCGATTAAGGGCATATGGTTCAGTTCAACGAACTGTTTGCGATGAGGAGGAACAAAAGAAACGGGAAGCCAAATGGAGGCGTGTGCGATACATAGCATACGGTTCACTCGGATGATATTGGCGTTCTGGGAATGGGGGTCCCCAGACTTGCCTACCTGCGACCCACGGCATGGCTAAGTCAGCGGGCTGTACGACCCATCTTCATCAACAAGGCACCCAAGACCCTCGCGAGGTGGACGACGCAGGACCTCCTCAGGAGCGGTCCCTCTAGGCGGGATCACGAGGAGCGGAGATATCAAGGCGGAGCAAACCTCACGAGGCTCACGTGAGAGAGCCATGACGATCGGCGCCAGGCGGGCGCCAGCGCGCGCAGCGTCCTTGTTCCCTCTTTGGTGCTAAGGAGGCAAGCGCATGCGAGGAGTACCGAGGCATCAGGCAAAGGTTCCCATATCGGTGCAACGAGACCGAGACCAGAAGGACGACAGGACGGAGGTCATCATGGAGCCCAAGACGGCGTCACCACCAGAGCCTTTTGCAGGCAAAGACCACTTTGTCAGGATAGCTTGTACTAGCTGCCCCCCTTAAAATTTGCCCACCGTTGTTGGCTCCCTTTCCACTCAATATTTGGGGGGAGGACCAGGGCCTATATAAGTAGAACTAGCCACCACAGTAGGGGCATCTCAGCTTGATCTGATCTGATCGAGAGCCTACCCTAGCCACAAGAACACCTCAATCTCAGGAGGCTGTTCTTCCCCTTGTACTGTTCATCATCAGCCCAAGAGGCAATCCGCCACCACCACACTGGAGTAGGGTATTACACCACAACGGTAGCCCGAACCAGTATAAATCTCGTGCCTTTCTGTGTTGCGAGTTCGTCTAGTTCGTCCGTGAGATCTTAGTGAGCTAGGGCGTCGATCGGTAGGAGGGAAAGGCTTCGCGCGCACCCCAGAGTTCAAACCTTAAGGGTTTCCCGGAACCCCACATTCGACATTTGGCGTGCCAGGTAGGGTTGCGCCGTAGCTTCCCTTTCGTCGATCCGTCGCTCCGTCGTCTCCATGGCGGACGCTCACCGCGCTCGAGCTGAGCGCCGGGCTGCCCTCACCGCCCACGTTGCTCAGACGGCACCCGTCGGCGGGCCACCTCGTCGTTCTCCGTCTCCCGCCGCCAACGCTGCCACCAGCCCGGCGGGGAACGAGCAATACGCGTCCTCGCTGCATCCGTCGGTGCGGCAGGACGGCCGCACCGCCACTCCGTCGCTGACAGTTCTTCGTCTCATGCACGCCGCGCTCCCATGGAAGCGCGGGCCGTGCTCCTCGCGGCGAACGAGCTCCTGCGCTACCGCCCAGTCAACGACCTCTACGAGGAGTGGCTCGACCGCGTCGCCGAGCTCGTCCGCGCCGCAGGGGGCTCCCCGGCGCCGTCCCTCTCTCTGCCTCACCCTCTGTCAGCCACAGGCGACGTGGCTCATGGCGTGCCTCCACCACCTTTGCCCCAAGACTACGCTTGGCGCCAAGGCGCGCGGCCCCACGGCGTGATCCGCCATGTCCGGTACCCATGCTTGAAGAGAGAAGCTGAAAAGAAATCCCTCGGTCGTGAGAAGCCACACCTGCGCTCCCCGCGCCGCCTCGCCAAGACCGCGCGCCCGCTGCCTGCGGTTGCATCACGCGGACCTCATCAAGACCAAGCTCCACCTCCGAGGCGGGCCCCAGCAACCACGGCCGGCTGCTGCGCCTTCACCCCCGAGCTGCGTAGCGTCGTCTGGCCAGGCAAGTTCAAGCCGGATCTGCCTCCCCGCTACGACGACACCTCCGACCCCACGGAGTTCCTGCAGCTCTACGAGCTGACCATTGAAGCAGCCAACGGTGATGAGAAAGTCATGGCGAACTGGTTCCCTATGGCTCTCAGGGATGGTGCCCGCTCCAGGCTCCTGAACCTACAGCACGGCTCGATCTCCTCCTGGGATGAGATGCGTGACCACTTGGTTGCCAACTTCCAGGGCACCCGCGACCGCCCGCCGGCCGCGGGTGACCTGCGCTGCATCAAGCAACAGCCAGGGGAGACCCTCCAGAAGTACATCCAGCGCTTCAACAACACTCGCCTCAAGATCCCCAAGGTCACGAACGAGGCCATCATCTCCGCGTTCTCAGACGGCGTCCGTGACGTCAAGATGAAGGAAGAGCTCACTATCCATGAGGAGTTGTGCACATCTCAGGAGTTGTTCAACCTCGCGACCAAGTGCGCAAGAGCTGAGGAGGGGCGCCTCTCCCTCCTCGAGCTGCCAGCCACGGGCACAGAGGAGAAGAAAGCAAAGGCCAAGGACGTGAAGCGCAAGGAAGCGGCAGTGCTCACAGCAGAACACGACACCAAGCGGGCCAGAGATCAGCCCGAGTCATCCAAGAACAGCCAACCGTTCTGCGCCTTCCACAATCTGAACACCCACAACACCAGTGACTGTCAAGAGCTCAGAGCCATTCGCGAAGGACGTTTCGGTCGATGCCCAGAGCATAGCGACCGGGGCTACGGCCGTGGAGGAGGACGTGGAGGCGGACGCTGTGACGACCGTGGCCCGCGCCAGGAGTGGCGCGACAGGCCTCGTGAGGACCGCTGGCAGGACCGTCCTCGCGAGGGCGCCCGGAGGGACCAGCCTCATGAGGATCGCCCCCAGGGCAACGCCGGTCTGCCCCCGCTGCCGCCACCAAGAAGGAATGACGATCACCATCAGGATGAGGGGCTGGGGGCTTCCAGGAGCCTAGTGCAATCGCCTGGATCTTGGGCGGTGCGCAGGCCCCAGCCTCTCAATGCATCTTTAAACAGTTCGCTCGAGAAGTGAACGCGGTGCTCCCCGAGCTCGAGGCCACGCGCCCACTCAGGTGGTCCCAATGCACCATCACTTTCAACTCGGCAGATCATCTCAAGTGCGCAGCCACCGCTGGCGCCCTCCCGATGTTGTCCTCCCCAGTCATCAGCAATGCGCAGGTTACCAAGACCCTCATCGACGGCGGCGCAGGACTCAACATCCTGTCCGTCGACACGTTCGACAACCTCCAAGTGCCATATGAGCAGCTGCAGCCTACCAAGCCTTTCTTAGGAGTGACCGACGGTTCCACCACACCGATAGGGCAGGTCCGCCTGCCTGTCACCTTCAGAGAATGCAAGAACTACCGCACCGAGCTCATCGACTTCGACGTCGCGCACATCCGCCTGCCGTACAACACCATCCTCGGGCATCCGACCCTGGCCAAGTTCATGGCAGTCACCCATCACGGCTACAACGTCCTCAAGATGCCAGGAAGCGGTGGAATCATCACGGTCCCATGTGAAGAGAGAGAGATGCGGTGTGCTCCCTCGAGCGCGCCTTCCAAGCTGCAGCAATCAACGACCCGACTGCTAAAGCGAGGGCCCTCTGAGGCCCTCCCCAAGAAGAAGAAGCAGTTGTGCCGAGAAGGATCTCAAGAGCGCGGCGACGCGGCTGGAGCCTCATCAGGATCAGCGCCCGCTTCAGGCGCGCCTCCCTCCATCGCATAGGAAGGCGCGCCCGGGGCCCTCCTTGGGCAGGGCTCGGGGGCTCTCTTCTAGAGGGCCTCAGACCTTGCCAACCTCATGGGGGAGGCGCTTGGGCACCACTTGGAGGCGTGCTTCGCGGCACGTTTCCCTCAGGAGAACACAGGGCAAGGAGTGCCCACCGCTCAGGAGTTCATCACCAAGACCACTCAGGAACTGCAAGACGCAAGAGCCATGCGCGGCGACAGCCGCTCACGAGGTGCAGCTCCCCATCCAGGCGAGGATACTGGGTTGCTTGTCTGCATCGTCGTCCCAGGGCTCAACAGGGCCGCATCTCAGGAGCATTTCTGGCCTTCGCGTATGGGCCGTTGCGAGGGCCCGCCACACAGCTACGTACGCATGGCCTTCGGCTTGCCGAGCGTGGCGTCAGCCTATCAGTGCAACATGCGGCACGTCATGGCGGCTCGGGAGGCCAGGTACCATGCCGTCCTGGAAGAAATGGAGACGGTCTTCAAGGAACCTCCCGAGCCCCCAGAGCCTCCCGAGGCGCAGGGCCCCGGTGGCTCGTGAAGAGTCATTCCTTTGACTCACGCCTTTAGCTGCACCAACTCTACTTCGTCTACAGAACCAGGTGACATTTTCCAAGCTCGTTTAGCTGGGAGCGCCCATCGGGCTGCATTATTCCCAGGCCGCATGGGTCCGTCCCTGTGGCATGTATCCCTTTTGCTTCTGTCTTTAGCTTACCTTGCTGGGGGAGCCCCTCGGGCTGCATCATCCCCAAGCGGCTCGGGCCGGACCCAGTAGCATGCACCTTCCTGCATTTACCCAAGCTGATTTGCCTTCCATGCTTAACCTGCCTACGGTTATCACCTACTCGATCGCCACCCGCCACGGGTCCATTCATCCCGTGCAATTCGCTTGCGCGTTAAAAGGGGGGCTCCTGAGCATCGCGATTCAGGAGCTCTTACTGGCTCTTCAGCCCTCACCCCCTGGCCTTGACCACGGCATCGCGACCTGGCATACCAGTGGCGGCTGAGCTCGCTCGAGGGCTGGGACCTGAGGACGCAGAGTGCTTGCACCGAACCGCATTGCAGGAACGCACAACAACCAAGACTCAAGACCAGGCGCAACCCGCCTTGAGGTAGGGCCTCGTGAGTCCCGCGCTGGCTCACGAGTGCCCACATACACCTCGCAGCCATGCCGTGCAAGCCACATGTCAGGGCGGGGCTGTACACGCCCCGGGGGCTCCTCCCGGAGGGGGCCCCCTCCCACGCACAAGTGGAAGCACCATGCTCCGCGCTGGCTGTCGACACTACCGAGGAGCGGCTATGCCCGTGCACAAGCGGAAGCACTATGCTCCGCGCTGGTGATAAACAACTGAGGGCGGCTTCACGGTCATTCCAACCTCGGGGAGCCCAGAGCTCAGCGTCCGGCCTCACCTCAACGCCTCCCCTCGGGAGAGTCAGGACTCGCGCCTTGGCGTCAAGATCGGACTCCCTCGCCTCCACCTTCCGCTCCAGCTCTTCCAACTGGTTGCGCTCGGTGGCCTACGTTTTCCCCAACTCCGCCAGCTCAGCATCACGGTTCTTGACAGCATCCTCCCGGGCCTTCATCTCCTCCTTAGCTTGGCGGCAGCGTGCTTCTTTGGCGTGCTTGTTGCGCAGGCTCTTCAACTCGTCCTCCAGCTCTCGGCAGTGGTCGCAGGCGGCCTTGGCGTCCTTCAGTGCCGCCTCACGATCGGCTGCAGAAGTGGCAGCGCTCTGCTTCTCCTTTTCGGAGGACGCCGCGGCCTGACTCAGCGTCGCGCGAACCGCCAAGACGGAGTGAAGCCAGCCAAAGGCCAGCTCCAGGCGCCCGGCCACCAGGCGCGGATCCGCGCTCAGGAGATCTACCTGCAACTGGGTCATCTCCAAAAGAGCACGCTCCAGGACAGCAGCAGAGGTAGAAGAACCTGGGAGTGAAGGTGCAGCAGTAGGAGGAGGCGACATCGTCGCCAGGGCCGGGGAGATTGCGGGTTCCGGAGCAGTTGGGACCTCATCAACCGCGCCAGATGCCTGCACTTCCGGAGCCAGCGGGGCCATGGGGGATGATTCCACACGGCGATGTTCCTCTTGGCCTCGCGAGGACGACCGGGTTTGGGAGGTGCGGGTGTTGCTGCCTCCTTTCTCTGCAGAGGAAGGCACGGCCGATATATCCTCCTTACTCTTCTTCGCTGAAGGCGTCGGCCTGATCGACAAAGGGTGAATGTCAGGAAATAACAAGTACAGGCAGGGACAAGGCGAAGCTTAAGGCACTTACCGATCCACTGAAACATATTTCCGCTTGGGGAGCTTGAAGCCTGACAACGTCGGGACCTGAGGAGTGGGCACGCGGGCCTCGGCAGCAGAAGGGCCGGAGCCGGCCTCAGGAGGCGTCGAGACAGGGGCGGCATCTCGAGGAACCAACAACGACCTGCCCCTTGTCGGGATGAGGGGCTGCTCCTCCTCCTGGCGGACGTCGGCCTCGGCGTCGGGCAGGGCGCGGAGGATATCGGCCTTGCTCAGAGGAGAAGTCTCCCCCACCTCTTCAAGAGTCTTATCCGAGTCCACCTCCTCCTCCTCCCCTCCACGGGACTCGTCAGAGGACACCTCCACCGGCTTCGATGCTGCATGAGCTCCTGCGAGCGCCGGCGGCACCAGGCCGCGCGCATTAAAGGTCGGCCTGGAGGCGACAAGTTCCTCCCAGTCCTTGCAGAGGAACAAAGGAATGAAGGCACTAGGCGGGTACTCCTGGTTGTCCCCAACTATGAGGCGCAGGAAAGCATCCAATTCGTCGCCAGGAAGGGCCCCAGGCCTCAGACGGGTTTTGTTCCCCTCTTCTTCAAGCTCCCACAAGGGGCGCAAGCGCGCCTGGAGAGGGGCAACTCGTAGCATCAAGAACTCCCTCAGGAGCATTGCCCCCATCACCTTGGCTGCCTTCGTGTTGCCCGGCTTCAAGTCAGTCGTCATCTGCCCCAACACAGACAATGCCCGCTCATCGGCAAGCTCTGCCTTGGGCCACCCCTTGTTGAGCTGGGGCGCCTGCGTCGGTAACACCATGCGCGGATGGACGCGCTTGGCGTCCATCATGACCCATTTGGATCGGATATTTTCAGCCCTCTTCCCGGTGCTCGAGATCGAGTTGGCTTTGTCAGACGCGACGAAGTTGGCGCATCCGGAGAGTGGCCCATCGGTGACGCGAAGGAAGAAGAAGTGGCGCAGAAGCGCCACGGATGGCAACACGCCCAGGTACGCCTCGCAGTAGTAGGCGAAGATGGACAAGAGGAGGACAGAGTTGGGATGGAGGTGCAACGCCAGCTGCCCGTAGTGGTCGAGAACCTCATAAAAGAAGTCGGAGAAAGGAGGGACCAACCCGATGGCGACGCTTCTCGAGAATAAGGGGAAGAAGGTGCTTCCCTCAAGCTCTGGCACATCGGAGGTGAGCCGGAGCTCCGTCTTCCCCCACTCGTTGCTCTCCCCCGCCGTCAGCAGGCGCACGAAGGCGAGGCTCTTCTCTGTCATGGTGGGCGCTTCAAGGGCCAGCTCATACCAAGCCGGCGCTGAGGAAGTCCTGACCTTGCGTGGCGCCATGGGTCGCAAATGCGAAGCGGGATTGGAGCAGATCTGGCGGTAGCGGTGGCGAGGAGCGAGAAAGGGGATCTGGAGCAAGGCGAGGAAGAAACAGTGAAGGCAACCGCTGTCCGCACCAGCCTTTTGTCCAATCGAGTAGTTGCCGAGGCAGCGTGGGGAAGCGGAGATGCCCACGTCCAATCAACCGCCACGCGTCAACCGAGGCCGCAGGCTTTGGGGCCCCGCGGTGCTCCGTACTTGACCCTTGGCTTCGCCGCGAAGCCAAGCCCGAGCGCACCTTGGGCCCGGGGGCTACTGTCGGCGTTCTGGGAATGGGGGTCCCCAGACTTGCCTGCCTGTGACCCACGGCGTGGCTAAGCCAGCGGGCCGTACGGCCCATCTTCATGAACAAGGCACCCGAGACCCTCGCGAGGGGCCAAGCCTCGTGAGGCGGACGATGCAGGACCTCCTCAGGAGCGGTCCCTCTAGGCGGGCTCACGAGGAGCGGAGATATCAAGGCGGAGCAAACCTCACAAGGCTCACGTGACGTGAGCCATGATGATTGGTGCCAGGCGGGCGCCAGCGCGTGCACTGTCCTTGTTTCCTCTTTGGTGCTAAGGAGACAAGCGCAGGTGAGGAGTACCGAGGCATCAGGCAAAGGTTGTCATATCGGTGCAAGGAGACCAAGACCAGAAGGACGGCAGGACGGAGGTCTTCGTGGAGCCCAAGACGGCGTCACCACCAGAGCCTTTTGCAGACAAAGACCACTTTTGTCAGGATAGCTTGTACTAGTTGTCCCCCTTCAAATTTGCCCGCCCGCTCAATATTTGGGGAGAGGACCAGGGCCTATATAAGTAGAACTAGCCACCACAGTAGGGGCATCTCAGCCTGATCGATCCGATCGAGAGCCTACCTAGCCACAAGAACACCTCAACCTCGGGAGGCTGTTCTTCCCTTATCTTATCCATCATCAGCCCAAGAGGCAATCGACCACCACCACACTGTAGTAGGGTATTACACCACAACGGTGGCCCGAACCAGTATAAAGCTCGTGTCTTTCTGTGTTGCGAGTTCGTCAAGTTCGTACCCGAGATCTTAGTGAGCTAGGGCGTGGATCGGTAGGAGGGAAAGGCTTCGCGCGCACCCCAGAGTTCGAACCTTAAGGGTTTGCCGGAACCCCACATCCGACAGATGAACTGTTTGTGATTAGGCAACACAAAAGAAACGGTCAGCCAGATCAAAGGTGTGTGCAATATATGCCATGCGGTTCACTCGGATGAACTGTTTGTGATTAGGCAACACAAAAGAAACGGTCAGCCAGATCAAGGTGTGTGTGATTGAGGGCATACGCTTTAGAAGGATTAACTGTTTGCTATTAGGTAACAGAACTGAAACAGGTAAGCTAGATCAAAGTGTCTGTGATTGATGGCATACACTTCACATGGATGAACTGTTTGCGATTAGCCACAACAAACTGAAATAGTTAGATAGATCAACGTGTGTGCGCTAGGCGGGCACACCCATTCTAAATAAAAGACGTGTGCTGGCATTGCCTATTGCGGTGCACCCTATGGTGCAAACGCCACGTACGCGGACGAGAAGGCGTACGTGTCCACGTTACGCCTTCGAAAATAGTGCCGCACTTATAACCGTCAGTAAATTTTGAGCATGCGTCCCGTCACATTCCAAATTGCAAACCTGTTCACACTGATCAAAACCTAAACGGTTTCCCACTTAGGAGCGTATTACTATGCGATTATAAATACTACTATTCCAAGATGACTGCACATTCCTCCTCAACTCCTCATCCACAAAAAGTAAAAAACAAACAAGTCATTCATCATCGTTCCCTTGCGTCCGCCATGGCTAGCGTGAGTTCTGCGTCGAGAGATCGCGACCAGGGAGAGGCGATCCTGGAAACGGGAGCACGAGAGATGTCCCGCCTCACCGCAATAGCAGCCAAAATGTCCCACCGCATGGCCATAGCAGCAGAGAGGTCCCGCCGTGCCGCCGAAGCAGCACGGAGGACCCGCCGCGCCGTCGATGCAGCAGACTGGTCCGGCCGCGCCGTGAAAGCAGAAGAGATGTCCCGCCGCGCCGCAAATACAGCAGAGATGTCCTCCCTTGCCGCGGCGGCCTGGGAAAATGCCTCGTGGGCAGGCGAGGACTGAGGGAGTCCTGGATTAGGGGGTATCCGGACAGCCGGACTATATCCTTTGGCCGGACTGTTGGACTATGAAGATACAAGATTGAAGACTTCGTCTCGTGTCCGGATGGGACTCTCCTTGGCGTGGAAGGCAAGCTTGGTGTTACGGATATGTAGATCTCCTCCCATTGTAACCGACTCTGTGTAACCCTAGCCCCCTCCTGTGTCTATATAAACCGGAGGGTTTTGTCCGTAGGACCAACAACAATCATACCATCGGCTAGCTTCTAGGGTTTAGCCTCTACGGTCTCGTGGTATATCGACTCTTGTACTACTCATATCATCAAGATCAATCAAGCAGGAAGTAGGGTATTACCTCCATCAAGAGGGCCCGAACTTGGGTAAACATCGTGTCCCCTGCCTCCTGTTACCATCCGCCTTAGGCGCTTGATTGGGACCCCTACCCAAGATCCGCGGTTTGACACCGACATTGGTGCTTTCATTGAGAGTTCCACTGTGTCGTCGCCGTAAAGCTGGATGGCTCCTCCGATCATTGATAATGATGCTGTCCAGGGTGAGGTTTTCCTCCCTGGACAGATCTTCGTATTCGGCGGCTTCGTACTGTGGGCCAACTCGCTTGGCCATCTGGAGCAGATCGAGACCTACGCCCCTGGCCACCAGGTCATGTTTGGAAACTTGAATTACTTTGCCGATGTCCACGGAGACTTAATCTTGACGGATTCGAGCCCATGCCGAGTGTGCGCAGACGATCACGGCGAGCACGATGTAGCTCGTCGTCCGGACGATGTTCGAAATCACGCCAACAACCACTCCGGCCTTCAAGCCGGAACGGACTGCGCCATCCGAGGACGGGCGGATAGACCCCGCCTTGGAGGCTGCACCCTCAGTGGCGATAGAGCCGAATACTAACCTTACCCCTCACGAGAACCGTGATGCCGAACAGCTGGACTCGTCTCAGGCCACGGACTCCGAATCGCCTGCGCCCATGCCTATCGAATCCGATCGGGCACCGATCATGGAGTTCACCTCTGCGGATATCTTTCAGCACTCGCCCTTCGGTGACGTACTAAACTTGTTATGGTCGCTCTCCCTGTCAGGAGAACCTTGGCCGAAATATGTTTGGCTAGAATGGGATGCGGATGACGAACAAATTCACTCCCCACCCACCACCCACTTAGTAGCCACTGTCGATGATTTAACCGACATGCTCGACTTCGACTCCGAAGACATCGATGGTATGGACAAAGATGCAGGAGACGAACAGGAACCACCACTAACAGGGCGCTGGACCGCCACTTCATCACATGACATATACATGGTGGATACACCCAAAGAAAATGATGACGAGGAACGGAAAGATGCAGCGAAAGATAGCTCCCTCGAGAAGCAATAAAAGCGGCGCCGTAGGCGCCGCTCCAAATCCCGCCTCGGCAAAAATAGCGATAACAGCACAAGAAAAAACAATACCACGGTCGACTCCGGAGGAAACGACGACCAAATAGAACCAGTGATAGAGCAGGCTGAGCCAGCGGACAACGAACAAAGTACGGAGCCGCTGACCAAACACGGAAACGCCGAGCGTCAAGCTAATCAACCCGTCTCCGGAGAAGAGAGCAGTCTGGATGACGATGAACACATCATCCTGGAAAGGCAGCTGGAGCAAGAGAACCCCCGTAGAATGCTTATCGCCACTGCGAGGAGTCTGAAGAATCAGAAGCAAAGGCTCAAGGCGGCACAAAACACACTCAACAATAGATGAAACAAGATGCTCGATACGGCAGAAAAGCATGGTGGCATTCGCCACACGAAGAGCTACCCAAAGCGAAAGCTGCTGCCTGAATTCGACGATGAGGCCTTAGAGCCCCCACAGCCAAAAAATAAAAATGCCGACCGGTCGGATCGACGACCTCGTGGCTGCGATAGAGCGGCCAACGAGGCCGCACATAAGTCAGTACATGACCCACGCAAGGACTCGCATCAAAGGACCGGCGCAACCAGATCCATCTACGGATCAAGGAAACGCGCTCTAGCAATCCACCAAAACCAAGTATCACAACCATCCGAACGCCATGGTGTAGCTAAATACAGGGGGGCCGCACACCCCCTATGTTTCACCAACGAGGTATTAGACCATGAATTTCTAGAAGGATTCAAACCAGTGAACATAGAGGCGTACGATGGGACAACAGACCCGGGGGTCTGGATTGAGGACTTCATCCTCCATATTCATATGGCTCGTGGAGACGATCTCCATGCCCTCAAATACTTGCCCCGCAAGCTCAAAGGACCAGCTCGGCACTGGCTAAAAAGCCTCCCTAAAAACTCCATCGGAAGTTGGGAGGAGCTCGAGGATGCTTTTCGACATAATTTCCAAGGGACTTATGTCCGACCCCCAGATGCAGACGAGAGTCATATAATTCAAGAGCCCGGAGAGTCAGCCCGAAAGCTTTGGAACAGGTTTCTCACTAAGAAGAACCAGATTGTCGACTGTCCGGACGCCGAAGCCTTAGCAGCTTTCAAGCACAGCGTCCGAGACGAATGGCTTGCCAGACACCTCAGCCAAGAAAAACCAAGAACAATGGCAGCCCTAACAAGCCTTATGACCCGCTTTTGCGTGGGCGAGGACAATTGGTTAGCGCAAAGCAGCACCAGCGACCCAAGCACATCCGAAGTCAGGGATGGCAATGGAAAACCACGACACAGTAAAAACAAACACCGGAACAAAGAAGACAGCCAGATAACACGGTGATGGCACGCCGGATTCGTGGAGCTCTCGATCGGGTCAACGGAAAAAAGCCCTTTAAAGGCAGCAGAGATGGACCGACCAGCCTAAACAAGATTCTAGACAAACTATGTCAGATCCACAGCACCCCCGATAAACCTGCAAATCATACCCATAGAGAATGTTGGGTCTTCAAGCAGGCCGGCAAGCTAAACGCCGAGCACAAGGGGGATGACACACCGAGTGAAGACGAGGATGAGCCTCGCCAGCAAGGCAATGGGGGACAGAAAAATTCCCACCAGAAGTCAAGACAGTAAATGTGATCCACGTGACAAAGAGGAGAAACAAATATGTACTCCGAAATACACAAGCCGTAGAGCCCGTCACCCCTGAGTTCTACCCCTGGTCGGCCTGCCCGGGCACTTTTGATCGCAGGGATCACCTAATAAGCATCCGGCATGAAGGATCAGCCGCCTTGGTGCTGGACCCAATAATAAACGGATACCATCTCACACGAGTCCTTATGGACGGCGGCAGTAGTCTAAATCTGATATATCAAGACACCATCCGCAAAATGGGGATAAACCCAACAAAAATCAGCCATAGTAATACTACCTTCAAGGGAGTAATACCAGGCACAGAGGCTTGCTGCACGGGCTCTCTAATACTAGAGGTTGTGTTCGGCTCGCCCGACAACTTCCGAAGCGAAAAGTTAACCTTCGACATTGCTCCATTCCGAAGTGGCTATCAAGCACTACTCGGACGAGCGGCTTTCGCTCGTTTTAATGCAATACCGCATTACACTTTTCTTAAGCTTAAAATGCTCGGTCCACCTGGCATCATCACAGTACATGGAAATGTTGAGTGCTCCTTACCAGCAGAAGAACGTACAGCTGCTTTAACAGCCGAACACTAGATGGCCTCACCACCAGAACAGATGACCTGTCGTTAAGACCACGGACACGTTCAGACGAGTCTGGCTAATCGTTGGACAGAGATTGGTTTGATGGTTATACCCTTGTAGACGGTACCAGGGGCTTCTCAGCGATAGTTCAGCTCAACTTTACCCATCTTAACTTTTAAAATGGTTTATTTATAACAACCAATTTTTTGCAGGACAACTTTCAACTAAGCTCCTCTCTTTTACAGATGACAATCGCACTACAACCGTCCAGGATACAGCACAACGGAGACACAGGCACAGACGTGCAGCAGGGACCTGTTCAAAGGTTTCTCTTTAGATTAAGACCCTGCGTAAACCTTTTTACTGTCTTTTGTTGTTCACATCCTCCGGAATCTCAATACAACCAAGAAGGATGCTGACGTTCTTGGCATGTGGCCACGTCAGAATATTGCTCGTACTCGGACACTAGGGGCTCATTATCTAAGGGCATCATTTAGCCCGGCATATATCTCAAAGACCGAATACCTTAGGGAGTGCTCGGCGTCGCGAGTTTGGCCTTATATGCATGAGCTCCGAATCATGTCTTTGGTCAAATGTTGGGTTCGCCCGGCTCCTGTGTTTTGATACCTTACGTTCCGCTCTATCAGCTAAGGCGGCACCAGGAGAACTACTGAGATTGTGCCCTGGTTCGGCCGGACGAGCACCTCAGTAGAGAAAGCCAAAAACTGACTGTCATGATAAAGCGCGAGACTGGTCAACCACTCGATGACCTAACGGAATCTTTGGGATTTCTCCGCATTAACGAAGGGCCGTTTCCCGGCCAGGCATGTACGCGCCCCATATTCGGATGAGCACGGAGCCACCAGGGGCTATATAGTAGCCCCGCTGTCAAACTCCTATGGCTAAGTGGAAGTGTTAAAGCAATATAGTTCGGTTGCCTCGTTTGCTGCGCTATCACCTCCTTAATGGACCAAGAGGTTGGATCAAGTGTGAACACGCGTCTTTTGCAAACACCCCGCATTATCTGGCGTGGGGCTGAAGCCGATTTAACGCAAACTTTCAGGTTATATACATATATACATAAACGGCCGCACAGGAGGCATCATCATACTTTCAGGCAAAAATATAAAAATAGCCTTTACAATTCAGTAAAACATTGTATTTCAATGGGAATACATGTCACTAGAACATAATATTCTTCGAGCACTGAGCTTCTATTGAACGACCACCTTCAAGGGCTTCGTCAAAGTAGTGCTCGGCAGCTACTCGGCTAACGGCTGAACTCGGGGTTGCAATTGCGGTGGCTTCCATCTCCGCCTAGTATGTCTTGACACGGGCAAGCGCCATCCGCGCACCCTCGATGCACGCCGACCTCTTCATAGCGTCGATGCGCGGCACAGTACCAAGGAATTGCTGCACCAAACTAAAATAACAGTTCGGCGTTGGCCTTTCCAGCCATAGATAATCCACAACAGACCTCATGGCGAGCCCGGACAACCTATGGAGCTCGGCCCATTCGGCCATCCGCTCATTCAAAGGAAGCGGACGCACTGGAATGTTAGATTGTGACCAGAACAGCTTCTCCACTTCGCGATCTTTTTGATCTTTGAATTATTCGGCCGCATCAGCGGCACTTGCGGCCAAATCCAGATAAGCTTCCGTAGAACTCCATAGCATATCCAGCGGAGCGTACTAAGGATCTACGAACTTCATCCGCATCAAAAAGGGCTTCCCAGCCGTGATATCCCCGGCGTGACGCAGCTCCTCCTTCATCGCTCTAATTGTAGAGCGGGCGTCCTTGGCCGCCACCGTGGCCTTCTCCAGGTCCGTCATCTTCGCTCGATCTTCCTTTTTGAGAAGATCGTAACGGCCAGCGGCATCCTTCAATTCCACAGCCATCTTGGCTATTTCCTCCTTGCTTCGACAATGAGCAGCCTTTTCGGCTCTCAGCTCCTCGACCGCCTTCAGGGCGGCCGCATCACTTTTCCTGGCTTGTTCTTTGGCCCGGCAAGTTCCGCTCGAAGGGTCTCCACAGTCGTAGCTCCATCTGCAGTTGCAACATATTAAAGATATTGGCATCATGCTCCTCTTACAACGTACTGTTCACTAGAGAAATCACATATCCTGTGCCTCGTCAAGCCGCTTGTTGACAAGCACGATGTCGGCATCCGCCGCATCAAGTTGCCGCTTCAGCTCAGCAAACTCACCAGTTCGGCTAGCCACCGGACCTTCCGCCACCTGCATATGAGGACGGCCGGATTGTTACCTGGGACTATGATCCTCTGTTTGCCGCTGTTTTTGACAGCAACCAGAGTATCAGGGGCTACTATCTGCACAGGACACACCTTAACGTGTGTTGTACTGTCATAAATACACACTATTTCACGTACCTCAAAACCGTTCAGCAGACTCATAAAGGCTTCATGCAACCCGCTTTCAGCGCATGAAATCCTCTCAACCACCGTACCCATTAGCGTATGATGCGCTTTTGAGATAGCCGCCTGCTCTAGCAGATCCTTCAGTACGTCCGACCCCATAACAGACGGTGCCGGACCCTTCCGGTTGCTCTCTTCAAGAGCCGGATACTGAGGACTTTGGGTGGCCAAAGGATTACCCTCTGGCCTTGCCGGATCAGGAGAAGCCCTCCGCGACGACACCTCGGGGTCGCCCGCCTTGTAAGGCGGGAGGGCATAGGGAGGCGTTTCGCTCTCCATCATCTCCGGAAGAAGATCCCCCGAAGACGAACTCTGCCGAGAATGGCTATGATCCGGACTACAAGATAGGTGTTTCGGTTATTTTTCTCAGAAGCAAAGCAGGACATTTTTACTATTAAGTCCCCTTTCTACTTACAGCTCGGCTGGGGGCTGACCCCCCTTGTGGGCATTGTGCGGCCGGGGTACCCCCCGGGGCTGGACCCTCTAGCAAAGATTTCTTCCCCCTTTTAGAGACCATTATCTCCGGGTCTTCAGAGGCGGTCCTCTTCCTTCCTTAGGAAGGGGGAATTTTAGTTTCTTCCCGCCGATTATCCTCCTTCGCAGAGGCGCTAGCCTCTTTCTTCCCCCTTTGTCTTCCCCTAAGGTCGCTTGGTAAGGTGCAAGCTCTAGCATCCTGGCTAGTACAGGATCCGGTGATACCTCAGGGAGGGGGGTCGGACACCTGATCATCTTCACCTTTGTTACCCAGTCCTGGTCAAAGAGCGACTTTTCAGAATGATGTTGTGATAAATAAAGATACAGTGTGTTCGGTTACAGGACTACTTACTTGGGTATCTAGACGATTGTAGTTCAAACCCGCATTCTCGGTGGTGTCCGGACACATTATTTGTGGTCCGAAGAACAATTTATACATCTCCTCAGGCGTCATGCCAAGGAAATGATGGACAGCTCGCGGTCCCTCCGGGTTGAACTCCCACATGCGGAGGGGACGATGTTTGCAAGGCAGGACTCGACGAATTAACATGACTTGCATTACCGTGATTAGACTGATGTATCTCTCCAGGAGATCCTGGATGCGGCTCTGCAATATTGGCACATCCTTTACTGGCCCCCAGTCCAGCCCCTTGTTGACCCATGACGCTAGTTGTGCCAGGGGGCCCGAGCGAAAAACAGGGGGAGCCACCCACTTGGTACCCCTGGGAGCTATGATATAAAACCATTCTCATTGCCATAAGCTGGACACCTCCTGGAAAGAACCCTCTGGCCATGGGGCGCGGCACTTTGCTTATCATCGCACCTCCGCACTTCTGCGTGCCGCCCTCGATCATCTTGGCTCCACCGTGAAGGTTTTGAGCCACAGCCGAAGTGAGGGGTAATCGGAGGAAAGCTTCACACATGACGATGAGCAGCGAGATATGGAGGGCAGAATCCGAGGCGGATCATGGAAATCTAGCCCATAGTAAAACATGAGCCCCCCTCACGAAGGGATCTAGGGCAAGGCCTACCCCTCGGAGGAAGCGAGATCTGAACACAACGCCTCGCAGGTTTGAGTGGGAATGACCTGCCCTCGGCGAGCAGCCGGTGCGGGATCTCGCCGGTCGAAACCTGGCCTCTCTTAAATTTTTGACGTCCTCCTCCGTGACGGAGGAAGGCATCCACCGACCTTGAAGGTCGGATCCGGACATGGTTGAAGGTCCGAAGCGCCTGACCTGTGCTTCGGGTGTTGGAACTCGAGGCGGGGGAAGGATTCAATTGAGTTCGAGGAATAAAAAGGATAGGCATTGGTCTCTTTATAAAGAGGGTGAATACCAAGCGTCCTCCTCGTGATCGTTTAGGACTTGCCTACAATCGAGGAGGTATACCAGCGGGCACGATTGGGTTACCCATGCCCGTATTGATGAGAATCCCGCGATGAGGGGACACGATCTCTGCTTTGACAAGACGTGCCAAGGAAACCGCCTCGCAATATGCGCCAAGGATGGTTGAGAAAAATGGTTTGAATAATGACCGGGCCATGGTATGATGTCATGATATCAAGTGTGTCAGCAGATTAGATTTGTGGAAATATTATTCTCTCTACGGTGGTATGTGGGACTTGTTTTGCAGAGCCGAACACTATCCTTGTGTTAAAAATCTTCTACAGAGTATTCGGAGGAAGGAACCCGCCTTGCAATGCCGAAGACAATCTGTACGCCGGACTCATCGTCATTGAAGCCTGGTTCAGGGCTCTTGAGGAGTCTGGATTAGGGGTATCCGGATAGCTGGACTATATCCTTTGGCCGGACTGTTGGACTATGAAGATACAAGATTGAAGACTTCGTCTCGTGTCCGGATGGGACTCTCCTTGGCGTGGAAGGCAAGCTTGGCGATACGGATATGTATATCCCCTCCCATTTTAACTGACTCTCTGTAACCCTAGCCCCCTCTGGTGTCTATATAAACCGGAGGGTTTAGTCCGTAGGACCAACTACAATCATACCATAGGCTAGCTTCTAGGGTTTAGCCTCTACGATCTTGTGGTAGATCGACTCTTGTACTACTCATATCATCAAGATCAATCATGCAGGAAGTAGGGTATTACCTCCATCGAGAGGGCCCGAACCTGGGTAAACATCGTGTCCCCTGCCTCCTGTTACCATCCGCCTTACACGCACAGTTCGGGATCCCCTACCCGAGATCCGCCGGTTTTGACACCGACAAGGACTCTTACAGGCGCATGCGTGCCCTCGTCCATAGGCAGATGGATCCGATATCCAGGTGGGCGAGCTTGCAGGATGACCTGCAAGCCTTGTTTGAACAGTCTACCGACGTCATCTGGCAAGTAAATGAGAGAAATGCAAGCTCCAGGTCGAGCGCGACCTGCTGAGGGCGAAGATCGTCGGAAGTGCGGAGCAGCAGGAGCAGACCACTGCCTTGTTGAAGAGGACCGGCGTCATCGTCGAGAAACTTATGGACGAGAATAACAAGTTGTGCATCGAGCGCGGAAGGCTGGTGGAGGAATCTGTGGATGCTCTCAAGCAACATCTTGACGACAAGAAAGAGCTCCTCGCCGCTCACCGCGGAGACTAGTTCCCGCAGCCTGCCGCGACGCATCAAGAAAGTACAGATCAGCGAGCCAGATTGTTGTCTTCCTTCTTCTTTTGCCCTTGTGTATTTCGGGCGTTGCCGCATGTGGCTTTTTTTAATTATGTTTCTAAATATGTAAGACAATTATTATCCACTGTCATCATCCTTATATTCATCATGCTTGCTATAAGTCGCAGTCGATGCTATATAGGTCCATCGGATCTTACATCAAAATCCGTGCAAAACTTTCTTTTCAGATTTTCATTTTTCTCTCTTAAATCTCAGTCCAGTGAAACATATAGCCACGCCGTAGAACAGGTGCTCGGGCGCCATTAATGGAGACGTTGGGAGGGACGTGCGCGGCGGGTAGCGGTCAAAGGGCTCTCCTCCCGATGAGCACGCAGGGGTCTGATCGCACGCCTCCCGTACTCAAATAGCTACCCCGCATGACACCTCCTAGCCAATAAAAAAGGGGACGCGTGGCCGCACATAATTGGTAAGTCGAACGCCCATGGTTTCAATAATACTTGTCTTTCCGATTCGTAACGTGACAACACTTGTTCCAAAATGACTTTGTTGATTGTTAATGTGTGGGCCTTCGCAAATCGGACAGAAAAATTCCACTGCATATTGGTGCCATGTCATGAGACCATGCCAAGTTTCATGATTTTCAAGCATGTTTTGGAATTACAGGAATTAAAAAAAACCAAGTTTCTCAATCTTTCCGGCCGAGCCATGACGCCTAGATGTTTGAATTTCACTCCCATCTCTTTCATGGGACCTAGAAATTCACCCAAGGACACACATGTGATTTTTCAAACAACTTTGGTGCACTGGAGCATGTGCTTGTAGTTCAAATTTCAAGTATGCACATTAAATGCCTAGAAACTCAATTAATGTATAAAAAGGCCAAATGAACCCGGAATAATTCCAAAATTTAGCACGGTACTTCTATTTGGTCTAATCTGGCTGTGTAAAAAAATAAGGCGGGAGAAGGCAGTGTACATATGTCGTTTCGCACACGGAGGTGACACGTTCCCTCTTGGAACCACGAGCCTTCTTGAGGGAAGCTCCGGTTTGCAAGAAGCTTACACCAAAGCTTGTCCCAATTCGGCCAAGAAAATAACCGCAGCATGTTGGTGCCATGTCATGACACCATGCCAATTTTCATGATTTTCAGGCGTGTTTTGGAACTACAGGAATTAAAAAACCAAGTTTCTCAATATTTCCAGCAGAGCCACGACGCCCAGATGTTTGAATTTCACTCCCATCTCTTGCATGGGACCTACAAATTCACCCAAGGACACACATGTGATTTTTCAAACAACTTTGGTGCACCGGAGCATGTGCTGGTAGTTCAAATTTGAGTTATGCACATTAAATGCCCAGAAACTCAATTAATGTATAAAAATGGTGAAACGAGCCCGGAATAATTCCAAAATTTAGCACGGTACTTCTATTTGGTATAATATGGCTGTGTTAAAAAAATAAGGCGGGAGAAGTCAGTGTACATATGTCGTTTCGCACACGGAGGTGGCACGTTCCCTCTCGGAACCACGTGCCTTCTTGAGGGAAGCTCCGGTTTGCAAGAAGCTTACACCAAAGCTTGTCCCAATTCGGCAAAAAAAAATTACCGCAGCATGTTGGTGCCTTGTCATGACACCATGCCAAGTTTCATGATTTTCAGCCATGTTTTGGATTTACAGGAATTAAAAAACCAAGTTTCTCAATCTTTCCGGTCGAGCCACGACGCCCAGATGTTTGAATTTCACTCCCATCTCTTGCATGGGACCTAGAAATTCACCCAAGGACACACATGTGATTTTTTTTAAAACTTTGGTGCACTAGAGCATGTGCTTGCAGTTCAAATTTGAATTATGCACATTAAATGCCCAGAAACTCAATAAATGTATAAAAAAGGCGAAACGAGCCCGAAATAATTCCAAAATTTAGCACAGTACTTCTATTTGGTGGCTATGTAAAAAAAATAAGGCGGGAGAAGGCAGTGTACATATGTCGTTTCGCACACGGAGGTGACACGTTCCCTCTCGGAACCACGAGACTTCTTGAGGGAAGCTCCGGTTTGCAAGAAGCTTACACCAAAGCTTGTCCCAATTCGGCCAAAAAAATTACCGCAGCATGTTGGTGCCATATCATGACACCATGGCAAGTTTCATGATTTTCATGCATGTTTTGGAATTACAGGAATTTAAAAACCAAGTTTCTCAATCTTTCTGGCCGAACCACGACGCCCAGATGTTTGAATTTCACTCCCATCTCTTGCATGGGACCTAGAAATTCACCCAAGGAGACACATGTGATTTTTCAAGCAACTTTGGTGCACTGGAGCATGTGCTTGTAGTTCAAATTTGAATTATCCACATTAAATGCCCAGAAACGCAATTAATGTATAAAAAAGGCGAAATGAGCCCGAAATAATTCCAAAATTTAGCACGGTACTTCTATTTGGTCTAATCTGGCTGTGCAAAAAAATTAAGGCGAGAGAAGGCAGTGTACGTATGTCATTTCGCACACGGAGGTGACACGTTCCCTCTTGGAACCACGAGTCTTCTTGAGGGAAGCTCCGGTATGCAAGAGGCTTACATCAAAGCTTGTCCCAATTCAGCCAAAAAAATTACCGCAGCATGTTGGTGCCATGTCATGACACCATGCCAAGTTTCATGATTTTCAGCCACGTTTTGGATTTACATGAACTAAAAAACCAAGTTTCTCAATCTTTCCGGCTGAGCCACAATGCCCAAATGTTTGAATTTCACTCCCACCTCTTGCGTGGGACCTAGAAATTCACCCAAGGACACACATGTGATTTTTCAAACAACTTTGGTGCACTGGAGCACGTGCTTGTAGTTCAGATTTGAATTATGCACATTAAATGCCCAGAAACTCAATTAATGTATAAAAAAGGCGAAACAAGCCCGGAATAATTCCAAAATTTAGCACGGTACTTCTATTTGGTCTAATCTGGCTGTGTAAAAAAAATAAGGCGGGAGAAGGAAGTGTACGTATGTCGTTTCACACACAGAGGTGACACGTTCCCTCTCGGAACCAGGAGCCTTCTTGAGGGAAGCTTCGGTTTGCAAGAAGCTTACACTAAAGCTTGTCCCAATTCGGCCAAAAAAATTACCGCAACATGTTGGTGCCATGTCATGACACCATGCCAAGTTTCATGATTTTCAGCCGTGTTTTGGATTTACAGGAATTAAAAAACCAAGTTTCTCAATCATTCTGGCCGAGCCACGACGCCCAGATGTTTGAATTTCACTCCCATTTCTTGCATGGGACCTATAAATTCACCCAAAGACACACATGTGATTTTGCAGCAAACTTTGGTGTATTGGAGCATGTGCTTGTAGTTCAAATTTGAATTATGCACATTAAATGCCCAGAAATTCAATTAATGCATAAATATGCCAAACCAACCCAGAATAATTCCAAATTTAAACCCAACACTCATGTACTAGTTGCATGTTCACTGTAAGTAAATGTTCTAGCAATTCAAACACCATCCTTTCCCTCTGTAACACCATTTTGTGTTTCAAAACATAATGAAAAAATCAGGTATACCACAAACAGTTTACTAGAAAGAATCGTGTGGGATGCGATATAAAATACCTTGGCGCACCGTCTTGTCTGGCTTACGCAGGAAGTTTCGTCGTCTACAGTCCATCGGCCCCGCTTGAACCACACTTGCGCGCCAGTTTCTCGCGGCAATCTCTATCTCCCCGCCCCCTCCCTCCTACCAAAAGCCACATTTCCACTGTTCCTCCTTGCTTTCCAAGTTCAAACCTTCACTGCTACTTACTGGCAACTCAGCCTCTTCACCGGCGACCCTTCTTCTTGCAGCGCTGCCCCCTCGCCGGCTACCCTTCTTCTTGCAGCGCCACCTCCTCGCCGGCGACCCTTCTTCTTACAGTGCCGCCTCCTCGCCGGCGACCCTTCTTCTTGCTGCGCGGCCTCCTCGCCGCCGACCCTTCTTCTTGATGCGCGGCCTCATCGATATGGTCAGGTAATCCACACCCCACCCACACCATCCTCCTCCTTTCCCGTCCCACATGCCCCGACTGACGGAGCGACACCTTCTACCGAAATCACTGCCCCCCTCCTCCAATTAAGCGCCGCCCACATCCATTTTACACGCAGTATAACGTGGATCTGAGCAGCATGCGGCCGCACACGCGAAAGAGGTCGCTATGGCTGACATGCGTGTCGACTGCCAGATCTTGGAGGAGCACCTCGTCTTCGAAGCCACCGTCAACACCGCCGCCCAGTTGTCTACTTTAAAATACAGTTTGTGATGTTTTCTCGAGGCCACCGCCAGTGCCTTCTAGTGATTTGTCCTCTGTAATGTTAATATGCAATCTGATGTTCAGTTAACAGTTTGGTCCTCTGAAATGTAATGTTCAGTTAACACTTTGGTCCAACAATTGCTACATTTCGTAGTATTGTTCTCAAGCATTCTTTGTTTTGTTAATTGTCTTATCTTATAGTACATGTTTCTATTCTGCAATGTCATGCTGAGTTAAGTATTTTGGTTCATTTGGTCTGTTGTCCATTTAACTGTTTGGTTCAGTTCTACAATTTGATTTTCATTTGTTGTGGGTACAATTTTGTATTGTGATGCATGTGACACCAATCGAATTTGGCTGTACTCAATACATATTCTACTAATATTATGGCAACTCTCAGTTAACCTGATCAAGATCTTACTTATGTGTGTTGCAGAGAAACAATGGGAGACACTGGGGTTTACCATCGAGGTTTGTTCAAGCAGGCTCCTTTGGCTAATAGCACATTATTGTGCAGTTGCAGGAATCATTCTAATATTTAGGTTTCTTACAATTTGGTCTTGTACATGGAGGTCCTGCTGTCAGAGGCTTAGACCCACTGTTCGACCCATTTTGCATATGGGGAAATGAGATGTCCATGAATATCAGTCAAGTCAAGAAACTCAGAAAGATTGTTAGGATGAAGAAACATGCGACGAATAATAGCAAGATCTTTGTTTGCACAATGAAGAAGACATCAGTCAACTATAGGATGCTACCAACTCTTTTACCTTGTTTTTACCCCTTGCGCCATTTCAAAATTTACAACAGCGATTTATGCATAGCTTTGTTTTTGGTACTTTACAAAGCAGTTCACCGATGATTACCTCTCAAACTACCTGCATGGTCAAGAGGCGAGGAAGGTATTCATTCAACACCCACGGTACAATATTGAAGTCTTGCTGAAGAGAACGAAGGTTGGGCGGGCAATTATCCATAGCCACTGGCCTAAAGTTGCAAGGACATTCAACATCACTGAAGGCTCAATATTTGCCTTCCGCTTCTGCAGTTTTCTAGATGAGATTCATTTGTCTATTTACCGTGTATGATGCTACTTTCCAAAGGTTTTTGATGCTGCATGTGAAACTTGGTGCTGTTGTGTAATGGTGTAACTGAGTGCCGAAGCTATCTGATGTAATTCGATTATGAAATCATGTTTGCTTTTATACGGATATGAAATATCTGGCTTGTTTCATAAGAAATATCAGTTTGATTAGTACATGGATTATCAATAACAGGGTAATTACCCTACTTATTGGGGGTTTCTATTGCAAACGGTTACTCACACAGCACCGTGGGCGATGAACTCAAACAACCCGCACGGTTTCTAGAAAGTAGGCGTGTTCGATCAACTAACAATCACACACGGCTTTCGGCAGCGAACTGTTTGCGCTAGGCCACCTTGCACACACGTTTCCGGACAAAGAACTGTGTGGGATGTACATACCTACGGAAATGATTTTCGGGGATTCACCGTGTGGGATGTACATACCTACGGAAATGATTTCTGGGATTCACCGTGTGGGATGAACATACCTACGGAAAAGATTTCTGGGATTCACCGTGTGGGATGTACATACCTACGGGAATGATTTCTGGGATTCACCATGTGGGATGTACATACCTACGGAAATTATTTCTGGGATTCACCGTGTGGGATGTATATACCTACAGAAATGATTGGGTTTCCATGCCTCGCTCAATCACACACGGCCCCAGCCTAGGTCCCACGAGGGCCTATCCTCGACGATTTCTGGGTCGTGTGAGGACCCCCCTATCTCCCACACTCACTTGACGACAGTTCGAAATGCCGTCACGGAAAGGGGTTTTAAACTCTTGTTTAGGACGTCGTTGTACCAGTGGCCATTAATGGGAATAAAGAGATACACTGTTCATTATGGGCCAGTTTCATCTCGGGCCTTTAATGGACCCGGAGATACAAAGGGCCTACTATGCACCAAAAGACGTCACAGGCCATACATGGGCCAGAAATTACAACGGACAGGAATCATATTGGATGGCCCAGATGACGCTACTGGGCTAAATTCAGGTAGGCCATAACGGGTCGTGAGTTAGCGGGCTGTAAATGGGCTATATGCGAACAGGCCGTTAACAGGCTTTCCGTGGGCCGGCCCGCTACCTTTTGACCAAGTGAGGGAGTCCTGGAATAGGGGGTGTCGGGATAGCCGGACTATCATCACGGCCGGACTCCAAGACTATGAAGATACAAGATTGAAGACTTCATCCCGTGTCCGGATGGGACTTTCCTTGGCGTGGAAGGCAAGCTTGGCGATACGGATATGTAGATCTCCTACCATTGTAACCGACTACGTGTAACCCTAACCTATCGGTGTCTATATAAACAGAAGGTTTTAGTCAGAGGACTAACAACAATCATACCATAGGCTAGCTTCTAGGGTTTAGCCTCCTTGATCTCGTGGTAGATCTACTCTCGTACTACCCATATCATCAATATCAATCAAGCAGGAGTAGGGTATTACCTCCATCGAGAGGGCCCGAGCCTGGTAAAAACATTGTGTCCCTTGTCTCCTGTTACCATCCGCCTAGACGCACGATTGGGACCCCTACCGAGATCCGCCGGTTTTGACATCGACATTGGTGCTTTCATTGAGAGTTCCTCTGTGTCATCGCCGATAGGCCCGATGGCTCCTTCGATCATCAACAACGACGCGGTCCAAGGTGAGACTTTTCTACCCGGACAGATCTTCGTATTCAGCGGCTTTACACTGCGGGCCAATTCGCTTGGCCATTTGGAGCAGATCGAAAGCTACGCCCCTGGCCATCAGTTCAGATTTGGAAGTTTGAACTATACGGCCGATATCCGCGGAGACTTGATCTTCGACAGATTCGAGCCGCAGCCAAGCGTGCCGCACTGTCTCGATGGGCATGATCTAGCTTTGCAGCCGAACAGTGCCCTGGAGGCCGCACCAGCATCCGCTCTGACCCTTAATCCGGAGCGAGACTCCCCGACCGAGGACGAGTGGTTGGACACCGCCTCGGGGGCTACAATCTCTATGGCGATTGAGCCGAACTCCATCCCTGTCCTTTGTGAAGACCTCGACTCCATGGTGCCGGACTCCTCTCCGAACTCCGAACCCTCCGTGCCCCTGCCAATCGAATCCGATTGGGCGCCGGTCATGGAGTTCACTGCCGCGGACATCTTTCAGCGCTCGCCCTTTGGCGACATCCTGAATTCACTAAAGTCTCTCTCTTTATCAGGAGAGCCCTGGCGAAGAAATTCAACGCCCACCCACCACCCACTTCGTAACCACTGTCGAAAGCTTACACGACGTGCTCGATTTCGACTCCGAAGACATCGACGGTATGGACGACGATGTAGGAGAGAACCATAAACCAGCGCCAATAGGATGCTGGACAACCACCTCATCCCATGATGTATACATGGTGGACACACCTAAAGGAAATGAAGACGAGGAACAACGGGACGCTACGAAGGATAAATCCCTCGAAAAGCAGTCAAAACGGCAACGTAAATGCCGAACCAAGTCCCACCTCAACAAAAACCCAGCCATAGAGCAGGGCGAACCGGTGGACGACGAACAAGCTATCGAGCAATCGTCCGAACAAGACAACCTGGATAAACAACCCGTCCCCGGCGAAGACAACAGTCCGGACGATCTCACGCCGGACAAATTGTTGGACCAAAATAACCTATAGAAAAGGCTCGTCGCCACTGCGCGTAGCCTGAAAAAGCAGAAGCGGAAGCTCAAAACAGCGGAAGATGCACTCAGGATCGATGAAGCAAAGTATTCAACATCATGAGACAAATACGGCGACGATCGCCCGAACAAAGAGCTACCCAAAAGAAAGCTACTGCCCGAATTTGATGAGGAGGCCTTAGAGCCACCACAATCAAAAAGTAAGAAGGCCACCCGGTCGGATGGACGACCCCACGGCAAAAGGAGAGCGGCAAATGGCGCCGCACACAAACCGATATGCGATCCGCATAAGGATCCACATCAAATGGATGGCCCAGTTAGGTCCATCTATGGGCCAAGAAAACAAGCTCTTCAAAGGAATGCAACACGCCAAAAATCCGAACGTCACGGCACATCCAAATATAGGGGCGCCGCACACCCCCTATGTTTCACCGATGAGGTGCTGGATCATGAATTTCTAGCGGGATTCAAACCCGTAAACATAGAGGCATACGACGGAATAACAGACCACGAGTGCGGATTGAGGATTACATCCTCCACATACACATGGCTAGAGGAGATGATCTCCACGCCATAAAATACTTACCCTCAAACTCAAAGGGCCAGCTCGGCATTGGCTTAAAAGCCTCCCGAAAACACCATTGGAAGCTGGGAGGAGCTCGAGGATGCATTTGGGCAAATTTTCGGGGACCTATGTCCGCCCTCCGGATCTGAGCGATCTAAGTCACATAACTCAACAGTCAGGAGAGTCAGCCCGAAATTCAGGAACAGGTTCCTTACTAAAAGAACCAAATAGTCGATTGTCCGGACGCCAAGCCTTTAGCAGCCTTCAAACACAACGTCCAGAGACGAATGGCTCGCCAGACACCTCGCCGGGAAAAGCCAAGAACAATGGCCGCATTAACAGCCTCATGACCCGCTTATGCTGGAGAGGATAGCTGGCTAGCAAGACGCAGCACCAGTGACCCAAGTACATCCAAGTCGAGGGATGGAAGCGGGAAACCACGGCGCAACAAGGACCAGCGCCGGATTAAAAGGAAAGGTCCAAAGAGCGCGGCGATCAACGCCGGATTCAAAAGCTCATGGCAGAACAATAAAAACTGCCCTTAAGGACAATAGCGATGAGCTATCCAATTTAAACAAAATCTTGGACAAGATATGTCAAATCCACAAGATCTGCAGGAGGCCACGCAAACCATGCCCACAGAGATTGTTGGGTCTTCAAACAGTCCGCAGACTCAACGCCGAACACAAGGGCTCGACACGCCAAGTGAAGATGACGACGAGCACCACAAGCGAGCCCCGAAAACAAAAGAATTTCCCACAAGGGGTTAAAACCGTAAACTCACTTCACGTGATCAAAAGGAAACAGAGCGCGCCCACTAAAATGCGCGCCGCACACCGGTTGTCAAAACCAATCACCTTCGACCATCGTGACTATTCCAAAGTATCCGGAGCGCAGGATGGACTGCCTTGATCTTGGATCCCATAATCGACGGATTCAATTTACACAAGTCCTCATGGATGGCGGCAGTGACATAAACCTGATATATCAGGACACAATCTGCAGGATGGGGATAGACCCAACCAAAATTCGCCATAGCAACACCTCCTTTAAAGGGGTAATGCCAGGCCCATATGCCTGTTGTACGGGCTCCCTACTATTAGAAGTTGTGTTCGGTTCATCCGACAACTTCCGTCGCGAAAAGTTAGTCTTCCATGTCGCCCCATTTAAAAGTAGCCATCAAGCACTATTGGGACGCGAAGCTTTCGCCCGTTTTAACGCAATTCCGCATTATGCATCTCTAACACTTAAAATGCCCGGTCCACGCGGCATCATCTCATTAAAAGGGAGTATTAAGTGTTACTCGAGCATGGAAGAACGTGAGATTGCCTTGACAGCCCCACACCTATCCGGCTCCGCTAGTCAAAGAAACTGAGTAGGTCATTCAAACCCCGGACACGGCTAGACCAGTCCAGCGCCTACTAGCGGCATACCTTCATACAAGGGGTTGCATGCATGTACAACAAGAGACAATAAAGCTCAATTTTCTTCACTTCTTCAAATCGTACTCCGTTTATTTAATGTAAATTACATCTTCCGCATGATCCTTTTTCTTTCAAACTAAGTTCCTCTCTTTTACAGATGAACAACGTGCTACACCCGTCCAGGATACGGCACAACGGAGACACAAGCGCAGACGTGCAGTAGGGACCCGTTGCAAGGATTCTTTTCAGATTAAGACCCTGCGTAAACCTTTTTTACTGTCTCTTGTTGATATACATCCCCCGGTTCCTTACTATAACCGAGGAGGAGGCTGGCGTTTTGGCATTGGCCGCACCAGAATTTTTGCGCGTACCTGGACAACAGGGGCTTAGGGCATTATTCTGCCCGTCTTCATAAAGACCGAATACCTTAGGGAGTATTCGGCGTCTCGAGTTAGGCCTTATATGCATCAGCTCCGAATCATGTCTTTGGTCAAATGTTGGGTTGCCCGGCTCCTGTGTTTTGCTACCTTACGTTTTGTTTTATCGGCTAACGCGGCACCAGGAGAACTACTGCGATTGTGTCCCGGTTCAGCCGGGCGAGCACCTCAGTAGAGAAAGCCGAAAACTGACTGTCATGATATAGCGAGAGACTAGTGAACCACTCGATGACTCACTGGAATGTTTAGGATTCCTCCGCATTAACGAAGGACCGGTTTTCGGTCAGGCACATACGCACCCCGAATTCGGGAGAGTGCGGTGCCCCAAGGGGCTATATAGTAGCCCCACCCTCGAACTCCTATGGCTAAGTGAAAGTGATAAAGCATTATAGTCCGGTTGCCTAGTTTGCTACGCTACCACCTCCTTAACAGGACCAAGACGTTGGATTAAGTGTGAAAAAGCGCTTTCTTTGCAAACACCCCCGCACTATGTGCATGGGGGCTGAAGCCAAGGACTGCCATCTTTCAAGTTATATATACATATACATAAACGGCCGCACAGGGAGTAGTTTACTACTTGAACGCACAAGTATAAAAAGCACTTATATTATATTGAAACATTGTTTTCACAAATCATACATGTCATTTAAACATAATATCCTTGACGCTGCGTCTCTATTAAACGCAGCGCCTGCAGACTTCTTCAAAGTAGTGCTCGGCGGTACTCGGCTTCGTCTCGAATCTTGGGATGCAACGTCGGTGGCCTTCATCTCTGCCCAAGATGTCTTGACACGGGCGAGCCATCCGCGCTCCCTCAATACACGCCGACCGCTTCATTGCGCCGTCACGCTGTACCGCACCAAGGAACCGCTGCACTAAACCAAAATAACTCTTGGTGGGGTCCTCCGCCACAAATGAGTCAAGATATGCTTCATGGCAAATCCGGACAATCGATTCAGCTCGCCCATTCGCCAACCGATCGGTCAACGGAAGAGGACGCCCGGACTATGGAATTGCGACCAATATAGCTCTTCCTTCGTGCCCTTCCGCCCGGAAGTGCTCAACGCGTCCGCATGCTCGCCGTCAAGTCCAGATAAGCATCCTCCGAACTCCACAACTTGTCCAGTTGAGCATACTTTGGATCCGTATATTTCCTCCGCAGCAGAAACGGTTTTCCAGCCGCAATTGCCCGGCCCGACTCAGCTCCTCCTTGGCAGCTCTCAAGGCGAATGGGCACTCTTGATTCGGCGGCGGCCTTTTTCAGCCCTCTTGCTCGCTTGGCGTTTTTTTCAAGAACCTCGCAGCGGTCGGTAGCATCCTTCAATTTTATGGCCATTTTGGCCATTTCCTCTTAGCTTAGGCAGTGAGCAGCCCGTTCGGCTTCTAGCTCTTGGCCGCCCTTAAAGCGACCGCATTACTATTTCGGCTTGCTTTTTCGCTCGGCGAGTTCCGCCGTAGCTCCTCCACAACAGCGGCACCATCTGCATTAAGCATACAAATAGTAAGACATGTGCGCCAAGCTCCCTTACCAGTGTCCGTGATCGAAGTCGCATACCTTGCGACTCGTCAAACCGCTTATTGACCAGGGTGATGTCCATCCGCCTCGTCAAGTTGCCGCTTTAGTTCGGCATATTCATCATCCGGCTGGCCACGGACGCCCGCCACCTGTTTGAGCGGCGATATGTCATAATCGAGATTTGATCCTCGCACGCTGTCAATTTTGACAACCTACCGAGTCTCGGGGCTACTATCTATACATGGCGCATTCTATATGCATAACTATCAGAAAGTGCATCATTTTTGCGTACCTCGAACCCCGTCAGTAAGCTTCTGACGGCTTCATGCAATCCGCTCTCCGCGGATGCAATTCTTTCCATCACCGTACCCATTAGAGCACGGTGATATTCTAAGATAGCCGCTCGCCCGAGCAGATCCTTCAGCTCCTCCGACCGCACACCACTTGGCGCTGGACCTTCCGGCCCCACTGGACTTGGGGGAACCCTCCGCGACGACACCTCCGGGTCGTCCGCTTCACATGAGGGTGCGACAGGTGGAGGCGTTTCGCTCTCCATCATCTCCGGAAGAAGATCCCCCAAAGACAAGCTCTGCTGAGAAATGCTGAGGTCCGAACTACAAGGTACAATTTCGGTTATCTTCATAAATAAATGCAGGGATGTTCCTTATTTACAAGACCCCTTCTTTTTTACTTACGGCTCGCTGGAGGGCTGATCCCCTTGGGGAAATAGTGCGGCTGGGTTACTTCCCAGCGCCGGACTCTCCGACGAAGATTCCCTTCCCCTCTTTGAGGCCTTGACTGCCGGATCTTCAAGCGGTCCTCTTCTCTCCTCGAAGACGGACTTTTAATCCCCCTTCCTTGATAGCCTCCTTCAGAGGCAGTTGCTTACCCGCTCCCCCTTCACCTTCTTCAAAAGCGCGACCTTCAACATCTTGGTCGGCATGGGATCCGGCGTGGTCTCCGGGGGAGCCGACACCTTATTAACTTTGCCTTGGCTATCCACTCCTGTTCAAGAAACGGCTCCTTTAAAGGGCATATATATATATGATAAATGAATGAACAGCTTGTCCGGTTACAGGACTACTTACTTGAGTATCTGGGCGATTGCAGCTTAGTCCTGCATCCTCAATCAGGTCCGGACACTTCTCTTGTGATCCGAAGAACAGTTTATACATCTCCACGGGCGTCGTGCCCATAAAAATTTGGAGAGCTTGTGGTCCCTCCGGATTGAATTCCCACAGGCGGAGGGGCGACGTTTGCAGGGCAGAAGACGCCGAATCAACATAACTGCGCCATCGCAGCAGATTGATCTCTCTTTCCGGAGGTCTCGAATACGGCCTCGCAGCAAGGGGCGCCCTGGACGGTCCCTAGTCGAGCCCCTTGTTGACCCATGACGCCAGCCGCTGTGGTGGACCTGAGCGGAAGGCAGGAGCGCCACCCATTTGGTGCCCCAGGAGCGGTGATATAAAACCACTCCCTGCCACAAACCAAGCTCCTCTTGAAAAGAGCCCTCGGCCACGGAGCATCAAGACATTTGCTTATGACCGCCCCTCCGCACTCGCTTGTTGCCCCTCAATCATCTTTGGCTCCACCTTTAAGGTCTTGAGCCATAATCCAAAGTGGGGGTAATATGGAGGAAGGCCTCACATCGACAATGAATGACGAGATATGGAGGATGGACTCGGATTCAAGTCATGGAAATCAAGCCCATAATAAAACATGAGCCCCGCACAAAGGGATCCGTCGGGAAGCCTAAACCCGACGGAAGTGAGACACTGAACACCACGTTCTCGTCGGGCTCGGAGTGGGAATGACCTGCCATGGAGCCGCAGCCTATGCGAGATCTCGCCGGTTAGATACTGGCGCCCCGCAGCTTTAGCACATCTTCTTTCGTGACGGAGGAAGACATCCATCGCCCGTGCTGGTCGGAGCCGGACATCGTCAAGGTCCGGCGCTGAATCTGAAGCTTTGGGTGTTGGAACTCAAGCACGAGGCTAACTCGATGGAGGGTGTAAAAAGAAGAGGGCCTTGGTCTCATTATAAAGAGGTTGAATACCAAGAGCCCACCCCGTGGTCGATTAGGACTCGCCTTTGGTAGAGGAGGCGTGCCAACGGGCACGGTTGGGTTACCCACGTCCGTATTGATGGGAATCCCGGAATAAGGGGGGCACGATCTATGCTTTGATAAGGCGTGCCAGGGAAACCACCTCGCTAAACGCACTAAGGTGAAACGGTAAAAAACGATTCATATAAAGGCCTGGCCATGGTGTGATGTCACGCCGCGGAATACGTCAGCAGATCTGTGCAAAAGTTATTCTCTCTACGGTGGAATGTGGAAGTTGTTTTGCAGAGCCGGACACTAGCCTTGTGTTCAAAACCTTCTATGAAGTATTCGGAGGAGGAACCCGCCTTGCAATGCGAAGACAATATGCGCCCGGACTCGTCGTCGGTGAAGCCTGGTTCAGGGCTACCGAGGAGTCCTAGACTAGGGGTGTCCGGATAGCGGACTATCGCCACGGCCGGACTCCAAGACTATGAAGATACAAGATTGAAGACTTCGTCCCGTGTCCGGATGGGACTTTCCTTGGCGTGGAAGGCAAGCTTGGCGATCTGATATATAGATCTCCTACCATTGTAACCGACTGTAACCCTAACCTATCCGGTGTCTATATAAACCGGAGGGTTTTAGTCCGTAGGACGAACAACAATCATACCATAGGCTAGCTTCTAGGGTTTAGCCTCCTTGATCTCGTGGTAGATCTACTCTTGTACTACCCATATCATCAATATTAATCAAGCAGGAGTAGGGTATTACCCCATCGAGAGGGCCCGAACCTGGGTAAAAACATCGTGTCCCTTGTCTCCTGTTACCATCCGCCTAGACGCACAGTTCGGGACCCCCTACCCGAGATCCGCCGGTTTTGACACCGACACCAAGTCAAACGGGCCGACCTTTTCACTTTAATGGGCCTCTAATGGGTTGTGCCACATATCGACGTATCATAGGGCCTTCGGTCCAATGAGTGGATGACATCTATCCCAACAGTGAGCCGACACGTGGTTCCTCTAGCCATTGGGAAGTTTACACGTGGAAAATCCCCATTGGTCCAGGCTGTTAACGGGTTATCGGATCCAAACCGGAAACCGGGAGCTTAACGGCGACCCGTTACGGTGGATGCCACGTGTTGGTTACCCTTGAAGAAAGCAATTCTATGAAGCGCATTTTGTCGTCGTGGAAGTGGACACTTCCGTGATGATAATTTTGATAATGTCATGGAACACTTCTACGACATCACAGGTATGACTATCTTGATTCTGTCATAAAATTGTCATGGATGTACACGCATGACAGAAAACGTGACCTACTGTGACATACACGTATCATCACGGAAGTGTATTTTTTTTGTAGTGTATGAGGTTGTATATTAAAATTGGAGAAATTAAATTCATGAGACTCATCATCAGAGCTAACACTGACAAATTGTTTATGAAAATATTTAACAATCATTAGATGCCAATTGTTAGATGCCAATTGTTCTCATATCAACTCTAACAATAACATGTGTGGTCATAAAAATCTAGGAGATGAGAGGAACATATAGCAATGATGTGGTTATAGACATGATATGCATTCTAAATTTGTAACAAATGAACAGGCAGTCGTATTCATAAGGTAAAGATGAGATGAGATAGAACAATTACACGACGATAGATTCCACCAGTATATGCAGCCAATCTGTGCGTCGACCGCATAAACGATGCCATCGTGCACTATAGCATCGTATGTAAATGTTGCCTCAACAGATTGATGATGAGCCATAACCATGTATGGCGACCGGATTCGAGATAGACTAATCCCATGTTGAACAAGGCAATGAGCTTGTAATCCATGTAGTCTTATGATGGTGTGGGCACTTCACATATTACAACTTTCTGCAAACAGAGGTCGAGCCAAAAGCTTGAAGCGTCTCATGCGTAGTAGGCAGGAGTGTCCCGCGGTCGCGAGGCTCGATGTCGGCGGTATCCAACGATGGAAGGGTGATCTCGCTGGGTGTAGATATCCACGAGGCGCCACGGACTACGGTGTGGTGGATGAGGATGATCAGTTGGCCTTCATGCCCGCCCGAAGAGTGGCCGCGCATGAAGGACAGGTGGACGGTAGTGGTAGCATGTCGAGGGCACCACGGCAACCTCCGTAGGATCGTCAAGTCGGTGTCGGGCCACTGCGAGGATCGGGCATCGACAAGCAGGGTGTCTTGAAAAGAGCGGCGGTTGCGATTTAGTAGATGGTACAAAGAAATCGAGCATGCGGCCAAGCGGACGGTGCTGAGTAGGTCCATACGACTACAGATCTGCTCCAAGAGAACATCGGGGAGGGAATTCAATCGCGGCTCTGCATGTCATCGGTTCTGCCATTGGGGTTTTCGGTGCTGCGAGCAGTGGGAAGTGGATTGGTGAGCGGCGAAGAAGCTTCTCCTCGTGTGGCGAAAGCGGTGAGCGGGGATATGGTAGCGCGAGCTACCAAGGAAGATGGCGCGGGTGGGCGAAAGCGGAGCGGGGTAAATGGTGTGCGCCGACGATGGGGAAGAGAGGAGGAAGAAGAAGAGAGGAGGAAGAAGAGTGGAAGACGGGGAAGAAAGTGCATTAAATCTCAATTCTACTAGTACTACTACCAGGATATAGGCACCGTCCTCCGGAGTGTAAATAGTTACACCGATGACATGTGGGTCTACCACAAGAGGGCACATATGTCAGTTAATGGAGGACATGGGTGCGTAGGCGTATTTGCGGAAGCGTGCTCTACTGGCAAACATGATGGCAGTCCTGGGTAAGGCTGATTTAGTAACACCAACACGCTGGTTCAGCTTATTAATTACGTGTCCCATCTGCTGCAGCGTGTATTGTCACTTCACTGCGAAGACTAGTTTAATAGTTCTCTCTGACCGAGATGGGGAATGATGGATCGCGAGGATTACCTTTCTACAGTATCCCTATGCCTCTACGCTCACTTCACTCATTTTGCTCCGTGCCTAGTCACTTGTTTGGGAACAGAGGGAGGCTTTTACTCCGTACTGGAGTATTTGGGAACAGAGGGAGTATCACCATATGGAGGGAACAGAGGAAGTTTTAAATATGAACATGTCAATGGGAGGGAGTAAGCCCCATGCATGCATGCATGCATGCAACATGCAACACTCACACGTAATCCACATGGACGCACGCAACACTCACGCACCCCATGCGGCACACAGCACATGACGCAACACACACACTCACGCTCAAGTGCTCAACCTACTCCCTACGTCTGTGAAAGACTGTACATTTAGAGATTTACACATTGACCAGGGTATAGTTAATGCCCAAAAGTAGCAAACTTATGTGTGCATGCGACCATTGAGATAAGAAGATTAACTGAAGGCCGTTGCATGCTGTAATTAAGGATAGACATGTAACCTATACCTACAGCACAAGTTGGTGCATTAGTCAATTAAAGGCTAAATGCATTGGAAGTGTAGATGCACATCATGTACTACTACACTCTTTGTTTTATAGCCGATGTACACTCTTTGTTGGAAGGCCGAGGGAGGACACGTGCATGCACTCACATACACAGCCAGGGCGGTTCGGGCGCAAGGGTTGGACTCGTGTGGCGCCTGCATAAAGTTTTGTTTAATTGATTTCTTTGCTCCGGCAACTGACAGGTGGGACCCAGAAACCAGGTGACAATTTAACCAGTCAACAAACTGCCACGTCGACTATGTGGCCGGTCAGTAGGGTGCAATATGGTGCTCTACGATGAGCTAGTGATCGATAATCGATTTAAAACTATATATAGTGACCGTGAAGAGCGTATTGTTACATACGTTGACCGCCAAATGTATTTTTCTCGTTTCAAATTAAGCCATATTAATCGGAAAGGACGCAGATGGACTACTACTAGTACTAGTACTGCTTTGATGTGTCCCGTCAACTCGCCGAACGAGGAGAAGCTTGCTTACTACGCCTCCTCGCCCACGCTGCTGTGGTTCACAGTGACGAGGAGAGGGTTTTGACTACAGCGCCCTCTCCTCTTCCTCTCCTCGCCTCGCCCTCGCCCTCGCGATGGACGTGCAGCAGTTCAATCGGTGTCAGATTGCCAGACGCATATTGTACTGTAGTATCATCATTGTTGGACCTTCCGAAGAGGCGAAGAGGCAAGTGCAAGGTTCACACGAGTACGAACTGTTGAACCTCCAGAAGAGGCAAAGAGCCAAGCGCAAGGTTTTATAGGAGTTGTCGTCCTAGTAGGAGTACTACAACTATAGAGAATGATGCTACTGTATGATGCCGCCATGTCAGGGATATCCAAAGTTGTGCCACCTTTTTTTCTCAAAGAGCGTGTTGGAGCCCGTGCAACAACCACACAAGTTGCACGTACACATAACACATTTACTAGTAATAAATTCTAAAGGACAAATGCCAGTATGCCACACAAGTTCATCTCCAATTCATGTGATAAATTTGTGCACGAGTAGTCTACATATATTCACAGCGCTACCGTTCACAATTACCGTACTCCACTTACACGTTATAGATGGGCTACATGCATGTCCTCCTCCGTGTTCCAGTCCCTGGTGTTCTTCATGGATGGCACGATCGGTGGGCAACGGAATCATTGTCGCAGCTTTCTAGTCCGGTTCCACACGATGGAGACTCATCCAAGTGAAGCGGCATAAATCGGGATAGTGTGTCCCAAAGATGTCGTTCATCTGGCGGTGCACAATGAAGACACAACCATGCTTCATGAACGGCAGGCCTTCCGTGTCGTGCACGGAAGGTGGCATCCGCTACACAATAGGGTAGCTGTCCCCGATGAAAAGCGAGTACTCTCCAAGAGTGTTTCTCGGCACCCACGTAGCATCACGGGGGTCGAACTCGGGGCCGTTCATCTGGTACACGCGGCATCCCAGATCTGGACACATGGTGACGTACATAGTCAAGGTCCATGCATAATAATGTTGTGCTCAAATATGGCGGTCAGATATCTTGTGCAGCAAATAGTACTACTCGGTATAGAGGAAGTAAAATAACTGCTTATTATATATAGCCACTCTTGGCTACATGGATGAGATAGTAAGACATGGAAAAACAAAAATGGTGGCAGCTAGTGGGTTCAAGTCTTCAAGGGCCCAGCTAGCTATCTGGCGTCCTCCAAGGTAAAAGTACTCCTACTAGTAGTACTAAGTATACTACTAGTACAACAATGAAAGAGAAGGCGAGAGGGTTAAAAATGGAATACCGGGTAGATGGTGACGGTCCGATCGTGGTAGATTGTGTGACCATGTTGCACATCGCTGGTACCATGGGTAACGATCGCTAAGATAGTTGATCCCAATATGCCAAAGTCAGCTACAAGGTTCCAGGTTAGACCGAATCGCGGATGCAAATGCACATCCAGGATCGGCGATCTTATTTTGATCGGGGGATGGCTGGTCCCTTCAAAATAATGGAGTACCGTTAGGGATGCAAATGATGGTTTGTGCATTCCGTTTGTAAAATCCCGTACCGTAGGATGGCAACCAGATGAAACAAGTCCCCTGGCTTGTCACCGAGAAGATGCGGCCTAGATGGTGCGCAGCGTCTTCGAACGTGTAGGGGTACAAATCTGCCGCCACCAACATGCGCCAGCCTCTGCCGTTACTGTGTCTTGCATTGATGGCAATCCTTATGTCGAACACCGGGATGAGATACTAATCGTCGTAGCCGCGTCGCTTTGTCAGCGGGTCCGCAATTGCCATCTTCTTCAATCTCATGTAGGCATCATCATACATATTCAAGCCCAGCCAGTCCGGAAGGCCGATCCCAATGGTGGAGAAGGGTTCACGGAACGGCCGCCTTCTTGTGGATGTTGTGCAAAATGATGGTGGTATCCGCCGAGGTATGCAAGCCAATCTTCGTTGGCACCGACCTGCACCTATATATAAGACGGTGGGCAGCGGAGAAATTACGGGATGGAAATGGAATAACTAAGTACTACATGATCAAACTCCATTATCGACCTGCTCATCGGACAAAATCCGACTACCTCTCAACGCCGGCAACTCTATCGGAGTCAACGTGCAACCATGGCCAGGGAGCGGTGGACTGTTCAAGGATTGTCCCATAGAAGAACCTTCTCCTCGAGGACGATGGAAGACCAACAAGCATGGCCTTTTCCCAAACCTGTTTAAGCGGCGTCTTGAAAAAGTTGGTGCAGGAAGCACCGAGTCTTGCGGCAGTGAGGACGTCGGAGCGGCGTGCGATTTCTCCCAGAGGATCGTCGTCCAAGGTCTCCCAGCCCCGACGAGGAGGAGAACCGCCTGGCGAATCCATGGGAGCAGCGACGAACCGAAGGCGGCGAGGAGGAGATAAGAGCGTAGTAACAGCAGGCCTCGTCCCTTCCAACTGTAGATCGTTCCTCAGCGAAGGGGTGAGGCTATTATTTACTACTAGTACTAGCATTATGGAACGTTATGGGATTGCATTATACTGTAAATAATAGCACTAGTAAGAAATTTTTGGCACTAGGTAGTAGTTTTTGGCGTGGATTAAGAAATTTTGGGTATGTTTTTGCCATTTTTTGTACACGCCAACTAGTGTCAAAAAACGTCTTAGAGCAAGTACAATAGAGCTGAGTCAGCTGGCTATAAGGAATAAACTAGTATATTTCTGCTTAGTTGGAGGAAAGAGAAGAGGAGAGATAAGGTAAGCGAGCTCTTTGTGAAGAGCCAGCTCTAGCACGTGCTCCTAGGCACTATGTGAGAATAAAAGGTGGGCCACATAATAAAAAAGTAGTATACTTTTTTGATCTAATATTGTACATGTTGGCTATAAGATGGACTGTAGATGACATGGCACTGGCTTATAGCCAGAAACTAGTTGTACTATTAACCATGCTCTTACATTATGTGACGGAGGAGTACGTATCAGATCAGAGCAGATACCAGTACTACTTTTCTCAACTACGAGTATTAGTGCGATGTATTGTACTTCTAATCTAGTCTAGTCTAGTATACTGCACCAGTTTTGAACTCTTGAATCTCAGGGCCAAGGAGCTACAGTTCGAAGTGGAGGGTACTACTGTTCTCTAGAACCATCGCTGTACTATCAATGCAGGGGAAGTACACCTGCGTAGTGGCCTAGTGGGTACTCTCGGTGCTATATTCAGTCGCTCCTCTCACGTAGGAGTAGCTGGCCTACTCAGCCGCTCCTCTCACGCACACACTAGCAGCCTATTTATCAGCGACGGTTACTGCGGTCTGCGGGGGAAGAATATTTGAGTTATTTGATACAGCGAGACTAGGCTTTTCGCTTCCATTTGTGGAGGTGTAATGGATCTCGTCGAACTTTGTTAGTAGTTCCTTCTTTATGAATGAGATGAAGCAAAGCTTTTGCCTCCGTTTCAAACAAAAAAACACGTCAAGAGGAATTTCTTTTATAGTAGAGCCGATAATGGAGTGAAGTCCATGCGTGCAACGCCACAAGCTACAGAGTACTAGTAGTACAACACTTTACATAGAGTATAGAGCCATATTGCACAGTTCCCAATGCCCCGCCAGGCTTTTCCGGCTCCTCGGGCTTAATCGGGATGCGCTAGTTTAAATATGCTACTACTAGCTGATGAGGAAGCTGCAAGCGAGGTGCGGCTAGGGCGAGCACGCGAGCCACGGGATGCTGGGAAGGAAAACCCGTTCACGTGGCTAGGTTGTCCAGTGCACCCAGATTGTGGGGCCGCACGTCCGTTTGACTTCAAAACTCAAACTACCCGTGTAAAATATTGACTCGCAGCGAAGTGTAGTACTAGTACTACTTTTTTTTAAAAGGCCGCCGTGCGTTCGGCCGGGATCGAACCCACAAAACGAGGTATACACTCCTGCGACCACTAGTAGTACTCGTTGGAGTACAACGCAGCCTAGAATCGCCTTTTGTCACTAGTAGTACGTACATTGTTCCTTACAAGAAACCCCTAATAATGCAAGAAATCACTAAAATGCCAAGAAACTACTACCACTTGCATATGTGGCAAACTTAAGATAAGACTACCTTATCAACCATTGTACATGCTCTTACCAACCAAAATCCTCGAGTGACCTCCTACCTCCGGCCCGTCCACCTAGTCATCCTCGGCCATGGGACGCAGCTACCGCCGCCGGCAGAAGGCGAGGTCAAAACCGCCGGCGGTGCGGAGCCCATGTTGCGGCAGCCCGGATGCCAGCTCCGTCCGGCGCTCGCGGCCGCTAGCTAGCCAAGATAGCTCCGTCCAGCTGCTTGTCTGCAAGGTTTGCTAGCTAGATTGGCACGGCAGCGCGGCGGCTTGCTCGCGCAAGACCACGCCAAAGCCAGCCATCTGGCTCGGCGAAGGCGCGGGCGGCTTGCTCGCTCGTGAGTCATTCTCGGGCCAACCTGCCAACTTTGGCGGAGGCAGCGGCGTCCTGCCCGTCCGTGAGCGGGCGCCAACTCGCTCATCACCGGCGCCACCGATTTAACACGCATCAAGATTGTTTGAAGTAATGTTCAGGAAAATAATGATTTGAGGGGAATAACAGGATAGAAGGTCGATGTGGGTCCCTCGTGTCAACGGTCAAACAAAATGTGTTGGTTTGTTGCCTCACAAGACGGACGTGTGGGCCAACCAGTCATAAATGGGTTTAAACGAACCTAATCGGCAGGAGTACTAGGTAGTAGTTTTTGGCGTGGATTAAGAAATTTTGGGTATGTTTTTGCTATTTTTGTACAATAGATTCTTCCAGGGCTGGTTGAAAGTGGTAGTTTTTGTTAAATACTCTACATATTGTAAGTAGGAGTGAAAGTTAAGCTTTGGAAGCCAATAAGCAAGGCTAGTTACATAGTGCATATGTGTACATGATTGAAAGTAAATATCAACCATGAGTGACTAATATCTTGATGGAAAACTCAAACTATGGAATACTAGAAAAAATACATGGTTGGAAATACTAGCAATGTTCATGTCCGTTGCAACGAATCATAATTAGAATAATACTTATTCACAAACTTGGTACAAAACACCCTAATTTTGATATACATATGTATATTATGTTTCAATTATAATATATCCTTGGTCTGTTTTGGTGAGGTTAGGGAGGGATGTGGTTGGTTTTAAGATACTTATTATGGGTTTTTCTGCAAATTGGTAGACAAGTGGGATGTTGGTGAGAAAAGGCAACAACTTACCTCACAATCGTTAGATGTAGATCTAATGGTCAGAAACGACGGATGGCAGACACACCAGCATCACCAACTTAGTCTTGTGTAGGAGTACTAGCAAGATCTGTGCATTAACGGAACATCAAGATGCATTTTTTTTATAAAAACACTTGTTGTGATTGACCCTTGCGGGAGTAATCCCATGTGTAAAAACTAATGATATCTCGAGAAATATGAGATAAGGTGAAGAGGAGTTGGGTGTGGTGGTGGTTGGTGGTGGATGAGCGGAGGCATGGGGATTGACGACACCGGCAGCGGCCACTAGGCCAGTTTGTTCCAGAGGCTTCCTTTCTTAATTGCTCAACAATGAGGTTTGTTGGAGATAAGGATGAACGAGGGAAGGCCTTGTCTGCAAATGTGGAGAGGGGTGCGGGTATCTTTTAGTTTAATTTCCATCCGTCAGATATAGATCAGACGGTCTATATTGCAAGATGGCACACGTACCATCATCACCAACCCGGTTTTTTATAAAAGAAGAAATATAAGTATGGAGATACAAACATATTATCGATACTTGCTTCCGTAAACTAGCATCTACATTCTATTCAACGCCTTGGCATGTGGGGCCTTAGCACAATGACTTCTCGACTGTGTAAAACAAAGATTTTCCCGTCGCCGACAAGGAGGGGGTGACGGCGGCGCGCTTTTTGGCTTGCTCTAGTCCTAGTAGTCATACTAGGTGGTCTAAGCACATGTAGATTTATTCTTTTTCATGTCTCGTGTTCGCCGTACTGCCACGACTGTTGATGAGTAGACGGTAAGTTATTCATTGTTGAGCGTGTTTGCGAGAGAGAGAGAGAGAGAGAGTGTGTGCGTGTGTGATATGTTAGAGACTGAGGCAATGATAACAGATTTTTTGTGGCTATGTGTGTGGAGGATAGAGAGAGACATGTACATGGGGCTTTGTGTTGTGTAACATGGAGACACATATACATAATTAGAGAGTGAGTGTCTGAGATACACATGCGGACATGGGGAGAGATAGGATCCAGATAAATGGGTGTTTGTGCGTGTCTTTGTGTGTTTGTGCACGCGTTTGTGTGTGACAGGGAGAGAGTGTATGTGGAGTAGAGAGACCACTGATGATGTAAACCTAGTATAAGGGAAGGGGGAATGGTGTGACATGTGTAGTAGCGAGATAGCATAGCAGGTGCGGGGGGGGCAGACTATTTGGAAGAGACATCGAGTGTGTGTGTGGGAGAGGGGTGTGAGAGCGAGAGAAAGAGAGAGAGCTAGCAAAGAGAGAGAGAGAGAGAGAGAGAGAGAGAGAGAGAGAGAGAGAGAGAGAGAGAGAGAGAGAGAGAGAGGGGCGAGAGAGGGGCCGTTTGTGTCCATAAATGGCGTATAGATAGGGAGACAATGTTGATGTTGTCCGAAATTGGCCTATGAACGGAGACGCAGGGGAAGCGAGTCATCGTGTGTGTGTGATAGGGACTTCATGAGAGATCTAGAATAGATGGTGTAGAGAACAATGTGCGAAATCGAGAACGATTATACATTAGGGAGCTATGCAAAGAGTCACGACATATATGTATACAGGGAAGGAGCTGGGGCGGGTCCGCATGTGGGAGAGATAGAAAGAGGAGAGTGGTGCACAAGGAGACAAAGTGTGCTTGTTTGCAGTGGGGGTGGTTGCTACGTCTCGAGCTTGCGTTGGATTTCCCCAAAGAGGAGAGGATGATGCAGCACAGTAGCGTAAGTATTTCCCTCAGTTTTTGAGAACCAAGGTATCAATCCAATAGGAGACCACGCGCAAGTCCCTCGTACCTGCACAAAACGATAGCTACTCGCAACCAACGCTTAGGGGTTGTCAATCCCTTCACGGTCACTTACGAGAGTGAGATCTGATAGAGATAATATTTTTGGTGTTTTTGGTATAAAGATGCAAAGTAAAAAGTAAAAGCAAAGCAAGTAAACAAAGTGATGGAGATTGATATGATGAGAATAGACCCGGGGGCCATAGGTTTCACTAGTGGCTTCTCTCAAGAGCATAAATATTCTACGGTGGGTGAACAAATTACTGTTGAGCAATTGATGAATTGAGCATAGTTATGAGGTTATCCAGAGCAATGATCATGTATATAGGCATCACGTCCGAGACAAGTAGACCAAACGATTCGCATCTACTACTATTACTCCACTCATCGACCGCTATCCAGCATGCATCTAGAGTATTAAGTTAAAACAGAGTAACGCCTTAAGCAAGATGACATGATGTAGAGGAATAAATTCATGCAATATGATAAATACCCCATCTTGTTATCCTCGATGGCAACAATACAATACGTGCCTTGCAACCCTTTACATCCTTTGGGTAAGGTCACCGCAAGATTGAACCCAAAGCTAAGCACTTCTCCCATTGCAAGAACTACCAATCTAGTTGGCCAAACCAAACGGATAATTCGAAGAGACTTGCAAAGATAACTTAATCATACATAAAATAATTCAGAGAAGAATCAAATATTTTCCATAGATAAGCTGGATCATAAACCCACAATTCATCGGTCTCAACAAACACACCGCAAAAAGAAGATTACATCGAATAGATCTCCACGAGAGAGGGGGAGAACATTGTATTGAGATCCAAAAAGAGAGAAGAAGCCATCTAGCTACTAACTATGGACCCCGAAGGTCTGAAGTAAACTACTCACACTTCATCGGGGGGGCTATGGTGTTGATGTAGAAGCCCTCCGTGGTAGATGCCCCCTCCGTGAGCTCCTAACAGGCCCCAAGATGGGATCTCATGGATACAGGAAGGTGCGGCGGTGGAATTAGGTTTTTGGCTCCGTCCCCGATCTGTTGGGGGTACGTAGGTATATATAGGAGGAAGGAGTACGTCGTGGAGCGTCAGGGGGCCCACGAGGCAGGGGGCGCGCCCAGGGGGGAGGGGGCGCGCCCCCCACCCTCGTGACTGCCTCTGGCACTCCTTGGAGTAGGGTTCAAGTCTCCTGGATCATGTTCGGTGAGAAAATCACATTTCCAAAGGTTTCATTCCGTTTGGACTCCGTTTGATATTCCGTTTCTTCAAAACACTGCAATAGGCAAAAAACAGCAATTCTGGGCTGGGCCTCCGGTTAATATGTTAGTCCCAAAAATAATATAAAAGTGGAAAATAAAGCCCATTATAGTCCAAAACAATAGATAAAGTAGCATGGAGCAATCAAAAATTATAGATACGTTGGAGCGATCGGGCATCCCAAGCTTAATTCCTGCTCGTCCTCGAGTAGGTAAATGACAAAAAGAGAATTTTTGATGCGGAGTGATACTTTGGCATAATTTCAATGTAAATCTTCTTAATTGTGATATGAATATTCAGATCCGAAAGATTCAAGACAAAAGTTCATATTGACACAAAAATAATAATACTTCAAGCATACTAATCAAAATAATTATGTCATCTCAAAATAACATGGCCAAAGAAAGTTCATCCCTACAAAATCATATAGTTAGGCTATGCTTCATTTTCGTCACACAAAGATGTTCCCAACTTCTATACCCCCGATGACAAGCCAAGCAATTGTTTCATACTCAAATAATCTCAAACTTTTTCAACCTTCACGCAATACATGAGCGTGAGCCATGGATATAGCACTATGGGTGGAATAGAATATGATGATGGGGATTGTGTGGAGAAGACAAAAAAGGAGAAAGTCTCACGTTGACGAGGCTAATCAACGGGCTATGGAGATGCCCATCAATTGATGTCAACATGAGGAGTAGGGATTGCCATGCAACGGATGCACTAGAGCTAAGAATGCTCAACAAAAGAAAACTAGTGGGCGTGCATCCAACTTGCTTGCTCATGAAGACCTAGGGCATTTGAGGAAGCCCATCGTAGGAATATACAAGCCAAGTTCTATAATGAAAAATTCCCACTAGTATATGAAAGTGATAACATATGAGACTCACTATATGAAAAACATGGTGCTACTTTGAAGCACAATATATGAGACTCACTACATGAAGAACGAGGTGCTACTTTGAAGCACAAAATATGAGACTCGTTACATGAAGAACATGGTGCTACTTTGAAGCACAAGTGTGGAAAAAGAGATATTAGCATTGCCCTTTTCTTTTCTTTTTTTTTGGGCCTTTTTTTATTTTGGCCTTTCTCTCTCTCTCTCTCTCTCTCTCTCTCTCTCTCTCTCTCTCTTTTTATTTGGGCAATGCTCTAATAATGATGATCATCACACCTCTATTGATTACAGCATGAGGATTACAACTCGAAACTAGAACAAGGTATGACTCTATATGAATGCGTCCGGCGGTGTACTGGGATGGTGCAATGAATCAAGAGTGACATGTATGAAAAATAATGCATGGTGGCTTTGCCACAAATACGATGTCAACTACATGATCATGCAATCGCAATATGACAAAAGTAAAGTATGTCATGATAATGATGAACGGAACGGTGGAAAGTTGCATGGCAATATATCTCGGAATGGCTATGGAAATGCCATAATAGGTAGGTATGGTGGCTGTTTTGAGGAAGATATAAGGAGGTTTATGTGTGATAGAGCGTATCGTATCACAGGGTTTGGATGCACCGGCGAAGTTTGCGCCAACTCTCAATGTGAGAAAGGGCAATGTACGGTACCGAAGAGGCTAGCAATGGCGGAAAGGTAAGAGTGTGTGATCCATGGACTCAATATTAGTCAAAAGAACTCATATACTTATTGCAAAAATTTAGAAGTCATCAAAAATTCAAGTACTATGCGCATGCTCCTAGGGGGATAGATTGGTAGGAAAAGACCATCGCTCGTCCCCGACCGCCACTCATAAGGATGCACAAGCCAGGTACACTTCATGCTTCAAATTTGTTACACAACTTTAACCATACGTGCATGCTACGGGACTTACAAACTTCAACACAAGCATTTCTCGAATTCACAACTACTCAACCAGCATGACTTTGATATTATTACCTCCATATCTCAAAACAATTATCAAGCATCAAACTTATCTTAGTATTCAACGCACTCAAAAGAAAGTTTCACATATCTTGAACACCAAGTATATTAACATTAAGCAAATTACCATGCTATTAAAGACTCTCAAAATAATCTAAGTGAAGCATGAGAGATCAAGTTTCTTTAAAACAAATCCACCACCGTGCTCTAAAAGATCTAAGTGAAGCACTAGAGCAAAAATTATCACGCTCAAAAAGATATAAGTGAAGCACTATGAGCAAACTATCAAGCTCAAAAGATATAAGTGAAGCACATAGAGTATTCTATCAAATTATAATTCATATATGGCTCTCTCAAAAGGTGTGTACAGCAAGTATGATTGTGGTAAACTAGCAAGCAAAGATTCAAATAATACAAGACGCTCCAAGCAAAACACATATCATGTTGGTGAATAAAAATATAGCTCCAAGTAAATTACCGATGGAAGTGGATTTAAAGAGGGATGCCTTCAGGGCATCCCCAAGCTTTGACTTTTTGGTGTCCTTGGATTATCTTGGGGGTGCCATGGGCATCCCCAAGCTTAGGCTCTTGCCACTCCTTGTTCCATAATCCATCAAAAGAATTCACCCAAAACTTGAAAACTTCACAACACAAAACTCAATAGAAATCTCGTGAGCTCCGTTAGAGAAAGAAAACAAAAGACTACTTTAAGGTACTGTAATGAACTCATTCTTTATTTATATTGGTGTTAAACCTACTGTATTCCAACTTCTCTATGGACTAAACTATTTTACTAGCCATAGATTCATCAAAATAAGCAAACAACATACGCAAAACAGAATATGTCAAAAACAGAACAGTCCGTAGTAATCTGTAACTAACGCAAACTTATGGAACCCAAAAAATTCTACCAAAATTAGACGACCTGTACAATTTGTTTATTGATCAGAAGCAATTGGAATTACTATTTTATCACGTTCTGGTGATTTTTAACAATTCGGGCACTGAGCACAAAGATTCTGGAAATTACAGCAAGATCAAATAACTATCATCTAAGAAGATCCAATAGGTCCAACTTGGCACAAACACTAATTAAAAGATAAAATCACATCTAAACAGAGTCTAGATGGATTATTTTATTCCTAAACAGAACCAAAAACAAAAACACAAAATAAAATTGGGTTGCCTCCCAACAAGCGCTATCGTTTAACGCCCCTAGCTAGGCATAAAAACAAGGATAGATCTAGGTATTGCCATCTCTAATTTTCAATTTTTTAGCGGAGTCATGCTCAAATCCGGGGGGTTCTTCCCTCTTCCCGTCATACTCGGAAATTTTTAGATCTAAAGAATCCAACCGTTTATTGCAAAGAGTAATCAACATATTCATACGGTTAAGATTTCCGCTAATATTTTTAAGAGCCTCAAGAGACTTTTGTAAAAAATTTGTTACTTCGCAAATCTTCTCAAACACTTGGGTTTCTTCCTGGGTAGGATGAGATCCTCCCTTTTGGGGTGGTGTTCCCACTATTCCCTCTATAATCTCATGTGCAATACCGGGATCAATATTAATGAACTTTCCCTTGGCCATGCAATCCAAGAGTTGTCTATGCGTCATGTTTAAACCAACATAAAAATTGCGAAGAAGAATTCTAAAGTTCACCTCTAGGGTGCACTTACGATAAGATTCCATCATCCTATACCAAGCATCTTTTAAGTTTTCTCCTTGCCTTTGCTTGAAGTGAAGAACTTCATACTCGGGAGACATAGGAGCGGATAAGGAATTCGACATAACGGCAAGCAAGCAAACTAACACACGAGCAAACAAAAGGCAAAGGGAAAAAGAGGAGGAGATTGGGAAAGAGAGGGCGAATAAAATGGCAAAGGTGAAGTGGGGGAGAGGAAAACGAGCGGCAAATGGCAAATAATGTAATGCGAGAGATAGGGATTGTGATGGGTACTTGGTATGTTGACTTTTGCGTAAGCCTCCCCGGCAACGGCGCCAAAAATCCTTCTTGCTACGTCTCGAGCTTGCGTTGGATTTCCCCGAAGAGGAGAGGATGATGCAGCACAGAAGCGTAAGTATTTCCCTCAGTTTTTGAGAACCAAGGTATCAATCCAGTAGGAGACCACGCGCAAGTCCCTCGTACCTGCACAAAACGATAGCTACTCGCAACCAATGCTTAGGGGTTGTCAATCCCTTCACGGTCACTTACGAGAGTGAGATCTGATAGAGATAATATTTTTGGTATAAAGATGCAAAGTAAAAAGTAAAAGCAAATCAAGTAAATAAAGTGATGGAGATTGATATGATGAGAATAGACCCGGGGGCCATAGGTTTCACTAGTGGCTTCTCTCAAGAGCATAAATATTCTACGGTGGGTGAACAAATTACTGTTGAGCAATTGACAGAATTGAGCATAGTTATGAGGTTATCCAGGCAATGATCATGTATATAGGCATCACGTATGAGACAAGTAGACCGAAACAATTCTGCATCTACTACTATTACTCCACTCATCGACCGCTATCCAGCATGCATCTAGAGTATTAAGTTAAAAACAGAGTAACGCCTTAAGCAAGATGACATGATGTAGAGGAATAAATTCATGCAATATGATAAATACCCCATCTTGTTATCCTCGATGGCAACAATACAATACGTGCCTTGCAACCCTTTCATCCTTTGGGTAAGGTCACCGCAAGATTGAACCCAAAGCTAAGCACTTCTCCCATTGCAAGAACTACCAATCTAGTTGGCCAAACCAAATGGATAATTCGAAGAGACTTGCAAAGATAACTTAATCATACATAAAAGAATTCAGAGAAGAATCAAATATTTTCCATAGATAAGCTGGATCATAAACCCACAATTCATCGGTCTCAACAAACACACCGCAAAAAGAAGATTACATCGAATAGATCTCCACGAGAGAGGGGGAGAACATTGTATTGAGATCCAAAAAGAGAGAAGAAGCCATCTAGCTACTAACTATGGACCCGAAGGTCTGAAGTAAACTACTCACACTTCATCGGAGGGGCTATGGTGATGATGTAGAAGCCCTCCATGGTAGATGCCCCCTCGGAGCTTCGGAACAGGCCCCAAGATGGGATCTCGTGGATACAGGAAGGTGCGGCGGTGGAATTAGGTTTTGGCTCCGTCCCGATCTGTTGGAAGTGCGAGGTATATATAGGGGAAGGATGCGTCGGTGGGCGTCGGGGCCCACGAGGTAGGAGGCGCGCCTAGGGGGGAGGGGCGCGCCCCCCACCCTCGTGACCGCCTCTGGCACTCCTTGGAGTAGGGTCCAAGTCTCTTGGATCACGTTCGGTGAGAAAATCACGTTTCCGAAGGTTTCATTCCGTTTGGACTCCGTTTGATATTTCGTTTCTTCGAAACACTGAAATAGGCAAAAAAAACATCAATTCTGGGCTGGGCCTCCGGTTAATAGGTTAGTCCCGAAAATAATATATAAGTGGAAAATAAAGCCCATTATAGTCCAAAACAATAGATAAAGTAGCATGGAGCAATCAAAAATTATAGATACGTTGGAGATGTATCAGTGGTGTGTGAGGTGAGTGCGCGAGAACCACATAACTAGGGAGATAGACGTTTTGGGGGCGACGTTTTGTGTGTATGGGAAATATACACTCTACATAGTGTGTGTGCTTGGGTAAGAGAGATAGCGGGAGACCTAGAGAGTGAGGGAAGAGATGTGTGCATGCCCGGGAGACAAAGTGATAGAGACCTATGTTGGGGTCCGGACTTTACAAGAGATAGGGGTGTTAATGTGCTCGTGTGTTGGTGTCTGGGGGAGAGAACGACTTCTCTATGTGTGTGTGTGTGTGTGTTGTGGTTGGGGGGTGACTTCAGATAAAGAGTGATGTGTCTATATTTGAGGGACTTTAGCATAACTGAGATATTGTGCACTCATGGTTGATCAATTTGTTTCACAGTTTGTACTATGAGATAATGATACTTTTGAACATGCGTGATATACCTTGATGTACAAGAATTACAAACCTAAGATTGGAATTTTGGAATTTGACTCCATCATTAGCTTTTGTAATTCATTTAAACGGAGGTACATTTTTTAAGCCGGAATTTCGTGATTTCAAATTCATATATCAAACCTAGAGATATACACATACGGGCATGTTCAAAGTTTATAATCATTCACTTTATTCATACACATACACATTTTTGCTTTTGTCATCATATTTAGGATAAACACATTTGGAATTTCATTTGAATTGGACCGTATGATGGTATTTGCTTGTAGTAGCTCAATGGTCCATATTTGAATTGAATGGACAATCTAAGTTTCGAGTTGGAGACATTGATTTTAAAAACTTGCACATTTTTTTGTGTGCAAAACAAACAAATTGTCGGCCATGATATCATAGTCGGCCGTACGAGAGCAGAATACTTATAATTTTAGACCCCAAAAGCTTTCAAACTTCCCGCTCACATCGAAATATCACGTGCCCGAAAGTTTAGCCCTGCGATATTCCTGTTTTACCCCTGCCACATGAACGGAAAAGGGCTGCTCTGGTAACTCCATTGTTTTCCCCTCTTGCCCCCAACATTCTTCCCCAGAGCCCCTCCCCTTCCCCTCCCCGACCCCCCAACCACGGCAAGCCGCCGAATCTAGTCCTCCGCCGCGCGGTGGACCTCACACCCCGCCGGATCTACCTTCCGCACCTTGGAACCCCCAACTGCCAACTCACCACTTCACCGGAGCCGCTTGGCCGATCGGCTTGTTCACCGCTCCAGATCTCCTTGACCGCCATCATGGTCCACCGCACCGGATCTGCTTAACGGCGCCTCGTCCACCACAGCGTAGGCCCTTCATCGACTCCCTAGTCCGCCCCTTCGCTGGCCCTTCATACAAGCCCTCGTCCTCGGCAACAGATCCGCCTCATCGAAAGCATCAGATAACGCGCCCGCCAAGCCTTCGCCCATCGTGACGGACCCGCTCCACGGACGCCATATTCAACTCCACCGGCCCTGCTTTACCGACGCCGCAGCCTCATCAGGTTATTTCGATTTGTACTCCTTCGGTTTTTCTCTTTATCGTGCAACTGTTCACTTACCACAGATGAGCTTTCTTGTATGTCGACAGGCGCCGCAACCATAGCACCGGAGCCACTTCAGCGACGGCGACAGCCAGCCCAAACTCAACCGCAACACGAGCACCATCGACGATCCTTAGCTATCAAGTATGACAACGATACCCATACGCCGCCGAGAATCATGTACTATCATCCAACGGCCGACGCCTACGTTCACTTTCCTAGCATAAGCACCGCACCTTTGAATTTCTTCAGGGCATCATTCAGTTTTTCATGAGACGCGTTATTCGCTTTTTGTAGGGCCATACTTACCGGCAAAGTGAACATGTTACATGTGCTAAATTACATACCAGTGCACATATAGTTAATATGCTTTAGTTTTGTTCTGATGCCACCTGTTGGTTCCATCAGACTGTTTAATGTCCACTATGCTTAATTACACATCAGCAAACTAGCATGTGGTTCCGCTGCTTTTTGTTCGTTTTACTCTACATTTTCTGATGCTAGCTATTACATCATTGCTCCGAGCCTCTATTCATTACTTGGTTGTGTGTTCTTGATCTTCCCAAGTTGCATGACTAATTTGATGCTTCTATTAATTATGGAGCTGCCAACCCCATCAAGCAAAATATTTGTTCTTTTGGGGCCGGCACCTCGAACAAGCATAAAAATAGAGGGAAGCAGATATATTGTCGTGTATGCACACACCCTTCTTTCATTAGTTTAGATGAACCATTGATGATCAATTCGGACCGGTGCATGCGATTAAAATTAATTTTACCTAAATAGATGGTGCAGAATAAACTACAACAACTAGATTTGCATCCACGGATGTTGATTGATATTTTCAAAGAACATTGCAACAGCAGCTAGGCTTCACAAACAACATATGGTAAGCCAATGTGTTTTAGTACATGTGAAATGTAATGCGAGTGGGCTGCTTTCTTGGCTTGTGCCCTCAACGTGTAATCCTACCGAATTACAAATAGTTCAGTTGTCTGCTTTGCTGTATTACTTGATTCGAATGCTTGTTTGTTGTTACGGTATACCTGAGTTGGCCAATATGTCAGCAGTGCCTGTTGTACTATCGTAAAGAAATGCATGCCTATTTCATTTGAGTCCTTAACTTTTCCTCTCAACTTCATCACAAGACTGTCTTCATAGTTTATATGAGGCCACACTATTAAGTGTTTTCTCAGATTATTTCAACTGCTTAGATGCCTTGGCAACTTAAATATAGCGGTTGTACACTCCCTTTCAACTAGGGATGTCAACTGGGTCCCGTTTAATCCCGATTAAAGTCCACTAGCGGTATGATAGTTCAGAAGAGTTTTTGTTTTTTGAGGAAAATGAACTAGGGAGGTAGCAAAAACTAACTAGATGGGACTGGCGGATGTCATTTATTTGCCACTTACATCCCTAGTTTCATCTTACCATTTTAATTTCTTTTCGGCTGATGCTGCTTCGAACCATTCAAATATAGTTTGCCATGCTCGGCAATAATTCGTTAGTCGTTTACCATGTAAGCTTACTACCTGGATCATACGATAACTATCTCTTACTTATGTCCAGCGGAAACCTTTCAGGATGCCGTTCACACTAGGACTCAATGTACAACCCCAGAATCTATTTGTGGAAGCAGTGCGCCATCCATGTTACCAGATGGTAGCTGTTCAGAGGCAACACCGCCGAAGAGCAGTCTGAGCATAGATATTATAGTGCTTGAGGCTCTACTAGAGGCAGAAAGGGATGGTGTGGCTGCCATGAATGAGGTAATCTTTATCTTGAGGCTGGAAATTACGGAATTAGCGGCACGCATTATGCAAGCAACCCAAGAATTGGAGGAAGTGAGAATATTGCATTTCAAGACGGAGGAGGTCCTGAATCCCGGTTCTTCTTTAGATACCAGTTGAAATTGTCACTATATTATTGTACTTGTATGTTGTGTCATGTCTCTGAATGGATTATGTTGCAAGACCCCCTATGTTGTCCGGAATTCCATGTTGTCCATGTGTTGTAATGATCCGAATTTTTTAGGCGAGGTAATCCTTAGTACTTGTATGATTGACATAAGGTGAACTGTTTTTCGTGTGAGCATATTGTATTGGATGAAATAACTGTTTGAATCAGAGTGTATCCAACCTACTGAATTCGAAGATCACGGCATTTCTAAATCATAATCATATATAAAGGTGGAATAAATCTTTGTTGTGGTGTTGAAGAAATAAATAACAAAACGTATAATTATCTGTGGATATTCGTAATCGAATACAAATTGGATTTGAATTTAGTTTGCGAGGTCCCAGGGCAAACGTGAATGCTAATTCTCCCAAGTTTTGAACGAAGCGGCTAAACACCCACTATAATTTGTGGGCTGCCCGAAGCAAGTGTTTGCGAGATGGGAATTACTGTCTACCTCTGACACTGAGTACATCCTTATCGACCGGATTTACACTGCTGTCGATAGGGGTAGACTAGTAACTTCAATCAGACATGACACGACGGCCTCTGAGCCCATTCAGACACGGTGGGCGCCAAACATGGGCGGCAAAACACATTTGATTCAAGCTCATCCGAAAGACATGTGTCTCTTCCTCCATTTCCCCATTCATACACGGTGGGCGGCAAAACAAACTCTCCTCGTCCGAAATCGATATAGGCTAATATTTTAAATAGGGGCAGATGTGTAACTTCCATCGACGTGACACAACCGCCCTACTGTCAACCCGTTCATACACCGTCGGCGCCAACCGTGGGCGGCAAAACACCCTCTCCTCACCCAAATAGTTACCGCAAATATTTGGGAGATGCGAGATTACCGTCCTATCCCCAACCGACGCGATGTCCGAATTTTAAACGGGGATAAGTTCAGAACTTTCCCCATTTTAGAGAAGCGTCCCAAAGTTTGAGATCCCCCTCCCTCCATTTCCCCATTCATACACCGTCGGCGGCACGACAACCTCCCCGATCGCGCCAGCCTCCTCCGTCCGCCACCCCATCCTCCACCTTGACGGAGCCGCTACCCCTACCCCGTCGTCCACTACAAGAGATGGACGTCTCTCATCCACGGCGCTGGACCAGGATCCTTTCATCGACTCCTCTCGCTTCATCGGCGCCGTCGTCCACCTTGTCATTGCCGCTCCTATGACCGCCTCGTCCACGGCAACAGGATATATCCCCCGACCCGGCCGTCTGCCGTCTAAAGACTTCTTTCCCGCCGCCGACAGCCATCGCACCCGCAGCACCCTCAACGATCAAGATAGGCCTACACGGCGCCGCAAGAGAGGTGGTACTCTTCCATATGTGCTAAGTTATTGATCTCACCCGAAAATAGATCGTAATTTGTTTACTGTACTTTTCTTGTCCGTACCAAATCGTAGTGGCTAGTTGAAAGCAAACATTGGTTGCGAAGTAGCTTTGTCTGGTTTGCACCTTCATATCCGCCATGGCACGGGCACTATACTCATAAAGCTTATGGTTTCCCCCCTTTATATTCACTACCATCATCGTAGGTGCTTCGTGTCGTGCTAGCACTGCTCGTCAAGACCTCAACCCAAAGCTTACGTGTTGAAATACGAATCTGATATGATGCTCATATCACTAAAACAGAGAACGTTTAATTGGTCACCTAATGTTCCTATATTCGTTTCAAAAGCATGTGCGCCACCCATGGTCCAGCTAGTTTCACTTTCCTGATTTTCTCTTGATGCTTAGGGTTTTCCCTTTTATCTACTCTACCATGATCTGCGTGAGGTGCTTTACGTCGATCTTGGCATTACTCCACCCTTCAAGCTAAACAACACAACACTCGAATTCAAAGCTTAGTTGTTCAAATATGATTGTGATATGATACCGATATTAGTTAACCGACACATTTAATTGGTTAGCTAAAGGTCCCACTTGAGTTTCCAAATGCATGTCGCGACATATAGAGAGACAACATAATTGCATTTGTTTGTCACTTGTTGACCGTACTTTCTTGTCCATACCAAATCTTAGTTGTTATTTCAAAGCAAACATCGGTTGCTAACTACCCTTTTGCGGTTTGCGCTTCAGATCTGCCATCCCACCGCCACGGTCAACTTTGTACTCATCATGCTTATGTTTTCCCCATTTTATGATGACCACAATAAGCCACGTGGTTCGTGGTCGTAATAGCACTTCTCCACCCATCGAGCTAAACAAGCTTAGTTGTACAAATTCATATCTGATATTATTGCTGATATTAGTAAAACTGAGAGATGTTTAATTGGTGAGCTAAATGTTCCTACTTTAGTTTCGAAATGCATGTGAGCCACATATGGAGAGACCGGAAAGAATAGTATTTCTCTGTGCGCTCTAGTTCATCATGGGTGGCCAACCGACATTGTATTGAAAGACTTATAATATCTTCAATCTGCTTGCTCTTCTACTCTTCTTTAAGATGATACTCTTCTCTTGCGGTCGACTGGTCAGGTCGAGTTGTTCTCCCTTAGTATATTTTGAATCTATCAGGTCAGGTCGACTTGTTCTTCTTTACTATATGTTGAAGCTATCATCTGCGAAGTGTCATCACTTCTGGAGCTCTCATATTTAGGGTAGTAGGCCACATTATATTAATGCACACAACAAATTACAGCATGCATGGCATCTTTTAAAAGAATTAAAGAGATAGCACAAAGGGGTTTACAGGGAGGCAGTATTGGATTAGAATCACTTCTGCATTACAAAGAAAATCTCACTTGTTTTTATGTTTTCATGCATGCCAGATATTGAACATTATCAAAATGAATATGAGAATGGGCGCACGAGAGGAATATTATGGAATGATCCACTGGCTTACAAACTTGGCATGGTGGAGGATGGCCTATCTTATTCACCCATCAAGGTGCTTGCTCTAGCTTTGCAAAGTTGTATTGGTCTCACATATTTTGCATCTGACCTCTTGCATTACTTCTACTTTGTTACACCATCTGCTTAGTTTAAGCATCATATATGATTATATGACATACCTATCCATTTTCTGTACCTATTACATGTGTCGTCACACTATCTTTTTCCAGTCAAATGTTGTTCTTTCGTAATAGATGTCCAAAAGGAAGAGGGTGAGTGCAGATCCTCAAGGAGTAGAAACTATGTATTTGGAAAAGGTAGTGATACCTGTTAAATCAGATAGATCAGCAGCCATAGAAAACACAGGCCCAACTGTACCACACTTTACCCCTACTCCAGTGGCCAAACCCCTATTAGAACTGCTGGGAGCCCAGCGTCATGTACAGTCTATGATATCAACTCAAAATTTGAACTCCAAAATTTCTACTTGTGCCTTACCTTCTCTCTTGTATGAAAACTAATTTCAGATGAATCTCCTTGCTCAAAGGATCATACGATCTCAAAACAATAATGGGCTCTGCATTGCTCTCGTCAGTACCTCTCTGCCTTTTGCCTTGTAACGATGTACTTAATTAATTGCTATTTGATTATGTATCATCAGTCTGCACCTGAGCTTCATTATCCTCTGTTTCTTCCAATATTATTTGATCTATATTTACTCTTTGCAAAATGTAGAATAATGGCAACGCTTATAAAGAATTTCCTTTGGGGAATTTAATGAATTATCCTTCCATCAACATGGAGAAGGGCTTTGTCCAGCCCGTGTGAACATGTAATGTAAGTTCATCCTTCTCAAGCCTTCAAACTTTGTTCTAGTATAGATTTGGATAGCCATCATTTCCTCCACTGATGTTTGCTTTGCTGTTTACATCTGATTGGATGTTTGCAACAACTACCGTTTCAAATTGTAGTTGTAAAACATGTTCCTTATCTTGAAACAGATCCATTTATTTGCTTATATAATTGTAAAACCTGTTACATGTCTCCTTGTTTCTCTTTCGTAGTCGTATCTCTTACGCCAGCAGAACTTGAGGGAAGATAGTGAGCCAAACCATCTTGTGGACAGTGAGATGACCCCAAGGTCCTGTCTTGATGAAGCAGTGAGTTGAAGCTACTCACGGCAGGTGTGAGACAACCTCTGTGCGATCATTGCCTCGATCGATTCGACTTCTTGATCTCAACTTAAAGCGGAAAGGCTTGCTTCAGCTCAGCTCCGACTTGAAGTCAAAGATGCAATGAAGATGTCAGAGGACTGCCGTCCGCACCATCAAGCCTTAAATCTAGTGTTGATGCATCTATCGTTGACACAACTGAGGTCTACTCAGCTTCTTCAGCTGTTTGGGGGGCCCTTCCTGGCCAGGCCTAATGCCTTCTGAAGTGCTCTCAGTTTTGTATATTATTTTGTCGGCGCGTTTATTTGCACTGGTGGCGAACTTTGATGCCCAGTGGATGTAATATGTGATAGCCGTGATAGCCTAGCGTAAGTTGCTTGCTTATTTATTTCCTTGTTGTCTTGTTTATTTGTTTGCTTGTAGTCATTGCGGTTCTTTTCCGCGGTTTGCTAGTGGCTGCAATAACCTATTTTTAAAACTAGGCTACAATAACCATGGGCTAATATTTCTTGTAGTGACCTTTGGGCCTCCTACGGGCCGTAGAAAGCGATGGGCCTTCTACGGGCCGTAGAAACAATGGGCCTTCTAAGGGCCGTAGAAACAATGGGCTTTCTACGGGCGTATCATCAATGGGCCTTATACGGGCAGTATGATAACATGGGCCAATAACAGGCCGCATTATGGTCGTAAACAGGCTAGAGTTGGAATCGTTCGTTCATGGGCCGACCATAACGAGCCATCAATAGGTCGTATTTCATGACGCTATGAAAATGGCCCAACGTATTAACAGACCACAAACGGGCCGACTGTAACCACGGGCGAATTTGGCCCACAAGCGAAAATAGCGAGAACGGGCCGTAAGTAAGCGAATCTTTGAAATGAGCCCAAGAATAAATGGGCTCGAGAAGGCGAAAGATAACATGGGCTGGAAGCGGCCTAACGGAATAACGGCAATGGGTATAAAGTGATACCTTCGTTCATTACGGGCGATTTCACCACGGGCCGTTAATGGGTGTAAAGTGATACTTCGTTCATTACGGGCGGTTTCACCACGGGCCGTTAATAGGCCAAGAGTTACATAGGGCCTCATATGGGCCGAAAGACGTCATGGGCCATACATGGGCGGCGAAAACGGCTGGAATCATATTGGGTGGCCCAGATGACGCTACTGGGCCTAATTCGGATAGGGCGTACCGGGCCTTGGGTTAGCGGGCTGTAAATGGGCTATATGCGAACAGGCCTTTAACAGGCTTTCCATGGGCCGGCCCGCCACATTTTGACCAAGTCAAACAGGCCGGCCTTTTCACCGGAATGGGCCTCTATTGGGCCGTGCCACGTGTCGCTATATCATAGGCGCCTTCGGTCCAATGAGCGGATGACATCTGTCCCAACGGTGAGCCGACACGTGTTTGCTCCAGCCAATGATGATTTTACACGTGGAAAATCCCCATTGGTCGGGGCTGTTAACTGGTTATCGGATCCAAAACCCGACCCGATAGCTTAATGGCATTCCGTTACGGTGGATGCCACGTGTTGGTCACCCTTGACGAAAGCACTTCTGTGACGCGCGATTTATTGTCATGGAAGTGGACACTTCCGTGATGATAATTTTGGTAATGTCATGGAACACTTCTACGACAGCACAGGTATGACTATCTTGATTTTGTCATAAATTTGTCATGGATGTACATGCATGACAAAAAACGCGACCTACTGTGACAAACACGTATTATCACGGAAGTGTATTTTTTTTGTAGTGCATCATATTAATCTCCCAACAACTAGCTATTTCTGGCGTCGTTTATTTTGCTTTCTTTACTTTTAGTCTTTATCATAAAAATACCAAAAATATTATCTTATCATATCTATCAGATCTCACTCTCGTAAGTCACCGTGAAGGGATTGACAACCCCTTTATCGCGTTGGTTGCGAGGTTCTTATTTGTTTGTGTAGGTGCGAGGGACTTGAGCGTGGTCTCCTACTAAATTGATACCTTGGTTCTCAAAAACTAAGGGAAATACTTATGCTACTTTAACCCTTTCTTCTTTAAGGGAAAAACCAACGCAGTGCTCAAGAGGTAGCAAGCGTCCTCGCGCATCTTCAGCCACTTTCTTCACTTCGACCACGACTTCGACTTCGAGGCCGTGACAGCCCCCGTGCCCAAGGTGATTCAAGGCACCTTGGGAGACTGGGTGGAGGACCACGTGGATGACCTGATGGCGGAGTTCACTCCCATAGGTGGCGAAGGCCAGCCTGAGGTCAAGGGGCGCGAGGCTGACAGCGGTGATGGCGACAACAGTGATGGCAACTACACGTCTCCCTAGGTTGTATTTTTCCTGTTCACATGTCAAGGTTTTGAACATGACCCCGCGGGGATGTAAAAGTATTTTGGGAGAAATCCCCTTGTGATGCATGTATGAAGTAACAATATGCTCCCTTAGGCCGCCTTCCCTTTGTTTACTATGCGCCTGCGGCCCGTGGGTAGGGGTAGCTCGTTAATGTTACGCCGGGTCGCGATGCCCGGGCAGGACCAGGAGTCGGGTGTTCGCCAAGGACTTTGGGCAACGTTCGCCTGCTGGCTCGCCCGAGAGCGTCGCGCGAGCACTCAGCCACCGGGACCTTCATGAGGTGTGCGTAGAGGCAGGCCCACGACAGAACAACCTTGTTTGGGCTGACTTTAACACAGGCACCATCTCAGCCCCCGCTCGCAAGATGGTCGGGGGGCGGGCGAGCAGGCAGCCATTGCTGCTCTTCGGAAAAAAACTCATGGAACAAAAAATGCTGCAGAAAAGAAACCCTATCCCCTTGCGAATAAAGAATCGTGAACTTCAAATTTCATTTCGAGAAATGGCAAATCTGGCTACAAAAGAGGGCAAAAAACGGCTGCGTCTGACGCCTATACTTGTCTTCCCACGAGCATGGAGCATGGGGCCTCCACTTTTGCGTGGGCGTAGTCATTGTTCAATCGTGTTGTCTGCTAATGCGGAGCATGGGGCTTCCACTTGGGCGTGGGCATAGTCGCTATTCGACTGTGTCGTTCGCCAGCGCGGAGCATGGGGCTTTCCACTTGGGCGTGGGTGGGAGCCACCATGAGGCCGAGGGGCGGCGCTCAGGGAGACTCCAGGGCATGTACAACCCCACTCATTATTAGTGAGAGTGTCACGGGTAGAGCTTGGGGACCCCACCATCCGTCTTCGGGCGTACGACGCCGGGCCTAGAGACGCGAGCAGACTTGAACGGGCCCTCCCCCCTGGGCGAGAGCCTATGGAGGTCCTCCCTGAAGAGGACCCACCTCAGGACAGGGTCTACGACTTCAAGGGTCCAAAGGCGGATGTTGCAGAAATGGCAGGGCCGCAGCGCCTGACGGCACCTCGCGTCACGGGGCGAGGCTTGGCGACGGCCCTCCCCCCCGAGCACGAGATCTGTTCCCCGTGAGGCATCCTGACACGACTCGTCAAATGCCAAGGCTCGCGGGGGACGATGTTTCACCTCTCACGGGAGGACCACCTCAGCCCCGTAGACTAGGAAGAACGGGGTCTCGCCGGTGGGCTTTCTCACAGTGGTGTGGATGAACCACAGCACGGACTGAAACTCGCCGCGCCAACCCCTACCACATGCCTCCAGCTTCTTCTTGAATATCCTTGGCTTGAGGCCCATCTGGACCCCCGCGTAGGCGCACTTGGTTTGGTTTTTGCTCTATGGGTGCGCCATCGATGTGTGATCCACCTGCGCTCCAAGGTTAACACAATACGTTCTGAAGAGATGGGTTGTAACGGGGGATCGTCGTTGTTAATGATGCGTTTGGGGGCGCTGGATTGGCTCACGAGGGACCCTGGTCTCATGAGGCCTTGACAGTCTTCACGACCGAGCCGGCGGGGATGGTGCGCGTGGGTCTTACTTCTACCCATTTTGCGAACTTGTTCATCGGCGACACACGTGTAGTGGTGGCGCCATGCCCGCTGGTGTTATCACCTGCTTCCTTGCCCATGCGCTTATGACTAAAATCAGCCTCCGGGTTCCTTCGCCTTGTCGACCGCCATTGCCACCGCCAGATCATGCCAGCCAGGAGGTGGCCCGTCGTGGCGCCTCCCGCGGAGGGCCACTTACCCCGACTGAAATCCGGTGGAGCACCTCTCAGGCTGGAGGGGGCATCCCGTCTGCAACCTCGTCGTGGCGGGGCTCCCCAGGTCCTCCCCGGAAAGACGAGCAAACGCAACACCGGCAAGCACGGACCCGAGGCGGTGGCCGAGACACAGGTGGGGCCGAAAAGGTTCCAGGCCCCCACAAGCGGTGTCTAGCAGCTCGGTGACCCTACTAAGCCAAGCGTCATAGTCACCACCGGTAGGACGGTAGCGCAACAATTCACATGCCACAAGGAGTGCGACCGGCGCGTCTATCAGCCCACGATGAGTGCGGGGGAACAACGTCGCGGCGGGGCCGAAGGACGACGTGGCAGTGCAACCGTTGCGCTGCGCGAAGAGTGGTGTTGATGGGTTCTGCCGCCTCTGAGGGGCAGCGCCAGTGGCCGCGTTAGCCATGGGAGGAACAGTGTAACGAGGAGTACCACGGTTGAGGGGTGCCGCCTGGGCGATGCGAGCAGCCCAACGCTTAGCGTGAGCTTGGTGAGCTTTCGCCATGAACGCGGTGGACCGAGAACGGAGCGTGGTTGGTGAAGAAATGGAGATCCAACACACCCCTACCTGGCACGCAAAATGTCGGATTAAGGGCTCCACAGACCCAAGAAGCTTCGAACTCTGGGGCATGAACGGAGGATCCTGTTTCACAACGGCGCTAGCTCGCCATACCCATGGCCTGATGTAGGACCGAAAGTATGTCTAGAGGGGGGGTGATTAGACTACTTGACCAAATAAAAATCTAGCCTTTTCCCAATTTTAAGTTTTGGCAGATTTTAGCAACTTAGAACAAGTCAAGCAATCAACCTACACATGCAAGTCTAAGAGTATAGCAGCGGAATGTAAAACATTGCATATGAAGGTAAAGGGAGGAGTTTGGAGGGAGCAAACGTAATGTAGACGCGGAGATTTTTTCCGTGGTTCTGATAGGTGGTGTTATCGTACATCCACATTGACGAAGACTTCAACCCACAAAGGGCAACGGTTGCGCGAGTCCACGGAGGGCTCCACCCACGAAGGGTCCACAAAGAAGCAACCTTGTCAATCCCACCATGGCCATCGCCCACGAAGGACTGGCCTCACTAGGGTAGATCTTCACGAAGTAGGCGATCTCCTTGCCCGTACAAACTCCTTGGTTCAACTCCACAATCTTGTCGGAGGCTCCCAAGTGACACCTAACCAATCTAGGAGACACCACTCTCCAAAAGGTAATAGATGGTGTGTTGATGATGAACTCCTTGCTCTTGTGCTTCAAATGATAGTCTTCCCAACACTCAACTCTCTCTCTCTCTCACACACAGATTTGGATTTGGTGGAAAGGTGATTTGAGTGGAAAGCAACTTGGGGAAGGCTAGAGATCAAGATTCTTGTGGTTGGAATGGAATATCATGGTCTCAACACATGAGTAGGTGGTTCTCTCTCAGAAAATGTATGCTGGAAGTGTAGGCACGTTCTGATGGCTCTCTCCACGGATGAAGATTGGGTGGAGGGGTATATATAGCCTCCACACAAAATCTAACTGTTACACACAATTTACCAAACTCGATGGGACCGAACCAGAAAACTCGGTCAGACCGATTTAGTTCAAAATGTGAACGTTAGGCTTTTCGGTGGGACCGACATGTCAACTCAGTGGGACTGATTTCATTAGGGTTAGGGCATAACGTAATCTCGGTGAGACCGATCACATAAACTCGGTAGGACCAATTTCTGTAATAGGCAAATAGAGAGTTGGTCAGGCAAACTCGGTGGGACTGATTCGCTCATTTCGGTGAAACCTGAGCATTACGAAAGGGAAACAGAGAGTTTGCATTGCGAACTCGGCGGGACCAATCGCTCATCTCGGTTGGACCGAAACGTTACAAAGGTAAATAGAGAGTTTGCAATCCCATCTCGGTGAGACCGAGATCCCTATCGGTGAGACAGAAGTGACTAGGGTTTCTGGCAGTGGCTATGTCAAATGAACTCGGTGGCACCGGATAGACCAAATCAGTAGGGCCGAGTTTGACTTTTGGTTTGGGACATATGTGGATATGAGAAAGTGGTTGAGGGATTTTGGAGTATATCACTAAGCATTTTGATCAAGCAATCCATTAAGCAACACCTCATCCCATTTTAATAGTATTGGATTTTCCTATGGACTCAATGTGATCTTGGATCACTAAAATGAAAATGTAGAGTCTTGAGCTTAAGCCAATAAGAGTCCTTAGCATTTTGAGGGGTCCACATTCCTAATCCATGCCATGCCAATCATTAAACTTTCTGAAATGATCATCTTGAAATAGCATTAGTTCAATGAGCTATAAGTTGTTACTAATTACCAAAACCACCCAGGGATAGTTGGACTTTCACCAGATCTTGCCAAGTGCGCTGGATCAGGAGGAAGGAATGAACTCAGAGATTTACCCAGGTTTGGGTCACCTTGGGTGTAAAACCCTACTCCTGCTTTTGGTGGATTGGCCTAACGAGGAGGTAGATGATGAACTAGTACAGTTTCCATAGCCATTCCAAGATATATTGCCATGCAACTTTCCACCGTTCCGTTTATTATGACACGCTCCATCAATGTCATATTGCTTTGCATGATCATGTAGTTGACATCTTATTTGTGGCAAAGCCACCGTTCATCATTTTTTATACATGTTGCTCTTGACTCATTGCACATCCCGGTACACCGCCGGAGACATTCACATAGAGTCATATTTTTGTTCTAGTATCGAGGTGTAAGTAAATAGAAGTATGATGATCTTCATTATTAGAGCATTGTCCCATGTGAGGAAATAAAAAAAAGGGAGAGAAAGGCCAAATAAAAAAAAGAGAAGGCCCAACAAAAAGAGAAAAGAAAAAAAGAAAAAAAGAGAGAAAAAGAGATAAGGGACAATGTTACTATCCTTTTGCCACACTTGTGCTTCAAAGTAGCACCATGATCTTCATGATAGAGAGTCTCCTATGATATCACTTTCATATACTAGTGGGAATTTTTCATTATAGAACTTGTCTTGTATATCCCAACGATGGGCTTCCTCAAAACGCCCTAGGTCTTCACGAGCAAGCAAGTTGGATGCACACCCACTTAGTTTTCTTTTTTAGCCTTCATAAACTTATAGCTCTAGTGCATCCGTTGCATGGAAATCCCTACTCACTCACATTGATATCTATTAATGGGCATCTCCATAGCCCGCTGATACGCCTAGTTGATGTGAGACTATCTCCTTCTTTTTGTCTTCTCCACAACCATCGTCTATTCCACCTATAGTGTTATGTCCATGGCTCACGCTCATGTATTGCGTGAAATTTGAAGAAGTTTGAGAACGTCAAAAGTATGAAACAATTGCTTGGCTTGTCATCGGGGTTGTGCATGATTTGAATATTTTGTGTGATGAAGATGGAGCATAGCCAGACTATATGATTTTGTAGGGACAAACTTTCTTTGGCCATGTTATTTTGAGAAGACATAATTATTTTGTTAGTATGCTTGAAGTATTATTGTTTTTATGTCAATATTAAAATTTTGTTTTGAATCTTACGGATCTGAACATTCATGCCACAATTAAGAGAATTACATGAATAAATATGTTAGGTAGCATTCCACATCAAAATTTCTGTTTTTATCATTTACCTACTCGAGGACGAGCATGAATTAAGCTTGGGGATGCTTGATACGTCTCCAACGTATTTATCTGTTTTGGATGTTTTATATGCATTAATATGCTATTTTATAGGATTTTTGGGACTAACTTATTAACCTACAGTGCGAGTTCATGTTTTTTCCTTGTTTTAGAGTTTCGCAGAAAAGGAATACCAAACGGAGTCCAAACAGAATAAAACTTTCGTGATGATTTTTCTTGGACCAGAAGACACCCAGGAATACTTTGGCCATGTTATTTTGAGAAGACATGATTGCTTTGTTAGTATGCTTGAAGTATTATTGTTTTCATGTCAATATTAAACTTTTGTTTTGAATCTTATGGATCTGAATATTCTTGCCGCAATAAAGAAGATTACATTGATAAATATGTTAGGTAGCATTCCACATCAAAAATTCTGTTTTTGTCATTTACCTACTTGAGGATGAGCAGGAATTAAGCTTGGGGATGTTTGATACGTCTCCAACGTATCTATAATTTTTTATTGTTCCATGCTATTATATTATCCATCTAGGATGTTTTATATGCATTTATATGCTTTTTATATGATTTTTGGGACTAAACTATTAACCTAGAGCCCAGTGCCAGTTTCTGTTTTTTCCTTGTTTTTGAGTTTTGCATAAAAGGAATACCAAACGGAGTCCAATTGACGTGCCATTTTTTGATGTTTTTTTATGGACAAAAAGAAGCCCACAGAGTGAAAGAGTTGGGCCAGAAGAGTCCCGGGCCGTCCACGAGGGTGGGGGGCGCGCCGCCCTATCTCGTGGACGACTCAGAGACCCCCCTTGACGTGAGACCTATGCCAAAAATCCCTATAAATATAGAAACCTCCAGAAAATAACCTAGATCGGGAGTTCCGCCGCCGCAAGCCTCTATAGCCACCAAAAACCAATCGGGACCCTGTTCTGGCACCCTGCCGGAGGGGGGAACCCTCACCGGTGGCCATCTTCATCATCCCGGCGCTCTCCATGACGAGGAGGGAGTAGTTCACCCTCGGGGCTGAGGGTATGTACCAGTAGCTATGTGTTTGATCTCTCTCTCTCTCTCGTGTTCTTGATTTGGCACGATCTTAATGTATCGCGAGCTTTGCTATTATAGTTGGATCTTATGATGTTTCTACCCCTCTACTCTCTTGTAATGGATTGAGTTTTCCCTTTGAAGTTATCTTATAGGATTGAGTCTTTAAGGATTTGAGAACACTTGATGTATGTCTTGCATGTGGTTATCTGTGGTGACAATGGGATATCACGTGATCTACTTGATGTATATTTTGGTGATCAACTTGCGGGTTCAGTGACCTTGTGAACTTATGCATAGGGGTTGGCACACGTTTTTGTCTTGACTCTCCGGTAGAAACTTTGGGGCACTCTTTGAAGTTCTTTGTGTTGGTTGAATAGATGAATCTGAGATTGTGTGATGCATATCATATAATCATACCCATGGATACTTGAGGTGACATTGGAGTATCTAGATGACATTAGGGTTTTGGTTTATTTGTGTCTTAAGGTGTTATTCTAGTACGAACTCTAGGATAGATCAAACCGAAAGAATAGCTTCGTGTTATTTTACTACGGACTCTCGAATAGATCGATCAGAAAGGATAACTTTGAGGTGGTTTCGTACCCTACAATAATCTCTTCATTTGTTCTCCGCTATTAGTGACTTTGGAGTGACTCTTTGCTGCATGTTGAGGGATAGTTATATGATCCAATTATGTTATTATTGTTGAGAGAACTCGAACTAGTGAAAGTATGAACCCTAGGCCTTGTTTCAACGCATTGCAATACCATTTGTGCTCACTTTTATCATTAGTTACCTCGCTGTTTTTATAATTTCAGATTACAAAAACCTATATCTACTATCCATATTGCACTTGTATTACCATCTCTTCGCCGAACTAGTGCACCTATACAATTTACCATTGTATTGGGTGTGTTGGGGACACTGCTACCTCTTGAGAACTGCGTTGGTTTTCCCTTGAAGAGTAAAGGGTGATGCAGCAAAGTAGCGTAAGTATTTCCCTCAGTTTTTGAGAACCAAGGTATCAATCCAGTAGGAGACTACATGCAAGTCGCCTCGTACCTACACAAACAAATAAGAACCTTGCAACCAACACGATAAAGGGGCTGTCAATCCCTTCATGGCCACTTGCAAAAGTGAGATCTGATAGAGATAATAAGATAAATATTTTTGGTATTTTTATGATATAGATTGAAAAGTAAAGATTGCAAAATAAAATAGACTGGAAACTTATATGATGGAAAATAGACCCGGGGGCCATAGGTTTCACTAGTGGCTTGTCTCAAGATAGCATAAGTATTACGGTGGGTGAACAAATTACTGTCGACCAATTGATATAAAAGTGCATAGTTATGAGAATATCTAGGCATGATCATGTATATAGGCATCACGTCCGCGACAAGTAGACCGAAACAATTCTGCATCTACTACTATTACTCCACACATCGACCGCTATCCAGCATGTATCTAGAGTATTAAGTTCATAAGAACAGAGTAACGCATTAGGCAAGATGACATGATGTAGAGGGACACTACTAGGGAAAACCCTAGTAGTAGCGCGGGTTTAATGCCCACTAGTAGCACGGGCAGCCGCGCTACTAATAAGGCGCTACAGCTATTACTTAGCAAGATGGCAGCGACACGACCGCCATCTTGCTAAGACACATAGCCGCAGCGCTTGTTCTCTCCCGCGCTGCTGCCAATCTAGCTAGTAGCAGCGTGTTTACTATCCATCGCTACTAGTATTCTTTTTTTCATTTTTTTTTATTTTAGTGTATTCATACGCCGTTATACAAATTTTGGTACAATACCAATTATGAGGTTTATATAATTATGTCCATAACATTGTGTCAAATGAAGGTGGATTAGGTTCAAGTGGAGGCAATATGTGGTGCATGTCAAAAGTATACTACTAATCCAAACTTGATCTAGTTTGGACTAGTAGTACTTTCGATGTGCACCACATGTTGCCTCCACTTGAATCTAATCTGCCAGCACAAGCTATTTAATCATCATCATAGTCATTACCACCAACAATATTTATTTAATCACCATAGTCATAGTGTAGCACATCATCATCTTCAAACTCATTCTAGCTAGCTAATCACCACCAACACTATCTGCGGTAGCTATCTAATCACCACCAACACTAGCTAATAATAATCATCATAGTCATTACCACCAACACTAGCTATTTAATCATCACAGTCATAGTGTAGCACATCATCATCTTCAAACTCATTTCTAGCTAGCTAATCACTCCTGCTGCTCTCTCTCAGGTAAAATAACATAAAACATGTGTAGCACTCCTCCTTCATCAAGTTGGAGCATGCAGATGAACCTGTCTCCTAATCATGGGCTGCACTTCCGATTGCTGCCCCCTAGTACTTCTCTGCGCTTGTTCACAATTCTGCTCCAGTCTTTCACTATTAAGCATTCCTCGCTATTAGAAATCCTGAATACACTAAAGTGCATTGTAGGATATCTTGGCCGTAAGCTAACAATATTTATGGTACTTTTAGTCTCGATCCAATCGGGCACAACATTCATCGGGAGTCCCTGTTGAAGAACATCGTATAGTAACATACTTAGCAATGAAGTTTAGCTTAAAAAATAATGTATGCAAAAGATGCACTGAGGACAAATAGTAAAAATCTTACCATCCTCCCTAAATTGATGTGACCGTAGTTCAGTACGAACACTATTGGTCGCACGTTTTGAGTACTAACATTTCTAAGTGCAGGAAGAAAATTTGTCTTGACAGTATGAAGATCCTCAAGCCATGAAACATAATGACTTATCTCCTCATAGTTTAGTTCAGCCCCGGGACAGTAGTAGGTCCTGTCTACCAAGCGCTGGACATGTTTGCTTGAACGGAAATAAGCTGACAATAGAAATTAGTTGTCAACTATTTTTGAATAAACAATATCAAAGACATAAATATGGTTGAGAAACTCACATAATGGTATAATCGAGGCGTCGCACATCGACCAGATGTCGATATTACCTTCAATATCATCTTCCGGACGAATATCAAAGGTGATAACCATATCAGGCTCAAATGCATAAGTCTTGCATAGTGCTTGCCAAGTTCTGCATCCAAAACAGGAGTAGTCGTCTGCGTTGTATAATTTTGCGTGGAAAATACAACCATGCTCGGTCTTCAAGTAAACTCTCTTTACCTCCATAGTACAACTGAAACCTATCTTATCCAAGACAAAAACTCTTGCATGGCAGGGGATACGCTAGTAGAATAGTAAAAAAAACTATAAGTTGAAGCAAATGAAGCAGATGTCATGCTTAATTATGAAAAAAGACTTGTCGTTGTGACTTCATCAGATACACTTCAAGTTCTCGTCGACTTGATCTTCAAGCGCCTATCATCATCTAGGAAGATTCCGTCGCATTGCAAGTCGCGCTCGTCTTCGCAGATTTGCAAATACCAAATCCTTTTCGTAAATCGCCGACATTTCCTATGTTCATAGTCGAAACATTAATTGAAAATCGATCGAAGACAACTACCAGGATACTCAACACACAAATTGGGCACTCGATATTTCCTACATATTACGGCACTAGTCATGCCAAAATTCACGGAAAAATCCGGCATGACCTTTGCTAAAAATAGGACATATCGGCGCTGAAATTTGCCGAACGGAAATGAATCAACACTCCGCAAAACATAGGCCACTCGGAGGTGTAACCTGCAAACATGACCGGCCACTTGGGCAAGCACATATCCTATTTGAGCAACACAAGATATACATTTCAAAATATCTTATAGGACTCATATTGACATGAGCACTCAATAAGCAAAATCAAATCGTAAAATAAATAAGTATTCAAATTAGCATGCATTCAATAAGCAAAAGTAAATCATCTCATGCGTCCGTACATCAACGAATATTATCACTAATACATCCCGAATAGTATCATACATATAACATCACTAATACAACTAAAAACCTAGCGCATGATGGGTATCGGCGCGGGCGGTGGACACCCAAAGAGAAGGAACCATCACAGGATCATAGCTCCAGTGAGATCCCTCGAGAACCTGCAAGGTATTGGAGAACCTGCGCTCCAACGCAAACAAGTAGCGACGGACGTGCGCATCCTCCTCGCTGACACAGTGACGTACCACCTCCGCAGGGTCCTCAAGCCTCTGCACCGTCACTGGCCCACGCGACCGCCACCGAAGAAGGTTCTGGTCAACGATGGGATGGCTCCTCACCAAGCTGCGCCCCCCGGTAGGTAGCGCCTCCCAGTACCAGCCCGGCAGAGCCCAGTCCCGGACATGGCCCATCTGGTCAAGCAGGTGTCCTCCGCCGAGTCGACGACGACGATGCGGTATAGGCATCGTTGACGTCGATGCGGGAAAAATTGCTTTAACTAAAAAAATAACAACAAGTTCTTACTAACTAGTTCTATCAATTCAACTAGTTCTTACTAAAAATAAACTTACTATAAATAAAAATAAACTAGTACCTAATTAGTACCTAGTTCTTACTAACTAATTAGTACCTAAGAACTACTGCCCTAATTACCATCTAATTCGATGAACCTAGGGGTGGAAAGTGGTAGCGGATATTCCAATTATCCAACTTAAAAGTGAAATAAGTGGTCAAATTTTACTCGTTTTATTATGCATTACAATAGTGTTTATTCATCATCTAAGAAAACATCCGAGCCGCATCTGTATCCGATAACATCTGCATCCGATTCATTTCCACCCATAGATGAACCCTAACTAATTTGATGCAACTTAAATTTGAAGAACCCTAGCTAGGCAGAGGTAGGGAGTGCTCTGTGAGGAGGGCAAGCGGCGCCGAGGTCGGGTCGGGCTCGGGGCCTTGGCGGAGGGGCGCCGAGGTCGGGTCGGGGCGGCCGAGGTCGGGTTGGGGGCGGCGTCGAATCCAGGATCGGGGGTGGCGTCGAGGGTGTGCGGAGGGTGACGAGAGAGCGCGTGGCGGCCGACGGGCGACGGCGGCGGCGACAGCGGAGGAGTTGGATTTGGGGGAAGTGGCTGTAGGGAAGAATGACCGTGCGGTTAGGTCAGAAGTAGCGATGGCAGCGTTCTCTGTGAAGTGCGCGCTGCTAAGCTAGCTTCTGCGTTTTCCTCGTCACGCCTCTCTGTTATTCCTTTCTCTTCCCCCCTTTTTCATTTATTTTTCTTCACATTTTTTTCCTTCCACCTTTTTCTATTTCTTTCATTTTCATTTACTTTTCTTTTTGTTTTCCATTTAATTTTATTTCCTTTAGCAGAAGCGCATTTCAAAACGCGCTGCTACAAAGCAAGTAGCGGTAGCGCGGTTCTACGTAGATCGCTACTACTATGTGTAGCCTATCGGCTAAGCCGTGGGAATTTTAGTAGTAGCGCTTTTATCTTCAGGCGCGCTGCTGCTACAATTGTATCTGTAGCGCAGTTTACACCAGCGCGCTACTGCTACTTAGCACCAACGTGCTTTTTTAACACGCGCTACAGCTAAAGTTCTGTGTATAAGGTTATCCCTAGTAGTGGGATAAACTCAAGTAATATGACATAAACCGCATCTTTTAATCCTCGATGGCAACAATACAATACGTGCCTTGCCGCCCCTGCTGTCACTGGGAAAGGACACCGCAAGATTGAACCCAAAGCTAAGCACTTCTCCCATTGCAAGAAAGATCAATCTAGTAGGCCAAACCAAACTGATAATTCGAAGAGACTTGCAAAGATAACAAATCATACATAAAAGAATTCAGAGGAGATTCAAATATTGTTTATAGATAATCTTGAACATAAACCCATAATTCATCGGATCTCGACAAACACACCGCAAAAAGAATTACATCGAATAGATCTCCAATAACATCGAGGAGAACTTTATATTGAGATCCAAAGAGAGATAAGAAGCCATCTAGCTAATAACTATGGACCCGAAGGTCTGTGGTAAACTACTCACACATCATCGGAGAGGCTATGGTGTTGATGTAGAAGCCCTCTGTGATCGATTCCCCTCCGGCGGAGTGCTGGAAAAGGCCCCAAGATGGGATCTCTCGGGCACAGAAGGTTGCGGCGGTGGAAATAGGGTTTCATGATGCTCCTGGATGTTTTTGGGGTATATGGATATATATAGGAGCAAGAAGTAGGTCGGTGGAGCTGCGAGGAGCCCACGAGAGTGGGGGTGTGCCCAGGGGGCAGGCGCGCCTCCCTGCCTCGTGGCCTCCTCGCTTCTTTCTTGACATAAACTCCAAGTCCTCTGGATCACGTTTGTTCCAAAAATAACTCTCCCGAAGGTTTCATTCCGTTTGGACTCCGTTTGATATTCCTTTTCTGCGAAACACTGAAATAGACAAAAAGAACAACAATTTGCGCTGGGCCTTCGATTAATAGGTTAGTTCCAAAAATAATATAAAAGTGCTTAGTAAAGCCCATTAAACATCCAAAACAGATAATATAATAGCATGGAACAATAAAAAATTATAGATACAATGGAGACGTATCAAGCATCCCCAAGCTTAATTCCTGCTCGTCCTCGAGTAGGTAAATGATAAAAACAGAATTTTTGATGTGGAATGCTACCTAGCATATTTCTCTAAGTAATTCTCTTTTATTGTGGCATGAATGTTCAGATCCGAGAGATTCAAAATAAAATTTTAGTATTGACATGAAAATAAGAATACTTCAAGCATACTAACAAAGCAATCATGTCTTCTCAAAATAACATGGCCAAAGAAAGTTATCCCTACAAAATCATATATTCTGGCTATGCTCTATCTTCATCACACAAAATATTTAAATCATGCAAAACCCCGATGACAAGCCAAGCAATTGTTTCATACTTTTGATGTTCTCAAACTTTTTCAATCTTCGCACAATACATGAGCGTGAGCCATGGACATAGCACTATATGTGGAATAGAATGGTGGTTGTGGAGAAGACAAAAAGGAGAAGATGGTCTCGCATCAACTAGGCGTATTAACGGGCTATGGAGATGCCCATCAATAGATATCAATGTGAGTGGGTAGGGATTTCCATGCAACGGATGCACTAGAGCTATAAGTGTATGAAAGGTCAACAAAAGAAACTAAGTGGGTGTGCATCCAACTCGCTTGCTCAAGAAGACCTAGGGCATTTTGAGGAAGCCCATCATTGGAATATACAAGCCAAGTTCTATAATGTAAAATTCCCACTAATATATGAAAGTGACAACAAAGGAGACTCTCTATCATGAAGATCATGGTGCTACTTTGAAGCACAAGTGTGGCAAAAGGATAGTAACATTGTCCCTTCTCTCTTTTTCTCTCTTTTTTTTTGTTTGGGCCTTTCTCTCTCTTTTTTATGGCCTTTTTTTTCTTTTTTTCGTCCGGAGTCTCATCCCGACTTGTGGGGGAATCATAGTCTCCATCCTCCTTTCTTCACTTGGGACAATGCTCTAATAATGATGATCATCACACTTTTATTTACTTATAACTCAAAAATTACAACTCAATACTTGGAACAAAATATGACTCTATGTGAATGCCTCCGGCGATGTACCAGGATATGCAATGAATGAAGAGTGACATGTATGAAAGGATTATGAACGGTGGCTTTGCCTCAAATATGATGTCAACTACATGATCATGCAAAGCAATATGACAATGATGGAGCGTGTCATAATAAACGGAACAGTGGTAAGTTGCATGGCAATATATCTCGGAATGGCTATGGAAATGCCATAATAGGTAGGTATGGTGGTTGTTTTGAGGAAGATATATGGTGGGTGTATGATACCGGCGAAAGATGCGCGGTATTAGAGAGGCTAGCAATGGTGGAAGGGTGAGAGTGCGTATAATCCATGGACTCAACATTAGTCATAAAGAACTCACATACTTATTGCAAAAATCTATTAGTTATCGAAACGAAGTACTACACGCATGCTCCTAGGGGGATAGATTGGTAGGAAAAGACCATCGCTCGTCCCCGACCGGCACTCATAAGGAAGGCAATCAATAAATAAATCATGCTCCGACTTCATCACATAACGGTTCACCATACGTGCATGCTACGGGAATCACAAACTTTAGAACAAGTATTTCTCAAATTCACAACTACTCAACTAGCATGACTCTAATATCACCATCTTCATATCTCAAAACAATTATCAAGTATCAAACTTCTCATAGTATTCAATGCACTTTATATGATAGTTTTTATTATACCCATCTTGGATGTTCATCATATTAGGACTAATTTTATAGCCAAAGCAAACTACCATGCTGTTCTAAAAGACTCTCAAAATGATATAAGTGAAGCATGAGAGATCAATTATTTCTATAAAATAAAACCACCGACGTGCTCTTAAAAGATATAGGTGAAGCACTAGAGCAAAATTATCTAGCTCAAAAGATATATGTGAAGCACATAGAGTATTCTAATAAATTCCGATTCATGTGTGTCTCTCCCAAAAGGTGTGTACAGCAAGGATTATTTTGGTAAACTAAAAAGCAAAGACTCAAATCGTACAAGACGCTCCAAGCAAAACACATATCATGTGGTGAATAAAAATATAGCCTCAAGTAAAGTTACCGATGGACGAAGACGAAAGAGGGGATACCTTCCGGGGCATCCCCAAGCTTAGGCTTTTGGTTATCCTTGAATTTAACCTTGGGGTGCCTTGGGCATCCCCAAGCTTAGGCTCTTGCCACTCCTTGTTCCAAAATCCATCAAATCTAAACCCAAAACTTGAAAACTTCACATCACAAAACTCAACAGAAAATCCTATGAGCTCCGTTAGTATAAGAAAACAAACCACCACTTCAAGGTACTGTAATGAACTCATTATTTATTTATATTGGTGTTAAACCTACTGTATTCCAACTTCTATATGGCTCATACCCTCCGATACTATCCATAGATTCATCAAAATAAGCAAACAACACACGAAAATCAGAATCTGTCAAAAACAGAAAAGTCTGTAGTAATCAGATTTGTTCGAATACTTCTGTAACTCCACAAATTCTTAAAAACAAGGAAAACCTGGAAAATTTGTACATTGATCTATTTCAAAAAGAATTGATATTTTATCACGTACTGTTGAATTTTAACAATTATTTTCGTGAGTGCAAAGTTTCTGTTATTTTTAGCAAGATCAAACAACTATCACCCAAGAAGGTCCTATTGGTTCTACTTGGCACAAACACTAATTAAAACATGAAAACACATCTAAACATAGGCTAGATGAATTATTTATTACTAAACAGAACCAAAAAGAAAGAAAGAAAAATAAAATTGGACTGCCTCCCAACAAGCGCTATCGTTTAATGCCCCTGGCTAGGCATAAAAGCAAGAATAGATCTAGGTATTATCATCTTTGGTATGCAATCCATAAGTGGCTCTCATAATAGATTCATAAGTTAATTTAATTTTCTTTCTAGGAAAGTGTTCCATGCCTTTCCTTAACGGAAATTCGAATCTAATATTCCCTTCTTTCATATTAATAATTGCACCAATCGTTCTAAGGAAAGGTCTACCAAGAATAATAGGACATGTAGGATTGCAATCTATATCAAGAACAATGAAATCTACGGGCACATAATTCATATTTGCAACAATAAGAACATCATTAATCCTTCCCATAGGTTTCTTAATGGTGGAATCCACAAGATGCAAGTTTAAGGAACAATCATCAAATTCAAGGAAACCTAACACACCACACAAAGTTTTTGGAATCATGGAAACACTAGCACCCAAATCACACAAATCATAGCATTCATGATCTTTAATCTTAATTTTAATAGTAGGTTCCCACTCATCATAAAGTTTTCTAGGGATAGAAACTTCTAATTCAAGCTTTTCTTCATAAGATTGCATTAAAGCATCAACGATATGTTTAGTAAAAGCTTTATTTTGATTATAAGCATGAGGAGAATTTAGCACGGATTGCAACAAGAAAATACAATCTATTAAAAAACAATTATAATAATTAAATTCCTTGAAATCCAAAATAGTGGGTTCATTTATGTAAAGTTTTGACCTCTTCAATTCCACTTTTACCAATTTTTGCATCAAGATCTAAAAACTCCGAATCATTGGGACGCCTTTTAACTAAAGTTGACTCATCTTCAGTCCCATCGTTATCAAGATTCATATTGCAAACAAAAGATTTAATACGAGACACATCAATCACTTTTATATCTTCATCCCTATTATCATGAAAACTAGAAGAACATGCTTTTACAAAGCAATCTTTGTTAGCACGAATCCTAGCGGTTCTTTATTTGCACTCATCAATGGAAATTATCATGGCTTTGAGAGACTCATCGATATCATGCTTAGGTGGAATAGATCTAAGTTTCAAAGAACCAACCTCAAGAGAAATTCTATTCACGTTCCTAGCCAACTCATCAATCTTAGGCAATTTTTCTTCAAGCAAAGCATTGAAATTCTTTTATGAAATCATAAGTTCTTTAACACTAGTCTCAAAATCAGAGGGCATCTTATTAAAATTTTGTCGGGGAAGCTGATCTGACCCACGAACACCTATGGGACCGGAGGACCGAGCCCCTTTCGGTTCGGTGGGGGGCGGAGGTCGCATGAAGAGCAGATCGAGGCGGAAGCACATGAGCAGTTACCCAGCCGGAGCTCTCCGGAGATAATACTCCCTCTGCTGCTTGTCCGATTGTATTGTGTTCTTGCTAGGGAGCGCTGAGAGCTACAAGACCTAGCGTGAGTGTTCTCGGTTTGAATGAACCGAACCTCCTCACGTTATGCATGGGCCTCCTTTATATGCTCAAGGGTCTCCGGCAGGTGGCAACGAGACAAGGGCAAAAACGTAAAAGGAGTCGTGGTTGGTACAGCTACTTGTACAGTGTATCATACCTAACCCTGACGGCTGGGGACAAAGGCATTAAATGCCCGTCTAAGTCGACTAAACAGTGCCGAAAGGGACCGTCAGGGACGCCACCGCTTGCCACGATGGCAATCTTGTCAGCACCACTTGCCACCGCGCTCCGCCGGCTGCACAGGCCTCTTGCCACGCGGCGCTGGAAAGGTCCCATGGCGACACGTTGGTGGATGTCTTTGGAGCGCAGAACGGAGTGGTAGTCTGCATGACAAGCGCCTTGCCGCGTTGTTGCTTTGTCGCGTCCGGAAGCTTGTCGCTCACGGGCCTTCCCGCAAGCTCCTCTTGCCGGGCCTTGTCTTCTAGGTGCCTTGAGCGGCCTTCCCGGCAAGCTCCTCTTGCCGGGGCCTTGTCTCCTTGGCTTAAATACTTTGTTCTTGAATGGCTCCAAAGGAACCAGGAGGACCTTGGCGGTCACCTGGCAAGCCTTGCCGCGGGGTGCTACGATTGCCCGTGCACGAGTTCGGGATACTAGGGTACCCCTACTCTAGTACACCGACAGGAGCCCCCGGGCCTGGGCCACCTGCAGTGCCGAAGCGCTGTTGGGCCAGGCCCAAAACAGGCACGGGCACGCCAGCTGGTCCTGGGTACGCCGTAACTCATTCCGGACCCACCGCCCTCCACGAATGGCACGCGTCGAATGCGGCATCGTGGGAGAGATCATGGGGGTTTCTTTATTCGAGAAAGGCGGGCGTCCGCCCCTCCTCTTTATAAGCGGGGAAGCAGGGGCAGTTCGCCCACCTCGCCATTTGCTGTCCAATCTCGAAAAAACCTCCGCTGCTCCCCTTCTTCCCAAGTCTCAAGAGAGCAGCGCTCACTTCATCGCCACAGTACCACTAACGCCATCGGTCTCCCCACCGCCTGCCATGGCTCAAAGCCGACAAGGGAAGGGCGTGAAGTCGGCCGAGGCGCAGCTGCTCATGGCGGCGCGCGAAAGGAGCCATCTCCCCCATCTCGCCATTGGGGAGCCGAGGGAGAACTACTACCTCTTGGTCGACGGAGACGCTGGCGCATCCACAAGACGAGGGTACTCCCGGCCGCTGCCGAACTAGCCCCAACCGGGTACCCTTTCTTCGCAGATTGTTCTTCTATTGCGGGCTCTGCTGCCCTTCTCTGAATTTTTCTGCGATATCATGAACACCTACGGTTCCGCCTCCTTGACTTCACCCCCAATGTTGTCTCGACCATGGCAGTTTCGCACATCTTTGCGAAAATTTTGTCGGAGTCCACCCAAATGTAGCCCTCTTCCGCCACTTCTTCATGCCCCGAGTCGAGAGGAGAGCCACTTGTCGGAGGAATCGCTTGGATCTCAAGGATCGGCAAGAAGGAAGCCTATCTGGAGGAGAGCTCCGCAGCAAGTGGGAGGAATGGAGGCAGATTGGTGTTGGATTGTTGAGGAGAACCGCAGCCCTTCACCGCCTTGGCGCCAAACCCCAATAGTGCGCGGCAACGATTGGAGTAACGTGGCCCCGGAAGATGCTACGCTGAAGATTGCAGTCACCCGAATCCTTCGCCTTAGACTTGCCGGGCTCACCGTAGGCACTGTTGGCGCAGATTTCCTTCGCCGCCGCATCGCCCCCTTGCAGGAGAGGAGGAGGCCTGCTTGGGAGTTTCAGAACGCGACAGATATCATGCGGCTGCGGCCCGGCCTTAATTTCAATTTTACAGTCTTGGAACTTGACGCGATGCTCTTGGAGCTGTTCAAGCCCGACCCAGACCATCCCGAAATGTTCAGGTTGCCGAGGGGCGTAGTTCCGTTGTGCAACAATTCTTCACTCGACCGTATCCGTGCAATGATGCCATTGTGCGACTCGCATGGAATCGTCCCCACTTGGCAAGAGCATGCAGATGACGTCGTGCGGGAATTCTTTGACAGCCTGGTAGAAGTGCCGGTCCGCCCGACGAAAGCGAGGGCCTCACCGCGACACCACCGATGAAGAGATGCAGCGCGACGCCACCCAGCTGGAAGAGGCGGCAGCATTCTTGCTGTTGGCGAATCAGTTCACCGTGGAGGAGGCAGAGGCAGAAGCGGCAAGCCTTGTCGGCGAAGGGAGTTTGCGGCGAGGAGGAGCTTGCGAACACGAAGCCGAGTCGAGCGAACCGCCGGCGCCGCCTCCCTACCATCTAGCAGCTTACATGAGCGGAGCCCCCAGCTCCACTAAGAAGGCGCCTCGCAAGGCTGGAGGCAAACGGGCGGCAGACGGGCTAACAGCCGCGCCGCTGGAGCACCTCACGCCGCAGAAGAATCGGAGCAGGCCCTCCTGTGCCACGCTGCTACTCCCGCCAAGCGGTCAAGGAACCCACTCCTCCGCCTCGTCGCACCGGAGGCGAGCCAGACTTGATCTCTCGCGCTCAGCTCGAGCGAGGAAGAAGAAGAGTAAGACTCCATGTTGTACTTGTAGTTCTTCAATTTTGTTGCTTTGTCTTGTATCTGATTTGCTTCACTCTGAAATCTTTCCTTTTCAGGACGGTGGCCCAGAGAGCGTCGAAGAGAGCCAAGGTCCCGGTGGTTGTCATCGAGGACGATCCCACCGCGACAGCAGGAGGCGCGTCCGAGACCACCTTGCCGGACGGGGCGACTCTTCCACAAAGCAGCCCCCAGCGCAGCCCCCAGCGAAAGTATATGGTTTACTTTTTGCTGTTGAGCGTACAGGGGTGCTCTTTCTTGACTGATATCGATTGTTGGTTTGTGTAGGAGCAGAGCAGCCTCACCAAGAGTGCCGGAAGCCGCCCCGACGTGCCATCTGCGTCGACTACACCGCCAAGGAGGATCCCCGGCAAGGGCGTTCTCCGGCAAGGAGGCTTCTCCGGCAAGGGCAGTTCTCCGGCAAGGGATAGCGCCGGCGATCCTCCGAGTGGTTGAGACCACGGCTGCAGATCCCGCACAGGTAACCCCTTGCTTAAAAACTTCCCTTGTGTTCTTCTTCTTGATTTTCTTTTGAACATTTGCTTGATCTGTTCTTTCTTTTTTCGGTCGTCGATCCATCCGCCGCAGAGTCGATGGAGACCGAGGTCACCGGCGAGGAGGACGTCTTGGCATATCGACGACGCCGCCGCCATTGAGGAAGAGGTGGCGTGATGAATCCGCCGGCGAAGAGGCCGCCAAGGCTGCTGCCGCAGAGGTCGGCGAGGGTCCGCGATCGACCGACGGCCCCGAGGCTGCAGGGCGCCAGTGCTACGCCGACCGCCGATCCTCCGCCATCGCTGCAGCGTCCAGCTCAAGAGCCCAGACCGGCGCCTATCTGAAGGTCGGCGATGGCGTCTTCATCAAGCTCCCGGGCGCCGAGCTCTGTGGCGCCGGTCGAAGGAGAGACCTTTGACGAAGAGCTGCTCGCCTCATTGGCCGACGCTGGTTGACGCGCCAAGCAGCAGCAGCGGCGAAGTCTGAGAAGGAGCATTCTTGAGGAAGCTGTTGTCGCTCTACCGCGCCCGACAAGCCAAGCTGGAATCCCGGGGAAGCGCTTGTCGCGAAGGCGGGAGCAGACATCGAGAAGCGCGCAGAGGAGCTCCGGGGCATCAATCAGGAAGCTCTCCGGTCCTTGGCAGAGGAGCAGGAGTGACTCGTCGAGGAGCGTAAAGCCTTCCTCCTCGAGAAGGCTGAAGCTGAAGAGCAACAAAGGCTTGCTACTGAGAAGCTGTCTGCGCAGGAAGGCGAGTTGGCGCAGAGGAAGGTCAATCTTGATAGCCATGAAGAAGATCTTGCCACGCGTGAGCAGACATTTGGCGGGGCTATCAAGGAAGCAAAGGATGCCGCCGCAGCTGCCGAGGCCGCCAAGAAGGAGCTGGAGACGAAGGTGACGTAGCTGGAGGACAGTCTGAAGAAGAGCGGCGAGGAGCTTGCTGCACTCAAGCATGAGCGCGAGAAGGACGCCTACACTCTTGGCGAGCTGTAGGGCCGTCTCGCCGAGAGGAGCAAGGAGCTCAGCGCCGTCAAGGACTCCAAGGCAGATCTTGAGTTGAAGCTGACTACTTTGACTCAGACGCTGGAGGGTGCCAGGGAGCGGGAGGTGGCCTTGTTGGAGAAGATCAAGGTCGACGAGGCGCTGCTGGCGAAGTGCACGCCGCCTGTAACACCTTCAGGGAGAATGTGGAGCACTGGACCGAGGGTCTCGTGAATGTTGCCGCCGCCATCGACAGGGAGCTGACGGAGCTGGGGATGGTGGATCTCGGGTACTCCTCCGATGAGCATCTCCAACCCAGCGCCAAGCTCAGCTTGTTCTTCAAAGCGTGGCGGCGGCCCTCCAACGACTCGGGAAGAGATCCCAAAGCAGCTGGCCGACGAGTCGCGCCCAGATCTGCTGGAGCTCTTCAAAAGGTGCCGATGAAGGTGGCCTTCCGCAATCCAGGTCTCAACCTCACCAACGTCCTCAAGTCCCCGCCACGGATGCCGATGTGGAGGCGCTCAAGACCCTTGTCGCACCCATTGTGGACAAGGTGAGCAAGATCAAGAGGGTTGATGGCGACCCGCGAGATTAGGCCGCCCGCTTTATCTTTTCCTTGTCGCTTTGCTAGTCATGTTAGGAGAACAATCTATTAGAGCCGCGACAAGCTATTTTGTAATATAACTATTTCGGGCAGTGATTGCAATGTTATTTCCTTTACTTGATTCCTTCCTTTGTATGTTTTTTCCCTACGCTTTTAGGGAACTTGTCGGTATGAGCACCTTTGCTGAAGCGCTGAGTCTTGGACGTCAAGCCTCTTTGGCGGTGCCGCTTCCGACAAGCAACCTTGTCGCAACTAGTCGCAGCTCACTTAAGTTGTTGAGCGGACTCGAAACAAAGTAAGGGCGCAACTAGCTACGAGTTGGTTCCTCCGCGCACAGGTTTTCCATACAAAGCACGGTCGTTCGAGGAAGATGACTTAAAAATTTAAAAACTGATTGCTCAAACTTTGGCAACTTAGCTTTTCTGTCGTTTGCTTCCTAGTAAGGCGAAATTTCCTCGAGCGACGCTTGGTCCAGACCATTATCTTCTCCTTCCCCCCTGGCTAACTTGTGTGCGTGGGAACCTTCCTTTCTTTGAGAAAGAGAAAGAAGAGAAAATAAAGTTATGGAGCTTTATGCTCGTTATTGCTTACGGGTGTAGGTGCTGCACAAAGTGTCGATAACGCATGCAATAAAATGATGAAAGCATGAAATTGACAAGTTGTGCGGAGCACATGAGCTTTACTTATGCACGGATCTCGCCCGGCTTTGTACAAAGGATTACATGCAACATCGGCAAGACTTGTATTAAAGGTGGTTGCCGGAACAGGTTCCGACAACCGCGCGCCCACTGGTAAAACTTACAAAGATGCTCAATATTCCAGGAGTTGCTCACGGAATGCCATCTTGGTCTCAAAGCGGACAGCGCCAGCCTAGTGACTCGTCTCACCGGTAAGGGCCTTCCCACTTCAAGCGTCAACTTGTTGGAATTCTTGGCGGTGAAGGCGCCAAGAACAAGGTCGCCTTCCTCGAGACTTCGCACTAACTTTGCGGCTATGGTAGCGGCGCAAAGCTTGTCGATATCGAGTAGCTCGACAGTGGCTCAAGACGGTCCTCCTCAAGGAGCAGCGTCATCTTGTCGCAGCTGCTCTTGCTCAAACTCATCATAAGCGAGCACTCGAGGTGACCCGATACGAGTTCCGTGGGGAGAACTGCCTCTGCTCCATAGACTAGAGCGAAGGTGTCCGGCGGTGGCTCGATTTGGCATCGTCTGATCGACCAAAGAACCACCGCAGCTCCTCAATCCAGTTTCTTCCGCACTTGTGCAGCACGTCGAAAGTTACGGTCTTGAGCCCACGCAGCACTTCACATTGCCCTCTCGCTTGACCGTTACTTCTTGGATGAGCAACGAAGCAAAGCGGACCTTGGCGCCAAGATCTTGGACGATCGCATGAAGGTGCGACTCGTGAATTGCGTGTCGTTGTCGGTGATGATCCTGTTAGGAATCGAAACGGCAAACAATCGACCAAGAACTTGAACGCCGACCGTGTCTGTCACCTTCCTCATCGCTTCCACTTCCGCCACTTTGTGAACTTGTCGATTGCCACATACAAGTACTCAAAGCCCCGATACTTCGGGAAAGGGGCCAAGGATGTCGAGCCCCAGCATCGAAATGGCCAGGATAAAGGGATCGTGCGGAGAGCATGAGCTGGCTGGTGTATCTGCTTGGAGTGGGCCGACACGCTTCACACTTGGTTACTTGTGCAGTTGCATCACGGAGGGCTGTCGGCCAAAAGAAACCTTGCCGGAAAGCTTTGCGGCAAGTGCTCTTCGCCAATGTGGTGACCACATATGCCTCCATGTATCTCTCGCCAACAGCTTCATCCATCTTCCCGTGGATACACTTCAATTTCACACCGTTGAGTCTTCTTCATGCAGTGTGTTGTCAACAAACTGGTACATACTTGACTGCCGGGCTACTCTTTCCGCTTCTTCTTGCTCTTCGGAAGTTCTCCGTCTCAAGGAAGCGGACGATCATTGTGCCCATCTTTGGAGCTTGTGGCTCGACAACAAGGACTAAAGGCATATCAGCTGCTGCTTGGAACATCCGCTTCTACGGCAAGAACTGCGGCTCACCGACTTGACCTTCCCGGCAAGCTTGCCGGAGCAAAACTTGTCGGGGCGTCGCTTAAACAGAAACAAACCCTAGGGCTTGTCGGGCAGATCGCTCCAAAGACTCTTAGTGTTGATCTTGGGGACCTTCTTGGCGGCGGCTTGGGAAGCTCTGCGGAAAATAGTCACCGAAATCAATTTCCTCTTCTTGTTCTGTCCAGCTTGATTGCGTTACGATCGGTTGAGTCAGCTTGAGCACAAAAATCCCTGGTTCCACAGTAACTTGAGGCGGCGCACTTTGATGAGCCATCGGCAATATCGTTCGAGCTCTTGGAACATGTTCCATCTCAGAGGCCATCAAAGTGCTCTTCTAGCTTTCTCACTTCATCAACATAGGCTTCCATCAACGGACTCTGATAATCCTTGTTCACTTGGCGGACGACAAGCTGTGAGTCACCCCTGACAATGAGCTTCTTGATCCCAAGGTCTACCGCGATCCTGAGACCGGCAAGCAAACCTTCATACTCTGCACTATTGTTTGTTGCTTGCTCCTTGGGAAAGTGCATCTGGACTATGTACTTGAGGTGCTCTCCGGTGGGTGCGACAAGCAGCACGCCAGCACCGGCGCCTTGTAGCGAGAAGGCACCATCAAAGTACATCAGCCACTCTTTGCTCGCTTCCTTGACGGGGATGCTCGTTTCTGGAATTTCTTCATCCTGTGTTGGCGTCCATTCTGCTATGAACTCCGCCAACGCTCTGCTTTGGATAGTTGAGGTGCTCTCAAACTTGAGACCAAAGCTTGACAGCCCAGTGCCCACTCGACAATCCGCCTGTTGCCTCCGGATTTTGCATTATCCTCTTGGTGAAAGCGAGTGACGACTGTGATCTCATGTGCTTGAAAGTAATGGCGCAGCTTTCTCGAGGCCATGAGAAGGCGAAAAGCAATTTCTGCACACAGTACCTTGACCTAGCCCCTGCAGAAGGGAACCGACAAAGTAAACTGGCGCTGCACCATCCTTTTCTCGCATCCTCTCATACGCTGCAGACCCATCTTTGTCGGGACCAGACCTTGCGGTGAAGTTCCTTGCTTGTTGTTGGATGCCTCTGCCGTGGTTGCTAGCTCATCATCCGCCTCCCTCTCCGCTACTAACGCAGCACTAACCACTTGATTGGTTGCCGCTATATATAGCAGCAACTTCTCTTGTGGCTTAGGTGCGACAAGTATTGGAGTGGAGGACGGTATCTCTTTAAGTCTGCGCAGGCAGCCTCCGCTTCGAGTCCATTTCATTGGACCTGCCTTTTTCAATATTTTGAAAAATGGCGAGTAGCTTCAGCAGAACCTAGAGATAAACCTCTTTGAGAGCAGCTACGCAACCGCAAGTCTTCATACATCCTTGACGCGCTTTGGTGCTTCAATCTGCTCAATGGCCTTGATCTTGTCGGGATTGGCTTCAATTCCCGCGAGACACGAAGAACCCGAGAAGCTTGCGGAGGGGACTCCAAACACACACTTCTCGGGGTTGAGCTTGAGGTTGATCTTGCGCGGATTTGCAAAGGTTTCGTCTAAATCTTGAATCGAGTTGCCTTGTCCTTGCTCTTGACCACTATGTCATCCATGTAGGCTTCTACATTTCGTGTATTTGCGGCTCAAAAGCGCCATGGACTAGTCTTGCAAATGTTGAACCAGCATTCTTTAAACCGAAAGGCATCCGTGACGAAACAATATGTGCCACATGGGGTGATGAATGCGGTTTCTCCTCATCCTCTTCGCCATGAAGATCTGATGGTACCTGAGTATGCATCAAGAAATGAAAGCAAATCACATCCGCCGTGGAGTCAACAATCGATCGATGCGCGGCAAGGGAAATGGGTCTTTGGGACAAGCTTTATTAACATCGGTAAAGTCGATACAAAGCCTCCATTTTCCGTTTGCCTTACGCACGACTACGTGGATTGGCCAACCACGAGGATGGAGCACTCCTCGACAAGGCCTGCTGCTTCCAATTTCTTGATCTCTTCGCAATGAACTCTTGGCGCTCCACCGCCGCTTTCGACTTTTCGCTTGACGGGCGGCGTGAGGACAGACGGCAAGATGGTGCTCAATTACTTTCCTGGGAACACCAGGGATGTCAGACGGTTGCCACGCAAACACGTCGACGTTCGCCCGCAGGAAAGTAACGAGCGCGCCTTCCTATTTAGGATCGAGAGTGGCACTGATGGTGAAGGTACCACCAGTGACGTCCTCCTTGGCGGACACCTTCTTGGTCTTTGGTGATGCTGCCATCGTCTTCTTACACTTTCCGGTGGAGCTCGATGGTGTGTCCTCGATGGTAGCGCAGCACTCCGAAGAGGTGCGCTTGCCGGAGTGGGCATCAGAGCTCTTGCCGGACTTGGTCTTCTTCTTCCCCCCGGGAGCTTCAGCGGCAAGTGACTTGCTATCTGTTGCAGCTGCTGCTTCCCGGTAGATCTTGTCGGCGCAGATAAGAGCATCCTTCTTGTCGCCAGGGACGGAGATGACACTTATCGGGCCTGGCATCTTCAGCATGTTGTATGCATAGTGAGAGGCCGCCATGAACTTGGCGAGTGCTGGACGGCCGAGTATCCCATTGTAAGGCAATGGAAAATCAGCAACGCCAAAAGTGACCCTCTCAGTCCTAAAGTTCAACTCGCTGCCAAATGTCACCGCAACGTGATCTTTCCTTCGCTTGATCCTTCCCGGATTGATTCCTTGGAATGTGCGGTCTCTTCGAGCTCATTGTCGGGGATCTGAAGTTTCGAGTACCGAGGAGATTAGGTTCAAGCCGGCCCGCCGTCAACTAGCATCTTAGTGACCTTGAGGTTGCGGATAGTTGGGGAAACCAACATCGGCAAGCACCCGACCGCAGATTATGCGATCGGGTGGTCCTCAATATCAAAGATGATAGGCGTCTTTGGACCATTTCGAGAGGCTTGCGTGACTCGACGGATGGTTACGCCGCATTGACTTCCGCATCCACCGCTTGAGTTGGCGGTGTGAAGTATGCGAGAAGCACCACCGTCAACGCACAAGACCTCGTGGCTTTCTGGAACTCCTGCTCGTCGACCGTCATCATCCATGTCCTCGCCATCGTCGTCATCTTCATCCTTGTCGCGGCGCGGGAGGTCTGTCTCCTTGCCGCTGCTTGGCCTTGCCCGCGGCGTCCTCCTTGGCCTGGATGTTTCTTGCTAGCTCCTCCAGCACCTTCCTGAGCCTTCTCCTTGTCGCGTCGTCAGTACTCAGCCTTTTCTTTGGTCGACAAGCTGCTCGACTTTCTTGCAGCTCTGGAGATCATGGCCCTTGGTGCGGTGGATCTTGCAAGATCGCTTGTTGGAGCCATCACGCTTGTCGGCGATCGCCATACTGGCAGCTTGGTGCGCGGCAACCTCCTTGCCGGAGCTACCAACTTTGGCTTTCTTGGCGCCACCTTCATTGTCGGACTGCTCGACAACTAGCACGTCCTTGCCCTTCTTCTTCCTGTTACTCCGCCGCCGGCTTTTCTTTGCCGGGGCGGACCCCTCACTATCAGATCCTGCCGCTTCTGATTCTCTTCGGGAGTCTCCTCCTTCCTCAAAGACGTGCACACTTGTCGGCCAGGGCATACAGCTCACTGACGTCTCTGATCTTGCACATCGCCATCTCCTCCCGCATCCTGCGGTTTCGCATGTTCTGATGGAAGGCGCTGATCACCGCGGCAGGGTGGACATCTGGGATGTTGTCTTTGCATACACGGCTGAATCTCTGAATGTACTTGCACAGGGCTCTCCTTCCTTCCGGCTAGCAGATGAAGGTCGCTCTCTTGGCCATGGGGCTTGTGGCACCGTGAAGGCGCCGACAAACCGATGGCACAGATCTGCCAAGAGGATATGGAGTTGTCCGGCAAGTGCATGAGCCAAGATCGACATTGGGCTTGAGTACCGGCGGGAAGTAGTTGGCGAGGATCTTGTCGTCTCGCCCCGCAGCCTGCACCGCAATGGTGTAGATCTTGAGGAACTCCGACGGATGCGTCTTGCCGTCGTACTTCTCTCGTACATCTGGCTTGAAATTCTTCTTGGGGCCATCGACTTGCCGCAGCTCACGAGTGAACGCAGGGCAACCTATCGCGTCTGACAAGTCGCTGGTTCCTTCTGGCGCATGCATGTCGACAGAGGGCCCAGCGCGCTGGTCGGATTGACGCCGTGCTTCTCTTCGGCGCTCGATGCGAGTTCGAGCGTCTTCTTGTTGTCGTTCGTGAAGAACTTGGCGCTGATCGCGACGAGCTCGCGAATCTGATGACGCGGTGGAGTCGCTGTCGAGGTGGATCCGGCGAGTCGGCGATCTTGGTCTTCGGGGTGGAGAGTGCATGGTGGTTGCACCCCCACAGGTTTCGTCGCCACCGGCTCGTGCCTTGTTGTCCTGCCGCGGCGGCGATGTAGTCGGTTGCCGCGGAGTGTCGCCGTTGGCAAAGCCGATGAGACTCTGGATGGTGGCCCTCCATTCATCGACCTTGTCGGCTGTTGGAGGGTAATCTAGGAGCGATTGAGCTCTCGCCAAAGCTTCTGCTGGAGTGGTGGGCGGCGGTGGCGAACGGTGCGAGGCGCGGATATGCTCGGACTCTAACTATGTTAGAAGGAGCAGATCCCGCCCAGCGACCGTGCCTCGCTTCGTGCCAGCGTGTTGGCGGGCACGCTGGTCTTGAGGGCCCCGGGATCCACTAGCTCGATCTTGATCCAACGAGCGTATGGTACTGTGAATACCATGACGCTGTCGGTCCCGCGCCTCTTGAGATGGGCGCGGTGCATGTACGGACGCCGAGGTCTGCGCAGCCTTGTCCTTGGACTTGGCAGCATCATGAGCTCCCTCGCCGGCGCCCGTTCTTCCGCCGGTGTCTACCCCACCACCCATTTGCTCCGGTGGTGGCGGGATCGACGTGGACGGCTCCGCTGCCGCCGAAGCCTTCTTCTTCGGTGGCATGTCGATGAAGATGATGAAGATGTTGCTCGTGTGAACGCCGGATCAGGTTCACACAGCCTCGACGCGCCCCTACCTGGTGCGCCAAAGATGTCGGGGAAGCTGATCTGACCCACGAACACCTATGGGACCGGCGGAATTCACATGGTGATTTCTCTTTATAACATATCCTCCTAATATTTAGGGAGCTATATTAAAAATATTCCATTATCTTTGGAATCACCATAACACACCTGCAGTTTAAGTTCCATGCATTTTCTATCTCAATTCCTTGCCTCAAACTTTGCCAACAATTCTTCTCTCTTTTATTGAGGCTCCTCCTAAAGTCTCAATATTTTGGGGCACTCCTAAAACCTCGTCCTAGTTCAAACCATTTGAATTAAATTCAAATGAGTTTGAATTAAACTCTTCCATATCGCGTGAAACTTCTTTTCTTGGCTGTAGGAGAAGTTTCAGCATTTTCCAAAACCCCTAGCTATTTCTTTCCTTCCCTTTTCCTTCTGTCTATTTTTTCTGTAGGTGGGAAATAGCGAGAAGGTTGGCCTTTTTGCTCCGAAGCTACAACCAGCCCATCTAACCTCCTAGGCCCAGCCTCCAAGGCCCATCCGCAGCCCAGTCGGTGCCCTGTTAACCCTAGCCCCGACCCCCTCCTCTCGATCTCTCCCTCTCGTCCTCCCACACCGCCGCCACTCACACACCCGCATCGCGCCCGATCCCCTCGCTCCCGCATCCACGCGCCTCCAGTGCGAGACCCGTGCTCCGCCCTCGCCGGAGAAGGGAACCAGGCCGGAGCCCCGCCGGCCTTCTCGCCGCTATCGCACCCTCTTCCATCAGCAGCCGCGCCCTCGTCCCGTCCCCTCTGCCTCCTCCTCGTCGCCTGCATCTGCCGCCAGCCACCGCAGAACCAGGCCGCTGCCGCGCCATCTTGCCTCCTCCTCACCTCACCATGCACCGGCACCGGTGACCTCCGCCACCAGCCGTGCCGGCGAGCAAGCCGCTGTCGTCCGCCTCGTCGCGTTCCCCTTCGCCTTCGTCACCTCAAGTTCCGCGCCCGAGCCCTCTGCTCGACCAGGAGCTCGTCACCTCCAGCGCCTCTACATGTCCAAGCCCCCTGCCCCGCCTTTGCTTCATTCGAGCGGGGAGGAGGACGCGCCTCCGCTCGCCCGCATCGACCAGCGCCAAGACCCTGTCGCCGGCCTCCTGTCTTGCTTCTTTTGGACTAGCAAGAACGCCGCCAAGAACCGTACGCGGACACATCGTCTCCAGGATTTTTCGCCAAGTACCTCTACATGCGGACTCGCCAAGTACTCGACTCGGATGCGCCAAGTTTGACTATGAACGGCTGCACGTCCGACCCCGTATTCGAACCTCAAGCGCCAAGTTCCACTACCGCTGTCATGCATCCGACAAGACCAAGTGTATGACTACGCCCGGCGATGCGGCAAGTCCCTCCATGATAACCCGAACATGTACAGAAAAACGTGTACCACTACCTTCGAGGACCGATAGTACGACTACTTCCACTACCGTCGCGAGAACGACTACTTCCACTACCGTCGAACCCGATCCGCTCCGAAAAGGCACGCTTCAAAGGTATAACCCCGAGACGACGTCCGTGGACCGAATGCATGTGTTGTATGAGATGCACCTTATGTTTGGACTGTGTCCGAATTATTCCTTGCACATTCGCCGTAAGCCATGCCACCGACATGTGGGACACCCGGTATCCGGGATCACTCCCCGTCACTCTTGCACGTTTCGCGCGCCGACACTTGTTCCTTTGCACCAGCATCTCAATCGAGTTGCCGGAACTGGGATGTTGCCGTGGCACCATTTCTGTTTCACCGCCGTGACACCCTTTTCCTTCCGCCATGGCGACAAATGCCTTGTATCATGCTCATGACATTTCCATAAAATTGCTTAAAACTTGCATATGTCATCCGCATCATGATAATAACATTTAAAACATTTAAAATTGTTGTTTGCTTTAATAGATAGTTTTCGAAATTGTTATTTGTTATTTCCTGCCTCATTTAAATTTTCCTAAATAGATAGTTTTATTATGCTTCACCTCTTGCCATGCTTAACCACAGTTAATTTTGTTGGGAACATAAACGGGAGAGAACTAAATAACGGTTGTGGTGTTTTGTCAATATGCAACTCGTTGCATATTGAGCTCCACTTAATTTGTAGTATTGTTTGTTGCATTTTGCCATGCCATGCCTCATTTAAACCGGACATGCATCATACTTGATTGTGCATCATGCCATGTTTATGATTGTGTGTTTACTATGGTGTTTGCTTCTTTCCGGTTTGCTTCTCTCATTAGCTTTGGTTTCGTTCCGGAGTTGTGAGGGTCCGTTCGACTACGTCCATTTGTCTCCTTCATGGACTTGATCTTCTTCCTAGCGGGATTTCAAGCAAGATGATCATACCCTCGAAATCACTTCTATATTTGCTTGCTAGTTGTTCACTCTATTGCTATGATGCGCTACCAACCACTTGCTATATCATGCCTCTCATATTGCCATGTCAAGCCTCTAACCCACCTTTCCTAGCAAACCGTTGTTTGGCTATGTTACCGCTTTTGCTCAGCCCCTCTTATAGCGTTGCTAGTTGCAGGTGGAGATGAAGTTAGTTCCATGTTGGAACATGGATATTTTGGGATATCACAATATCTCTTATTTAATTAATGCATCTATATACTCAGTAAAGGGTGGAAGGCTCGCCCTTATGCCTGGTGTTTTATTCCATTCTTGCCGCCCTAGTTTCCGTCATACCGGTGTTATATTCCTTGATTTTGCGTTCCTTACGCGGTTGCGTGTTATGGGAACCCCTTGACAGTTCGCTTTGAATAAAACTCCTCCAGCAAGGCCCAACCTTGGTTTTAACTTTTGCCACCTAAGCCTTTTTCCCTTGGGTTCTGCAGACTCAAGGGTCATCTTTATTTTACCCCCCGGGTCAGTGCTCCTCTGAGTGTTGGTCCAAACTAGAGCACCGTGCGGGACCGTCCCCTGGCAACTCGGGTTACGTTGGTACCTGTACGCTTAGCTTATCCGGTGTGTCCTGAGAACGAGATATGTGCAGCTCCTATCAGGATTTATCGGCACAGTGGGCGGTCTTGCTGGTCTTGTTTTACCATTGTCGAAACGTCTTGTAACCGGGATTCCGAGCCTGATCGGGTCTTCCCGGGAGAAGGAATATCCTTCGTTGACCGTGAGAGCTTGTGATGGGCTAAGTTGGGACACCCCTGCAGGGTATAAACTTTCGAGAGCTGTGCCCGCGGTTATGTGGCAGTTGGGAATTTGTTAATGTCCGGTTGTAGAGAACTTGACACTTGACTTAATTAAAATGCATCAACCGCGTGTGTAGCCGTGATGGTCTCTTTTTGGTGAAGTCCGGGAAGTGAACATTGTTCTTGTGTTATGGTTGTGCGTAAGTAGTTTCAGGATCACTTCTTGATCACTTCTAGTTTCACGACCGTTGCGTTGCTTCTCTTCTCACTCTTATTTGCGTATGCTAGCCACCATATATGCTTAGTGCTTGATGCAGCTCCACCTCACTACCTTCTCCTACCCATAAGCTTAAATAGTCTTGATCTCGCGGGTGTGAGATTGCTGAGTCCTCGTGACTCACAGATTCTACCAAAACAGTTGCAGGTGCCGTTGATACCAGTGCAGGTGACGCAACCGAGCTTAAGTGGGAGTTTGACGAGGACCTTGGTCATTACTATGTTTCGTTTCCTGATGATCAGTAGTGGAGCATAGTTGGGACGATCGGGGATCTAGCATTTGGGGTTATCTTCTTTTCATTTGGATTTGACCGTAGTCGGTCTATGTGTGTATTTTCAATGATGTATGATTTATTTAAGTATTGTGTGAAGTGGCGATTGTAAGCCAACCCTCTTTATCCCATTCTTGTTCATTACATGGGATTGTGTGAAGATGACCCTTCTTGCGACAAAACCTACAATGCAGTTATGCCTCTAAGTCGTGCCTCGACACGTGAGAGATATAGCCGCATCGTGGGCGTTATAAGTTGGTAATCAGAGCCTTCCCCGACTTAGGAGCCCCTTGCTTGATCGAATCGCTGGCGTTGTTGAGTCTATAACAAAAAAAATGTTTTGAGTCTTAGGATTATATATATCGGAGAGTAGGATTCTTTTTACTCCTCAGTCCCTTCGTCGCTCTGGTGAGGCCTCCTAACGTAGATGTTTTGACTTTCCTCTCCTCAAATTTCACTATTTTTTTAGGATCACGCGGGTATCTTGGAACCGTTTCGATGGTTGTGTGACGAGAACATTGTTCTTGGTGCCTCCTGACATTTAGGGGTTGTGGCAGGGTCCCGGGGAGTTGAGCTCTGAGGTGTTGTCATCACAATTTTGTCGTTGCAGTTCTGGAATACCTGAGTTTCGCCGACATCGAAAATCTCTTTTTTGCAGTTGTTGGTGAGATCACCTCGACGCCACCCAGTACTGGGGCGGGAGTTCGGGAGTATTGTCGTAACTCGTATAACGGATGCTTTTCGAAGGTTGAGGTACATGATTTTCGGAGTTTTCTTGGTTATGTGTTGACAGATGGATACAGCTGGATCTAGGGATTGTTAGTTTGGGTGAGATATATTGCGTCCCCTGTATCCCCAACACCTGATTGCATAACCAGAAAGTTTCGGGAGTTTATAAGTGGGAATTCAAGTATCTCGTAGGATATCTTTCCAACAGACACATGATACGATATGGATCTATCATATGTTTGTTTCCGGCTTATTCTGCAAGCCAAATCCTTTGTTTTTGTTTTGAGTTGTGGTATTTGAGTTGCTTCAATGTCAAGTGTTGATTCCATGCCTCATTCTAAGCGATGTTCTCATATTTCTATGGGAATACTAATCCTTTTTGATCGTCGGGATTGTCTTGTCAACCTTTTCAACCGGTGTTTTCATCTTCAAGTTATTCCATCCACTTCATCCTTGTAAGATCAACTCTCATGTTCTCAACGTTGTCGTTTTCCCATCCCCATTTATTTTTCTTTCCCGCCCTCCGGCCATTTTGTTCACGGAGTCTGAAGTCGCTAATCGAGTATCCTTCTATTCATGCCGAATGGTCATGCCAATTCTTTTTTCAACCGGCGTGCTTCTCTTCAAGTGGATCCGATCATTTTCAACATTCGCAAGATCAATTCTAAGCTTTTTCTCAACAGTGTTCGTTTCATCCGACCCAAGTTGCCTTTGTTTTCCCACCCTCCCACCCTTTTCTTCAAGGACTCATATTTCTTAACCAAGTATCCATTTTATTGAGTGAAGTTTCTTCATTCTTTTCCTTTAATGTTTTTATCTGGTGATTTCTCATGAAGACGCTAAGGAAGCTTCAACTTTACCATTGTTCCATTCTAATTTTCTTCTCCGGTGGATTCAATTCAAGCTTTCGGTGTTGATCATATTCCTTTTCTCATTTCAAGTGCTTTCTTATGCCGGTGTATCTCTTAATCATTCACCTCTCGCTTTCCATTTGTTCCAGAGTGCTGAAGATATCTTGAAAGATTCGTTTTCATTCTCAATCCGTTCAAGGTATTTTGAGGTTGTTATCTCAGTCAAGCCATTTAATTCAACCGGTGTAATCTCTCTTTTCAAGCAATTTTTTTTCAACGGTGTTTCTTTTGAGTGGGCCCTAACACACAGATCTTTTCCAGGATCTTACCTGACTCTTCTAATTTTCCCGGAGCTATTCCCAAATTCTTTTTGAAGTTTGACGTAAGAATGAATTATCATCAGTCATATTCCTTCTCCAAGATCGCTTTCAAATTCTTTTCATCGTTGGTTCAACTTTTCTAATTTTTCATTAAGGAGTGCCTCAACAATTCATGGTGGTGTTTCTCATCGTCATTCTTGGATTTTGAAGACCGAAGAAGAGTTTCCCTTAAATCTTGTCCATTCTCTTGAAGATTCATGGTTCTAGCTTGATGCCATCCTCTCATAATTGTTTTCGATTGTGAGAATTCTTTTCACCCATCCAGAGCAATTCAGAAGTCTTTTCAGTTTGATTCTTTGGAGCCCATCATCTCAGAATTATTCATTCCAGCTTTCAGCTCTCGTTCTCCAAATCTTACCGGTGCACCATTCAAGTATTATCTAATCAGCTCGGGATCTCTGCGTTCACTTGTATCTAAATTCTCTCAAGTATCTTCGTTCATTTTTCTAATTCTTCCCGGTGTTTCTTTATCTTTTCTTCATTCATTTTCAATTCTTACGGTGGTTCGTTCAAGAGTTCTCTTCCTTCGTTATCATATAGATTCATTCGTTCTTTCCAATCCTACCAGCGGATCATTGAAGACCTTGCCAAGTTTGCTCCATATCTATCTTGATCCTTTCTACGAGAATAAGTAGTATGCCAAATCCATTGCTTGTCATCAATTTAATTGGTGAAGGATGAGCATAATGTAATTCTTATTCTTGTTTCATCGAGTAAATTCAATTCCTTATTCCGGAGGTTCATCAAAATTCTTGATTTCATTTGTTCATCTTTCTTTCCGGAGTTCCAAGTTTTCTCGGTTATATCATTTCAAAGCTTCATCTTATCACTGCAAGGCTTCACCTTGTGTTTTCGACTTCTCTTTCTTTCTATCATCCTTCTTTTTACCGGAGTTCTTCATGGAGTTTCTTCATGGTGGTTCATCAAGGATTTAATTCATTCTCGAAGTATTCTCAAGATTCTTGTTGGAAGAGCTCAAATATTCTTCTTCCTACATTCCAAAGTGCAATTCGTTCTACCTTATCATTTGAGGTGGTGTTATGTCATTCTTGACAATTTGAGTTTGTGTTTCATGATTCACATGTTGTCAAGAATGAGATATTTTAAATCCACCAATCTCTTCGTTGGATTTATCTTGTGTCATGTTTCACCTAAAGCCTTCCCTAAGGAAGGTTGCTATTATGGTGCTTATCAATGATCCAAGTTTTCTCCTATCCTCTTGGTGAAAGAAGCTTTTCATCGCCTTGGTGCTCTCACTCAAATCAATGGCTTCCTTTAGTGGCCGTTTGTCACCTCATAATGTTGAGATGTTTCCATAAGTCCACTACAAGCTTATTCTTTTCGTTGTTGGTTTTCCAACAACTCCGTTCAATCCTTCTTTTTAAGGAGGCTCTTTCAAATTCAATTGTGATAGAAGTTGTTGTTCTCTTCTCTGTTCTCTTGATTCCACTCTTTCATTTGTCCCGAAGGCATTGTGATGTTTTCTTCGACCCATCATCTCATTTTGGAGATCATGTTCTTTTCCTTGCTTATCTATTTAACCGGAGTGCCGTGTTTTCATTCGAGCTCTCTCATCTTATCAAGTTTTGCCTCCTTCCTCAACCAGAGTGCAGTCTGAAATCTTTATTACCCCTTGTTCCATTTTTCAATAGTTCCGGAGGCAGTGTGTTGTTGATTTCATCAAGTATCATCCCATCTTCTCAAGTTCATGTTAATTCCTTCCATTTTCAGTCGGAGTGCTGTCCAAATTATATCATTCTTAATCCTACTCTATCTTGTTTTAACCGGAGTGGATTTAAAATCTATCTTGTCCCCTAAGCTCTTGGTTCTCATCATGTTCTTTGTTCTTCTTTGCTAACGCAGTGTTTGCAATCTCGTTCACCTCCATTGTATTCTTTCTTTCGATTTGTTCAACCTCTCAAGGTTTGTGGGTTTCACTCGTTTGTCAAAGAAGCAACTTTGTTTTACCTCTTCCTCTTCCGTTTCTCTCCGGCGCCATCCTTAGATCTCGGGATGAGATCTCTTGTAAGTGGAGGAGTGTTGTGACGCCCCGAGACTGACGCTTCAGAAGACTTCCATATTTTCGTGATCACCGTGTGTTTCTTTTGTGCTTGCTCTATTTATTTTTGCATTGCATCATGTCATCATGCCAGCATGTCATTTAATTTTTAAAACCTCAACTAAATAAATTGCATAGATCTTTTGATCTATTTAAATCGAGGGAATTCACATGGTGATTTCTCTTTATAACATATCCTCCTAATATTTAGGGAGCTATATTAAAAATATTCCATTATCTTTAGAATCACCATAACACACCTGCAGTTTAAGTTCCATGCATTTTCTATCTCAATTCCTTGCCTCAAACTTTGCCAACAATTCTTATCTCTTTTATTGAGGCTCCTCCTAAAGTCTCAATATTTTGGGGCACTCCTAAAACCTCGTCCTAGTTCAAACCATTTGAATTAAATTCAAATGAGTTTGAATTAAACTCTTCCATATCGCGTGGAACTTCTTTTCTTGGGCTAAGTACAATTCTTAGACTCTGTAGGAGAAGTTTGAGCATTTTCCAAAACCCCTAGCTATTTCTTTCCTTCCCTTTTCCTTCTGTCTATTTTTTCTGTAGGTGGGAAATAGCGAGAAGGTTGGCCTTTTTGCTCCGAAGCTGCAACCAGCCCATCTAACCTCCTAGGCCCAGCCTCCAAGGCCCATCCGCAGCCCAGCCGCTGCCCTGTTAACCCTAGCCCCGACCCCCTCCTCTCGATCTCTCCCTCTCGTCCTCCCACACTGCAGCCACTCACACACCCGCATCGCGCCCGATTCCCTCGCTCCCGCATCCGCGCACCTCCAGTGCTAGACCCACGCTCCGCCCTCGCCGGAGAAGGGAACCAGGCCGGAGCCCCGTCGGCCTCCTCGCCGCCGTCGCGCCCCCTTCCATCAGCAGCCGCGCCCTCGTCCCGTCCCCTCTGCCTCCTCCTCGTCGCCTGCATCCGCCGCCAGCCACCACAGAACCAGGCCGCTGCCGCGCCATCTCGCCTCCTCCTCACCTCACCATGCGCCGGCACCGGTGAACTCCGCCTCCAGCCGTGCCGGCGAGCAAGCCGCTGTCGGCCTCCTGTCTTGCTTCTTTTGGACTAGCAAGAACGCCGCCAAGAACCGTACGCGGACACATCGTTTCCAGGATTTTTCGCCAAGTATCTCTACATGCGGACTTGCCAAGTACTCGACCCGGATGCGCCAAGTTTGACTATGAACGGCTGCACGTCCGACCCCGTATTCGAACCTCAAGCGCCAAGTTCCACTACCGCTGTCATGCATCCGACAAGACCAAGTGTATGACTACGCCCGGCGATGCGGCAAGTCCCTCCACGATGACCCGAACATCTACAGAAAAACGTGTACCACTACCGTCGAGGACCGATAGTACCACTACTTCCACTACCGTCGCGAGAACGACTACTTCCACTACCGTCAAACCCGATCCGCTCCGAAAAGGCACGCTTCAAAGATATAACCCCGAGACGACGTCCGTGGACCGAATGCATGTGTTGTATGAGATGCACCCTATGTTTGGACCGTGTCCGAATTGTTCCTTGCACGTTCGCCGTAAGCCATGCCACCGACATATGGGACACCCGGTATCCGGGATCACTCCCCGTCACTCTTGCACGTTTCACGCACCGACACTTGTTCCTTTGCACCAGCATCTCAATCGAGTTGCCGGAACCAGGATATTGCCGTGGCACCATTTCTGTTTCACTGCCGTGGCACCCTTTTCCTTCCGCCATGGCGACAAATGCCTTGTATCATGCTCATGTCAACATTTCCATAAAATTGCTTAAAACTTGCGTATGTCATCCGCATCATGATAATAACATTTAAAACGTTTAAAATTGTTGTTTGCTTTAATAGATAGTTTTCAAAATTGTTATTTGTTATTTCCTGCCTCATGTAAATTTGCCTAAATAGATAGTTTTATTATGCTTCACCTCTTGCCATGCTTAACCACAGTTAATTTTGTTGGGTAATAAACGGGAGAGAACTAAATAATTGATGTGGTGTTTTGTCAATATGCAACTCGTTGCATATTGAGCTCCACTTAATTTGTAGTATTGTTTGTTGCATTTTGCCATGCCATGCCTCATTTAAACCGGACATGCATCATACTTGATTGTGCATCATGCCATGTTTATGATTGTGTGTTTACTATGTTCTTTGCTTCTTTCTGGTTTGCTTCTCTCGTTAGCTTCGGTTTCGTTCTGGAGTTGTGAGGGTCCGTTCGACTACGTTCATTTATCTCCTTCATGGACTTGATCTTCTTCCTAGCGGGATTTCAAGCAAGATGATCATACCCTCGAAATCACTTCTATCTTTGCTTGCTAGTTGTTCGAATCTATTGCTATGCCGCGCTACCAACCACTTGCTATATCATGCCTCCCATATTGCCATGTCAAGCCTCTAACCCACCTTTCCTAGCAAACCGTTGTTTGGCTATGTTACCGCTTTTGCTCAGCCCCTCTTATAGCGTTGCTAGTTGCAGGTGGAGATGAAGTTAGTTCCATGTTGGAACATGGATATTTTGGGATATCACAATATCACTTATTTAATTAATGCATCTATATACTCGGTAAAGGGTGGAAGGCTCGGCCTTATGCCTGGTGTTTTGTTCCACTCTTGCCGCCCTAGTTTCCGTCATACAGGTGTTATATTCCTTGATTTTGCGTTCCTTATGCGGCTGCGTGTTATGGGAACCCCTTGACAGTTCGCTTTGAATAAAACTCCTCCAGCAAGGCCCAACCTTGGTTTTAACTTTTGCCACCTAAGCTTTTTTCCCTTGGGTTCTGCAGACTCAAGGGTCATCTTTATTTTACCCCCCGGGCCAGTGCTCCTCTGAGTGTTGGTCCAAACTAGAGCACCGTGCGGGACCGTCCCTTGGCAACTTGGGTTACGTTGGTACCTGTACGCTTAGCTTATCCGATGTGCCCTGAGAACGAGATATGTGCAGCTCCTATCAGGATTTGTCGGCACAGCGGGCGGTCTTGCTGGTCTTGTTTTACCATTGTCGAAACATCTTGTAACCGGGATTCCGAGCCTGATCGGGTCTTCCCGGGAGAAGGAATATCCTTCGTTGACCGTGAGAGCTTGTGATGGGCTAAGTTGGGACACCCCTGCAGGGTATAAACTTTTGAGAGCCGTGCCCGCGGTTATGTGGCAGTTAGGAATTTGTTAAAGTCCAGTTGTAGAGAACTTGACACTTGACTTAATTAAAATGCATCAACCGCGTGTGTAGCCGTGATGGTCTCTTTTCGGTGAAGTCCGGAAAGTGAACACGGTTCTTGTGTTATGGTTGTGCGTAAGTAGTTTCAGGATCACTTCTTGATCACTTCTAGTTTCACGACCGTTGCGTTGCTTCTCTTCTCGCTCTTATTTGCGTATGCTAGCCACCATATATGCTTAGTGCTTGCTGCAGCTCCACCTCACTACCTTCTCCTACCCATAAGCTTAAATAGTCTTGATCTCGCGGGTGTGAGATTGCTGAGTCCTCGTGACTCACGGATTCTAACAAAACAGTTGTAGGTGCCGTTGATACCAGTGCAGGCGATGCAACCGAGCTTAAGTGGGAGTTTGACGAGGACCTTGGTCGTTACTATGTTTCGTTTCCTGATGATCAGTAGTGGAGCCTAGTTGGGACGATCGGGGATCTAGCATTTGGGGTTATCTTCTTTTCATTTGGATTTGACTGTAGTCGGTCTATGTGTGTATTTTGAATGATGTATGATTTATTTAAGTATTGTGTGAAGTGGCGATTGTAAGCCAACCCTCTTTGTCCCATTCTTGTTCATTACATGGGATTGTGTGAAGATGACCCTTCTTGCGACAAAACCTACAATGCGGTTATGCCTCTAAGTCGTGCCTCGACACGTGAGAGATATAGCTGCATCGTGGGCGTTACAAGTTGTGATCGGTACTTGGTATGTCTTGACTTGACATGACTTGGTGTAGATCTCCGCGGCAACGGCGCTAGAAATCCTTCTTGCTACCTCTTGAGCACTGCGTTGGTTTTCCCTTGAAGAGGAAAGGGTGATGCAGCAAAGTAGTGTAAGTATTTCCCTCCGTTTTTGAGAACCAAGGTATCAATCCAGTAGGAGACTACATGCAAGTCGCCTCGTACCTACACAAACAAATAAGAACCTTGCAACCAACGTGATAAAGGGGTTGTCAATCCTTCACGACCACTTGCAAAAGTGAGATCTGATAGAGATAATAAGATAAATATTTTTGGTATTTTTATGATATAGATTGAAAAGTAAAGATTGCAAAATAAAATAGATTGGAAACTTATATGATGGAAAATAGACCCGGGGGCCATAGGTTTCACTAGTGGCTTGTCTCAAGATAGCGTAAGTATTACGGTGGGTGAACAAATTACTGTCGACCAATTGATAGAAAAGTGCATAATTATGAGAATATCTAGGCATGATCATGTATATAGGCATCATGTCCGCGACAAGTAGACCGAAACAATCCTACATCTACTACTATTACTCCACACATCGACCGCTGTCCAGCATGCATCTAGACTATTAAGTTCATAAGAACAGAGTAACGCATTAGGCAAGATGACATGATGTAGAGGGATAAACTCAAGTAATATGATATAAACCCCATCTTTTATCCTCGATGGCAACAATACAATGCGTGCCTTGCTGCCCTCATCCACCGGGAAAGGACACCGCAAGATTGAACCCAAAGCTAAGCACTTCTCCCATTGCAAGAAAGATCAATCTAGTAGGCCAAACCAAACTGATAATTCGAAGAGACTTGCAAAGATAACAAATCATACATAAAATAATTCAGAGGAGATTCAAATATTGTTCATAGATAATCTTGATCATAAACCCACAATTCATCGGATCTCGAAAAACACACCGCAAAAAGAATTACATCGAATAGATCTCCAAGAAGATTGAGGAGAACTTTGTATTGAGATCCAAAGAGAGAGAAGAAGTCATCTAGCTAATAACTATGGACCCGAAGGTCTGTGGTAAACTACTCACACATCATCGGGGAGGCTATGGTGTTGATGTAGAAGCCCTCCGTGATCGATTCCCCCTCCGGCGAAGCGTCGAAAAAGGCCCCAAGATGGGATCTCACGGGTACAGAAGGTTGCGGCGGTGGAAATAGGGTTTCGTGGTGCTCCTGGATGTTTTTGGGGTATATGCATATATATAGGAGGAAGAAGTAGGTCGGTGGAGCTGCGAGGGGCCCATGAGGGTGGGGGCGCGCCCAGGGGGTAGGCGCGCCTCCTGCCTCGTGGCATTCTCGCTTCTTTCTTGACGTGCACTCCAAGTCCTCTGGATCACGTTTTTTCCAAAAATAACTCTCCCGAAGGTTTCATTCCGTTTGGACTCCGTTTGATATTCTTTTTCTATGAAACACTAAAATAGGCAAAAAAACAGCAATTTGCACTGGGCCTTCGCTTAGTAGGTTAGTCCCAAAAATAATATAAAAGTGCTTAGTAAATCCCATTAAACATCCAAAACAGATAATATAATAGCATGGAACAATAAAAAATTATAGATACGTTGGAGACGTATCAGACACAAGAGACTCTTTGTTATTTGGTTGCAGGGTTGCTTGAGAGAGCCCATATTCATCCTACGCCTCCCACAGATTGATAAACCTTAGGTCATCCACTTGAGGGAAATTTGCTACTCTCCTACAAACCTCTGCACTTGGAGGCCCAACAACGTCTACAAGAAGAAGGTTGTGTAGTAGACATCAGATGTTCCGCGATGTCTCATGCTTCACCAACCGGTGCTCTACATGCCGCAAAGCTAAGTCACAATCTCAATCCCATGGTTTACATATGCCTCTTTCTATTCCACATAAACCATGGGAAGATATTAGCATGGATTTTGTGCTTGGATTCCCTAGGACTCAAAATGGCAAGGATTCCGTATTTGTTATTGTGGACCGATTCTCTAAAATGGCTCATTTTATCCCATGCAATAAGATAGAGGATGCTTCACATGTTGCAAATATTTTTTGTAGGGAAATCTTGAGGTTACACGGAGTGCCAAAGACAATTGTGTCGGACCGAGACGTCAAGTTCTTAAGCTACTTTTGGAAGACGTTATGCGCCAAGCTCGGAATCAAGCTACTCTTCTCCACGGCATATCACCCTCAAACCAATGGCCAAACAGAAGTCACCAACCAGACGCTCGCTACTCTCCTACGCGTGTTGATCAAGAAGAACATCAAGGAGTGGGAGGACTGCTTACCCATCGTCAAGTACGCCTACAACCGCCGCAACTCACTCTACTACCGGCAGGTCCCCCTTCGAGGTTGTCTACGACTTCGACCCTTTGTCGCCGTTGGACATCCTTCCTCTACCGCTACAAGAACGAGCAAACATGGACGCTAGCGCAAGAGCCACCTACCTCAAGAAGATGCATGAAGAAACAAGGTCCAAGATCGAGCGTCAAGTACACCGCCTCGCCTCCAAGCTCAACATCAACAAGTCACCCATGGTGTTCCAACCGGGCAATCTTGTATGGTTACATCTCCGCAAGGACCGCTTCCCCAAGGAGCGCAAGTCCAAGCTACTTCCGAGAGTCGATGGACCATTCAAGGTGCTCGCATGCTACAACGACAATGCCTACAAGATCGACATTCCACGTGACAAGGACAACGTAAGCGACATCTTCAACATCAAAGACTTGGCCAAGTTCCATGGTGATGAAGATCACGATCCGCGGACGGATCTCTCCCAAGGGGGGGGGGGGGGAGATGATGCGGAGCACCACTCGACCATCCCCATGGACACACCATCACCACCGCAAGCACGAAGAGGACCAATGATGAGAGCCCGCGCACGCGCCATCAAAACCAAGGTTAACTCCTTCGAGCCCCAATCGAATTCACACGAGAGTTGGGTCCTACCTCAAACAAAAGTGTTATGCACGCTCAGGTATCAAGAACAAGACCGTGAAGAGGCAAGGACAAAGGTACAAGCAGCTATGGAGGAGGGGAAGGAAGAAAGGGGCTAGAAGGACGAAGAAGGAGAGGCCCTGGACACTCCGGGTGCCCGGCCACTTTGGCCTCGGGTGCCTGGCCTCAACCTGGGCGTCACCCTGGGCATTTTTTCCCGAACCCGAAGCCCAAACCCGAAAAACCCGAAGCCCGAACCCGTATAACCCGAACCCAAAACCCGAATGCATTTCTCGGGTGGCTGGTATGAAAACCCGAAATTATTTTGGGAAATTCGGGTTTTTTGTCCCGGTACCCGAACAGGCCAAAGCCCGAATAGCAAAAGACAGATCCCACTCCCTAGCCCATTTACCTTGGCCCAGCTTCGGCCTTCCTAGTTCCACATGCCACAGCGAAGCCAACTCCTCCCTAGTCGGCCAGTCCCCACGTTCCCCACTCATCCTTCCCCAGTTCCCCCGTCCCCGAGCCCGATGGCACTGTTCCTACCCTAGCCGCCACAAGCCACACTGCCCTGCCGGCTGCCCGCCTGCTCCTCACCGGTCGCCACTGCAAGCCCACCGGTCTCAATCGCCGCTCGGCCGTCCCGTCCCCCCCCCCGTCCCACCATCTTCTCTCCCGCCGTCCCGCCGATCGTCGTCCCGCCGACCGTCGTCCCGCCGTACGCCGTCCCACCATCCACCATCCCGTTTTGCCGTCCCCCGTCCCGTTGCCCCGGACTCCTGGTCGCTGGCCCACATCCCCATCCCTGGTGTCGCATCGTTGGCGCGAAGGATCTTGGTCGCTGGCCATCGAAGCAGCGAAGGATCTTGCAAGGTGCAAGGTATATGTCGTTCTTGTACATATGTTCCTAATCCTCTGAAGTCTGAACTTGAAGCAGTGAAGGATGTTGGTGTTCTATTGTTTTTGACTTGTTGTTAAAAGCTTACTTTGCAGTCTGCACAATTGTTGTTATGCACGAATGTTGTTGTTGTTGTTGGCTTGTTAAAACGATCTTGATGTTGCACAATTGTTGTTGTATGAAGTTAAGAAAACCTGTTCAGATTTAAATGTGACTGAAACCTTGAAATATTTACATCTTCTTGTATGTTAGTGCAATTTTTTGGAGTTCACAATATGTGACTGTGTGTTTACAATTATACCAAAGTGAGTGATGTTGCTGCTTTTTTTTTCTTATAGATGACTCAACTTGATGATGATCAACACATAGAGATGGAGGAAGTGGGAACTAGTCATATGGCCACTCGTAGCACAATTGTATCTGCTGAATGTTCTGGTTCACAGCCATCATCCAAGGAGCAAGTTTGTGGTTCAAAACCAACTTCTCAAGAGAAATCTGCCACTGGGGTCGTTGATTTGGAGAATGAGAAGGATAGTAACAAAGTTCAGGGAAGGAGGGAGATGGCACCACGATCAAAGATGTGGGACCATTTAGACAAGATTAAGGATAAGAATAATGTGGTGAAGGCTGGTAAATGCAAATATTGCAAACGTGAATTGAAGGCCGACACAAAGGATCATGGTACTTCATCCTTGATCAGACACTTTGATGTGTGCAAGCGCAACCCTCACAAGCTGGCCAAAGATCCGAAGCAGTCCACTTTGCAAGTAACTCAAGGAGAATGTGTTGGGACCTGGAGGTTTGATCCTGATGATCTCAAGGAAGCTTTTGCTTAAATGGTCATTCAAGATGAGTTGCCCTTTTGTTTTGGCGAGAAGCCGGGCTTTAGGAAATTTATGCCCAAAGCTTGCCCACGTTTCAAACCACCATCTAGAAGAACCTGCAGCAGAGACACTGTGCGCTTATTCTTTCGAGAGAAGGCGAAGCTAAAGAAATTCTTCAAGGATTCTTGTCAGCGAATTTGCCTAACAACAGATTGGTCGACTTCTCAGCAGCTAGATGGATATATGACTGTAACAGCAAGTTTTATTGATGAATCTTGGAGTCTCCATAAGAAAATCATTGGTTTTTTCTTAATGAAGGGGCATTAGGGAGATGACATCGGGAAAAACTTGGTTAGATGCTTGACTGAATGGGGTTTGGAGAGAGTAATGACTGTAACTGTTGACAATGCAAGCAACAATGATGGTGGCATTTCTTATTTGAGGAGTGAAAGTGCAACTATCCCTAGGTGGTTTTGGTAATTCCTAACAACATATAGCTCATTGAGCTAACATTATTCCAAGATAAATATTTCAGGAAAAGCTCAATGAATGGCATGGCATGGATGAGGAAAGTGGACCCCTCAAAATACTAAGGATAAAAGGATTGGCTCAAGCTCAAAGCTCAAGACTCTACATTTTATATTTTAGTGATCCAAGATCACATTGAGTCTATAGGAAAATCCAATACTATCAAGGAGGGATGAGGTGTTGCTTAATGGCTTGCTTGCTCAAAGTGCTTAGTGATATGCTCCAAAACCCTCAACTACTTTCTCACATCCACATATGACCTAAACCTAAAGTCCAACTCGCCCCACCGATTCTTTCTATCCGCGCCACCGAGTTCGGATGTCACAGCCCATCGCCACAAACCCTAGGCAAATCGGTTCGACCGATAGGGATCTCGGTCTCACCGAGATGGGATTGTAATCTCTCTGTTTCCTTCAGAACATTTTGGTCCCACCGAGATGAGCGATCGGTCCCACCGAGATTGCAATGTAAACTCTCTGCTTCCTTTTGTAACATTTCGGTCTCATGAAATGAGCGAATCGTCCCACCGAAGTTTACTCCGATCAACTCTCCGGCTAGCTTATTACCAAAATCGGTCCCACCGAAGTTTGTGTAATCGGTCTCACCGAGATTACGTTATGCCCTAACCCTAACCAATCGGTCCTACCGAAGTTGCATGTCGGTCCCAATCGAAAATCCTAACGGTCACTAGATTTCTTTGAATCGGTCCGACGGAGTTTCTTAATTCGGTCCCATCAAGATTGGTAAGTTGTGTGTAACGGTTAGATTTTGTGTGGAGGCTATATATACCCCTCCACCCACTCTTCATTCGTGGAGAGAGCCATCAGAATGAACCTACACTTCCAATACACATTTTCTGAGAGAGAACCACCTACCCTTGTGTTGAGGCCAAGATATTCCATTCCTACCATATGAATCTTGATCTCTAGCCTTCCCAAGTTGCTTTCCACTCAAATCTTCTTTCCATCATATCCAAATCCTGTGAGAGAGAGTTGACTGTTGGGGAGACTATCATTTGAAGCACAAGAGCAAGGAGTTCATCATCAACACACTATTTGTTACTTCTTGGAGAGTGGTGTCTCCTAGATTGGCTAGGTGTCACTTGGGAGCCTCCGACAAGATTGTGGAGTTCAACCAAGGAGTTTGTAAGGGCAAGGAGATCGCCTACTTCGTGAAGATCTACCGCTAGTGAGGCAAGTCCTTCGTGGGCGACGGCCATGGTGGGATAGACAAGGTTGCTTCTTCGTGGACCCTTCGTGGGTGGAGCCTCCGTGGACTCAAGCAACTGCTACCCTTTGTGGGTTGAAGTCTCCATCAACGTGGATGTATGATAGCACCACCTATCGGAACCACGACAAAAACATCCGTGTTCCAATTGCGTTTGAATTCTCCAAACCCTTCCCTTTACATTCTTGCAAGTTGCATGCTTTACTTTCCGCTGCTCATATACTCTTTGCATGCTTGCTTGAATTGTGTTAATATTGCTTGACTTGTGCTAAGATAGCTAAAATCTGCCAAAGACTAAAATTGGGAAAAGGATAAGTTTTTATTTGGTTAAGTAGTCTAATCACCCCCCTCTAGACATACTTTCGATCCTACAAGGAGGCAGCTAAACAAAACAAACATAGCTAATGGCAAGTTCTTGCACATGAGGTGTGCTGCACACATAGTTAACCTTATTATTCAAGATGGCATAAAAGAAGTGGATGTCTCTGTGAATCGTGTTAGAGCTGATGTTAGGTATATTAGGAATGGTGGTTCAAGAGTGGTCAAGTTTAAGGAGATTGCCGAGGAAGAAAAGATGATCAGCAAGGCATCTCTGAAGATTGACGTCCCAACCAGAGGAACTCAACTTTCCTCATGCTCAAAGCTGCAAACATTTATGAGAAGGTGTTCATAAGGTTAGCCGAAGAGGATATCATTTACATTGATGATCTTTCCGAAGAGAATGCAAGCTTTGGTTGCCCTGAAGAGTCAGATTGGGATAATGCAAAGAAGTTAGAAGTTTTTTTGGAGCATTTTCATGACCTTACTGTTCGTGTCTCTGCTACTCTTCATGTCACTTCAAACATATTTGTTCATTAGATTGGAGAAGTGCGTTTGTTGATTCAAGCTTGGATAAACAGTCCTGATACTTTGCAAGCAGCAATGGGAAAAAGAATGAAAGATAATTTTGACAAGTACTGGGGACTTTGGCACACAAAAGAGCAGGACATGAATGACATAGAGAAGGAAAAGGGGAAGGGGAAGGGAAGGGGTAAGGAGAAGAAGGAAAAGGAGAATGTCAATTTACTGATTTTTGTTGCTGCAGTTATTGATCCAAGATACAAGCTATCTCTGTTCACAAATGCTATTGTTGATGAAATATTTGGTGAGGAAAAGGGCCATCAAGTTTGGGAAGCTCTTAAAGCTTGTGTCCATGAATTATTTGATGAATATAGGGATCTTTATGCTCCAACTGAATTACCAAATCAAGTACCTGAACCAAGACAATCAAAGGGAGGCATAGGAGCCTTGCTCACTGATGTTATAAAAAAGAAGTTGAAGATGAACAATGGTTCGAGTATGTATGTCAAGTTAGAACTTGACAAATATCTTGCTAAAGATACCGAGGATGTAGAGAGCAATGTTGACATTCTAGCTTGGTGGAAGAACAATGCCGCTCGATTTCCAATATTGGCACCCTTGGCCCGTGATGTACTTGCTATATCCATCTCAACAGTAGCATCAGAGTATGCTTTCAGCACAAGTGGGCGTATTTTAGATGACTTTCGTACATCCCTTACTCCGTTCATGTTGGAAACTCTGGTGTGTGCACAATATTGGCTGAGAATGGGAACACCTATTGACATTCAAGAAAATATGGAGGAGTTGACGATGATCGAAAAAGGTATAACATTGTTGGTCTTTTTGGAAACACAATAGTGATTTCTTCATAGTTTCTTTATGCGAAAGATTTGCTCGGATTTCTAAATGCGCTAGTTGTTGTATTCTTGGTCTCATGGTCTTGGAGTTGTTATAATTTCATTTACTTGCACATCATATTAGATCGTGAACTACATGCTTGCATTTCTTCTTTTGCAGAGTTGATTGAAGAATTCAGGCCCAAAGAAAAACGTTAAGATAAAAGTGACAGAAGCATGTCTTCCACTTCCACATCACAAGCAAGCAAGTTAAACTCCACCATTGAAACATCTACTTAAAGGTATACCATTTTAAGTTTTGACATGCAAGTTGACAACTGACATATCCTCATTATAATGTATGATCATGCAATGAACTCGCACTTGTTATTGCAGGATGAGCTTGTGTGGACTGGTGTTGGAGAGTTGCTGATGGTATGGTTGATTCGGGTGTTGGCTAAAGAAGTGCTTCATTTTGGTCTGCTAGTCGTTGGTGTTGGAGAGTTTTGAGTGTTTGGTGGCTACTAAATGTCAAAACTGAACTATTTTGTGTTATGCTATGTTTTGTGGCTGGTGCCTCGTAGCCTACTATTTGAATGTTTGTCATGAAGTACTTGTGGGTTATGGTGGACACTTGTGCTACTGTTTGCTAAGAAGTGAAACTATGTACTCATGTTAAAGTTATGCTATTGATTATTGAATATTGCCATGCAATGTGTTGTTGCAAACTACTATTCCTCATGTTGTTATGTTGCTGCAAATGTCATGCTGTTATGCACATATGTTGTTCAAAACTATCATTTTGCATATTGTTATGCTGCTGACTTTCATTTGTCATGCTGAGTTATCCTGCTAAAAATTGACATTTTCCATGCTACATTATTCTACTACTCAGATGTACTCTATTTTTGGAACTTGGAAGTGTGTGGCTCTGTTTCTATCTCACTTCAAATAGAACATGGATGACAATAAGTCTAAATGCCACTGACCCACTGTTTCGATCTCACTTCAAATAGAATATGGAGCATCAGTAAGTATAAATCAATCATCATTCATATAGACTAATAAATAGAAGAGGGAAAATAATCACATCACTAAGTACCTTTGTTCATTGTTTGGGAAATTTGGGACTACCCGAACCCGAACCCGAAAATTCGGGTACCCGATATTTCGGGCGTTATTTTTTTTAGAGATATTTCTGGAGTTGTTTCTGAAAACCCGAATTTTAGAAAACCCGAAATACCCGACCCGAAAATCCGGGTAAACCCGAACGCTCAGGGTGACCTGGGCGCGGCCCCTGCCTACCCCTGGTGCCCGACCATGAGGGGCCCGGGTGCCCAGCCTCCTCAGGCGCTGCCTCACTGACCTCGGTGCCGGCCCTCCTGCCTAGTGCCGCCACCACGCCCCGGGTGCCCGGGCCTTGGACCCCTGGGTGCCCGGCCTCCTTCCCCCAGCCGCCCAACGCCACTCCGGGTGCCCGGGCTTGGAACCCCCGGGTGCCCGGCCCCCCTACAGCCGACCACTGACCGGTCCGGGTGCCCGGACCCCTCCGAGAGTGCGTGCGTGCACTATGGGCTTTTGACCCTTGTACCCCTCTCTCCCTCACATTCCGTCCTTAGCCTTTAAGTACTCATCTCCTAGCTCATGAGAGAGGATAGCAAAGTATTTGATAGACACTAGAGAGCTTTGCTCCTTGTATCCCCTCCTCTTGGAGATCAAGCCCCCATCTTGGGAAGAATCCTTGTGGATTATCAAGGCCTCCTCTTGGAGAAGATCAACATCAAGACCACATCTCCTAGGAGTGGGAAGAACTTTTACCCTAGTGCTATTTTCCTTGAATTGTCCTTGTGTACTTTTGGATCTCATGTAAGCTACTCTAGTGGATGTGTTATTTGGGTTTGTTTGAGTGATCTCCTCCTTGTGTTCTTGTGTGTTCTTCCTTTTCCCCCCTCCAAGTGTGAAAAGATCCCCTCTAGGGTTTCACCCTACAACAAATACCCTCACATTCCCTGAACCATACAGGAAGCTATCCTCTCTATAATTTGTTGGGTAGGCAACCGCCTGAAAGTTCACCCAAGGAACTCGATGCAGCCTCGCTCTCGCTCGCTGTCGACATGCCGTGTCGTGTCGCTGCCTGGGATTGTTGTTGTCTCGCGCTGTCGCTCCATCAGATGCCTGCCTCGTGCAAGTTTGACCACACCACCATGCCGACTCAGGCCTACGCCCCACTATTGGCCTGCGCCATTCCGCCTCTCCACGTGCCCATGCCGCCCAGTCGCTGGCCGTCTCGCCTCCCAACACTGCCACACCATGCCTCCCCGTGTCGCCGCCGCTAGGAGCTCACCACGGGTCACCCAACTCGCGGAAGTGGATCCTCTGAGTTGCAGGAAGGAAGTCAGGGTGCTACAGTATTCTCCTTTAGTGAAATAGAGAAGGCAAGTCAGAGACCTAGCACGATGAACAAACTACTGTAGACAACCAACTACTGTGAATCAATTACTGTTGTGAAATCGTTGTATTATAGCACTGTTTCATGAAACTGCTGAAGGAAAGCCAGATTCATGTTTCTTCCTTGACTTCCCTTAGTAAGTCTGAGGATTCACTTCCACAGCTCGCATGGCAATGGTGTTAGACAACATCGTCCAGTGATTTACTGGTCCTAAGCTTGTTTAGTGAAAAAAAATAAAGAATTTTAAGTGAAAAAATTATGGAACCGAGAAAAGTTGTTGTCTGACATCTGACAACTTCATGAAAGATTTTTACACTGGCTATTGGTGTTGCTCTTGATATCTAGTGTGTGTTCGGCAGGCCTCCGCTCCGCAGCTCAGCTCCTGGAGCGGCCGATGTAGCTGCGGAGTGGCAACGAACGCGTTGGCTCCATGCCCTTCCATAGCGGAGCGGCTTGTATGCCATTTTTCCGGAGTTGTATGGAGCTGGGAGTTGAAAAGTGGGGAGTAATTTACGCGGACGATGTCGCGCTGTTTGTCAAACCCACAGAGGTGGATTTAAGGTTCGTGAAGGAAGCTCTGCAGGCGTTTGCGGATGCATCGGGGCTGAGCATAAACTACCATAAATCGCTCGCAATTTTGATACATGGCAATGAGGCGGATAGAGACCGAGTGCAGACCTTGCTGACTTGCAATTTGGGAAGTTTCCCGTGTACATATTTGGGTCTGCAGCTCGCGATCAAGCAACTAAGTAGGGCCGAGTGGCAGCCCATGGTGGACCAGGCGAAAAAATGCGCCCCAGCATGGCAAAGGGGACTCCTCCAACGTTCTGGTCTGCTCGTGCTAGTTAAGTCAGTGATCGCGGCAAAACCTTTACATCACTTCATGATAGGGGAGGCACCGGCTTGGGTGTTGGAGGAAATAAATCAATGGATGCGAGCTTTTTTCTGGGCTGGCAAAGAGGAAGTGAACGGTGGTCAGTGTTTGGTGGCGTGGAGCACGGTGTGTCGTCCTACTTCGTTGGGCGGACTGGGAGTGCGAAACTTGGAGCTTCAAGGCCTTGCTCTTAGGGTCCGATGGGAATGGCTAAAAAGAACAGACACACAGAGACCATGGCAGGGGCTGGCCATGATAGAGGACAGAGAGGCATGAGCTGTGTTCGATAGCTTGGTCAAGATCGAAGTGGGGGACGGGAATAAGGTGCTTTTTTGGAGGGACAGATGGATACATGGCTTTGCGGTGAAGGATATCGCTCCTCTGATTCACGGTATGGTGGAAACTCGCACTAGAAACAGGCGTACGGTGAGCGAGGGTTTGGAGAATGCGAGATGGCTGCAGGATGTGAGCGGAGATCTCACTTTTTGTGGGGCACATGCAGCTGGTTCACCTCAACCTGGCTATTAGTACGGTGCAGCGTGACACCCAAAGGGCTAATAGTTTCTCTTGGCCGGCGGACCCGTCTGGGAAGTACACCGCGAAGTCCACGTATACTCGCTTGTGTCTCGGAATCCAAAGGGCTTCGTATGCATCTTGCATTTGCAAGAGTTGGACTCTGCTGAAGTGCAAATCTTTGTCTGGTTGGCAGTTCAACACCGTATTTGGACGTCGGATCGGAGAGCGAAACGCAGGCTGCAAGACCGGCCGTCTCCTTGCTTCACCTGCCTACAGGAGGAAGATAACGCCGAGCACATCTTGACTCAATGCGTGTACGCCAGGGAAGTGCGGCATGGATGTATGCGGGATCTTAACTTGAACATAGAGAGGCCAAGGGTGAACCACAACCTGTTAGATTGGCGGCTCACGGTGAGGAAGGGCATCGATAAGGAACTCAAACGGGGGTTTGACACCTTCGTTATCGTGGTGTCGTGGCCGCTATAGAAACAGCGCAATGCACGTGTATTCAACAGGATAGCGCAACAAAAGATGACTCAACAACTAGTGGAGTTTATTCTGAGAGAGATTAAGAAATGCAGAGAGGCTGGCGTAGGAGTAGAAGGGTTGTCACGTTTCGTGAGAGAGTAGACTTTAGTTAGAATGGAGTGTAATGGGTGTGGCTAACGAGGGATGTGTGCATCTTCTCCTAAGCCTCTCTTGTAAATTGTTTCTCCCTCTTTTATAAAGATAAGGTATGTCATTGACGTACTCTTAAAAAAAAAGTGAGGAGTAGAGACCTGCCGAACAGAGGCCCTACTTATAGTCTAGTTTTTTTAGGGGCACTCGTAGACTAGTCTAGTAGTATTAGTATATTTTCCAGGCGGACGACGTGGCCCGCCTCGCAGCGCACACAGCCGCAGCCACCAATGCCATGGCCGTTATCCTCCAAGGCTCCGCCGCCTTCCTCCCGCCCTACAAAACCCCCCAAACCCACCCAAGCCACCCGCCGCGGCAGCATCCATTCGCCTAGTCATGCAGATGCAGACCATCACCCTCCGCGCCGGCCCCTCCGCCCACCGCCTCGCGCCACCGCTGGCGTCGGCCAGCTCCTCGAACCTCTCCGCCGGCCGATGCTTCCTCCTGCGGCCTCCCCACTCCCGCTGCCGGCGGCCCCGCTCCCTCAGGGCCTCAGCTTCCCTTGAGCAGGAGGTCAAGGAGCGCGCCGACTCCCCGTCTCCGTCTGGTAAGTGAAATCTTTGCTTGCTTCCTTCTTCCTCGGCACGATTGGAAACCCGGAATTTAGATTCAGGGACGAAACGGTGGCATGTATACTGGGAACAAACTGAGGTGGTTCAGTGCGCGAGGCTGTTGAGTGCCTTGTAAATGATTTCTTTTAGGGGACCCTGTAAGTGATTTCGCAGAGCGTGTCAATGATGATTTTCATGTGCCCACCAGTTTGGTGACACGGACTGAAATGAGCCTGTAATGTGCAAGAGATGGTTAACTTTGTCTGCATGGCTCCAGTGTTTTCTGGTCATGTAATAAGTGGAGGAGTGAGCACCCTGTTGCTTTCGAATTGAAGAGGAGACGCTCATTTGTGTCAGCGCACAGATGTGGCGATCGTGGCTTTACACACCGATAGCTCCTAAGCGCTAACCAATGACGGTGCAAGGTTCTGATATTTTTTCTGATTTAGATTGAGTTTGTTGAAATAGTAATTTATGTAAAATACATGCACACTTGGGCCTTTCTACGTTGAAATTCATCTTCATCTGGATACTTGGTACTTTAGTAAAAAAAAACAGTTTGACTTGCTATCATCAGAACCCACTGCTTATGCATTCTCCATGAAATTTTCCTACGTATATTGACTTCATTTCTTTTTGGATGATGCTAATTTATATACTTCACTGGATTATTTAGCAGGGACGAGTAGTCAAGCAACTAGAAGAGATGTGAGAAATATTGCAATTGTTGCTCATGTTGATCATGGGAAGACAACTTTGGTGGATTCAATGTTAAGACAATCCAAGGTACATCCCAGAAGTACTATGTTTTGCTCTGTGAGGCTAATTTACTTCAAGTGAGTTGGCTGCGAATTAAATTTCTCAGTGATGGAAGCTTTATTTAGAAGGCAAGCACCCTTTGCAAATATAAGACAAGCTCTTCCCACATATTGCCATACTATTGTTCCGTTTGATTCCTTGATATTTGATCTTGTTTGGTTTGTTAGTATAATAGAACTGATTTTTTGGTCTGGTCTTGGTGGGTTGCTTTCACATTGTTTGTATGGGCTCTAAATTATTGCTCTTTACTCTTTGTTCAGTCCGGTAGGTTCATAGAACTGGTTTGGGTGATCACAAACATGGCGTTGTTTAGAGTCCCATAGGTGCTGTGGAGGCTACTCCTATACCCACCTGAAACTGTTGTGCATACTTATTTACTTTTGGTTGTGTGGGTTTTCTCCACAAAATATCTGCGTAACTTTTGTTTGCTGTGTCATTCTTCAGTTTACCTCCTATCCTGTATTGTGACACAAAATTGCAGGCTTTAGTAATATTAAGAGCTGTGCTCAGATATATTTTATTTTTGTGTGACTTATTTCTGTTGAATCACCATGTTGTAGCACAAATCTAGAGTGTATTTACTATGAAATTTTCAATCGTCTTATTACCCTGAATGTTTACCTTATGCAGGTTTTCCGAGACAATCAAGTTGTGCAGGAAAGGATAATGGACTCTAATGATCTGGAGAGGGAAAGAGGAATTACTATACTGAGCAAAAATACATCCATAACCTATAAGGGTACTAAAATCAATATAATTGATACTCCTGGGCATTCAGATTTTGGTGGGGAGGTGGAACGTGTTCTCAACATGGTGGAAGGAATTCTCCTAGTGGTACTATGCTACTAGCTACTGTTCTGTTTTTATTAAATGGCATGTTTCTTATTTAATGCCTATGACCTTTTTGAGGACACATATTTGAATTCCTATGAGCATTACTGTAGCTGTTCAATCTTCCACTGCATGTCTCCCTAGATCCCGTCGAACATATTTTCCAAATAGTGTCTAGTGTCACTTGAGGCAACATGTGAACGACCATCTGATTCATTAAGCCTTTCTCCTATGTAGGTTGATTCTGTGGAGGGACCTATGCCACAAACAAGATTTGTTCTGAAGAAAGCTCTAGAATTTGGACATGCTGTTGTGGTAGTTGTAAACAAGGTTGACAGACCTATTGCTCGTCCAGAGTTTGTAGTTAATTCAACGTTTGAGCTATTTATCGAATTAAATGCAACAGATGAACAGGTGAGGAGCTATGCCTGGAATGTTATTCATTTAACTTATTCTTTTTTGAGTATTAGGTTTTAACACTGGTCATATCCTAGTACTCATGTTTTTTTTTTGCCAACAATAGTGTGATTTCCAAACAGTCTATGCAATTGGCCTCAAAGGAAAGGCTGGGATCTCCGCAGATAATCTGGCTGATGATCTTGGACCCCTTTTTGAGGCTATTCTTAGATGTATACCTGAACCACGCATTGAGAAAGATGGTGCCCTCCAAATGCTTGTGAGTTATAAAGTTTGTCGTTTAGTCCCTCCATTCCTAAATATTTGTCTTTCTAGAGTTTTCAACAAGTGACTACATACGGAGCAAAATGAGTGAATCTACACTCTAAAATATGTCTATATACATCCGTATGTGGTAGTCCATTTGAAATCTCTAAAAAGACCAATATTTAGGAACGGAGGGAGTATATGTCAAATTTTCATGTATCATCTGCAATGCTTGGTTTTCTATGATTATGCTGGATTACATTTACACAATATCTCCTAAGCTATAATACTATAAATTGGGTCTCAACTATAGTTGTATTTTCATATACTATGAAGCATACATTTGAGATGCTCCAATCCATTCTATGGGAAGGAATACATTTATTCTAAGATGCTCAAAGCCATGTTATGGAAATTAAGTTATGCATGTTTGAGATAGCTGAAATTTTACATTCTCAATGAAGAAAAAAAATCTTTGTACTCATGGAGAGCTAATGTCGCTTGTACCATAATTCATGTTTAAGTTAAGATCAACATGATTGATATCACATGCACATTTACATAATTCTGTTACAAGTATGCCATTGCTATTTTGAAGTAGGAGAAACTTACCATGCACACTATGTCAGTACCTTCCTTTGAAATATTCCGGAGAGAATATAGAGCAGCTTTCATAGTCATGAATTATGCTCTATATTCCATATTCACTGACTTATTTCTGTTGAAACTTACCATGCATTATTTCACGCATTGCTTCCTTTTTTTTGACAATCAAAGGTATCTCTTTATTTATTGGAAAATAAGGTTACATCATTGACTAAAAGAGATACAATTGAGGGAGGAGGAGCATCTATCCATGTGCTAGAATCATTATACTTAGCAAGCTGGGAAAGTGTTCATGAGCAATCGTATTTGCCTCTCGGTTCTCATGTTCGAAGGAAACTTTCACAAACTCTCTGGGCATGAAGTAGCAATCATTGAAGATTGCTGCTTCATTAGCCGCAGCATGCATGTCACTCTTCATGGCCTCAATCACTTCAGTGCTATCAGAACTAATAGTCAACCTGTTGCATCCCAACCCTTCGGCCAGCAAGAGACCCTCCTTCTTTCTTTGTTAACATGGTCGAGCTATCTTCCTTTGAAATATCTCACCAAAATTGGTTTCATGAATTCCCAGCATATTTCGATGGTCATGAGTAATATTAGTAGTTATATTTCACTGCTTCCAATTCTGCACTCAATTGCTCATTTATATACAGGTAACTAGTACCGAATATGATGAACATAAAGGAAGGATAGCAATTGGACGACTGCATGCAGGAGAACTAAAACGAGGCATGGAAGTGAAGGTATGATTTTGATCAATTCGTTCTTCTGCATGGTAGCATAAGCAACAATATTCCAACACCTATAAGAAAGAGTGTCCCACCATGGGCAGGGACAAGTTTAGGGATAAATAAACTAATCCTGGCACAACAGAAAATGAAAGGGTAAAGTTTCTACGTGCCATCACAATTGTTGCGGAGTTGCGAATCACCATTGATAATAAGTTTGCCTTCAGTTGCATATACCCAATGTTCAAAAATTTACCCTTACTGAAAGGTTGTCGCCCAGCTCTTGGCGATTAAAACATAGGAAATAGAGGAGAATTAAGTCCTAGTTTTTTTTGTTTGCATTGTTCTCTCCTGAGCAGGCTTATTCCTCACCGGAGAATGCCTATTTCTCACTGTGGTTGTCGATTCTTTGCTGGAGAATGCCTAATTACCTATTCCTCACCTGGGTTGTCAATTCCTAGCCGAAGGACTACCACTCAGTTCTCATCTGAGAAGGCCGATTTCTCACCGGAGAAGACCAATTTCTCATAGAAGTACCTCGTTGTCCCCCCAATGCTTCGCCTAGGCCAAAGCGAGGCATTTTATCATCGCTCAGCGCTTATAAGCAAGCTAAAGCGTACACTCCAGACTGTTTTGTTGTTAATGCCAATAATAAAGATTAAAGATACATTTTCTGGAATGAAATTTTTTCTTCCTGCCGTTCTTGTTATCGGGACCGGGCCTCATTCCTTGTGATGTACTCCAAGGTTGAAGGTTGACACATCATAGCTGTGATGATTCTGTCAAATGGCATGGTAGGAGTTGAAGCAATAGCCGCCACCAAAATAAAGACTTAAAGAAGCTTATTGAGTAACATGCGGGTGTTGCGAAAGGACATAGCAGGAGGGGGAGGAGACGGAACTCATTGCTGTCGTGGTACATGCTATGCCACACTCCACATTTCTTGGAGGGCTTGGGAGTGCCGTGAGCAAGTATTGCAAGATAAAGAGCAGACGAATCCTGTGGCAGCTCTGCGCTTGTGCAGATGCGACTCTAGGAGAGAGCTAGGCAGCTCTATCTCCCTTTTTTGGCTACCGCATTCTGGCTGTAGACTCCCTTCTATGTGGCACTTTCCATGTTTGTTTGGCCGTGAATTTCTTCTGAAAATCTTGTTTTATTCCCTTTCCATCTTTCCATTCTGAGGCTTGCAGAAAAATGGCAACCCAGTGCACATAGCTCCTGCTTGCCAGGGCCGGCCCTAGATTTTGGGTGCCCAGGGCGAAACTACAACTCAAGGCCCTTTAGTATAAAAGCATCACTATAGTAATCAATATGCATATGTATCCAATAAGAACTTTAATGCATCCAAAATCAACATTTATGTCAAATAATTTATTGATATTATCGTAAAGTTTTCTTTTAAATGTTTTGATCCATAAACAACGACTATTGCCAACTCATCAATCGAAGTACCGGTGTTACTCTTGATATTTTTTGTCAATAGCTTCTCAATGTGTTTCTATCAAGTCATCCATACAGTATTTTCTTTTTCTATTATGCACATGTAATAACACAGTGCTAAATTTAAATAAAAAGATGCACCAAAAGTTTGTAAGCTATGCATAGTGTATGTGAAGATAAATTACTTAATTACCAATACTCATATGAATATAGACAATAATAAATTAGTAATACTGTATACCTTCGGTCGGTCAAATCTTTGTCGATGATCAAGCGTCGGGCGATGTGGATAGAAGGCGCTCGGTGATGTGCATGTCCATCTAGCGCCTGAAGAGTGGAGACTGGAGAAGGAGTTCATCGGTGTGCGTACTATGGCCTGACGGCAGCGCTGACTCGCCTCGCGATGGAGGCTCGAGATTAGGGATTGTCGTGACCCGCGACCGGAAGGATATGTGCGATCGCAACTTCTCGTGATCGGACGTCGTTTATTCCTTCCTGGGCTACCTATGTCGCAGCGTCTAGGTGGTAATGGGATGCATATGCATGCGAACGTTGCTGTCAACTAGTACATGGCCCGTTCCTCATGGCCACAGGCATTTGCGTCCAGCGTTCTTGCTTCCCTTGGCCTGTAGGTCATGGGCTATATACGTACGTGGCAGGTCCCCTTGGATTTTGGGGGCCCTGGGAGGCCGCCCCCTTCCCCTCCCCAGGCCCGGCCCTGCCGCTTGCGCAGGGTTGAGGGAAGGGTCCGACCACTTTGGGTCTTTTGTACCTAAAGTTCTGAAAAAAAATACTCTTCACTATCTTTACATGTGTTAGCACACGGTCATGTCACCGCTACCTCCAACGCCGAGGGTGATGCACCGCAGCTCACGTCAAAGGAGACCTGTCTGGAAGCGTGGTGCGCAAGCAATCCGGCAAGTGCTTTTGTAGACCCGAAACCCCACACGCCCGGGAGGACCCTGTGAGGGCGTGCGACGGCTATGGGCTTCCCTAGGTCGACCTGATCGCCCCTAGAGCCTCGAGGTTCGCCGCCCTACAACAAGAAGAAGGAACAAAGAACGAGGAAGAAGACCAAAGGGAGAAGATAAAAATAAAGGTAAAAGTGGTATATTGATTGTTTGATTTTGTGTTGTTCAATCGGCCGTCACCTCTCATCTATTTATGAGGCGTCTGGACTTCCCGTAGAAGAAAAAGACTCCAAATCCCATCCAAAATCTTTCCAAAATTAACCGAGCTCGGATTTAGGCAAGTCTGAGATAGCAGTTCGGTTTTTGGGTCTCACAATCCACAAACAACCTCGGATGAAGATGCACCCAAAAGGAAATTTAACCGTTTCAACGAGACGAACAACTTTCGTGTTGAAGTTTTTTGATTTGGGGTCATCTTGAAGACGTAACCCTCTCAACGATGTGCCACATCGGAACCCGGTGTGGTGGAAAATGGGCAAGGGCCGGGCCGCCACCCCCCTGGTGGTGCGTGGTATCTTGATCCGGATACGGTGGCAAGTGAGCGAGGATCGGGTGGTCGCATCCTTAGTGGCGCGCTACATCGGCGCCCGGATGTAGTGGAAAATGAGCAGGGTCTTTGCATTTGACTCGACGAGTGCGAAGGGTAAGGAAGCTAGCCGAGCCTAGGAGGATCCGCTTAGGTAGCTGGAACGTAGGATCTCTGACAGGGAAGCTTCGGGAGCTAGTGGATGCAGCGGTGAGGAGAGGTGTCGATATCCTTTGCGTCTAAGAAACCAAATGGAGGGGACAAAAGGCGAAGGAGGTGGAGGATACCGGCTTCAAGCTGTGGTACACGGGGACGGCTGCAAACAAAAATGGCGTAGGCATCTTGATCAACAAGAGCCTCAAGTTTGGAGTGGTAGACGTCAAGAGACGTGGGGACCGGATTATCCTGGTCAAGCTGGTAGTTGGGGACTTAGTTCTCGATGTTATCAGTGCGCATGCCCTGCAAGTAGGCCACGATGAGAACACCAAGAGGGAGTTCTGGGAAGGCCTGGAAGACATGGTTAGGAGTGTACCGATTGGCGAGAAGCTCTTCATAGGAGGAGACCTCAATGGCCACGTGGGTACATCTAACACAGGTTTTGAAGGGGCACATGGGGGCTTTGGCTATGGCATCAGGAATCAAGAAGGAGAAGATGTCTTAAGCTTTGCTCCTACGACATGATTGTAGCTAACACGCTCTTTAGAAAGAGAGAATCACATCTGGTGACTTTTAGTAGTGGCCAACACTCTAGCCAGATTGATTTCATCCTCTCGAGAAGAGAAGATAGGCGTGCGTGCCTAGACTGTAAGGTGATACCTGGAGAGAGTGTTGTACCTCAAAGATAAGTCGGTGGTTGCCGACTTCGCTTTCGGATTCGTGTCCAGCGGGATAAGCACGCCAAAGTCGCTAGAACGAAGTGGTGGAAGCTCAAGGGGGAGGTAGCTCAGGCGTTCAAGGAGAGGGTCATTAAGGAGGGCCCTTGGGAGGAAGGAGGGGATGCGGACAATGTGTAGATGAAGATGGCGACATGCATTCGTAAGGTGGCCTCGCGGGAGTTTGGGGTGTCCAAAGGGAGAAGAAGCGAATATAAGGATACCCGATGGTGGAATGATGTTGTCTAGAAGGCGATTAAAGAGAAGAAAGATTACTTCAAACGCCTATACCTGGATAGGAGTGCGGACAACATAGAGAAGTACAAGATGGCGAAAAAGGCTGCAAAGCGAGCTGTCAGTGAAGCGAGGGGTCGGGCATATGAGGACCTCTACCAACGGTTAGGCATGAAGGAAGGCGAAAGGGACATCTATAAGATGGCCCAGATACGAGAGAGGAAGACGAGGGATATTTGGCCAAGTCAAATGCATCAAGGACGGAGCGGACCAACTCTTGGTGAAGGACGAGGAGATTAAGCATAGATGGCGGGAGTACTTTGACAAGCTGTTCAATGGGGAGAATACGAGTTCTACCATTGAATTGGACGACTCCTTTGATGAGACCAACATGCGTTTTGTGCGGCGAATCCAGGAGTCTGAGGTCAAAGAGGCGATGGGCCCTGATTGTATCCCCATTGAGGTGTGGAAAGGCCTCGGGGACATAGCGATAGTAAGGCTAACCAAGCTTTTTAACCTCATTTTTCGGGCAAACAAGATGCCAGAAGAATGGAGATGGAGTATATTAGTACCAATCTTCAAGAACAAGGGATGTTGAGTTGTACTAATTCGTGGAATTAAGTCGATGAGCCATACAATGAAGCTATGGGAGAGAGTCATTGAGCACCGCTTAAGAAGAATGACAAGCGTGACCAAAAATCAGTTTGGTTTCATGCCGGGAGGTCGACCATGGAAGCCATTTTTTGGTACGACAACTTATGGAGAGATACAGGAGCAAAAGAAGGACTTGCATATGGTGTTCATTGACTTGGAGAAGGCCTATGATAAGATACCGCAGAATGTCATGTGGTGGGCCTTGGAGAAACACAGAGTCCCAGCAAAGTACATTGCCCTCATCAAGGACATGTACGATAATGTTGTGACAAGTGTTCGAACAAGTGATCTCGACACTGATGACTTCCCGGTTAAGATAGGACTGCATCAGGGTCAACTTTGAGCCCTTATCTTTTTGCCTTGGTGATGGATGAGGTCACAAGGGATATACAAGGAGATATCTCATGGTGTATGCTCTTTGCGGATGATGTGGTGCTAGTTGACGATAGTCGGACGGGGGTAAATAGCGAGTTATGGAGACAAACCTTGGAATCGAAAGGGTTTAGGCTTAGTAGGATTAAAACCGAGTACATGATGTGCGGTTTCAGTACTACTAGGTGTGAGGAGGAGGTTAGCCTTGATGGGCAGGTGGTACCTCAGAAGGACACCTTTCGATATTTGGGGTCAATGTTGCAGGAGGATGGGGGTATTGATGAAGATGTGAACCATCGAATCAAAGCCGGATGGATGAAGTGGCGCCAAGCTTCTGGCATTCTCTGTGACAAGAGAGTGCCACAAAAGCTAAAAGGCAAGTTCTACAGGACGGCTGTTTGACCCGCAATGTTGTATGGCGCTGAGTGTTGGCCAACTAAAAGGCGACATGTGCAACAGTTAGGTGTGGCGGAGATGCGTATGTTGAGATGGATGTGTGGCCACACGAGGAAGGATAGAGTCCGGAATGATGATATACGGGATAGAGTTGGGGTAGCACCAATCAAAGAGAAGCTTGTCCAACATCGTCTGAGATGGTTTGGGCATATTCAGCCCTAGCCTCCAGAAGCTCCAGTGCATAGCGGACGGTTAAAGCGTGTAGAGAATGTCAAGAGAGGTCGGGGTAGAGCGGATTTGACATGGGAGGAGTCCGTTAAGAGAGACTTGAAGGATTGGAGTATCACCAAAGAACTAGCTATGGACAGGGGTGCGTGGAAGCTTGCTATCAATGTGCTTATTTTTTACAGGAGAGTCGCGAGATCTTATGGGTTTCACCTCTAGCCTACCCCAACTTGTTTGGGACTAAAGGCTTTGTTGTTGTTGTTGGTCATCTTGAAGACCTAATCGCCCCCGCAATCGCCAGATTCGTGGAGACACACAATTTTGGTTTGGACCAGACTCTCCGCTCGACTGGACCAGAATGTCCAGTCACAACAGAAGGTTTTGACGTATTTCTCGACCTAGACCGGACAGTCTGGTCCCAATTACCGGACAGTCCGGTAGCAACATGGGGTTTTGGGCGTTTGGCTATCTTCATGATTTTTGCAACATTGCACGTTTTTGGCTCTAACTTTTGCATACGATCTCGGATTAAGACGATTTATATATTAAAATCATCCCTTTCGACGAGACAACGAACTTTCATGTTGAAACTCTTTCCATCCGAGATCATCTTAATTGGGTTTTGTATCATGCCAAAATTTGGTGTTAACACATGCCCCCCTGTTTTTCGGCAAAGCTTGCGCGCCGAAAAATAACTTGCAATACTTTGGTGTAAGGACGATGTCAACACTCCATCGGCCATTTATATGTGCTTAGGGCGATAATGATATATCGGCCATGTATTTGCTTAGGGCGATAGTTATATAGGCCACTTTGATTAGCAACAAAATATAGCTAATCGAATGTATGGTGATGTGGTAAAACCCTTGCATGATGTAAGAAGTTATATTGCGTCCATGGATCAAAATAAGTCCTTGGAGGGTAACCAATCATACCCGAGGATGAATTCCATGGCATCAACATCAATAGCATAGTTGGAGAATGTGGATAATATGCGGACCAAAGATGTTGAAACCTTCGGCTTGGTCGTTCATAGTTTCCACTCTTTTCCTTCTTCACCTTTGCCGCACTTCTTGCGATGGAATCTTGCACACCATTCTTGTTTGGAGTACTTTGGGAACCCATGCCATGTTCCTCTTTTCAATTTCTTGTGCACTAAGTTTGTGTAATTTCTTCTTTTGCCAATACGATAAGCCGAGTGGGCGCCCCTGCTGTGATTTTGTTTAAAGTAATGACAAGTCTTGTTTTACCTTGTGCATTTTCAACTTCTTCTCTTGAGATTTGGCACTTAATTGACTCATCTCATTGTCTTTAGTAGCCAATGTCAACACTTTAATTTTATCCTTTAAGACCAAATTTGAAGTAGCACACTTACAACCATCTTTTTTAACGCGATAGACTTGCTCAACCACCTCCTTATTCTTCCTTGTGCTCCGGACCGATTCTTTTGGAGTGAAGCGGTCTTTAACATATGATTGTTTATTGAACGTGGGCCTTTTTGGAGTTGCATGATCTTTGTGAGATGGTCTAAAATAATCTGAAGAATGTGCATGTTACCTTTCCGATAAGTAATCATCTCCTCACTTATCTTTTGATATTTTTCCAATAGCTGCGCGAAAGTGACTTTTGGCCTTTTACCTTTGCGCTTACCTCGGCCTTTGCTCTCTTTTGGTTGTGCTTGCATCGATCTTTGGATTTTCTTGTTGCCCCCCAGTACTTGGCGTCTTCATTGCAACTTTGTTGGAATTTTCACCCTCAAGAATATTATCATTGTGCTCTCGAACAACTTCCTTACTTGAAAGCTTGATCCCAATATCCGAAGTTTTTACCTTCTCATGTTTAAATGAATCAGCTTGAAGCATCCGATGCAAAAACCGTTTGCCATCAGGACCAATCGGAATAGACCGGTCATCTCTCGGTGTCTCAACAAATTTCAGTCGTCCTTTATCAATGGCCGATTTAACTATTTGACGAAACATATTGCAATCCTCAAAATTATGTTTGAACGAATGATGCAACCTACAATACATTCGTCCTTGAATTGATGGCTTGACATGGTGATCAAGAATTCTTATGTAATTATTTTTCAGCAACAAATCAAATATTTGATCACACATGCTTGAATTGAAGGTAAATTTTTATTTTCTAGCCGATCTTGTTGTGAGAACGGCTTTGGAGTTAAGCAAACGAATGGTTCAGATTTTATGTCTCTCCATTTGGCTATGCATTGTGTTTTGCACTTTATGTCCGATGTCTTTGAAAACAAATTATACTATCATCAGTTTTCTCAATAGAGTATAACCTTGGCTTTAAATTTCTGAAATCAAAATAATTACTATAACATACGTGTCTCAATTGAGACCATGCGTAAGCCAAGTATGAAGCAAGCAAAGCTACCCAATTAAATATGAACTTCAAATAAAGCAATGCGGAAAGCTTTTGCTGCAATAATAAGTCACTATCGGTCTCTTTGAATGGTACAATGTATTGACCGATATGCTTTGTAACAATTTTATTGCTAACAAGTAAATTAACCTTCATCATTGGTCTTTTAAAATTATTTATAAGATTTTTCCTAATAGATGCATCAACAATAAAGTTGTGACCAAATCTGGAAATAGGTAAATCACTTGCTAGACATACCTCTTCATACACACTGGGAGAGCATGATGGTTGTATCACTTGAATAATACTTTGCTCCACTTTTGAATGAGTCTCTAATGCCTTGGCATCCTCTTTTTCTTCAATAGATTCGGTACACATGCTATTTGATTCGGCTTTTTCAATAACCGAATTTTCTTTGTTACCTGAATCAATACTTTTATATTTTTGAATTTGCAAGGCTTCTCGCTCTTGTCTAATTAGCCCATATCTCAGCTTGGCGACCTTTAAACTTTTTCATCTCAATTTCCATCAACTCCTCATGAATTGCCCCCAAATACTTTGAGGTTCTTTCAGCAATGAGGTGCCGAAACTTTACAATTGTTTAGGGGGTACACTGGAGGTACAACATTGGTCGAATGCATCATTTGCACAACTCTAGCTTTTACAACAGTGAAGTCATGAGGCCTCCACCTTCTATTAGTTCCTGGCGAATATAGTTGCACAAATCCCAGGAGAATGTAAGCTTGTTCTCAATTACCCAGTCTGGATATAGTTGCCCCCCGATGCTTTTAGACTCTTTCGGCAATGAGATGTTGCCGAAATTCTGTAGTTGTGTAGGGGGAACATGAAATTCCATGGTAGTAGGTGAAGGCATTTGTGCTCCTGCAAAAGTTTCACTTATTTGGCCATAACCCTGAAGGTGCGGAGCCGAATTATGGATATCAACAGTTGCATATGGCGCCAAACAATTAGTAGCATGAGGTGTAGCATATGATGTTTGAGCGTAATTGACCGAATAACTAGTAGTAGTATGGCCAATTCCCCTATCCACCGGCATGTTTGGATTAACATACTGCAATATTTGCCGACGAATAAAAAGTTGGAACACTTTGTTGCATACTTTGGAAGTTCCTACATGGGGTGTCTCAACTTGATTAACCGAACTCATCATGTTGTTCATCGGCATATAGATTTGTGGGGTTGCCGATGCATGGGAGTTGGGATACATATGTTGCATGTTGCTAAAATTATATGAAGTTGGAGCATGAAGATTATTTTGAATCGGCTGTTGCGCATAATTAGATGCATGATTGATAAAACTAGGGCTAGCCGACACATTATGCTCATTAAACGATCTAGCAACAACATATGCATTATTTGCATCTACATAGTGAATTGGGTATTCATATTACCTTTGTAGATTACAAACCCTAGATGACGATCTCTTGTAGCAAGAATGGGGTGGAGACCGCTCAAAGCTTCGTCCCCAGCGGAGTCGCCAATAAGTGTGTTCGCACATGAACACGTCACCGTGTACCTCCAACGCCGAGGGCGATGCACCGCAGCTCACGTCGAAGAAGACCCGTCTAGAAGAGCGGTGCGCAAGCAATCCGACGGGCGCTTTTGTAGACCCGAAACTCCACACGCCCGGGAGAGACCCCGTCTGGGCAAGCGGCAGCTATGGGCTGCCATAGGTCGACCTGATCACCCCCAGGGCCTCGAGGTTCGCCGCCCTGCAACAAGAAGAATGAACGAAGAACGAGAAAGAAGAACAAAGGGAGAATAAAAGTAAAGGTAAAAGTGGTAGATTGATTGTTCGATTGTGTGTTGTTCAATCGGCCGTCACCTCTCATCTATTTATGAACTCGGATTTAGGCAAGTCTGAGATAGCAGTTCGGTTTTTGGGTCTCACAAGCCACAAACGACCTCGGATGAAGATGCACCCAAAAGCAAATTTAATCGTTTCGACGAGACGAATAACTTTCGTGTTGAACGTTTTTTGATTTGAGGTCATCTTGAAGGCCTAATCGCCACTGCAAGCATCAGATTCGTGGAGATACACAATTTCGGTTCGGACCGTACTGTCCGCTCGACCGGACCAGACTGTCCGGTCACCACAGAAGGTTTTGACGTATTTCTTAACCCAGACCGTACAGTTTGGTCCCAATTACCGGACTGTCCGGTAGCAACAGGAGGTTTTGGGCATCCGGCCATCTCCATGATTTATGCAACATTGTGCGTTTTTGGCAACTTTTGCATACGATCTCGGATTAAGACGATTTATATATAAAATCATCTGTTTCGACGAGACGAAGAACTTTCATGTTGAAACTTTTTCCATCCGAGATCATCTTAATTGGGTTTTGTATCATGACAAAATCTGGTGTCAACAACATGTAAAAGGAACCCACACATTTTAAGAATCAAATTTGATTGACAATCAGTGACATAATATGTGGGGTATGGAATGGAAGTGGTATCATTGGATTTATATTTATAAGCATTTTCCAGTGATATCACTTTTTGTTTCACACATAAGGCGCATATTGCTCTGATTATTAGTCAAACTTGGATCTGTAGATGTGCGGCGTATTACGTAAAACAGAAGGCGAGAGTACCAAATACCAAACCAAGAATGTTTAAGGTTCCTAACTAGCACAACTGAGCACACATCCAGGAAAAGTGTACTATTGGGTGAGAAAGATGTATAGTTTGAGCTCTAACTGACTTGCATAGGCTACACAAGTGATCACTAGAGTTGAAAAAATGCAGAGTGGAGCTTATTGTAGAGGGTCATTTTACATGCAACTAGTTGAAAAGTGGATGGCGTCGGTGATGCCATATTCTCGAATATTGGGCCTTTCAAATAGCATTGTGAAATCAACCTTCTTTGTCATGCTAATTTCCAACTCAAGCCATGATGGCACTGAGTGAATTTGTGGAAAATAAATAAATAATAATAAGGCGGTAGGTATACGCTGTCTCAGTAGATGTATTTTATGGAAAAATGTTACCTAATTGATGCCTCAAAGCAGCTTTTATCAGTACCAACATGTCTCAGTCTTATATTTACGGTTACCTTCTTTTTATCCATATTAATGTTTGTGGAGGTATTAAGAGAATACATCAACTATATAAGATCATGCAACCACTTCAGTATTTCCAGTTCTGAGTAAGCTCTAGATCTCTTACCGAAAAAGGCTTTCGCCCCACTTTATATATAAAGCACCGATCACAACAAGCATCCAGTACAAACACACACCACCGCAACACACGCACACACCCAGGGCAGGATACATAGGCGCTGAGCGCAGCAACACCACCGCTAGCACTACCACCACGAAGAGATGAAGCTACATATGACGGACCATGTGCTCCAAGGCGGCGCCTTCAGGAAGAGTACGACACCGGAGCGCCGCCACCGCCCGATCCAAGGATTAGGGTTTCCCCTGGAGCCGCATGATGGGCAATGAGAGCCGCGATGACGCCTTCAAGAAGGGAACGATCTCCGCCACCGCCGGTCCGTCCGAAGATAGAACAGGTTTTCACCTCGGCCAACACTCACTGCCATCGAACGCCACACCCCGGCAACCACGCCGCCCACACGGCCATGATGACCGGGCAGCACCAAGGCACGGGCTTTGCCCAAGAGCACCGCACTACCACCACCAGGGCCGCCACCCCGGCATCCAAGACCTTGACACCACCTCACCCGAGACCCGCCGCAACCCCAACGAAAGAGACGAGCGGAAAGGTCCCACCTTCGCACCTGGCGACCTCCCCGCCGAGACCCGATAGGTCGACCGTAAGCGGCATCCATCGCCCGCCCCGCCCGTCGCGCGAGACGAGCTTGGTCCTGCAGCATCGAGAAGGGGACGAGGTCAGTCCTGCTGCACCGTGCGTGAGACGAGCTCAGTCCTGTTGCATCGTGCGCGAGACGAGCTCGGTCCTGCAGCACTGGGCGCGAGACGAGCGGTAGACCGCAGCTAGGAGAGGACCAACCCTTTGATGGGAGTAACGCCCGGGCGACGAGGAGATGGGGCCAAGGCCGAGACGGCCCGAACACAGACGAGCCGACGTCGGAGAAGCCGGCCGCCGCCGCGGGCAGATCCGCCGAACCACCGTGAAGCCGCCACGACACCGGGAGGGCACCACCGCCGGACCTCCCCACGCCGCGGCCCACGGCCGAATCAGCGGCCACGCCCAGCCGCTACCCTACCCGCGTCGCCCGACGAGCTCAAGTGCCGAGCCGCGGGCACGCACCACCGTTCCACGCGCGCCGGCCGCCCCTAACGCCAGATCCGGCGGATCCAAAGCAGAGAGACCGCGCGCACCACACCCCCCGCGTCTCCACGCCCTGGCCAGGTCCAGCCGGTGCCCAGCCACCCCACCGGAGAGGATGAGCCCCGTCTTCAGCACCACCACCTTAAAGGGGCCGCCGGTCGCCCCTGTAGCCGCCAACCGCCACCACCCGCCGGATCTGGGCAGGGGGCGCCAGATCCGCCGCCAGCACGCCCCGGGCTTCCAGAACCCCACGAGCCGAGGTGGAGGGGGGAGGAGGAGAGGAGGCGACGCTGGCTGGTCACCAGGGAGCGGGGCGGAGGAGGGAGGCCGGAGCAGAGGCAAGCCGGCGCCCGATGCCACCGAGCGGGGAGGCCGCCCACGACGTCCGCCACCGCGCGAGAGAAGCCGCCCGCGCCGCTGCGCCACGCGGCCTTTGGCAGCGACGCCACCGGCGGCGGCGAGAGGGATGGGGCGAAGGACGGGCGGGCGGCACTAGGGTTCCTCCTGGGCGCGCCATGAGCGCTGACGGAGGAGGGCGAAAAATCTTTCCTCCACCCTCTAGATCTCTTTGGAAGCTCAGTTAAATGTTAGTGCAACCCTTTCTCATTGGCTCCCCGTATGTTGCATATATGTGAGCAACTATTAAATATCTCGGTTAATGAAAAAATCATTCCAGTCTATACTTTTCTAAAACTAAATATGTTATGGCCTCTTTGATTTCCAGGATTTTAATGCCGTAGGAATAGGAAAACCATAGGATTGCAGTGTCATGCCCATTTGAATCCTACATGATTTTTGTTTGTTTGATTGCATCACACAAAGGACTCTTTCCAAGTGGTTTGAATGGATGCTAAAATTCCTATGGAATGATTGTACAAAGGAATCCTTAGGAAAAAATCCTATAGGATTCAATCCTATGTCTCAAACGCCCAACATAGGAAAAATTCCTAACGATTCTAATCCTCCAAATACCTATGGAAATCCTTATAATCAAAGAGACCCTTAATAATGATGGTAGACTAGCTATTGGCGGTACTTGAAATTTATTTTTCTCTGCCAAAGGTGCTTGTAATCTTAATAATCAGAAACCATCATAATAATCTTCATACCTAGCCATGTTATCTCATTTGTTTTCTTTGTTGGCCCGTAACTGCTGCGTATCTTGCTAGGCCTTGTTTGAGAAAAAAAGCAAATCAATATATAGCTTCTACTGATTAAGATGTTGGGCAGGTGTGTACACCAGATGATGCTTGTAGAATTGGCAAAATAGGTGAGCTTTTTGTGTACGAGAACTTCGGACGCGTTCCAGTTGAATCTGTTAGTGCTGGTGACATTTGTGCTGTATGTGGAATCAATGATATCATGGTTGGTGCTCTTCATGTTCATTCATATATTTAGTATATATTTACCCTTATAACATGTTCTTAATTTTTTTGTTTAAACTTTGCAGATTGGGGAAACTATAGCTGATAAAGTTTCTGGAACAGCGTTGCCCACTATCAAAATTGAGGAACCAACAGTTAGAATGTCTTTCTCCATCAACACTTCACCTTTTGTTGGAAAAGAGGTGTCTCAAAAGTTAACTTTAACTTACAACATTGTATCCCTACTTTTTAGGATCTTCTGCTGGAATAAAGAGATTTGAAAACTGGCTAAGAGAATCTTAATTATAACGCTTTTGGTCCAAATGAGACTAATGCTTGTACTGCACATTGTATGCCCATGTAGGTCAGCTAAATGGAAGTAGTACTACGCTTTCCTGAAACTGAAATGCTTAGGAAGTTGAAGTCAGTGTATTGCACGGATGTAAAGCTTTACTCCATTGTGTTCCAATGTGGTGGAAAATGATCCATTAATTATTAAAGCTCTTCTGTCAAGAATGGCCTATTCTAATTCAATAGTTTATAATTACAGTAGTTTAGTTTCTTCTTTCTTAGTGCTGAAACTATGTCTCTCTTTGGCTTTATCCCAGGGGAAATTTGTCACTAGCCGAAATCTTCGTGATAGGCTATATCGTGAGCTTGAAAGGAACTTGGCTATGAAAGTAGAAGATGGGGAAACTGCTGATACATTTCTTGTTAGTGGCAGAGGCACACTGCACCTCACCATATTGATAGAGAACATGTAAGAACTTCTAACCTTTCGACATTATCAGCCACTTGGTATGTTCTCTAATTTTGGTATTCTCTTTAATAATTGCTTACAGGCGGAGGGAAGGATATGAGTTTATGATTGGACCTCCAAAGGTCATAAACAAGACAGTAAATGGAAAGCTATTGGAGCCATATGAGGTATTTCCCTCCCTAAATGACAAAACTGAAGTTTTGTATATTTTTTATTTGATAGGTATGTCCCCATGCGTTGCCACGGGAGCCAAATTTTTTTAATGTATAAAGGCTAGGTCTGTGTTAAGGTGGAAGGGGGCGTAATTCCACCTTATATGGCATGGGGCAGGAAGGAAGCACTAAGGGTTAGAATTTTGATTTTGGCGCCATTATAATTTGGTAGCCTAGGTCATGCATGCTAAGTCAATTAATGTGATTGAGCGGCGTACGGGAAGGTGTGGTAAAATATGGCGCGGAATTGAGCGGCGTAATTCCATGTTATTGCGAAAGGTAAGTCAATTAAGGTGGAGTTGATGTAGTGCTGCAAAAGGCAAGTAAATTAATGTGATTTGAGTGGCGTATTGGGAAGGTGCGGCCAAATATGACGTAGTGAAAAAAAAACGGCTGGATGAAAAAAATAAGTGGAGGGATGTGGTGGGAGGGGTGGAACCGGTTGACGAAGAGTTCTGCCTCGCAGGAAAAGGAACGCTACTTATTTTTTAAGTAGTAGAGATAGAGAGGTTCTGGGAGTGCCTAAACTTGCGCTCGATGGACACCCCCACAGAGGTGCTGCCCACACAGTGTCCTTGTACAGTCCCATGAAGCACATGGTCACAAAGCTTGGCAGCCTCCTCGGCGACCTCCGCGCCAACACCCCGCTGCAATGCTGCGTCTGGCTCGTGGCCACAACCAGGTACCAGGCCTACAATATAAGAGGCCCCGGGTAACAATGTATCGATGAGATAAGGCCTCTAGGTTATACGAAGCATACATATAACACAAACCGATGGCTAGCACAGTGCCTATACACTAAGGGCCTGTTTGGTTGCCTGTATCCAGCCCAACCAGGCCCTGGCAGTGCAAAATTGGCCCGTTTGGTTGCTTGGGCTGCATTAGTTTCCTGGCCCACATGAACCATAAAGCAATCTTGGGCTAGGTTGAGCGGGAATGGCCAAATCGGCCGTTTTTTCCAGAGCTACGTGTGGCTCTCGCCTGCATGCCTGGGAAGTGTAGGAGACGGATGGGAAGTCCTACCCCTCTCGCCTCACCGCCCAAACGCATTCACACCTCACTATTTCACCACCCCTTTGGTGTCTCCGATGACTTCTCCACCTCCACGCCGCCCCACACCCATTCCCGCCGGCCCCGAGAACCGCAACCACTGGGTCGACGGCTTGCCTGACGGGAGGGAGGGGGGGTTGACCTGATCGATTGCTTAGGGCTCAAGGCCTGACCCCCCCTCTGACGAGGTCGCGGTCCGCGCCGTCGACCCCTATCACCGCTTTCTTCCACGTGCTCGCAGCGGCCGGTAGTTCTTGACTGCTTGCAGGCGTCGATGGTCTTCTTGGTGCATGCACCTTGAGTCTTGGCCGAGCAGGATTTTGACTTCGTGAGGATTTTCTTCCCTTGCTCTGGCCCCAATCCGATGGTATCCCAGCCGGTACCTCGACTGCGGTGCCAATGACGAGGGCCGGGGTAATGACGGGGTCATCGGCTGCGGTTCCGGCATATCCGCCGCGGCGGGCCATTGTTCCTGCCAGGGTTTGGTTTGTCGCTATTTGCTCCACCTCCACTTTGACGGCACCCTCTCCAGCACATACGAACGCGCTAAGTACACATCTCTCTTTTGCATATTTGACTTTTGGACCGGTTAGGTTTTCTTTGGGTAGTTGCTTCGATTCAATTTGATTCGCCTCCAATCGATTTGATCCAAGCGGCGATAACTATGAGTAGTGTACCATTGTTAGTACTTCTAGGATTGGTAGGATTACTATGATTGCTATCATGAGTGTAGGATTGCTTGCCTAGAATGTGTGCATGCTATGTAGGATTGACAGGATTGCTCGAGTAGAATGTGCATGATCAGTGTAGGACTATGTGTGCATGTATAATGTGCACACTGATCAAGGCAATGTGATTGCTATGATGAGTGCATTGACCTAGGCAATGCACATTGCTATGATCGGTGCATTGATCATACCAACACCCATTGCTCAAATCATAGCTGTGGTCCTCCCTCCTCGCGCGTCGTCCATGGGCGGCCGGGAGAGCCCAGATCCGCCGCCGCCTCTCCCCCTCCTCGCTCCCTCCTCGCCGCCGGCGCAGGTCTCCGGCAAAGCCCGCTCGGCTGGAATGCACGGCGGCGAGTGGGCGTGGCGGCTGACGGCACGAATTTGGCGGTGGCCCATTGGGCGTGTGGTGCGCGTGGGTGGCTACGTGGCGGCGGCCTCCGGGGCGGGCGACGGGTCTGTATGAGGCTCTCCGCGGCACAATTGGGCATGGCTCGGGCGGCTCTACTCCTCAGGCGCGTCGAGGCTGCAGGCTGCTGCTCGTGCACAGGGACGACGGCCAGTGGTGGTGCGGGCGAGCTGGGCTTCGGCCAGATCCGGCCGGATCTGTGGCCGGGCGGCCAGCTGGTGGCGCAGGGAGGTGGTGGGGCTCCTTCTGTGCTTCCTGGTGGGTGGATGTGGCGGTGCGGGCTGTGCATCTCGCCTCGTGCGGTGCTGGCGGCGCGGGGTGGTGGTGGTTGCCTCCTTTTTTGGGGTTTGGATCGACGGAGGTCCAGATCTAGGGTTCGTGCCTAGGCGAGCCAGCTTAGGGCCCGGAGCTGATCGGAGCTTGAGCTTGGGGTAGGAGAGGTCAGGCTTGGCCCAGGATGTGCTCGTGTGTGGTGCTCGTTCTCCCCTCGCGGGTATGGTGGTCGGGTCTCTGTTATCCTGTCGGGCAGATCGGCACCGGTGACCACGGGTGAGGCGTCGCGCGAGCGGGCTCAGCGGCGGCCATCGGTAGTCACGGGGTTGTGTTCCCTCGGTCTGCCGGGACTAGCTGGGGACGCAGGTGTGGACGCCCCCTACTGTGGGGTCATTGACCCAAATCTCGTGACTAATGCCAGGCTAGGAATGAAAGGAGACCCTTTTTCCTCCTTCTGAGGTTGGTGTTCCGTCATGCGGACAGATGGTGGCGGCTTGGACGTGGATGTCGGAGCGGCGGCTTCGGATGGCGGTCTGCATAGTTGGCTCTCCGGCGGGCACCATGTTGGTGGTGGTGGCTCTCCCTCTTGGTCGTGTGGGCGGCGAGAGGGTAGCGGTGGGTGGCTTGGGCGTTCTCCCTGTCTTTGGCAGTGGCGTTGCCTCGACCCGAACCTTGGATGCCGAACTCGCTGCTCCTGTCCTGAAGACCTCGTGGTGGCACGGGGGAGATGCCGAGTGAAAACTCCGCGCTTTGTCGCCGACGATGGCGACGCTTGCGGGCGCCGTTATCTTCCTGAAGACGTCGTCCTGGCGCTCCTCTTCGTGCTAGAGTTCTGGGTGAAGACCCTTGTCCCTTCTGGACTCGGCAACGGCGACGCTCTGCGGCGTTCTCCCTCCTGGGGGCGTTGTCGTGGAGCTTAGGTGTTTAGGACATTGCGTAGCGTCGTACTCAGTTTTCCCAATGCTTTCTTTCGGTAGCGTAGTCGTGTTCTGCGTGATCCGATTATCTTGGGATTGACATTGTATAAGAGCTAAGTCACCATCTTGTATCGTTCGGCCGTGTACTTGGTTCGGTGATTGCTTTATATATAAAGCGGGGAAAGCCTGTTTCGAGAGAATCATAGTTGTGCAATTCTCACCGTGTGTTGTTAACTGACAAGGTGATAAAGAAGGTGTGGGGTCGAGTCAGTGGTGGGGTCTTTTTCGTAGAAGGCACGGAGGACATCATCCCTGAAAACCATTGGTGAGCAAAGATTGCAGTGCCGGGGAGGAGGTAGGCAGTTGTGTGGAGGACATCATCCCTGAAAACCGTGAGCAAGCAAAGATCACAGTGCCGGGGAGGAGGGAGGCGGGTGCGATGCCTTCGCTGATGGTTGGCCGCAGGCCAAGGCTTGAGCAGGAGCCAGCAGAACTAGCGTCGGTTCTATGCGCAGATCGTCAACAAAGACGATCTAGCCTTCCTCATCATCCCCAGAGCTTTCCAGCAGTGATGCGAAGGTGGATCTAGATCCGCCTTCTGTGACATCCCAGCTTAATAGGAATGATAGATTACTCATATCGAAAGGAACCTCAAAGTTAAGTGTGCTCGGCTTGGAGAAATTTAAGGATGGGTGATCGACTGGGAAGTTGTTGCACACAAGTGAGGACAAATACGCATGAAAGACTAGTGTTGGTCTGTGGGGCCAATCTAGATCCCAGGCGCAACGGTCAGGTACCGGTGGGTTTGGTCGGGGAGTTACAATTGGTATCAGAGTCGACCCTCGCGGCGTGCCAAGAGGGTACGTCCTATTGGGCCGACGGGGACGCCGGTTCCTTTGAGGGGGGGGGGGGGGAGGGTATATGTGACATCCCGGCTTACTATGAATGGTAGACTACTCATATCAACAAAGCGCACCTTCTTTCCCGGGAGCCCATCCGAAAGGAACCTCAAAGTTAAGCATGCTCGGCTCGGATCAATTTAAGGATGGGTGGTTGACTGGGAAGTTGTTCCTAGGTGCGCACGAGTGAGGACAAAGTGTGCAAGAAAAACTAGTGTTGATCTGTGGGCCCAGTCTAGATCCCACATGCAACGGCTAGGAACTGGTGGGTTTGGTCGGGGTGTTACACCTTCAATGCGTCGTGTTGCTCTCTACTAGCAGGTGGTGCCACTTTTTTGTGCAGGTCCAGGAGTTTGGCGGCGAGCTAGAGGGGCTGGCAATATTTCTGCCGGAAGCACAAGGTGTGGCCCGGCGACATTGTTGTCCTGAAGCCCTCCAACCTCGGCCTGAAGGTCCAGATCTACGACAGGAAAACCTCCACGATCTGCTGTCGATGCCAAAAGCGTGTCTGCGGAGGGCCCTATGACCAGGCCATCTGATGTTCTGAACTAAGTAGTAGTACTGGAGTAGTATGCTCTGTTTTTAAGGCGTCCCTAAGGCGTCGCTTAGGCGACGCCTACGCGTCAGGGCGCCCCCAGCAGGCAAGGCGTCGGCCTTGCCTTACATGTGTGTCTAAGGCGTCCGCCTTAGTCCTTAAGGCGTCCAAGGCGTCCGCCTAGGCGCCACTCTGCCTGCCTTAGGCAAATAAGGGTGCCTTAGACAGAGCTGGGTGGTTTAGGCAGGAAACAGATAACTGGGAGGGAAGGAAAGGGCGGGAAACTTTGTTTTGGCGCCAACAGGTACTAGAGGGAGAGAGAGAGAGACCTGTAACCATTTTCAGTTTCCCCCCACCCCCAGGCTGGATCTGAGCTTCTCCCCCTCCTCTCTGGCAGCTTCCCCCTCCTCTCCGGCAGATCCCCCTCCCCCTCTCCTGCAGTTCCTCCTCCTCCTCTCCTGCAGATTCTCCATCCTCTCCAGAACTATATGGGCTCTACAACCATCAGTTGCAAGGTGTGTATGGCTGTATGCCTAGTTGCCTAATGCCTACCAAATTCTACTTAATTCTGTTGCTTAGAAGTCTCTAAGGCGTCGCCTCGCCTTATGCCTTAGCGCTTAGGCAGTGAGGCGCCCCCCCAGCGCCTCGCCTCGCCTTACCGCCTTAAAAACATAGGTAGTATGAACGGTGTCTTTGCTTTTGCTGCTAAACTGTCTATATTTTGTTCAAGGAACAACACACCCTGATCAAATTGTGCAGGGGCATGGGATGCCCCTGATGTCTTACAACTCTACCCCTCTATTAATGTACTCCCTGCGTTCCAAATTACTCGTCGCCAAAATGCATGTATCTAGAACTAAAATACATCTAGATACATCCATACCTGCGACCAGTAATTCGGAACGGAGGAGTAGGTACTGCACGCTTGCTAATGCCAGTGTTAATTGTGTGTCCTGTTCATCTGTTGTGTGCTTGCTAGTGTGAAGTTCATATGCTGAGTGCTTGCTAGTGTGGCGCAAAGTGGTGGAAAGGTCACCACTTTTGAAAGGGGTGAGCAGAACAGCACATTGCACACAACCAAACAGCTGTGATTTGTATCTGCTCACCGCTAAACCACACATGCAGGCGTCCAAACATCAGGCACAAAACTGCTCAGCAGTGCGATGCAGACAACCTCACGGCTAAACCACACATGCAGGCGTCCATATATCAGGCACAAAACTGCTCAGCGGTGCCATGCAGACAACCAAACTAGTTGCACGACGTGGCTCAGAGGCTGTTTCCACTCAGCCAGGCCCAACCGAGCCACATATGCAAAAGGCCAAAAAACGACACAGGTAACCAAACAGGCCCTAAGTGACCTGACGTCTGAATCCTGGCACATTTTTCTCGGGTTCGATTTATTTCTCTGTTCAACTGACAAGGGGGACCAACACGTTGCACTGAGATACAATGATTTATTATTCTAATATATGCTGACAAGTGGGACCCACATGCCACATAGGCAGGTTTAACGGCTACCAACAGAATATGCGCCACGTAGGCAGAGGTTAAGGGCTACAGACAGAAAGGGCAGTTGCACTGTATTTGCACGTTGGGGTAAGTTTGAGCGAAACGTGTATTTTACAACTTTAGGTACCAAAGTGACCATCGGGCGCAAGTTTAGGCACTCCCAGTGTATTTACCGAGAAAGGGTTTCCCCCCGCTACTCCCAGTGTATTTACATCGTTTGATTTCTAAGGACTTCTGTGACATTAAAATGCTCTTGGTACACCTGGAACTCCTTTATTCTCAGTTTTCATGTTACTAACCTGTTATTATTACTACGATACAGATCGCTGCTATAGAGGTTCCAGAGGAATATATGGGATCAGTTGTCGAGCTATTGGGGAAAAGGCGCGGACAAATGCTTGACATGGAAGCTAGTGGGTTCGTGCTGTACTCTAGATTATCCTCACTCGAAAAATCTTTTGCATTTTTCTTTGATACAGAAGAGAAAGAAACTAAGGCTTGTTGCCAACAAAGTTACTTATGTTCCAACTCAACTATATTGCATGCATCGTTGCCAGTCTACTAAAAATTGCTTGTTCCTGATATTGACTTGTTGCCATAACGAGACCTTTCAAATGGCAGGCCAGAGGGAACTTCATTGCTGAAATACAAGGTTCCAACCAGAGGCCTCATTGGGCTCCGGAATGCAATTCTAACAGCTTCTAGGGGCAGAGCTATACTTAACACAATCTTTGACAGCTATGGCCCGTGGGCTGGAGATATTAGTTCACGTGATCAAGGCTCATTGGTACGAATAAATGCCAACTTGAATATGAACTAGGCGACGATTATGTACATCCAGTTTGATCAAGTAAATATTGTGACAGACTAATAATGGTAGCTAAGATTCATTCAAGTAAATAATTTGATAGACAAATAAGTAGGTAAGATACATTTAACAACGTGACACTACAACGGCGCATGTATATTGAAAGAGAAAAATAGTTTATCACTTAATTACCTTGCCACTCTAGCCATCCTATTGGAGGGAATTATTTATATTTACTTGCAAGTACGAACGCAATATGAGAAATTCACCTATAGATATGATGGAGAAGCTGTAAAAATACTCCCTCCGTTCATAAATATAAGATGTTCTAACTTTTTTCTGAATCGGATGTATATAGACATGTTTTAGTGTGTTTGTTCACTCATTTCAGTCCGTATGTAGTCCATATTGAAATATCCAAAACATCTTATCTTTTTTACTTCAGGGTGTAAATATTTGCACTATTCGAGTTGTGGATCATCCCATTCCCAAAAACAAACAAGCTGAACTTCTCTTTGAACCAGTTCATTTGAATTAAAGGAGGCTATATTAGGCCTATAGGCTAATATTAACGATTTGGCATCACTTGGTTTATGAAAAAGATTACCACGGGAATTTACTTTGATCCAACGCATGGATAAGAGTGATAAAGAATGATAACTCTTTATGACATGGAATGATAATTCTTTATGGCGTGGAATGATAATTCAGATAGCAGCATCCTAATTTGAAGATCAATACAATTGAAAATCTGCCAATAGACTACTACATTATGCAATACTAAAGGTAATGCACTGACATAGAGTTGAAGGTGTTTCACGTAGACTATGAATTTCTTTTGTGCTATTACAGAGATGACGTACACCGGGCTTGCCTTGGTGCAGTGTTAAAGTTGTTGCCTTGATGCAGTGGTAAAGCTGTTGCCTTGGAGCTACATGCACCGGGCTGCCCTTTTTTATTACAGCGATGATGTACACATGAACACCCACATGACATGCAAACACGAGTCCGCCTTCACTGGCTGGATCTAAGGAATCCTAAAAGTAAATCCGTGGATCTCACAAGATCTGTATATATTTTATCTTGTATGAAAGACGTTTACATTTTAGCAAGTATATACATAGTAAAATTAGACTACCGAGTTTGCACTGACAACTTTGAAATCCTATAGCATATCATTTCAAATTTTATGCATAATATAAACAGGTGCATGATAAACCTATCTCCAGTACAACATATCTCTGCATAGGCCAAACATGCTCTAGAAATTGCATGGTTAATTACATGTCATTTTTTTCGTTTGGTCCTTCCAAATATTGAAAATTACGAAATTACATGGTTAATTTTACTCACTGACTTTTTACAAACTTATCTGCCTACCTATTGCGCGGAACTTATTTACCTAATTTGGCTTACAGTTTTCTTCAATATCTTAACATAGTGGGAATGATCCAGGTGGCATTCGAAGGTGGAAGTACTACTTCTTATGCTTGCGTTAATGCACAAGAAAGAGGTATACTATTTGTCAAACCAGGGCAGGATATTTACAAAGGCCAGATAGTTGGTATCCATCAGCGTCCAGGTGATTTAGCACTTAATGTGTGCAAGAAAAAGGCTGCAACAAATGTCCGTTCCAACAAGGAAACTACAGGTGAAATTTCATAAGCATTCAATGCTTTGATGATATTATTTCTAGAAAGAACTTGGAACAAACTTTAATTACCCTAGCCCTAACAGAAAGTAAATACTCTGGATTCTCATGGTTTATTGATCGTGGGAGAAGCCCATTATATAGGAGGGATACCTTGGGCTGTGAAGATGACTTAGAGGAAATACGATCTGACTCTGAAACAGATTCTAATCTGGACTCTGCACCAGTGGCGGATCCAGGAATTTGAAACAGGGTGGTCCACCTTATAATATTTTTTTGCAACTAATATGACATGCCAAAGTAGTAGTACAGATTTTGTTTTTTGACAAAGACTAGTATAAAATTAATTTATCAATAGAGCAATAGAAATAGATCAGTCTAGTCTTATAATTCTACAATGAAAACTTACATTCTACAACTAATCGTTCAGCAATTCTAGAATAAAAAACTGCATTCTATCAATCATAATTGGACATAGCAAAAGCTAATTATTAATTAATCAATCAATATTAACACATCAGACCCAATTTTCTACATTCTATCAATTTGGAAACTTGGAAATAACAAATCTGGCTAGGCGCTTTGCGGTGAGGCAGCAAGTATTCTAGTAGAGGGACTTGAAGAAAATCAGGAGACGGAAACATCACTGTGCAGTATTTTTTAGAGGAAGAAGCGGCTGCACGTGCCTGTGTGGGGTTGGTAGTAGGCCCGTAGGCTGTGGCCAGTGCTTGTTGGGCTATTTTTGCTCTCGGCAGGCCCATCTGCTCATGTGGTATACAGGCTGAGCCAAAATCTCAGGGTGGGCCGCGGCCCACCCTGTCCACCATGTAGATCCGCCCCTGCTCTGCACCTAATACGAATCTGAACCTAATGAAATACTCCCTCCGTACCAAAATATAAGATGTTTTTGTAGTTCAATTGAACTGCAAAAACGACTTTTATTTTGATACAGAGGTAGTAGCTTATATTAGTATGGGAATCCTAGCCACTTTGGGCTGGATCAGGGGGCGTTGTGGCCAGGACTGGGGCCCTCCGACCATATGTGGCTCCATGCATAACAGCTCTCCCTTCCTCTACAAACAGCTTGTCCTCGAGCTGAAACGAGCGAAAACGAGCAATGTGTTAGATGAGCAAGTTGGATGAATTGTATATCCCAAGGGGCAAATATATAGTACAAATGACTGGGCATACAAGTAAGGACATCTAGACTAATATGAATATGTAAGGGGACCTAAACTGATACCACTACTCCTTAAGAACCCTCCTCAAATGCAAAGCGTTTGCAATAACATTACATTTGAACAAGTATAACACTAAATCAAAAAGTAGTGAAAATCCAAAATTTGCATCTCGAGAGTGTCGTCATAGCATGGAGTCTTCGAAACCTGTTGAGTCAAGCCAAAGAGGGATAGAAGAAGCATGTCGCAAAGATCACAGCACAAGAAGTCTGCGGCAAAAATACTCGGCAGCAAGAGAATGTCCATAGATCAATGACAATGCAAAGGATCACCATACGACCATCCTCAATGGCGGGAAGTACAGCAGGGGTGGCCGGCGGGTCATCATGAAGCTTTTTGAGGAGACATACATGTTACGCATCATGGAGCCGAGTTTTAGGATACTCCTTGTGTCCTGGGCGCGCTCGAGCTATCCATTGTTTTGCAGCCTGGTATTTCTATCGGGTCTCTTGGGCTCCGAAATTCTTTCCGGGCATAACAGAAACAAAATGGGCGGAAACAACAACAACAACAACAACAACAACAAACAACAACAACAACAACAAAGCCTTTAGTCCCAAACAAATTGGGGCAGGCTAGAGCTGAAACCCATAAGATCTCACAACCAACTCATGGTTCTGGCACATGGATAGCAAGCTTCCACGCATCCCATGTCAAGCACTGTTTTTGAGACGGGTTGGTTTTTCTTTGTGCTCCGTAAAATACCGGGGTATTCGGCCCTAATCCGCTGAACCAATTGGGGCATTGGCATATTAAAAATGTTGACATGTCACTGGGCATACTTAAAACTTGATTATGCCTTCAGAGAAGTGATGAGTGGTCCAATACCCTATTGCAGTGATGTGTCCTTGTGCACTTAGATTCATATTAACTGAAAACTTATTTTTATCAAGTGTGGTTAATTCAAATAATTTGTTCTTTTCTTTGCAGTGGTTCTGGATGAACCTTTAAGCTACAGTCTGGATGACTGCATAGAGTATATTCAAGAAGATGAGCTAGTCGAGGTTACACCTGAGAGCATCCGCATGTCCAAGAACCCAAAAATTTCGAAGAAGAAGAACAACTAGGCCTTCTGGAAGGATAAAAGAAGAAATACGCTATTGGATCATTTCATTCTGGAAGCATCGGTTTCAGATAGAAGACCTGGACTTGGTTTGATAATGACTAGTATATGACGAGAGATACCATGAGTCAGTCAGCAAGCTATTTTTGGTGGTCTACACTTTTCAGATTAGGTTTATACTCAATTTTGGCAATGAAGCTGTTATAGTCATCAAACTCGGGCTGTTACATATTTGTAATTCACATAGTTGTTGTACATTCTTGCAGTACAGCTGTTACTGATACCTATTCTGCTTGTCTAAGCGTGCGGCGGCAAGCTCGTGCGTTGGATCTTTTAGGACGGGTGTGACATATCGGGTTAAGTAAGCGCGGGAACATATTCTCTGCACCTACACTATGTACCCCTCCGTTCCTAAATATAGGTCTTTCTAGAGATTTCAACAAGTGACTACATACGGAGCAAAATGAGTAAATCTATACTCTAAAATATGTTTATATACATCCGTATGTGGTAGTTATTTGAAATCTTTAAAAAAACTTATATTTAGGAACAGAGGGAGTAGCATACCTTTATAGCGCGCTTGCATAGGAGGTTGTTATAGTACCTTCTTTTTTGGAAGTCACACGGCTGAGTTTTTGCTTTGGTACAACCCCCTAAAATTTTAAATCCTCGTATTAGCTCGCAGATCGAACATATTGAATACTAGATTGATTTAAACATAAAAGACTATTACCTTTTTGATTGAAGGCTCCACCTTTTTGTTTGAATGTTAGCAGAAAAAATTGCTAAATTCGTTGAATACATAGAAAGTTAGTCCAGTTTATGAGGAAACCGGACCCAAAAACCATACAGACGACGCTTTTCGGCAAACAACAAACAACACACATGCTTGCGAGCCATGGCTCCACCTTTTATCCTGCATTTGGAACTTGTAAATGTTTTTTTTTAGGCATGGGGGTGTACCGAAGCAAAGTTCGTTCAATTTTAGGTAGCCAAATCTTATGGACCTGAATATCCAACGAACATTAGATTTTTAGGCATGGCAAATTGAATGTTTTTCATTTAGTTTTTCTCACGCAAATCAATTAAAGAGAGGATGGAGCATTATGATAACCTCAGGAAGAAACGATGTTAAGCACTTGGACCTCTGCAAAAGGCCCATCAACCAATGCACGAGGGAGTTTAGTTATTAAACAATTACATGAGAGAAGCTTAGCTAAAAAAAGCTAATAAGCACTTGTGCATTGGGAAGATTAGTTGCTAACGTTTTTAATGTACTTAGCATCTCAAGCACAAATGCACTTGGTACCTCACCTTTTTTTTGTTGGACTTAGTACCTCACCTTAGCACTAGTGCCATGCATGTGACACTCTATGTTACTAGTTTTATAGTCTAAAGTATCATAAATGACTTTATTTATTAACTTGTAGAAGCATTTTGCTTGGAAAACACAATGTGATGGTAACATAATATAATATAGTTAAATACACTCGAGGTCCTAAAAGTTTCTACACGGTGTCACTTTAGGCCTATTTCTTCTAAAATGCATCTTTATGTCCTTATTCTATACTAAGTGGTTTGCCTTAGGCCCCCTTTTGCATGAGCCTTAGCTGACCTGCTCGCGTGGTATGTTAACCCATGCCGTATTGACATGGGACAAAAATTAAGCAAATAAGAAATGGGCACTTGTAGAACACCCGTACAAGGTTAGTACTTGTATTTGACTGAAGCCTAATGGTGGTACGGATGCGGCAACAAGGACACACCACCAACAACATACTCGACAAAGGAGGTTGCGGAGGTAGCGCTGCTGATGATGATCCGATGCTCCTCTTCCTCACCTGCTTCCCCGTCGAGGGTCTTGTTGTCCCATCCATGGTGGTGGTGTGGGGATGAGAGAGAGAGAGAGTGAGTGAGAGAGAGAGAGAGTGATATAGGCATGGTCCCATTGATTGTGGATACTACCTAAGCTGAGCCAATTAATGTGTCAAGCCATGAAAAAACAGTGGAAAATAATACCATGCACGTAGCTCGATTTCATCGAGGAAACGATGGTCATCTGCGTCAATTATATGGGCCAAGAATCAATTCTGTGATAAGTGAACCAAAGACCAATTATATGACCGTTTATTGAATTCAGGAGACATGTTTGGAATGTCAATGTATGGTCGTATACACATGGAGTCTAAAAATGTACGAGCATGTTTGATAAAAGAAATGATGCAAGGGAAGTCATGTACAGATAAGATGGCAAGAGATTTTGTTCGACCACGTTACAAAAAAATACAGGAGATTAAGAAGGAATCAGCGCCAACTTCCGTGGAACCGAATTTCCGTTCGCCTCCACGTTATGTTGTGAAGGCAGAATTCAAATAGTACAAGTTTGTTAGGATTCTTATTTTTGTTTTTGTCAACCGGCTAGCTAACTAGTATGGTACGTGAGTTGTTTTCCTTTCCAATTAGGATTTTTTTATTTGTCAAAGTTAAGATTTGACGTGGGTGGTTAGGAGTCTAGGTTAGAGTAAGCCATATAAAAGATAACGCTTGGTTGATGTACGAGAGATCAGTTTTGAGTTTTATTCGTGAGTTATGAACAAGGTTTAAAAAACGTCCAGTTTTTGGGCGATCCAATCTTGAGTATTTTCTGTGGTTTTCGTTTGAGGGAATCTATTGGGGGTCACTATCTTTGTTCACGTATTGTTCATGCACGGATAGAGATTGCTATTGGAGGTTTGGAGGAGGAACACGGCAAAAGAACTGCTGATCTTACATCGCCGTGAAAGGTCAGGCCGTCTACACGCACGAATTAGCGTCTCGCTAGTCTGTGACACATCAAGTGGTATTCAGAGCAAAGGTTAGTCACGGCGATAGGCGAGCATCAACATGTTAAGCAAGAACATATTGATGGAGGAGGAAGGCATTGGCGAGGTCACTCTTTTTCACACTCGTTGAACGAACGACGTGTCAATCTGACGATCGATGAGAGTACCGCAGTCAACATGGTGAGCATCGATGTGGTGAAAAAATTGAGGCTGAAGATGGCACCTTTTGAAAGACAATACACGTTGAAGTGGATCAAAGGTGACATCAAAATTACTCATCGGATTTTGCTAATTTCTGATATGGGAAAATATTGTTGTGCGGAATTTTTTCATGTTTGTCCGGTGTCCATGGTGTCATGCCATCTTCTACTTGGGGACCCATGGTGCAAACGTGTTGGGGCTGTTTGAAATTGCAAGAAAAATAGTTACTCTATCATGGAAGGGCCAACAAATCTGTTTTGTTCCCATGCCAACGGATGTGCTCTAGCCAAATTGGAAAAATCATTTGCTAAAAAGAGATGAACAATAGGAAGAAAGAAAGGAAGAAGTTGATGCACCGACAGAGGGGCTGAATCTTTTGGTGGAGAAGGTACATATTGATGGTTGTGCAAAGGGACAACGTTGGAGTGTTTTTAAAACACAATGCATGATCAAGGATCGTGCATGCAAGATGATAATTGATGGCGGTAACTTTACAAACGTTATTAGTAAAGATATTGTGCATGCATTGGGTTTGTCCATGTGTCGGCATCCAAAACCGCACCAATGTGGGATGGCTATACAACTCCGGAAAATTAAATATTACACATAAAGTGAGTGTGCCATTTGCTGTTGGAGATTATATCGACAAGGTGGATTGTGATGTCTTGCCGATGGACGCTTGTCAGTTGCTATTAGGAAGACCGTGGCAGTTCAATCATGATGCTATGCATGCTGAAAAATCGAACACATACATATTCATGCATGGTGGGAGGAAGCACGTGCTAAAGCCAATGGTGGACAATGCAACCACCAGAGAGAAGCAAGTTCCGGAGAGGAAGATCATGTTAAGAGCCGACTCGAAACCGAGGACGGTTTCGTTTGAAGGGAGGAAGGATGATATAGGCATGGTCCCATTGATTGTGGATACTACCGAAGTTGAGCCAATTAAGGTGTCAAGCCATGAAAAAACAGTGGAAAATAATACCATGCATATAGCTCGATTCCATCGAGGAAACGATGGTCATTTGCGTCAATTATGTGGACCGAGAATCAATTTTGTGATGAGAGAACCAAAGACCAATTATATGACCCGTTTATTGAATTCAGGAGACATGTTTGGAACGTCAGTGTATGGTCGTGTACACATGGAGTCTAAAAGTGTACGAGCATGTGTGATAAAAAAAATGATGCAAGGGAAGTCATGTCAAGATAAGATGGCAAGAGATTTTATTCGGCCACGTTACAAGAAAATACAGGAGATTAAGAAGGAATCAGTGCCAGCTTCGGTGGAGCCGAATTTCCATACGCCTCCATGTTAGGTTGTGAAGGCAAAATTCAAGTAGTACAAGTTTGTAGGATTTTTATTTTGTTTTTGTCAACCGGCTAGCTAACTAGTATGGTACGTGAGTTGTTTTCCTTTCCAATTAGGATTTCTTTATTTATCAAGTTAGGATTTGATGTGGGTGGTTAGGAGTCTAGGTTAGATTAAGCCATATAAAAGATAACGCTTGGTCGATGTATGAGAGATCAGTTTTGAGTTTTATTCGTGAGTTATGAATAAGGTTCAGAAAATATCCAGTTTTTGGGGCGATTCAATCTTGAGTATTTTCTGTGATTTCTCTTTGAGGGAATCTATTAGCGACGAAGGGTTGAGCATCACAACGACGCCTACGTGCTGATCCGAGAGAGTCATTATCTTTGTTGGCGTACTGTTCGTGCACGGGTAGAGATTGCTATTGGAGGTTGGGAGCATGAACACGGGAAAAGAACAGCTGATCTTGCATCGCCGTGAAAAGTTGGGCGGTCTACACGCACGAATTAGCGTCTCACTAGTCCGTGCCCATGCCGAGAGAGAGAGAGAGATGGATTTAAGTAGGGATTGGGAAATGTGAAGATGAGGGTTTGCAAGCGGCTTTCTGTAAAAAAGAAGAGCAGCTGAAGAGGCTTCTAAGTCGACGTGGCATGGGTCAACGCACCACGTGTGCAGGTCAGTGAGTGCTCATGCAAAAAGGGACCTCGGGTAAACTGCTTACTATAGAATTATGATCTAAAGGTGCATTTTGAAAGAAATAGGGCGGAAGTGACACTGTGCATAAACTTTTACGACATTCAATGTATTTAAATCTATAATATGTTACTATCCCATCTTTTTCCTCATTTAATACTATGCCATGTCACTAGTATGCTTAATTGCCATTGCTTGAGTATGCATGTTACTCCCACTATGACTTTGAGCCACGTCTTGGTTTGTTAACATGTGGGCCTGGCTTTTTTAATTTGCTTGTGGTATACGAATGTCAATAAAAATATATATTAAATACTCTAGACAAGATATACATGCTTCCATGTATATGTGTACAACACAAATCTTGGCAAGACGTGCTACCATCCTCATGATCTATTGGGCATTCTTGCACATCTCTATGACTAACTACTATACAAGTTGGATATTAAATTGGCTATAGATGACATGCAACTGGCTCTATTTTGCAGGAAAATGTCTAATATATCATCATCTATCATTGCAGTACACGAAACACTAAAAATAACAAAAAAAAATGCATCCATGTTGTAGACAACCTAGCGGTGACTATAAGCATTGGAGCGAGGCATGATGACCCAAAGGTATAGGGGAACACAACAATTTTTGAGGGAAGTATGTCAACCCAAATATATTAATTCGACATAAGGGGAGTCAAAGAATGTTTATAAGCCTTAGTAGTTGAGTTGTCAATTCAACCACACCTGGAGAGATAATTTGCTCACGGTAATTTATTATTAGCACAATAATATGATAAGAGTAGTGATAGAGAAATAGTAGCAGGAATAGTAACAAGTTTGTAGAGTAGTAGGAGAGTAAGGCAGTAGTTGTTGTAACAAATGTAATAGTAGTAGGAGAACATAAGTATGGAGTAAGCGATGGGTTGTTCAGATGAAATTCAATATGCAATGGTCATAACCTAGAGCGGTAACAAATTATCTCCAATTATCAATTATATGTAGGCATGCATTTCATAAATAGTCATGCGTGCTTGCAATAAGAACTTGCATAACATCTTTTGTCCCGCCCTCATGTGGTAGCGGGGTCCTAATGGAAAATAAAGGTAATTAAGGCACTCCGTTTTTTCTTTTAATAGAGAACCGGAGAAACGCATTAACACATAGTGAATACATGTAATCCTCAAGTTAAAGTCATCCCCGTCGATATCCCAATTATTGTTACCATGGGGTCTAGGGTTCGGAACGATAGCATGTGCATACAACTTGCACGTAATATCAAGAACACAAATATATTCATTCAAACATAGAGGGCTCAGATCAGAAATACCGGCACTCGGGCCCTAGTGACAAGCATTAAGCATAGCAAAGTCATAGCAACATCAATCTCGGAACATAATGGTTACATAAGAAATCTCATCCAATTCTCATCCACCTCCATAATGCCTGATGAGTGTTATTTTTACACTCCTCTAACCCGAGTTTAAACTAGTATATTTCATTAAAACCGAGATACTCGCTCTGATATTGCCACTAATGACTATTGAATGGATATGATTCCAAAATTCCTTTCTTTATTTTGTTTCGAGAGGAAATGGGCTTTTTTTTATGAACGAAATCAAGCCATAACAAGGAAATGAGTAAAGGAGGAGATAGAAGAAATCAAGTGGAGGTGCACCAGAAGAAACAAAGTAAAAGATGGTGTTCCATGCGACCGAGCCCGCTCGCATGAGCGGTCGTATGGCTTGGAAATCGATGCTTCTCGTCCACCTGAACATACTTAAAGGGGTCGAGGCCGAAATGTTAATAGAGGAGCCGCAAAACCACAAAACAGAGATGCATCTTCATACCATATTCATCAAACCTAACCACCGCCATTTCCCATACCCATAGCCACCATCTCCATCTCCACTATAGTTATTCCTCCTCTAGTCATACTAGAGTTATCTTCATCCCATCTTCATCAACCCTAACCACTGCCATTTCCCATCTCCATCTCCACCATCTCCATCTCCACCATAATTGTTCCTCCTCTAGTCATACTTGTAATCATGTATCACACACGTCATCCATTGTAAGACATATTATCAATCAATCTACCTTCATGATGCGTTCTTCGTGTGATCTGATCTCCATGTGTGAGTAGACCGGTAAGGAATGGGTTGAGGCAAGGGCCTTGCAACCCAATGTATTTGTTGGGGGGGATCAATGGAAGTGCTTTGAATGAACGTCTATATGTGTGAAATAAAATTGTTCTGTAGTTGTCTCTTGTCATTAGGGTTCTCATCCCTGCAGGTACCCAGGATCATGGACAACGAGCCATGGAGAGGCTAAGGGCAGGGAGGCCGTGAAGTGTTATTCCAAACACTAGTGACATAAAGGTTTAGTACAGTAACATAGATCATATCTATGGGGATTCAAGAGGTGTAGTCATTAGACACCCAATGCTTTGTCCGATTATCGTAATCTTAATTATCGAGGTAACCCCGGGAGATGGATAGGTCCTTCGGTTGGACAACTGGCTCTTGATGCAGGACGTGTGCCAGTCAAGACATAATTTTGACACATCCCACGCTTCGGTTTGTAACAATCACATCTCGATGGGTGACTTCCAACGCATATATTAAGATCATATCTGGCCCCTCCACAAATATATGGTTGTAAGCGTTAAGACCTCAGACACATACCTATTTTTATTATAAGTGTTTGTAGTTTCAAGTTTAATCTATGATCCGGTCAAAAGCTAGAATTAATCCTTAGCAAAAGTTTGTCTGATACCCTAGCTTAAAGTGCATCATCCTCCCGTGGGTTCGATAACCCAGGCTGACCTCTGGGAAAAAGGTGTGAATCCTTTCTGCACCATTTTCGGATCACCAAAGGAAGTAATCAAACTTTTTTCTGGCGCCGTTGCTGAGGAGGCTTTGTGTGCCTAGTCTTTGTGTTTAGAGTTTTTGTTAAAAGTTTAATTTCAGTTTTTGTTTTAGATTTTAGTTTTTCTTTTTGTTGCGAGTCTCGTGAGTTGAAATATCAAAAAGATTACCATGGCTCATAATCTTGGAAGTTTTTCTACTCCTAGAAATACCTTTATGCGTGAACCTATAGCACAACCTAATGTTGTTGGCCGTGAGTATGAGATAAAATCGAACCTAGTCTCTATGGTTCAACATGACCAATTTGGAGGCTCTGCTTCTGAAGATGCCGATATGCACTTGCATAATTTTACTGAATTGTGCAACATGACTGACGTGGCTAGACCGCGTTGGTATTTCCCCAAAGAGGAAGGGATGATGCAGCACAGCTATGGTAAGTATTTCCCCCACTTGTGAAACCAAGGTATCAATCTAGTAGGATAACCAAGCAACACTATGTAAAAATGGTACCTGCACACAAAGAACAAATACTTGCAACCCGACGCGTAAGAGGGGTTGTCAATCCCTCCTCGGGAAAAATATAGATTGGTTTGTATGAGTTTCAGTAAATAGATCTCGCAAAAACACAAAATAAAATAAGTAAAGAAAAAGTGCAGTAATGTATTTTTGGGTTTTTGTAATAATAGATCTGAAAACAAATGCGGCAAAAATAGATCGGAAAGCAAATATGATAAAAGATAGACCCGGGGGCCGTAGATTTCACTAGTGGCTTGTCTCGAGAAATAACGCACGGTGGGTAAACAAATTACTGTTGGGCAATTGATAGAAGAACAAATAATTATGACGATATCCAAGGCAATGATCAATATATAGGCATCACGTCCAAGATTAGTAGACCGACTCCTGCCTGCATCTACTACTATTACTCCACACATCGGCCGCTATCCAGCATGCATCTAGTGTATTAAGTTTATGGAGAAACGGAGTAATGCAATAAGAATGATGACATGATGTAGACAAGATCTATTCATGTAGGAATAGCCCCCATCCTGTTATCCTTAATATCAATGATACATGCGTGCCTCGCTACCCCTTCTGTCACTGGGAGAGGACACCGCAAGATCAAACTGATCACAAAGCACCTCTTCCCATTGCAAGAAAAACAATCTAGTTGGCCTAACTAAACCAAAGATTCGGAGAAGAAATACGAGGCTATAAATAATCATGCATATAAGAGATCAAAGAAGACTCAAATAATATTCATGGATAAAAATCTGATCATAAACTCGAACTTCATTGGATCCCAACAAACACATCACAAAAGTCATTACATCAAATAGATCTCCAAGAGACCATTGTATTGAGAATCAAAAAGAGAGAAGAAGCCATCTAGCTACTGCCTACGGACCCGTAGGTCTATCGTGAAGTACTCACGCATCATCAGAGGAGCACCAATGAGGATGATGAACCCCTCCATGATCGTGTTCCCCTCCGGCAGAGTGCCGCAATAGGGCTCTAGATTGGATCTCGTGGTTCTGGAACTTGCGGCGGCTGGAATTGTTTTTCGTCGAATCCCCTACGGTTTCTGGAATATTTGGGTATTTATAGAACTGAGAGGCGGTGGAGGAGACCCCCGTGGGCCCCATAACCCTCCGGGGCACGCCTGGGTTCCTGGGCGCACCCTGGTGTCTTGTTGTCCCCATGGGCCTCCCCCTAGGTGCTTCCTTGGCTCCCAAGTTGTCTTCTGGTCCAAAAAAATCTTCAAAAAGTTTCGCTGTGTTTGGACTCCATTTGATAGGGATATTCTGCGAAGTAAAAAACAAGCAAAAAATAGCAACTGGACTGGGCACTATGTCAATAGGTTAGTCCCAAAAAATTATATAAAGTTGCTATAAAATGATGTAAAACATCCAAGATTGATAATATAACAACATGGAACAATAAAAAATTATAGATACGTTGGAGATGTATCAACATCTCCAAGCTTAATTCCTGCTCGTCCTCGAGTAGGTAATGATAGAAACAGAATTTTTGATGTGGAATGCTAACTAACATGTTTATCGCATATTCTTTTCTTTTGTAGCATGGACATTTGGACTTTTATATGGTCCAAAGCAATAGTCTATTTTTGACATGAAGATTTCAATACTCAAACATATTAATAAGCAACCATGTCTTTCAAAATATCAACACTAAACAAAGTTATCCCTAGCCCATCATGCTCAATCATTGATCCATTCACGAAACACAATCGCATATTAGCTACATCCAATGCTCAAGTATTATCATAGTGCTCCCTAGTTGGGCTTTATAAGAGAAGATGGAGACTCAAATAAAAAAAGTGCATAAAGTAAATAGATAGTCCCTTCACAGAGGGAAGCAGAGATTTGTAGAGGTGCCAGAGCTCAGAGCTTAAACTGAGAGATAAAAATATTTTGGTAGGCATACTTTTCCCATCAATGAAAACGACCGAGTAATTCCCAACACTTTCCATGATAGATATATTATAGGCGGTTCCCAAACATAAAATAAAGTTTATTCCTTTTTCCACCATACTTTCACATTCCACGGCTAGCCGTATCCATGGGCACTGTCCATACCAACACTTTCCAAGGAGTTTATTATTTGACAACATAAAGTAAATTTCTTTTTCATTTCGGGATTGGGAATCCCTATTACCGTCGTACTCTCGTGCAATGACAAGTGAATAAACACTCATTTTGAGAATAACACATCTAGCACGGAAAATATTGGCCACCCCTCCCGCTTCATGAGCGGTACGAGCACACAAAAAGGAAATTCATTTAAATTTTTTAGAGATGACACATACAAATTTACTTAGAACGGCACAGAAATACCGCATATAGGTAGGTATGGTGGACTCATATGGCAAAACTGGGTTTAAGTATTTTGGATGCGCAAGTAGTATTCCCACTTAGTACAAATGAAGGCTAGCAAATAGATTGAGAAGCATCCAACCAAGAAACGAAAATTCACATAAGCGAGCATTGAGTATAACTAACACCGATGCACCACAAGTAGGATACAATTTCATTGCATAACTATTGACTTTCGTGCTTGCATAGGGAATCACAAACCTTAACACCAATATTCTTACTAAAGCATAATTATTCACCAACATGACTCACATCACATCCCCCATGCCTTGGTACTCCCACAAGGGCTTCGAGTGCGACTAGAGTGGCTTGAGGCACTGCGTCAAGAACTCCTTCACGATCATCGCCCCCGTCAGCTGCTCCGCCTTCATGTGCGAGTCTACCTTCTCCAGGACATGCCTCGCTCGAGGGTCGGTGAGCTTTGTGGAGCCCCACTCGGGGGCGTGCACAGGCAGAGCCGCCGGGGGTGCCAAGAACGGGTCGAAACCGTGGGCGTCCAAGAAGTCCCAGTGGTGCCAAAACCCTTCCACCTTCTTCCCGGCTTTCAGGAGCGAATTTCCGCTCTGAACTGTGATGAAGGAGATGCACGCGGATCGCTGGGTCCGGACATGGAATCACAAGCTGAAGTAGTGGCGGAAGAGCGCCACCGAGGGTTTACACCCACGAAGGCCTTGCAGTAGAAGGCGAATATGGATAAGAGGAGAATGGAGTTAGGCTGGAGATGGAGGGCATGGATCTTATAGTGCCTGAGGATGGCGTAGAAGAACTTAGAGAAGGGCGGGATGAGACCTGCAAAGACGTTGTGGAAGAAGAAGGGGCAAGATGACTTCGCCAGGGTGCTCCGCTCCGCGGAGCCAGGCCAGATCAGAGTCTCGGCCCACTCGTTCATGTCTCCCGCCGTTAGCGGGAGTACCGGGCCGAGGTCCTCCTCCTTGGCGACGAAGGAGGCTGCGAGCGCTGGCGCAAGGGAGGAGGAACTCGCGACCTAGGCTACGGGCTTCGATTTCTCGCCGGGCGCCATCTGAGGAATCCTTAGCAGTGGAGGACTAGAAAGAGGGGCGACTCCTCGTTTGGATCTGGAGGAGCTTCTCGCAAGGGAAGGGGATCGCGACAGGATGAGGAGAAGGAGCATTGATGGCCTCGCAGCATGCGCGCCAGGCTTTTTGTCATCCTGGGCAGTTGCCGATGCGACGCGGGGAAGTGGGGGAGTCCGCGTCCCTTGTCGCGTCAAGCCTGGCCAGCAGGTGATGAGGGCCCATGTTGCTTTGCCCTCCCTTTGTTGCCTTTGCCTCGAAGCCTGGCCGAGCGCGCCGTGGGCCCAGGGGCTACTGTCGGTGTTCTGGGACCGGGGGTACCCAGACCCGTCTTCCTACGGCCCAACACGTGGCTCCATCAATGGCCCGGGGCGGCCCAACCCCAAGGTGTAGGATCAAAAGTAGGTCTAGAGGGGGGGGGGGTGATTAGACTACTTGACCAAATAAAAATCTAACCTTTTCCCAATTTTAAGTGTTGGTAGATTTTAGCAAATTAGCACAAGTCAAGCAATCAACCTACACATGCAATTCTAAGAGTGTAGCAGCAGAAAGTAAAACATTGCATATGAAGGTAAAGGGAAGGGTTTGGAGAGGGTAAACACAATGTAGACATGGAGATTTTTGGCGTGGTTCCGATAGGTGGTGCTATCGTACGTCCACGTTGATGGAGACTTCAACTCACAAAGGGTAACAGTTGCGCGAGTCAACGGAGGGCTCCATCCATGAAGGTCCATGAAGAAGCAACCTTGTCTATCCCACCATGGCCATCGCCCACGAAGGACTTGCCTCACTCGGGTAGATCTTCACGAAGTAGGCGATCTCCTTGCCCTTACAAACTCCTTGGTTCAACTCCACAATCTTGTCGGAGGCTCCCAAGTGACACCTAACCAATCTAGGAGACACCACTATCTAAAAGGTAATAGATGTTGTGATGATGATGAACTCCTTGCTCTTGTGCTTCAAATGATAGTCTCCCCAATACTCAACTCTCTCTCACAGATTTGGCTATGGTGGAAAGATGATTTGAGTGGAAAGCAACTTGGGGAAGGCTAGAGATAATGATTCTTGTGGTTGGATTGGAATGTCTTCGTCTCAACACATGAGTAGGTGGTTCTCTCTCAGAAAATGAGTAGTGGAAGTGTAGGCACGTTCTGATGGCTCTCTCTCGAATGGAGACTGGGTGGAGGGGTATATATAGCCTCCACACAAAATCCAACAGTTACACACATTTGACCCAACTCGGTCAGACTGAATAGAAGAACTCGGTGAGACCGATTCAGTTCAAAATGTGAACGTTAGGAATCTCGGTGGGACCGACATGATTAACTCGGTGGGACCGATGTGCTAGGGTTAGGGAAAAACCTCATCTCGGTGAGACCGATTGCATGAACTCGGTGAGACCGATTTCAGCAACGAGCAAATAGAGAGTTGGTCAAGCAAACTTGGCGGGACCGATTGCACATTTCGGTGAGTCAAAAATAATGACAGCAGGCAACAGAGAGTTTGCAAGGCCATCTCGGTGAGATCAAGATCCCAATCGGTGAGATCGAATTGTCTAGGGTTTCTGGAAGTGGCCAGGTCAAGTGAACTCAATGGCGCCGGATAGATCAAATCGGTGGGGCCAAGTTTGACTTTAGGTTTTGGACATATGTGGACATGAGAAAGTGGTTGAGGCTTTTGGAGCAATATCACTAAATACTTTGAGCAAGTAGACCATTAAGCAACACCTCATCCCCTTTTAATAGTATTAGCTTTCCTATGGACTCAATGTTATCTTGGATCACTAAAATGAAAATGAAGAGTCTCGAGCCTTTCTTTGTCCTTAGCATTTTGAGGGGCCCACATCTCTAGTCCATGCCATGCCAATCATTGGACTTTCTGAAATATTTAACTTGAATGGATATTAGTTCAATGAGCTATATGTTGTTATGAATCAACAAAACCACCCGGGGATTAGTTGCACTTTCAATCTCCACCTTTTTGGTAATTGATGACAACATATAGATCTAAGTTTCGACAAATGATAATATGAATGAAATACATCGTCGCTTTGAGAAGTATGTGATAAGCAAGAGCTCCCTCTAAATTTGTGCATTATTTAAAATTTGCTTTTGAATGCAAATGCACAATCGATTAGGATCATAGGTCACTCTTCCATGTCACATACATCTTGGTGGAGCACTCAAAATGATAAACTATAAAGAACATGCACTCATCACCAAGGGAAAACATGATTGATCATACACAAGTCATGATCACAACAGTACCTAAAAAACAAGCACAAATATTGTAGCATAGGAATCAAACGAGCAAACGATCAAAGTAGAAAGAGAGGCAACAGAAGGAAAAACTCTCTCTCTCTCTCTCTCAGCCTAATGATCCATACACTTTCTCCCCCTTTGGAAACAAGTTACCAAAAAACTTGAAAATGCATAGTGCTATGCGACACTCTAGGCACGATCTTCGGGAGCTCTTGAAGTGGTCTTTTGGCTGGTTTCTCCGGTGTGCGTAGATGGCATGAAGAGGAGTCCGTCTGCAAAAGCTTCAGCTAACGTCTATGGAGCTAGAGGAGTTGAAACTGGAGGTATGACTGAGGCAGTTGCTGCAGGTGCTGAAATGGTAGTCTTGGAGTCTTTGGCACAGCTGTAGACCTTTCTGCCCTTGGCACTCTCTGAAAAGCATCAGTGGTTGGTCTGTCACTCCTATCCTCAACCTCTTCCTAGAGCTTCTCCACAGTAGTCTGGATCTCTGTAACCTTCACATCTAGATCATGGAATTTGGTCTCAATGATCCTCTCAAGACTTTCTTCATTCGGAGTTAGGGTGGCCAAGCCCTTCTCAATCCTCACAGTAGCATCAAGTAGATAACTGAGTTGATCTTGCTTGGTCTTGAGAATCATTTGTGAAGCATCTGGTACACTAGCTTCTTTTGCAGCCTTAGCTCTCTCTCTCTCTCTCTCTCTCTCTCTCTCTCTCTCTCTCTCTCTCTCTCTCTCTCTTCTCCTGGACTTTAGCACATGTTGGATGTGATGCATCCATGACAATCTCATTGTCCTCAAATTCTGGCCTCGAGGGAAGATGCTCTTTATCAAGAAGATATGTCCCTGTTCCCATCTTGGAGTTGATTAGCCTCTGTATGTGGGGGGCATATCCACATGATCTCTTCTGATCAGCTGCAGTTCTCTTCACTGTCTCAACAATTAGAGTCATCACTTTTGAACTTCTGTGGCACATCAAACATATGGAGCAAGTTGATGGAGTGACTACGGATCATCCTATGATCTCCTGACTTGGGCAACAAAGTGTGCCTCAAGATGGTGTTGATGGTGGTCAATACTGACAGCAGATAATATATGGACCGAAGCTTGTGAGTCTCCAAGGCATCATCTGGAACGGTCTTGTACATGTTTGCCATGGAGTTGTGATCTTTCCGAGGCTTGGCATATACATCAATGTCATTTTCATCTTCCTTGGGGGCATTGATCAAATTTGCCCATTCAGAAATTGAAGATTGATATCTGGTTCCTTCTGTTATCTAGATAATCTTTCCATCTGGATAGAAATGATAAGTGGAGTAGAATTGCATAATCATTTCATCATTCCACTTTGTCAACTTATGAGCAACAAACTTATCGACTTCATTCATCCCGAAGCTCTCATGCACACCTAGGAAGTAGTCCTCATTGTCATCGATGTAAGTCCAATCAACCCATCTCATATCTCTGACAATAGGCTTCTTGTCTAGCTAGACAATCTCATAGAAGTCCTACTGTTCCTTGGTGTGGAAACAATAATATATAGCATTCCTTCTCCTAGTGGCATAGGGATCAGTCTGTCTCCACAGTCTCCTCAAATTGCTTACTTCCGGCAAGGCTCTTGTAAACACATTTCTCTATAATTCCCTTCAATAAGCTATTCTTGCTCAAGTGTAACTTGGCTAAGAGAATCATTAGTGGAATCAAGAGAACTACTAGAAGCAACAATATTGGATTTAGCATGATTATTGTTACTACTAGAAGCAGAATCTTTCTTGCTCTTGTTGCTAGATTTTACTTGTGGCATGTAAGTAGACAAGAGTAAATGCTTGGCAATGTAAGAAGAACTTTTCTTACGAAGATCATCATTGATTGCTTTTAAGAACCCATGCTCTTGGTCTAAATTGAGCTTCTCAAAGCATAGCTTCTCATGAGTCTTTAAAAGCTCTCGATGATCCTCTAAAGTAGTTTTATGAGCTAACTTAAGAGTGTTTCGTTCTTTAGTTAGACGCTCAATCTCCTTATTATCATTATCATTCATTTTATCTTGATTAGCATGATTAATAACAAATTCATCATAGTTTTCATCACTAGTGTTTTCAACAAGTAAATCATCATCACCTAGCAAATCATCTTCATCACTATTGAAATCAACATACTCGGGGTGTGATACCTTAGGGCCTTTAGCCATGAAGCATCTTCCAATTCCTTCATTTGGTGAGTTGAATATGTCGTAGGAGTTGGATAACACAAGTGCAAAACCGGCAACACCTTCATCTTGAGTATATTCGGAGTCGGAGTGATAACTTCTCTCGGAGTAGTTGCCGGAGTCGGAACCGGATACCCATTCACCAACATGAGCTTGATGTCTTCGTCTTGTGTAGCTCTTTGATGACTTGTCTTTCCTTTCTGAATCCTTGCTTCTATGAGAGGGTCTTCGTTCATAATGATCATCTCTACTCCTTCTCTCCATTGGAGGTGTTTCCTCAAAGTATTCACCTCGCAAGCCAATACGCACAATAGCCCAAATGGCAGGGTTATGACCAAGAATATGCATTTTCATATTATGGTTCCAACTAGCAAAATTAATACCATCAAAGTAAGGACCTCTACGGTGGTAATTTTGCTCGCTAGACGCCGTACTATCCTAGGTTGTGAAACCAAGGCTATGATCACCAAAGCTATGGAAATCAAGGCTAATGGAGACCAAAGCTCTGATACCACTTCTAGGATCAAAAGTAGGTCTAGGGGGGGGGGGGGTGATTAGACTACTTGACCAAATAAAAATCTAATCTTTTCCCAATTTTAAGTCTTGGCAGATTTTAGCAAATTAGCACAAGTCAAGCAATCAACCTACACATGCAATTCTAAGAGTGTAGCAACGGAAAGTAAAACATTGCATATGAAGGTAAAGGGAAGGGTTTGGAGAGGGAAAACTCAATGTAAACACGGAGATTTTTGGCGTGGTTCCGATAGGTGGTGCTATCGTACGTCCACGTTGATGGAGACTTCAACCCACGAAGGGTAACGGTTGTGCAAGTCCACGGAGGGCTCCACCTACGAAGGGTCCATGAAGAAGCAACCTTGTCTATCCCACCATGGCCATCACCCACGAAGGACTTTCCTCACCCAGGTAGATCTTCACGAAGTAGGCGATCTCCTTGCCCTTACAAACTCCTTGGTTCAACTCCATAATCTTGTCGGAGGCTCCCAAGTGACACCTAACCAATCTAGGAGACACCACTCTCCAAAAGGTAATAGATGGTGTGATGATGATGAACTCCTTGGTCTTTCTTCAAATGATAGTGTCCCCAACACTCAACTCTCTCTCATAGATTTGGCTATGGCGGAAAGATGATTTGAGTGGAAACCAACTTGGGGAAGGCTAGAGATCAAGATTCTTGTGGTTGGATTGGAATGTCTTGGTATCGACCCATGAGTAGGTGGTTTTCTCTGAGAAAATGAGTAGTGGAAGTGTAGGCACGTTTTGATGGCTCTCTATCGAATGGAGACGGGGTGGAGGGGCATATATAGCCTCCACACAAAATCCAACCGTTACACACATTTGACCCAACTCAATCAGACCAAATAGAAGAACTCGATGAGACCGATTCAGTTCAAAATGTGAACGATAGGAATCTTGGTGGGACCGACATGATCAAGTCAGTGAGACCGATTGCATGAACTCCATGAGACCGATTTCAGCAATGAGCAAACAAAGAGTTGGTCAAGCAAACTCGGTGGGACCGATTGCACATTTCGATGAGACAGAAATAATTACAATAGGCAACAGAGAGTTTGCAAGGACATCTCGGTGAGACCGAGATCCCGATCGGTGAGACCGAATTGTCTAGTGTTTCTGGCAGTGGCTAGGTCAAGTGAACTCGGTGGCGCCGGATAGATCAAATCGGTGGGGCCAAGTTTGACTTTAGGTTTTGGACATATGTGGAAATGAGAAAGTGCTTGTGGGTTTTGGAGCAATATCACTAAACACTTTGAGCAAGTAGACCATTAAGCAAGACCTCATCCCCTTTTAATAGTATTGGCTTTCCTATGGACCCAATGTGATCTTGGATCACTAAAATCAAAATGAAGAGTCTTTAGCCTTTCTTTGTCCTTAGCATTTTCAGGGGTCCACATCTCTAGTCCATGCCAAGCCAATCATTGAACTTTATGAAATATTTAACTTGAATGGATATTAGTTCAATGAGCTATATGTTGTTATGAATTAACAAAACCACCCGGGGATTAGTTGCACTTTCAGAAGGCTTCACAAGCAAGACCCTCGCGAGCCCCCCCCGCGTGAGGCGAACGACATCAAGGCCTCCCGAGGAGCGGACATCTCTAGGCTTGCATCCACCTCACGAGGCCCGCGGTGACGTGAGCCATGATGACCAAGGCTAGGATGACACCGACGAGGGCAAGAGAGGACAGTTTCCTCTTTGGTGCTAGGTGTCGGTAGAAACGACACCTATGGGATCACGAGGATCCCTACTACGGTTGCGGGGCGCGGGGTTGAGAGAAGAGTGGATCTGACGGAGAGTACGCGGTTCGGTTATCCAGGTTTTGGCCGCGAGGATGCTTAAAACCCTAGTCCTGCTTTGGTGGATGTATTCTGAGTTCTTGAGCTAGCTACGGGGTGTAACGAGCTCCAAAAAGCCGAATCCCTCTCCTGGTTGCCTCGGGCCTCCTTTTATAGGAAAAGGGTCGCCACAAAGGGCAAGTAGGAGGTGGAAAGGGTATGTGTCGCGAGGTTATCCTCGATTAGAGGACAAGATGAATTTAATGCATCGCTTAGGTGTCCTCTTGCTTTATCGGGGGCGGGGACGGAGCCCGTCCCGTCCGTTGCTGCCTCGCCTGGCTTCGACACGTGCCCTGGCCGGCGGTGCCGGTGGCGCCATGTAGGCAAGCAGGCAGCTGAGGTGGCGCGGTGGTAGGGTCTTCACGAAGTTCTGCATGTCACCACGCAGGTGCTTGTTGAGTTGGTGTAGAGGCCGATTGTCACCACGCGGGTGCGTGCCTAGCTGGTTGGGCTGGCAGCTGCTTGGGGACGGTCGGTTGGATCTTGGTTGATGCGGGCCTAGCAGTGGCCTGTTGACGTCCTCGGCAAGGGCCTTGCCGGGGCCCCGACAAGGGTCTTGCCATGGCGCTTGCTGTCGTCCCCGACAAGGCACCTGCCAGGGGCCTTGTGGATATCCTTGGCTAGAATCCTGCCAATGGTTGTCGTCTTTTGGTCCTCATCTGGTCTTGTACGTTTATGATCTTGACGAAGATCTGCATGCCACCAAGGAGGTGTCTCCCGAGCCCTTGGCTCAACGTAGTAGATTACGCTAGAGGTTGTGGGCTCAAGGGTGACTCACTCTGTTGGTGTGGGGCGAGCTGCCCCGGCAAGGGTCTTGCCGGGGCTGCCAAAGCTGTCCCCGGCAAGGGTCTTGCCGGGGGAGCCTGCTTCGTTCCTCCGCTTCTTGTGGTTTTTGGCCTTGGCGTTGCTTTGATTATCTTGGGCTATGGCCTTACCTTGGCTCACCTCCCTTGCTCTGCTTGGTGCTACCGTGGGCCCAGCTCTGACTGCCCGTGAACAGGTATAAGGGTACAAAAAGTGCACCCTCCATTTGTACACTGACAAGAGCCCCCGGGCCTGGGCCACACATAAGCGTGACGCGTTGTTGGGCTAGGCCCAGAACGGTGCTCGGGCAGGTAGGGTGGCTTTTACCGCTGTAAAACTTTTCGCGCGCTCCGCTTCCCACGACCCGCGCGTGCGGTGCGGCGTGGAGGGGCGTGCATGACGTGGGTGGCATGCGTGGGGCGGTTTCCGCACGCATGCATCATGTTGTAGTGAAGAGGCGGCCCGCGCCTTCCCCGTAAAAAGAGGGAGGCGTGGAGGCGCGGCTCATCTAATGAACAGGGCTGGGGTGCGGTCTTCAAGGCGTCCACTCCCCACGACCACGGGGTGGGGAGAGGTCGCTTCGCCTGTCCCCTCGGTTCTGCACGTCCGCCATGCGTCCCCCATGCACTTGGGGTAGCAAGCGGCGGGGGTGGGAAACCGGGCCGTCGCTGGTTGGGGCAGCGGGTTGGTCCCGATTCCGTGCGCCTCTGGTGGCTGGATTGGTCGAACGGGGCGGCCGAGCCCCCGACTCCGCCTCTTTATAAAGAGGGGAGGGGAGCGGCATTCCACATTCTCCATCATCCATCTTCTTCTTCTTCTCTGCTTCTTTCTCCCTCTTGCTATGACGAGAGGAGGCGCGGGTTCTTCGGCGGTGGCGGCGAGGGTCGCACCTCGTCAGTGCGTCCCTCCCCCTCCCGAGCCCGAGGTGGCGGAGCCGGCTACGAGAGGGAGAGGGAGGGGCGCGGTCAAGGTCGCCGTGGTGGTCGGGGCAGAGGAGGTCAAGGCGGAGTGGTGGTTGTGCTTCCGCAAACGGTGTCTCCTGTGATGGAGGTCACGTCGGGGACCAGTCCCATGAATTATCAGGCTGCGCCGACCACCGCGCCGTCATCTTCGCCTCCCCACCCCCTTTGCTGCAGAGATGGAGCTCGACCCGCCCCAGACCCTCAAATTGCAGATGAGGGGCTGCAGGATCAGTGGCACGCGGGTCCGCGTCGACTTCCCTGCTCCTCATGTGAGGTACCTCCGTCCGGGATGGAGAACGTTTGCTCGTATCCATAGCCTGACGGTGGGGCTCGTCCTTTTCTTCAAGTTAATGGAGGGCGGCGTGCTCTCCGTCAAGGTCTTTGGAGATCTTGGAACTCGCTTGAAGTGCTGCGTGGAGAGCTCCTCCGATGATAAACATTCCTCCTCGAGCGAGAGTGACGAGGAGGACAGCGACAGCGATGACGAGGGTAGTAGGCGGCAGGATGACGGGTCCGACTAGGTGTCGGTCTCGTCATCCAGGGGAGATGTTGGTAGCAGCAGCATCTGCACTGAGCCCCTCGAACCCCTCGGGGCCGTCTCCTTGGGCGGCTGGCGTAGAAGGCGCGGGGAAGGCAAAGAAGGCGGATGGCGGGCCGTCAACTCGTAGTACGCGGGCACCGATGCCTTCGTCGTGTATTGTTGGTCCTGCCGCCTCGTCTTCCATCTCTTCCAACATCATCATCATCACCAGCCTCTCGTCGGGGTGGCCGCCGGGATGTTCTCCTGGTGCCTTCTGCTGCTCGTACTTCGCCTAGGCGCTCCTTTCGCCCTTTTGCCATCTTGCTCTGCTTCCTGAGGAGAGGGACAAGAAAGGGATCACGGGCACCTTATCTTTTTTAGTTTGTAAGCCTGCGGGCCCTTGTTAAATTTAAAGCTTGTAATCACCTTGCTCATGTTTTTCATTTCGTATTTAACTGTACATGTATGAGATGTTTTTTTAATGAAAAAGGGATGTTTGCTGGGATTTTCGTTCGCGGGTGGAACCCACGACAAGGAATGAATCCTCGTTATCCTTAAGATAAACGTTTTTTTTGCCCGGCAACAAACCTTGCCGTCCCCCCATTTCGCTCGACCTTTCTCACGCCCTTGGCGGAGGCAGGGATGAGGTGGGCCTAGGCTCCTTGTTTTGTTTCCTTTCTGTCGCGAATACGAACAAATTCGGTCCCAGGAGACGAGTCCTAGGGTCCGGAATGAGGGGAGCACGGTAGCCTAAGGATAAAACAAGGTTTCACATCCCTCAGTCCATAAAAAATGCATGATAAGGGATAGAGAACTTATCTGAAACTGCAGCCCCCGGCAACTTTGGCTTGCCGCGGGTGGATCTTCACCCTTGTAGCCCCCCGGCAGTATTGACTTGCCGGGACCCGTACGCCGGTCCGTCCCCTTTCTTCCAAAGTAGCTCCGCAAGGATATTCATGTGTCCTGCGAACCAAAGAAGATAGAGAAGAACAGAGAGACGCGCACTCGACCTCTAAGCTAGGGGTTAGCCGCCGCTAAGCACTATCAACCCTAACCAAGGACGAGACTCAACCTAGCATGCATGTTATAACTTAGGGCGCCAGCGCTTTGTTTATTTATGCTCAGGGTCTACGCCTGGCTTTGTACTAAGGGTTACATGCCTTGCCGGCAAGGCTTGTACAAAAGGTTAGCTTGCCGGGAGGCCCGGCAAGCCGCGCCTTATGGGTAAAACTTGCGGAGATGCTCGATGTTCCAGGAGTTGCTCAATGGAATGGCATCTTTGGTCTCCAGCGGGACTGCGCCGAGTGTCGTGGGAACGATTCCAACAATAATAAGGTATAGGGTAACAGAGCATGATCTATCGAGATGCATATGGGTGACACGGTGGTTTTAGCGAGTTCGGGCCTCTCACGGTGGAGATAACAACCCTACGTCTCGTGCTCCGGAGAGGCTTTGTTTTATCTGAGTATATATCCGGAGATTACAATGTGTGTGTGTGAGAGAGGAATGGATCCCCATGCCTGAGCTAAGTCCTGAGACTAATGGTGAAAAGAGAGAGAGAGGTGGAAGCCCCCCAAGTCTAGTGGTGGGGGGTGGCTTATATAGAGTGCGCCACCCCCTCACCTTCTATGTTACAAAGTTGAGCATCAATGCCATAATGCCTGCCCACAACAAAACCGTCATGTTGACTATTGGTCTTCGTGACATCCGAAAGTGAGTTACATGGCCGAGTGGAATGAGCTCGCCGAGTGGAGTGCCGTGTTCGAGTGGTTGTTGCCGCCCGAGTGACTTTCAAGTTGCGGTACATCTGACGGGCGATCCGCCCAGGGCCCAGTAAAAGTGTACGTGTCCATGGGTAGGGTCTTTAGGTCAGGCCTGTTACTCCTACCCCTAATACATGTCCTCGCCATTAGCCCCGAATCGGTCGAGGTTGAGCGGGTCGAGTCGAGGTGTATTCCCGAGATGAGTCGAGTGGCGAGGCACTTATGAGCTTCTCTCCGTCACCCGCGGTCTTATCTCCACGTGTTGCCTTGACGGATTCCAGACTGCATGGTGTCCGAGTAAAATGAGCTCAAACGGGTCCGCGGAGGAGCATTGAACTCACCTTATAGCAATTTTTTTGGAGTGATTTGGAGCTGGTCCTGCATCGAGTAACTGATTACTCGGAATTTCTTCACGCCTGGAACATGTCTTTTTTTGTTGTTTGGCCGTCACTCGGACCGGGCGGACCGTTCTAAGTGGATATCATTCCAGTGAGGGCACGCTGAGTGCACCCACTGGGTGTAGTCCCCGAGACTGCCGTCGACTGCGGGCAGTCAGCGGGAGTCTTAGAGCCTGTCTTTTTTGTTGTTGTTCATCACTCGGACTGGTCAGGCCATACCGAGTGGAGATTACTCCAGTGGGGGCACGCTTAGTGCACCCACTGGGTGTACTCCCCGAGACCGCCATCGACTACGGGCAGTCGACGGGGGTCTGAGAGAACTAAAACTCTTTTTAGCTGGTACTGATCGAACTTGTTCTTCTCTCGGATTGGTTTCTGTTTGCTTGATACAGCTTCTGAAGAGGAATCAGCAGTTGACTAGTTGGACGATCCTTGAGCAGCATTGATCAGCTCATCAGCAAGGCCCTCAGCAATGGTCTTGGCGTTCCTGTCTCAGCTCACCAGCAAGGCACTCAGAATGGTCTTGACGTTCTGTCACCGCCCTGCTGGTCGCATCGACCCGCACCATTCGGCGGGGCTGGTCAACTCATCAACGAGGTATTTAGTAATGGTCTTGACGTTGCTGAGTGTGGCTCGCCTTGGCGACACGCTCAATCTCGTCCTTCTTCTTGATGGTACATCTCTAAGGTGGTGGTCGTGGCCGACCCGCACTTTGCTAAGCCCTCGAGTGGGAGGATTGCTCACCACTCGGTAAGATTTTTCAAACTTAGGTAGTCTTGGACTCAGCTAAGCCTCCGAGTGGGAGGATCGCCACCACTCGGTAGGATTTTTTAAACTTAGGCGTAGCACTTGGACTGCAGCTAAGCCCTCGAGTGGGAGGATCGCCACCACTCGGTAGGATTTATTAAACTTAGGAGTACCTGGACTGCAGCTAAGCCCCGAGTGGGAGGATCGCCACCACTCAAGAGGGATTTTTAAACTTAGGCGAGCATCTGATCGCAGCTAAGCCCCGAGTGGGAGGATCGCCACCACTCGGTAGGGTTTTTCAAACTTAAGCTTAGCATCTCTGCTAAGCCCCGAGTGGGAGGATTGCTCACCACTCTGTAGGATTTTTCAAACTTAGGCTAGCTTGGACTGCAGCTAAGCCCCGAGTGGGAGGATTGCTCACCACTGTTAGGGATTTTTATTACTTAGGCGGTATTGACTGCAGCTAAGCCCCGAGTGAGAGGCAGACTCACCACTGATAGGATTTTTTATTACTTAGGCGTAGTACAGGACTGCAGCTAAGCCTCCCGAGTGAGAGGGACTCACCACTCGGTAGGATTTTTATTACTTAGGCGTAGTCTTGGACTGCAGCTAAGCCCCGAGTGAGAGCGGACTCACCACTCGGTAGGATTTTTATTACTTAGGCGAGCAATGGACTGCATCTAAGCCCCGAGTGAGAGGCGACTCACCACTCGGTAGGATTTTTCTTCGACTTAGGCTAAACGGATTCGCAGCTAAGACACCCATCGGGGATTTTAGAACATGTAAAAATGAACAATAATCATTGGAAGACTATAAAATCATGTCTTTTGATAATCAAACTAAAGGGTACTTCTTTCTCGAGTTCTCTTCCGGTGGGGGCAGGCTGAGTGCACCCATCGGGTGTAGTCCCCAGCCTCGCCGGACTAGATGAGCTGGCAGAGGGTTTAAATCTCTGGTAAACCTCACGCAATGACACGGTAAATATCTTTTAGTCTGAAATTGAGTCAATCGGATGCATCTTCGTGCACTTGACATGGTAAATAAGCTCAGCATGGAGCCGAGTCGGTCGATCTTCGTGCACTCATCACGGTAAATAAATTCAGCCCAAACTCGGTCAATAGGTGAATCTTCGTGTTCTCAGCACGGTGAATGAATTCGCTTTGAAACCGCCGATCGTAGAAAAAAGCCGGACACCTGTGGAGTAATCGTTCTAGTAGTACTTCTTTTATTGACCATTAGATTTTGCGTGAAAGGGGTATTTGCAAGAGTATATTGTATCCGTAGAGGAGCTTCATTTTCACCCTTTTGCATGAAAGGGGTATTTGTCCGAGTGGACATGCTTCCCGACTGATCGGGGTATGTTGACTGCAAGGAAAAACTTGGTGGCACTCGTATGTCTCCCGGAGGCGATAGACTAGTGGTCTGACATGGACGTGCTATGAAACCCGAGTGGCGAGGCTAGTGTGTGGGCTTACTCTCCGGAGAGAGGTCACTCATTATCCCGGGGGACCACGAGCACATGCCATCTCTGAGTCCAAGTTTGGGAAACTGACGCCTTGGAGCCTAGGATTAGGGTCAAGTGTGTCCGTAGAGGAGCATTGTTTTCACCCTTTTGTAGTCCTGAAGATGACTTTAGGTAATGATTTGGGCGATCGTTCGAGTGGACAGTACTACCCTTATAGATTTTCGGTAGACCGAGCATGTATGGTCAGGAAGATATTCCTGATGTGATCAATGGGTTGATTGAATGGGCGTAAACCCTGAGGGCGGCATGGCCAACGGCTATGCGTAGCCCCCGAGTGATGCTCGAAAGAGGTAAGCTTTCTACAGAGTGTGATATGAGGTTTGATCATATGAGTAACTTAGTCGTTCCCGTGTTGGGGGTGTAGAGGTAAAGACATGTCCAACTGATGGTGACGCGTGAGGCGGCCGAGGGGCGAAGACGTGCACAACCGAGTGGCGACGCGCGGAGCGGCCGAGTTGTGAAGACATGCCCAACCGAGTGGCGACGCGCGGGGAGACCGAGTCATGACGTGCGAGGTGGCCGAATGATGAAGACGTGCACAACTGAGTGGCAACGCGCGGGGCGGTCGAGTGGTGAAGACATGCACAACCGAGAGGCGATGCATGGAGCGGCCGAGTGGTGAAGACGTGCACAACCGAGTGGTGCGGTGAGGGATGGACGAGTGTGGATGCACGAGGTGGCCGAGTGAAGGAATACGTGTCCAGCCAAGTGGCTGAAATGGTCTTCGAAGGAGTTAGCCAGATGCTCTCGAAGCTAATGTGGCGACGAGGTCGGTGTAGTGTGGTTGCGACACAACAAGACGGGCGTGACAACTGAGTCTGAGTAGGAATGAAGATGGTGTGCAGAGCGTCTGGATGACTATAAAACTTGTCGAAGTGGCGGATCGAATGCACTTGTTGAAGTGAAGGATCTGACTGGTGATGAAGTACTCGACCACTCAGGAGTGTCATTCCAAATGAGATGCAGCCCCCGAGAGTAGTGTAGCCACCGAGTGCGGCGTAGCCCCCGAGCGTACTACATGCTTCAACAACGGACATGTCGGAATACGAGAAATATAGTTTTGAATGGATAATTTGCAATTCATCGAGTCGGACTCGGGAAAAGATGAGGATGAGCTTTCGAGTGATGCTCGAAAGAGGCAAACTCGCAAAAGAGTGAAGTGTGAAGTTTAATTATAAAACGGACTTATCTGTCTCATGCCTGATGAGGTCTATATCATTGATATGATGAAGATGATTCCACAGAGGGGTTGGCCGGATGTGTTTGAAGTTAACAGAGCGACAAGGTCGGTGTTGTGGTGCGCTGGGACCGGTATGGTGACCGAGTCCGAGCAGCGATGAAGTTGGCGCATAGGGCCGTCGAGTGATTGCGTAACTTGTGTAAAAATTGGCACAAGCCAACGAAATAATTTCTCGAGGAAATTTGATGTGTGCTGAAATAAATTGTGTGAATAACACCCATAGACACCCACTGGGAGTGCAAGGGGCTTGCTGGTTAACCAGCAAGAGTCTGAAAGAGCGAAGGATCCGTTCGAACTTGTCAAAGTGTTGGTTCAAATAAAACGGAAGTGTAGTGTTTCGACCGAGTTGCAGCCCCGGAGGACCGATGCAAACTCGAAATGAAGAACATATGGTGTTCATGAATGATGTATGCGAAAAAATGAAAGTTGGACTCGGGTGAAAATAAGCAGCCGAGCGTAGAGGTACACTTGGTGGCGTGGCCTCCGACTGAATGTGATGTGTGAATAACAGGATACTCGGGAACGCGGAAATAACAGAATGTAGTGCATGTAGAATGACTTAGCTGTCTGAAGGTGCGCGAGTGGCCGAGTGGTGATGAGGTGACCCACCAAGTGGCGACGCGCGGGGCGGCCGAGTGGTGATGAGGTGACCAACCGATGGCGACGCGCGGAGCGGCCGAATGGTTATGAGGTGACCAACCAATGGCGACGCGCGGGGCGGCCGAGTGGTGATGATGTGACCAACCGATGGCGACGCGCGGGACGGCCGAGTGGTGATGAGGTGACCAACCGATGGCGGCGCTGGGCGGCCGAGTGGTGATGAGGTGACCAACCTATGGCGACAGGCGGGCGACCGAGTGGTGATGAGGTGACCAACCGATGGCGGCGGGGAAGTGGTGATGAGGTGACCAACCGATGGCGCGGCATGGGCGGCCGAATGGTTATGAGGTGACCAACCGATGGCGACGTGCGGGGCGGCTGAGTGGTGATGAGGTGACCAACCGATGGCGACACGCGGGGCGGCCGAGTGGTGATGAGGTGACCAACCGATGGCGACGCGCGGGGCGGCCGAGTGGTGATGAGGTGACCAACCAATGGCGGCAGGGCGACCGAGTGGTGATGAGGTGACCAACCGATGGCGACGCTGGGCGGCCGAGTGGTGATGAGGTCACCTACCGATGGCGACGTCTTGGGCGGCCGAATGGTTATGAGGTGACCAACCGATGGCGGCAGCTGGGCGCCGAGTGGTGATGAGGTGACCAACCGATGGCGGCGGCGGGGCGGCCGAGTGGTTATGAGGTGACCAACCGGTGGCGGCGCGCGGGCGGCCGAGTGGTTATGAGGTGACCAGCGATGGCGGCGCTGGGCGGCCGAGTGGTTATGAGGTGACCAACCGAGTGGCGGCGGGGCGGCCGAGTGGTTATGAGGTGACCAACCGATGGCGGCGCAGAGCGCACCGAGTAGAGTAGACGCGGCCCCGCCGAGTGACGGCGCACGGGAATCCGAAAGTGAAGTAAACGCGCCCCGCGGAGTGGCGGCGCGGGGCGTCCGAGTGATTAAGACGCGTCCCGCGGAGTGGAGGTGGGCGCGGCGTCCGGGTGATGTAGACGCGTTCCGCAGAGTAGCGACGCGCGAGGTGTCCGAGTGAAGTAGACCTGGCCCGCGAAATGGCGACGCACGGGGTGTCCGAGAAAAATAGATGCGTCCCGCGGAGTGGTGACGCACGGGGTGTCTGAGTGATGTTGACGCATCCCATGGCGCGGCGACGCACGGGGCGGCCAAGTGATGTAGATACGTGCCGCGGAATGACGATGCGCGGGTCGTCCGAATGATGTAGACGCATCCCGCAGCGCGGCGACACGCGGGACGTTGAGTGACGACGCGCGTGACCAAGTGATGCTGGCACGACCAGTTGAGTGACGGTGTCTGTCATCGTGTTATTCGCCTGAACGAAATGTCCTCCTGGGTGAACTGCTGTCGGTGGACGACGACGGGACAAGTGACCCTACAAGTTAGTAGCAAGTATAACTATGAATATTTGTTTGATGCACCAGCATTTCCCTGCACGTTAGCAAGTATAGCCAGCATAGCCACCGAGTTAACGACATGCATGCATGCACTAATTAACCAGCGCTGAAGCGACGCACTTATTGCCGCACTAATTAATGGTAAATGATGTTGTAAATCCTCACCAATTGGCCGCTTAATGAGGCGATTATACCTGGACAAAGCGGGCGGTGAGGTTGCCTATTGGTGGTAGCCGTCCTTCCGCTTCCTTTCTGCATGGTGCATGCGGTTAATAATCGAGGAGGAGGCCCCATGCGTTAATAATCAAGAGAGAGAAGGAGCTGCCCGATTGATTTTGCCGGAGAAAGAAACTGCCCGAGTGGAGGTGGGTGCGGCTGGCCGCCATCGGAGTAACCTTGCCGCCGTGGAGGCGGCTGCAGATCCATGTTCAGTGGTCTGAGTTCTCGACCCTGTTGCCGAGGCAACGACCTTTGGCATGGATTCCACAACAGCACCGGCCCCGACGGCCTCTGCTAGTGCCGTCGTCGAGCCGCCCGTGTGTTGTGTCAGGCAATCGATGGTGGAGGGGGACGCCGCTGCCCGCAATGTGTCGAGTAGTCGACATGGGAGGTAGCAGCCACCGCGTGTCCGTGTCGGCGCGCCGCGCTGAGCAATCGACTGTGGAGGGAGATGTCGGAGGGTGGAGCTGTGGTGCGTCCGCGCCGCCGCCGTGCAGCTGATGCCTCATCACTCGGCAAGCCAATCCATTTTGGATGATGCAGCTACAACGGGCTGCGCTGGGCTGCTGTGGAGTGGTCATCTTCCATGACATGGAGAGGCCGGCTGAACGCCATCGTTGTGGATGCTGCCGAGGAGAACCTGTACGCGTGAGGTGACTACCTGAACCGACGTTTGTTGCCTTTGAATCGATCGGCATGAGTGCACGAACGTGTGGACATGCAAAAGAATCAGAAACCAATCAGCAGGTCATCGATTGATCGTTAGATCGTAAGCGGATAGAACTCCGAAGAGAGAAAACTCCTGATCCATCCGTTAGTGATCTGTCGGGTGAAGATGTATCTTTTCCCTTCCTTTTTGTGATGCTTCAATTACTCGCTGCAGAGACAAACAGTATGAACTGTAAGATCAAGAAACTGGGCATAGATGAATAAATAAAAAACCATCTGCATCATGGCTCGATAGACGCCATGCCCCACGGTGGGCGCCAACTGTCGTGGGAACGATTCCGACAATAATAAGGTATAGAGTAACGAAGCATGATCTATCAAGATGCATATGGGTGACACGGTGGTTTTAGCGAGTTCGTGCCTCTCACGGTGGAGATAACAACCCTACGTCTCGTGCTCCGGAGAGGCTTTGTTTTATCTGAGTATATATCCGGAGATTACAATGTGTGTGTGTGAGAGAGGAACGGATCCCCATGCCTGAGCTAAGTCCTGAGACTAATGGTGAAAAGAGAGAGAGGTGGAAGCCCCCCAAGTCTAGTGGTGGGGGGTGGCTTATATAGAGTGCACCACCCCCTCACCTCCTATGTTACAAAGTGGAGCATCAATGCCATAATGCCCGCCCACAACAAAACCGTCATGCTGACTATTGGTCTTCGCATATCCGAGTGAGTTACATGGCCGAGTGGAATGAGCTCGTCGAGTGGAGTGCCGTGCTCCGAGTCGTTGTTGCCGTCCGAGTGACTTTCAAGTTGCGGTACATCTGGATGACGATCTGGCCCAGGGGCCCAGTACAAAGTGTACGGTGTCCATGGGTAGGGTCTTTAGGTCAGGCCTGTTACCCTACCCCTAATACATGTCCTCGTCACCGGGCCTGGTGACACGTGTTACCCGATAAGGGCCTTCCCACTTCGGCGTCAACTTGTTGGAATTCTTGGCCGACTGAACGTGCCGAAGAACAAGGTCGCCTTCCTCAAAGCTCTGGGCATGAACCTTGTGGCTATGGTAGCGTCGCAAGGCTTGCTGGTAGCGTGCTACTCTCACAGCCGCCTGGAGACGATCTTCCTCAAGGAGCGTCACGTCATCTTGCCGCAATCGCTCTTGCTCAAGCTCATCATAAGCGAGTACTCGAGGTGACCCGTATATGAGTTCCGTGGGGAGAACTGCTTCTGCCCCGTAAACCAGGGCAAAGGGTGTCTGGCCGGTGGCTCAATTTGGCGTCGTTCTGATCGACCAAAGAACCGCCGGCAACTCGTCAATCCAGCGCCTTCCACTCTTGCGCAGCCTGTCGAAAGTCTTCATTCTTAAGCCTTGCAGGACTTCAGCATTTGCTCTCTCCACTTGGCCGTTGCTCCGTGGATGTGCCACAGAAGCAAAACAGACCTTGCTGCCGAGATCCTCAATGTATTGCATGAAGGCATGGCTTGTGAACTGCGTGCCATTGTCGGTGATGATCCTGTTAGGCACCCCAAAACGGCACACTAGTCCCTTGAAGAACCTGATGGCTGACTGCGCTATCACCTTCCTCAATGCTTCCACCTCTAGCCACTTTGTGAACTTGTCAATTGCAACGTACAAGTACTCAAAGCCCTCGACAACACGGGGGAAAGGGCCCAATATGTCGAGCCCCCAGACCGAGAAGGGCCAGGAGAGAGGGATAGTTTGTAGGGCTTGAGCTGGTTGATGGAGCTTCTTCGAGTGGACCTGGCATGCTTCACACTTGGTTACTAGTGCCATCGCATCCTGGAGGGCGGTGGGCCAGAAGAAACCTTGCCGGAAAGCCTTGCCGGCAAGGGCCCTCGACCCTATGTGGGAGCCACATATGCCTCCATGTATCTCTGCCAACAGCTTTAGTCCTTCCTCCCGGGAGATGCACTTCAATTTCACCCCATTCGGTCTTCTCCTGTACAGTTCATTATCAACGAACTGGTACAGGGCAGACCGGCGTGCTACTCTTTCCGCCTCTTCCTGCTCCTCAGGAAGCTCTCCTTTCTAGAGGAATCAGACGGTGTGCTGTGCCCTTGCCGGAGCCTGTGGCTCGATGACAAGGACCAAAGGCATTTCTTCTGCTACGGGAGCGGCCGCTTCCACGGCCATGACCTGAGGTCCTGCCGGAGTTGGTCGCCCCGTGGCAGGATTGGCATCCATGGCAACATCTTCGCCGTCGGCTCCGGGGAGCTCGGTGGGGAAGTACTTGCCGGGGCTTAGCTTCCTCCGCTTGTTCTGCCCGGTCGATGGCTCAACGGATGGCTGAGTTAACTGAAGCACAAAAGTACCTGGTTCCACAGGTAGCTTGAGGGCAGCGCGCTTTGACAGGTAGTCGGCGATGTCGTTCTCCGCCCGAGGGACATGCTCCGGTTGTATACCGTCAAAGTGTTCCTCCAGTTTCCTCACCTCATCTACGTAAGCTTCCATCAACGGGCTTTGATAATCTTTGTTGATCTGCCTGACGACGAGCTGCGAGTCGCCCCTGACGATGAGCTTTTTAACTCGAGGTCGCCGGGTCCTGAGACCGCAAGCAAACCTCGACTTTCGGCGGTGTTGTTGGTTGACATCTCTCGGGGAAGTGCATCTGGATGACGTGCTTGAGGTGCTCTCCGGTGGGTGTGACAAGCAGCACACCAGCACCGCGCCTTTGCGAGAAGGCACCATCAAAGTACATGATCCAACGCAACTCGCTTCCTTGCCGGGAGAGTGGTCTCTTGTACTCTCGCCGGGCGCCGAGGTCCATTCTCGCAACAAACTCCGCCAAGACTCGCTCTGAATCGCCGAGGTACTTTCAAACTTTAAACCAAGCATGACAGCTCCAGGGCCCATTCCACGATCCTCCCCGTTGCATCTGGGTTATGCAGTATCCGTTGCAATGGGAGGCGGGTGACCACCATGATCTCATGCGCTTGGAAGTAATGGCGCAGCTTCCTCGAAGCCATAGGGAGGCCGAAGAGCAGCTTTTGCACACCTGAGTACCTCGACCTAGCCTCCTACAAAAGGGAGCTGACGAAGTAAACTGGGTGCTGCACCATTTTCTTCTTCTGCGCTTCTTCACCTGGTCACGTGGGTCCCGTCGCACGGGCGCCAGTCTTGCGGTAGCCGAGCCTTGCCGGGGACTCAGTCTTGCCGGGGCTGAGCCCTGTCAGGGAGAGTTCCGGCCCGCCAACCGTCGACTCTGCCGCCGCCGCTGTCTCCTCATCAACCTCTCTCTACGCCACTAGTGCGGCGCTAACCATCTGATTCGTTGCCGCTAGATAAAGTAGCAACGGTTCTTGCGGTTTGGGCGCAACCAGCACTGGGGTAGAGGAGATGTATTTCTTCAAATCTTGCAGCGCTGCCTCGGCCTCTGGGGTCCACTCCATCGGCCCTGCTTTCTTCAAGATCTTGAAGAAAGGAAGGGCACGCTCCACGGACTTGGAGATGAACCGGCCCATGGCAGCAACACAGCCAGTGAGCCGATGCACGTCCCTGATCCGTTTGGGCGTCTCAATCTGCTTGATAGCCTTGATCTTATCTGGGTTTGCTTCAATCCCGCGCTCGGACACAAAGAACCCGAGAAGCTTGCCGGACGGGACGCCGAAGACACACTTCTCGTGGTTCAATTTGAGGTTGATCTTGCGCAGTTCCCAAATGTTTCCTCCAGATCTTGCACGAGCGTTGCTTTGTCCTTGGTTTTGACCACTATGTCATCCATATAAGCTTCCATTTTTCTATGTAGCTGGGGCCCAAAACCAATTTGGACTGCTCTTGCAAAGGTCGAGCCAGCACTCTTCAACCCGAAAGGCATCCGTAAAAAGCAATACGTACCACATGGGGTGATAAATGCTGTCTTTTCCTCGTCTTCCTTTGTCATGAAGATCTGGTGGTATCCTGAGTAGGCGTCCAGGAACGATAAGAGGTCACACCCAGCCGTGGAGTCCACAATCTGGTCAATGCGCTGCAATGGGAAAGGATCCTTTGGACAGGCTTTATTGATGTCCGTGTAATCAATACACAGCCTCCACTTCCCATTTGCCTTGCGCACCACTACCGGATTGGCCAACCACGTTGGATGGAGTACTCCTCTCACCAAACCTGCCGCCTCTAGCTTTCTGATTTCCTCTGTGATGAGCTCCTGCCTCTCCAGAGCTTGCTTCCTGACCTTCTGCTTGACGGGCGCGCATGACGCCGACAGCAAGGTGGTGCTCAATCACCTCCACAGAACGCCGGGATGTCGGAGGCTTGCCATGCAAACACATCGACATTCGCCCGCAGGAAGGCGACGAGCTCGCTTTCCTATTTGCCGTCGAGGGTGGAGCTTATGGTAAAAACTCCCCCCGAACCATCCTCCTTGACGGGCACCTTCTTGGTCTCTGGTTGTGTGGCTCTGGACTTCTTGCTCTTGCCAGCGGAGCTCTCAGGCACGTCCTCAATGGGAGCGCAACACCCCGAAGAGGTGCACTTGCCGGAGTGGGTGCTAGGAGTCTCGCCGGTCTTCTTCCCCCCCAGGGCTCCGTCGGCAGGAGCAGGTACCATAGCGGCAGCTACAACAACTGCTTCCTGGTAGAGTTGGTCGGCGCAGTTCAATGCATCTTTCTTGTCGGAGGTGATGGTGATGATGTTCATCGGCCCGGGCATCTTCAACATGTTGTAGGCGTAGTGTGAAGCCGCCATGAACTTGGCCAGTGCCGGGCGGCCGAGGATCCCGTTGTAAGGCAAGGGGATCTCGGCTACATCAAAAACAATCCTCTCCGTCCTGTGATTCAGCTCGCCTCCGAATGTCACGGGCAACGTGATCTTTCCCTTTGGCTGGCTCCTCCCCGGGTTAACCCCTTGGAACGCACTCCGTCTCCTCGAGGTCTCCATCGGGATCCGCAGCCTTTGACCACAACAAAGCGAGATCAAGTTCAGGCCGGCCCCGCCGTCAACCAACATCTTTGTCACCTTGAGGTTGCGGATTGTTGGTGAAACCAACAACGGCAAGCACCCGACCGCAGTTGTGCGGTCAGGGTGGTCCTCGGTGTCAAAGATGACAGGCGTGCTAGACCATTTCAATAGCTTCCGTGCGTCGAACGATGGCTCCGCCGCTATAATCTCACACGCCCACTGCTTGAGTTGGCGGTGGGATGAATGCAGCGAGGCGCCACCATCGACGCACATGGCCTCTGTGGCTTTCTGAAACTCGTGGTCGCCGGACTCGTCGTCCTCGTCATGATCATCGTCTTCTTGCTTCTTGTCGTGGCCCCGGGCGGGCCTCTCTTGCTGTTTATCTTTAGCGCGGCGGCTTGCTTGGCCGTCACGCTTCTTACCGGATCCCTCGACACCATCCTGGCCCTTCTCCTTGTCCCGCCTTTCATATTTAGCCTGCTTCTCGGCGAGCAGCTCAACTCGTCGGCGATTCACGGAGGTCATGGCCCTTGGTGCGATGGATCTTGCGATATTGCTTGTCGGAGTTCCTCGGCTTCTCGGCAGCCGCCAAGTTCGGCGAACAACGCCCGGCAATCTCCTTGCCGGGGTCGTCTGCCTTGGTTTTCTTGGCGGTGCCGGCGTCATCAGATCCCTCGACGGCAAGCACAGCTTTACCCTTATGCTTCCTGTTACGGCACCGACTTTTCTTCACCGGGGCGACAGCATCCTCGTCTGAAGAGTCGGTTTCCACGCCGGTATCTTCGCCAGGGTACTTCCTTCCCTCTTCAGCCCGGGCACATCTATCGGCAAGAACGTAGAGTTCCGCCACATCCTTCACCTTGTTCTTCGCCAGCTACTCGCGCATTTTGCGGTTGCGCATGTTCTGATGGAACGCACTAATGATGGCGGCAGGATGAACATCTGGGATATTGTATTGTACCTGGCTAAATCTCTGTATGTACTTGCGTAGACTCTCACCTTCCTTCTGGGGAATGACATGCAAGTCGCTTGCTTGGCCATGAGCATGGTGACCCCCCGTAAAGGCGCCAACAAACTCATGGCACAAATCCGACCAAGAAGAAATAGAATCTACTGGCAAGTGCATCAACCATGACATGTCGTTGGGCCTAAGGGCTAATGGAAAGTAATTTGCAAGCACCTTATCATCGCGGGCTCCGGCAGCTTGCATCGCGATGGTGTAGATGCTGAGGCACTCCGATGGGTGGGTCTTGCCATTGTACTTCTCGCCAACGTCAGGCTTGAAGGTACGGTGAGTGGGCCACTGGAACTGCCGCAGCTCATGGGTAAAAGCCGGGCAGCCTACCTCGTAAGGTAAACCTCCGAGTCTTACCGGGCGGGTGGTTCACAGCGAGCCCTGCTACTTTGTCGACTGGTGGCGTGTTCGCGCGGCGCTCAATGGTGGTTCGGCGTCTTCATGGGCTCGCTCCCGAAGAACTTGGCGTTGGTCGTAGCGGGTCCGTGGGTCAGACGACGCTATGGAGATGTCGTCACACGTATCGTCGCGACGGGTCAACGTCTGTGGCAATTAGCGGGGAGGAGAGTGTAACGTGGCCGCAGCGCCACCAGTCCTCCCGCCACCAGCGTGTGGTGTTCCTCCGGAGCGTCGGCCGAAGAACTGTCGGTTTTGGTTACGCCTTTGTTGCAGCGGCAACAAGGCTCTAGATGGTGGCTCTCCATTCGTCGAGCTTCCCCGCAGTGGGAGGGAAGTCGAGGAGCAACTGCGCGCGCTAGGGCCTCTGCTGGTGTCGGCGGTGGCGAAACCTACGCGGACGGTGATGCGCTTCGACTCCGAACCATGTTAGAAGGAGCTCTATCATGGTCCCGCGATCGCATGCCGTTTTCGCCAATGCCTCGGCGAACGGGCAGATCTTCTGCGTCCCGTGAGTGACATTCGGGACTCTTCCCGTGGCGGCGCCTGTGGTCTTCGCATGATGACACCATTAAATCGCCGCGGCTTTGAGAGGCGCCTTGTAGGCGCGATTGTGGGTGTCTTGAGGCCACCGCGACGCTTTTCGGCGGTGCGACGGCGCCTTTGGAGGGCCCCGTGCCGCCTGCGGAGGGCCTGGCTCCATCTTTGGATTTGGCGACGTGCGGCCCGTTGCCAGGCACACGAACGTCGCCGCCTTCCAAGCTCCTCCTGCTGGGGTGGTGTTGGTGCTCGCGAGCCGCGCCCCTGGTCCTCTCCGCGACCGGTCCGCTGCTCGCCTGCGTCGGGACAGGCCGTTCGGCTCCTGACGAGCCGACCGCCACCGTCATCTTCTTCTTGGGTGCCATGGCGATGAAGAAAACGCCGGACTAGCTGTTAAAGCCGATTCTCACAACTGCGCCCCCTACCTGGCGCGCCAAAGATGTCGGTGGAAACGGCACCTATGGGATCACGAGGATCCCTACTGCGGTTGCGGGGCGCGGGGTTGAGAGAAGAGTGGATCTGACATAGAGTACGCGGTTCGTTTATCTAGGTTCGGGCCGCGAGGATGCATAAAACCCTAGTCCTGCTTTGGTGGATGTATTATGAGTTCTTGAGCTAGCTACGGGGTGTAACGAGCTCCAAAAAGCCGAATCCCTCTCCTGGTTGCCTCGGGCCTCCTTTTATAGGAAAAGGGGTCGCCAGAGTGGCAAGCAGGAGGTGGAAAGGGTACACTGCTGCGAGGTTATCCCTCGTATTACAGGACAAGATGCATTTAATGCATCGCTTAGGTGTCCTCTTGCTGTATCAGGGGCGGGGACGGAGCCCGTCCCGTCCGTTGCCGCCTCGCCTAGCTTCGACACGCGCCCTGGCCGGCGGTGCGAGTGGCGCCATGTAGGCAGGCATGCAAGTGAGGTGGCGCGGTGGTAGGGTCTTCACGAAGATCTGCATGTCACCACGCAGGTGCTTGCTGAGTTGGTGTAGAGGCCGATCGTCGCCACGCAGGTGCGTGCCCAGCTGGTCGGGCTGGCAGCTGCTTGGGGACGGTCGGTGGGATCTTGGTTGATGCGGGCCTAGCAGTGGCTTGTTGACGTCCTCGGCAAGGGCCTTGCCGGGGCCCCGGCAAGGGTCTTGCCGTGGCGCTTGCTGTCGTCCCCGGCAAGGCACCTGCCGGGGGCCTTGTGGATATCCTTGGCTAGAATCCTGCGAAGGGTCGTCGTCTTTTGGTCCTCATCTGGTCTTGTACGTTTATGATCTTGACGAAGATCTGCATGCCACCAAGGAGGTGTCTCCCGAGCCCTTGCCTCAACGTAGTAGATTACACTAGAGGTTCTGGGCTCAAGGGTGACTCGCTCTGTTGGTATGGGGCGAGCTGCCCCGGCAAGGGTCTTGCCGGGGGAGCCTGCTTCGTCCCTCCGCTTCTTGTGGTTTTTAGCCTTGGCGTCGCTTTGATTATCTTGGGCTTTGGCCTTACCTTGGCTCACCTCCCTTGCTCTTCTTGGTGCGACCGTGGGCGTGGCTCTGACTGCCCGTGCACAGGTATAGGGGTACAAAAAGTGCACCCTCTATTTTTACACCGACACTAGAGAGGCAAGGACGTACACGGGTTCCCAAGGAATCCCCCAAAGGTTTCCATTCAAGTGCAACAAGACCAAGACCGCTGGCTCGGCAAGAGGGAGGTCATCGCCGAGCCCACCACTGCATCACGGCCAAAAGCTTTGTAGACGAAGATCACCTTTAGTCTGGATAGGGTGTACTCCTATCCCCTTTCAAATTGGCTGCTGTGGATCCCTTCCCGCCTAAGCTATGAGGGAAGAGGACCAAGGCCACTATAAATATAGGCTAGTCTCCGCCGTAGAGAGAAGAGACCCTTCGGCCATTGAGCTCTCCCGAGGCAGCTCACTCTTGTACTAGTTCATTCTCATCCTCCTCGCGAGGCAATCCACCACGAAGCAGGAGTAGGGTTTTACACTGCAAGATGGGCCGAACTTGGGTAAACCACCGTGTCCACCTATTCTTCCCACTCGTCCGAACTCGACGAGACCAGGCCGTGGGGCAGTGAGCAGCGAGCTATAGTTAAGCTAGATCCTACATACACGCCACCGTTCGAACCTTGTTTGGGTCCGCGAAGCCCCGATCCCGATAGAAGAGTTGGTCGTTCCCCATGAGTATTTCATATGGCTTATTCTAAAGTTGTTCCTTCTGGATTCTTTGCGGTTCCAAAGTCCGACCTATACTTGATGGCCATGTTAATTCTTTTAAGTATGATCGTGCTATCTAGAACTTCAAGTAGAACATTAGAAGAGGAGTGCTAAATGTCTCTCGGTCGATCATCCATATTTCGCTTCCTTGGCATCGTCATGGTGAAATCTGAGGAAGTGTTGTCTTCCTTTTCATCTGCATCCTCCATCATTATTCATCATGGTAGTATGAAGTGTTGCCAAGATCTTGGCACAGATGTCGGCAAAAACCTGATGAATATGAAAATGCTCAAGTTCTTGAAAGCACGCTCAGACACTAGGTTATTTCCTTGGTATCAATTGGAATGTGTCTTCCGTTTGCCGAGTTGTCTCATAACTCTAGCTTCCTTCCAAACCGAGTATGCCATTTTTTGAACTCCTTCAAATGATTGGTTGCGAATTGCCTTGGGCTGGTATGAAGAGTGCAATGATCTCTACACCAAAAGTAATTTTTTTGCCACTTAAGGGAATAATTCTACGACTCACCTTCCCTGGGGTGCTCCATTATGGAATCATGGCAATTATTTCCTCGCTATCTTGAAACCATGCACCATCTTCTTAAGCATAGAATTCTTGCCTACCAAATTGACCCCTTGTCATATGTTTCTTTCCATTGATCCTGATGTGTCTTTTGTGTCTTAACTCAAGAGGTGTTACTACGTCCCACTACATGAGTTGATCTTGAGTTGCTCGATCTTCGAGAAGATCAATTTCTATAGAGTTTCTCTCTATTGTCATCGTGTTGGACAAAGAACTCAAAGGCAAAGACATCAAGATCAATATGATGCAATGAATCAATATCTTCAATGAGGGCAGTTGGATCGAGAAGATTGTGATAGCTTTGTGACCCCCCTTTTCTTCTTACCTCACGTCTTGAATCTCAGGACGAGATTCTTGTTTAGTGGGGCTGAGTTGTCACAACCCTAGAAATTGCTTGGTAATTAGTTCTTTATTGAGCTTCATCATGTCATCATTTTAAATTTCTGAAATTTGAATCAAGGAATTTCCAAAAGCCTCGGAAAATATTTTGAAATGATTAACCAAAAATTTCTTCAAAAGTTCCCAAGGAAATGTTCCTTTCTAACTTTGAAAAATATTGGCAAGAATAAAATTCAAACTAATATTTTTGGAGGTTCAAAAGTAATTATTCTTGGGCATTTGAATTAATTCATAGCTATTTGAATTGGACTTATACTTACTATTAAATAACTATAAGTCCAATAATTCTGCAATTTCTATGTGGCTGTGGGGTTTATCCATTTAGACCACATATTTAATTTCAGGAGTTTAAAAAAATGATTTGGTCTTTAAATCAAATCAAAACTGAAAGAAACTAAAACAAACAGAAGAAAAATAGAAAAGACAGAGAGGGAGAGAGTGCTCACCTGTGCGGCCCAGCACTGTAGCAGGCCCAACCCACAACGCCACCGTCTTCAACCTAGTGCCAGGTAGGCATGAGGGCGTGTGCTTGCCACGCGCGTACCACCTCCACCCTGCCTGGCTGCCCCTCGTTGCCCTGAATGCTTCCTGCGACGCCATGCAGCCCCTCGACCTTCTCTCACTCTCCCTCGACCTCGTCCCCTCCTCTGTCTCGCTCTTTTCCCCACAGTCGAACGTGCCTGTCGCCACCACTCGCCATAGCCATGGCCACCGGCCACCCCTCGCCCTACCACTGAGTCCAGAAGCACCGCCACATCTTCCTCATCCTCTCCACCGAGCTGCTGGACGCCGAGAGGCCCTGCTTCATCGTCACCGTGGTCATCTTCTTTCTCGGGCCATCGAGATCGTCACCGCCGCCCCGCCTGCTCCGAGCCCTCATCGAGCCCGCCGACCTTCCCTGTCGCACTGTTGTGAGATTCCCTTCATTTTCCCCTCCTCCCTGCATTGATTTCCTCGCCTAGCCATTGATCCCACCTCGGCCGCAGCTTGCCACCGCGCTTCGTCGCCCCTGTGGCTAGAGCCGCTGTAGCTCGAATCCGAGAACACCCGTGAGCTCAATGTGCTCCCAGGAGCCTGCTCCACCCACCAGATCGTCCAGAGACGCACCCTAGCACCTAGCCCGTGAGCAACCGAATTCCGTCCGCCGCAAACCTCATCGTCGACGTTGATTCCGGCGGCCCCCGCGTCCAACTCCACCGCTGCTTGATGCAGGCGAGCAAGGGCTATGCCATGGTGCCCTCAACACGCGAACCCGATGCCTGTAGCGCAGCCCCGCTGCGCCTCCGCCGTGCGGAATGGTCGCCACCGTCTAGACTCCGGCGACTGCCGAAGTGGCTCTATCATTAGGGCTAATCCTGGCTAATTAGGCCCCCACAGATGTTGACAGTGGGCCCCATAGTGTATCAAAGCCTGGTTAGTGCCGGATTAAACCGAGCCAGCCACTGTGTCACTGACCAGTGGATCCCATTGGTCAGGTTTGACCCGGATGACCTCTTTTGACTTGCTGAAGTCGTGCTGATGCAGTGCTGATGTCATAAATATTTCTAGATTTTAAATTAGTCTTAAATGATTTATAAATTCCAGAATTTTGACTAAACTTTGAAAAATCATAGAAATTTAACCGTAGCTTAGAATGAAATATTTTATATATGAAAAATTATAAGAAAAATCCAACGAATCTATTTATGGCATTTTCATACATGTTTGAACAACCTAAAGATGCTGTATATGTCAATTTGATTAAATGGCATTTGAAGTGCTTTACATGGAGTTTGAATTTGAACATTTAGTTCAAACCAACTTCATTTAAACTGTTGCTAGTTGCATTAGCCAAAATCACAACATATTGCCATGTTATGATCATGGATTATATTGTTGCATTGCATTCATTGTGTTCCCTCTTGTTTGCCAGTGTTTGCCGCCTCTCAGTTGACGTTGTTTTGATGATGTGATCGATGACACTGATGAAGACACAATGCTATCTTCAGAAGTGCCAGGCAAGCATACCTCCTTTGAGCATTCCGTTACCATCCCACTTTCTCGCTCCTGCTCTTTTATTGCATTAGGACAACAGTGATTCAACTGTTACATGTTGCGGTAGTTGAACCCATTCCTTTGCATGACCTGTCTTTGCCACAATAATTACTAAAACCCACAAGCATGAGTAGGAGTTGTTTGAGCCATGATGTGCCTACTCATTCATGCTTGCTTCTTATGCCTGCTACACTTAGAGTTGTGTCAGGTCTGATTCATCTGGGATGGATTGGAATGGTGCTGAACATGTCCTATTGTTGAGAGCTAAGTGTGTGAACATGATTTGGTAAAGTGATGTGGAGCATCCTACGATCATCCCCATGTACACTACGTCAACTCTCCAAGAGCCAAGAGGTCATAAGACAAGACCTCAAGTATACGCCATTGGACACAAGGTTAACTCACTCCTCTCCGAATTGTCACTTTCCACATGTGAGACATGCCTACTACCCTAAACATATGTGCTATGCATGACCAGCAACCAAGCGGAAGGCCATGGAACATCTAGGAGCATTGGACAAGACGACGAGGACACCAAGCACGAGGAACAAGAGGAAGAGCTGCCATGAAGCCACAGCTCTCGAACGTTCGATGACCTCTGGACGACCGACGATCTCCGAACGTCCGACGCCTGGAGACTCCACCAGCCAGATCGACTCCAGCCGAGGCAACCTACAATGCCCGGACGACCGCCAGACACCGAACGTCCGACAGTCATCAGCGCCCGGATGACCGACGCCAATCGGAAATCCGGCACTACCAGACCAGAGCCAAAACATCGGAAGTCTGAAGACTTCCAGACGATCGGACGCCCGCGAGCGACCGGACGACTGACAGCCATCGGACGTCCGAAGCCTATCTACGTAGAGTGTGGGGGGCTGAAGCCCATGTACTCCTCACTTACCCTTTCGTGGCCCTAGACTATATATACTCCTCCACCTCCTCCTAGTTAGGTGTCACGCCCAAGATGCGACCCTATCCTAAAGGAACTCGAAGGTCCCACCAAGGATAGAAGCGCATCTTGAAGACGCTTTTGCAAGGTGGATATCATTACATCAACATTACATAATAGATGGGGATACATACATAAGGCACAAATGCCACAAGAATACATCAACATCATATACAAGATCAACATCCGACTACGGATGAAACATAAACAGAAGCTCAAACGACATCCACCCTGCTAGCCCAGGCTGCCGACCAGGAACCTATCCCCTGATCGAAGAAGAAGCAGAAGAAGAACTCCAATACAAGCAAACATCGCTCTCGCGTCAAGATCATCGCACAACCTGTACCTGCAACTGGTGTTGTAGTAATCTGTGAGCCACGAGGACTCAGCAATCCCATTACCATGGGTATCAAGACTAGCAAAGCTAAATGGGAAAGGAAGGGGTAAGGTGGTGAGGTTGCAGCAGCGACTAAGCATATATGGTAGCTAACATACGCAAATGAGAGCGAGAAGAGAAACAAAGGAACGGTCGTCAACTAGTAATGATCAAGAAGAGTGATCCTGAACTCCTACTTACGTCAGACATAACCCAGAAACCGTGTTCTCCTCTCGATCAACCCCGAAAAGAGACACTCACGGTTACGCACACGGTTGGTGTATTTTATAAGAGTTTGCTTCAAGTTTACTACAACCGGATATTAACAAATTCCCATCTGTCACATAACCGCATGGCACGGCTCTCGAAAGTTTATACCTGCAGGGTGTCCCAACTTAGCCCATGATAAGCTCTCGCGATCAACGAAGGATATTCCTTCTCCCCGGGAAGACCCGATCAGTCTCGGAATCCCGGCTACAAGACATTTCGACAACAATAAAACAAGACCAGCAAGACCTCCCGGCGTGCCGACACCTCGATAGTAGCCGCACAGTATCTCGTCTCGAGCCACGACCGGATGAGCAGTCCGTACAACTAAAACCAGCCCTCAAGTTTCCCGAGGTGGCGCTGCAAAGGGCTCTAGTTTGGACCAACACTTAGACAAGCATTGGCCCGGGGCTGAATAAAGATGACCCTTGGGTTAATTACTCCCAAAGGAAATGTAGGTGGTGGTGAGGCAAATGGTAAAACCAATGTTGGGCCTTGCTGGAGGAGTCTTATTCAAAGTGAACTGTCAAGGGGGTCCCATAAATCACCCGACCGCGTTAGGGATGCAAAATCCGGGAACATAATACCGATATGACGGAAACTAGGACGGCAAGAGTGGAACAAAACACCAGGCATAAGGCCGAGCCTTCCACCCTTTACCAAGTATATAGATGCATTAATTAAATAAGATATGTTGTGATATCCCAACAATTAAGCATGTTCCAACAAGGAACAACATCTCCATGTTCCAACAAGGAACAAACTTCATCTTCACCTGCAACTAACAATGCTATAAGAGGGGCTGAGCAAAGCGGTAACATAGCCAAACAACGGTTTGCTAGGAAGGGTGCAAAAGGTTAGAGGCTGACATGGCAATTTGGGAGGCTTGAGGAACAAGTGATAGGTAGCGCATCATAGCGATAGAACGAAACAACTAGCATAGCAATGATAGTAGTGAGATCCAGGGTAGCAGTCATCTTGCCTGAAATCCCGCTAGGAAGAAGAACGAGTCCATGAAGAAGACGAACGGATGAAGCCGAACCAAGCGTAGACGAACGAATCCTCAGGATCGCAACGAAACAGGAACTAACAAGAAGAAGCACACAACATAGTAAACACACCACACATAGAGAAGACATGATGCACAACAATCATGATGCATGACAAATCTAGATGAGGCTACTCATGGCAAGAGATGATGCAAACAAGAGCAACACATCAAAGCAAGTTTAAATGAGGCCGGAAACAACATATAACAATTCCGGTAAGTCCTCATATGCAAATTCTGAAATTGGTCCAGATCTGAATAAACCTTATGTTCAAGTTGTTAAACAGCAAGTTAAGATGCACCAAAATGATCTACACGAAATTCTAGTCAAGTTACATATAAAGTTCATTAGATTCGGAGCTACGGCCTAGAAGATATGAGCAAAACAAGTTAAACATGGCATTGATGCAAAATGCATACAAACATCAAGCAAACACCTCAAAACAAGGATGCAACATGATAATATGAAGCTACATGCAAAATCAAGCAATTTTCATATAGAGCACACTCAAAACGGAGCAACGGTTCAACACATACACATGAAACAAGTTATAGCAACAATCTGTCCAAAACAGCAACTAGGCATATTACAAGCATCAAAACAACATGCTACAGGACCTAAAAATGATAACAAAAGGCATGGACATGATCTACAGGTAAAGCATTACAAAACATGAACACTGAGCTATCTCCAGAAATCACTAGAACATGCTCAAAAGGACATGGCAAGATTGCAAATAATAACAGTTTCAGACTTTAGCAGAAATAACATCAGGTTGCAATGTTTAGAGCTATCAAACAACATGCTACAGGAAATTATCATGGAAAACAAAGGCATGGCATGATACTACTAATTTCATAGAACAAAAGTCCTTTAGTGACCATGAGCCAGAAAGGATCAGAAGATATGATGGCACCGATGTAAACATGGCAAGTTATATTACAGATTCATACTTGGCAGGAACAACAATAAGTAGGCATGTTGGTGAGCTTGAACCACTCACCACAGAGCAATAAATGGTATGGCAAGGCAACCAACAGCAATAAGACATGTTTATGAAGATAAGCACGGCAAGAGCAATATCATAGCATACAAGGATCAACTACAACAACCTTGGCAAAATTGAATAACATGTAAACAATCTGCCAGGAAACATTTTATAGCAAAAGTGGAGCTCGATTGACCCAAGCTATGGCCCTCCATAATTGCAAACAAGGGCATGGATGCATAGAGAATAACCATATGTTAAAAACATCCTTACTGAAGTATCTCAAAATAAGCATGGATCTCTCTGTAACATCAAGTTTACATGGCATAAAAATATCAGCAGAACAGGGGCTGAAATCAGCAACATCATGAAGCCTAGTTTGCATTCTTGTGCTAGTCACCACAGAGATCACAAAAATACATGGCATACACCCCTGTAACGATGGCATGGCATATTACAAAACACATGTAGGACTCAAGTTCATAGGGTGCACACATCAATCATGGCAAAAATGACAAAAGTGCATGTTCTGATAAGAATCTGAAACTAACATCACATAGCCCTCTTCCAATAGCATTTCGGGGATCAAGATGAGCTCAAATGAAAATGATGCAATGAGATGAAATGATGTACTCGTTGAGACGAACAATTTGACATATTGCACGCACGAAACGGAGCTACGCAGGCAGAGATACGGCATGACGAACATGGCATGATTATGTCAAAAACTTCGGGGATTTAGCAGAAAAACAACCTCGCGAAAAGTCAACGTGGCGGATCTCGCCGGAGTTCACGCCGGAGATGGAGAAGGAGGCCGGAGAGGTCGGGTCCGGGCCGGATCTCGCCGGATCCGGCCGGCGGCGAGCAGAGGAGGCGGAGGGGCGCGCCCGCTGCCGGGCCGGGCGGGCGCGAGGCGCGCGACGAGGCGATCGGGGCGGAGGTCGCCGGGCGCGGCGGCGAGCGCGCCGGGCGGGAGGAGGTGGTGGTGGTGCGGCTCGGGTCGAAGGCGGAGGCGCTGGCGGCGGCACGGCGGCGGGCGAGGGCGGCGGCGCTGGGCGCGCATGGGCGCCATGGTGGTCCGGCGAGGCGGGCGCTGGCGGGCTCGGCGAGCTCGCCGGCGGGAGGCGGGCTGAAGCGGCGGCGCGACGCCGGGCTGGCGGGCGGAGACCGGGCCCCGATGGGCTCGGGCGGGCTTGCCCGGGCCGGCGGGCTGGCGACGATGTGGGCGCGGGGGCGCCACGTGGCGGCTACGGGGGCGGGCGGACATGTCCGGCCGTCGGGCGGACGCGTCTGGCGGCGGGAGGTGAGGGGAGCTAGGGTTTTTGCCCGAAAATGGAGGGGGAGGGGACGAATTTATAGGTAGGGGAAGCTAGGAGAGTCCAAATGAGGTGCGGTTTTCGGCCACGCGATCGTGATCGAATGACCGAGAGCATGGAGGGGAGTTTGCTGGGTTTTGGGCCACTTTGGAGGGGTGTTGGGCTGCAAAGAGAAGGAGGCTTTACGGTTACCCGGTTAACCGTTGGAGTATCAAACGACCTCCAAATGACCCGAAACTTGACAGGCGGTCTACCGGTGCTATACCAAGGCCGCTTGGCAAACCTTGGGCCGTTCCGAGAAAGTTTAACACCCGCACACGAAAAGTGGCAAAAGGGGGCGCCGGGAGACATAGGAGTGCCGGATTGCAAAACGGACAACGGGGAAAATGCTCGGATGCATGAGACGAACACGTATGCAAAATGAAATGCACATGATGACATGACAAAATGCAACACGCAAGCAAATGACATGGCAACAACGACGAATAACTGGCGGACACCTGGCGCATCGAATCCGGGGCGTTACATTAGGGTTAGCAAAGGATTAGCTCATTTGAGAGATAGAGCTTTGCTCATCCACTTGATACCTTCTTCATCGAAGATCGCGACCTCTACAGAGAAGATCCCCCAAGTGGATTCAAGACCCCTGATGGGAAGATCGCTCAAGACCTCCTCATGGAGAAGAACTACCGCCTCTTGTATTGTCCTTTGTTACGTTTGGATCTTGTATCACCCTTTATGTTCATGAATGTTGCACATGTGTGATTGTTCTCGTTGATTTGAGTGTCTTTCTCTCGTGTTTTCTCCTCGTGTTCTTCATGTTCTTCATAGGATCCTCTCCATATCGTGAAAGATCGGCCCTAGGGTTTCCACCCTACATCATCTTGGTATCATGAGCCACATTGATCACGAATTTGGAGTCCCTACCCCTATTTTCTAGCCTTCTTTTGCTTGATTTCGTCCCAAATTTCAAAAATCCCCACCAAAAATAGCCCCCATTTTATTTGTGATTTGTTGGTATGATGAAGTTTTCTTGGATTTGATCCATGGATTTTCTTGGTTTCGAGTGGATCTAGCTTTCCCCCAACTTTCCCCATCTTTCATCCACGAAATCTCATAAATTTTGACCCCCAAATCCCCAATTTCTGCCCAAAATGCATTCCGGATGTGAAATCCCGTGTTGACCCAGACTTGTCGGACGTCCGACACTTTTTCGGACGTCCGACACTTTTTCGGACGTCCCGATGCCCCGGAACCATCATACGATTGGTCCTTACCAGAAATCTGACGCCCCTAACCAAACCCGAAACCTCGGAGGTCCGACGATTCTCGGACGTCCGACACCTGTGAAAACTGACTTCAACTGATTTTTTGTTTCGGCCATAACTAATTCATCCGAACTCTGATTTTGACGTTCTTTAGCTCGTTTTGAAGCTATTAACATACCGCATCCCACAAAAATACTACCTGCATCATTTGTCTTCATCAAAGATTTGGAACTTTGGCATCTTTTCCTAGGGCCTTCACCACATCATCCGCTATACCACCGACTTCCGCAACCTAAACCATTTTGTTCCCCGTAGCATTAGTGGTTGCTTGAGTAGTGATTCGAGTCTCCTAAGGTGTTTCGGTTACTTAGGGACGGTTACTTCTTCATCAACCACCACCATAACTACCGCATAACCTTTCCCACCATACACTTCTGCCACCTCAACTTAACCCAATTTTGTTTGAGCTTGTCCGAGTTTTTGGCTCCTAAGGTGTTTCGGCTACTTAGGGACGGTGACTTCAACTCTAATACCATGTATAGTCCACCACCATAACCTCCACTTCCGCCTTGCGTACTCCAAAACCCATCATTGCATTTCCGCAATCCCTTTGAGCTTCCGAAACCACCACCGCATTCCTCTACCACCATTTGACATTTGCCTTGGAGATTTTGAGTTTGTAGTTTTCCCGTTTCATAAGGTGTTTCGGCTAACTAGGAATGGTTCTACATCAAGAACACCGGCACTCATCATCGACACGGTCGCGACATCGATAACGACCACTTCACCACTTTGACACCCTAACCGTACGCAAGAACGGTGACCTCTATATCATCTTGGTATCGTGGTATCCCATCATTGTACATTCATTCTTGGCATAGTATTGATAACCCCTATCCCATTTTGCGTCACTTGCCTATTGAGAGTATCCTTTGAGTATTGCCGGCAACTTCACTTGTGCACGTTAGTGATCATTGATCTACACCTTCCATAGCATACATACCATATCATATTGGTATCATATCATCCCTTGTGTCACAAGATTGTTCCCGTATATACAAAATTGATATCTTGTTTTGTGCATTTCGTAAAGTGGCCATAAAAAGAATAAAGATTTTAAGCAAAAGAGAAAGAGCAGAGAAGCTTGTAAGCAATAGCCATAGCATCATGCATATAAGATTGTCATATCCGATCATCTTGGATCATCTTGAGAGAAACACTGGGAACCATACATACATAGCATTCTTGGGATAGAAGTCGTTGCATTTTGCATCTTATAGGTTGTGCACAAGTGTCATATCCGCCTATTGTGCAATCGTGCTAGCGTCTCTCTAGTGTTGCGTGACAAGAGCATTTTCCGTGTATTCCACATTTTCTGCTCAATCCTTGGTTGCACAACCACATTTATCTATTCGTGCATGTGTTTCTATGTGCCCACATTGCTATTGGTCTACTTGTTTCACTTGCAAATTTGTGAATCTCTTTCAACTTTATTGACTCTTGCTAACATTTTGCATCAAATTTTTGTGCCACTATCCTCACCAAGGTACTCCATAAGCCTTACTTGTGTAGGTGTGCGAATTGACGAGAACCAATACCAATTGTGCTATTTCCTTGATACATTATTGAGTGATCATTGATCCATTTTCAATATCGAGAAAAGCATTTCATCTCCGGTCTTCGACGACAACGACGTCACGAACAACTACATCACCAAAATGTCCATCTTTGATCTACAATGACAAATGAAAGGCGCACACTCAAGATTGCGAGAGCACATCGACAACCTCACCATAGACATACGACACTCCGAAGCACATATAAGAGACTACCTTAACAACAAGCTTTCCACACAAAAGGAGGAGGAAGATGCAAGGATGGAGGAGATTCGGGCCTTGTTGGTCAACCGTTCTTCCCCTTCGTCATCGTCAAGGCGGCGGGGCGAGCAAGTTGATCATCAACGGAGCGCCCAAGCGATGCAAGTGCAATTTGTCCACGTCCACATCTCCATGGCGACCACCATCACATTCGTGATCCACATCGTCATGAAGGGCAAGTCACCTCCAAGCAACATGTGCACGACGATGATGAACAACATCTACTACGAGCTCAAGCACGACAATGACACCATCAAGATGAAGATACTCCACACGCGCAAACCTATAAGTCCCAACAAGATCTACATGAAGCTACGACCAACCTTCATGAGCACAAAAGAAGACCGCGAGACAAGCACCACCAAGAGGAAGCTATGGCTACCATCACCTCCACTTCGGCATCTTCGCCAAGTGTTATCAAGGCATCTTCGCCTTTGGACGTATGGCATCTTCGCCTACTTCCCACGAGTTCGCCTACATCGACATCTTCAACAACAAGGCGACCACCTACAAGCGAGGGCAACACTTCCATCTTCGGAAGCCCCTCAAGGAAGATGGTCGAGCATTGGAAATTCCCTTCGGTCATGGAGATGAGCTATGAGGTGCCACATCATATGGGCCTCATACAAGACGACGACAAGACGGTCGAGCAAGGGCCATCCCCTTCGACCACGATGGCGAGCACAAACCTCTTCAACAACATGAAGACGATGCCCCAATATGTCTCCTACTCTAAGTCAAGTTATGAGACCGCGCATGAGACCCTCTCTTTGGTCTCGGAGGGGAGCAATGATTTGCCACATCCTACGACATTCATCTTTGGAGGCGTTATGGATGATGAGGTTGAGCATGGGCCTATCCCTTCAACCAAGGCGGCGATACGAGTTGAGCATGGAGACATTTGCACCTACATCTCTCCGACACCCACATATGACGAGATGCCCCAATTCCCATGTGAGGAGAGCCACCCTACCATGAGTGATATGAGTGACTCCGCCATATGTGACATTGAGTGTATTTCCTATGAGATGATTAGTGTGACCATCACTAGGCCCACACATGAGACCATGCCGCACATCCTATGTGAGGTTGAGAGCCATTTGAGTGACTCCACCAACCATATGAGTGAGAGCATCCAAGGGGGAGTGAGCGAGCCACGACACTTAGTGAGTGAGGTAGTTGACACGACATGTGAGGTCACTATGATTTCTAATGACTTACCCTCTACTCCGAGTGTGATTTCCCTTTTGGTGCTAGGTCTCCTACATGATGACATGCCTACCCTCGACGAGTCCATACCGCCAACTGAGACGATGGCCATGGTGGACGATGATGCACCCCCACATGGTTCCATCAAGATGAAGATGACCCCCACTTGGTCTTCGACACCTCACCTACAACACATGAGCGATGCTCTAAAGGTAACATAGGTGATAGTGCTTCTCTTTTCCCACTAGTGGACTATTTTACAAATGATTGCTTGCATGATGTTGATCACCTTATGGATTCATCGCATACTATGTCTTGTTTCGATATGCCAATACAATGAATATGATGGTGAGCATGTTGAATTACCTAGTTGTGATGCTATGCTCCATAGGATATCATGTGAAAATTCTATAGGTCACATCATGTTTGACAATAAATTAAACTTGTCATATGCTATGAGTGAGATCTCCCATATTGCACCATTTCAATCTCAACATAGTAATTATGCATGCCCCATTAAAATAAATCCCATTTGCACTTATGGCATAGATGATGAGATGATGGTCATTGGCTTTTGTTTTTCATGTGATGATATTGCCATGCTTCCTTTACATGATTTGCGCACTTCATCTACTATACCATGCCATGATCACATTGTTCCGAATATGCATTGTTTTGGATGTTGTCAATATTCTCCATGTGATGTTTCTACTAATACTCATGAGGAGACCCCATAGTTTTCTCATACGTATTGGGAGATTTTGATGCATTACATACTTTGCATGTTTGCCATGATTGTGTGCACCATATGCATTCCATGAATAACAATGCTCTAGATATTTCTCATGATGCATTACACAATTTGAGTCTCCATTATGCTATACATAACAACAAACCTATCATGATGGATGACATGTTTCTATATCATGCATATCGTTTATTTGAGCATTGGATATTTTGTGCTAACCAACACATGCACGTATGCATCATAATGGATGATGTGTACATATACCATGCACACCCAATTTTTCCTTTGCCTTTGTTTTGTGTAGTTAATTATGAACACTCATCAACCTCACAATCCCATGAGTTGACGAAACGAGCTCTTGAGAGCAACGATGATTTGGGATCCCGTGGATTATCCTTACCACCATTCCCTTTGCGCAAAGACTACACACATCTCTTTTACTTGGCTCTCACACGGCTATGGTTTATATATCACTTGTTACTTTATGTCCATCGTAGTGTGTTCACTTTGCATGATACACCTCTTTCTATGATTTTGCCATGCAACTGTGACCCTTGCGTGCATTTACCCATGATTCACCATTATACTACTTCTATGTGTATTTGCATGCTTGGTGGAGATAATTGTTGCTATTTCCATGTTATATACATGCTTTACGCTATTGTTGGTTCTTGTGTTGGGAGAGTCATGATGTTCCATTACTATTTACATAGGACTTCTTGCCAATACAATGATGATACTTTACTCATATCTTGCTTTCATGCTTGTGCTATGTCATGTGCATTTTGTATACCCACTATTTGCACACATGATATTATTTCCATGATTCCTTCTAGTATGTTGCATCTTTGCACTACTAGCTTGCTTGACTTGATCACTATGATTGCTTGCTTGGTTGCATCACCCATGATCCATTCTTGCTCATTTCATTGGGTTGATAGCGCATATATTCATGCCTCTCACATGATTTATCTTGCTCATTGTCAATTGTCTCCATTAGTTGCATCTCTCATATTGCCTTGTAGTGAGTGCAACCATACTATGCTTATTGATCGTGGACACTTGGACATATTACTTGTGATGCATGCTTGTTTGATTGAGCTTAATCTCTTCGGTTGTTCTAGCATCTTATGCCTACATATCATGAACTATACCCTTGTACTTTCTTATGATAAGAATGATGAAAACACTTGTTGGTTATTTCACCACACGAATGATAGGTGTTGCATTTGCACTAACCTCATTTGTTTTTTCGAGTGTTTGTCATGTTCTTTCATTTTGAAGGATTCACAAGGCGTTACCATCACGAGACATATTGGTTATGTGAAGGCATACATGATGCGCAACTCCAACATCCTTTAGAAACTCCTAAAGGTGAACTCCTTCCCTTTGAGCCATCCTCACATACGCATATTGGATGGGTCATTCCTTCATTGTTGTCTCCTTCTTCTTGTCTACATGATACATATATTGGATGGAGGACCGACATTGGAGATGGAGCCTATGGACCTTAAAGTTGAGGAGAGCTTGCACTTAGTGGATGCCCCTACTTTGGAAGCACCACCGGACCACCACTTCTACGACGACATTGAGCTATAGTACAACACCACCCATGACAAATTTGCATCTTATGCATGGATTGACTCACATTATGATTGCCTTGTTGCATCTTGTATTTCTATGTCATCCATGATATATGAGCTTGTGCACTTCCTTAGCAAATTTGTTGTGATCTTCCTTGATGGCATATTCATACATAATGATCACAATGCCCACCATCAATTGCATGATAACATAATCACATTGAGCACCAATTACCATGTTCATGCTTTTGATACATCGTCCCATTATGACATCGTTTTGCACAATGGTTGCATTGATCACATTCACAATACATTTGTGTGCACAATGAATGAATTTGCTCTCATGAATGCTTTGCATATCATTCTATATCATCTTGATAAGCTTCATACACTTTACCACGAAAAATCTTGCCGAACTGACTCATACTTACTTGATAGAAACCTTATGCGCGCTAACCATTGTATTTTCGAGTGTCCCTTGTGTTTCCCCATTTTGCATGAATACCATCCCGAAGACATCTTGAAGTACTTGGGTTGCACCATGACATACAAGTCCGTCCATGAAAACCGTTTCCATGGTGATGAGGATTACGATCCGAGGTCGGATCTTTCCGGGGAGATGATGCGAGCATCCTACGATCATCCCCATGTACACTATTCTACTCTCTAAGACCCAAGAGGACATAAGACGAGACCTCAAGTATACGCCGTTGGACACAAGGTTAACTCGCTCCTCTCCGAATCGTCAGTTTCCACATGTGAGACATTGCTACTACCTCAAACATATGTGCTATGCATGACCAGGAACTAAGAGGAAGGCCATGGAACAGCTAGGAGCATTGGACAAGGCAGCGAGGACACCAAGCGCAAGGAACAAGAGGAAGAGCTGCCAGGAAGCTACAACTCTCAGACGTCCGACGACCTCTGGACGACCAACGATCTCCAGACATCCGATGCCTGGAGACTCCACCAGCCAGATAGAGCCGAGGCAACATATAGCGCCCGGACGACCGCTAGACACCGGATGTCCGACATTCATCAGCGCCGGACGATCGACGCCAACCGGAAATCCGGCACTACCGGACTAGAGCCAAAATGTCGAAAGTCCGAAGACTTCCGGACGAATGGATGCCCGCGAGCGACCGGACGACCGACAACCGTCGGACGTCCGACGCCTGTCTGCACACAGTGTGTTGGGCCGAAGCCCATGTACTCCTCACTTACCCCTTTGTGGCCCTAGACTATATATACTCCTCCACCTCCTAGTTAGGGTTAGCAAAGGATTAGCTCATTTGAGAGGTAGAGCTTTGCTCATCCACATGATACCTTCTCAATCAGAGATCGCGACCTCTACGGAGAAGATCCCCCAAGTGGATTCAAGACCCCTCAAGACCTCCTCACGGAGAAGAACTACCGCCTCTTGTATCGTCCTTTGTTGTGTTTTGATCTTGTATCACCCTTTATGTTCATGAATCTAGCACATGTGTGGTTGTTCTCGTTGATTTGAGTGTATTTCTCTCGTGTTTTCCCCTCGTGTTTTGCGCGTTCTTCGTAGGATCCTCTCCATTTCGTGAAAGATGGGCCCTAGGGTTTCCACCCTACATCATAAAGGTAGCAACGAGAGGCCATGTAGGAGTACATGGTGGGTTGTCTCATTGAAACTGTCCTCGGGAACTGAGTTCCATGTTTGTGATCCAAGACAGTTACTACCACACATTGGGTTCCGGTAACTCGACCCCTCTCGACTTATTAATCGCCTTGATCTCTGTCCAGGACTTGCAACTAGTTTATGGTATTTGTAGGATATGTGTTGGAGGACGTGCGTAGTGCTGACCCTCGGGATGGGCTATGATGCGGTAGATACACCGTGGCACGGTGTATCGAGGCACCCATTCGGTGGGCTTCGGAATCCTGCACACATAGTTTGAGGCTATGAGTGAAACCTCGGCTAGACTTCCTTTACGGTTACAACCTCAAATAGGCGATAGACCTGGACTAGAGTCTTGTGTGGTTAGTTAGGTCGTGGCTGACACTCTCGCTAGGCTTTCGCTTGAAGGTTGCCGCGTACATGTCATGTAAATGGCAGTAAGTGGTGGGAGTGTGTGTGTGAAGAAGTACACCCCTATAGGGTTATTATTGACCTATTCGAATAGCCGCGTCCACGGATATGGACTACTTGGAAAGCTTACATTGTTCATAGATAACTTGAAGTGGATACTCTAAAATGCGCAAGATAAGTGTGAGTGCTATTGATGGCCTTCTCGTAGGGAGACGGGAGCGAATCCATATAGTGTATTGATATGGTGAATATGTGGACTCGTTTGTGCTTTCTCACCTCAAAGAAAGTACTGGTAGTCGTAGCATGGGATAGCCACTGAGTCAAAGCTGGCTTGCTGCAGTTAAACTCCACAACCCCTTTGTTGATACTGATGCATATGTAGCTAGTTCTGATGTAAGTCTTGTTGGGTTCTATGTGGGCTTCGTGTAAGTGCATCTAGTGCCACCCCTAATTGGTTTTGGAGTATTGACGACAAACTTGGTTGAGGGACTAATGTGTTTGTGAGAATTGCAGGATAACACAAGTGGTAGTCCCACATTGATTCAATTTACCTACCAGAGATGACCCCTAAAAATGTATGAAGACATTGAAGACATTGGTGGTCTGTGAAGAGATTTACATTGAAGACTGTGACACAAGAAGACATCGTATGAAGACTATGGAGTGTGAAGACATAGTTTTTTCGTAGTTTTCTTTTCTTCTTTGTAGAGTCATAGGAACCACCGTACTGTTAAGTGGGGTCCAAGTGAACAAAGTCAGAGTGACTAAAGTGATGCTGAACCAAATCCTATGTCTTCGAGCAAAGACAATGAGAGCAAATCTTATCCAGAGCTGGACGAGTCAGCTTTACTTGTAGCCCAAGTCAAGCTGCAGCGTGTGTTTGAAATCTAACCGTTGGACACATGTCAGTTCCTTAGTGACCTAGGGTCATTTCGGAAAAATCAGGTCAGGTTGTCTCCTGGCTATAAATAGCCCACCCCCTACACCATAAATTGGTCGCTACTCAGATTTAGTACACGACTTTTGTCGTTTGAGAGCAACCCACCTCTGAAGCATTTGAGAGAGAGAGATCCTTGCGAGGACAAAGCCCAAAACACCCAGAGCTAAAGAGTGTTAGGCATCACTGAAGTCTTTCTGTCCGCGTGATCTGAAGACTTATTACACTTGAGGACTGTGAATCCTCCAGCCGGTTAGGCGTCGCGTTGTGAGCATCCAAGATTCATTGTGGATTGCCGGTGAACGAAGTCTGTGAAGGTTTGGAAGTCTACCTTGAAGACTTACCAGAGTGATTGGGTTAGTACTAAGTGTCCTTAGCTCAAGGGGAATAAGATGAAGACGCGGTCTTATGAGTTGAATCTCAACCTCCCTAACCCGACGTACAGTTGTCACAACAACTGGAACTGGTCCAAAAAATCCTTGTCCTCACCAAGCAACTGGTTCTATCTCTTACCTCTCCTTACTTATAGTTTGTCTTCATGAAGTCATTGCCTGCTTGCATGATCTGATTGACTTCACTGTTTGAAGACTGTTGTTGTTTGGCTTCATACTTTCTTCCATCCTGATCCATACTACCTAGCTCCTAATAGTCTTCGTGCTTTCACTTCATTCCTTACTTGACTATGGCTTGTCTAGTGTAGTCTACCCCACTGCACATCAATAGGTTCATTTCTATTGTCTGTCTTTGAAACTCCCATGTTTTGAAGACTCTCATAAAAATTGCCTATTCATCCCCCTCTAGTCGATAACTAGCACTTTCAATTGGTATCAGAGCATGGTGCTCCCTTGTTCTGTGTGATTCGGTTTAACCACCTAGAGTTTTAGCTAGGTCGACTGCAGGGATAACCAAAGTCTCCGCTGCGTGCCCTGTCTTCGATGGCACTGATTACCCCTACTGGAAGAATAAGATGCGCATGCATCTTGAAGCCATTGATGTTGACCTCTGGTATGTCGTCAAGAACGGTGTTCTAAATACCGGTGAAGGTGTCACCCCTGCTGATGTCAAGAAGTTCATTCAACTGGATTCTATTGCCAAGAACATCATCTGTGGTCATCTGACCAAAGGACAGTATGGTCGTGTGAGTGCTCTGGAAACTTCGAAGCTAGTCTGGGACTGGCTCTCCAAGGTCAACGAAGGCATCTCAACCCAGAGAGACTCAAGGATCAGTGTTCGTCGCAACCTCTTCAACCACTTCAAGAGAAATGACAATGAGAATGTCCAGCTCACATTTGATCGCCTCACTAACATCACAAATGAGCTTCACGCACTCGGCGCCACTGAGATCACCCAGCATGAAATCGTCAAGACACTTCTGAGATTGCTTGACAGCTCATTCGACACCCTGGCCCTGATGATTCAAGAATGCCCTGACTTCAAGACTCTCGATCCGTCTGACATACTTGAGAGGCTCAACACACATGAGTTCCAGCAATCTGAGAAAAGAGATATCTATGGTCCCAACTATGGCCGAACTCGCATTTTGAAGGCAAAGGTTGTTTCCTCTTCTAAAGAAGAATCTGACAGCTGTTCTGAGGATCCTGAAGACATTCGAAAGGAGCTTGCTATGCTTGTGAAGAAGTTCCAGAAGTTCACCAAAAAGAAAGGCTTCAGAAAGTCTTCAAGATCCAGCTCAAGAAATGATGGTGCTTCCACTCGTGATCACAAGAAGAGAACATGCCACAAGTGCAAGAAACCTGGTCACTACATCTCTGAGTGTCCAGAGTGGGACAATGAGACCAAGAAGAAGAAGAAGAGCAAGGAATATGATTCTCATGAGAAGAAGAAGAAGAAATCCTCAAAGTCTTCTTCCAAGTGTTCGTCCAAGTCTTCATCATACAAGAAGAGCTCATCTGGATAGGCTCGTGCTTTTGTTGGCAAGGAGATGGATTCAGAGGAGGAGTCTGCTTCTGAGGAGGCAGACGTGGAGTCTGAGGAGGAGTCCGACTCTGGTGTTGCAAGTCTGGCTCTAGCTACAGTCTACGTTGCCAAGTCCATCTTCAACACTGAAGACAATGGCTCCGTCACCAACGCTGATGCTTATGACAAGGACAACTATGCTCCCACCTACTGCTTCATGGCACGCGGTGCCATGGTAAACTCACGCGATGCTTACTTTCAAACATCAAGTGAAGATGACCTTGAATTTGAATCTAAACCAAGCTACAAAACACTTGCGAAAATTGCAACTGAACAACAGAATCCCATGGAACATATTAAAAAATTGCTAGACAAAAGCGATGACCTGTTGGATGCGGAAATGACCCGATCTCAGTCCTTAATTGAAAACATAAAAAATCTTCATGTTAAGCCCTTTCTTCGATGGCACTGATTACCCCTACTAGAAGAATAAGACGCGCATGCATCTTGAAGCCATTGATGTCGACCTCTGGTATGTCGTCAGGAACGGCGTTCTAAAGACCGGTGAAGGTGTCACCCCTGCTGATGTCAAGAAGTTCATTCAACTGGATTCTACTGCCAAGAACATCATCTGTGGTCATCTGACCTAAGGACAGTATGGTCGGCTGAGTGCTCTGGAAACTTCGAAGCTAGTCTGGGACTGGCTCTCCAAGGTCAACGAAGGCATCTCAACCCAGAGAGAGTGTTCTTCACAACCTCTTCAACCACTTCAAGAGAAATGACAATGAGAATGTCCAGCTCACATTTGATCGCCTCACTAACATCACAAATGAGCTTCGCGCACTCGGCGCCACTGAGATCACCCAGCATGAAATCGTCAAGACACTTCTGAGATTGCTTGACAGCTTATTCGACACCCTGGCCCTGATGATTCAAGAATGCCCTGACTTCAAGACTCTCAATCCGTCTGACATACTTGAGAGGCTCAACACACATGAGTTCCAGCAATCTGAGAAAAGAGATATCTATGGTCCCAACTATGGCCGAACTCGCGCTTTGAAGGCAAAGGTTGTTTCCTCTTCTAAAGAAGAATCTGACAGCTGTTCTGAGGATCCTGAAGACATTGGAAAGGAGCTTGCTATGCTTGTGAAGAAGTTCCAGAAGTTCACCAAAAAGAAAGGCTTCAGAAAGTCTTCAAGATCCAGCTCTAGAAATGATGGAGCTTCCACTCATGATCACAAGAAGAGAACATGCCACAAGTGCAAGAAACCTGGTCACTACATCTCTGAGTGTCCACAGTGGGACAATGACACCAAGAAGAAGAAGAAGAAGAGCAAGGAATATGATTATGATGACAAGAAGAAGAAGAAATCCTCAAAGTCTTCTTCCAAGTGTTCGTCCAAGTCTTCATCATACAAGAAGAGCTCATCTGGCAAGGCTCGTGCTTTTGTTGGCAAGGAGATGGATTCAGAGGAGGTGTCTGCTTCTGAGGAGGCAGAGGTGGAGTCCGAGGAGGAGTCCGACTCTGGTGTTGCAAGTCTGGCTCTAGCTACAGTCTACGTTGCCAAGTCCATCTTCAACATTGAAGACAATGGCTCCGTCACCAACGCTGATGCTAATGACAAGGAAGACTATGCTCCCACATACTGCTTCATGGCACGCGTTGCCATGGTAAACTCACGCGATGCTTACTTTCAAACATCAAGTCAAGATGACCTTGAATGTGAATCTAAACCAAGCTACAAAACACTTGCGAAAATTGCAACTGAACAACAGAATCCCATGGAACATATTAAAAAATTGCTAGACAAAAGCGATGACCTGTTGGACGCGGAAATGACCCGATCTCAGTCCTTAATTGAAACATAAAAAATCTTCATGTTAAGCCCTTTCTTCGATGGCACTGATTACCCCTACTGGAAGAATAAGACGCGCATTCATCTTGAAGCCATTGATGTCGACCTCTGGTATGTCGTCAGGAACGGCGTTCTAAAGACCGGTGAAGGTGTCACCCCTGCTGATGTCAAGAAGTTCATTCAACTGGATTCTACTGCCAAGAACATCATCTGTGGTCATCTGACCTAAGGACAATATGGTCGTGTGAGTGCTCTGGAAACTTCGAAGCTAGTCTGGGACGGGCTCTCCAAGGTCAACGAAGGCATCTCAACCCAGAGAGAGTGTTTTCACAACCTCTTCAACCACTTCAAGAGAAATGACAATGAGAATGTCCAGCTCACATTTGATCACCTCACTAACATCACAAATGAGCTTCAAGACTCGGCGCCACCGAGATCACCCAAAGATGAAATCGTCAAGACACTTCTGAGATTGCTTGACAGCTCATTCGACACCCTGGCCCTGATGATTCAAGAATGCCCTGACTTCAAGACTCTCGATCCGTCTGACATACTTGAGAGGCTCAATACACATGAGTTCCAGTAATCTGAGAAAAGAGATATCTATGGTCCCAACTATGGCCGAACTCGCGCTTTGAAGGCAAAGGTTGTTTCCTCTTCTAAAGAAGAATCTGACAGCTGTTCTGAGGATCCTGAAGACATTGGATAGGAGCTTGCTATGCTTGTGAAGAAGTTCCAGAAGTTCACCAAAAAGAAAGGCTTCAGAAAGTCTTCAAGATCCAGCTCAAGAAATGATGGAGCTTCCACTCGTGATCACAAGAAGAGAACATGCCACAAGTGCAAGAAACCTGGTCACTACATCTCTGAGTGTCCACAGTGGGACAATGAGACCAAGAAGAAGAAGAAGAAGAGCAAGGAATATGATTCTGATGACAAGAAGAAGAAGAAATCCTCAAAGTCTTCTTCCAAGTGTTCGTCCAAGTCTTCATCATACAAGAAGAGCTCATCTGGCAAGGCTCGTGCTTTTGTTGGCAAGGAGATGGATTCAGAGGAGGTGTCTGCTTCTGAGGAGGCAGAGGTGGAGTCCGAGGAGGAGTCCGACTCTGGTGTTGCAAGTCTGGCTCTAGCTAAAGTCTACGTTGCCAAGTCCATCTTCAACACTGAAGACAATGGCTCCGTCACCAACGCTGATGCTAATGACAAGGAAGACTATGCTCCCACATACTGCTTCATGGCACGTGGTGCCATGGTAAACTCACGCGATGCTTACTTTAAAACGTCAAGTGAAGATGACCTTGAATGTGAATCTAAACCAAGCTACAAAACACTTGCTAAAATTGCAACTGAACGACAGAATGCCATGGAACATATTAAAAAATTGCTAGACAAAAGCGATGACCTATTGGACGCGGAAATGACCCGATCTCAGTCCTTAATTGAAAACATAAAAAATCTCATGTTAAGCCATTTCTTTGATGGCACTGATTACCCCTACTGGAAGAATATGATGCACATGCATCTTGAATCCATTGATGTCGACTCTGATATGTCGTCAAGAACGGCGTTCTAAAGACCGGTGAAGGTGTCACCCCTGCTGATGTCAAGAAGTTCATTCAACTGGATTCTACTGCCAAGAACATCATCTGTGGTCATCTGACCAAAGGACAGTATGGTCGTGTGAGTGCTCTGGAAACTTCGAAGCTAGTCTGGGACTGGTTCTCCAAGGTAAACGAAGGCATCTCAACCCAGAGAGACTCAAGGACCAGTGTTCTTTGCAACCTATTCAACCACTTCAAGAGAAATGACAATGAGAATGTCCATCTCACATTTGATAGCCTCACTAACATCACAAATGAGCTTCGCGCACTCGGCGCCACTGAGATCACCCAGCATGAAATCGTCAAGACACTTCCGAGATTGCTTGACAGCTCATTCGACACCCTGGCCCTGATGATTCAAGAATTCCCTGACTTCAAGACTCTCGATCCGTCTGACATACTTGAGAGGCTCAACACACATGAGTTCCAGCAATCTGAGAAAAGAGATATCTATGGTCCCAACTATGGCCGAACTCGCGCTTTGAAGGCAAAGGTTGTTTCCTCTTCTAAAGAAGAATCTGACAGCTGTTCTGAGGATCCTGAAGACATTGGAAAGGAGCTTGCTATGCTTGTGAAGAAGTTCCAGAAGTTCACCAAAAAGAAAGGCTTCAGAAAGTCTTCAAGATCCAGCTCAAGAAATGATGGAGCTTCCACTCGTGATCACAAGAAGAGAACATGCCACAAGTGCAAGAAACCTGGTCACTACATCTCTGAGTGTCCACAGTGGGACAATGAGACCAAGAAGAAGAAGAAGAAGAGCAAGGAATATGATTCTTATGACAAGAAGAAGAAGAAATCCTCAAAGTCTTCTTCCAAGTGTTCGTCCAAGTCTTCATCATACAAGAAGAGCTCATCTGTCAAGGCTCGTGCTTTTGTTGGCAAGGAGATGGATTCAGAGGAGGATACTGCTTCTGAGGAGGCAGAGGTGGAGTCTGAGGAGGAGTCCGACTCTGGTGTTGCAAGTCTGGCTCTAGCTACAGTCTACGTGGCCAAGTCCATCTTCAACACTGAAGACAATGGCTCTGTCACCAACGCTGATGCTAATGACAAGGATGACTATGCTCCCACCTACTGCTTCATGGCACGCGGTGCCATGGTAAACTCACGCGATGCTTACTTTCAAACATCAAGTGAAGATGACCTTGAATGTGAATCTAAACCAAGCTACAAAACACTTGCTAAAATTGTAACTGAACAACAGAATGCCATGGAACATATTGAAAAAATTCTAGACAAAAGCGATGACCTGTTGGACACGGAAATGACCCGATCTCAGTCCTTAATTGAAAACATAAAAAATCTTCATGTTAAGTACGAGGAATTTGAAATTCGCCATGAAACGCTCTCAACAACTCATGAAAAGCTTTCCTACGATTATCTTCAAAGAAAGCAAGAACTTGAGAACGGTTCATGAAGATCTTCAAGAAGAGAATGATTCACTCCGTGGTCAACAGATCAGTTCCGCTCAGGAAGGATTTGAACCACCATGTCTAAAATTCCTTGAGCATGATAACACTACCTCTGTTGCTGAATGTTCTACTGCTACTACTGTTGCAATATCTTCAACTACTGATATGGTAACTAACCCCTCTACTGAGGATGCCACTACTATTGGTGATGAGAATGCCAGGTTGAAGACATTGCTTGAGACAGTAATGTACAAAAGTCTCAAAGGGCATCAAACACTATGTGATGTCCTCAAAAAGCAAATTCTGAACCGAAAACCTAGGAAAGAGGGTGTTGGGTTCGAGAGGAAAATGAATGTTGATCGGTTGTACTGGAAGCCGGAGCAGTACCCCAAAACCACATGGGTTGCTGCAAAGGGACATTCAGTGAATCCGTCTACCTTGTCTGGCTTCACTTGTGCTAACCCGATTATCATTGATGAATCATTTGATGCAAACTATAAATTTTTTAAGAATCAGAATGGTGAAGTGTTTGCCAGGTATATCGTGTTGGAAATATGCCCTAGAGGCAATAATAAATTAGTTATTATTATTATATTTCCTTGTTCATGATAATCGTTTATTATCCATGCTATAATTGTATTGATAGGAAACTCAAATACATGTGTGGATACATAGACAACACCATGTCCCTAGCAAGCCTCTATTGGCTAGCTCGTTGATCAATAGATGGTTACGGTTTCCTAACCATGGACATTAGATGTCATTGATAACGGGATCACATCATTAGTAGAATGATGTGATGGACAAGACCCAATCCTAAGCCTAGCACAAAGATCGTAGTTCGTATGCTAAAGCTTTTCTAATGTCAAGTATCATTTCCTTAGACCATGAGATTGTGCAACTCCCGGATACCGTAGGAATGCTTTGGGTGTACCAAACGTCACAACGAATCGGGTGACTATAAAGGTGCACTACAGGTATCTCGAAAGTGTCTTGGGTTGGTACGAATCGAGGCTGGATTTGTCACTCCGGTTAACGGAGAGGTATCTCTGGGCCCACTCGGTAGGACATCATCATATGTGCACAATGTGACCAAGGGTTGATCACGGATGATGTGTTACGGAATGAGTAAAGAGACTTGCGGAAACGAGATTGAACAAGGTATCGAGATACCGACAATCGAATCTCGGGCAAGTACAATACCGCTAGACAAAGGGAATTGTATACGGATCGATTGAGTCCTTGACATCGTGGTTCATCCGATGAGATCATCGTGCAACATGTGGGAGCCAACATGGGTATCCAGATCCGCTGTTGGTTATTGACCGAGAACGCCTCGGTCATGTTCAGATGGTTCCCGAACCCGTAGGGTCTACACACTTAAGGTTCGATGACGCTAGGGTTATAAAGGAAGTTTGTATGTGGTTACCGAATGTTGTTGAGTCCGGATGAGATCCCGGACGTCACGAGGAGTTCGGAATGGTCCGGAGGTAAAGATTTATATATGGGAAGTCCTGTTTTGGTCACCGAAAAGTTTGGGTGATATCGGTAATGTCTGGGACCACCGGAGGGTCCGGGGTCCACCAAGTGGGGCCACCAACCCCAGAAGGTTGCGTGGGCCAAGTGTGGGAGGAACCAGCCCCAAAGGGGCTGGTGCGCCCACAAGAGGCCCAAGCGCAGGGTGAGTGGGAGGGGCAAACCCTAGGCGATGGGCCCTAAGGCCCATCTGGTGGCGCTCCCTCTCCCTCCCTCTGGCCGCCTCCCCTGATCCCATCTAGGGCTGCCGCCCCTCTAGGGGTGGGAACCCTAGAGGGGCGCACCTCCTCCCTTCCCTATATATATGAGGCCTAGGGGCTGCCTGTAAACGCGATTCGATCTCCTCTTGGCGCAGCCCCGCCCTCCTCCTCCTCCTCTCCCTTGGTGCTTGGCGAAGCCTGCTGGATTACCACGCCTCCATCACCACCACGCCGTTGTGCTGCTGCTGGACGGAGTCTTCTCAACCTCTCCTCTCTCCTTGCTGGATCAAGGCATGGGAGACGCCACCGGCTGTACGTGTGTTGAACGCGGAGGTGCCGTCCGCTCGCACTAGGATCTCCGGTGATTTGGATCACGACAAGTACGACTCCTTCAACCCCGTTCTCTTGAACGCTTCCGCTTAGCGATCTACAAGGGTATGTAGATGCACTCTCCTTCCCTCGTTGCTAGTTTCTCCATAGATAGATCTTGGTGACACGAGGAAAATTTTGAATTTCTGCCACGCTCCCCAACAAAGTGGCATCATGAGCTAGGTCTATTGCGTAGATTCTTTGCACGAGTAGAACACAAAGTAGTTGTGGGCGTTGATTTTGTTCAATATGCTTACCGTTACTAGTCCAATCTTGTTTCGACGGTATTGTGGGATGAAGCGGCCGGACCGACCTTACACGCATTTCCACGTGAGACAAGTTCCACCGATCGACATGCACTTGGTGCATAAGGTGGCTAGCGGTGCCGCCTCCCACTTTAGTCGGAACGGATTCGATGAAAAGGGTCCTTATGAAGGGTAAATAGCAATTGGCATATCACGTTGTGGTTTTATGAGGTAAGAAACGTTTTGCTAGAACCCATAGCAGCCACGTAAAACATGCAAACAACAATTAGAGGACGCCTAACTTGTTTTTGCGGGGTATGCTATGTGATGTGATATGGCCAAGAAGAATGTGATGAATGATATGTGATGTATGAGATTGATCATGTTCTTGTAATAGGATTCACAACTTGCATGTCGATGAGTATGACAACCGGCAGGAGCCATAGGAGTTGTCTTTATTTTTTGTATGACCTGCGTGTCATTAAACAACGCCATGTAATTACTTTACTTTATTGCTAACCGTAGCCATAGTAGTAGAAGTAATAAGTTGGCGAGACAACTTCATGGAGACACGATGATGGAGATCATGATGATGGAGATCATGGTGTCATGCGGTGACGATGATGATCATGGAGCCCAAGATGGAGATCAAAGGAGCAAAATGATATTGGTCATATCATGTCACTATATAATTGCATGTGATGTTTATTATGTTTCGCATCTTGTTTACTTAGAACGACGGTAGTAAGTAAGATGATCCTTACAACAATTTCAAGAAGTGTTCTCCCTAACGTGCACCGCTGCCAAAAGTTCGTCGCTTCTAAGCACCACGTGATGATCGGGTGTGATGGATTCTTACGTTCACATACAACGGTGTTGACGAGCCTAGCATGTATGCATACATGGCCTCGAACACACGCAATACACTTAGGGTTAACTTGACGAGCCTAGCATGTACAGACATGGCCTCGGAACACGAGACCGAAAGGTCGAGCATGAGTCGTATAGTAGATACGATCAACATGAAGATGTTCACCGATGATGACTAGTCCGTCTCACGTGATGATCGGACACGGCCTAGTTGACTCGGATCATGTAATCACTTAGATGACCAGAGGAATGTCTATCTGAGTGGGAGTTCATAAGATGAACTTAATTATCCTGAACATAGTCAAAAGAGCTTTTGCAAATTATGTCGTAAGCTCGCGCTTTAGTTCCACTGCTTAGATATGTTCCTAGAGAAAATATAGTTGAAAGTTGAAAGTAGCGATTATGCGAGATAGAGAAAGCTTATGTCCTTAATGCACCGCCGGTGTGCTGAACCCCAAACGTCGCTTGTGGATGTTGCGAACATCGGACATACACGCTTTGATAATTACGTGATAGTTCGGTTAAACGGTTTAGAGTTGAGGCACCAAAGACGTTTTCAAACGTCATGAACATATGAGATGTTTCGAGGGCTGAAATTGGGATTTCAGGCTCGTGCCACGCCAAGAGGTATGAGACCTCCGACGATTTTCTTAGCCTGCAAACTAAGGGAGAAAGCTCAATCGATGAGCTTGTGCTCAGATTGTCTGAGTGCAACAATCACTTGAATCGAGTGGGAGTTGATCTTCCATGAGAGATAGTGATGTTTCTCCAAAGTCATTGCCACCAAGCTGCTAGAGCTTCGTGATGAACTATAACATATCAGGGATAGATATGCTGATCCTTGAAGTATTCGCGATGTTTGACACCGCGAAAGTAGAAATCAAGAAGGAGCATCAATTGTTGATGGTTGGTGAAACCACTAGTTTCAATAAGGGCAAGGGCAAGAAGGGATACTTCATGAAACGGCAAATCAGCTGCTGCTCCAGTGAAGAAACCCAAGGTTGAACCCAAACCCGAGACTAAGTGCTTCTGTAATAAGGGGAACAACCACTGGAGCAGAATTACCCTAGATACTTGGTAGATAAGAAGGCTGGCAAGGTCGATAGAAGTATATTGGATATACATTATGTTAATGTGTACTTTACTAGTACTCCTAGTAGCACCAGGGTATTAGATACCGTTCGGTTGCTAAGAGCTAGTAACTCAAACAAAAGCTACGGAATAAACGGAGACTAGCTAAAGGTGAGTGACGATATGTGTTGGAAGTGTTTCCAAGTTTGATGCGATCAAACATCGCACGCTCCCTCTACCATCAAGATTAGTATTAAACCTGAATAATTGTCATTTGGTGTTTGCGTTGAGCATAGACATGATTGGATTATGTCTATCGCAATCTGGTTATTCATTTAAGGAGAATAATGGTTACTCATTTATTTGAATAATACCTTCAATGGTATTGCACCTAAAAGGAATGGTTTATTGAATCTCGATCGTAGTGATACACATTTTCATGCCAAAAGATATAAGATAGTAATGATAGTACCACTTACTTGTGGCATTGCCATGTAAGTCATATTGGTGTAAAACGCATGAAGAAGCTCCATGTTGATGGATCTTTGGACTCACTCGTTTTTGAAAAGTTTGAGACATGCGAACCATGTCTATTGGTGTATACACATGAAGAAACTCCATGCAGATGGATCGTTTGGACTCACTTGATTTTGAATCACTTGAGACATGCAAATCATACCACATGGGCAAGATGACTGAAAAACCTCGGTTTCAAAGAAGATGAAACAAGATAGCAACTTGTTGGAAGTAACACATTTTGATGTGTGCAGTCCAATGAGTGCCGAGGCATGCAAATGAATATCGTTATGTTCTTACTTCATGATGATTCGAGTAGATGTTGAGTATATTTACTTGATGAAACACAAGTCTGAATTATTGAATAGTTCAAGTAATTTCAGAGTGAAGTTTAAGATCTTCGTGACAAGAGGATAGAATGTCTATGATATGATCATAGAGATGAATATCTGAGTTACGAGTTTTGGCACACAATTAAGACATTGTGCAAATTGTTTCACAATTAATACCTACCGAACACCATAGTGTGATGGTGTGTTCGAACATCATAGTTGCACTCTATTGGATATGGTGCGTACCATGATATCTCTTATCGAATTACCACTATCGTTCATGGGTTAGGCATTAGAGACAACCACATTCACTTTAAATAGGGCACCACGTAATTCCGTTGAGATGACACCGTATGAACTATGGTTTAGAGAAACCTAAGCTGTCATTTCTTAAAGGTTTGGGGCTATGACGCTTATGTGAAAAAGTTTCAGGTTGATAAGCTCGAACCTAAAGCGGATAAAATGCATCTTCATAGGACACCCAAATAGTTGGGTATACCTCCTAATTCAGATCCGAAGGCAATAGGGATTGTTTCTTGAATCGGGTCCTTTCTCGAGGAAAAGTTTGTCTCGAAAAAATTGAGTGGGAGGATGGTGGAGACTTGATGAGGTTATTGAACCGTCACTTCAACATGTGTGTAGCAGGGCACAGGAAGTTGTTCCTGTGGCGCCTACACCAATTGAAGTAGAAGCTTATGATAGTGATCATGAAGTTTTGGATCAAGTCACTACCGTACCTCGTAGGGGGCAAGGATGCGTACTACTTCAGAGTGGTACAGTAATCCTGTCTTGAAGGTCATGTTGCTAGACAACAATGAACCTACGAGCTATGGGGAAGCGATGGTGGGCTCATATTCCGACAAATGGATAGAAGCCATGAAATCCGAGATAGGATCCATGTATCAGAACAAAGCATGGACTTTGGTGGACTTGCCCGATGATCGGCAAGCCATTGAGATAAATGGATCTTTAAGAAGAAGACGGACGTGGACGGTAATGTCACCGTCTATGAAGTTCGACTTGTGGCGAAGAGTTTTTCACAAGTTCAAGGAGTTGACTACGATGAGATTTTCTCATCTGTAGCGATGCTTAAGTCCATCAGAATCATGTTAGCATAAGCTGCATTTATGAAATCTGGCAGATGGATGTCAAAATGAGTTTCCTTACCAGTTTTCGTAAGGAAAGGTTGTATGTGATACAATCGTAAAGGTTTTGTCGATCCTAAGGATGCTAAAAGGTATGCTAGCACCAGCGATCCTTCTAAGGACTGAAACTAGCATCTCGGAGTTGGAATGTGCACTTTGATGAGATGATCAAAGATTTTGGGTTTATACAAAGTTTATGAGAAACTTGTATTTCCAAAGAAGTGAGTGGGAGCACTATAGAATTTCGATGAGTATATGTTGTTGACATATTGATGATCAGAAATGATGTAGAATTTCTAGAAAGCATATAGAGTTGTTTGAAAAGTGTTTTCAATGGAAAACCTGGATTAGGCTACTTGAACAATAAGCATCAAGATCTATAAGGATAGATCAAAATGCTTAATAATACTTTCAAATGAGCACGTATTTTGACATGATCTTGAAAGTGTTCAAGATAGATCACCAAAGAAGGAGTTCTTGCACGAGATGTAAGGTATGAAGTTAAGACTTAAAGCTCGACCACGGCAGAATAGAGAGAAAGGACGAAGGTCGCCCCTATGCTTCGTACATAGGCTCTATAGTATGCTATCTTGTGTACCGCACCGAAGTGTGCCTTGCCATGAGTCATCAAGGGTACAGGAATGTTCCAGAATAGATCATTGGACAGCGGTCAAAATTGTCCTTGGAGTAAATAAGGACATGTTTCTCAATTATGGAGGTGATAAAGAGTTGGCGTAAAGGGTAACGCCGATGCAAGCTTTAACACCTATCCGAGTGACTCGAGTAGCAAACCGGATACGATAGTGGAGCAACCATTTGGAATAGATCCAAGTGGAGCGTGGAAGCAGCATTTACAATATGACATAGAGAATTGCAAAGCACACACGGATCTGAAAGGTTCATACCCGTTGACTAAAACCTCTCTCACAAGCAAAACATGATCAAACCTCAGAACTCATTGAGTCTAAATCACATGATGATGTGAACTAGTTTATAGACACTAGTAAACTCTTTGGGTGTTGGTCACATGGCGATGTGACCTATCAGTGTTAATCACATGACGATGTGAACTAGATTATTGACTCTAGTGCAAGTGGGAGACTGTTGGAAATATGCCCTAGAGGCAATAATAAATTAGTTATTATTATTATATTTCCTTGTTCATGATAATCGTTTATTATCCATGCTATAATTGTATTGATAGGAAACTCAAATACATGTGTGGATACATAGACAACACCATGTCCTTAGCAAGCCTCTATTGGCTAGCTCGTTGATCAATAGATGGTTACGGTTTCCTAACCATGGAAATTGGATGTCATTGATAACGGGATCACATCATTAGTAGAATGATGTGATGGACAAGACCCAATCCTAAGCCTAGCACAAAGATCGTAGTTCAGTATGCTAAAGCTTTTCTAATGTCAAGTATCATTTCCTTAGACCATGAGATTGTGCAACTCCGGATACCGTAGGAATGCTTTGGTGTACCAAACGCCACAACGAATCGGGTGACTATAAAGGTGCACTACATGTATCTCCGAAAGTGTCCATTGGTTGGTACGAATCGAGGCGGGATTTGTCACTCCGGTTAACGGAGAGGTATCTCTGGGCCCACTCGGTAGGACATCATCATATGTGCACAATGTGACCAAGGGGTTGATCACGGATGATGTGTTACGGAACGAGTAAAGAGACTTGCGGAAACGAGATTGAACAAGGTATCGGGATACCGACGATCGAATCTCGGGCAAGTACAATACCACTAGACAAAGGGAATTGTATACGGATCGATTGAGTCCTTGACATCGTGGTTCATCCGATGAGATCATCGTGGAACATGTCGGAGCCAACATGGGTATCCAGATCCCGCTGTTGGTTATTGACCGAGAACGCCTCGGTCATGTCTCAGATGGTTCCCGAACCCGTAGGGTCTACACACTTAAGGTTCGATGACGCTAGGGTTATAAAGGAAGTTTGTATGTGGTTACCGAATGTTTTTTGAGTCCGGATGAGATCCCGGACGTCACGAGGAGTTCCGGAATGGTCCGGAGGTAAAGATTTATATATGGGAAGTCCTGTTTTGGTCACCGGAAAAGTTTGGGTGATATCGGTAATGTCTGGGACCACCGGAGGGTCCTGGGTCCACCAAGTGGGGCCACCAACCCCAGAAGGTTGCGTGGGCCAAGTGTGGAGGGAACCAGCCCCAAAGGGCTGGTGCGCCCACAAGAGGCCCAAGCGCAAGGGTGAGTGGGAGGGGGCAAACCCTAGGGCAGATGGGCCCTAAGGCCCATCCGTGGCGCCCTCTCCCTCCCTCTTGGCCGCCTCCCTTGATCCCATCTAGGGCTGCCGCCCCTCTAGGGGTGGGAACCCTAGAGGGGCGCACCTCCTCCCTTCCCTATATATATGAGGCCTAGGGGCTGCCCAAAACGCGATTCGATCTCCTCTTGGCGCAGCCTGCCCTCCTCCTCCTCCTCTCCCTTGGTGCTTGGCGAAGCCTCGCTGGATTACCACGCCTCCATCACCACCACGCTGTTGTGCTGCTGCTGGACGGAGTCTTCTCAACCTCTCCTCTCTCCTTGCTGGATCAAGGCATGGGAGACGCCACCGGCTGTACGTGTGTTGAACGCGGAGGTGCCGTCCGCTCGGCACTAGGATCTCCGGTGATTTGGATCACGACGAGTACGACTCCTTCAACCCCGTTCTCTTGAATGCTTCCGCTTAGCGATCTACAAGGGTATGTAGATGCACTCTCCTTCCCTCGTTGCTAGTTTCTCCATAGATAGATCTTGGTGACACGTAGGAAAATTTTGAATTTCTGCTACGTTCCCCAACATATCGGTACTAACTGCAGGAATGGGCCGCCTTTGAAGAAGATATGGGTACCCAAAAGTTGTCTTGAAAATCTTCAGGTGAATGTCATCATGACACCACCAGGGAAGAAGAAAAACCCCAGACCAAAGGCTTCAAATGGTCCAAAGGCTTCATACAGACAGAGGACTCGACAGAGTCACCCTAACGCCAATGTTTTGCAGGGAAATCATACTCAGACTTATGAATATGAGCATGTTTTGTCAAATCGCTATGTTAATAAGACCAAAAACTATTCTGCTTATTCATATGAGTATTATTCACCTCCTGCAAGGCTATTTGCTAGGGCTCCAAAGCCGAAGTTCTCAGATGCTGCACTTAGACTCATTGCTTCGAAGCCACCACTGAATATGTGGTTGGTTAAGAAAACTTAACTCTCTTTTGCAGGTAAGGGTCTCTAGCCGGAAATCAAAGGCGTCTGATGCTTATGCTGGGGACCTAAAACATCTTGTGGGGCGCAAGATAAAATGGCCAAATGGTCTTACTATGTATTTTGTTCCTGGTTTCCTTGACAGTCATCCTATCTGCTCTAACCAGGATCTGAAGTTTGATAATATGCTTTTTCGTCAAATGTTTATGCTTCACATTTCCCTTGGTGAAGCCTGTCCTCCTAACTGCACTGTAGGGTACGATACCAAAGGCTTCTGAGTGGATTATGGACAGTGGATTCACTAACCACACGACTGGTGATCGAAGTCTTCTCATGGACTCAACCTTACGTCCATCTGACAAGCGTCACATCACATTTGCTGACACTGGTAAAAGCAAGGTATTGGGTCTAGGTAGAGTTGCAATCTTAAAGGATCAGCACATGGATAAAGTGATACTTGTTGAATCCCTTGGTTTCAACTTAATGTCTGTCTCGATGCTTTGTGATTTGAACATGATTGTGATATTTGGAAAATATCGTTGCCTTGTGCTTATGGAGTCTGACAAATCTCTAGTCTTTGAAGGATATCGAAAGGATGATTTGTATATGGTAGATTTCTCAGCAGGACCACAGATGGCTGTATGTCTTCTAGCAAAAGCTTCAGAATGCTGGCTCTGGCATCGGAGGCGGGCATGCTGGCATGAGGAACTTGTACACACTCCCAAAGAAGAAACATGTCGTAGGCATCGAGGGCGTCAAGTTCAAGAAGGATCAGCTGTGTGGTGCCTGCGAAGCTGGAAAGATGACAAGGGCCAAGCATCCCTCGAAGACAATCATGACAACATCTCAACCCTTCGAGCTGCTTCACATGGACTTATTTGGCCCTACTCACTACTCAACTCTCACTACCACTGCTTGCCTATATGGCTTCGTCATTGTTGATGATTATTTAAGATACTAATCCTTTACAAGAATGAAGTGCAGGATGTCTTCAGACACTTCGCTAATCATGCCATGACGAACTATGGCATCAAGATCAAGCACATCAGACGTGATAACGGCATAGAGTTCAAGAACACCGGCCTTGACACTTATCTTGATACATTGGGCATCACTCATGAGTTCTCCGCTCCATACACACCTCAACAGAATGGCGTCGTGGAGCGCAAGAACAGAACACTCATTGAGATGGCTCAGACGATGCTTGATGAGTACAAGACTCGAAGGAAGTACTGGCCTGAAGCTATTGATACTGCATGTCCAACCGTGTTTATCTTCACAAGCTTTTAAAGAAGACATCCTATGAGCTTCTAACTGGTAAGAAGCCAAACATCAGTTACTTCAGAGTATTTGGTGCTAGGTGCTGGATCAAGGATCTACATCACACTTCAAAATTTGCACCGAAAGCACATGAAGATTTTATGCTTGGTTATGAAAAGGATTCACACTCCTATAGAGTCTTCAACCTCTTTCACTATAAAGTGGTTGAAACTATGGATGTGCGGTTCGATGAGACTAACGGCTCGCAAAGAGAGCACCTGCCAAATGTGCTAGACGAAGCCCCTCCTAGTGAATCGATTAAGCTTATGGGTACTGGAGAAATCATACCTTCAGAGGCACAGGCTGAAGAGGAACTTATCATTTCTGCACCCAATCAACCTGAAGACTCTGCTCAGCCTGAAGCCAATGCTGAAGATGAAGACAATGACCAGCAAGGGCAAAATCTTTGTCCAGTTCATCCTCGTGTTGCAAATGAAGTACATATTGAGAAGATAATTGATAGCATAAATGCACCTGGTCCACTCACTCGTTCAAGAGCAACACAACTAGAAAATTTCTGTGGGCACTTCGCATTTGTCTCTATATCTGAACCCAAGAAAGTTGCTGAAGCCTTCATGGAACCTGAATGGATTCAAGCTATGCAAGAAGAGCTTCAACAGTTCGAGCTGAACAATGTGTGGGAATTAGTCAAGCGTCATGACCCTCGCAAGCACAATATCATTGGCACCAAATGGATCTATCACAACAAACAAGATGAGCATGGTCAAGTTGTCAGAAATAAGGCTCATCTTGTTGCTCAAGGATACACTCAAGTTGAAGGGATTGACTTCTATGAAACATTTTCTCCGGTGGCTATGCTTGAAGTCATTCGCACACTGCTAGCCTATGCCAACCATCACAATATCCTCCTGTACCAAATGGATGTGAAGAGTGCCTTTCTCAATGGCAAGATTAAAGAAGAAGTGTATGTTGCACAACCACCTGGCTTTGAAGATCCAAAACATCCTGACATGGTATACAAGCTCAACAAGCCACTGTATGGCCTCAAACAAGCCCCTCGTGCTTGGTATGACACACTCAAAGACTTCCTGAAGAGCTAAGGCTTCAAACCTGGTTCCCAGGATCCCACTCTCTTCACGAAGACATACGATGGTGAACTATTTGTGTGCCAGATCTATGTGGATGACATTATCTTCAGCTGCACTGACAAAAGATACAGTGATGAGTTTGGGCACATGATGCAAGAGCAATATCAAGTGTCCATGATGGGTGAGCTGAAGTTCTTCCTTGGTCTTCAAATCCGTCAGTAGAGCAAAGTCATCTTCATATCTCAAGAGAAATACCTCAAAGATTGCCTGAAGAAGTTTGGAATGCAAGACTGCAAAGGGTACACGACGCCAATGCCAACCAAAGGTCAATTGGGTCCCGACGACAATGGTAAAGAGTTCGATCAAAAGGTATACCGCTCCATGATTGGTTCTTTACTCTATTTATGTGCATCTAGGCCAGATATTATGCTTAGCGTTTGTGTGTGTGCTTGATTCCAAGCGGCACCAAAGGAATCACATCACTTAGCTGTGAAGCAAATTCTTCGATATTTGGCTTACACCCCAACACTAGGATTATGGTACCCAAAGGGCTCAGAGTTTGATCTAGTTGGATTCTCATATGCTGATTATGCTGGTGACAAGGTTGATCGCAAGTCCACATCAGGCACATGTTACTTTCTTGGACGATCTCTTGTATGTTGGTCTTCAAAGAAGCAGATCTGTGTGTCTCTCTCTCCACTGCTGAATCTGAATACATTGCTGCTAGATCTTGCTGCGCTCAACTTCTATGGATGAAGCAAACTCTCAAGGACTATGGTATCCATCTGAAGCAAGTGCCACTCTACTGCGACAATGAAAGCGCCATCAATATTGCCAACAACCCAATTCAACATTCGAAGACAAAGCACATTCAGATCCGTCATCAATTTCTTAGATATCATGTCATGAAGGAAGATATTGATATCATTCACGTCAACACTGAAGAGCAATTGGCTGATATCTTCACAATGCCATTGGATGAGAAAAGGTTTCGCAAGTTGCGGTGTGAGCTAAATATCTTAGAATCCTCGAATGTCCTGTGATTGGACACACATCCTAACGCTTATGCATGTTGATGACTTAGACGTGCAACACACGAAGTAACATATATCTTCAATCAATGAAGACATACACTCTAAGTGTGAATATATTAACGTGGAATTTTACTTTGGAGCGCCACGATAATTGTGCGCCGTGTCTGGGTCTAATACTTCCTATACGGTGGGTAACGCCAGCACCAAACTCTTGTTTGAAGTGTTTCATTTGGCGTCACATTTGCATATCCTTCGCATTTGGTTTGTCTTCAACATTGATTTGTTTTCGCGTTTATCTTCACAATGTTGATTTGGTCTCATACTGATATTCTGAACAATTTCATTGATGAGTGGTTTGCAACCCGAGCCTCAGCATTCATGATCTCCAGCTGCCAATTGACATCAGCGTCACCTTCCATGGAGCCATTGCTGATGAATTGGCCTTGGCTCAGAAGATCGTCGAGTTGAAGAACAAAATTGATTATGAAAAGGCTCAATTCAAGAAGAACATGGCAAAGCTCAGCGTGGCTGCTGTTCAAAGCTTCAAGGAAACACTGCATGAGCTCAAAGAACAGTTTCACAAGAAACGTTAAGAAGCAAAAGGCTCAAGAGAGCGGATGAAATACTTCACAGAGAAATGTGTTGAAGCACACAATGAGGCAAAAAAGCGCAAGGCTCTTGGGCGTCTAGGCATCAACCCCAAGATGGCTGCCAAACAGAAGAAGAAGCCTGCTGTGGCCCAAGCTGAAGCATCAAGGCAGGAAGCACCTCACATTGTCTTCCCTGCCAGCATGACAGGCTCAAAGCCTAAGGTCCCCATCAGCAGCTTCAGAGCTGAAGAAAACAAGGGCAGCTGAAGCCAAAGCCAAGAAGCGCAAGCACAAGAATGTTTCTGATGATGCTCCATCGAAGAAGAAACTAAAAAAGGCTTCAAAGAAAGAGCATACTGCGGCATCTGAGCCTCTTGTTGTCGAGCCCATTTCTGTTGCTCGTCCTGCCTCCACCAACCAAGAGCGTCAACTTGTGATTCACGAGCCTGCTTTCACAGAGGCTCCTGAAACTGAAGAAGTACCAGCTGTTGACCCCATCACAGCTGAAGACATTGATCGTGAATACAATGTAAATGATGATGAAGTCCTTCCTCAAATTGAGCACCAACCGGTATCATCGCCTGTTCTCACGGACAACGAACTCATCAGCATTGGTCGTCCTTTGATGCCAATTGCTCAGGATGATTCGTGGGCTGATCGCCCCCAGCAAGACACCCCCGCTCATGATGAAACTCCCACAACACCAACACCTCAAGTCACCACTCCAGTGCTTGACGACGACTACATGGTGCAGACCACTCCTTCACCACAGGCGTCGCCTGCATTCCGCAGGCTTCGGAAGGCCCTAGGCCACAAGTCACCATGTCGAGCATTCCATAAGGAGAAGTGCACCAAAGCTTAGTTGCACATGAAGCGTTTCCTGAAGCCACTCCTACTACGAATGTCTCTGAGTCGAAGCAAAAGCTGCTGAAGACATTCCGGCTGTATCAGCCGATGACAATCAAGAAACAAGACAAGAATAAGAAAGAGTTGCCACACCCCCTGTCACTCAAGAAGTCGTTCTCGAGGAGAACGTGACTGTGCCCGACCCTCCTGTCATTGAAGACACGGAGGTTGTGAACACTGAGGCTACCACCAACAATGCTACTGAAGCCAATGATGTTGTCATGGCTGAAGAAAATGTGGAGCCTGAAGCACATGCTATGCCTGAAGCAAACGTGCAATCTGAAGCCACAGTCAACGCTGAAGCCAATGTTCCACCCCCAAGGCCTCATACTATTGAGCAGGCATATGATCGCGGCCAACTTGTCACTGTCCGATGGCCTGTTCTGGTTTCCAGGTGCTGCAACATCGCCAGGATCGTTCAATGTGAACAACTTCAAGGCACACAACACATTCTTTGACAGTGCCAAGAACCCCTACTCGAAGCCAAAGCTCTCATCTGATCGCTTCTGGAGCTATCAGCAGCGCAATTATTACTCATGTGTCTTGTACAATCAAGAGCGAATCTTTCCTCATATGCGTCTAGATTGTGAAGCCATTGCTGGTCTACCCTGCTTGGAAGAAGCTCGGGACTGTTTAAGAGAGGTTGGTCTTCTGCAGTTCGTCACTGACAAAGAGCACTGGGGAAGAGCTTCTGCTGCAGTTCTATGCCACTCTTCACATTCGTGGCTACAACGGGGATCCGAAGACATGGGTCCTTGAGTGGATGACATGTGATGTGCACCATGAAGCCAAAGCTCAAGACATTATTGAGCTTACTTTACTGCCCACTCCAGGTGAACTCTATGAGCCTGGTTGTCAGCTACACCAAAATAAACTGCAGAGTATCTTCCAGCGGCCTGAACCCAATATGAGTCAGAAGCTCAGTATGATGAAGCCATTGCCCCAAGATGCTGATTATCCTAAGGAATTCTTCATCAAGGACCTTGAGTACCTGCCCCGCATAGTCTATCATATTTTGAGGCGTACACTATGGCCCATCAAGGGACACTCAGCTGAAGCCAAACTTGAAGGAGCCATGAAGACTTTGGTGTTCTATATTGTCAATGGCATCAGATTCAATTCCCAGGATTTCTTCATCATACAGCTTGCTGCATCTGGAATTGATCTGTTTGGCTTGAAATTTTATGCGCCATGGGTGATGCGCTTAATCAAGCTTCACTCTTCTGTCAACCATCAACCCTCAGCGCACAAACATCTTGTCTTTTTGCCTGAGGTTGATATGTCCGTCGAAACCATCTACCCTGAGCCTGCCAAGGAGCCAATTTATCTTCATAATGTTGATCACCAAAGCTTCACGCAACCAATTGAGGGAGTTCTTGCTGCAACTCGAGTCTATCCTCTGGCTAGAAATATGCGTGCACCTCATCATGATCGCACTAAAGCCACTGAAAGCACCATTGCTCAAAGGCCCCGAAAGCGATCTCGCGTACTCAATGACCAAGAGCTTCTTGTGGCCTTACATCAGAAACAGGATAGACACCATGACTGGCTAAAGCGTCAGATGCAGAGCCTCTTGGTGGACGTTAATCGCATTCACAATCTTGGCACCAAGAACGCCTTTGTAGCACATGAAGCCTGTCGGCAGTCTTGGAAGAGTCTCACACTGCTATGCCCTGAAGAGTATCTTCGCGACAATGGCTTCACCGAGCGCTTCAAATTTGATTCCACGCCTCCCCAGAATGTCGTCTTGCATCGACTCCTTCCATAGAAGACTTTGAGTATTCATCTTCGACTGAAACTGTTGTTGCGAGAGTCGTCAATGAAGAAGACGATGCCACTTCACCAACCATAGCTTTGCTGCATCTCGACACTGCACCAGGCCCCTCTACACCACTGAACTCCAACGTCGACCCTGCACCTTCATCTACTCCCGATGGGAACGAGTAGATACTCTATGTCTTCAAACCTTTTTGGTCCTTCCTGACAGAAGGGGGAGAAGCATATGAGTTGATAGTCTTCAAGCAGGTCCCTATGGGTGGTTGCTATATTTTGCCAAGTGTTTACAACTCTCGTCTTTTGATACATTTGCTTCTTTGGGTTGTAACACTTAAACTTGATGGTCGTCTGCTACATTTTTATGCTACTTTGTGATGCGATAATAAATTCCGCATGAAGTCATTCCGCAGACGTCCATTTTTCATTATGCATGTCATTATCTTTGTTATATTTTTTTATGCATGATGAATTGTCTTCATATTGTGAAGAGGATCTCCACAAAGTAAAACCCGCCATGTGCATTTGCATTCAAAAGCAAACTACTTATATGCACATCTTCAGGGGGAGCCCTTTGCCATTTATGAAGACAATGCCTCAATCGTTACACTTTCACATACTTTAATCCCTGTTGAAAACTTCAACCAGTTTGTCATGAATCACCAAAAGGGGGAGATTGTAAGTGCATCTAGTGCCACCCCTAGTTGGTTTTGGAGTATTAACGACAAACTTGGTTGAGGGACTAATGTGTTTGTGAGAATTGCGGGATAACACAGGTAGTAGTCCCACATTGATTCGGTTTACCTACCAGAGATGACCCCTAAAAATGTATGAAGACATTGAAGACATTGGTGGTCTATGAAGAGATTTACATTGAAGACTATGACACGAGAAGACATCATATGAAGACTATGGAGTGCGAAGACATAGTTTTTTTGTAGTTTCCTTTTCTTCTTTGTTGAGTCATAGGAACCACCGTACTGTTAAGTGGGGTCCAAGTGAACAAAGTCAGAGTGACTAAAGTGATGCTCAACCAAATCCTATGTCTTCGAGCGAAGACAATGAGAGCAAATCTTATCCAGAGCTGGATGAGTTAGCTTTACTTGTAGCCCAAGTCAAGCTGCCGCGTGTGTTTGGAATCTGACCGTTGGACACGTGTCAGTTCCTTAGTGACCCAGTGTCATTTCAGACAAATCAGGTCGGGTTGCCTCATGGCTATAAATAGCCCACCCCCTACACCATAAATTGGTCGCTGCTCAGAGTTAGTACACGGCTTTTGTCGTTTGAGAGGAACCCACCTCCGAAGCATTTGAGAGAGAGATCCTTACGAGGACAAAGCCCAAAACACCCGGAGCCAAAGAGTGTTAGGCATCACTGAAGTCTTCCACATGATCTGAAGACTTATTACACTTGAGGACTGTGAATCCTCCAGCCGGTTAGATGTCGCGTTCTGAGCATCCAAGAGTCATTGTGGATTGCCGGTGAACAAAGTCTGTGAAGGTTTGGAAGTCTACCTTGAAGACTTACCAGAGTGATTGGGTGAGGACTAAGTGTCCTTAGCTCAAGGGGAATAAGGTGAAGATGCGGTCTTCTAAGTTGAATCTCAGCCTCCCTAACCAGACGTACAGTTGTCACAGCAACCGGAATTGGTCCAACATATCCTTGTCCTCACCAAGCAACTGGTTCTATCTCTTACCTCTCCTTACTTACAGTTTGTCTTCGTGAAGTCATTGCCTGCTTGCATGATCTGATTGACTTCACTATGTGAAGACTGTTGTTGTTTGGCTTCATACTTTCTTCCATCCTGATCCATACTACCTAGCTGCTGATAGTCTTCGTGCTTTCACTTCATTGCTTACTTGACTATGGCTTGTCTAGTGTAGTCTACCTTCCGCTGAATATCAATAGGTTCATTTCTATTGTCTGTCTTCAAAACTCCCATGTTTTGAAGACTTTCATAAAAATCGCCTATTCACCCCCCTCTAGTCGATAACTAGCACTTTCACTTGGACAATTAGCTTGGGAATCCCAGACAGAGGTCTGGTTCCTATGGAGGGTCTTGTAGATAGACATGCTTCCTAGCCTTATTTCTTTTCAGCTGTCTTTTCTCAGACAGGATTAACTTCCGCATGTGCTTGTTGCTTGTATGACTTTGTATGTTGGGTCATGAGACCCATGTTGTAATATCATGCTATGTATGGCTCCTCGAAGCCTTTTAATTAAATACTTTGAGTCATAGAGTTATGTTTTGATGCCATGTTGTATCTCCACATATCGAGCATATTGTGTGTATGTTATTGAAATGCTTTGGTATGTGTGGGGTCCGACACCTAGTTGTTTATTCTTGGTAGCCTTCCTTATGGGGAAATGTCTCCTAGTGCTTCCACGGGAACGCATGGATTGATCGGCATGTGTCCTTATTTGCTCCTGTGTATGTTACACTCGGTTACACTTGCGGTGTTTTGCTGGAGTCCCTGTAGCTTTCTACGACTCGATAACACTCGCTGCTGACTGACACATGCATTCTTGGGTCATGTATGCTTGTCCCTGTAAGTTTGTGACACCTTGGATTTACGACTAGTCATGTCAGCCCGGGTTCTCTGTCATACAGATGCTAGCGACACAATCATAAATGTGAGCGAAAAGGCACAAACGGTCCTGTCGGTGTACAAAAAGAGGGGCACGCTTTTGTACCCCTTTACCTGTGCACGGGCAGTCAGAGCCGCGCCCACGACCACACCAAGCAGAGCAGGGGAGGTGAGCCAAGGTAAGACCGAAGCCCAAGATAATCAGAGCAACGCCAAGGCCAAGGCCACGAAGAGCAGAGGGACGAAGTAGGTTCCCCCGGCAAGACCCTTGCCGGGGCAACCTTAGCGTCCCGACAAGATCCTTGCCGGGACGGCTCGCCCCACACCAACAGAGCGAGCCACCATTGAGCCCACGGCCGCCAACACCATCATCAACGTGGGGCCAGGACTTGCCAAGGCACCTCTACGGTGGCATGCAAATCTTTGTGAAGACATATTCAAGATCAGATGAGGATTAGAAGACGACGATCCTCGGCAAGATCCTTGCCGAGGAAGGCTACCGAGACCCCTGGCAAGACCCTTGCCGGGGACGACAGCACGCCACAGCAAGACCCTTGCCGGGCCACTCGAAAAGACCCTTGCCGGGCCACCCAGCAAGGCCCTCACCCAGGACGCCAGCAGGGCCACCGCCAGACCCGCCGACGACCAAGCTTCCACCGCCGTTCACATGCAGCTGCCAGCCCAACCAGCTGGGCGGGCACTGCGCGGCAACATGCAGCTCCTGTGCCAACTCATCAAGCGCTGCGTGGCGGCATGCAGATCTTCGTGAAGGCTCCACCACCGCGCCACCTCAGCTGCCTGCCGCTTACATGGCACCGCACGCATCGCTGGCGGTGTGGCGCGGTCGGGCGAGGAGGAGCGGCGACGGACGGGACGGGCCTCGCCCCCGTCCCCGATAAAGCAAGGGGACACCTAAGCGGTGCATTAAATGCATCTTTTCCTGTAATACGAGGGATAACCTCGCAACACTATACACCTTTCCACCTCATGTGTGCCACTGTGGCAACCCCTTTTTCCTATAAAAGGAGGCCCGAGGCGACTAGGAGAAGGATTCGGCTCTTTTGAACCACACGCTGACCACATCTAGTTCGAGAGCTCAAGAACTCTCAGAAATACACCCACCAAAGCAGGACTTGGGTTTTACGCATCCTCGCGGCCCGAACCTGGGTAAACGATCCCTGTGCTGTCTACTAGCCCTGCTCTCCTCGCAACCCTGCGCCCCGGCAACCGTAGTAGGGATTCTTGTGATCCCATAGGTGTCGTTCCACACCGACATCTTTGGCGCGCCAGGTAGGGGGCGCAATTGTGAGAATCTGGCCTGGTAGTTAGCCTAGCGGTTCTTTGTCGCTTTTGGTGAAAAGAAGTCGGCTGGAGAAATGACGCCAGTTCGGTAACAGAAAAGCTAAGTTATTTGGAGCCTTGGGTTATTTCCTTTTTACACTTGAGGTTATCGTCCTCGGAGATCTGGCCTATGTATGGGAAACCTGCACACAAAGGGCCCCCCCGTGATTAGCAGCGCGTTTGTTCTGTTTCGAGTCCGCTCAACAGCTCAAAGCTGCCGCGTCGAGAGCGGCGGGGTAGCCTTTCGTACCTGGCAATGCTCCTGCCTCTGACTCGAGTAAAACTCGACAGTTCGGGCGGCCGCGCTAAGGGCGGCAAGGTGGTTTGCCTGGCAGCAAGCACACCCGGCAGGCCAATGGGGATCCGTCCCCAAGACGCCGCCCTGGGTTTACGCGCCGGCAAAGCCTACCCAGTTACGTAGGGTGGACATACAAGGGAAAATCAAACAGGAAAATAACATGCATAATACTGAAAGTGATGCAGAGTTATATTAGATCAAATTGTTGCTGCGGTTCTAACTAGAGATAGCGATTGTCTTGGTTGTGAACCTGCAATGACGATAAAGGACGGGATGCCTAATCCCGGCGCTGGCCCTCCACCCTCAGAATTCCGTCGACACGGCTTATGATGGGCTTGATGCGCTCCCTGAGCGGCGCGAGGTCAGTACCCTCCGGCAAGCTCTTCAGCACGGCGTTGAAGTCGAGGTCGGGGTACCAGTGCGCCACCTTGGTGAGAACCTTGGTCATGGCACCATGGCAAAGCCTTCGGGACTCCTTGGCCAGCGAGGCCGCCTGGTTGGCGAGGAGCCGCTCCAAAGCGCCGACAACCTTCTCAAAAAACAAGGTCAGGCTGCAGTTGGCGCTCACGCTCTGCTCCGGGACGTACCTCACGTCCGACATCCCCATAACGGCCAGCTGGGCGGCGGCCTGGTTGGCGACGATGGCGAGGCGATCGAGCCAACGGTTCTCACCCGCCACGTGATCCACTAAGTTGAGGCCTTAGTTCGTCCGCAACTCCTTCTCATCCTCCAGCTCCTTGGCCAGGGTCCCCTCTCGGGTCTTGGCCTCCTCCAGCACCTTCTCGAGACCCTCCAGCTTCAGCTTGAGGTCTTTGATGGAGTTGTTGGCCTCGGAGAGCTCCCCAGCCTTGCCGACGACCGCGCCCTGCGCCTCTATCAAAGCACTGTTAAGCGTGTCCCTCTCTTGGGACAGCTTCAGCGCCTGCTCCTTCAGCCTGTCGCGCTCTGCCTCCAGCTCCTCCACCTTGCCAGCGTGAACCTGGGCCTGGGCATTGAGTGCTTCTTTGTGCCTCTGCTCCAGCTCACTGGTCCGCTATAGGACAAGCTTCTCCACCTTTGCATCCTTGCCGCTAAATGTGGCGGCAAGCCTCTCCTCGCGTGCAGCAAGGTCCTCCTCCTGGGAGTGCAGCGCGGCCTCGTGCTGAGTGCGGGTGGCTTCGGCGGCTGCGGCCAAGTTCTTCGCCGCCTCCTGATCTTTTTCAACGTCGGCGAGCTTCATGGCGAGCTCCACGTCGCGCCTGGCCTGCTCGTCCTGGGCAGCCTTGAGCTCCTCGTGGAACCAGTTCTGCGCCTCGGCAACGCTGTCGGATTTCGGGTTCCGACAGACCCTCCAGGTTCCTGTTGGGGAACGTAGTAATTTCAAAAAATTTCCTACGATCACGCAAGACCATGGTGATGGCATAGCAACGAGAGGGGAGAGTGTCCGTCCACGCCCTCGTGAGACCGAAAGCGAAGCGTTATAACAACGCTGTTGATGTAGTCGACGTCTCCACGATCCGACCGATCCAAGCACCGAACGACGGCACCTCCGAAGTTACGCACACGCTCAGCTCGATGACGATCCCGGACTCCGATCCAGCAAAGTGTCGGGATGAGTTCCACAAGACGACGGCGTGGTGACGATGTTGATGCTCCACCGACGCAGGGCTTCGCTTAAGCTCCGCGATGATATGACTTCTCCGCGCAGGCTTCGCCTAAGCTCCATGACGATATGACCGAAGTGGAATATGGTGGAAGGGGCACCGCACACGGCTAAGGAAAGATCCGAGATCAACTTGTGTGTCATGGGTGCCCCTGCCCCAGATATAAAGGAGCCAAGGGGAGGTGGCGGCCCTAGGGGAGGCGCAAGGAGGAGTCCTACTCCCACCGGAGTAGGACTCCCCTCTCCTAGTTGGACTAGGATTGGAGGAGGGGAAGAGGGAAGGCGCCGCCCCTTCCTTGTCCTATTCGGACTAGAGGGGGGGGCGCAGCCCACCTTGGCCTGCCCTTCCTCTTCTCCCATGGCCCATTAAGGCCCATGGACCTCCGGGGTTCCGGTAACCTCCGGTACTCTCTAAAATCCCGATTTCACCCGAACACTTCCGATGTCCAAATGTAGGCTTCCAATATATCAATCTTTATGTCTCGACCATTTCGAGACTCCTCGTCATGTCCGTGATCACATCCGGACTCGAACAACCTTCGTGCATCAATACTTATAAACTCATTATGAACTGTCATCGAAACGTTAAGCGTGCGGACCCTACGGGTTTGAGAACTATGTAGACATGACCTAGAACCATTCTCGGTCAATAACCAATAGCGGAACCTGGATGCCCATATTGGTTCCTACATATTATCTGAAGATCTTTATCGGTCAAACCGCATAACGACATACGTTGTTCCTTTGTCATCGGTATGTTACTTACCCGAGATTCGATCGTCGGTATCCAATACCTAGTTCAATCTCGTTACCGTAAGTCTCTTTACTCGTTCCGTAATACATCATCTCACAACTAACTCATTAGTTGTAATGCTTGCAAGGCTTAGGTGATGTGTATTACCGAGAAGGCCTAGAGATACCTCTCCGACAATCGGAGTGACAAAACCTAATCTCAAATACGCCAACCCAACAAGTACCTTTGGAGACACCTGTAGTACTCCTTTATAATCACCCGATTCGTTAGACGTTTGGTAGTACCAAAGTGTTCCTCCGTAAACGGAGTTGCATAATCTCATAGTTACAGGAACATGTATGGGTCATGAAGAAAGCATTAACATACTAAACGATCAAGTGTTAAGCTAACGGAATGGGTCATGTCAATCAGATCATTCAACTAATGATGTGACCTTGTTAATCAAATAACAACTCCTTGTTCATGGTTAGGAAACATAACCATCTTTGATTAACAAGCTAGTCAAGTAGAGGCATACTAGTGACATACTGTTTGTCTATATATTCACACATGTATTATGTTTCCGGTTAATACAATTCTAGCATGAATAATAAACATTTATCATGATATAAGGAAATAAATAATAACTTTATTATTGCCTCTAGGGCATATTTCCTTGATCTCCCACTTGCACTAGAGTCAATAATCTAGATTACAAAGTAATGATCCTTACACCCATGGAGTCTTGGTGCTGATCATGTTTTGCTCGTGGAAGAGGCTTAGTCAACGGGTCCGCAACATTCAGATCCGTATGTATTTTGCAAATCTCTATGTCTCCCACTTGGACTTGGTCCCGAATGGAATTGAAGCGTCTCTTGATGTGCTTGGTCCTCTTGTGAAATCTGGATTCCTTTGCCAAGGCAATTGCACCAAGATTGTCACAGAAGATCTTCATCGGTCCCGATGCACTAGGTATGACACCTAGATCGAAATGAACTCTTTCATCCAGACTCCTTCATTCGCTGCTTCCAAGCAGCTATGTACTCCGCTTCACATGTAGATCCCGCCACGACGCTTTGTTTAGAACTGCACCAACCGACAGCTCCACCGCTTAATAAAAACACGATCCGGTTTGCGATTTAGAATCGTCCGGATCAGTGTCAAAGCTTGCATCGACGTAACCATTTACGACTAGCTCTTTGTCACCTCCATATACGAGAAACATATCCTTAGTCCTTTTCGGTATTTCAGGATGTTCTTGACCGCTGTCCGATGATCCACTCTGGATTACTTTGGTACCTTCCTGCCAAGCTTACAGCTAAGCATACGTCAGTCTGGTACACAGCATTGCATACATGATAGAGCCTATGGCTGAAGCATAGGAACATCTTTCATTTTCTCTATCTTCTGCTGTGGTCGGGCATTGAGTCGACTCAATCTTACACCTTGTAACACAGGTAAAAACCTTTCTTTGCCTGATCCATTTTGAACTTTTCAAAACTTTATCAAGGTATGTGCTTTGTGAAAGTCCAATCAAGCGCCTTGATCTATCTCTATAGATCTTGATGCCCAATATGTAAGCAGCTTCACCGAGGTCTTTCATTGAAAAACTTTTATTCAAGTATCCTTTTATGCTATCCAGAAATTCTATATCATTTCCAATCAATAATATGTCGTCCACATATAATATTAGAAATGCTACAGAGCTCCCACTCACTTTCTTGTAAATCAAGCTTCTCCAAAAGTCTCAGACAAACCCATATGCTTTGATCACACTATCAAAGCGTTTATTCCAACTCCGAGAGGCTTGCACTGCACCATAAATTGATCGTTGGAGCTTGCACACTTTGTTAGCACCTTTTGGATCGACAAAACCTTCTGGTTGCATCATATACAACTCTTCTTCTAGAAATCCATTCAAGAATGCAGTTTTACATCCATTTGCCAAATTTCATAATCATAAATGCGGCAATTGCTAACATGATTCGGACAGACTTAAGCATCGCCACTGGTGAGAAAGTCTCATCGTAGTCAACTCCTTGAACTTGTCGAAAACCTTTTGCAACAAGTCGAGCTTTGTAGACAGTTACATTACCATCGGCGTCGGTCTTCTTCTTAAAGATCCATTTATTTTCAATGGCTTGCCGATCATCGGCAAGTCAACCAAAGTCCATACTTTGTTCTCATACATGGATCCCATCTCAGATTTCATGGCTTCCAGCCATTTTGCGAATCTGGGCTCACCATCGCTTCTTCATAGTTTGTAGGTTCGCCATGGTCAAGTAACATGACTTCCGAATAAGATTACCGTACCACTCAGTGCGTATTTTACTCTGGTTGACCCACGAGGTTCAAGAGCAACTTGATCCAAGCTTCATGATCATCATCATTAGTTTCCTCACTAATTGGTGTAGTTGTCACAGAACCATTTCTTGTGATGAACTACTTTCCAATAAGGGAGCAGATACTGATTATCTCATCAAGTTCTACTTTCCTCCCACTCACTTCTTTCGAGAGAAACTCCTTCTCTAGAAAGGACCCAATTTAGCAACGAAAATCTTGCCTTCAGATCTGTGATAGAAGGTGTACCCAACAGTCTCCTTTGGGTATCCTATGAAGACACATTTTCCGATTTGGGTTCGAGCTTATCTGGTTGAAGTTTCTTTACATAAGCATCGCAGCCCCAAACTTTAAGAAACGACAACTTTGGTTTCTTGCCAAACCACAGTTCATAAGGCGTCGTCTCAACGGATTTTGACGGTGTCCTATTCAACGTGAATGCGGCCGTCTCTAAAGCATAACCCCAAAACGATAGCGGTAAATCGAAATAGACATCATAGATCGCACCATATCTAGTAAAGTACGATTCGACGTTCGGACACACCATTTCTCTGTGGTGTTCGGGTGGCGTGAGTTGCTAAACTATTCCACATTGTTTCAAATGTAAACCAAACTCGTAACTCAAATATTCTCCTCCACGATCAGATCGTAGAAACTTTATTTTCTTGTTACGATGATTTTCCACTTCACTCTGAAATTCTTTGAACTTTTCAAATGTTTCAGATTTGTGTTTCATTAAGTAGATATACCCATATCTGCTTAAATCATCTGTGAAGGTGAGAAAATAACGATACCGCCGCGTGCCTCAACATTCATTGGACCACAAACATCGGTATGTATGATTTCCAACAAATCAGTTGCTCGCTCCATAGTTCCGAGAACGGCGTTTTGGTCATCTTGCCCATGAGGCACGGTTCGCAAGTACCAAGTGATTCATAATCAAGTGATTCGAAGCCCATCGGTATGGAGTTTCTTCATGCGTTTTACACCGATATGACCTAAACGGCGAGTGCCACAAATAAGTTGCACTATCATTATCAACTCTGCATCTTTTGGCTTCAACATTATGAATATGTGTATCACTCTGTCGAGATTCAACAAGAATAGACCATTCTTCAAGGGTGCATGACCATAAAAGATATTACTCATATAAATAGAACAACCATTATTCTCTCGATTTAAATGAATAACCATCTCGCATTAAACAAGATCCAGATATAATGTTCATGCTCAACGCTGGCACCAAATAACAATTATTTAGGTCTAAAACTAATCCCGAAGGTAGATGTAGAGGTAGCGTGTCGATCGCGATCACATTGACTTTGGAACCATTTCCCACGCGCATCGTCACCTCGTCCTTTGCCGATGCTCGTCTATTCCGTAGTCCCTGCTTTGAGTTGCAAATATTAGCAATGTAACCAGTATCAAATACCAGTGCTACTACGAGCTCTAGTAAGGTACACATCAATAACATGTATATCACATATACCTTTGTTCACCTTGCCATCCTTTTTATCCGCCAAATACTTGGGGCAGTTCCGCTTCGGTGTCCGTCTCGCTTGCGGTAAAAACACTCGATTTCAGGCTTAGGTCCAGACTTGGGTTTCTTCTCTTGATCAGCAACTTTCTTGCTGTTCTTTTGAAGTTTCCTTCTTCTTCCCTTTGCCCTTTTCTTGAAACTAGTGGTCTTGTTGACCATCAACACTTGATGCTCTTTCTTGATTTCTACCTCCATGCTTTTAGCATCGCGAAGAGCTCAGGAATTGTCTTAGTCATCCCTTGCATATTATAGTTCATCACGAAGCTCTTGTAGCTTGGTGGCGTGATTGGAGAATTCATCAATGACACTATCATCCGGAAGATTAACTCCCAGCTGAATTAAGTGATTGTTATACCCGGACATTTTGAGTATGTGCTCACCGACGTGAACTATTCTCCTCCATCTTGCAGCTATAGAACTTATTGGAGACTTCATATCTCTCAATCCGGGCATTTGCTTGAAATATTAACTTCAACTCTGGAACATCTCATATGCTCCATGACGTTCAAAACGTCGTTGAAGACCCGGTTCTAAGCCGTAAAGCATGGCACACTGAACTATAGAGTAGTCATCAGCTCTGCTTTGCGGACGTTCATAACTTCCGCTCGGCATCTGCAGCAGGCTGTCACCCAGCGGTGCTTCCGGGGCGTAATTTTTACGTGCAGCAATGAGGATAATCCTCGTTACGGACCCAGTCCGTGTAATTGCTACCATCATCTTTCAACTTTGCTTTCTCAAGGAACGCATTAAAATTCAACGGAACAACAGACGAGCCATCTATCTACATTAAACATAGACAAGCAAAATACTATCGGTACTAAGTTCATGATAAATTTAAGTTCAATTAATCATATTAAAAACTCCCACTTAGACAGACATCTCTCTAGTCATCTAAGTGATCACGTGATCCAAATCAACTAAACCATGTCCGATCATCACGTGAGGCGGAGTAGTTTCAATGGTGAACATCACTATGTTGATCATATCTACTATATGATTCACGTTCGACCTTTCGGTCTCCGTGTTCGAGGCCATATCTGTTATATGCTAGGCTCGTCAAGTTTAACTCGAGTATTCGCGTGTGCAACTGTTTTGCACCCGTTGTAGATGGACGTAGAACTTATCACACCCGATCATCACGTGGTGTCCGGGTACTCGAACTTTGGCAACGGTGCATACTCAGGAGAACACTTCTTGATAATTTTAGTGAGAGATCATCTTATAATGCTACCGTCAAACAAAGCAAGATAAGATGCATAAAGGATAAACATCACATGCAATCAATATAAGTGATATGATATGGTCATCATCATCTTGTGCTTGTGATCTCCATCGCCAAGCTTCGTCATGATCACCATCGTCACCGGTAGCGACACCTTGATCTCCATCGTAGCATCGTTGTCGTCTCGCCAACTATTGCTTCTCGACTATCGCTACTCCTTAGTGATAAAGTAAAGCAATTACATGGCGTTGCATTTCATACAATAAGCGACAACCATATGGCTCCTGCCGATTGTCGATAACTTCGGTTACAAAACATGATCATCTCATACAATAAAGTATAGCATCACGTCTTGACCATATCACATCACAACATGCCCTGCAAAAACAAGTTAGGCGCCTTCTACTTTGTTGTTGCAAGTTTTACGTGGCTGCTACGGGCTGAGCAAGAACCGTTCTTACCACGCATCAAAACCACAACGATACTTCGTCAAATAGACTCCGTTTAACCTTCTCAAGGACCGGCGTAGCCACACTCGATTCAACTAAAGTGAGAGAGACAGACACCCGCCGGTCACCTTTAAGCAACGAGTGCTCGGGCGGTGAAACCAGTCTCGCGTAAGCGTCACGCGTAATGTCGGTCCGGCCGCTTCATCTCACAATACCGCTGAACCAAAGTATGACATGCTGGTAGGCAGTATGACTTGTATCGTCCACAACTCACTTGTGTTCTACTCGTGCATATGACATCAACGCATAAAACCAGGCTCGGATGCCATCTGTTGGGGAGCGTAGTAATTTCAAAAATTTCCCACGATCACGCAAGACCATGGTGATGGCATAGCAACGAGAGGGAGATGTCCGTCCACGTACCCTCGAGACCGAAAGCGGAAGCGTTATAACAACGCGGTTGATGTAGTCGACGTCTCCACGATCCGACCGATCCAAGCACCGAACGACGGCACCTCCGAGTTACGCACACGTTCAGCTCGATGGCGATCCCGGACTCGATCCAGCAAAGTGTCGGGATGAGTTCCGTCAACCGACGGCGTGGTGGCGATGTTGATGCTCCACCGACGCAGGGCTTCGCCTAAGCTCATGACGATATGACTTCTCCGGCGCAGGCTTCGCCTAAGCTCATGACGATATGACGAAGTGGAATATGGTGGAAGGGGCACCGCACACGGCTAAGGAAAGATCCGTAGATCAACTTGTGTGTCATGGGGTGCCCCTGCCCAGATATAAAGGAGCCAAGGGGAGGTGGCGGCCCTAGGGGAGGCGCGCAAGGAGGAGTCCTACTCCCAGGAGTAGGACTCCCCCTCTCCTAGTTGGACTAGGATTGGAGGAGGGGAAGAGGAAGGCGCGCCCCCCTTCCTTGTCCTATTCGGACTAGAGGGGGAGGGGCGCAGCCCACCTTGGCCTGCCCTTCCTCTTCTCCCATGGCCCATTAAGGCCCATGGACCTCCGGGGTTCCGTAACCTCCGGTACTCGTAAAATCCGATTTCACCGGAACACTTCCGATGTCAAATGTAGGCTTCCAATATATCAATCTTTATGTCTCGACCATTTGAGACTCCTCGTCATGTCCGTGATCACATCCGGGACTCGAACAACCTTCGTGCATCAATACTTATAAACTCATTATGAACTGTCATCGAAACGTTAAGCGTGCGGACCCTACGGGTTCGAGAACTATGTAGACATGACCTAGAACCATTCTCGGTCAATAACCAATAGCGGAACCTGGATGCCCATATTGGTTCCTACATATTCTACGAAGATCTTTATCGGTCAAACCGCATAACGACATCGTTGTTCCCTTTGTCATCGGTATGTTACTTACCCGAGATTCGATCGTCGGTATCCAATACCTAGTTCAATCTCGTTATCGTAAGTCTCTTTACTCGTTCCGTAATACATCATCTCACAACTAACTCATTAGTTGTAATGCTTGCAAGGCTTAAGTGATGTGTATTACCGAGAAGGCCTAGAGATACCTCTCCGACAATCGGAGTGACAAAACCTAATCTCAAATACGCCAACCCAACAAGTACCTTTGGAGACACCTGTAGTACTCCTTTATAATCACCCGATTCGTTGTGACGTTTGGTAGTACCAAAGTGTTCCTCCGTAAACGGAGTTGCATAATCTCATAGTTATAGGAACATGTATGGGTCATGAAGAAAGCATTAACATACTAAGCGATCAAGTGTTAAGCTAACGGAATGGGTCATGTCAATCAGATCATTCAACTAATGATGTGACCTTGTTAATCAAATAACAACTCCTTGTTCATGGTTAGGAAACATAACCATCTTTGATTAACAAGCTAGTCAAGTAGAGGCATACTAGTGACATACTGTTTGTCTATATATTCACACATGTATTATGTTTCCGGTTAATACAATTCTAGCATGAATAATAAACATTTATCATGATATAAGGAAATAAATAATAACTTTATTATTGCCTCTAGGGCATATTTCCTTCAGTTCCAACACTGGGGTGCGCGCGGAGATCTCACCCTCTACCTACCTGCACCTCGCCGCCTCGCTAGGATCTAAACTATGAAAGGAACAACACAAGAGACACAGGGTTTATACTGGTTCGGGCCACCATGGTGGTGTAACACCCTACTCCAGTGTGTGGTGTGGTGGATTGCCTCTTGGGCTGATGATGAACAATGCAAGGAAGAACAACCTTGCGAGGGTCTGTTCTTGGCTGGTGCGATGAACTGCTAGGGGGAGTTCGGTCGCTCTCTCTCTGCTGATTTAGGATGCTCGATCTCCCCCCTACCTTGTGGGTGGCTAGTCCTATTTATAGGCAAAGGCCCTGGGCCTCTTCCCAAATATTGAGCGGGAAGGGCGCCAACAATTGGCCATTTTGAAGGGGAACATCTAGTACACTTATCCTGACTAAAGTTGGTCCTCGCCTGTCAAAGGCTCTGGTGGTGACGCCGGCTTGGGCTCCACGATGACTTCCTTCCTGCCATTGCGACGGTCTTGGTCTTGTTGCACCGAAACGGATGCCTTTGCTTGAAGCTCTTGCCTGCGCTTGCCCCCTTTGCACCAAAGAGGAAAGGAGGACACTGCGCGGGCTGGCGCCCGCCTGGCGCCCTTGGTCGTCATGGCTTGCATCATGGGCACCTCGTGAGGTACCCCGCCTTGATCTCTCCGCCTCCTCGCGAGCCAGCCTGACGAGGCCGTGCTTGAGGAAGCTTCCTGTTGTCCGCCCCGCGAGGCTTGGCCCCTCGTGAGGGTCTTGAGCTTGTGCTGATGAAGATGGGCCTTGATGGGCCACCCCTTGAGCCATGCCGCAGGCAGCAGTGCAAGTCAGGTACCCTGTTCCTGCAACACCGGCAAGAGCCCCCGGGCCCAAGGCGCGCTCGACTTGGCTGAGCAGAGAAGCGAAGGGGCAAGTGCAGGCGCAAGGGCCCTAACAGCCTGGGGCCTCGGGCGCCGCGTGGCGGTTGATTGGACGTGGGCGGCCCTGTTCCCCCACGCCTCCTTATTTTGCGCCCAGCTAGGCGGACCCGTGGTTGCACACAGTTGTCCCTCTTTTCGCCGCTTCGACCGTCCCCTGCTCTTCCTCCTCTCGAGCTCCAGTCTCCGCTTCCAATCCAATCTCGAATCCTCCCCCTTCCGTCGCCATGGCTCCGACGAAGAAGGGGAAAGGGAAGAAACCCGTGCCTCCGCCTCGCTCGCCGTCGTCGGCTTCTCCTGCCGTCGATCGGTCGATCATACTCAACCGAGAAGGCTTGGGCAAGGTCAGCTCTGCTCTGGCCACTATCTTCAACGAGTGCGGGAGGACGACGGCCTGGCCCGCCTCTCACTTCTCCATCGACAGAATAGTCACCGAGGTCTGGACTGGTTCCCCCATTTTCCAATTTCTTCAACGCTGTGCTTTCCCATTACCAGATCCATATGATGCATTTGGGTCCTGAATCCATTACTCTTATTGCCGTCTTGGCCTTTGTCTGTGAGGCAATGATGGGCATCCCTCCTTCAGTTGCCTTGCTGCATCACTTCTTCTCTCTGCGCCTTGTCGACCCCACCCAATGCTCGGGGTGCGTGAGCTTCATTGCCGCACCAGAAACATCGGCTTCAGGGATTGATTTCAGTCTTCCTCAGCCCGCACACGGGTTCCGCGAGTGGTGGCTGTCACGTGGATGTCGGGTGCCCAGCCCCTCGCTACGAGCCAACATCTCCCGCTGTCCCCAATTCAGGCTGGGGCCAGGAGACGCTCACGAGCCCCCGACTCATCTTCGTCTGGCGTCGCTTCGCGTTCCTGAGGGTGCTCGACATGACGGCGCCCAAGGTTGTGAAGGAGTTCCTGCTATGCCGCATTGCCCCTCTCCAGCGTCACTCCCGCCGGATGTGGGCCTTCGGCGGGCGTGGGGATCGCATGAGGCTCCAGGAGGAGGACCTGACGCCTGAAGCGCTGAGGAAGGTGCTCTTGGTCTTGACTGGGGACCCTTCCCCGGCAGCATCCGACAAGGTGGGGCTTTGTTGTACTTTTGCTCGAACAGGGGCGACTTTGTGAATCAGATGCCCGGCTTCGACGAATGGGGGCTGCGCCACGCTGGCCTCCTGGGGCCTCGCGAGAACCCAGTGGTGGTGACTGCCCTTCCACGCCCCACGGCGGTCCATCCTCGAGTGGCGGAGCAGGAGGCACAGGCCTTTGGAGGCCGAGGGGCTCCCTTGGGATGACGACGCCAGGCAGTACTCTTGAGGGGGCAGCTCCTGAGGCCCGTACTGCTGCGGCTGAAGGCATTGAGCCACTGCCCGCATCGCCCGTGGTTGAGGCCCCTGAGGCCCCAGCTACCCTTTTTGGTGGGGCGACCGGCGGCGTGCATCAGGACGACGCCCATGACGCTGGTCACCTCGATGCTTCTTCCTCGTTGCAGGCTGACCCCTGCGCTCAACTCCTGGGCCGCTTCCGCGTGGACTTCGATGCTCTCCGGAAGAGAAGGGAGCCTTGGGTGACGATTACCCTTGCCGCCTGCTGAAGCGCAGGAAGTATTTCGCAATTGATGTGTAAGCCTTCCCCTTTCCTAGCTCCTGATCCTCCCGTTGCTTTGGCTGATCCTTGCTCTGCAGGGCCCTTCCTGCCGAGCTCACGGAGATGGCTGAGGAGCCATCCCCCCAAGCTTCACCCTCTCCACCGTCTTCGAGCGCTCCGAGCTCAAGCAGAGCTCTTGTGGTGAGGCCGGTCGGAGAGGTGAGCCATCCTGTGGCGCATCGCGGTTCTGCGCGCCTCGCAACCCTCCTTCGCGAGCCTTCTCGGGGCATAGCCAGCCTGCCTTGGGCTTCTCGTCTGGTCGTGGATGGCGATTGGCTGAGGTCAGCCCTGCGCTCTTCATTTTGGGATGGGCTGGCTCCAGGTCGGGCTTTTGGCGAGGCATGCCCGGCCATCAGGAGGGCGCCAGCCCCCAGCCCCCTGCCCAGAGGGGGAGCGCTGATTCGTGGCCCTCCGCGCTTACTTGGGGCGGATGACGACGCAGAAGACGTGCTCGAGCGCGCCTGGGAGCGTCGCGCTCTTCGCCAAGGGTTTCTTCGGAGGGCGGCTGACGCGGTGAGCCTGCTTTGTGAAGAGCTCGCTGACGAAGACGCGCGCCTTGAGGCTGAGGGCCTGGGCCTGGTTGAAGAGAGACGCAAGCTGAAGGAGGCTGTTGCCCTTGCGCGCCACCAGCGTGACCTCGACAATGAGGAAGTCGAGGCATCGCCGGGAGCCTCTCGGGAGGCCCGTTCCCGGGTCGTTGAGGAGGCCCGAGAGGCTGACCGGCGGCGCGAGGCGGCGGAGGAGCGGGCACGGGAACTCCAGGCCCGGTGCCATTCCCTGGAGCAGCAGGTGGAGCTGCGTGAGACGGCCCTTGCGTCGATGAAGGTGGCTTCGATCGACCAGGCAGAGCTCCAGAGGCGTGAGGAGGCACTGACGCTGGAAGCTGCTGAACGTGCACGCGATCTTGAGCGTCTGGAGACGAGGGAGCGCTTGGTGACGCAGGCGGAGGATGACGTCGCTGCGCGGGAAGCCCGCGTCCTGGAAGAGGTCGGACGCCGGGTGGCGACGGCCCACTTGAACCTTGAGCGCGAGTTCGAGGAGAGGCTGGGGTTGATCCGGGTCGAGGCTGAAGGCAGGACCGCCGCCCTGAGGGCCAAGCTGGATGAAGTGACGCGGCGGGCCGATGCTTCCCGGGCCGCCCTTGGCGTGGCGCAGGAGGAGCTGACTACCTCCCACGCTAAGGCGCTTCTTCTCCGTCAACGGGTGGACGAGGCCGAGGCCGTTGCGCGGCAGAACAAGGACGAGATACGCCAGCGGCGGATCCTGGAGCACGAGCATGGCCCCATGCTCACCACGCTCCGGGAGAGAGCCAACACGGCTTTGGGTAACATCTGCGAGGCAGCCGTCGGCGAGCCCCACGCAATCAACTATGCTGGCAACCTTCAGCTCTTCACCGACGTGGTGACACAGCTGGAGGTGCGATCGGTTAGAGCCAACAGGTTGGTGGAGGAGAGGAGCCGCACCCTGCTCGGGCGCGCCTTTTCTCGTGTCTTCAGACATCTTCGAAACATGGACCCCAACTTCGACTTTGACGCCGCCATCACCCCAGTACCCCAGGCCGTCCGGGACGACCTGGCGCACTGGGTGGAAGACAACGTGGATGCCCTCGTTAGGGCCTTCGCTTCCGATAACGACGGCGTGGTCGTGGCTGCTGATGAAGGCGGCGTGGTGAACGGCCCTGACGTTGCCGACGGCAACGCGGAGAGCGATGGCGAGGCCAGCGACGCCAGCGACGATTCAGGAGGTGCCCCTGAGGATGCATTGGGGGATTTATCCGACTGACCGTGTGTTGTCCCTGCTTTCTTACCCTGCGCAGATAGAGTTCAGGCTTTGCCCTGAAGGTTGTAAGAGCATTTTGGGAGGGGGAGCCCCTCATATAAAACCTTGTGTTCAGCGTATTAGTAGATGCGATATCACCCGTACGCCTGCGCCAAGTGGCTGGCTTTGCGAAGAGCTGGCTGGCTTGTTTACCTTCGACCCGCGTGGGCCCCGAGATAGCCTGCAGAGGGCTGCGGTGTCCCAAGTGTCTCCTGATCGAGCCCTTTGAACCTGTAGTAAAAACCTCCTGAGAGGGCGCGGCGACGGCAGTCTGGGCTGCACGCAAGCTAGGCCTGGCCCGGCTCGTGAGGGGCTCACGTGGGGAGGCAGCTGAGGCAAAGTGGTAACCAGAACGCGAGAGATTGCTCGAACGAGACTAAACACCCCTTCCCCAGACACACGCAAATCTCAAGCTCAAATCCAACTTAAATCCAACGGGGGAAAACGACAGCCAAGGGAAAAAAAAGCAATGAAAGGAGAAAAAGGCCGCGTCCGGCACCTAGTCTAGTCTTGGACGTCTTCTCACCAGCGCGGAGCTAAGTGCTACCACTGGGCGTGGGAGGGAGCCCCAGGGCCTGAGGCCGGCACCCCTGGGACTCCGGGGCGTGTACAACCCCACTCATTATTACGTGAGAGTGTCACGGGGCGGCGCGCTTCACAGGCACTGGGCCTTCTTCACAGGTACCAGCCTTGCTTCATATCGCCAGACGAGGGCCCGCCTTGCGCCACACTCTAGTGCCACCAACGATGAGCGGAAACCAGGACGCCGCTGATGGGGTAGAGCGGTCACCAGCGGTTCCCCCGACGACCACGGGTCCTCTGCCAGGGGCAGGCCCCGAGGCACCTCCCCAGCAGAGGGCCTACCTCCTGAGGACGCCTTGCTCCGAACGCCGTGGTGGTGATGCCGGATCTCGGCCCCTCTCCTGCAGCCCCCGGCGCCCTCCTCCTGAGGGGTAGGAAACTGCTGGAGTGGGGCAGCCGCCCGCTGTGGCGACCTGCACCTCCTGTGATCCATGGTTAGCGTATGCCTGCTCCTGAGGAATTAGCGGTACCCGATAATCGTCGCTTCCAGCATGGCCGACGGGGCCTTCCCGGGGCTCCTGGAAGAGCTCAGCTTCTGGTGCCTCGTCGCCCCAGCTTGGGCCGAGGAGCGAGCCTTGTTTGTCCTCATGCGCGTGCCCTTGGTCCATCATGTGGGGCATGTACTCTTCTGGGGCCGCCATCCCGAAGGCTGCGCCGTAGTGCTCCGTGTGCCACGCAGTTCTGCTTGAGGTGCCCACCTGAGGGTGGTAGCGCGGTGGCCCACTGGGGCCATGGGTCGTGGCGAGTCCTTCTTCGCTGGCCGGAGGCGGAGGCAGCGCCGCTGCTGGCCCGGTGCTGACGGCCTGGTTGGCGTTGGGGTGGCCTTGGAGTCCGCTTGGAGCTGCTTGCGGGCAAGGCGCGGAGCCTCGCGTGGGCCGCCTGGACCTGAGTGGGAGTTGGGTGCGAAGGGTGAGCCCCGATGTGGCGAAGCCTGAGAGCTCTGCCACCCGTTCTAGCAGCTGCGTCGCGGCCGCCCAAAGAGCCTGCATTGCAGTAGCTCTCGGGCCACCGTGAGCGCGCCCTTGAGTTCGCCTGCTCCCGTCGGGTGTACAGCGTCGTGGCTGCTGGGCGTGGTTGGAGGCCTACGCCGCCCGACCGCGCTGTCGTGGCGTGAGAGCTGTCGTTGTCGTCCGCGTCACCATGCGGCTGCAGCGCCCTGCGGACCATGAGCTGCACAGGGCATGGGGTCGCCCAGGCGAAGCTCTGCGTGGGTGGGCCAGCCACCAGGATCGAGGTTGCCCGCCTGGTGGCGGACATGATGATGATGATGCGACGGGCGCGAAGCAGCGAGAAGGCGGATTCCGGCGCACCTCTACCTGGCGCGCCAAATGTCGGATTTCGGGTTCCGGCATACCCTCTAGGTTCGAACACTGGGGTGCACGCGGAGATCTCACCCTCTACCTACCCGCACCTCGCCGGCTCGCTAGGATCTAAACTATGAAAGGAACAACACAAGAGACACAGTGTTTATACTGGTTCGGGCGACCATGGTGGTGTAACACCCTACTCCAGTGTGTGGTGTGGTGGATTGCCTCTTGGGCTGATGATGAACAATACAAGGAAGAACAGCCTCGCGAGGGTCTTTTCTTGGCTGGTGCGATGAACTGCTAGGGGGAGTTCAGTCGCTCTCTCTCTGCTGATTTAGGATGCTCGATCTCCCCCCCTACCTTGTTGGTGGCTAGTCCTATTTATAGGCAAAGGCCCTGGGCCTCTTCCCAAATATTGAGCGGGAAGGGCGCCAACAATTGGCCATTTTGAAGGGGAACATCTAGTACACTTATCGACTAAAGTTGGTCCTCGCTTTGTCAAAGGCTCTGGTGGTGACCTTGGCTTGGGCTCCACGATGACTTCCTTCCTGCCGTTCGACGGTCTTGGTCTTGTTGCACCGAAACGGATGCCTTTGCTTGATGCTCTTGCCTGTGCTTGCCCCCTTTGCACCAAAGAGGAAAGGAGGACACTGCGTGGGCTGGCACCTGCCTGGCGCCCTTGGTCGTCATGGCTTGCCTCATGGGCACCTCGTGAGGTACCCCGCCTTGATCTCTCCGCCTCCTCGCGAGCCAGCCTGACGAGGCCGTGCCTGAGGAAGCTTCCTGTTGTCCGCCTCATGAGGTCTGCAGCCTCGAGGTCTTGAGCTTGTGCTGATGAAGATGAGCCTTGATGGGCCACCCCTTGAGCCACGCCGCAGGCCGCAGGCAGGCAAGTATGGGTACCCCCGTTCCCAGAACACCGACAAACGCGCTTCTGGAGTTCCGCCTCCGCCTTCTCCACCATCGCCGTCCTGGACTTAACCTTGTCCAGACGGGCGCGGTGGAGCGCCTGGAGCTTCCGGAAGCTGGCTCCCATGGCATGGAGGAGGCGCTCCTCCTGTGAACCGTCGCCACTAACGACCGGCTCGTCGACGACTTCAAGCCCGGCAGCGGAAAGGACCTCGTCGTCAAACACCTCTCCCTCAACGGGTGTCCTGGTGGTCGACGCGCCTGGGAGGTGGACGAACAAGTTGTCGCTCACCCTCAGGTACTTGCCGGAGCCGGAAGCAGCAGAAGAGGAAGGTGGTCCTTGGCCACCTCCTCCTCCCCCTCCTCGGCGGCGGCGCCGCCGGCCTCCCCGGCAGGCCCCTTGCCAGCCTCCTCAGCGGCAGCCTTACTGGCCTCCCCGGTAGGCCCCTCGGCGGCCTTGGCAACATCCTCGAGGATGGCATCCACGTCCTCCGGGTTCACCGAGTAGGAATCTGGATGCCGAAGAAGGGGGTGAATCAAGGCCAGGACCAAAAAAAAGAGCAGGGACAAACAGCGAATGACTTACCGGTGCCAGCACCCGTCTGGGAAACGGAAGTCCCCTCCGCACCAACATTTGGCGTCGAGGCAAAGCCGCCAGCGCCCAAGTTCTCTTCCTCCTCCTCCATGTGTGTGGGATCGGTGCTTGGCGCCCTCGCCGGGGACGTCCCTCGGGGCGGCGTGTTCGATGGGGGCGGCGTGTTCGATGGGGGCGGCGTGTTCGATGGGGGCGGCGTGTTGGGAGTAGCCCTCTGTGGCTCCTCCTGCTGCCGCTCTCCTCCTGCATACCTGGCAAGGTCAGCACCGAAGTGTCATGCCCCTGATACATGTCGAAGAGGAAAGAATGATGAACTTACGCTGGGGGGTGTGCCGGGGGCTGCTGTCCGGGCTGCTCAACACCACCAACGCGCCCTCGAAGTACCAGCCGGGGGCTGGCCACCCGCCGAGACCCTGGCCCTCTTCACTCTCTGGGCCAGCGTCTCCACGTCCCTGCAAGGATTACGACAAGTCAAGGCAAGCAACGCAGAGTGAGGAGGCAGAGATAACAAAAAGGAACCAGATGCTTACTCGTCGTCCGCCTCCTCCTCTGATGTCTTCCTCTTCCTCCTCGGGCTGAGGGATCCATAATCAAAGGTGACCTCCGTGTCAAGATCCGCCGGAGGAGGGGAGGGAGGCGGCGTCTGGGCACGCTTGGATGAAGTAGGGGCGGCTGTCTTCTTCTTCACCGCGACCTTCGCCGGCTTCTTCACCGCCGCGGCCCTCGTGTGGGGCTGGGACCCCTCCAAGGTCAGCTGCGGCTGCGCAGCCCTGCCAGGCCGGACCGGCTTGCTGGAACTGGCCCGCCGCAAGACTCGGCCCCTCCCCGTAGGTGGCGTCGGGTTTGCGGTGCCGGCCTCCTCCTCCGAGGACTCGCCTGTCACATCCTCAACCAGAGGAGCCATGGTGCCGGCGCTGCTGGCTCCTCCGGTGGCCGCCGCCCATCGGGCGAGCTCCACCTCATCCGCGGCCGTCGTGGCCTTGTCCTCCACACCACCGGCGCTGCCGGCTTCCCTGGCAAGCTGTGCCTCCCTCGCCCTGGTGGCGATGTAGTCTAGCTCCGCCTGGGTGGTGTCCTGGACAAGCAGCCGCTCGGCGTCAGCGTTAAAATACCCCTCGTGCAGGGTATCAAAGAACTGTTGCACTTCGGCATCCTCTGGCTCCTTCCAGCTCGGGTCGGGGCCATGCGCGTTGCAGTCTGGCATCATGGCAATGATCTCGGACTGACGCGAATTGTTGCACAACGGGACCACCCCCATTGGCAGCTTGAACAAGGGCCCCTTGAGGACCTTGCCGGCCTTCGCGGTGGCCCTCGCGACCTTGCCGGTCCGCTCGACCTCGCCGTTGCGGCCCACGTCAAGCTGGAAGAGCCGCTGGCAAAAATGGGCGTGCGCCATCACCGTGAAGTTGTGGTCGAGGCCGGGGCGGAGCCGCATGATGTCAGCGGGGTTCGTGAAGAGCCAGGCTGGCCTCCCCTTGTTATGCAGAGGAGCGATCCGATGGCGGATGAAGTCCGCCCCAATCATTTCAAGGGTGAGCCCGGCCTGGGTAAGCCGGAGAATCCTGGTGGTGGCAACCGTGAGCTTTCCGTCGGCGGCATCGACATCGCTCTAATCACTACCGCGAACCGGCGGCGCCCGGCGAACTCTGCAGAATGCCGGCGGGTCCTTCTCTTCGATCCAACACCACTAGCCCCGCCATTCCTCCCACCTCTCCTTCAGGGTACCGTCCGGGTACGCTCCCTTGGATTTTGGGATCCAGGCGATGCACGCCGAGATGGAACCTCCCGTCTGGATCCGAGGGAAGAAGTAATGGCGGAAGAGCGCTGTGTTGGGGTGCACCCCGACAAAGCCTTCGCAGAGATGTGTGAAAAGGGCCATGCACGCCACCGCATTCGGAGTAAAATCCAGGAGGCGGAAGCCGAAGGTATGCATGATATCGCTGAAGAAATCGGAGAAGGGAGGACAGAGCCCACAAGAAGAATAATCAACAAAGAAGGGGTACTGATTTGGGGCAGACTCAGCGCAGTCGGCGGGGATGACGCGCGTGGCTGGATGCCCCGAATTCTCCCCCCCCCCCTCCTCACTCCCCATAGGGGCCTGAAGGAGTCCCGAAGCTCGAACACGTCAACTGTCGAGGGGAAGAAGATGGCGGACTGCGTCCGCTGCCCCGCCAGCGCGCTCTCCGGCGGCTCCACAGCTCCGGCGTCCTTGGCCACCCCCTTGTCCTTGGTGGATTTTGGCGCCATGGCGGCTGGAGGAGGAGGGCAGGACAGAGGGCAGCGGAAGCGCAATGGCGGCGAGCAGAAACGAAGCTTGGAGAAGAAGAGGAAGCCGGGCGGAGGTTTCTGAGATTGGGATTGCGCGAAGGGTAAAAGGAATAGTGCGCCCGCGGTTATCCCTTTTTATGGGGAAGTCGCGGGTCGCGCTGCCCATTTACTGCGACGCGACACATGCGTGTGGAAACCGCCCCATGGATGCCACCCACGTCACGTGCACCCCTCCACGCCGCGCCACGCGTGCAGGTCGTGGGAGGCGGAGCGTGCGACAAGTCTTACCGCGGTAAAAACCGCCCCGCCTGCCCGCGCACCGTTTTGGGCCTGACCCAACAACGTGTCGCGCTTATGTGTGGCCCAGGCCTGGGGGCTCCTGTCGGTGTACAAAAATAGGGGCATGCTTTTGTACCCCTTTACCTATGCACGGGCAGTCAGAACCGCGCCCACGACCACTCCAAGCAGAGCAGGGGAGGTGAGCCAAGGTAAGACCGAAGCCCAAGATAATCAGAGCAACGCCAATGCCAAGGCCACAAAGAGCAGTAGGGATTTAGCAGGTTCCCTAAGAAGACCCTTGTCAGGGAGAACCTCAGCGTCCCCAAAGAAGATCCTTGCCGGGACGGCTCGCCCCACACCAAAAAAGCAAGCCACCCTTGAGCCCACGGCTGCCAACACCATCATCAACGTGGGGCCAGGACTCGGGAAGGCACCTCTGTGGTGGCATGCAAATCTTTGTGAAGACATATTCAAGATCAGATGAGGATTAGAAGACGACGATCCTCGGCAAGATCCTTGTCGAGGAAGGCTACCGAGACCCCCGGCAAGACCCTTGCCGGGGACGACAGCACGCCACGGCAAGACCCTTGCCGGGCCACCCGGCGAGGCCCTCACCAAGGATGCCAGTAGGGCCACCGCCAGACCCGTCGACGACCAAGCTTCCACCGCCGTTTGCATGCAGCTGCCAGCCCAACCAGCTGGGCGGGCACCTGCGTGGCAACATGCAGCTCCCAGGCCAACTCATCAAGCGCCTGCGTGGCGGCATGCAGATCCTCGTGAAGGCTCCACCACCGCACCACCTCAGCTGCCTGCCTGCCTACATGGCACCGCACGCATCGCTGGCCGGGGCGCGTGTCGAAGCGAGGAGGAGCGGCGAAGGACGGGACATGCCTCGCCCCCATCCCCGATAAAGCAAGGGGACACCTAAGCGGTGCATTAAATGCATCTTGTCCTGTAATATGAGGGATAACCTCGCAACACTGTACACGTTTCCACCTCCTGTGTGCCACAGTGGACCCCTTTTTCCTATAAAAGGAGGCCCGAGGCGACCAAGAGAAGGATTTGGCTCCTTCGAACCACACGCTGACCACAACTAGTTCGAGAGCTCAAGAACTCTCAGAAATACACCCACCAAAGCAGGACTAGGGTTTTACGCATCCTCGCGTCTTAACTCGGGTAAACGATCCTAGTGCTGTCTACTAGCCCTTCTCTCCTCGCAACCCTGCGCCCCGGCAACCGTAGTAGGGATTATTGTGATCCCATAGGTGTCATTCCACACCGACAGGTCCCGACCTAGGTAAGGCTCCAGCCGTGGGAATACCGTGTGTGAGGCCACAAAGTGATATGATGTGTTACATGCTAGATCGGAGTGACTTAGGATCGGGGTCCTGACACTTCCAATTGCCTGGATCCATCAAAGTGTATCGTCCAGTATGTATTGTCTGGCCTTTCCTCAGGTGCTTGTAGCTCTGTCTAGTCATTGATAAAATCCACCAAAGCCTAAGACTTGATGGCGGTCTTGGGCACATATTTCAGATGATGTGGCCCAAGCTCAATTGCCCACTTAACAACCCGTCATGTGGCTTCTCTGTTTTGGATGATATCCCCTAGAGGAGCTGAACTGAACACAGTGGTTGGATGCCCAAGGAAATAATGCTTTAACTTGCGGGTAGCCACGAACACCCCAAACACCAAATTCTGCCAATGTTGGCATCTTCGCTTGGACTCCGTCAATACTTCGCTGACATAATAAACCGGCCGCTGGATTGGATATTCTTTCCCTACTTCCTTGCGCTCCATGACAACTGCCATGCTTACGTCATTATTATTAGCCGCCATGTACAGGAGCAGAGGCTCTTTGTCTATCAGAGCAGACAAGATGGGCGGCTCAACCAACTGCTTTTTAAGTGCCTCAAATGCCTCATTAGCAGCATCACTATAGATGAAATTACCAGTCTTTTTCATCATCTGGTACAAGGGAATCTCCTTCTCACCCACGCGGCTTATGAACCGGCTTAAGGCTGCAATACGACCCGCCAGGCACTGAACGTCATTGATACATGCCGGCTTAGACAGAAAGGTGATAATGTCGATCTTAGGGTTAGCTTCGAGATCCTCTCCGAAACCAGAAAACCTAGCAACCTTCTTGCAGGTACGCCAAAAACACACTTGGCCGAGTTAAGCATAATTTGTACACACGAAGATTGTCAAAGTTTTCCTTCAAATCATTAAGCAAGGTTTCCTTCTTCCTTGACTTAACCACAATGTTGTCCGCATAAGAATGACCATTGCATCCAATCTGCCCATGAAAGCAATTATGAACACAACGCTGATAAGCCGCCTGAGCGCTCTTGAGCCCAAAAGGCATAGAAACATAGCTGAAAGCTCCAAAGGGTGTGATAAAGGCTGGTTTCACCTGATCTTCAGCTGCCATCTTGATCCGATGATAACCAGAATAAGCATCCAGAAAATATAGGCTCTCACAACCCATTCTTGCATCAATAATCTAGTCGATATGAGGGAGAGCAAATGGATCAGCTGGGCAAGCCTTGTTGAGATATATGGAATCCACACATATGCCAAGTGTCATTCTTCTTGAGCACAAGCACATGATTAGCCAACCACTGAGGGTGAAAAACTTCAACTATGAACCGGGCAGCTAAAAGTCAGGCCACTTGTTCTTCGATAGCCTTACGCCTCTCCTCGTTAAAACGACGGAGGAACTATCGAACATGTTTCATCTTAAGGTGGTGATCAGCGAATTCTCTCGGTACACCCGGCATGTCAGAGGGTTTCCATGCAAAGATGTCCCGTTTCTCATGGATGATCTTGATGAGCGCGCTTTCCTATTTGGGATCCATCCTTGTCCCAATGGTGAACTGCTGCGATGAATCACCGGGATCAAAGTCAACTTGCTGCGTGTCCTTGGCCAACTAGAATTTGAGCAGAGGGTCCTTCTCGGTGGTGGGTTTCTTCAGAGGGGTCATGTCAGTCGGGTCAACATTCTTCTTGTAAATCTTAAGTTCTGCGGTAGCACAGGCCGTCTCTGCATAAGCTGCATCTCCTTCTTCACATTCCAGGGCTATCTTATGATCCCCGTGAACCGTGATCGTCCCTCGTGGCCCTGACATCTTAAGATGCAAATATATGTAACAAGGGCGAGCCATGAATTTAGCATAAGCCGCCCGTCCAAATAGTGCATGATATGGACTTTTGATCTTGACCACCTCAAACCATAGTGTGTCTGCTCTATAATTATACTCATCACCGAAAGCCACCTCCAGAGCAATCTTCCCTACAGGGTAAGCTGATTTGCCAGGAACAACTCCGTGAAATACCGTAGAGGATTGCTTAAGATCCTTCTCCGTCAGATTCATTCGTCGAAAAGTGTCATAATACGATATGTTGATGCTGCTACCATCCATAAGTACCTTGGTGAATTTGTAACCGCCCACTTGAGGGGCCACTACAAGGGCCAGATGACCCGAATCATCAAACGGGGCGGGTGATCCGCCTGGCTCCACATTATCGCGTGCTCAGACCACTTCAAATATTGTGGCACCACCGGCTCAACACTGTTGAATGCCCTCTTATGGGCCTTCCGGTCGCGCTTGCAAATACTTGTAGTAAAAACATGGTACTGGCCACTGTTGAGCTGCTTAGGATTACTCTAATATCCTAGCTGGTTATTCTGCTGCTGATTACCTTGACCAGACTGCTGATTATGACCACCATGGTTCCCTTGGCTCTGATTGCCAGAATTTGAGCCGCCACCACCAAAGCCGGGTCCCTTGAAACCTCCTGAGCCTGACCTGCCTGGCGGCACGTTACCGCTGCCATGATGCTGCTGAAACAATTGATTCATGTACTCCTGCATAATACACTGGTACGACGAGGTGCTATACAAATGGTTTTTAACCCCTTTCCGCGACGGCATTCTGAACCGTCGCCTAGTGAGTGACTGCCATAGGGGGGTCCTTCCCACACTACCCAGAAACCGTTAGGGATATGCCCTCTTGGCACACACGCTCGACAAAATGAGGTCGTGTGCGACCGGCGAGTGATCAAATATGGTTATACATATAGTAGTGCTAAAAAAATACAATTATACATGCGAAATCGTTTTCGGGCATAAGTGCATCCCACACAGCCGGTCCCCGGTGAATGTTTCCATTTGTATGTACATTCCACACAGTCAATTCAAGGAATACGTTTCCGTTAGTATGTACATCCCACACATTTAATCCAAGAAGTACGTTTTTGTGCGTATATAAATCCCACACAGTCACTCCAAGGAAATCGTTTCCGTTTGCAGGTACATCACACACATTTCCCCCCATTAAATCGTTTGTGATAGCATTACCATTGCACACAATATTAACAATTTTATCATTTGCGTCACTGAATGCATCACACACGGTGCATAGAAGACACTGTGTGGCAAAGGCTGTCCATCAGACACACTTTTTATGTGGTAAGCATTCGCGCAAGGTGGCCTAACGCAAACAGTTTTCAAGAGGATGTCGTGTGTGTGTTCATTGATCTAACACGGTTTATTTCTAGAAACTGTGTGCGTTGCCTGAGGTCATCGCCCATGGTGTTTTCTCAATAACCGTTTGCAATAGAAAAACCTAATAAGCAAGCTAATTGACCATTTGCAGGCTAATTTCCCTATTATTAATAATCAATTTATTAATCTAATTAACATTTTATATTAAGCACACAATATATTTCATTTCCATATTAAGGAAGCAGGATTTCATAATTGAAATACATCAAAGTAGAACATCATATAGCTTCAGCACTCAGCTACCCCATTACAGAACTGCACCAGCACCAAGTTTCACATGCAACATCTACAACATTTCGAAATTAGCATCATAGACGGAACATAGACAGATGAATCTCATCTGGAAAACTGCTGAAGAGGAAGGCGAATATTGAGCCTTCATTGATATTGAAGGTCTTTGCAACTTTAAGCCAGTGCATGTGGATGATTGACCGTCCATCCTCACGAAGGCCCGCAGGCCCGCCGGGGCTCACGAAGGCAGAACCACCTCACCGCACCACCTCATCACAACACACTCTTCGATCGGTGCGGTGCCAAGCTCCAAAGTGACTAAGTGGCCGCTATTTTCCACATGGCAGCCACTTCCTACAGGAAATGCCTCCAAACGACACCCGTCCTATGACGTGTCGAGCGAGCAGATGCGAAGCTGGCAAAACAGCCTGGGAGGACCTGCCGGGCGAGTTGTGATGTGACGTAGAGCGGCGCATTTAATGCACCCCGTCAGCCTACAGAGTTAGGTATGATAGCACTGTTTGCTATCTAATTAGTGCATAATGACTGATTTGCCACTATGGTGACCCCTTTGTCTATAAAAGGAGGCCCAAGGCAACCGTAGAAAGGGTTGGGAGGTTGACTAATCCACCCCCTCACACACTCATACGCGCATAGCCGTTTTCGCCTCGAGGCAACCCTGCCGGGCAAAGCATGTTGCGCTCACCACCATTTTCCCACCATCAATCCACCAAAGTAGGAGTAGGGTTTTACACCTCACGGCGGCCAAAACCTAGGTAAAGACTGCCTGTGTGATTTCTGCCGTGCTGTTCCACGCTCCTCTGCTCTTTATGCAACGTGCCATCCACCCGCTGAACCAGCAAGGGGCTCTTGGTCCCGTAGGTGGCTGTGATTTCCCACGACATCCTGGCGCGTCAGGTAGGGAGATCACTTGCACGTACCTGAAAGCGTGAACGCTTCATCTTCATCGCCATTTTCATCCTCGGTGGCTCCATCGAATATGGCACCCAAGACGAAATCCGGTGCTTCCGCTCACCCATCCACCTCGAAGGCTATGCCGCCCGCGTCCACCAACGCTGCAGGGGATGCGCAGGCACGCGAGGATGTGGGCGCTGTGGGGAACATGGTCAATGCAGGCGGCATTGTTACCACCTCCCCCGTGGCCGAAACAAGGGCGGGAGGCACCTGTGAAGAGCATCACCATCAACACCCCAATGGTCATGCTCCACGAGGTACGAGTGAAGGGGTTATTCCATCTGTACCTCTTCCCCTCGCCGAAGGGCACAATCATAGTGGTGGCACCCGGACTTGGGTGAATCACCACCCTCCGACCGCCCCCACCACGAGCGCGACCGCAGGGCGCGCGCCACCCCCGGAACGAGTTGATGCAACCACTATGCCCAACGGAGCCGCTGGCCCTCAAGCGCCTTCACCGCGCCGCCATGCCATCCAAGTGGCTGGCTCGCAATAGCGTGGGCGCGACACAGTAGCCGCCGACACCGTCAGGAGCCGGGCGACGGTACGATCTACATCGTCATTGCCAATGTCAAGCACTGTTATGGAGGCCATGGCGCGGGCTCAGCTGCTGTTGAGGCTCCCACTGGTGGCCAATCAGATGGATGAATGGAGAGCCACCATTCAGAGTCTGATTGGCTTCGCCGAGGCTGGGGGCTCACCGCGAGCTGGCCCGCCGCGGCCTCCCCAAGCGACGATAACGGCTCGCGCTGCTGGCCGTGCGGAGGGGGCCACTCCCATGGTGCAGTCCCCACCACAGCAACCAACACGGGCGCAGCGGAATCAAGAACCTGACGACGTCTCGATGGCCTCTTCTGAGCCTCGAGCATATCCAGGCCAACGACAAGCACTACAAAAAAATAAACTTCCGTGATGATACGTGTTTGTCACAGTAGGTTAGTTTTTCTATCATGCATGTACATCCATGATGATTTTATGACAGAATCAAGATAGTTATACCTGTGCTCTCGTAGAAGTGTTCCATGACATTACCAAAATTATCATCACGGAAGTGTCCATTTCCATGACGATAAATCGCACGTCATAGAATTGCTTTCGTCAAGGGTAACCGACACGTGGCATCCACCATAACGGGTCGCCGTTAAGAAATCAGATTCTGGTTTGGATCTGATAACCTGTTAACATCCCTGACCAATGGGGATTTTTCACGTGTAAAATTCTCATTCGCCGGAGGGTCCACGTGTCAGCTCAGTGTTGGGACAGATGTCATCCACTCATAGTACGGGAGGCACCTATGATACATCGGCACGTGGCAAGGCCCAATAGTGGCCCATTTCGGTGAAAAAGACCGGCCCAGTAAAATTAGCAGGCCGGCCCATATGAGGCCTACTTGTGTCAGGTCCATTTATGCCCACGACCCATACAAGATGTGCCAATTCGGCCCGTCAACGACACGTTAATGACTTGACACCATTGAACCCATTGTCAGTTCGAGCTCGTTAACAGCCCGCTATATATTTGGGCTCAATATCGGCTTGATGTGGTCTCGGCCTATTAACGACCCATTCAAGGGATGGGCCAATCTTTAGGATGTACGTCTTTCGGCCTTTTAGCGACCCATTTAAGTGTTGGGCCCATTTTTGGTCCGGTGTGTCTTTCAGCCTGTTGACGACCCATAAATGAGTTGGGCCATTTACAGTCGGACCTGAGTTTTGGCCTTTTCACGGCCCATGCTCTTCATGGTCTAATACCAACCCGGTTTCTCTTTTAGCCTGCTAAAGGCCCACAACATAGGTGGGCCATATACAGTACAAACTAACTTTCGGCCTCTTAGCGGCCCATGCTCTTCATGGTCCAATACGAGCCCGCTGTCTCTTTTGGCCTGCTAAAGGCCCACAATATAGTTGGGCCATATGTAGCCCAACCTTAGTATCGTCCTGTTAACGGCCCGTGAAATCAAATGGGCCCACCTATTGCCCGCTTCGATGTCGGCCTGTTAACGACCCGGGAGGTAACAGGGCCGAGCATTAACTTTCGGCCTGGTAACGACCCATTAACTTAATGGGCCCACTAAAGTTCAAACATGTCTGTAGGCCCAATTAGATAATTTTAGCCCATTATGATGAGCAATTATGCACATGACCAAAACCGACCAATCAAAGGCCTATGAGAATTTTGGCCCTTGTGAGCCCATTAGGGAAGCCCACTAAGGGCAGTGGGCTGCTTCCTTCATATAGGGCCCACGACTGTTCGTGCTAACTAATAATTTCACTGCTTTTTTAGCTTCCTAGCGACCATTTAGCTGGAATGCGAGGTGCGCTAAGCAAAGGTACGACATACAGAGAAAAACGTTGCACATCCAGTATATATTACAGGAAATCACATCCACTAGGCAATCAAGATTGATGCCAGTTCAAATAAATGAACAGAACCTAACGATCTACAACGTCACAATCTGCAACCTCAGCGTGGATGACGCCCATAAGCATGTGGGCAAGTTCTTCCTGCTTTGCTATACTGTCTCTGAAAACATTGATCAGTTGTTGTTGCCTTTAATTATACATTTTGCTACAACTAAATTTAGATCAGATAAAGGTTGGATTCACGCCGATTAACAAAATACATGCTGATGTAAAAATATAGTGATATACAACAGGTACTTACATCAACATTGGAGCACAGAGAGTTCCCGCAAGATACTTTCCTCGAATACGATCCTAGTGCAAAAAGTCTTCTATCCTTTAAGCTTATCTTCTAAAAGAGAGATGGGTAAGAAACATGTAGAAAATATGATCATAATGCTATAAAATTTCATGATGCGATGATACACACACACTTCTTAGAATGGTGTTGACATATTTTTGCTGGACTGGAGCGGACTAGTTCTTTGGCCACTGAGATCTGCTTATTATCAGTAGGAGTTGGGTTTCTATTTGCTGGAGTAGTATCTACGAAAACTGGAGTTGGTTTACTATCTCCTGGCGTTTGGATCTTTTGCAGAGACCTGGTTTGTAACCCTTTAGATTCTAACATAGCCGTCTCCCCCTTGCATGCCTTATAGAGAAGAATGGTGCTTCAATTATAAAACATGCTACAACATAGAGATGGAATTGGTATTGAAGAATAGAAAGGCATGACATATTGACATGTATTCCCTCCATATAGAAATAAATGGATGGGTCTAGGTGTATTTCAGTTCTAGATACATCCATTTTTATCCATTTCCGCGACATGTAATCCAGACGGAGAGAGTATGATGTAAGAGCTAGGGATATGACGGGACAACAGTGTAAAAAACACAAGTTGAATGTAAAACTGTATAATAGCGGAATACATACGGAAAAAACTAAGGCAACATATGCGTATGTCGGTGTTCTGGGAACGGGGTCCCTGACTTGCTCGCTCATGCTGCAAGGGCGTGGCTCAAAGGAGGCCCTGTGACAGCCCATCGTCATCAACACGAAGCTCAAGACCTCGCGAGGGGCTGAGACTGCTGGGCGGACGACTGTAAGCTTCTCAGCACGGCCTCGTCAGCTGGCTCATGAGGAGGCGGAGAGTTCAAGGCAGGGTACTCGTGAGGTGCCCGTGACGCAAGCCATGATTTACCAAGGGCGCCAGGCCAAGCGCCAGCTCACAGCAGCGCCCTCCTTTCCTCTTCGTGCAAAGGGAGCAAGCGCAGCGAGAGCATCAAGCAAAGGCATCCGCTTCGTGCAACAAGACCAAGACCAGCCCCAACGGCTGGAAGGGAGTCATCGTGGAGCCCAAGCAGGCGTCATCACCAGAGCCTTTGGCAGGCGAGGACCAACTTTAGTTAGGATAAGTGTTGGCGCCCTTCCCGCTCAATATTTGGGAAGAGGCCCAGGGCCTTCGCCTATAAATAGAACTAGCCACCATAGTAGAGGGAGACGAGAGATCAAGACGATCAGCATCCAGAGAGAGATAGAGACCCGATCCTCAAGCTAGAGCGACGGAACACCACCTAGCAGTTCATCACACCCACCAAGAATAGACCTCATGAGGTCTGTTCTTCCTCAGATCGCTCTCATCAGCCCAAGAGGCAATCCACCACACCACAAACTAGAGTAGGGTATTACACCACAACGGTGGCCTTAACTAGTATAAATCCTGTGTCTCTTGTGTTGTTCTTTCTAGTAGTTTAGGACCCCGCGATTCGTGAGGTACGAGACGGTGGAGGGTTGGATCTCCGCGCGCACCTGTAGTTCGAACCTTAAGGGTCTGCCGAACCCGAACCGACATTTGGCGCGCGAGGTAGGTGCGCCGAATCTGCCTTTCGTCGCTCGTTTCTTCCCCGACCACCGCAACCATGTTCCGACGCTGCCGGGCTCGCGCTGAAGCGCCGAGCCGCTTCGCCTTCCATGTCGCCAGACGGCTGCCGGGCGGGCGGCTCGCTGCTCCTCGCCGCCGCTCAACGCCGCCACCGCCCGGCGGGAAGGAGCAACAAGCGCCATCCCAAAGACTTCGGCCCATGAGGCTGGACGGCCGCACCGCCACGCTTTCGCCACCTCGCTGGTTCTTCGTCACGCATTCAAGCGGGCTATGGAGGCCCGAAGCTGCGCCATCGCGCCAACGAGCTCCTGCGCTACCACCCTGCCGACGACGTTTACGAAGAATGGCTCACCGAAGTCGCCGAAGCTCGTCTGCTGCTGCAGAGGCGCACCGCCGTCTGCCTTGCTGCACCGCACCGCTTCGCCGCTGGCGATGAAGCTCTGGGCCCTCACCGCCTCTCAAGACGGCGCCTCGCCCTAAGGCACACGGCCTCGGCGGAACCTGCTTCGCCAGCGCCGCGCGCTGCAAGAGCAGAGCTGTCAAGAAGTACTCGCTCGAAGAAGCCGCCCGAAGCGCCTCGCCCAAAGACGCCAAGACCTCGCGCTGCCCTCACCACGGGCGCAGGAGGCCTGCAAGACCAAGCTCGCCGCCCGAGGCCCCCCGCTGCCACGGGCGGGCTGTCGCGCTTTCACCTCCGGAAGGCGCAGAAAGGCCGCATGGCCCGCCAAGTTCAAGCTGCATCGCCTCCTCGCTACGACGGCACGCCGACCTTACGGAGTTCTCCAGCTTCACGAGCTGAGCATCGAGGCTGCCAACGGGATGAAAAGGTCATGGCGAACTGGTTTCCCATGGCGCCCCAGCAGCCGTGGGAAACCCCGCAAATTCCAAGTCACATCGACCTAGCTGGTAACACCTCATATCACTTTGCGTGCACCCTCACGTTCAACGGTATTCCTCGAGTGTCGCTTACCATGGCCCGGACCGCTTATGCTCGTGGTTTTGGCTCACGATATGATAGTGTCGCTAGCATCCACATGACGAAGAACCCGGCCGACATGGCTAGTCGTGAACCCAAAGCGCCTCACGCACTAACCTATGGGGACAGCATACATGAAACATCCACTCGAGCATGTCGGTCATCAACGATGAACTTGGGGGCTGTAGCATGTGGCTCAACATGACTGGGCTGTAGCATCCCGGACTCGTAGCAGGCTAGGCAGGACTCCAAGTATCACCGCTGACATTTCAAGGGATGTATATAGGAACGAAATGAATCACATGCCGCCACCAAGCGCCCAAGCAAGAGCTGGCTAGGTGACTCGTGAACCGGCAGTAGCGGACTACTATCGCCGTAAGCACAAGACTTACATTTCCATATGAGAGGCTGCCAAGGATAAACAACTAGATTGTCGGATCCCACTCATACCAAGCATTTCAATCATACACGCAATATGCCCGATATGAGTAAATACAACAAGGCATCACAACAAAACTCTACAACTCAAGTACTTTATTTAAGAGGCCCGAGGAGCCATACATAACATATTCATACAGGTAGGGGTCACATGACCCAACACTCAAGTCACACAATCATACAAGCACAAGCGAAGCAAAGTAGTCTCGAGTACGACGCTAGAAAGAAAGAAAGCTTGTTGGAGCCTTTCTATCTACAATGGCCCTTCACAAGTCTTAGATCGCCACCGGTGGCTAGCTTACTCGTCAAGTCAACATCTACATAGAATCTGGCCGGAGGGGTGGTATAGTCCTCCTAAAAATATTGATTACAAACATGAGTACAAAGTACTCAGAAGTCTTACCACGTAATCCTATCATACATGCACATTCTCAAGGAAGGTAGTGGAGTTAAATGCAGCAAGCCAGCTTTGACTCTTGGCTAAGCTATCCTACGTGACACACTTTGTAAAGCATTTGTCGTACACGAGTCCACTATTCACCATCACAATACTCCACCGTGGATCCTCTCTCGTCATCCCCGAGAGGGCCATCCACGATACTCACACTTATCTTGAGGCTTTTAGTAGTATCCATTTACTTGTCTATGAACTGATATAGGTAACCCAGAAGTCCTTCTCCGTGGACACGGCTATTCGAATAGATCATATTTAACCCCGCAGGGTATACTTCTTCACACACGCTCACCACTTATCGCCGCTTACACGACATGTACTGCAACCTTCAAGCGGAAGCCCAACGTGGGTGTCGGCCACAGCCTACCTAAACACTCAAGTCCCTAGTCCAGTTTATCGCCTATTCGGTTCCATCCGCAGGAGTCCGCCGAGGTTTCCCATACAGCCCCGAACGATGTGTGTGGTTCCCGAGATACCAAACGGCACTCTGCACATCGCCACGGTGTTTCACCGCAACACAACCCACCCCTAAGGTCAGCGCTATGCGGCCCCCAAAGATGCTACAAACACCGTAAACTACTTGCAACTCCCTGACTATGAACAGGGTGGTTAAGAAGTTTAGAGGGTCCATTGGTTTCGGGCCCAATGCGTGGTAGTAGCTAGTTCATGGATCACAAACACAGATCTCAGCCTAAGTTCGCCTCAATGAAACAACCCACCATGTACTCCTACATGGCCTCTCATCGATACCTTTACCAAATCGTGTTCAACATTTACACTCTCGAACCAACACAACCTTTCACTCCAGCTCATCATCCCGATGAGCCGACCGACACAACTCTAAGCATAGCAAGCATAGCATGGTAGGAATCACAAACATGGCTCAACCAACTCCTACACATACTAGTGGGTTTCATCTAGTTATCGTGGCAATGACAGTCATGCAAAGGAAGTGGGTTCAGCTACCGCAGCACACAACAGTTGAATCGCGTTGTCTTAATGCAGAAATGAGAGCAGAAGCAGAACATGGGTTTGTATCGAATGTTCAATGAATTGCTTGCCCGGTGGAACTGGGTAGAGAACTGCCTTCGATGGGTAATCGAGGTTATCTTCGGGCAGAACCTATCATGGAAACACACCAAAATAAACATACAACCAATATGCAACAATATGATGCATGCTATGACATGGCAAGATGAATGTGTTGGCCTAATGCAAGTTGATGGATAGGATGATCTCATTTGAACCAAAGGTTCAAATGATAGATCATGTGAGTTAGTCCTAATGGTGCAAAATCTTAATCTGGTTATTCAGCATAGTTAACTTGTTTTAACATGCATGAAACCTGTACCAATGGATAGAGTGTATTTTTCTGATAAATTTTCATATATAAATCTTTGCATTTGGAGTTATAGAATAAAAGTTATAAGCATTTGAAATTTGAATTATATTCTGATTTTATTATATAAAAATAATTCCAGAATTTAAATTAATGCGCCAAGATGAGGTCAGATGACGTCAGGGGTCAACGGGTCGCCCAGGTCAAACTGACCAGTGGGACCCGCATGTCGTTAGTTTAACTGATTAGTTTTAATTAAAACTAATCCTAATTAGATTAGCCGGAGGGGTCCACTGCCATCCACCTGCAGGGTCAACAGGCCCACGGTGAGGTCAACTCATCGGCGCTCAGCCGCCGGGCGAGGCCAGACGCGGCGGAGCAAGTGCCTTTGCACTTTCCGGCTCCAAATGGAACGCTGGGAGCACCTACGGTAGCTGGAGGTGAGCCATGTTAGTGGTGGAGTTAGTTTAGGTCGGATGGCCGAGAGGGCGCCGGCGACGAGCCGGGCGGCGACGGGCTCGCCACCGACGGGTTAGGGGTTAGCGGCCTCGGCGAGGCTCGGGAGTGTACGGTTAGCCTCATGGAGAGTGGTGAGTGTGATGGACATAGCGGTGCGGCTAATAGGTGACCGGAGGCTCTGCTGGCGACGAGCGCCCAGGGCGGTGAGTTCAGCGATCGCCGGTGCTCGCTGTGGTGCAAGAAGGAGAGAACGGAGAGGATAGAGAGGTAGCTAGGTTCACGTGAACGCGGGAAGCTTCGCTGGTCGGGGCGGACTGATGCGGCGGCGGCGACGATGGGGATCTCCGCTGCCTTGGACTCGGCCGAGGTCGGAGTAGTGGCCTCGGGGTCTTGGAGCGAGGGGACTAGCTGGCTAGGGGTAATCGGGTGCGGCGGAGCGCCGACATGGCGGCGAGGTGCGTGGACGGCGGGAGCACGGCGGCGACGGTGGCGTGTCGGCGATGGCGCTGCCAGGTCGAGAGCGAGCGAGAGAGAGAGAGGGGGAAGTGCGGTGTCTGGGTTCGGGGACGACGCGTGGGTCGCCCCGAGTCGGCGAGGCGGCGAGGGCGGCAGGCGGCGGCCAGCTGCGTGGCGCGGCACAAGACGACGGGCCAAGATTAGCCTGCTCGTCAAGCCGAGCCAAGCAGCCACCATGCGGGCTGCTGGGCTGGGCCGGCAGTGGGCCGGTGTCATGCGATGTAAGGGTTTTCCCATTTTTTATCTTTTTCTAATTCCTGCAATTCTGTTTAGGGTTTTTTAAAATACCAAAACCTTTTCAAAAATTACCAGAATGCTCCTGGTCACTAGTTGGAATATTCCCAACATGAAACATTTTAGTTTAACAATTTTTGAACACTTAAAATAATTTTCATAATTTAAAATGCCCATTTCAAAAACTTGTGATTTAATTATAGAACCCTTAGGTGACCTAGAAAATGTCCCACCTTCTTTGACATGGATCTTAAACCCAAACAAAGAGGATGAGCATTTTGAAGGGCATTTTGATTCATTGAATTAAATTTTAGTAAACCCTAGTTATTTTAAGGGGGGGTTCTGGGTTTCGCTTCCCCATTTCAAATTCAGATGAAATTTAAACATGATGCACACCCTAATGCATGGTCTATCCGGGATGTGACAACTCACCCCCACTCAAAAGAATCTCGCCCCGAGATTTAGGATCATATAAAAAGGTGGGTACTCAAGTCAAGACGATCCTCCCTTTCCCAAGTTGCTTCTTGCTCGGAATGGTTTGACCATTGAACCTTTAGAAACTTGATATTCCGACGCCGAGTGGTACGCTTCGGTTTGATCGAGGATACGAATGGGGTACTTTCGATAGGTGAGGTTATCTTGGAGATCAAGCGCTTGTGGTCCACTCCACGGATAGGATCCGAGAAGCAACGCCGAGTTGGGAAACGTGGAAGACATCATGGACCTTGGAAAGATGCGGAGGTAGTTCTAGTTGGTAGGCAACTTCCCTCGCTTGGCAAGAATGCGAAGGGTCCAATGTAACGAGGAGCCAACTTGCCCTTGATATCAATCGATGGGTTCCTTTAAAGGAGAAACCCGAGGTAAGCCTTTCGCCAATTTCATAAGCCATAGGCTTATGCTTGCGGTCATATTGGCTCTTCCGACGAGATTGGGCTGTTTTCAAATTTCACTAACAACGCGAACTTGTTTCTTCGCTTCTCGGATCATATCCGCCAAAGAGTTGTCTCTCCCGGTTTCTCACCGCTTAAGAGGCGCTCACATTTTCGCCCATAAAGAACTTCAAAGGGTTTTGCCTGCATCGCTTGATAACTGTTGTTATAAGTTTAACTCGCTAATGGAAGGCATTTCTCCCAATTCATGCCGAAGGAGATGACGAAGCTCAAGCATATCCTCTAAGATTTGATTTACTCGCTCTACTTGACCACTTGATTGGGGATGGAAAGCGTGCTAAAGGAAAGACGAAGTTCCATAGCGCTTTGGAAACTTTCCCAAAATCGAGAGGTGAAGAGACTCCCACGGTCGGAGTTAATCTCGATGGAACACCATGAAGAGACACTATTCGGGAGATGTACAAATCAGCTAGCTGGCTAGCGGTTATACTCTCACTAACAGGTAGGAAGTGGGCTACTTTGGAAAGACGATCAACGACAACGAAGATAGCATTATTTCCTCTCTTGGTCCTGGGAAACCCGTAATGAAATCCATACCGATTTTATCCCATTTCCATTCAGGAATGTCCAAAGGTTGAAGGGTACCAGAGGTCGTTGATGCTCGCTTAACTCGACGACAAACGCCGCAGCTTAGCAATGTATTGAGCGATTTTCTCTTCATCCTAGTCCACCAAAATCTCCGGCGAGATCTTGATACATTTTAGTACTACCAGATGAATGGTGAGAGGAGAGTCATGAGCTTCCTTAGGATCAACCGCCTCAAGTTGCGCACCTTGGGGACCACTAGACGGTCTCCAAAGAACACGACACCTTGTTCATCAATGGAGAAACAATCATGCACTCCTTTCTTGATGTTTCTCCCGACACGGAGATTCCCTGATCTACCTTCCGTGCTTTGATGATCTGATCCGTAGGGTAGGTTTCGCCACCTGTGGTGGAAAGAAACTCGAGGAACAATGTGAAGATTAAGCTTACGTAAATTCCTCGTGGAGAGTTGGTTGACCTTGTTGTAACATCAAATTGTTACAAGAAGATTTATGACTTAGTGCGCCAGCCATGACATTGGCTTTGCTCGGGTGTAGGATATTCCTAAGTCGAAATCTGTATCAATCTCGACCCAACGCCTTTGCCCGAGATTCAAACCGTTGGGTGAAGATATATTTCAGACTTTGGTGATCAGTAGATTTCGCAACGATTACCTAGAAGGTAATGTCGCCAGGTTTTGAGTGCATGAACCATCGCCGCAAGCTCTAGATCGTGTGGGATAGTTATCCTCATGTGGACGAATCGTCGAGATGCGAGGCAATCACATGACGATCTTGCATGAGTATGCAACCTAGTCCTTGTCGCGAGGCGCCGCAATAGATAATAAAGTCCTTAGAAAATCTGGTGGAATAAGTACGGAGCAGATGTCAGCGCCTTTTCAGTTCCTCGAAAGCTGATCTCAGATCGTGGCGCCCACTCAACTTCTTATCTTTCTTGAGGAGTTCGTTAGAGGTTTAGCAACTTTAGAGAAATTTCGACGGCGACGGCAATAGCTCGCTAAACCGAGGAAACTCCGAACTTGCTTTTACCGATTCGTGGAGTCCAATCAAGGACGGCTTGAACTCGCCGATTGACAGCAATACCCTTACCAGAGATTACATGTCCTAGATAGGTCACTTCGCAACCAGAATTCACATTTAGAGAATTTGGCATAAAGGCGGTGCTCTCAAGTTTCATCAATACTAGCCTTAGATGTTCGCATGTTCTTCCTCATTCTTGAGTAGATGAGTATATCATCGAGGTATACCACTATTTAATTTATCCAAATACTCCATGAAGATTGAGTTCATTAACCGAGAGAAAGTGGCTGGAGCATTGGTTAATCCAAGGACATGACGGTGTACTCAGATTGGCCATAACGAGTGACAAAGGCCGCTTTAGGTATGTCCTCGTTCCTGATTTTGATTTGATGGTAGCCCAACCTCAAATCCATCTTGAGAAGATCGAGGATCCAGCGAGCTGATCATATGTGTCGTTGATCCCGGGAGCGGATACTTGTTCTTGATAGTGACCAAATTGATGTGTCGGTAATCTACAACCATCCGATCCGCATCATCCTTCTTCTTGACGAAGAGGACGGGCAAGCCCATGGAGATGAACTAGGACGGATGAAACCCTTTGCAAGGACTCATCGAGTTGTTTCTTAAGTTCAGCTAGTTCTAGGGTGCCATCTTATAAGGTCTCCTAGAGATTGGGACGGTTCCGGGATAAGATCTATCACTTAACTCGACATCCCCGCCGTGGAACACCGGCAGTTCTTCCGAAAGACATCCGGAAATCACGGATCACCGGAATATCTTCGAGATCCGGAAGAGGGTTGGCATTTATGAGTAAAGTCGGCGCTTGGACACTCGGGTTAAAACATCCACCGTTTTGCCCAAGGATGGGTAAGTTGAACGGTTCTAGTCGAGCAATCAATCTTGGCATAATGGGCTGACATCCAGTCCATACCCAAGATGATGTTTATGTCCGAGGACTTGAGAGCTATTAGGGATGCAAGGAAAACTAATCTGTCGACAAGAATTTCATTCCCATGACTTATTCTAGAGGTTTGCCATCTAGAACCAGGAGTTTGAATTTCCATGGAGGTAGGCATGTCACGTAATGTGGTGTTGTGCAATCGAGCATAGCTCTCGTAAATAAATGAATGAGATGCTCCAAGATTAAAAGAACAGCTGCCGGATGGCAATTAACAAGAAGCGCATCGAGGACTCACGTTAGGATCCTCATAGGTTTCTTCAGCAGAGACATAGTTGACATGGCCACGAGCGGTGGCAATCGGCTTGGCATAGGGAACCTTTCCCGCTGGCTTGCCGCGACCAATGACTTTCCAGCTTGATTGGGGTTGTTCTGGGACACTCTTAATATAGTGGCCTGCCTCTCCACATTTGAAGCAAGTGATCACATTTGGCCGTAAATACATTAGCGCTTGGGCCTCCATATGTCTTGGGTGGAAAATACGGTTGGTTGGGGCGAGGCGCCAAGGATGGCCTCGGGTGTACTGGGTGGTAGAGCCAGATTTGAACCCAAACCCGCGCTTCGGGAACCAGAGCCGAGGATGATCCGTAATCACGGATGTGCTTATGTGAAGCTTCAAATCAGTTCGCCCAGCCTCGGCGCCGATAGCCTTATTGACTAGCTTCGAGAAAGAAGTACATTCATGCAGACGGAGATCTCGGCGTAGCTCGTGGCTAAGTCCTTACGGAACCTCGCCGCTTCTTAGCATCGGTAGAAACTTCTTCGAGCATAACGTGTTAGCCTCCCGAATTCGCGGTCAGAGGCATCCACGCTCAGCCGCCTTGGGTGAAACTGCAGAATTCTCACGCTTATGTCCATAAGTCCTTCGAATATGGTGCTCATGAAGGCGGCACTCAATTCATCCTGTTGTGACTTGTCCAGCCGGACGATAGCCTCATAGTTTTCCCACCGAGACCGGCAGGCCTTCCAGATGGTAGGCGGCAAAGGTAACTTTGTCGCCTCGCATACATTGGCGAACGCAGCTTGTGATGGATATCGCGGAGCTAATCATCGGCGCCGAGTGGCTCGACGGAACATTTGAACTTTGGAGGATAAAGCTTGACTAAATCGTTGAGTGAAACCCCATCGCTTCTGGTCGGGCGGGCTGTGTTTTGTTCAATGCGCCCAATAAGCGTTAGTTTTCGCTTATTGCGCCTCGCTTCAAAGATCACCTCAGCCAAAGATGGCGGTTATGCAGATTCACATTTTGGCTGCATCGCCTCTCCCCGCCTCGAACAGCAGGAGAATTTCGAGTGTTGACCATCCCGGGAGACAAAACAAAGGTTTAAACCAGGATGGCAGAATTTAACAAGGAAAAGCGGAAGGTAATGGACAGTATGGAATGCAAAGATGTTTATCCGTATGACATGGTAATATAAACTGCCATATATATATATACCAACGGTCATACACACCATTCATAGCTTAGTACAAGCCCGACGGAGTACAACTATAAGGAAAGGCGCTACATCTCATCGGAAGCATTCCAACTCCTATACATTATTTTTCTACACTTCCGAACGATACACACTAAGTCGATTCCACGGGTCACGCAGACGGTGGAAACACAACTAGTATCATACTAGGAATACTACTACTATCTCGTGCAGCTCCATAGTAGTCCTCAGAGAAGTCACCACCTGCACTGAAGTGGAACATGATCGTCTGGAAATGCATAATCCTGTGGGGCCTGTGGACCATAAGGACTCGGATGTGGTCGTGGACCCACAAAGGGTGGCGTAAGAGGCCCACGAGGAGGGGTGATGCTCCAACCTCACGCCACTCCATGAAGTCCGCAGACTCGCCCCCGCACAGGTACAAATCTCTCATGTCCATACATCCGCTTGCACGGCAGTGCAAACCTAGTCGGTAGCCCAGTTGGTCGGAACGGGCATTATATAGCTCCATACGCAAGGCCCGGTTCTCACGGTCCTTGTCCTCCAACAACTCAAGAGTGGTACGGAGGAGTGAGTCTCATGGGATGCATCACTGTACAAACCCTCAAGGTAGCCATGCGCCCGAGAAGGGATGCCGCATATAGCGGAAGTCGTTGTTGCAAAGAAAGCAGTCCCGCTCGAATGATAGTCATCATGGAATAGGCTGCATCTTGTACAGATATTCCGATAGTGATTCCGAGCCCATAGGAACAAAGTGAAGTGGCTCAAGAGTTCGGATAGGATGGATAAACCGACCGCATAGGTATTGACTTTGATTGAAATCCTCGAATCGCTCCTCGACGGTATACTCGTGGATACCATCGATAACCAGCCTCAATCATCACCCTAACCAACATGGCCGTGACCGCACACATCGATGCAGCGAGTCAAAGTAACCACTTGGTTCTCGGGAACGGTGGCCATCCGAAGCACAGCCATAATGCAAAGGCATTAGAATTTCTAGGAAAATCGGCAGCATAACATTCAGAAATGCTCAAATCAAATTTGAGACATTCAAAATCAGATTTGCAAAACCACTCAACAACATCATATCAAGGTTCGTCCGTAATAGCATACTAAAATTTAGTAACACCGAATCGAGGATGTAACCAACAATCCTATAAGGTACTACGGATAGTAACACGTGAGCCTCGATAGAGGAAGAGAGCCTAGTCCTAAACCCACGTTGAATGAGAAGAGGATGACTCAGATCGAGGGCATAAGGTAAAGGAGTAAAAGAGCCTTACGCTCCTCCCACAATCAATTCCCTACATATAACTAAAGCATTTCTAGACTCAACTTCACCAGTTTGGCTTAGCGGACCCACAGCAGCCCCGCTCGATGCCAACGCTGTCAGACCCCGATTCCAAGTCACATCGACCTAGCTGGTAACACTCATATCACTTTGCGCCTCACGCACGGTATTCCCACGGTGTCGCTTACCATGGCCCGGACCGCTGGCGCCTTTTGGCTCACGATATGATAGTGTCGCTAGCATCCACATGACAAAGAACCCGGCCGACATGGCTAGTCGTGAACCCAAAGCGGCACTAACCTATGGGGACAGCATACATGAAACACCTCGAGCATGTCGGTCATCAACGATGAACTTGGGCTGTAGCACTGGCTAACAGGACTCGTATCCCGGCTGTAGCAGGCTAGGCAGACTCCAAGTATCACCGCTGACATTTCAAGGGATGTATATAGGAACGAAATGAATCACATGCCGCCACCAAGTGTCCAAGCAAGAGTGCTGGCTAGCAGGACTCGTGAACCGGCAGTAGCGGACTACTATCGCCGTAAGCACAAGACTTACATTTCCCATATGAGAGGCTGCCAAGGATAAACAACTAGATTGTCGGATCCCACTCATACCAAGCATTTCAATCATACACGCTAATATGCCCGATATGAGTAAATACAACAAGGCATCACAACAAAACTCTACAACTCAAGTATTTTATTTAAGAGGCCCGAGGAGCCATACATAACATATTCATACATGTAGGGGTCACATGACCCAACACTCAAGTCACACAATCATACAAGCACAAGCGAAGCAAAGTAGTCTCGAGTACGACGCTAGAAAGAAAGAAAGCTTGTTGGAGCCTTTCTATCTACAATGGCCCTTCACAAGTCTTAGATCGCCACCGGGTGGCTAGCTTACTCGTCAAGTCAACATCTACATAGAACTGGCTTGAGGGGTGGTATAGTCCTCTCAAAAATATTGATTACAAACATGAGTACAAAAGTACTCAGAAGTCTTACCACGTAATCCTATCATACATGCACATTCTCAAGGAAGGTAGTGGAGTTAAATGCAGCAAGCCAGCTTTGACTCTTGGCTAAGCTATCCCACGTGACACACTTTGTAAAGCATTTGTCGTACACGAGTCCACTATTCACCATCACAATACTCCACCGTGGATCCTCTCTCGTCATCCCCGAGAGGGCCATCCACTATACTCACACTTATCTTGAGGCTTTTAGTAGTATCCATTTACTTGTCTATGAACTGATATAGGTAACCCAGAAGTCCTTCTCCGTGGACACGGCTATTCAATAGATCATATTTAACCCCGCAGGGTATACTTCTTCACACACGCTCACCACTTATCGCCGCATACACGACATGTACTGCAACCTTCAAGCGAAGCCCAACGTGGGTGTCGGCCACAGCCTACCTAAACACTCAAGTCCCTAGTCCAGGTTTATCGCCTATTCGGTTCCATCCGCAGGAGTCCGCCGAGGTTTCCCATACAGCCCCGAACGATGTGTGCAGTGGTTCCCGAGATACCAAACGGCACTCTGACACCGGCCACGGTGCTCACCGCAACACAACCCACCCCTAAGGTCAGCGCTATGCGTATGCCCCAAAGATGCTACAAACACCGTAAACTACTTGCAACTCCCTGACTATGAACAGGGTGGTTAAGAAGTTTAGAGGGTCCATTGGTTTCGGGCCCAATGCGTGGTAGTAGCTAGTTCATGGATCACAAACACAGATCTCAGCCTAAGTTCGCCTCAATGAAACAACCCACCATGTACTCCTACATGGCCTCTCATCGATACCTTTACCAAATCGTGTTCAACATTTACACTCTCGAACCAACACAACCTTTCACTCCAGCTCATCATCCCGATGAGCCGACCGACACAACTCTAAGCATAGCAAGCATAGCATGGTAGGAATCACAAACATGGCTCAACCAACTCCTACACATACTAGTGGGTTTCATCTAGTTATCGTGGCAATGACAGTCATGCAAAGGAAGTGGGTTCAACTACCGCAGCACACAACAGCTTGAATCGCGTTGTCTTAATGCAGAAATGAGAGCGTAAGCGAGAACATGGGTTTGTATCGAATGTTCAATGAATTGCTTGCCCGATGGAACTGGGTAGAGAACTGCCTTCGATGGGTAATCGAGGTTATCTTCGGGCAGTAACCTATCATGGAAACACACCAAAATAAACATACAACCAATATGCAACAATATGATGCATGCTATGACATGGCAAGATGAATGTGTGTTGGCCTAATGCAAGTTGATGGATAGGATGATCTCATTTGAACCAAAGGTTCAAATGATAGATCATGTGAGTTAGTCCTAATGGTGCAAAATCTTAATCTGGTTATTCAGCATAGTTAACTTGTTTTAACATGCATGAAACCTGTACCAATGGATAGAGTGTATTTTTCTGATAAATTTTCATATATAAATCTTTGCATTTGGAGTTATAGAATAAAAGTTATAAGCATTTGAAATTTGAATTATATTCTGGATTTTATTATATAAAATAATTCCAGAATTTAAATTAATGCGCCAAGATGAGGTCAAGATGACGTCAGGGGTCAACGGGTCGCCCAGGTCAAACTGACCAGTGGGACCCGCATGTCGTTAGTTTAACTGATTAGTTTTAATTAAAACTAATCCTAATTAGATTAGCCGGAGGGGTCCACTGCCATCGCACCCTGCAGGGTCAACAGGCCCACGGTGAGGTCAACTCATCGGCGCTCAGCCGCCGGGCGAGGCCAGACGCAAGCGGAGCAAGTGCCTTTGCACTTTCCGGCTCCAAATGGAACGCGGGAGCACCTACGGTAGCTGGAGGTGAGCCGTTAGTGGTGGAGTTAGTTTAGGTCGGATGGCCGAGAGGGCGCCGGCGACGAGCCGGGCGGCGACGGGCTCGCCACCGACGGGTTAGGGGTTAGCGGCCTCGGCGAGGCTCGGGAGTGTACGGTTAGCCTCTGGAGAGTGGTGAGTGTGATGGACATAGCGGTGCGGCCAATAGGTGACCGGAGGCTCGCCGGGCGACGAGCGCCAGGGCGGTGAGTTCAGCGATCGCCGGGTGCTCGCTGTGGTGCAAGAAGGAGAGAACGAGAGGATAGAGAGGTAGCTAGGTTCACGTGAACCCGCGGGAAGCTTCTGCGGGTCGGGGCGGACTGATGCGGCGGCGGCGACGATGGGGATCTCCGCTGCCTTGGACTCGGCCGAGGTCGGAGTAGTGGCCTCTGGGGTCTTGGAGCGAGGGGACTAGCTGGCTAGGGGTAACTGGTGCGCGGAGCGCGACATGGCGGCGAGGTGCGTGGACGGCGGGAGCACGGCGGCGACGGTGGCGGTCGGCGATGGCGATGGCGCTGGCCAGGTCGAGAGCGAGCGAGAGAGAGACAGGGGGAAGTGCGGTGTCTGGTTCGGGGACGACGTGGGTCGCCCCGAGTCGGCGAGGCGGCGAGGGCGAAGCAGGGGCGGCTAGCTGCGTGGCGCGCTCACAAGACGCCGGGCCGGCATTAGCCTGCTCGTCAAGTTCGAGCCAAGCAGCCACCATGGCTTGTTGGCTGGGCTGGGCAGTGGGCCGGTGTCATGATGTAAGGGTTTTCCCATTTTTATCTTTTTCTAATTCCTGCAATTCTGTTTAGGGTTTTTAAAATACCAAAACCTTTTCAAAATTACCAAAATGCTCCTGGTCACTAGTTGAATATTCCCAACATGAAACATTTTAGTTTAACAATTTTTGAACACTTAAAATAATTTTCATAATTTAAAATGCCCATTTCAAAATTTTGTGAATTAATTATAGAACCCTTAGGTGACCTAGAAAATGTCCCACCTTCTTTGACATGGATCTTAAACCCAAACAAAGGGGATGAGCATTTTGAAGGGCATTTCGGATTCATTGAATTAAATTTTAGTAAACCCTAGTTATTTTAAGGGGGGGTTCTGGGTTTCGCTTCCCATTTCAAATTCAGATGAAATTTAAACATGATGCACACCCTAATGCATGGTCTATCTGGATGTGACACGCCATGACGTCAACGCCCCGTCCATGGAGACATTCAACAACCTTCAAGCGCCTTATAGTCAGCTTCAGCCAACCAAGCCTTTCTCCGGGTCACCGACGGCTCCACGGTCCCGATCGGCAGGTCCGCCTTCCTGTCACCTTCGGGCTCGCGACAACTACCACACCGAGCTCATCGACTTCGACGTCGCCACATTCGTCATGGGTATAATGCCATCCTCGGTACCCAGCGCTGGCCAAATTCATGGTCAGAACTCCACCATGGCTACAACATCCTCAAGATGCCAGAAGCGGCGGAGTCATCACGGTGCCTAGTGAAGAGAGAGACGAAGGCGCCTCCCTAGAGCGAAGCTTTTCAGCCGACGCTAGAAGACCTGCACCACAAGAGCAGGAGGCCTCACGAGGCCGCACTCCAAGAAGAAGAAGACATCGACCGCCCGGCTCTTCAAGAGACACGACCCTCGTGGTCCGTGACCGGCCAGGGGGAGCCTCCTTCCATCAAGATAGGAAAGCGCCTGACGCCTCCTCGTGCAGGGCTCAGGGCTCTCCCTAGAGGGCCGCCGACCCGCCAAGGTCTCGAGGAGGCGCTGGGCACCACGTGGAGGCGTGTTTGGCACGCTTCGCAAGGTGAGCAAGACCAGGAGGACAGAACCTCAAGAGTTCATCAGCAATGCCATTTAGGAGCCACAGGAGTCAAGGGTCATGAGGGGCAGCCGCCGCCACTCTGGCTGTGGCCCCCATCCAGCGAGGATGGTGGGCTGCGATCTGATCGACATACCAGGCTCAACCGAGCCGCATCTCAAGAGCGCCTGCCCTCGCGAGTGGGACGCCAGGGTCCGCCCATTACCACGTGACGCATGCCTTATGGCTGCCAAACGCGGGCTGCTGCGCGCATCAGCCGCCTCATGAGGACCATCCCGAGGCTCAAGAGGTCAGGCACGCCGCAGCCCAGCGGAGATGGAGATGGCCCATGAGGAGCCGCTAACGCCCGAGCCTCCCGAGGCCCCGGGCCTGGGCTCAGGAGGAACGGCTCCGCAGCCCACCGAGTCTGCCACGCCAACACCCCTTCATCCCCAACATCACCAGTGACATCTTTAAGTTTTGTTTCCGCTGGGAGCGCCTTCAGGCCGTGATTATTCCTGTGCCGTGTGGGTCCGCCCTCCGCGCATGTATCCCTTTATTTCATGTCATTAGCTTGTCTTGTTGGGGGCGCCTGGCTGCATCATCCCCAAGCCGCCGGGCCAGTCCAAGCGGCATGTATCCTCCTTGTTTTCTCCTTAGGATTATGCTCGCCCACCATGCTTGTTATTTGGTGCCTTTTCCGGGTGGCGGAATCTTGCACGTTAAAGGGGGTGCCCGAGCATCACGACTGTGGCTCCTACCGCTCTCCGCCTCACCCTCTGGTCTTGTCCATGGCATCGCGACCTAGCTTGCCAGCCGACGGCCGAGACCAGCCCGAGAGCCGGACCCGAGGACGAGTTTCATTATTCAACCAAGCTTGCGCTAAAGGGGGTGCCCGAGCATCGCGACTCAGGGCTCCTACCGCCTCCGCCTCACCTCCGGTCTTGCCCATGGCATCGCGACCTGGCTTGCCTGCCGACGGCCGAGACCAGCCCGAGAGCCGGACCCGAGGACGAGTAGTTGCGGCGTTCGACCCAGCTTATGCGCTAAAGGGGGGTGCCCGAGCATCGCGACCGTGGCTCCTACCGCTCTCCGCCCTCACCCTCCGGGTCTTGTCCATGGCATCACGACCGGCTTGCCGCCGATGGTCGAGACCAGCCCGAGAGTCGGGACCCGAGGACGAGTTTCACATCTAACCCAGCTTGCTGCTAAGGGGGGTGCCCGAGCATCACGACTCAGTGGCTCCTACCGGCCTCCGCCCTCACCTCCGGTCTTGTCCATGGCATCGCGACCTGGCTTGCCAACGACGGCCGAGACCAGCCCGAGAGCCGGACCCGAGGACGAGAGTTGCGGCGTCTACCCAGCCTTGCGCTGCTAAAGGGGGGTGCTTGAGCATCGCGACTCGTGGCTCCTACCAGCTCTCCGCCCTCACCCTCTGGTCTTGTCCATGGCATCGCGACTGGCTTGCCGCCGACGGCCGAGACCAGCCCGAGAGCCGGACCCGAGGACGAGTTGCGCCATCTAATCCAGCTTGTGCGTTAAAAGGTGTGCCCGAGCATCGCGACTGTGGCTCCTACCGCCTCCGCCTCACCCTCCGGTCTTGTCCATGGCATCGCGACCTGGCTTGCCAACGACGATCGACCAGCCCGAGAGCCGGACCAAGACGAGAGCACCGCATCCGCCAAATTTGCAGGAACACACTCAAGATAAGGCTCAGATCCAGGCGCAACCCGCCTTTGAGGTAGGGCTCGTGAGTCCCTGGCTGGCTCACGGGTGCCCAGAGACACCTCGCCCAGCCCTACCGTGCCAGCCACGTGTCGCAGGGGCAGAGACGCCTGGGCTCCTCCCGGAGGGGAGCCCCTCCCACGCTCCAAAGGAAGCACCATGTTCGCGCTGGCCGACGACACCGCCGAGGAGCGGCTATGCCCAGATGCATGCGAAGCGCTTATGTTCGCGGCTGGTGATAAACAACTGAGGGTGGCCTCCGGTCGATCAACCTCGTGGAGCCCAGAGCTCAGTCGTCTGCCTGCCGCAACGCCTCGGGAGCACCGCGAGGGGCTGGGCACGGGCTGCGCCTAGGTCACACCCAGACGCACGCCACTCCAGCTAGGCCCCTCGGCCTGGTTCGTCGTGACGCTACTCCCCGAGCGGAGCCAAGGTACGCATGTCATTTGAGCGCCAAGGGGACTCTCGAGCATCGCGACTCAGAGCCTAATCTGGTCACGTAGCCTCACCCCTTAGTTCCGAAGGCTAACGGCGGTTGAGGTATGCGCGGGCCGGGCTCTGCAGACGAGAGCGGTGGATTCGCCTGCCTCACCTCCCTACTTGCTGTTCATGCGCCAAGGGGACTCTCGAGCATCACGACCAGAGCCGAACTTGTCACGTAGCCCCTCACCCTTGGTCCCGCCCTGGTTTCGGGTCGGGCCAACGGGCCGAGGTATGCTGGGCCGGCTCTCACCGGCGAGAACATAAGCAAGTAGGAAGCACAAATTTCAAGGAATTCAAAAGCAAATATTACAGTCCACACTCGTTATCGCAATACCAAACGTAAGTTTAAATGCCTCCCGAGGCATGATACATGTGCAGGAATTAAAAGCAAGACAGAGCCACAACGGAGTCACTTGTCGGCGGTGGAGCAAAGGCGGAGGGCTCGCCTCGTGAAGCAGCAGGGCTAGCAGCGCCGCCTCGCTTGGTGTCAAGGCCCGAACTTCCCCAACAGAGCCTCCACATGACCCTTCACAGCCTCGGCAGCAGCAGCTGCATGCTTGCCGCTTGTCCTCCAAAGAAAGCTGTCCATGTCGACGCCTGGATTGCAAGATAGATGTGGGTGAGGATCGCGCCGCTGCCGCAGAAGACAGGCACGCGCCTGCCTTAGCCGTGGGGCCGAGACCAAGGAGACATCTTCAAGAGCACGAATCAGGAAGTGAAGAAGCTTATGGGCCGCCCTCTCGCGCCGGCCAAGGCTCTCCAGCAGCTATCATAAAGCTCCTCAAGAAGGCGCTGGCCTTCACCTCCATATCCATGAAGGCCACGCGATCTTCGGCAAGAACCCGCGCTTAACGCCCAGCTCGGCCTTCTCGCCTCCAGCCTCGCTCCCAGCGCTTAGGCGATCACGACGCTTCTTCAGCTTGGCCTCCTGGTCCTTGACGGCCGCCATGAGCCTTCATGCTTTCCTCCAGCCTCGGCGGAGGCGGGCCTCCTCGGCAAGCTGGTTCTCGAGCCCTTCAGCTCGCCCTCCAGCGTCCTCACAAATGACCTTGGTGCTGGCTGCCTCCCCTAGGGCAGCATCGCGGGCTACCTTCGCCTCGCGAACAACCTGCTTCTCCTCGTCGCAAGCCGTCAAGGCCTGAACCAGCGCTGCCCGAATCGAAGCGTCGGCACGAATCCAGCCAGATGCCAGCTCCAAGCGCCCGGCCACCAAGCGAGGATCGGCGCCCAGAAGATCCTGCTGCAGCCGGTCCAATTCAGCGGCAGCACGATCCAGGACAGTGGGAGGAGTCGGAGAGACAGCGGTTGGTGGAGTAGGAGGAGATGGCGGCGCGAGCCATCAGGCCGAGGTGGAACCAGCGACGCCACGACAACAGCGGAGGCAGCGCCAAGCAAGGGCACCTCGAGAGTCGCTGGGCAAGGGGCCGAGCTCACCTCAAAGGCTCAGCCCAGCTCGCAAGGGCGCCCGGGCAGAGAGAGGCCGGGCGCCAGGATCATCTTCCTTTTCGGGCAGCGGCACCGCCACGGATGGAGCCTCAGGAGCCCGCTCAGCTTCTTCGCCAAGGGCGCCGCCTGGCCAAGAACATGGACATCGATCTCGCTGATGAGCAATAATCAAGACGGGAAGGTGGACTTACTGTGTCGTCGCCGGTGGACTCGAGCAGCCTCCGCCATACTTGAAGCCCGAGAGCCGGCTGCTGTGGATCAGCCTCAAGGGGACCAAGAGCAGGAGGCGCTGCCGGATCGCCTCGAGGTCGGGGACCTGCTGGGGACCAGCCAGTCCGTCCTTCTTCGATCGGGCAGGCTTCGCCCCCGCCATCCTCATCCTCGTCGTCATCACTCTCGGGGAGGCGGAGAACACGGGGCCTGCGCCGCAGGGGGGAGCCCTTGAATCTGCCCCCGAATCAACCCCCTCTTCTGGCTCTTTTTCCTCCACCTCTTCACCGGAGTCGGAAGAAGACACGTCCACCAGGTCCTCCGGAGCCTCCATGGGCACGGGCCCGTCCCTATTGAAGACGGGCATGGCCCCCACTACCTGCTCCCAATCCTCACGAAGGAACAAGGCTGGGCGCCCGCCTCGCCACATCGCCTCGACCAAGGACTGGAGGACCATCGCCAGTCCTCGCTGGCTAGGGCCACGGGCTCGGTGAGGCCTCCACATCGAAGTTTAGCATCGCGAAGCGGAGCCGCTTGGTGCTCCAGAACTCCTCAAGAAGCGACGACCGGTCAGCTTTGCCACCGCCAGTGTCGGCCGGGCTTCAGATCTGCATCCATCTTCTCCAAAGACCAGCCAGACGGGATCCCAAACTCGCCGGGACTAGTCGTCGGAGCTCTCGTGGCTCCGTGGGCAGGATCAGCCGGGTGGATACGCCCAGATCCACCAAGACCCACTTGCCCTCAAACCCTCAATCCGCTTCCTGTGGTTAGAATGGCGATGGTCTACCAGATGCAACGAAGCTCGCAGACGCGAGGCAGAGCCACGGGAGGTTCGGAGGAAGAAGTAGTGGCGCAGCAAGGCCACCGAGGGTTTAACCCCAACATGGGCCTCACAATAGTAGGCGAAGATTGCCAGAAGAAGGACGGAGTTGGGATGAAGGTGCAGAGCTTGGATGTTGTAGTGACGGAGGACGAAGAAGAAGAACTCAGAGAAGGGAGGCACCAGACCAGCAATGATGGCGCTCGCAAAGAACTGGTAGAAGGTACTCCCCCGACCCTCAGGGGCGGAGGAGCCGGCCTTGAGCACCGCCGTTCCATTGACGCCCTGCGCCCACCAACCGGCAAGATCGTGGCAAGGCTCGCCGACACATTTGGCGGATCCAAGGCAGAGAGTACCAGCTCCGCAGGGTTTGGCGAGGAGCCATGGCTGGCTAGGGCACAAGGCGGAGTGGATCTCAAGGTCTTAGAAGTGGAGGAGAGGCACAAGAAAGGGGATCTGAACAGCAACTCGAGAAAGTAAAGGAGGCAAGGAAGATGTCGCCTATTATCAACCCAGTGGTTGCAGAGGCTCCCACGCCCAATCAACCGCCACGCTGGGCGCCAAGGCCGCAGTGCTGTTAGGGGCCCACGACGCCAGACTTACCTTTCGCCTCCGCCGCTGTTCGGGCGCGCCAGGCCCGAGGGCTACTTTGGCGTTCGGGAACGGGGTCCCTGACTTGCTCGCCCGCGCCCGCGGGCGTGGCTCAAAGGACGCACCAGACAGCCCATCATCATCAACACTAGCTCAAGACCTCGCGAGGGGCCAGATTGCTGGGCGGATGACCAGAAGCTTCTCGTGCACGGCCTCGCCAGCTGGCTCATGAGGAGGCGGAGAGTTCAAGGCAGGGTACTCACGAGGTGCCCGTGACGCAAGCCACGATGACCAAGGGCGCCAGTCGGGCGCCAGCCCGCAGCAGCGCCCCTCCTTCCTCTTGGTGCAAAGGGAGCAAGCGCAGCGAGAGCATCAAGCAAAGGCATCCGCTTTCGTGCGACAAGACCAAGACCAGCCCCAACGGCTGGAAGGGAGTCATCGGAGCCCAAGCAGCGCCATCACCGAGCCTTTGGCAAAGCGAGGACCAACTTTAGTCAGGATAAGTGTACCCGCTTGTTCCCTTCAAATGGCTAATTGTTGGCGCCTTCCCGCCAATATTTGGGAAGAGGCCCAGGCCTTCGCCTATAAATAGAACTAGCCACCATAGTAGAGGGAGACGAGATCAAGACGATCAGCATCCAGAGAGAGATAGAGACCCAATCCTCAAGCTAGAGCGACGAACACCACCTAGCAGTTCATCACACCCACCAAGCATGCATTCTCATGAGGCTGTTCTTCCCTCAGACTGCTCCTCATCAGCCCAAGAGGCAATCCACCACACCACAAACTAGAGTAGGGTATTACACCACAACGGTGGCCCAACTAGTATAAATCTCGTGTCTCTTGTGTTGTTCTTTCTAGTAGTTTAGGTCCCTGCGATTCGGGCGAGGTACGTGACGGTGGAGGGTTGGATCTCCGCACACCTCCCAGTAGTTCGAACTTAAGGGTCTGCTCGGAACCCAAGTCCGACAGCAGGTATGATTGGGAAACTAAGATGGCATTGCAATGTACCACTAGAACATCACTTCAATGTAAAAAACATGGTATGGTAGATGATGAAGTACATACCGATGAATAACAATGCATAAGATATTCGTAGCATGATGTCCAAACTAAGCAGATGGCATTGCGATAGAGTAGAATGACAGTACTTGAATTTGAAAACATGTTATCATGAATGGAATAAGTACTGAAAAACAGGAAGGCATGACATATTTACATGCATGATCAGCAGGCTAAGCACAAGGCATTGCAACAGAGTAGATGCACTCCAGGACATTATATGTATGTTGTACCCATATCACGGGCCAAGTTAGAGAAAGGACCTTGTGGGGTGAATAGGATTCATCATCTTTCTGCAAGTCTTCTGAAGAATTGCCTTTACATGTTCCATCATATTGGGTATCATTGACGTCAAGTTTGTTGGCCATTACATTGCTCCGTGAGGTTCTTGTGGATAAATCAGTGTGTGCAATTATATGTGACATGCATGGAAGACAACTAGTAGTTAGATTTGTGTACTGAGTGCCTATAGGAGATGACATAAATAGTAGGATTGGGGTTAACTAGCAGCAACAGGTCTCAAAAACTAAAGGGAGAACACATATGAAAGCTACATAATATGTGCCGTTTGTACTCGAGATTAACTAGATGGCACACAAAAGTATTAAAGAACAACATAGGTAATACTAGAAGTGGTATAATACAATAATCACAAGCCTATGGGATAGCATTAGCTGATGGATGATAACTATGGAACAACGTTACCTAAAGAACAAGTCTCTTAGCTGAACTATGGAACATCGTTAACTCCTGAACAAGACCCGTAAGAGATCAACATGAATATACAGTGAAATGTGATCATCTATTTCCATGCTTAGATGAATAGCAAAGCCATAAATGTTGCACACAAGTAAGATGAGGGTAAAGCCTATCTGCCGCCATCCATAAGAGTGAGCATCATGTGCTGACTTGTCGATGGCCCTGCAGTTGTTGTGGCTGTCCATGTCGGGCACGCGCATTCGATGCAGGGAACTGTTGAGTGGGGACTATAGCTCTGTTATGGTGTATGCTTCCCTTGCTAGAGCAGCTGCGGTGAGTCAGAAGACGATGTGGCTGAAGATGCAGAAAACACATAATGTTAAGAATGACACATATCTCTGATATGAAGAAATACCCTAAGAGATCAACAGTAATGTATGAGAGTGGTCACACGTCTGTTGACTGATGACTAAATTGGGGTCACACAATTTTATTTTATTTTGGTACTGTTAAGTCTACTCCAGATGGCTTGATGGCCGTCTTGTGCCTCCCACCTGACATTGTTCAGAATCTTCCTCGAAAAGCCAGCGACCACCGACAGAGCAGCCTGCCTCCGCCATCCATGGCCGCGAGAGCTCTGACCAAAACCCCGCTCCCGCCCCACCGCACTGCGTGGTTGCACCGCCCCAACCAATCCACAAAGACTCGCCATCATCCAGATCCGGTGGTTACAGTACCGTCAACCCACGCAACTCTAAGATAGCCATCTAAGCACTGCTTCCATGGTGAACTTGCGCCCCCGCACCCTTACGTTAGACACCAGCCTACCGGCAGCCTAGGAGCTCCACCGCCTCGAGGGGTGTTGCTTCCCATTGGGAATCGATTGGCCAAGAATAAAAATTCAGAGGACTGACGCCTAAAGAAAGTGATTTGAGATGAGGGTACAACCTATCTTGCGGCCCGGTGAAGTAGCAAGCTCCATCTGCCGAGTCGGTGAGGCCGCGCGGTTGCGGTGGCTATCAGCGGCAGGAAAGCAGAGATGTCGCAACAGTCGACTGCTACGGGGAAGCAGCGCCGGGGCCCTGGACGCATACGAAGTTGGAGTCACTCAGGTGCCGTGCACAAAGGCGGGGGTGAATTGGCTCCGGTACGGTTCACGCGACCGTCGTCGAGGCAGCTCTGGCATCAGGGAGGAGGGCGACGGTGAATTTGGTGCGGTGGGGGTGGGGCGCCATGGAGGAGGGGTTGAGGTTTCGCAGCTGGGGAGAAGGGAGCTTTCGGGGAGAAGGTGATTTGGCGCCCACGAGGTATGAATGGGGAATTGGGAGGGGCAACCATGTCTTATGGACGCATTTGTCTGAAATGTGTGTGTGTGTGTGTGGGGGGGGGGGTTATAGTTCTGGGCTTGGGTCTGTGTACTGAGGGTCGGGGATAGTAGAGTAACTTTGCTTCTTCCAAATAGTGGGCGCGAGCGATTTCGGGCGAGGAGGGTGTGTTTTGAAATAGTGGGCGCGAGCGATTTCGGGCGAGGAGGGCACGTTTTGAAATAGTGGGCAGGAGCTATTTCGGGCAAGGACAACATGTTTTGAAATAGTCGGCGCGAGCGATTTCGGGTGAGGAGGGCGTGTTTTGAAATAGTCAGCGTGCGCAATTTTGGGCGAGGAGAGGGCGTTTTGCCGCCCATGGTTTATGAATTATTCGGCACATGTCATTTCAGCCGAGAAGAAGGCGCGCTTGGATGAAGTTACAAATCTACCCTCGATGTACAACGGGCCAATTGATGCGTGTCCCACATAGGCCAGTAATTTCACGTCTCCCATTTATTTGCCCGGGTGAATTCCACTAAGCAGAGGGTGTTTAGCGGTTCATGCAATTTTTTGGAGAACGGGCATCCACGTCTACCTTACCAAGTCGATTCAAATCAAATTTTGAAATATTAGCTTGCCACTTCTTTTTTAGATGGAGAGACGATGCTCGGGACTAATGTGTTTTTACATGCTCGTTGCTAACGATTTACTATATGACAAATAGTTGACCCACTAAAAAACGGGAATCAAACCCAAAATGAAATATCTCGATTCGATGAAATTCTATCAGTCTTTGATGCATAAAACGCGACCTTCCCCTCTCCGGACTCCTGCTCCCTCTTTCGCCGACAATCTTCAATTCTATCACACGCATCCAAACACAAACCTTGTTGGTCCCTCTCCCTCTCTCTCTCTCTCTCTCTCTCTCTCTCTTGTGTGTGTGTGTGTGGGGGGGGGGTCTTTCTAGTTCGCATGCACACTCCATGTATAAGTCTCTCTCGCACACTATGTATGACTAGTCCAAGCTAAATATCTTGGGTGCACTCATCGTACACACACAAATTCCCTGGCTCATTGCCTGTAACTCTCTCACGCACCACTCTACCGTCTCCGAGCTCTTCCCTCTCTCTCTCTCTCTCTCTCAAACTCTCCATCTCCCTGGGTCACACATACACATGCATATCTCACTCGCACTCGATAGACCCATCTAAAACTCTATGTCTCTCCCTCGTTCTCTCTCCATCTCACATGCACACAGACACAATCTCAGCCTAGCCAAGTATGATGGTCTCTCACTCAATTGTAGGCACACGTGGTCCCTCCTATATGTATATGACTAGCTAATTCTTAGTCTCCATCACAAACATGTGCATGGTCTATCTCGTTTTCTCTCGGGGCATCTTTCTATCGCACATGCACCTCGTCCCTCGATCTCCCACCCATATAGTCCCCTCAAGATCTCGAGGGGATCTCTTTATCACAAACACACCCTCTCTCCCTCCCCATGCGTCCATCTTCTCCATGTGTCCCTCTCGACATTTGTTCCTTGTTGGCAAGACCTCTATTGGACATGTGCTATAGGGGTGTCTCTCTCCGTTGCAAACAATCACACACTAGCTATCTTCATGTATCTCCTCACCTTGCTTTTCTATCTCAGAGATGCATGCGTGATATGTTTGCATAAGAAACGAACAAACACTCTCTCTCTCTAATTTATCATTTGTTGTCCCTTTCTCTTTCAAACATGTCGGATTTTGGGTTCCGCAGACCCTTGAGAGGTTCGAACTCTGGGGTGCGTGCGAAGAACTCAACCTCCCCAGTCTGCCTACTCGCCAATCTCACAGCCTAGCTCGATGAACAGGAAGGAAACGGGACACAACAGTTTACCCAGGTTTGGGCCACCTGTGGTGTAAAACTGTACTCCTACTTTGTGGTGGATTGGCCTCGAGGGGCTGAGGATGAACTAGTACATTAGGAGAACAACCTCAGGAGGAGGCGTGTTCTTGTGCTCGAGTGAGCTGGTGAATGTGAGGATGGAATGGATCCGATACGGTCCCTTCTCTATGGTGGTGATGCTGCTCTATTTATAGTGGCCTCGGTCCTCTACCCAAATGAAGGCGGGATGGGATCCCACAACATCCAAATTTGAAGGGAGACAACTAGTACATCCTATCCTGACAAAAGTAGTCTTCTCCTGCAAAGCCTCTAGTCATGACGCCGTGGTGGGCTCGGCGACGACCTCCATCCTGCCGTCCTGGCGGTCTCGGTCTTGTTGCATGGGAATTGAAACTTTTGGCTGATTCCTCGAGACTCTGCGCCTGCACTTGCCTCTTTAGCACCAAAGAGGAAACTGGTGCACTGCACTCGCTAGCGCCCACCCGGCCTTGGTCGTCATGTCTCACGTCACCCGAACCTCGCGAGGTGAGGCTTGCATAGAAATCTCCGCTCCTCAGGAGTCAGCCTGAGGAGCCCGCTCCTCGTGGAGGTCTTCGTGTCGTCCGCCTGACGAGGCTTGGCCCCTCGCGAGGGTCTTGAGTTGTTGATACTGAAGGTGGGCCGTACCAGGCCATCGATGAAGTCACGCCGTGGGCTGCAGGCAGGAAAGTCTCGGTACGCCCGTTCCTAGAACGCCGACAGTAACCCCCGGGCCCAAGGCGCGCCGGACTTGGCTTTGAGGCGACGCCAAAGGCCAAGTGCGGAGCGCCGCGGTCCCTAACCGCCTGCGGCCTTGGTTGATGCGTGGCGATTGACGGGACGTGGGCGTCTCCGCTTCCCCATGCTGCCTCGGCAACCATTTGACTTGACGAGACCCTGCTGCATGCAAAAAAAACCATCATTGCGTGGGATCATGGAGGCCGGCGGTTGGCCTCCCTCCGGCTATAAATGAGGGGAGGGGCAAAGCCCCTCCGCTCATCTCCATCTTCTTGCTGCCCGCTCCTTCTTATTCCTTGTCCCCCGTCTTGCCATAGCATCCATGGCGCCGATGAGAGGTTCTTCGCTGTTGAAAAGTAGAAGGCCCCCAAGGAGGGGTCGGGTTCACCGTCGCCCAAGAGGGGCTGTGGCCGCCCTTGCAAGTATGCTGCGACCCTGGTGGTGGCTCCTCGGGGGCATGGACGCACCCCTTCAGGGCACGGCGTCACCTTGGGCAGTTGCGGCGGCGCTTCCTCTCGCGGTGGCAGCTGCCGAGGATGGGACAGCCCCTGTGATGAGGGGAGGCATGCCGTGGTCGCCTGCCTCCTCGGCCGTGCTTCCACTCCGCGGACTTGTTCCCGGAGTTTGTCGTGTGGCCGGAGAGGCCTGCTGGCACCTGGCTCCCGCTCCCGCGCTTCTTCGTGGGCGAGCTACTGTCCGTAGGGCTTGACGGCCTCTGGCTGCAGAATGACGGCTACTGCAGCAGGGCCTCATGGGCTGGGGTCGAGGTCACCATCGCAGGCAACATGTCCTTGACCCGTGGATGGCAGGCGTTTGCCCGCACGCGGGGCCTGAGCGGGAGGTGCACCCTCCACTTTAGGTATGACGGCCTGATGACCCTCTATGTGACTGCGTTCAGGGAGGACGACCGCCGTACGGGGTGCTCCCCGGAGGACGACATCGATGATGATGAGCTTTCCCTTGACGACGGCCGCAACGATGATGAGGGTGAGCTTGCCCTTGGCGACGGCCATGCTAGCCTCAACGGCGGCGGCTCCTCCTCCGGCGAGAGCACTAGTAGCAGCGGCTATGATCATCCACCCCGCTGTCGGGCTTGGACCGGGGAAGGCGACGGGCCATCTCGCCGTCTTGCTCCGGTGAAGCGGGAGGAAGGCTTGGCCTGAGCTTCAGGCGTTGCTGGAGCCTGGCCTCGGGAGCTGCTGCAGGCGTGCGGCTCGCTTTTGTTTGACCTTTCCTTTCTCCTGCATTTTGAAAAAAGTAGAGGGCCCCGTTGGGGTGTGTAATGAACCATGGCACTTATGCCACTATGCTATGTTTGTTATTTTGATGTTGTGCCGTGATATCTATGTTTCTAGTAGGTGTGGTTAGGGTAACTTAGCTCAGGGTGCTTGTGTTAGTTTCCTGCCTCACGAGCGCGCCTCGCGAGGGTGCACCTTTTCAGCAACATCTGGTGAAGCTCCCTTCCTGACGACCCAGGAGCCGTCAGGCCTTTGGAGACATTGTAGAGCTGCAGAGTTATTAGAAAGCTTTACGGGGCATCTCATTCTTCCTCGCGCAAGCCCCCGCGCATGGGTTGGTTGTGGCTAGTACACCACGTCTCACTGCCCGGAGGCACGGACTTAAGAGGGTGCACACGCCCATGAGCTCATTCGAGAGCGTCTCACGAGGATTAAGGAAGCCGAAGCTCTGGGCAACGAGGCTTCAGAGAGGTGTGTTTGTGGCACGGGCGGCCCAAGCGTACACCTACCTAGCCCCCGCATGCGGGACGCGCGAGGAGGAGTGACGGGCAACTGCCGCTCTTCCTGGGCAAGACTGGAGAAGCGAGCAAAGCAAGAGGAGAAAAATTCTAACTCTGGCAAACGAAAATGTGAAAACTCCAAATTGCATTAAGAATTTGCAAACCAACTACAGAAAGCAAGCAAAAGAACAGCCACGTCTGGCACCTAGTCTAGTCTTCTCACCAGCGCGGAGCAAAGTGCTGCCACTAGGACGTGGGAGGGAGCCCCCATGAGACCCGCGGGCGGCGCTCAGGAGACTCCGGGGCTTGTACAGCCCCACTCATTATTACGTGAGAGTGTCATGAGCAGAGACCTTCACAGGCACCGGGCCTTGCTTCATGGGTAGAACTTCCGAAGGTGCTGGATGTTCCAAAGGCTCGATGGGGATCCTGGTCTCGTGGTCTGTAGCGCACGACGCTAGGCCTGGAGACACGGGCGATCCTGAACGGGCCCTAGTTGGGTCACACTCGGTAGGTTTACCCCTAGTTGGCGAGCACTCAAAACATTGGTCAAAGTTTGCCAGCAAAAACTTTTAGAATTTTTAGAATTTTTTTAGAATTTATTGTTCATGCTAAGGTGATATGAGCTAAAACTGAGATGGGGACTGGCCAACACTTTTTCATGAATGCAAATGACATGCACATATAGGTGATGCTTTTCTGAACATTTTGATATCTTATTTGAATTTTTCCGAGTTATATGAATTTTTTATGAAGTTTTCAAAGTGATGGTCAAACGGTCAAAGGGCAAAAGCATAAGAGGAGCAAAGTGGTTTGGGCAGGAACAAGTGTTTTCGGAAACTAGGGGTAAACCTGCCGAGTGGGACACAACTAAGGGCACAAAATTAAGAGCTTATGCATCCTCTCCTTGGAGAGCACCCGCCTCAGGACGAGATCACCCACCTCGAGCGGACGTTGTGGCAGTGGTACCGCCGCAGCGCCTGTTGGTACCTCGCTGCTTGGAGCAAGGCTTGGCGGCGGCGTTCCTTCCCCAGCACGAGGTCCATCCCCCACGAGGCGTCCTGGCGTGCCTCGTCAAACGCAAAAACCCACGCGGAGTGATGCTTGACCTTATGAGGGAGAACTGTTCAGCTCCGTAGACGAGGAATAATGGAGTTTCGCCCGTTGGCTTGGTCGCGGTGGTGCGGACGGACCACAGCACGAACTGGAGCTCGTCGAGCCAGCCCCTGCTGTCGGAGTTATTGGCGACGGGTACCCCGAAGACGGCAAGATGATATTCCAAGACATCAGGGCTAGCAAAGCCCCTCAGTCCGACTGCCCGACCACTCCTGCCGGCTCCTCGTCCGACTGCTCTGCTCGGCCGGCTGTCGGCTGCTGACTGCGCCAACCAGCCGGCTGCCGACTGCGCTAACCAGTCGGCTACCCGATATCGACCCGACACCGACGAGACGGCTGTACCCGAGCACCGTTCATGTGTCACCCCAACCATCATGTATAGTGTCACTTGTCCCCTGGCACTATTTATGAAGTGAACCATGGAACAAGCGTGACACCCCACCATGCCACTAGCTAGCTAGCTACAATACCTACATAGCTTACTTCCTAAGCTAGCTCCCACTATATATAGTTAGCCATCCATCCATCCACACACCCACGCATGAGCACCCAAGCTCACTTACGACCACGCATGGCCACTAGTTCATACGGCCACCCGGCCATGGGCACGCATGCCCAAGATACAGCTCCAGGAGCACTCTGTACCAGATATACATACCAGATATACTTAGACATGCAGGAGTAGGGGTATTATCACTCTGGAGAGCCCAGAACCTGGGTAAACTGGCGGGTTCTACTCGCATACCCATCCCCGGATATTCCGGCATCAGTCTTGCCCTCACACTAAGCCACCCTGTGGCATCTGTCGTCTTACACCCCCCGTGAGAATACCACGACAGTTGGCGCCCACCGTGGGATGGTACTATGCTACCGCGCAGCTGCTGGTTCTGCAGTCCGGGCGGGACCATCTTCGACATTCGCCGGGCGCCGCTTCTGCCTCTCTGGTAGCGCTGGGCTCGATTGACACGGCCCCGAGCGCCGCAAGGGACGGCGCCTCGCCATCGGCCCTCGCCGCCTTCTTCATCACCACCGCCGCGACATCAAGTCGTCTGTCAAGGCAGCGCTGCCAGCAGGGCCTCGCTTCGTCGGGCTATGTCCATCCACACGGTGCTCGCGTCTGCTTCCCTCCGTGTTGCGCCTTGCTCCGGCCGGAACGCGCGTTATCTCCTCCACCCACCATCTACAAGCTAGCTAGATACATGTCAAACAATGGTCAAACCATTAGCCACACCATAGCCAAACCATTCCCCGTACACGTCCCAGATAATGGCTATACTCTTCTCAGAGGAGGGTCGGATATGACCTGTACATCACCCAGACTACCCCACGAGCACGGTTTGCTGCTAAACTGAATATGTTGCTGCCTGGCCTGGCGCCACGGTGCTGGCCGGCTGCGTGACCACGGCGTTGACCAGCTGCGACCACGGCCTGGCCATGTGTGTGCGCCTACGGTCAGCGTCGGGCCACCTGACCTCACAGGAGCTCCGCCCTCGCACCGCGGGCACGCACGCTTCCCCGCCCCCCAGCAAGCTCCATCTCGACGCACCTTCGGGCCACTACTCCCCAGCCTCCTCGCTGCCTCGTCGGCTCGACCACACGCCGCCTGCTCGCGGCCTGCCGCAGCCTTCCCTACTGCCGTCTGAGGACGGCTCACCTCCTTCGACCGGATCGCCTGCCCTGCGTCTCGGATGCCATAGTGCGGCCGCCCTCATCCCCATGCGTGGCTCGCCTGCGCGTTCGCGATGCCCATGCACTCGCCAACCACCTCGCTACGCCCCCGCACCATGGTGGACCCCCTGCTCTGCCCCCGTGCGGTCGCGTTCGCCTGGTCTCCTCCGCGCGCGGGACTCGCCGCTGTTTCCACCCCGAGCTGGAGACTGGGCCTCCACTGGGATCGCTCGCTGTCAAGGCCCCAGTAACTCCATCGTCAGCCCCACCCCCTGCCTGTGACCGTGGCTGGGCTGGCTCACACAAGCCTGTTGCCGCCTGGCGGCTCCACCTTGCCGCTCAAGGCTGACCGGCTGCGCCCGTCTCCGCCTCCTGCTGATTGCCGGGCCATGGTGCTTCGCCGGCTCCCCGCCTCCGCTGGCCCCGCCTCCGCTCACAGGCTCACCGCCGGGTTCGCCCGCGGCCTTCTCCATCAAAGCCCCGTCCGGCTCCACCAACACTGCCGCTTGTCGTCTCCACCCCGAGCCGGACGGGCTGCCTGCCACTGTCAAGCTTCACGCACCGGGCCGCTAGCTCCTCGTCACTGCTGCTGGTTCCCACATCCGGCTGCCCCACGCGAGGGAAAAAGGAGAATTCAAGCCGACTGCTCCTCGCGAAAAAACAAGAGAGAAAGAAAGCGACCGGGTGAGATGGCCGGCTGCCCGAGAGTCGGCTGGAATGAGAAAGAGAAAAGAAAGTGGCCGACTGGTGGCGTCCGGCAGCTCACATGCAGTCGGACAAAGAAAAGGGAGGATCTCGACACAAGACCGCTTCCTCACTCGATTACTTTGGTCGACCGCCTGCTGCCGCCTATTGGTTGGCTGGTCATTCGCCCGCCGCAAGGCTCGGGCCGACCGATGAGCCGGTTCGGCTAAGCAGAGCCGGTTGAAGAAGAAAAAGAAGAAGACAGAGTAGTCGCTAGGAGATCTGGCCTGACCGCTTTCAGCACGCCCAATATCGGTGGTTACATTCCAAAGGAAAATGACGCCGCCCACGAGGAAGAAGACAAAGTAGTTGTTAGAGATCCGCCCATCGCTCAGCAACCGCCCCCGCTGGAAGACAGTAGTAGCCGGGAGATCCAACCTGACTGCCTCAGCAGCTGCTCCAATCTCGGGGTTAGACCTGGGCCGGGTACTGACGCGCTTCATGAAAGAAAGAAGACAAAGTAGTTGTTGGAGATCCGCCCTGACCGCCTGCAGCAGTCAGCCCGAATCTGGGTCTACGCCACTGGGTGCACTGACGCCCCTAACCTAAGAAGAAGACAAAGTGAAGTCGCTGGAGATCTGCCCGACCGCCGCTAGCCGGTCTGAACTCTCTGAGACTCAGCAGGTGACGACGCCTCATGAGAAAGAAGACAAAGTGAAGATCCGGACCACCGCCTGACCGTCTGCAATGTCTCACTGGGTTACACTCAGCAGGACAAGGCCTCTACCTAAGATTGCAAGAAACAAAAAACAAGAGACAAGAGAAGAGTTCGCTGCCAAGAGTCCGGGCAGAAGGAGAAGAAGAAAAGGCGCGCAATTTCGACGTCTGGCTGGGTCGAAATCGACCGGTCAGACCCCTTCGAGCACCAAGGCTCAAGGTTTTACCTAGCTGCAGGCCAAGGCCCTGGCGAGGGGCCACTCCGCACCGCCTCGCTCGGCAACCTTCGCCGACCGTGCTAAAAGCAATGTGAGCTCCTCACCCAATTATTTTTGCACCACGCATCACGGATAACTCCCGAAGCACCTCGGGACCACCTCCGCTTATTATTGGCCAGCATCACCGTTTCACCCCAAGTGCCAGAGTTTGCCCGGGCCGGACGCTGGTTCTGGACATTTCTTCCCACAGACGGCTTAGTAGTGTATGCGATACCAAAGGCTCACTTTAGTGCTGCATCGCAGAGCGGGTCAGACGGCTAGAAAGAGTGAACGCCGGAGGCCACCCATGCGAAAACGTTCGGGAAGAAAAAACGCTCTCGGCGACTCCCGCCGCTTCCTTTTGAGTATCCGCTTGCTAAATCTGCTCCCGCAGTCTCGAGCATCAGCACACTCCACTTCGCGCCCACTCTCACCACGTACTTGTGAGAGCAGCCGTCTGGCGAAGCGAGAGCACAAGCCAAAAAGCTGAGGGAACACAAAAGATTGAAGGGGCTCGGAAGAAACTTAATCGGCACGCCCAAGATAAAACTCGCAATGCTAAAAGCAATCATTTGATATATCCGAGTGGGATCAACTTTGTCTTTTGCATGATCATTTCCATGAACACTGCTAAAAAACCTCCGGCCAACTTTGCCAAGTTGCACGGAGGCTCGGCAGCTACTGTCGGAGTTATTGGCGACGGGTACCCCGAAGACGGCAAGACGATATTTCAAGACATCGGGGCTAGCAAAGCCCCTCAGTCCGACTGCCTGCCACTCATGCCGCCCCCCGTCTGATCGCTCTTCGGGCCGGTTGTCGGCCTGTCGATCGCTTAACCAGCCAAATGCCGATTGCCAACCAGCTTGCTGCCCGACATCGACCATTAATCGGACGAGACCGGCAGTATCCGAGCAATCGCTCATGTGTCACCCCTGTTATCATGTGATAGTGTCACTTGTCCCCTGGCACTATTTATGAAGTGACCCAAGGGACAAGCATGACACCCCACCATGCCACTAGCTAGCTAGCTACCATACCTACATAGCTTACTTCCTAACGTAAGTGCATCTAGTGCCCCTTAGTGATTTTGATGTATTGAAGACTTATAGGTTAAGTCACTAATGTGTTTATGACTGTACATAGGTCTATAAGTCTATGAGGAGTATGATATTTACAGAGAAAGTCGACCCCTAAAAATGAAGTTCTTCGACTGAAGACTTTGGTTTTCTGAAGACTCTTTGAAGACTTTGAAAGTGAAGAAATTGGTGTGACCTTGAAGACTTGGTATTCATTTGAGGAACATGAAGCGTGAAGACTTTTGTTTTCGTAGTTTCATTTTTCTTTCTGAGTCATAGGAAACACAAGATCGTTAAAGGGGTCGAGGAAATACTAAGGAAAAATTTCCATGTGATGCTCAACTCAAAATCCTACACCTACCAATCCCTTCCTGAGTGAAGCCATTGAAAAATCCATACAGCTACCACTATATACTTCAAAGGATGTGACAAAGTTCTTCCGATCTCCGAGGAATTTGTTCTCGACTAAGGAGTTAGGAATTCGCCAGTGCGGATTTCCTACACAGTGAGGAACATGATAGCCCTGAGGAATTTGAGCCTCAAATTGGACTCGCTGTTGTACTACAACCAGCCGTCACAAAATATCTTATCCACCTAGCGGTCATATCATTGAAGGGCATTTATGTCTTATCATGTTAGCTGCTCCTTAGGCTATAAATAGTCAGCCTCTACAACCACTCAGCTGGTTGGTCTGCCTCGAGAGAAACCGACACTTGTCATTTGAGAGCATCCCATCCTCCCGAGGACATTTAGCGTAAAATCATCAAGTGAGGAAAACCCAAACCCAAACACCTACTAAACCCAAAGTGATTGAGCATCATCAAGAGATTGATCCTGCATGGATCCGATGCTTGTTACCTTTGAAGATCAGTGCTTCTTCCGCATTTGTTAGGCGCCATGGTCTAGAGCATCCAAGAGGAATTGTGGATCGCCGAGTGACCGAAGTTTGTGAAGGTTCGGAAGTCACCTCCAAGACTTACCACGAGTGATTGGACGAGTCTGTCTGACCTTAGTTCAAGGAGAATAATGTGAGGACTGTGTGTCCGGGACTGTGTGTCCTCGTGTTTAAATACCTAACCGCTTCCAACCAGATGTGCTAATCGAGACAAAGAGTTGGAACAGGTCTACCAAGTCATTTGTCTTCACGAGGCCAACTGGTTCTATTTCTCAACTCTTTTCATTTCCTCATTACTATGTTGTGTGCTTGTCATATCTGTTTTGAAGATTTTGATCAAGACTTTCTCAATTTCCTCGCCACCCCTTCAAATCATATCCTGTGATTACCCCTTTTAGTACTCGCTGTTTGTCTTCATTTCATCAATGATGACTATGCTTGTGTTCTCGTTATGTTTACTTTTGAGTACTTATTCCGCTGCAAGTAGTTCTCACTTAGGAATTTCCTCACCCGCAAATTCCTCAGTGAAGAATTAATAAAAATCGCCTATTCACCCCCCTCTAGTCGATATAACGGACTTTCAATTGGTATCGCAGCAAGGTACTCCCTTGTTCGTGTGATTTTGGCTGAACCACCCGAGTTTTAGTTATGTCGATCGCAGGTATGAAGAAAGTGACATGCCCCATCTTTGACGGTCACGAGTATCCCAAGTGGAAGGCCATGATGAAGAAGCTACTCATCGCTGATGAAAAGCAAGTGTGGACTATCATCGCGGATCGGTCCGACCGACAGTAAGATGGCGAAGCTGATGACATTCGCAAGTACACTCTTCTCAACCTCATGGCGGCGGACGCCATCTCGCTCCTTATTTGTCTCAAAATCAGTTCAGAACATCATGCATCTCGATCATGTGAAGCTTATCTGGGACCGCTTCTCCGAGGTCTATGAAGGTCATCGAACACGCCATGATCCTTGGTTTGAGGACTTCAAGGAATCTCTCAAAACGATGACATTCAACCAGTAATCATCATCCTCTTCATCATGCCTCATGGCAAAAAGTGTTGAGGTAACTAAATGCTACCTATTCGAAGTCTAGTGATGATGAACTCAGATGAATTTGGACCCAATCTATGTCAAACTTGCTTCCCTTGCTACTAAACAACAAAGAGTGAGGGAGTCCTCGATTAGGGGTGTCCGGATAGCTTGACTATGACCTTTGGCCTGACTTCGGACTCTATGAAGATACAAGATTGAAGACCTTGTTCCGCGGTCCGGATGGGACTTTTCTTCATGTGGAAGGCAACCTTGGCAATAATGGATATGTAGACCTCCTACCATTGTAACCGACTGGTAACCTTAACCCTCTTCGGTGCCTATATAAACTGGAGGGTTTTAGTTCAGAGGACTTAACAACAATCATACCATAGGCTAGCTTCTAGGGTTTAGCCTTCGATCTCGTGGTAGATCTACTCTGTACTACCCATATCATCAATATTAATCAAGCAGAGTAGGGTTTTACCCATCGAGGGTCCCAACCTGGGTAAAAAACATCGTGTCCCTTGTCTCCTCGTTACTATCCGCCTAGACGCATGTCGGGACCCCTACCCGAGATCCGCCGTTTTGACAATCGACATTGGTGCTTTCATTGAGTTCCTATATGTTGTCATCTTTAGGTCTGATGGTCTTCTCGATCATCAACAACGAGCGCCTGTGGTGAGACTTTTCTCCCGGACAGATCTTCAGATTCGGCGTTTTGCACCGCGCCAATTTGCTTGGCCATCCGGAGCAGATTGAAAGCTACGCCTCGCCACCGTCAGATTTGGGTTTGAACTACACGGCCGACGTCGCGGGAGACTTGATCTTTGATGGGTTCGAGCTATAGCTAAGCGCAGGCATCGCATGAGGGGCATGATCTAGCTCTGTCACGAATAGTGTCCGGAGGCCGCACCAGTGTCCGCCTCCGACCTTTAGCTCGAGCTGATTGCGCCGACGAGGATGTGTGGCTGACACCGGGGCTGCGATCTCTACAGCGATTGAGCTCGCACACCTACCCCCGCCCTTTGGCGGCTCATGACTTCCAAGGTGCCGACTCTCTCCGATCCGAAAGCATCTCCGCTTCCACCAATCGATCCGATTGGGCCGATCATGGAATTCAGCCGCTGACATCTTTCAGACCCTATTGAAGACGGGCATGGCCCCACTACCTGCTCCCAATCCTCACGAAGGAACAAGGCGCTGGGCGCCCGCCCGCCACATCGCCTCGACCAAGGACCGAGGACCACCGCCAGTCTCTCGCTGGCTAGCCACGGGCCTGTGAGGCCTACATCGAAGCGAGCATCGCGAAGCGGAGCCAGCTTGGTGCCCAGAACTCCTCAAGAACACGACCGGTCAGCTTTGCACCACTGCCGGGTCGGGCTTCAGATCTGCATCCATCTTCTCCAAAGACCAGCCAGACGGGATCCCAAACTTGCCGGACTAGTCGCTTGAGCTCAAGCGGGTCCGTGGGCAGGATCAGCCAGGTGGATACGCCCAGATCCACCAAGACCCACTCTTGCCTCAAAACCTCAATCCGCTTCCTGTGGTTTGAATGGCGATGGTCTACCAGATGCAACGAAGCTCACAGACGCGAGGCGAGCCACGGGAGGTTCGGAGGAAGAAGTAGTGGCGCAGCAAGGCCACCGAGGGTTTAACCCCAACATGGGCCTCACAATAGTAGGCTAAGATTGCTAAGAAGGACGGAGTTGGGATGAAGGTGCAGAGCTTGATGTTGTAGTGACGGAGGACAAGAAGAAGAACTCAGAGAAGGGAGGCACCAGACCAGCAATGATGGCGCCGCAAAGAACTGGTAGAAGGTACTTCACCCTCGGGGCGGAGGAGCCGCCTTGAGCACCGCTGCTCCATTGACGCCTGCCTCCACCAACCGGGCGATCGTGGCAAGGCTCGCTGACACATTTGGCGGATCCAAGGCAGAGAGTACCAGCCCGCCGGGTTTGGCGAGGAGCCATGGCTGGCTAGGGCACGAAGGCGGAGTGGATCTCAAGGTCTTAGGAAGAGGAGGAGAGGCGCAAGAAAGGGATCTCAACAGCAACGAGAAAGTAAAGGAGGCAAGGAAGATGTCGCCTATTATCAACCCAGGGTTGCAGAGGCTCACGCCCAATCAACCGCCACGGCGCCAAGGCCGCAGTGCTGTTAGGGGCCCACGACGCCAGACTTACCCTTTCGCCTCCGCCGCTGTTCGGGCGCCAGGCCCGGGTTGCATATGCCGGAACGGGGTCCCTGACTTGCTCGCCCGCGCTCCGCGGCGCGGGGCTCAAAGGACGCCCAGACAGCCCATCATCATCAACACTAGCTCAAGACCTCGCGAGGGGCCAGATTGCTGGGCGGATGACCAGGAGCTTCTCGTGCACGGCCTCGCAGTCTGGCTCATGAGGAGGCGAGAGTTCAAGGCAGGGTACTCACGAGGTGCCCGTGACGCAGCCACGATGACCAAGGGCGCCAGTCGGCGCCAGCCCGCAGCAGCCGTCCTCCTTCTCTTTGCAAAGGGAGCGCGCAGCGAGAGCATCAAGCAAAGGCATCCGCTTCGTGCGACAAGACCAAGACCAGCCCCAACGGCTGGAAGGGAGTCATCGGAGCCCAAGCAGGCGCTATCACCGAGCCTTTGGCAAGCGAGGACCAACTTTAGTCAGATAAGTGTACCATGTTCCCTTCAAATGGCTAATTGTTGGCGCCCTTCCCGCCAATATTTGGGAAGAGGCCCAGGCCTTCGCCTATAAATAGAACTAGCCACCATAGTAGAGGGAGACGAGAGATCAAGACGATCAGCATCCAGAGAGAGATAGAGACCCAATCCTCAAGCTAGAGCGACTTAACACCACCTAGCAGTTCATCACACCCACCAAGCATGCATTCTGAGGCTGTTCTTCCCTCAGACTGCTCCTCATCAGCCCAAGAGGCAATCCACCACACCACAAACTAGAGTAGGGTATTACACCACAACGGTGGCCCGAACTAGTATAAATCTCGTGGTCTCTTGTGTTGTTCTTTCTAGTAGTTTAGGTCCTCGCATTCGGGCGAGGTACGGACGGAGGGTTGGATCTCCGCACGCACTCCCAGTAGTTCGAACTTAAGGGTCTGTCTGAACCCAAGTCCGACAGCGCAGGCGATTGGGAAACTAAGATGGCATTGCAATGACCACTAGAACATCACTTCAATGTAAAAAACATGGTATGGTAGATGATGAAGTACATACCGATGAATAACAATGCATAAGATATTCTGTAGCATGATGTCCAAACTAAGCAGATGGCATTGCGATGAGTAGAATGACAGATTTGAATTTGAAAACATGTTATCATGAATGGAATAAGTACTGAAAAACAGGAAGGCATGACATATTTACATGCATGATCAGCAGGCTACACAAGGCATTGCAACAGAGTAGATGCACTCCAGACATTATATGTATGTTGTACCCATATCACGGGCCAAGTTAGAGAAAGGACCTTGGGGGTGAATAGGATTCATCATCTTTCTCGCAAGTCTTCTCAAGAATTGCCTTTACATGTTCATATTGGGTATCATTGACGCCAGTTTGTTGGCCATTACATTGCTCCGTGAGGTTCTTGTGGATAAATCGCAGTGTGCAATTATATGTGACATGCATGAAGACAACTAGTAGTTAGATTTGTGTAATGAGTGCCTATAGGAGATGACATAAATAGTAGGATTGGGGTTAACTAGCAGCAACAGGTCTCAAAACTAAAGGAGAACACATATGAAAGCTACATAATATGTGCCTTGTACTTTAGATTAACTAGATGGCACAAAAGTATTAAAGAACAACATAGGTAATACTAGAAGTGGTATAATACAATAATCACAAGCCTATGGGATAGCATTAGCTGATGGATGATAACTATGGAACAACGTTACCTAAAGAACAAGTCTTAGCTGAACTATGGAACATCGTTAACTCAACAAGACCCGTAAGAGATCAACATGAATATAAGTGAAATGTGATCATCTATTTCATGCTTAGATGAATAGCAAAGCTACAAATGTTGCACACAAGTAAGATGAGGGTAAAGCCTATCCGCCGCCATCCATAAGAGTGAGCATCATGTGCTGATTCTGTCGATGGCCCTGCAGTTGTTGTGGCTGTCCATGTCGGGCACGCTGATGGCGCAGGGAACTGCTGAGTGGGGACTATAGCTCATATGGTGTATGCTTCCCTGCAGAGCAGCTATGTGAGTCAAGACGATGTGGTCAAGATGCAAAACACATAATGTTAAGAATGACACATATCTCGATATGAAGAAATACCCTAAGAGATCAACAGTAATGTATGAGAGTGGTCACACGTCGCTGGGATCGATGACTAAATTGGGGTCACACAATTTTATTTTATTTTGGTACTGTTAAGTCTACTCCAGATGGCTTGATGGCCGTCTTGTGCCTCCCACCTGACATTGTTCAGAATCTTCCTCGAAAAGCCAGCGACCACCGACAGAGCAGCCTGCCTCCGCCATCCATGGTCATGAGAGCTCGACCAAAACCCCGCTTCCCCGCCCTAATCAAGATCATGGGTTGCACCGCCCAACCAATCCACAAAGACTCGCCATCATCCAGATCCGGTGGTTACAGACCGCCAACCCACGAACTCTAAGATAGCCATCTGCACTCGCCCATGGTGAACTTGCGCCTCAAGACCTCACGTTAGACACCAGCCTACCGGGCAGCCTAGGAGCTCCACCGCCGAGGGGTGTTGCTTCCCATTGGGAATCGACACAAGAATAAAATTCAGAGGATCGACGCCTAAAGAAAGTGATTTGAGATGAGGGTACAACCTATCTTGCGCCCGTGAAGTAGCAAGCTCCATCCGCCGAAGTCGGTGAGGCAGCTGTTGCGGTGGCTATCAGCGGCAGAAAGAGATGTCGCAACAATGATCACTACTGGGAAGCAGCGCCGGGCCCGGACGACACGGGTTGAGTCACTCAGTGCCGTGCACAAAGGCGGGGGTGAATTGGCTCCCAAGATTCACGCGACTGCCGCCGAGGCAGCTCTGGCATCAGGGAGGAGGGCGACGGTGAATTTGGTGCGGTGGGGGTGGGGCGCCATGGAGGAGGGGTTGAGGTTTCAGAAATGGGAGAAGGGAGCTGGGAGAAGGTGATTTACCACGAGGTATGAATGGGGAATTGGAGGGGCAACCATGTCTTATGGACGATTTGTCTGAAATGTGTGTGTGTGTGTGTGTGGGGGGTTATAGTTCGGGCTTGGGTCTGTGTACCGAGGGTCGGGATAGTAGAGTAACTTGCTTCTTCCAAATAGTGGGCGCGAGCGATTTCAAGCAGGAGGGTGTGTTTTAAATAGTGGGCGAGCGATTTCAAGCGTAGGAGGGCACGTTTTGAAATAGTGGGCAGGAGCTATTTCGGGCAAGGACAACATGTTTTGAAATAGTCGGCGCGAAGCGATTTCGGGTGAGGAGGGCGTTTTGAAATAGTCAATATTAATTTTACGAGGAGGGCTTTTTACCATGGTTTATGAATTATTCGGCACATGTCATTTCAGCCGAGAAGAAGGCGCTGGATGAAGTTACAAATCTACCTCGATGTACAACGGCCAATTGATGCGTGTCCACATAGGCCAGTAATTTCATCGCCTCCCATTTATTTGCCCGGTGAATTTACTAGCAGTAGGGTGTTTAGCGGTTCATGCAATTTTTGGAGAACGGCATCCACGCTCACCTTACCAAGTCGATTCAAATCAAATTTTGAAATATTAGCTTGCCACTTTTTTAGATGGAGAGACGATGCTCGACTAATGTGTTTACATGCTCGTTGCTAACGACGCATTATATGACAAATAGTTGACCCACTAAAAACGGAATCAAACCCAAATGAAATATCTCGATCCATGAAATTCTATCAGTCTTGATGCATAAACGCGACCTTCCCTCTCCGACTCCTGCTCTCTTTCGCCGACAATCTTCAATTCTATCACACGATCCAAACACAAACCTTGTTGGTCCCTCTCTCTCTCTCTCTCTCTCTCTCTCTCTCTCTCTCTTGTGTGTGTGTGTGTGGGGGGTCTTTCTAGTCTCGATGCACACTCCATGTATAAGTCTCTCTCGACACTATGTATGACTAGTCCAAGCTAATATCTTGTGCACTCATCAGACACACACAAATTCTGCTCATTGCCCAGAACTCCTCTCACGCACCACTCTACCGCCTCCCAGCTCTTCCCTCTCTCTCTCTCTCAAACTCTCCATCTCCCTGGGTCACACACACATGCATATCTCACTGCACTGATAGACCCATCTAAAACTCTATGTCTCTCTCCTCGCTCTCTCTCCATCTCACATGCACATGCACACAATCTCAGCCTAGCCAAGTATGATGGTCTCTCACTCAATTGTAGGCACACGTGGTCCCTCCTATATGTATATGACTAGCTAATTCTTAGTCTCCATCACAAACATGTGCATGGTCTATCTCGTTTTCTCTCGGGGCATCTTTCTATCGCACATGCACCTCGTCCCTCGATCTCCCACCCATATAGTCCCCTCAAGATCTCGAGGGGATCTCTTTATCACAAACACACCCTCTCTCCCTCCCCATGCGTCCATCTTCTCCATGTGTCCCTCTCGACATTTGTTCCTTGTTGGCAAGACCTCTATTGGACATGTGCTATAGGGGTGTCTCTCTCCGTTGCAAACAATCACACACTAGCTATCTTCATGTATCTCCTCACCTTGCTTTTCTATCTCGAGATGCATGTGATATGTTTGCATAAGAAACGAACAAACACTCTCTCTCTCTAATTTATCATTTGTTGTCCCTTTCTTCAAACATGTCGGATTTTGGGTTCGCAGACCCTTGAGAGGTTCGAACTCTGGGTGCGTACAAGAACTCACAACCTCCCTGCCTGCCTACTCGCCAATCTCACGCCCTAGCTCGATGAACGTGAAGGAACGGACACAACAGTTTACCCAGGTTTGGGCCACCTGTGGTGTAAAACTGTACTCCTACTTTGTGGTGGATTGGCCTCGAGGGGCTGAGGATGAACTAGTACATTAGGAGAACAACCTCAGAGGAGGCGTGTTCTTGTGCTCGAGTGAGCTGGTGAATGTGAGGATGGAATGATCCGATACGGTCCCTTCTCTATGGTGGTGATGCTGCTCTATTTATAGTGCCTCGGTCCTCTCACCCAAATGAAGGCGGATGGGATCCCACAACATCCAAATTTGAAGGGAGACAACTAGTACATCCTATCCCACAAAAGTAGTCTTCTCTCCGCAAAGCCTCTAGTCATGACGCTGCAGGGCTCGGCGACGACCTCCATCCCTGCTCGGCCCCAAGGCCTCGGGTCTTGTTGCATGGGAATTGAAACTTTTGGCTGATTCTCGAGACTGCGCAAGACTTGCTCTCTTTAGCATAAAGAGGAAACTGCATCAGACTCGCTAGCGCCCACCCGCCTTGGTCGCCATGTCTCACGCCACCCGAACCTCGCGAGGTGAGGCTTGAAATCTCCAGAGTCAGCCCGGGAGCCCGCCTCGCGGGAGGTCTTCGTGTCGTCCGCCGACGAGGCCTGCCCTCGCGAGGTCTTGAGTTGTTGATACTGAAGGTGGGCCGACCAGGCCATCGGCGAAGTCACGCCGGGCTGCGTGCGAAAGTCTGGGCACGCCTGCCTTAGAACGCCGACAAGAACTTCGGGCCTGGCAAGGCCGGACTTGGCTTTGAGGCGCCAAAGGCTGGCGCGGAGCGCCGTCCCTAACCGCCGCGCCTTGTTGATGCGTATGCATTGACGGACGGGCGCTCCGCTTCCCCATGCTGCCTCGCAACCATTTGACTTGACGAGACCTGCCGCATGCAAAAACCATCATTGCGTGGATCATGGAGGTCAAGGCCTCCCTCCGCTATAATGAGGGAGGGCAGCCCTCCGCCATCTCCATCTTCTTGCTGCCCTTCTATTCCTTGTCCCCGCCTTGCCATAGCATCCATGGCGCCTGATGAGAGGTTCTTCGCTGTTGAAAAGTAGAAGGTCCCAAGGAGGTCGGGTTCACTGTCGCCAAGAGGGGCTGTGGCCGCCTCTTGCAAGTATGGCGACCCTGGTGGTGGCTCGGGGCATGGACGCACCCCTTCGTGGCACGCGCCACCTTGGGCAGTTGCAGGCGCGCTCTCTCGCGTGGCAGCTGCCGAGGATGGGACAGCCCCGTGATGAGGGGAGGCGTTGGTCGCCTGCCTCCTGGCCGCGGCTTCCACTCCATGGACTCCCCGAGTTTGTCGTGGTGGCCGAGGCCTGCCACTGCCCCGCCTCCCGCTGTGGGCGAAGCACGTCCAGGCTTGACGCCTCGGCTGCGTAATGACGGCTACCGCAGTAGGCCTCATGGGGGTGAGGTCACCATCGCAGGCAACATGTCTCTGACCTGCGGATGGCAGGCTGTTCGCACGCTGGGCCCGAGGGAGGTGCACCTCCACTTTAGGTATGACGGCTCGATGACTCTATGTGATCAAGGTTGTGAGGACGACCCAGACGGGTGCTCCCGAGGACGACATCGATGATGATGAGCTTTCCCTTGACGACGGCCGCAACGATGATGAGGGTGAGCTTGCCTTGGCGACGGCCATGCTAGCCTCAACGGCGGCGCTCCTCCTCCCATGAGAGCACTAGTAGCAGCGGGCGATCATCCACCCCGCTGTCGGCTTGGACTGGGAAGGCGACGGGCCATCTCGGCCTTGCTCCGTGAAGGGAGGAAGGCTTGGCCTGAGCCAGCGCTGCTGAGCCTCGGCCTCGAGCTGCAGCGCGCGTGCTCGCTTTTGTTTGACCTTTCCTTTCTCCTGCATTTTGAAAAAGTAGAGGGCCCCTGGGGTGTGTAATGAACCATGGCACTTATGCCACTATGCTATGTTTGTTATTTTGATGTTGTGTCATGGATATCTATGTTTCTAGTAGGTGTGGTTAGGTAACTTAGCTCGTGGTGCTTGTGTTAGTTTCCTGCCTCACGAGCGCCGAGGGTGCACCTTTTCAGCAACATCCGGTGAGTCCCTTCCCGACGCACCTGTGAGCCGCCGTGCCTTTGGAGACATTGTAGAGCTGCAGAGTTATTAGAAAGCTTTACGGGCATCTCATTCTTCCTCAAGAAGCCCCCCAAGATGGGTTGGTTGTGGCTAGTACACCACGCCTCACTGCCCGGAGGCACGGACTTAAGAGGGTGCACGCCATGAGCTCATTCGAGAGCGCCTCACGAGGATTACAGCCAAGCTCGGGCAACGAGGCTTCAGAGAGGTGTGTTTGTGGCACGGCGGCCCAAGCGACACTTCTTTAGCTTCGCATGCGGGACGCCAGGAGGAGTGACGGCAACCGCCGCTTTCCCCGGCAAGACCGAGAAGCGAGCAAAGCAAGAGGAGAAAAATTCTAACTCGCAAACTAAAAATGTGAAAACTCCAAATTGCATTAAGAATTTGCAAACCAACTACAAGAAAGCAAGCAAAAGAACAGCCACGTCGCACCTAGTCTAGTCTTCACCAAATATGAGCAGTGTGCCACAGACGGGAGGGAGCCCCATGAGACCATGGGCGGCGCTGGGAGACTCTGGGCTTGTACAGCCCCACTCATTATTACGTGAGAGTGTCAATGAGCAGAGACCTTCACAGCACCGGCCTTGCTTCATGGGTAGAACTTCCAAGGTGCTGGATGTTCCAGTGGCTCGATGGGGATCCTGGTCTCCGTGGTCTCAGCGCACGACGCTAGGCCCGAGACACGGGCGATCCTGAACGGGCCCTATCACACTGTAGGTTTACCCCAGTTGGCGCAGCACTCAAAACATTGGTCAAAGTTTGCCAGCAAAACTTTTAGAATTTTTAGAATTTTTTAGAATTTATTGTTCATGCTAAGGTGATATGAGCTAAAACTGAGATGGGACTGCCAACACTTTTCATGAATGCAAATGACATGCACATATAGGTGATGCTTTTCTGAACATTTTGATATCTTATTTGAATTTTCCAGTTATATGAATTTTTATGAAGTTTTCAAAGTGATGGTCAAACGGTCAAAGGGCCACTCACCACACCTTCAAGCCTGAGGTCGGAGAAAAGTACAATGGCAAGACTCACCCGTCAGAGTTCCTCAGCATCTACACTATCGCGATGAAAGCTGTCGGGGCTCGCGACAACAAGGTGCTTGCCAACTACTTCCCGTTGGCACTTAAGCCCAACGTCATGTCATGGTTGATGCACCTGCTAGTGGATTCCATTTCTTCTTGGTCGGATCTATGCCATGAGTTTGTTGGCGCCTTTACCGGAGGCCACCAAGCTCCTGGCCACACAAGTGATTTGCATGTCATCCCCCAGAGGGACGGCGCGACCCTGCGCAAGTACATACAAAGGTTCAGTCATGTGCAGTACAATATTCCAGATGTTCATCCCGCCGATGTCATCGGTGCATTCCATCAGAATGTGCGCAACTGCAAGATACCCGAGGAGCTGGCGATGAACAAGGTTAATGATGTAGCCGAGCTTTATGTTCTGGCCGATAGATGCGCTCGGGCTGAAGAAGGGAGGAAGTACCCCGGCGAAGACGTCGGCACGGAAACCGACACCACAGACGAAGACGCCGTCACACCGGCAAAGAAGGGTCGACGCCGCAATAGGAAGCATAAGGGCAAGACCATGCCTGCCGTCGAGGGATCAGGCGACCTCGGCGCCACCAAGAAGGCCAAGGCTGACGACCCCGGTAAGGAAGTTGCCGGGTGCGCCACCTGCCGGGCCTTGGCGGCTGCCGACAAGCCGGGAGGCTCAGACAAGCAGTACTGCAAGATCCATCGCACCAAGGGCCATGACCTCCAGAATTGCCAATAGGTTGAGCAGCTTGTAGAGAAGCAGAAAGCTGAGTATGAGAGGCGCGATAAGGAGAAGGGTCAGGATGGTGCTGAGGCGTCCGACAAGAAGCGTGGCGGTCGAGGAGGTCACCGCGACAAAGATAATCAACAAGAGAGGCCCGCTCGGGGCCGCAACAAGAAAGAAAGGGAGACGATGATCATGATGAGGACGACGAGTCCGGTGAGCATGAGTTCCAAAAAGCTACGGAGGCCATGTGCGTCGAGGGTAGCGCCTCGTTGCACACCTCTCACCGCCGACTAAAGCATTGCGTGCGTGAAGTCACTGCGGCGGAGCCATCGTTTGATGCCCATAGGCCACTAAAGTGGTCCAGCACGCCTATCATTTTTGACACCGAGGATCACCCTGATCGCACAATCGCGGTCGGTTGTTTGCCGTTGTTGGTTTCACCAAAAATATGCAACCTCAAGGTGACAAAAGTGCTAGTTGATGGTGGGGCCGGTCTGAACTTGGTCTCGCCCGCCATGATCGAGAGGCTGCAAATCCCCAATGGAGATCTCGAGGAGATGGGCACGTTTCAAGGGGTCAACACGGGGAGGAGACAGCCGAAGGGTAAGGTCATGTTACCCGTTACATTTGGGGGCGAGCTGAACTACAGGACGGAGAAGATTGTTTTTGATGTTGCCAAGATCCCCTTGCCCTATAATGGGATCCTCGGCCGCCCAGCACTGGCCAAGTTTATGGCGGCATCACATTACGCCTACAACAGTTGAAGATGCCCGGGCCAATGAGCATCATCACCGTCCCCTCCGACAAGAAAGACGCGCTCATCTGCGTCGACCAACTCTACCGGGAGGGAGTTGCAGCAGCTGCCGCCGAGGCACTTGTTCCTATCGCCGAGACCCCGGGAGGGAAGAAAATGGGGAAGGCCTCTGCCCCTGCCGGCAAGGCCCATTCCAGCAAGACTTCTGACCCCGACAAGGACTCATGTACCTCCTCCGGCAAACGCGCCTTTTTGGAGTGCCGCGTTCCCATTGAGGACGTGCCAGAGAGCTCCGCCAGCAGGAGCAAGAGGTCCAAGGCAGCCCCAACAGAAACCAAGAAGGTGCCCGTCAAGGAGGATGGCACGGGTGGAGCTTTTACCATAAGCTCCACCCTTGACAGCAAATAGGAAAGCACGCTCGTCGTCTTCCTGCGGGAGAATGTCGACGTGTTTGCATGGCAATCATCCGACATCCCCGGCGTTCACAGGGAGGTGATTGAGCACCACCTTGCTATCTGTCCCCATGCGCGGCCCGTCAAGTTGAAGGTCAGGACGCAAGCTTTGGAGTGACAAGAGTTCATCATCGAGGAGATCAGGAGTTGGAGGCGGCAGGCTTGGTCAAATGAGTGCTCCACCCCACGTGGTTGGCCAATCCAGTGGTAGTGCGTAAGGCAAATGGGAAATGGAGGTTGTGTATCGATTACACAGATATCAATAAAGCATGTCCAAAGGATCCTTTCCCTCTGCCACGCATTGACCAGATAGTGGACTCCACTGCCGGGTGTGACCTGCTGTTGTTCCTTGACGCCTACTCAGGGTACCACCAGATCTTCATGATGAAGGAAGACGAAGAAAAGACTGAGTTCATCACCCAATGTGGTACATATTGTTTTGTACGGATGCCTTTCGGGTTGAAAAGCGCCGGTTCGACATTTGCCCGAGCAGTCCAAATTGGTTTTGAACCCCAGCTGCATAGAAATATGGAAGCTTATATGGATGATATAGTAGTCAAAACCAAGGACAAGGCCATGCTCGTGCAGGATCTGGAGGAAACATTTGCCAACCTGCATAAGATCAACCTCAAGCTCAACCCAGAGAAGTGCATGTTCAGTGTCCCATCCGGCAAACTCCTTGGGTTCTTTGTGTCTCAATGCGGAATCGAAGCAAATCCCGACAAGATCAAAGTGATTGAGCACATTGAGGCGCCAAGACGAGTCAAAGACGTCCGTAGGCTCACCGGCTGCGTTGCTGCTCTAAGTAGGTTCATCTCCAAATCTACTGAGCGGGCCCTCCCCTTTTTCAAAGTTTTGAAAAAGGCGGGTCCAATGAAATGGACTACGGAGGAAGAGGCAGCGCTGCAAGTTCTGAAGAGGTACCTCTCCTCCACACCAATACTAGTCGCGCCTAAACCGCAAGAGCCATTGCTGTTATATCTAGCGGCAATGAATCAAGTGGTCAGTGCTGCGCTAGTGGCACAGAGAGAATTTGAGGAAGAAGCAGCGGTAGTGGCGGAGCCGTTGGATGATATGCCGGAGCTCTCCCCGGCAGGGCTTGAGGCCGGCAGGGCGGAGCCCCCGGCAAAGCTTGGTCCCGGCGAGATAGAGTTTGCGCAAGTGGGCAAAGTCAAACAGAAGAAGAAGGTGATGCAGCACCTAGTCTATTTTGTTAGTTCCCTCTTGCGGGGGGCTAGATCAAGATATTCTGGTATACAAAAGCTACTTTTCGGCCTCCTTATGGCCTCGAGAAAGCTGTGTCACTATTTCCAAGTGCATGAGATCACTGTCGTCACCTACCTCCCTTTGCAACAAATCTTGCACAACCCAGATGCAACCGGGAGGGTTGTGGAGTGGGCGTTGGAACTATCGAGCTTTGGGCTCAAGTTTGAAATTACTTCAACAATCAGGAGCCGAGCCTTGGCAAAGTTCATAGCAGAATGGACCTGAACGCCCGACGAAGAGATTAAAGAGACCACCCTTCCCGTCAAGGAGATGAGCCATGACTGGATTATGTACTTTGATGGAGCTTTCTCGCTACAAGGTGATGGTGCCGGCATGCTTCTCATCGCACCCACCGGAGAGTGCCTCAAGTACGTAGTCCAGATGCACTTTCCCCCGAAAAAATCAACGAACAACACAGCGGAGTACGAGGGATTGCTTGCCGGTCTCAGGATCGCGGCAGACCTCGGAATCAGGAAGCTCATCATCATAGGTGATTCACAGCTCGTTGTCAAGAAAGTTAACAAGGATTACCAGAGCCGGTTGATGGATGCCTATGTGGATGAGGTGAGGAAGTTGGAGGAGCGTTTTGACGGTCTACAAGCAGAGCATGTTCCCCGAGCAGAGAACAGCATTGCCGACGACTTGTCGAAACGTGTTGCCGTCAAGTTGCCTGTGGAACCAGGTACTTTGTGCTTCAATTAACCCAACCATCCGTTGAGCCATCAGTGGGACAAAACAAACGAAGGAAGGCAGGCCCCGGCAGTTACTTTCCCGCTGAGCTCCCAGGAGCCGCCGGCAAGGATGTTGCCAGGTGCCCCAAGCTTGCCGGGGAGCAGCAACCTCCAGCAGGGCCCCAAGCCCTGATCGTAGAGGCAGCTGCCCCTACGGCCGAAGATGAGCCTTTAGTCCTTGCTGTCAAGCCTTAGCCTCTGGCATGGGCGCAGCGCACCGTCTGTTTCGTCCAAACAAGGGAACTCCCTGAGAAACAGGAAGAGGTAGAGAAAGTAGCCCGTCGGTCCAGCATGTACCAGTTTGTGGATGATGCACTATACAGAAGGAGACCGAACGACGTGAAATTGAAGTGCATTCCTCAGGAGGACGGACTAGAGCTGTTGGCAGAGATACATGGAGGCATGTGTGGCTACCACATAGGGTCAAGAGCCCTTGCCGACAAAGCGTTCCGGCAAGGTTTGTTCTGGCCCACCGCTCTCCAGGATGCAACTGCACTAGTAACCAAGTGTGAAGCATGCCAGTTCCATTCACAGAAGCTTCATCAACTAGCTCAAGCTCTTCAGACAATCCCTCTTTCCTGGCCATTTTCGGTCTGGGGGCTCGTCATACTGGGCCCCTTTCCCCATGCTGTCGGGGGCTTTGAGTACTTGTACGTCGCGATCGACAAGTTCACGAAGTGGCCAGAAGTGGAACCGGTGAGAAAGGTGACAACAGATTCACCGACAATGGCACGCAGTTCATGAGCCGCACCTTCATGCAATACATCCAAGACCTTGGCAGCAAGGTTTGTTTTGCTTCTGTCGCTTGATGAAGCCATGTACCTAGGGTAGGGTCATGGACCTATCCAAGGTACCCTCCCCAAGGACATCTCTTGAAGGAACCACCTTTCAGTCGACCTGGAAGGATTCCACTCGACGGATCTGGAGACACTCGACCATGAAGCCAACCACTCGACCGCCAGGAGATCTACAGTTAGTCTGCACGCAAACGGTCGGTCATTAAGTGGCTTTATGGTCATCATAGCACTTTATGTGGGACGTTACCAGTAACTCCCTATCTTAATGTACCTTAATCCCTACATAACTGAGGGCGGGAGGAGTCTGGCAAACTCTATATAAGCCACCCCTCCTCAAAGGTAAAGGGTTCGCACTTCGTAACTCATACGCATAATACTGCCGATCGCCTCCGGGCTCCGAGACATAGGGATATTACTTCCTCTAAGAAGGGCCTGAACTCGTAAACATCTTGCGTATACAACTGCTCCATAGCTAGGATCTTGCCTCTCCATTCCTACCCCCCATTCTACTGTGAGACTTAGAACCACAACAGTTGGCGCCCACCTTGGAGCAGGTGTCTTAGCGACTTGTTGGAGAAGTTGCAGTTTTTCCGATCCCCTTCATCATTGTTTCAGGTGGAGTTTTGGTTGAGGGCCGCAAGATCCGTCTCGGCGCGCTCACGTTCATCGCCGACGACTCCGCTTGGCTGCAGGAGGCTCCACTCGACGTCGATGCACTCCCCGTCCGTGGGGAAACGCACTTTCGGGCGTCGTCAGGTGGCGCCCTCTCAAGGCAGCCGCCGACCCAAGACCGGGTCGACTTATGCCGCCCTCCCTCCTGGCCTCTCACCGGCGCAAGCGGCCCGGCTTGGTCGAGGCTTCAGCGGTGGGTGAGGCACGCTGTGGCCCGCCACCGGCCACTCCCAAGTCGCAGCAATCGAGCCCGATGAATCTCTCACGGCCTGTTCGACTATCGACCGTTCGCAGAGATCGTGATCCGAAAAGCATACAGAAGTGATCTAGCGGTGGAGGTTCGATGGTCGATGGACCACGAGTCCTCCTGGTTTCCCGCACCGACGGAGGCGTTGGCGGAGGCGAGCTGGCGAGGTTCACGAAGAGTATCAACCCGAGCCCTCACTTCACCGCAGAGGAGGAGCTTCGCCCCGGAACATGGATGCGCTTACACTCCTATCGTTGGAGAAACCCCGAGGCCGCGGTTTTAGAAGACGCGCTTGGCATTAACTTGGTTGAGCGCACTCGATCGAAAATCTCAGCGAAAGTGCTCATTTAACGAGCGCAATAACGGGTCCTGCCGCCCGCCGACGCCAACTCTTTTCCGAACCGACTCAGGTATACCGAACTCCAATTCAGAATCTAGCAGCCGCAGCCTCAGATAGCAGAGTCCATTCAGCCTTACCAACGAGGAGGCTGGCGAGGCTTACTACAGATCGAGATTTACTCCGGTAGCAGGAGATCAAAATTCAGCTGTAACGCAGTCGCGAAATAGGATTCACAGCAGATCCGTCGCTGCGAATACAGTCCAGTCGGCTCATAGCCCAAGATCGCCCCCGAGGCGTGAGGGGCATGGAGGCCGACGTGATCAGTATGAGGACTGATTCGATCGTGTTGATCGACGTCGAGTGCCCACTCCTCCCCCGAGGGGTGGGTCATACGCGCCTCGACAGCAAGATGACAGACGCCATCACAGTGTTGGGCGAAGGATTATAGTCGACCCCAGGGAACCAGGCTTTGATGCGAGATCCATTATCGTTCAAGGTCTGGTCCACAGGAACAGAGCTCACCGAGAAGGCCATGACAGAGATGTGCCCACTAGCAGCAGAGTACACGTCTCAGGACCAGAGTGTTTTAGCAGAGCCATCAGGGCCGCGGTGATTCCTCCCAACTTCAGGTTGGCGACTGGAGTCAGTAAGTTCACTGGTGAGTCCAAGCCGGATACTTGGCTTGAGGACTACTGTATGCAGAGACGTTGAAAGGGATGGGCATTCCGATGTCCGCAGACACAGCACCAGCAACATGATCTTCCATGGAGTCATTCCCGAAAGAAGGCTGAGTCACTCGCCAAATTGCTCTCGATGTGGCTTTTGGTGATTACAAGAATTTTCAGAAGGAAAAGTTGACCTTGAGGTCGTGGGATTTCAGAGCGCTTATCACACTATTCTGGGAAGGCTGGTGTATGCACGCTTTCATGGCTCGACCATGTTATGTATACTTCAAACCAAGATGCCAGCCCCAAAGGTGTGATCACTATCACCGCAATCGGAAGAAAGCGTAAGAGTGTTTTTAAAGGCTCTAAGATCATCGATGCTCGATGGCGTGGTAGAGTTGCAAGAGTACCAGAAAACTGCAGAACCGAGTGATTTGTTGCAAGCCAAGAAGCCCTCCACGGAGTCAGCATTTCAGTCATCCGGTGAGACGAAACCGATTCATATTCACCCGAATGATCCCAATGCTGCTCCGACTCACATCTCAACAACACTCGACTCCAAATAGGAAGTAGCGCTCATCCAGTTCCTCCGTGAGAACTGGGACATCTTCGCATAAAAGCCTGCTGACATGCCGGGTGTTCCCAGGGGACTGGCTGAGCATCGTCTATGAGTCGACTCAAAAGTTAAACCTGTCAAAGAACATCTTCGACGGTCCGCCGCCCGTAAGAGAAAGGCCATTGGCGAGGAGGTGGCTCGGCTCTTAGAAGCAGTAGTTTATCCAGAGATTTACCACCCGAGTGGCTCACCAATGTTGTCATGGTCCCTAAGAAGGACAAATCACTTCGCATGTGCATCGACTTAAACATATCAATCGGGCCTGCCCGAAGATCATTTTCCTCTCCCCGATCGACCAAATAGTCGACTGATCGCTGGATGTGAGCGGTTGCCTTCTTAGACGCCTATTCCGGTTACCATCAGATCCGCCTCAGTATGGACCCGACGAGATCAAACCAGCTTTCATCACTCCATTCGGTGCTTCGTTATGTCACCATGCCATTCGCCTCAAGAATGCCGGAGCCACGCTCATGAGGATGATTCGAAGTGTTTGCTCACCAAATCAGTCGGAATGTGGAAGCATACATGGATGATATTGTGGTCAAGTCACGGAAAGGTTCCACCTGTTGATCGACCTTGCTGAAACATTTGCCAATCTCAGAGGTATGATATCGCTTAATCCATCAAAGTGCACATTCGAGTTCCTGGCGGAAAGTTACTCGGTTTTCGCTTCGAACGAGGAATCGACGCCAACCCGTAAAAAGTTGGCACAATACTCAATGAAACGCCTCGCGCAGTAACGATGTCCGTAAGCTTCATCGATGCTTGGCGCTTTAAGTCGATTCATCTCTCGCCCGGTGAAAAGGCATTGCCTCTTTACCGATCGATGAAGAAGTCGACAAGTTCGACTGACTCCGTGTCGATGCATCGCTTGCGAGCTAAAAGCTCGCTTCCACTCCAGCCGGTGCTTGCTGCCCCAAGCAACAAAGAGCCTTTGCTGCTTTACATTGCAGCCACAGACAATTCGTCAAGACAAGATTTACGGTCGAAAGGAAGAAGAAGGAAAAGCCTTCAAAGTTCAGCGCCCAGTATACTATCTTTTTGAAGTATTGACCCCATCAAAGCAAAGATACCCTCATTATCAGAAGCTTGTTTATGGGATTTATATGACCACGAAGAAGGTTGCTCATTACTTCTCTGACCATTCCATTACAAATACAAGGACGCCCCATTGTTAGAGATTCTGCACAATAGAGATGCAACTGGTCGAGTGGCGAAATGGGCGATTGAACTCCTTCCCATTGATATCAAGTTTGAGGCAAAGAAAGCCATCAAGTCCCAAGCAATAGCAGATTTCATCGCCGAGTGGATTGAACAGAAATTGCCGACTCAAGTTCACTCGGAGCACTGGACCATGTTCTTTGATGGTTCCAAGATGTTGAATGGTTCCGGTGCTGGGGTAGTGTTGGTTTCCCCCCGAGGAGATAAGCTCAGATATGTGCTCCAGATTCACTTTGATTCTTCCAACAATGAAGCGTAATACGGGCACTGTTGTATGGGTTGCGATGGCCATTTCACTTCGGCGCTCGCCTCATGGTTTATGGCGACTCAGATCTAGTGGTTAATCAGTGATGAAGGAGTGGGATGTCAAGTCCAGCCATGACTGGTTATTGCAATGCAGTGAGGAAGCTAGAGAAGAAGTTTGAGGGGTTAGAGCTTCATCATGTACCTCGACTGAAAAATCAAGATGCTGATGATTTGGCGAAAATAGGGTCCAAGAGGGAAGCCATTCCCAGTGATGTGTTTTTGGAGCACATCCACACACCGTCAATTCAACAGGATCCTTTCACCGAAGAAGCCCCACAACCAAAAAGTGCCACTGACCTGACTGAAGTTGAGGTCCCAGCCGTGGTCGACCTGATCATGGAAGTCGTGGTCATCACTCCCGACTGGACGGTGCTGTACATCGCGTATATCCTAAGGAAAGAGCTCACGGAGAACAAAGAAGAGGCTCGATAGATCGTCCGCCGATCCAAGGCCTTTACTGTGATCAAGGGACAGTTGTACAGAGAAAGCGCGACTGGAGTCGGCCAGAAATGCATAACACCAGAAGAAGGTCAGATAATTCTTGATGATATCCACTCGGGGACCTGTGGTCATCATGCGTCCTCTCGGACCATTGTGGCTAAAGCATACCGAGTGGGATTTTATTGGCCAAAAGCAAATGAAATGGCAAAAGAAATAGTCGACAAGTGTGAAGGGTGTCAGTTCTATTCCAATATGTCACACAAACCCGCCTCAGCCTTGAAGACCATTCCACTCATCTGGCCCTTCGCTGTTTGGGGGTTGGATATGATTGGACCATCGAGAAGCGGGTAAGCGGCTTCACTCACTTGCTAGTGGCATCGACAAGTTTACTAAGTGGATCAAGCTAAGCCTATCAAGAACCTCGCGCGCAGTACTGCTATCAGTTTCATCAGAGAGTTGATATTCAGATATGGAGTTCGGCATAGCATCATCACTGACAATGGGTCAAACTTCGATTCCGACAAGTTCAAAGCCTTTTGCGCCTCTCAAGGCACGCGAGTCGACTATGCTTCAGTTGCTCACCCCCAGTCGAATGGACAAGCAGAACAAGCAAACGGTCTAATTCTCAAAGGACTGAAACCCCGACTGATGCGTGATCTCAAGCATGCAGCAGGAGCGTGGGTCGACGAACTTCTATCAGTTCTTTGGGGATTGAGGACCACTCCTAATCGGTCGACTGGGAGAACTCCATTCTTTCTGGTCTATGGGGCTGAAGCAGTTTTGCCGAGTGACCTGCTTCACAATGCACCTCGAGTCGAACTCTACTCTGAAGATGAAGCGGAGCAAGCCCGGAAGATGCAGTCGGCCTCCTAGAAGAGGAGAGAGAGATGGCCCTGATCCGCTCGACCATCTATCAGCAGGACTTGCGTCGATTCCATGCTAGAAATGTGAAGAGTCGAACCTTCCAAGAAGGAGACTTGGTCCTCCGAGTGGATCAACATAAACCACACAAGCTCGCTCCACTTGGGAAGGTCCCTTCATCGTCACCAGAGTTCTCCACAATGGAGCATATCATCTTTACAACGTCGATTGCCAGATTGATGAGCCTCGAGCTTGCAATGCGGAGCTGCTCCGCCCCTTTTATACTTAAGTACTCACTCGGGTGAGATGTAATATAAGTACCTCTGTAGTTTGTTTATCGAATGACAAGAATGTTATAATTTTCCCAGTGATTGTTATTACTTTTTGTTTACATGAGAAATTTCCCCCCGGTGGGTGGCTTAGCTGGGAACCCGTTTTGCCTAAGTTTGTAAAAAAAAATCCCTGCCGAGTGGAGAGCCAGCCTCCCACTCGGGGGCTTAGCTGCGAATCCGTTTCGCCTAAGTATCTGAAAATCCTACCGAGTGGTGAGCCAGCCTCCCACTCGGGGGCTTAGCTGCAGTCCAAGTACTCGCCTAAGTGTTTAAAATCCTACCGACTGGTGAGCCAGCCTCCCACTCGGGGGCTTAGCTGCAGTCCAAGTACTCGCCTAATTGTTTAAAATCCTACCGAGTGGTGAGCCAGCCTCCCACTCGGGAGCTTAGCTGCAGTCCAAGTACTCGCCTAAGTGTTTAAAATCCTACCGAGGGGTGAGCCAGAATCCCACTCGGGGGCTTAGCTACAGTCCAAGTACTCGCCTAAGTATTTAATACAATGTGCGCTTTGCAAGGACGACGAGGTACAGGTCGACTGTTTCCTTCCCCTTCAGAGCTACGACACAAAAAATCCTCCCACTCGGAGGCTTAGCTGCAGTCCAGTACTTGCCTAAGTTTGAAAAATCCTACCGAGTGGAGAGCGAACCTCCCACTCAGGGGCTTAGCTGCAGTCCAGTACTCACCTAAGTATCTGAAAATCCTACCGAGTGGAGAGCAAACCTTCCACTCGGGGGCTTAGCAGCAGTCCAGTACTCACCTAAGTTTGAAAAATCCTACCGAGTGGAGAGCAAACCTCCCACTAGGGGGCTTAGCAGCAGTCCAGTACTCGCCTAAGTTTGAAAAATCCCACCGAGTGGAGAGCGAACCTCCCACTCGGGGGCTTAGCTGCAGTCCAGTACTCGCCTAAGTATTTGAAAAATCCTACCGAGTGGAGAGCGAACCTCCCACTCGGGGGCTTAGCTGCAGTCCAGTACTCGCCTAAGTATCCGAAAGTCCTACTGAGTGGAGAGCAACCCTCCCACTCGGAGGCTTAGCTGTAGTCCATTACTCGCCTAAGTACGAAACCCATTCCGATCCGCAAGGACGACGAGGTGCAGTTCGACTGTTACCTTCTCCTGCGGAGCTGCGCCACAAGTACAATCTGTGCTCCATCCCTACCTGCAAGAACAATGAAGTGTAGGTCGACTGGATTTTTCACCTCAGAGCTGCATCTCAAGCACTGAAGTATATTCCGAGTGAAGAACAAAGTTCGCTCGAAGGCAAATGAAAGCATATTCGACGATAAGCTGTTCGATAACATCCTACGGATGCGTATACCCAGCATCAAGCCTGCTAAAGTTTATCGGTTACAAGACCACTCGGCATTCCGAGGCAAATTTAAGACGAATCATAGAAGTTTTTTACTCCTCACGTGGAGGACTGGAAGGCGCGACAAACTGGTCCAGGTCGATCCTGTCAGCAATCCGGGTGGCGGCACCAATGAAAGTCTCCATGAAAGATCGGAAGTCGTACTTCTTGGTATTGGAAACTTTGATGGACGCCAGCTTTTCCTCTCGCGCCTCCTTGCAGTGAACGCGGACCAGAGACAGAGCAACATCGACACCACATCTGGCAGAAGACTTTTTCCATTCCAGCACTCGACTTGGAACGTCATTCAGTCGAGTCATTAAAAACTCGAGGTCATTTTGAAGTGTCTCGCCTGGCCAGAGTGTTGAGTCGATCCGCGACACCGCAACCTTCAGTCGAGCGAGGTAGTCCATCACAGCAGCGACACAAGACTCCAGTCGGAGCACATTCATGGCGGCTTCATCCTTCACAGGAGATTTAATGGGGTCCAGGTTGGTCTCCACTCGACTAGTCTTCTCCTCGAAGTTCTCACAGAATTCTGTAAATGCAACTCGAGTTCAAGCTAATGGTTCTATGATGAGTCGGTGATAACAAGTCAGTCGGATAAGAGGAATTACCTTCAAGCATGAGGAATAACTTCTTGGCGAGCCCTCCCAGATAAGCCTCCAGATCATTCCTCTTCCCCGCCAGTTTGCCAGCCTTGTCACTCAGAGCTATCTTGTCATTCTTCATTCGGCTAACCTCCTTGTTGGCGCGCCGAGAGCAGCTTTCAGATTATGCTTCTTCTTCAAGTTTACCGATCAAGTCAGTTTTTCTTCTGCGAGCTTTGTTTTGTCCAAAGCTGCTTTCTGCGCCTCGGCAAGGTCATGATCCTTCTTCTTCAGAGCCTCCTCCATTTTGTCTGCAAAATGAAAGTGAGATTAGAATTAGGAAGGGGCAGAAAGACAAAGACAGTCGTCAAGTTCTCACTAGCCATACCTTTTGCTTCGTCTCTCGCCTTCAAGAAGTTCTCCCCGAGCAAGCTCCAAGTCAAGGTTGAGATGGATCTGTTTGTTTTCAATTCAAGATAGCGAGCCACAAGCTCGCAGGATTTCTCAAGAATCAATCGGCGCACATCAAAGATAGGTTACTCCGAGTGACTAAGAAAATCGCTATGCTTTCTAAGACTATAGCCGAATCAAAATATTCGACAAGAGTCTCGATTACACTCCAGTGGGTGCACTTAACGTGCCCCCACTGGTCCTACCGACTCGGTTCGATCAGTCGATCAAAAGAGACAAAAAGGTTACGATCCCAAACCATAGCTAACTGTCAGCAGTCAGCCTCGGTATCATAAAAAAAAGAGTTCTTCAGACTACGGTCGACTGCCAGCAGTCCACCATAGTCTCGGGGACTACACCCAGTGGGTGCACTCAGCGTGCCCCCACCGGTTTCAAGATTCCATTCGACATGGTCCGACCAGACCGAGTGAAGAAGTTACCAAAGAAATACAAGTATAAAGACTACGGTCGACTGCCAGCAGTCCACCATAGTCTCGGGGACTACACCCAGTGGGTGCACTCAGCGTGCCCCCACCAGTCCAAAAATTCAATCGACACACCCAGTGGGTGTACAGATACGAAGATCTTCAGAAAGAAGAGTTTTGTAGCATATCCTAATGTAACAAGTGGTGACCAACTAACACGGACGTTGCTCTGAAGAGCTGAGCTGGCATCATAGGCCGCCTGGCTGGCCTCCCGGACCACCTTCACTTGCTCCATCATGATCCCCACCTGGCATATAGCTTCCTTAGCAGCACCCACTTGGTCCTCTAGGACGTGGTGTGTGGCGAAAAGGGAGGGCGGATCAGCAGTCGACGATGAAGGCCGGATGCTCGTCAGTGGCACAGCGAAAGACACAGAAGTCCAAGTGATGTTGCCACCCTCATGAACCAGCATCTCAGGCACTGATACAACTTGAGCAGTCTTGCCAGCAGGCGCCTTTTTATTCCTCCTCCGCCTAAGCGGCGCCTCATCATCATCATCAGGGAGATCAATGACATGAGGAGGGACTACAAGAAAGATTGAAAGTTAAAAACAGAAATCCAATCGACCAAAAGCGAAACTACAGCGATCATACCAAGGTTAGAGGTAGCAGCATCTTCCATCTCCTGGTCTTTGTTCCTGGCTGAGGTCTCGGAGGTGGCAGCACTGCAGATTTCAGAAATCAGTTGATCATTCAACAAGTTGACCAAAAGCATGTCCATACTGAACAAGAAAACACAAGATCTGCTGTACCCAGAAATGGTGGGAATGGCCATCTTCATCTTGGGCAAAGCCTTCGTCGGCTTTGATGGCGTCGCTCGGGGTTGCTTCGGTGCTTTTTCAGTCGGCGCCGGAGAAGTCGTCCGAGGGCATTTCGTCGACTGCCCGACAGAAGCGATAGCCTTGCCACGCTCGACCGTGGGGTCATGGGTGAGCTTGGATCGCCTTTCCATGCGAGGAGGGTCGACTTCTTCCTCCTCTTCCTCCTCCTCCTCTTCGCCGGAGCTGTCGTCGTCTTCGTCCTTCGCACCATCATATTGCCATTCTTCCTGGCTTTCACCTCCGCTCCCTTCCTCCTCCTCGACTGGTTCTTGCGCCCCGTTGGGCATCGAGTACATCTTAGTGGTGGCCTGGAAGACGACAAATAAGACAAAAGTCAATCAACCGATTTGAATCAAACAAGATGGAGAAAGCAGGATAACAATCAAAGATGCAGGAATGGACCTTGTCTACTTCGTATGACTGGTCGAGTGGAGGGATCCTCCTGGCCCCTCGAGGGTTGTCCTTGTTTCCTATGATGCCCCCAAGACATCTTTCCACATGGCATCCTCGATCTCCTCCGGGTGGATCTGAGTGGTGTCATCAGTGCCAGAGTATAACCACATCGGATGGTCTCGGGCTTGAAGCGGCTGGATGCGTCGTCGAAGGAAGACCTCAAGAGATCCATGCCAGTCACCCCGTCTCGGATGAGCTGAACAACTCATTCGACCAAAACCTTCACCCGCGCCTTCTCTTCCGGGGTCACCTTCAAAGAAGATGGCTTGCTCACTCGGTCCATGGAAAAACGAGGGAGTCCAATGACCGCTCGGGCGCTATTGGTCCTAGCAATAGAACCAAGTCGACTACCATCCACGGACTGACTCGGGTAAGATCATGGCCGGAAAATAACTTTTCCCTCTCATTTGAACCCCAAGACCCCCACACATCTGAATCACTTGAGTTCTTTCGTCACTCGGATTGGCCTTTTTCACCGTCTGGGAGCGACAAGTGAAAATGTGCTTGAAAAGACCCCAATGAGGCCGGCAACTCAAGAAATTCTCGCACAAAGACACGAAAGCAGCGAGATACACGATGGAGTTGGGAGTGAAGTGGTGAAGTTGTGCTCCAAAGAAAATCATAAATCCCCGAAAGAAAGGGTGTGGCGGCAGAGAAAACCCGCGGTCAACATGGGTGGCCAAGAGAACACACTCACCCTCCAGAGGTTGTGGCTCCCACTCCGTCCCCGAGAGCCGCGCTGATCAATGGGGGATCTGCCCCTCATTGGCCATGTCGTCGAGATCCTTCTGACTTAACGTCGAGCGGATCCAGTCGCCCTGGATCCAGCCCTGCGGCAAGCCGATCCTCGACGAAGATCCGCCACGACTGGTCGCTCTTCCCTTCGCTTTCGATGTCGCCTTCTTCGCCCGCTCCAAAGCCGCCGTCTTCTCCTTCACCATTGTCGCCGGTGAAACACTCACGGAGCAGCAGCGCTGAGGTGGAATCGCATGCAGCGGATAAATCTGGGGAAGGGAGGAGGAAAGGGGAACGCACTATTCAAAAAAACCCCGTCCAGGGCCTTATATGAGGTTGCTTCCGAGTGACTGACTGGTAGGCCCGGGTGATCCTGTCAAATCCCGCAACAGTCGCCCCCGCGATACATGGCCAAAAAGGTGGCGCGGAGATCGAGGCGTCCCTGCCTTATCCCGTCCGATTACTGCGGCCTCCTTCGCTCCGCTCACTTCCCGAAATTCAAATTCCGCTAAATCCGCGGGCCACAGAGCAAATCATCTGACAGAAGATTTCCTCCGTCCTGTCATTCGGAGTTCTCCAACCATGAAAAACACACTTGACGGATACAAAGAATGGATCAAGGCGACTGAAAAAGAAGTTGAAGCCGTCACTTAAGCTCATTGATCCAGAACAGGACGTGCTCATCGCACGAAAAGTGGGTCGGAAGAGTTCTCAACTCCTTCCCCACTCAAACCTCGATCCATTCGGGGGCTACTGATGAAGCCATATACCTAGGGTAGGGTCATGGACCTGTCCAAGGTACCCTCCCGAAGGACATCTCTTGAAGGAACCACCTTTCAGTCGACCTGGAAGGATTCCACTCGACGGATCTGGAGACACTCGACCATGAAGCCAACCACTCGACCGCCAGGAGATCTACAGCTAGTCTGCACGCAAACGGTCGGTCATTAAGTGGCTTTATGGTCATCATAGCACTTTATGTGGGACGTTACCAGTAACTCCCTATCTTAATGTACCTTAATCCCTACATAATCGAGGGCGGAGGAGTCCGCGAACTCTATAAGCCACCCCCTCCTCAGTGTAAAGGGTTCGCACCCCTGTAACTCATACGCATATAATACAGTCGACCGCCTCCGGGCTCCGAGACGTAGGGCTGTTACTTCCTCTGAGAAGGGCCTGAACTCGTAAACATCTTGCGTATACAACTGCTCCATAGCTAGGATCTTGCCCCTCCATTCCTACCCCCATTCTACTGTCAGACTTAGAACCACGACATCGCTCATCCCACAAGTAATGGCCAGGCTGAGAGGGCGAATGCAGAAGTGTTGCGAGGCCTCAAGACCAGAACTTTTGACAGGCTACACAAGTGCGGAAGGCGTTGGATTGATGAGTTGCCAACGGTTCTTTGGTCGATCAGAACTACACCAAATCGAGCCACTGGCCAGACACCCTTTGCCCTGGTATACGGGGCAAAAGAAGTTCACCCCACAGAACTCATATACGGGTAGCCTCGAGTGCTCGATTATGATGAGCTTGAGCAATAGCGGTGGCGCCAAGAAGATGCGACGCTCCTTGAGGAAGATCGTCTTCAGGCTGCTGTGGGAGCTGCTCACTACCAGCAAGCCTTGCTCCGCTACCATAGCTGCAAGGTTCACGCCGAAAGCCTTGAGGAAGGGGACCTTGTTCTTCGGCGAATCTAATCCGCCAAGAATTCAAACAAGTTGACACCAAGGTGGGACGGCCCTTATCGGGTAATACGAGTCACCAGGCCCAGCGCAGTCTACCTGGAGACCGTAGATGGCATTCCGGTGAGCAACTCCTGGAATATTGAACATCTTTGCAAGTTTTACCCCTAAGGCGCGGTTGACGGGAGCCCTGGCAGCCCCCATTTTGTACTAGCCTTGCCGGCAAGGCATGTAACCCTATGTACAAAGCCAGGCGCAGACCCTGTGCGCAGTTAGGGAAAGAAAACCCTTAGTATGTACAGTTCCCGTTGATTTCCATGTTTATGTGTATACTTATATACATACTTGTCCAGGATATTGTACTGCTTTTTGATTCCAACAAATGTTAATGGACCGCCAAGGTTCCATGCTCCTGCCCTCTCTTCTTTCCAGCCACGGCAAGGACGCTCGATCCCGCCAAGGACCCGACTCTGTCAAGAAGTTGGGAAGACTGCCCGGCACGGCGAACCCCGGCAAACCAAACAGATAAAGTTTACCTCTTGCCTATTCATGTTCGTAACTTGTGACTTGTGCATTAGAAAACCTCGCCACTCTCTTTTAAACTTAGGTGCTCCCGTCCCTGACCCGAAAGCTGCTTTGGTCGGAATGGTCGCAATAGCCTTTGCTAAAAGGAGATTGACGAGGAGCTGGACCCTTCGTCTGTAACCCGGCAGATGTTATTCTCCGGCAGGCATAGAGGGCACCGACAGGATAGCTTGCCGGGAGAACTTGTTTATCTGCATTAAAGAGGCATTTCACCTCTACATGGACGTGTACATGCACGAGTTCCCAGCAAGGCTAGTCTTTTCCATTGACATGCTGATACAAGTACGAATATTATAGGACTCAGGCATGGGCTCGAGAGATTACATTGTTTAGAAAATTAAGGTTTGGCAAGTGCCTACAAGTAAAAAGAAAGATAACTGCCCCGTGATCTCCGTTCTTGCACCTTTCCTCCCAGGTGCGGAAGGTGAAGGCAAAGAAGAGGCGACAGGGAACGCGCCGATGTAGAGTATGCCGGGGATGACCCTCGGCAAGGCGCGTGACCGAGGGAGGACGGCGATGCAGATGATGGTCTGCCGCCGATGGTCAGCCGGAGTCGGAATCGGCGTCCTCTCGCCCGCTACCCTCGTCGTCGCTGTTGCTGTCCTCCTCATCACTGTCGCCTGAGGAGGAAGTTTCGTTGTCGGTGGAGCTCTCTGCGCAGCACCCTAAGCGGGTTCCCAAGTGCCTGAAGACCTTAACGGAGAGCAGGCCGTTCTCCATTACTTGGAACTGGAGAACGTGCCCCTTCGACAAGCTATGAGCACGGGCAGAGGTCTTCCACCCACGACGGAGATACATGACGTGAGGGGCGGGGAAGTCAACGTCGACCCGCATGCCGCTGTTCCCGCAGCCCCTCATGTGCAGCCTCAAGGCCTGTGGCGGGTCAAGCTCCATTTCCCGAGCAAACGGAGTGGGGAGGCGGAGGTGACCGCACACTGGCATGTACAGCCTGATGAAGAACTCGCAGGGCTGGTCTCCGATATGGCCCTCCAGTGGAGGAAGAGCCGCTGGCGGAGGCGCGGCCGGTGCGTTGCCCCGTCCTCCTCTTCCTCGAGCACCACGGCGGCCTCGGCCTCGCCGTCGCCCCTCCCTCTTCCTCTCACGGCGGGCTCCGCTGCCATGAGCTCTGGAGGAGGGGGGACACGCTGTCGAGCAGAAGCCCTCATTGCCGCCATTGGAGCACTGGCGCGCCCTCTCACCATGGCGAATGGAAGAAAGGGATCAAGCTGGAAGGAGATAAATGCAGAAGGACACTGTTCCTCTCCCCTTTCTATAGAGGGGCAAGGCCGGGGGCTCGGTCCCCCAACCTAAGGGCGGCCGCCCCGCTCGACTAGTCCGGCCACCAGAGGCGGAGGGAATCAGGACCGGCCCGCTGCTCCAATCATCAACGCCCGGCTCCCCGCCTCAGCATTAATGCCCGTGCCCTCCGTATCCACCACCTACCCTCCCTGAGGCATGGGGGACATGTGGCGGGGGGCCGGGATTAAGGAGACAAGTGGAACGATGGTTTCCCGCCCCGTGATCATGGGGCGCGGGCCACATGATGGCCATGACCGAGTCCACTTTGTAAATGAGCCGCGCCCCTACGGCTTCCTTTTTTTTATGGGGAAGACGCGGGCCGCCTCTTTACTATTCATCATGAGGTGACGCAAGCGTGCTGTGACTGTTCCACGCACGACCCCCACATCACCCACTCAATGCGAATTGTGGGGAAGCACAACTGGCGAAGAAGTTACCGCGGTTAAAACTCTGCCACACGTACCCGCGCACCGTTCTGGGCCTGGCCCAACAACGCTTCGTGCTTATGTGTGGCCCGGGCCGGGGGCTCCTGTCGGTGTACAAAAGTATAGGTCTTTTTGTACCCGTTTACTTGTGTGCAGGCAGTCGTAGACTCACCTACGGCCATGCTTGGCGAGGCAGAAGAAGCAAAGGTACAAGGCTGCCGAGGCAGCACTCAAGCCAGAGGCGCGAAGAGCAAAGGGGCAAGATAGACTCCCCCCGGCAAGGCCCTTGCCAGGGCGGCATACGTAGCCCCGGCAAGAGCCTTGCCGGGGCGACTTGCCCAACACCAGAAAGGCCACCACCTTTGAGCCTAAGAGCTCTGACACCATCGACAGCATCGATACCAAGACTCAGGGGCGCCCGTGTGGTGGCATGCAGATATTTGTGAAGACCAAAGGCCTGCGAGTCTAGATAGAAACAGAAGACGAAGACTCCCTGCAAGATCCTTGCCGGGGACGTCCGAAGACCCTCGACAAGATCCTTGCCAGGGACGCCCACGAGACCCCGGCAAGACCCTTACCAGTGGCATATGCAGGGCCACAGCTAGGGCCACTCTCGCCAATGTTTCGCTGCCCCGCGGCCATGCTAGCGCGGTGACCATCCCGCCAACTAGGCAAGCGCCTGCATGATAGCATGCAGCTTCTAGGCCAACTAGTGAAGCACCTGCGTGGTGGCATGCAGATCTTCGTGAAGACCCTGTCACCGCACCAGCACAGCAGCCAGCCAGCCAGCATGGCGCGGCATGCCTCGTCAGCCTGGACGCGCGTCGAAGCAAGGCGAGGCGGCGAAGGACAAGACGAGCTCTGTTGCCGCCCCCAATAAAGCAAGAGGGCATGTAGGCAACGCATTAAATGCGATTGTCCTATGGTGCCAGGCGATAACCTTGTACACTGTAGATACTTTCCAACTCCTGTATGCCGCTGTGGCGAGCCCTTTGACATATAAAAGGAGGCCCGAGGCGTACTGTGGAGGGATTCAGACTTTTTGGATTGGGCATGCACCGCAGCTAGTTCAAGAGCTCAAGAACACCAAATATACACAAAAGCAGGACTAGGGTTTTACGCATCATGTGCGGACCGAACCTGGGTAAAAATCCCCTCGTGCTGATCTTTTAGACCTGCTCTTTGCGCAGCTCCATGCCCCGCCAACCGTAGAAGGGATTCCCCTGGATCCCATAGGTGTCGTTCCCCCCGACACCTTATCTCCCAGCGAACGTTCATCCGCTATTGCGACCCTACACATACACTATCCGGCCGACTCGATCCTACGTGAATAACCAACGGATCACGCACGTACCTCATCTGGATGAATTGAGCGCACTCGTTTGACCGTCATGCCGACATGCGACCCAGCACAAACAGGACGCACCACTGACGGGACGGGACGGTACAGTCGTAATTTCAGTTTTTCTAGTTTTCCACGGCAAGCTGGCGCACTAAGCCATGCCTGCTTATGCATTGAATACCGATGACCGCGATGACCGGCGCCTTTCCTGCGACACGCTCGTTCACCTACCTTCCGCCTGTAATTACTGGTTCCCGGCGTTCTCCGGTGGCACCATCACCCAACTCACCCTATCCTCATGAGCACCCACCGGCCCGACGTCGCTCGCCACTTATCCTCGCTCTCGCCACGTCCGTCATGCCCCTGCCCGTCCGCAATAGGTGACGCGGAGGCGGTCACCGCCGCAACTAGTGTTCAGTTTTTCACCGGAAGGCAGACGGAGAGACGAGGCATTCTATTGGAGTATGAGGACTTGTTGGAGTGCGACCGCCTAGTGGAGGAGCAACGTATCACCGATTTGCGCCGCCAACGGGGCATGGAGCAGCAGCGCACCGACGCTCTGAGTCACAAGCAAAGCGCCCGCAACTGGGCCGACTACATGGACGCCGGCGCCCGGCAAATAGCCATGGAGGCTATCGGGCATGCACGCATTCGCGATGCCGAATTTTACTACCAGCTCGTCAAGTGGGTTCCCCGTTTAGAAGCGGAGGCTTCGATGGACCACGTCGGCATGGAAAGGGCCAACGCGCTCGAGCAACTCGCCCTGTCGCACCTCTAGCAATTCCGAGGCGAGGTGGAGGACGTCGGCACCAGTGTTTAGCATGTACCGCAGATGGCGGCTGGCATCGTCTAGTTAGCTAAGAGTTGAACTTTGCTCTAAATGTTGAACTTTCCGTTTGAACGTATGGAATGGGCTGTTATTTTCTTAAATGGGATGTACTTGTCCGCCACGGGTTTAGAGGCTGACTTGTGGGCCTACTAGGTTGACGCGTACACAATCAGGAGATGATTGTACCTGCAGAGGATGACAGCAGGGACCCACCAGGGTCATGGCAGTACGTAAGCAAGTGCCTCCTTATTTAAAGCCAAAAAATGGTTCCTCCTAATGGATATCTGACATCTGGGTCCCATGCCATTGTCAATGTAGTCAATAAATGAGAGAATTGCACAACGAGCGGCTGACACCAGGGACCCAGCAGCTCGCCCATTTAATTTTCTGAGACAGAAGCAGGGTGTCAACCTGGCTCTGCGGGGCACTCTAGCCTGTCTAGCCAGCCTTTTCTTTTATGTTTACCACAAGACCAGCCCAGTAGTTTTTTTCTTTCTGAAAATTGCTAGCCCAGTTTTTTTGTGCTTTTGCACAATACCCAGCCGACGCCTACTTGCTTTGTCAGCCCTATTGGGCTGCAAATCTTTCAAGACGAGGAGAGCTTCATTTGGCTGGCCCAGGAAATGGGCTATCAGTAATGAGAAATGGGCTGTAAATTTTTAAAACACATCAAACCGACAACTAGTTTCAAATTTCTTTTTTTTCATTTTGAGATTTTAAATTCCATTGATTTTATGCTTCGACAATTTTTTGGATTTTATATTGATATAAATTGATTTTTAAAATTAGTTTGAATGTGACTCAAAATTTCGGGATTAAAAACAGTTCAGACAACACCGAAATATGCAAAGATTTGTATAATTTTTAACCGTGGCCACAATATGGGTTGTAATGCTAAAAAAAGAATATGGGCTCCAAGAAACCTTAAGAATTAGCAAATGGGCTATAAATTATTAGAAATAATGTCAGATGGGCTGTATACTGTTTTCCACATATTTGAGGTTGACTTGTGCGCCTACTATAGGTTGACGCGTACACTTTCCTAAAAAAAGGTTGACGCACACGCGACGCCGGGTCAACTTAGTCAACACACGAGAGAAGTGACTGTTGGACGTCCATCCAATGGCCGTCGTGCTTCTTCAATCTCTGCTCTTCCAGCTCCAGCCGCTCAAACAAGCTCCGACGGACTGCCTACTCCCTCCTCCCATGGCCTGTTGTGCTGCCGCGCAGTCCTCACCGCCCCACCTACTCCCATCGCTGGCCTAGCCATACCTCTACTCACCCACACCTGTTGTTATTCTCCAGCGATGACAGAAGAACCAGTAAATGCTCGTACCCCCCTCCGCATGGGAAACAACTGCCGAGTATTCCCTCGCTCCGTGTCGTTCCCTTCCTAGGCCTCGCCGTCGTCCACCGCCCTGGTGCTCTCGGCGCGGCGTGATCAATGTGGTCAACGAACGACATCCATCGGAAGAGGAATGTACATGGAGAGGCTGACAGCTGGGTCCACGGCCGCACGCAAGGAAATGCCTCCTTATTACGCACAAAATAATGATTCCTCCACCTAACAGCTGGTTCCCACCGGAAGGGCTTATGTATTTTGCGAAATAAACGTTCCTCCTGCTGACAGCTCGGACCCACCAGCTATATCTTGGCACGCAAGGAAGTGCCTCCTTATTACGCACAAAAAATGAATACTCCCCCTGCTAGCTGGGACCAACATAGTGGGAGGCTGACTTGTGGGCCTACTAATGCGGTCGGAGGGCTTTGTCAACTTAGTCAATATGAACAATTCTAGCTCCAGTGATTGTATGATGTTGATCCAACAGCCGTAGTGCTTCATCAACCTCTGGTCTTCTTGCTCCAGCTGCCCAAACCAGCGCCGGTCATGCCACCTGCTCCTGCCTCTCGTGGTCGGCTGTGCTACCGCACAGGCCTGACCGCCCCACCCTACTCCAACCTCTGGCCAGGCTATCCCTCTACTCACCCACCACCCCTGTTATTCTGTACCGACAACAGACTCACAATGCAGCCGAACTAGTCAACCTTCATACTCCTCTTTGCGTGGGCATCCACTGCCGCGTCTTCCCCTTCCTAGGCCTCGCCGTCGTCCATCGCCTTGGTCCTCTCAGCGCGGCGTGGTCAATGCGTTCAAGGAACGGCTTCCATCTGAGGAGTACTATACGTGGAGAGGCTGACAGCTGGGTCCATGGCCACAGCAAGGAAGTGCAACCTTATTATGTGTAAAATAAGATTCCTCCACCTGACAGCAGGGACCCACCGGACGGGCCACCGTATTTCGTGAAAAAATGTTTCCCCCTGACTGCTGGGACCCACCAGCTACATCTTCGCATGCAAGGAAGTGCCTCCTTATCATCCATGACAGTCGGGACCCACCTGGTCGAAACGTACGTAGTGTTGTCATTCTGGTCCCGAACATGTACATACATACTGATCGATCGGTCTGTCTGCAGGCTACAGTGATGAACCGTGGCCGAGTAAGGAAGGGCACGTGTCGTAGTAGAGGTGCGCACGTAGCATGTCACGCAGTCCCGTCAATATCGTGTACACATACGTACAACTAGGGTGCAATAAAATAAATACAGCCACGTACGTACATACGGGCGGGGTCTCCAATGCCTACTCGCGCATACGTACGACCAGGGCTCGTGTACTTGGAGAGGCGGGGACGGTGTCCTGTTCATCGGCAGTCAACCGGCTGGGTCGGAATGGAGAAACTGCGTCGTCGTGTTCATGAGGAGGCACCGGAATGCATCGTGTTCATCGAGAACCAACCGACTTGGACGGAACAACCAAAACGAGGCCTGTCGCACCGCAGAACGGAGGAAACGGCCTTGTGTTCGACCTCCTATGGTGAAACGGGATCCTGTTCACCGGGAGGGTTGTGCATACCGCAATACGGAGGAAGCAGACTTCTCTTCGACGTCCTACGGTCGAAATGGGGTCCTGTTGATCGGGAGTGGTGTGGCGTACTGCAAAACAGGGAAAATGGACTTCTCTTCGACCTCCTATGTTTGAAATGGGGGTCCTATTCATCGGGAGGGGTGTGGCGTACCGCAAAATGGGACTCCACGGGCTACTGTTCATCCACCGTCTACTGCCTCGCTCGAGCCTCCATGGGCTACTGTTCATCCACCGTCGACCTCCTCCAGCCTCCACCTGTGACTGTTCATCCACGGCGTCTCCCTCCTACCTCCACCAGCTATTGTTCATCAACGGGCTCCTGTTCATCTAGCCTCCACCGCTCTTCCACCGGCTACTATTCAACCAGCCCTCTCCACAGGGTCCTGTTCAACCACCCCTCCACGGTCTACTATTCATCCAGCCCTCCACCGGCTACTGTTCAAACAGCCCTCCACCGGCTGCTGTTCATCCAACCCTCCACAGGGTCCTTTTCATCCACCCCCAACCTGCTCGATCGGGGTCCTGTTCATCCAGCGGCAATGGCCTCTACTACACGGGGTCCTCTTCATCTAGCCCCCACCGGGAACTGTTCATGGAACCCCCAACAACACTCACTGTTCATCAAGAGGTAGCAGGTTCGATCGGCTTTGGTTAGCAGCATTAGTGAAGGAATCGCTCGATCGGGTTCAGTTAACAGCTAGGGATCGATCGATCGCTTGGGTTCAGTAACGCGTAGCCTGCAGTGCAATCGCTCGTGTTCAGTAGGCGAACGCCTCGCTCGGGTTCAGTTAGAGCCCAACGCCTTGCACCCACGCGCGTATGTGTATGAGAGAAACGCGCATCGCTCGGCCCCGACCACCCACCGTAACCAGGAACTCCCCGATAATTCCCTCGCCCTTGCTTCTACCACAGTTTTTTACGTCATGGACGGCCCAAAGAATGTCATGCAGCTGCGTTTCCTGCCCGCCCAGGATGAAAAGCCCATTTCCTGTCATGATTTTTTGTCATAGAAGTAGGAGCCCACCACATCTATGATGATATCGGGTTTTGTCACAATTATCGTCATAAAAGTGTCATAAGCATAATAGAATTATTTTTCGTTCGGCCAAAAAATGTCACAAATGTGTCTTTTTTTGTAGTGGAGCCCCGAGGACAGGCGGAGGGGAGGCGCGCGCGTCGTCATCGAGCAACGCCGCGATGACCACCGTCGGACCAATGGGTGCGATGGTACCGATGTTGATGAGCCTGCGCTCGAGGACGGTAGGTGCCTGCCTTTCGAGATTGGGTGCCCTACCTTTACTCGTGAGCTGCGGCAAGTCCGTTGGCCATTCACTCGCACGTTCAAGCCAGAGATACCCGAGAAGTATGATGGGAGGCTGAACCCGGCAGAGTTCTTGAGCATCTACACCATCGCTATTCAGGCTGCCGGAGGAAGAGATGAGAAGGTGTTTGCCAACTACTTCTCTTTGGCACTCAAGTCCAATGTGAGGTCTTGGTTGATGCACCTTCCGGAGAACTCCATTTCATCACGGGCTGACTTGTGCCATGAGTTCATTGGCACCTTCACAGGCGGCCATCAAGAACCAGGACGTCCCAGTGAATTGCGGCTCCTCCAACAGAAAGAAGGAGAGACTCTCCGCAAGTATTTATAGAGATTCAGAGAGTCCATAGAAATATCCCAAATATCCACCCGACAGCTATGATAGCCGCCTTCCAGTCCAATGTGCACAACCGCAGGATATGTTTCAAGATGAATGTGTGGTTGCCCAAGACTGTGAAGGAGCTTTAAACCTTGGTGGACAAGTGTGCTCGGATGAAGGAGGGAAGGAAACTCCCTGGAGAGGAAGATTGCATCGACATCGACTTAGAGGATGGCGATGAATCTACCAGTCAGAAGAAGAGAAAGAAGCGCAAAAAGAGGTGCAAGGATAAGATGGTGATGACTATTGAAGGATCGGGTGCGCCTAGTACCGGCAAGAAGGCTAAGGCCGAAGCCCCCAGCAAGGAAGCTGCCACGTGCACTGACTACCAAAAGGCTGCGGCTACCGAGAAGGCTGGGAAAGGTGATGGGCCGTACTGTAAGATCCATCGGACCAAGGGCCATGATCTCCAAGAGTGTCATCAGGTTGAGTAGCTCGTCAAGAGACAGAGAGCTGAATATGAGAAGCGTGACAAGGAAAAAGGGCAGAATGGTACTGGCGGTAAGGGCCGAGGCGGTGAAGCAAATTGCTCCGGCAAGGTTTTTCAGAATCAAGTAAAACCCGCTAGGGGCTGAGAGAAGGAAGTTTGCAATGATGAGAGTGATGGAGGGGATGAAGAGGAAACCAGCGAGCAGGAATTCTAGAAGGCCACTGACTCCCTGTGCATTAATGGGGGTGCATCCTTGTACTCCTCCCACCGCCAACTTAAATGATGGGTGCATGAGGTTAATGCCATGGATCCAGCGGCAGAGTCTCGGAAGCCGTTCAAATGGTCAAACACGCCCATCATCTTTGACGAAGAGGACCATCCTGACTGAACTACCGTGGTAGGATGTTTGCCATTTTTTGTCTCTCCAACAATTCGCAACCTCAAAGTCACAAAGATGTTGGTTGATGGTGGGGCCGGGTTGAATCTTATTTCCCCAAAGGTTATCAACAAGCTTCATATAGCAGAGGAAGAATTAAAGGTCACAGGCATGTTTCAAGGAGTTAACCCCGGCAAGATTCATTCTAAGGGAAAGATCACGTTGCCCGTGACGTTTGGGGGAGAACTGAGCTATCGGACTGAGAAGGTTGTGCTTGATGTGGTCGACCTCCCCCTGCCGTACAATGGGATCCTTGGACGCCCAGCTCTAGTGAAATTCATGGCGGCATTCCACTATGCCTACAACACCTTGAAGATGTCAGGGCTGGTAGGAGGCATTTCCATCCCGTCAGACGAGAAAGACGCAATCATTTGCGTGGATAAGATGTACTAGGACGTAGTCGCGGCAGAGGCCCTGGTAGCGGCAGTCCCCGCCAAGGAGAGCAGAGGAAAGAAGAAGGATAGCAGGGACACCAGCAAGGAATCCAGGAAGCATACCTCTTCGGAGTGCGCTGCGCCTATTGATGACTTGCCGGAGAGTTCCAACAGCAAGAGATCCAAGGTTGTTGCACCACATGTGAAGAAGGTCCCGGCAGGGCTGGCTGGCGTTGATGGTACCTTCACTATCAGCGCCACCCTTGATGAAAAATAGGAAAGCGCGCTCATTGCCTTCCTGCGGGCGAATATCGATGTGTTTGCCTGGAAACCAACTGATATCCCCGGTGTTCCTAGGGAGGTAATCGACCACCACCTTGCTGTCTGCCCACATGCCCGACCTATCAGGCAGAAGGTTCGAAAGCAGGACTTGGAGAGGTAGCAGTTCATTGTAGAGGAGATTAAAAAGCTTGAAGCAACTGGTCTGGTCAGAGGAGTATTGCATCTGACATGGTTGGCAAACCCAGGGGTCATGCGCAAGGCTAACGGGAAATGGAGGCTTTGCATAGATATCACAGATCTCAACAAGGCTTGCCCGAAGGACCCATTTCCCTTGCCGCACATCGACCAGATTGCGGACTCCAATTCAGGTTGTGATTTGCTTTCCTTTCTGGATGCATACTCCAGGTATCATCAGATCTTCATGTCCAAGGAAGATGAAGAGAAGACCTCGTTCATCACCCCATGCAGTACGTACTGCTTTGTGCGTATGCCTTTCGGGTTAAAGAGTGTCTGGTCCACTTTTGCAAGAGCAGTCCAGATTGGCTTTGAACCATAGTTGCACAGAAACATTGAGGCCTATATGGATGATATTGTGGTCAAGACCAAGGATAGATCAACCCTCATCCAGGATTTGGAGGAGACATTTGCTAATCTGTGCAAGATCAACTTGAAGCTAAATATGGAGAAGTGTGTGTTTGGTGTTCCCTCCAGCAAGCACCTTGGGTTCTTCGTATCCCATCGTGTGATCAAAGACAACCCCGACAAGATCAAGATTATCGAGCAAATCCAGGCACCCAGGAAAGTCAAGGATGTGAGGTGTCTGACAGGGTGTGTTGCCGCGCTGAACAGATTCATCTCCAAGTCTGCCAAGCGCGTCCTGCCGTTCTTCAAAATTTTGAAGAAGGCAGGACCCATGCCCACTTTGGTTTCCCCTAAACCACAAGAGTTGTTGCTGTTGTACTTAGCGGCAACTAATCAAGTAGTTATTGCAACCCAAGTGGCACAACGGGAAGTAGAGGAGTCAGAAAGTGAGCAAAGCCCGGCAGAATCAGATAAGGATCAGGGCAGAGAGGAGCACGACAGTAGGGGCTACCCCTAGGACGCGGCAAGGAAGAAAGTGGTGCAGCGCCCGGTGTACTTCGTTAGCTCCCTGGTACAGGGGGCTAGGTCGAGGTACTTTGGTGTGCTAAAGTTGATTTTTGGCCTCATCATGGCCTCAAGGAAACTGCGCCACTACTTCCAAGCCCATGAGGTCACGGTTGTCACCCACTTCCCATTGCAAAGGATACTCCGAAACCCAGAGGCTACCGGCAGGATAGTTGTCGTGGTATTCTCACGGGGGGCTTGCAAGTCGACTGATGCCACAAGGGCTTAGTGTGAGGGTAAGCCTGCTGCTGATAGGCCCGGGAGCGGGTATGCGAGTAGCACGCGGTGGTTTACCCAGCTTCGGAGCTCTCCGGAGAGATAATACTCCTACTGCTGCATGTCTGAGTGTATCTGGTATGTATATCTGGTACAGAGTGCTCCTGGAGCTGTATCTGAGGTCAGTGCCATAAGCATCCGGCATCTGGCCTCGTATATGCCTTGTATGAGGCACGCTAGTGGCCGACCATACTCATGGCCGTGAGCATGTGTGCTCATGTGGATGGATGGATGGATAGCTAGCTAGCTTGCTAGCTAGTTGCTTGCGTGTGTGTGAAAGTCCATGGGGATCCATCCCCTGGATGGATGGATGTGTGCCCCTTTATATAGTGTGAGGCTAGCTTAGCATGTAAGCTATGTGGTGGTAGCGTTGGTTGTAAGCTACCTTGGGTAGCTTACAAACCAAGCTATGTAGTGGCATGGCCTAGGCATGGTGCATGTCATGCTTGTCCCCTAGGGTACTTTATAAATCAGTACCAGGGGACACGATAATTATGAGATGACGTCGCGATACGATCGTCCAGTCGGTGTCTTGTCGATGTTGGGTCGGGCTGCAGTCGGCAGCCGGCTGGTTGGCGCAGTCGGCAGCCGGCAGCCGGCCGGGCAGAGCAGTCGGACGGAGAGCGGCGAAGCGGCGGGCAGCCAGTCTTGGGGCTTTGCTAGCCCCGATGTCTTGAAATATTGTCTTCCCGTCTTCGGGGTATCCGTGTCCCATTACTCCGACAGTAGCCCCCAAGCCTCTGGGCAACTTGGCAAAGTTGGGCGGAGGTTTTTTGGCGAGTGTTCATGGAAATGATCATAAAAAAAGACAAAGTCAGTCCATGCAGATATATCAAATGTTTGCTTTTAGCATTGCAAGTTCTATGCGGAGGGTGGCAACTCGGTTTCGTCCGAGCCCCCTTCTATCTTTTTCATGTTCCCTCCACTCTTTGGCTTGTGCTCTCGCTTGCCAGACAACCGCTCTGCAGTCTGTGGCTGAGAGTGGGCCGCGGAGCGGAGTGTACAGTACTCAGACTCTGGGAGCAGATTCGACCGAGCTGATACTCATAAAGGAAACGGCCGGGTCAGCTGAACTGTTTTTCTTCCCGGACGTTTTTCGCGTGGGTGGCCTCCAGCGTTCACTCTTGCTAGTCGGACAGCCGCTCTGCGGTCTGTGACTAAGAGTGGGCCTTTGGTACTGCGCACACTACTAAGCCGTCTGCGGGAACTAACGTCTCAGGTCAAGCGGCCAGCCCCCGGGCCAACTCTGGCTGGCGCCGGGGCGAACAGTGATGCAACTGTAATGAAGTGCGAAGGTAGCCCCCGAGCATCGCTCAGGGTTATCCATGCTCTTGTGGTGCAAAAAATATGCGGGTGAGGAGCTCACATTGATTTTCGTGTAGTCGCGGTCGTTGAAGACAGCCGGCACGGCTCGGCGCTCGCGGAGTGCGCCGGCGCACCCGCTGGGTGTAGCCCTCGGGATTCGGGCGCTCGAGGAGGGTCTAGCAGGTTGGGCTCGATCGGCCAGGTGGCAAGCAGAACGCGGCCGAGCTGGCCTGGCACAGCCGGCCAGGCAGCGAGGCGTCTGGCAGCGCCCTCTTCTTCTTTTTCTCTTCCGCCGGCTGCTAGCAGCGGACGAACTCTTTCTTATCGCAATCTTGGCGGCGGCGCCAATATCCCGCTGGTGTAGCCCCGAGATTCGGGCCGATCGCCGAGCGGTCGGGCGGATCTTCCGCAACTACTTTGTCTTCTTCTTGGCGGGCAACAAGACTCATTGGTGTAGCCCCGAGATTCGGGCCGCTGGCGGCGGTCGGGCCGGATCTCAGCGACTACTTTGTCTTCTTCCTCGCGGCGTAGCAACAAGACCTACTGGTGTAGCCCCGAGATTGGGCCGACCATGGCGGTCGGGCGGATCTCCAGCGACTACTTTGTCTTCTTCCTCGCGAAGCGTCAGACTCAGCTGGTGTAGCCCCGAGATTCGGGCCGACTGCTGAGCAATCGGGCCGGATCTCCCGGCGACTACTTTGTCTTCTTCTGGGCGCGCGGCAAGACTGCTGGGTGTAGCCCCGAGATTTGGGCGGCTGCGGCGATGGGCCGGATCTCCCGGCGACTACTTTGTCTTCTTCTTCGCGGGGGTGCGTTAGCGCACCCGCTGGGTGTAGCGCGCTCCGCCAGTGCAGTTGGCAGCCGGCTAGGCATGCATGTACGCAGTGCACACATCGGTGCACTTCCTTTCTCTTCTTTTTCTTCTTTGCAGCAGTCTACTCCGACTTTTCATCAGCCGGCCATTTTTTTTATGGGCAGTCGGCCTGATTTTTTCTACCAGCCAGCTAGGTAGTCGCCGCACTGCGTTGACCCACCTGTCCCCTCCCTTTTTTTACTTCTCTTTTTCAGCCGGCCACCGCTTCTTTTCTTCAGGCGCCGGCCTCAACAGGCGGCTGGAGCGAGACCCAGCAGGGCGCGCGTGGCTGGCCGGACAAAGCGCCGACACAGCGGCAGCGAGGCGTTGCGACCCGCCGGCCAGAGGCACGGCGGGGAGTCGGCACCTGTGCTGGAGGCGCAGCGGCCTCAGTGAGTCGGGCGGGATCTGCAGCAGCGGGCGGGGAGGCAGCAGGCCGGGCGGTCAGATGGCGAACCGGCGGCAAGCGGCGCCGGCAAGTGGCAGGGCCAGCCGTCCGGCCTGGGGCGGAGACTGCAGGCAGCAGGAGCTGGGCGTGGGTTGGTGGGGTCGGATCCGGCGAGCGAGGGGAGCCGGCGCGGGCGGCAGGCGGCCGGGCCGGCACAAGGCGGCGGAGGGATGCACGTGCACATAGTGAGAGGACGAAGGCGGCGGCGACGCGGGAGGCTGGCGTCGCGGGAAATCGGTGACGGGGGCGCAGACGCGCCAGCAGGCGGGCGGGCGAAGCCGGCTAGAGGAGGAGCTAGCCAGGGGAGGAGCCGGCGCGGAAGCTAGCGGGAGGAGGCCGGTCGTGGGTGGAGCCGGCGGTGCAAGGCGGAGCTGGTCGTGGGAGGTGCTCGGGGGAGGCCGAAACCACGGGCAGCGCGGGAGGAGGCCGGACCCGGCGAGCGAGCCGGCCAGCCGTCTCGCGGGAGGCCGGGTAGGCGAGGCGGCGGCCGGTCGCGCCGAGTTGGTGGCAGGCGGAGCGGAGCCGGCCTGCGCTGGGCAAGCGGGCTTGATGGGAGGTGGCGCAGAAGCTCGGGCTGGCACTGCAGCGGGAACGGCGCAGAAGGAACAGGGGCGCGAGCGGACGCGGCAGTCTCGGGAGGCGGAGTTGAGCCGTGCGCCAGCGTCTTTGGTGGAGCTGGCCAGCGAGCGGGTGGAGTAGGCGGGCAGCGCTGATCCCGCGCGCGGAGGAGCCGCCATCGGGCGGGAGCTGGCCGCTGAGGCGCGAAGGCCGGCCGGAGCGGCCAGCCCGCACTGTCGCGTGGCGGACGCGAGGCTCTCAGTCTCAGAGCCGCTGGTCCAGCAGGTCAATGACGACGGCCAGAGGCCAGATGCGTAGGTAGCTGGAGAGCGGCCAGGAGGAGCAGCGCACCGTGGATGCTAGAGATAAACCACGTCACTGGTAGTATCTGGCTTGCGTCCGGCCAATGAATGGTAGTGTATGGATGGTTTGACCATTGACTTGCATGTAGCTAGCTTATATAGACGATAAATGGAGCAGCAAATGCGCGTTCCGGCTGGGGCAAGATGCAGCGCGGAGGGGAGCAGACACGAGCGGCGCGTGAATGGATGCGACCGACGAAGCGAGGCCCCGCGCGCGGCGCATGCGGACGGACAGCCGGCGTTGCAACGGTGGTGATGACGAAGGTGGCGAGGCCGACGACGAGGACGCGCCATCCCTCGCGGCCACTCCAGGGGCGGGTCGATGTCGAGCCCCCGAGCGCTACCGAAGAGACGGCGGGACGCCGCGCCAGAGGCTATGAAGAAAAAAGGGTCCCGCCCGGACAGTGAAACCAGCAGCAGCGCGGTAGCATAGTAGTAGTACCACCCCACGGTGGGCGCCAACTGTCGTGGTATTCTCACGGGGGGCTTGCGAGTCGACAGATGCCACAAGGGCTTAGTGTGAGGGTAAGACTGCTGCCGATAGGCCCGGGGCGGGTATCACGAGTAGCACGCGGTGGTTTACCCAGCCGGAGCTCTCCGAAGAGATAATACTCCTCTGCTGCATGTCTGAGTGTATCGGTATGTATATCTGAGTGCAGTGCTTACGAGTTGTATCTGAGGTCAGTGCCATAAGCATCTGGCATCTGGCCTCGTATATGCCTTGTATGAGGCACGCTAGTGGCCGGCCATACTCATGGCCGTGAGCATGTGCGCTCATGTGGATGGATGGATAGCTAGCTAGCTAGCTTGCTAGCTAGTTGCTTGTGTGTGTGTGTGAGAGAGTCCATGGGGATCCATCCCCTGGATGGATGGATGTGTGCCCCTTTATATAGTGTGAGGCTAGCTTAGCATGTAAGCTATGTGGTGGTAGCGTTGGTTGTAAGCTACCTTGGGTAGCTTACAAACCAAGCTATGTAGTGGCATGGCCTAGGCATGGTGCATGTCATGCTTGTCCCCTGGGGTACTTTATAAATCAGTACAAAGGGGACACGGTACACTATAGATGACGTCGCGATACGATCGTCCCGTCGGTGTCTTGTCGATGTTGGGTCGGGCTGCAGTCGGCAGCCGGCTGGTTGGCGCAGTCGGCAGCCGGCAGCCGGCCGGGCAGAGCAGTCGGACGAAGAGCCGGCAGAAGCGGCCCGGCGGCCGGACTGAGGGGCTTTGCTAGCCCTGATGTCTTGAAATATTGTCTTCTCGTCTTCGGGGTATCCATGTCCCATTACTTCGACAATAGTGGAGTAGGCTTTGGAGTTATCCAGCTTTGGCCTGAAGGTTGAGAGCACGTCAATGATTCAGAGCAGGGCCTTGGCAGAGTTGATTGCAGAACGGACGCCAACCCCTAATGATGAAATACTGGAAACAATTATCCCCGGCAAGGAAGCGCTCCAAGAATGGCTCATGTATTTTGATGGTGCCTTCTCCCTGCAAGGTGCAGGGGCTGGCGTGCTTCTCGTTGCTCCCACAATGGAACACTTGAAGTACGTCATCCAGATGCATTTTCCTCGGGAGGAGGCGACCAACAATACAACAGAGTATGAAGGGCTCCTTGCCGGGCTCAGGATTGCCACATAATTGGGAATCAAGAAGCTGATCATTCGAGGAGATTCACAACTTGTGGTCAGACAAGTCAACAAGGATTACCAAAGTCCATTGATGGAGGCATATGTTGAGGAAGTGAGAAGATTGGAGGAGCACTTTGATGGGTTGCAAACAGGGCACGTACCCCGTGCGGAAAACAGCATAGCTAATCATCTGGCAAAGTGTTCTGCGCAAAAACTTCCCGTGGAACCAGGAACTTTTGTTCTCCATCTTACTCAGCCCTCCGTTTCCCCGGCAACAATGGCTAGAAAGAGGAGGAAGTTGGACTCCGGTAAGCCTCTACCGGTCGAGCCTCCCGGGGCTCCTCGTAGGGACCCTGCCGGGAACAACTGCCCATCGATTGCCGGGCTGCGCTCTCCTGCCGGGCCACTGGTCCCCGCGGTCGAGGTACACGCTCCCGCAGATGAGGAGGTGCAACTAGTCCTCGTTGCCGAGCCTCAGGCTCTAGCTTGGGTAGGGCACATAGTCCATTTCCTCCAAACTGGAGAACTTCCCGATGAGCAAGACGAAGCTGAAAGAGTAGCTCGGAGGGCCAATATGTACCAGTTTGTCGATGACACTTTGTACAGAAGGAGGCCCAACGGTGTGAAATTGAAGTGCATCTACCGGGAAGAAGGAAAGGAACTGCTGGCGGAGATACACAAAGGCATGTGCGGCTCCCACATTGGATCAAGGGCGTTAGTTGGGAAAGCATTCTGACAAGGATTCCATTGGCCCACCGATGTCTACTACACAACCTTCTTATTGTAGACGTTGTTGGGCCTCCAAGTGCAGAGGTTTGTAGGACAATAGCAAATTTTCCTCAAGTGGATGACCTAAGGTTTATGAATCCGTGGGAGGCGTAGGATGAAGATGGTCTCTCTCAAACAACCTTACAACCAAATAACAACGAGTCTCTTGTGTCCCCAACACACCCAATGCAATGGTAAATTGTATAGGTGCACTAGTTCAGCGAATAGATAGTGATACAAGTGCAATATGGATGATAGATATGGGTACTTGTAATCTGAAAATAAAAAAACGGCAAGGTAGCAAGTGGTAAAAGTGAGCGTAAACGGTATTGCAATGCTAGGAAACAAGGCCTAGGGTTCATACTTTCACTAATGCAAGTTCTGTCAACAATAATAACATAATTGGATCATATAACTATCCCTCAACATGCAACAAAGAGTCACTCCAAAGTCACTAATAGGGGAGAACAAACGAAGAGATTATGGTAGGGTACGAAACCACCTCAAAGTTATTCTTTCTGATCGATCTATTCAAGAGTTCGTACCAGAATAACACCTTAAGACACAAATCAACCAAAACCCTAATGTCACCTAGATACTCCAATGTCACCTCAAGTACCTGTGGGTATGATTATATGATATGCATCACACAATCTCACATTCATCTATTCAACCAACACAAAGTACTTCAAAGAGTGCCCCAAAGTTTCTACCGGAGAGTCAAGACGAAAACGTGTGCCAACCCCTATGCATAAGTTCACGAGGTCACGGAACCCGCAAGTTGATCACCAAAACATACATCAAGTGAATCAATAGAATACCCCATTTTCACCACGGGTATGCCACGCAAGACATACACCAAGTGTTCTCAAATCCTTAAAGACTCAATCCGATAAAATAACTTCAAAGGGAAAACTCAATCCATTACAAGAGAGTAAAGGGGGAGAAACATCATAAGATCCAACTATAATAGCAAATCTCGCGATACATTAATATCGTGTCGAATCAAGAACACGAGAGAGAGAGAGAGAGAGAGAGAGAGAGATCAAACACATAGCTACTGGTATATACCCTCAGCCCCGAGGGTGAACTACTCCCTCCTTGTCAAGAGAGCGCCGGGATGATGAAGATGGTCACCGGTGAGGGATTCCTCCTCCGGCAGGGTGCCGGAACAGGGTCCCGATTAGTTTTTGGTGGCTGCAGAGGCTTGCGGCGGCGGAACTCCCGATCTAAGGTATGTTATGGAGGTTTCAGTATTTCTAGGAATTTTTTGGCATCGGGAACAAGTCAGGGAGGTGCCTGAGTCGTCCACGAGGTAGGCCGGCGCGCCCCCCACCCTCGTGGACGGCTCGGGGCTCTTCTGGCCCAACTCTTTTACTCCGGGGTCTTCTTTTGGTCCATAAAAAATCTTCAAAAATTGGCACGTCCATTGGACTCCATTTGGTATTCCTTTTCTGTAACACTCAAAAACAAGGAAAAAAATAGAAACTGGCACTGGGCTCTAGCTTAATAGGTTAGTCCCAAAAATCATATAAAATAGCATATAAATGCATATAAAACATCCTAGATGGATAATATAATAGCATGGAACAATCAAAAATTATAGATACGTTGGAGACGTATCAAGCATCCCCAAGCTTAATTCCTACTCGTCCTTGAGTAGGTAAATGATAAAAAGAGAATTTTTGATGTGGAATGCTACTTAACATATTTATCAATGTAATTCTCTTTATTGTGGCAAGAATATTCAGATCCATAAGATTCGAAACAAAAGTTTATATTGACATAAAAAACAATAATACTTCAAGCATACTAACAAAGCAATCATGTCGTCTCAAAATAACATGGCCAAAGAAAGCTATCCCTACAAAATCATATAGTATGGCTATGCTCTATCTTCATCACACAAAATATTTAAATCATGCACAACCCCGATGAGAAGACAAGCAATTGTTTCATACTTTTGATGTTCTCAAACTTTTTCAATCTTCACGCAATACATGAGCGTGAGCCATGGACATAGCACTATAGGTGGAATAGAATGGTGGTTGTGGAGAAGACAAAAAGGAGAAGATAGTCTCACATCAACTAGGCGTATCAACGGGCTATGGAGATGCCCATCAATAGATATCAATGTGAGTGAGTAGCGATTGCCATGCAACGGATGCACTAGAGCTATAAGTGTATGGAAGCTCAAAAAGAAACTAAGTGGGTGTGTATCCAACTCGCTTGCTCACGAAGACATAGGGCATTTTGAGGAAGCCCATCATGGGAATATACAAGCCAAGTTCTATAATGAAAGATTCCCACTAGTATATAAAAGTGACTACATAGGAGACTCTCTATCATGAAGATCATGGTGCTACTTTGAAGCACAAGTGTGGTAAAAGGATAGTAACATTGTCCCTTCTCTTTTTTTCTCTCATTTTTTTATTTCTTTTGTTTGGGCCTTTTTTATGGCCTCTTTTTATTCTCCTTTTTTTTGGTCCGGAGTCTCATCCCGACTTTTGGGGGAATCATAGTCTCCAACATCCTTTCCTCACTTTGGACAATGCTCTAATAAAGATGATCATCACACTTTTATTTACTTACAACTCAAGAATTACAACTCAATACTTAGAACAAATATGATTCTATGTGAATGCCTCCGGCGGTGTACCGGGATATGCAATGAATCAAGAGTGACATGTATGAATGATGAATGGTGGCCTTGCCACAAATACGATGTCAACTATATGATCATGCAAGGCAATATGACAATGATGGAGCGTGTCATAATAAACGGAACAGTGGAAAGTTGCATGGCAATATATCTCGGAATGGCTATGGAAATGCCATAATAGGTAGGTATGGTGGCTGTTTTGAGGAAGTTAATGGTGGGTGTATGGTACCGGCGAAATTTACGCGGCACAAGAGAGGCTAGCAATGGTGGAAGGGTGAGAGTGCGTATAATCCATGGACTCAACATTAGTCATAAAGAACTCACATACTTATTGCAAAAATCTACTAGTTATTGAAACGAAGTACTAAGCGCATGCTCCTAGGGGGATAGATTGGTAGGAAAAGACCATCGCTCGTCCCCGACCGCCAATCCTAAGGAGGACAATCAATAAATAAATCATGCTCCGACTTCATCACATAACGGTTCACCATACGTGCATGCTACGGGAATCACAAACTTTAATACAAGTATCTCTCAAATTCACAACTACTCAACTAGCATGACTCTAATATCACCATATTCATATCTCAAAACAATCATAAGGAATCAAACTTCTCATAGTATTCAATGCACTCTATATGAATGTTTTTATTATACCCATCTTGGATGCCTATCGTATTAGGACTAGTTTCATAACCAAAACAAATTACCATGCTGTTTAATACTCTCAAAATAATATAAGTGAAGCATGATAGTTCATCTATTTCTTCAAAATAAAACCACCGCCGTGCTCTAAAAGGATATAAGTGAAGCACTAGAGCAAATGACAAACTACTCCGAAAGATATAAGTGAAGGTCAATGAGTAGACAAATAATTATGAAATTATGTGAAGACTCTCTAACATTTAAGAATTTCAGATCTTGGTATTTTATTAAAACAGCAAGCAAAACAAAATAAAATAAAAATGACGCTCCAAGCAAAACACATATCATGTGGTGAATAAAAATATAGCTCCAAGTAAAGTTACCGATGAACAAAGACAAAAGAGGGGATGCCTTCCGGGGCATCCCCAAGCTTAGGATCTTGGTTGTACTTGAATATTACCATGGGGTTCCTTGGGCATCCCAAATCTTAGGCTCTTGCCACTCCTTATTCCATAGTCCAATCTTTACCCAAAACTTGAAAACTTCACAACACAAAACTCAACAGAAAACTCGTAAGCTCCGTTAGTATAAGAAAATAAAACCACCACTTAGGTACTGTTGTGAATTCATTCTTTATTTATATTGGTGTAATATCTACTGTATTCCAACTTCTCTATGGTTCATACCCTCCGATACTACTCATAGATTCATCAAAATAAGCAAACAAGACATATAAAACAAAATCTGTCAAAAACAGAACAGTCTGTAGCAATCTGATTTGTTCGAATACTTATGGAACTCCAAAAATTCTGAAAAACTAGGAAAACCTGGATAATTTGTATATTGATCTACTTCAAAAGCAATTGGTATTTTATCACGTTCTGGTGAATTTTAACAATTATTTCCGTGAGCACAAAGTTTCTGTCTTTTTCAGCAAGATCAAACAACTATCACCCAAGAAGATCCTATTGGTTCTACTTGGCATAAACACTAATTAAAATAATAAAACCACATCTAAACATAGGCTAGATGAATTATTTATTACTAAACAGGAGCAAAAAGGAAAGAACAAAAATAAAATTGGGTTGCCTCCCAAAAAGCGCTAACGTTTAACGCCCCTAGCTAGGCATGATGATTACAATGATGCTCACATAAAAGATAAGAATTGAAACATAAAGAGAGCATCATGAAGAATATGAGTAGCACATTTAAGTCTAACCCACTTCCTATGCATAGGGATTTTGTGAGCAAACAACTTATGGGGACAATAATCAACTAGCATAGGAAAGCAAAACAGGCATAGCTTCAACATTTTCAACACACAGAGAGGAAACTTGATATTATTGCAATTCCTACAAGCATATATTCCTCCCTCATAATAATTTTCAGTAGCATCATGAATGAATTCAACAATATAACCATCACATAAAGCATTCTTTTCATGATCTACAAGCATAAAAATTTTATTACTCTCCACATAAGCAAATTTCTTCTCATGAATAATAGTGGGAGCAAACTCAACAAAATAACTATCATGTGAGGCATAATCCAATTGAAAACTAAAATCATGATGACAAGTTTCATGGTTATCATTATTCTTTATAGCATACATGTCATCACAATAATCATCATAGATAGCAACTTTATTCTCATAATCAATTGGAACCTCTTCTGAAATAGTAGACATGCTATCATCATAATAAATTTGCTCACCAAAACTTGGGGGACAAAAAATATAATCTTCGTCAAACATAGCATCCCCAAGCTTGTGGCTTTGCATATCATTAGCATCATGGGTATTCAAAGAATTCATGCTAACAACATTGCAATCATGCTCATCATTCACATATTATATTCCAAGCATTCTATGTAATTCTTCTTCTGGTACTTGAGCACAATTTTCCTTCCCATCATTTTCACGAAAGACATTAAAAAGATGAAGCATATGAGGCACTCTCAATTCCATTTTTTTGTAGTTTCTTATATAAAATAAACTAGTGATAATACAAGAAACTAAAAGATTCGATTGCAATATCTAAATATAAACCTTCAAGCACTCACCTCCCCGGCAACGGCGCCCGAAACTGCTTGATGTCTACTACACAACCTTCTTCTTGTAGACGTTGTTGGGCCTCCAAGTGCAGAGGTTTGTAGGACAGTAGCAAATTTCCCTCAAGTGGACGACCTAAGGTTTATAAATCCATGGGAGGCGTAGGATGAAGGTGGTCTCTCTCAAACAACCCTGCAACCAAATAACAAAGAGTCTCTTGTGTCCCCAACACACCCAATACAATGATAATTGTATAGGTGCACTAATTCGGCGAAGAGATGGTGATACAAATGCAATATGGATGATAGATATGGGTATTTGTAATTTGAAAATAAAAAAACAGAAAGGTAGCAAGTGGTAAAAGTGAGCGTAAACGGTATTGCAATGCTAGGAAACAAGGCCTAGGGTTCATACTTTCACTAGTGCAAGTTCTCTCAACAATAATAACATAATTGGATCATATAACTATCCCTCAACATGCATCAATTTGAGTCACTCCAAAGTCACTAATAGCAGAGAACAAACGAAGAGATTATGGTAGGGTATGAAACCACCTCAAAGTTATTCTTTCTGATCGATCTATTCAAGAGTTCGTACTAGAATAACACCTTAAGACACAAATAAACCAAAACCCTAATATCACCTAGATACTCCAATTTCACCTCAAGTATCCGTGGGTATGATTATACGATATGCATCACACAATCTCAGATTCATCTATTCAACCAACACAAAGTACTTCAAAGAGTGCCCCAAAGTTTCTACCGGAGAGTCAAGATGAAAACGTGTGCCAACCCCTAAGCATAAGTTCACGAGGTCACGGAACCCGCAAGTTGATCACCAAAACATACATCAAGTGAATCAATAGGCCCCATTGTCACCACGGGTATCCCACGCAAGACATACATTAAGTGTTCTCAAATCCTTAAAGACTCAATCCGATAAGATAACTTCAAAGGGAAAGCTCAATCCATTACAAGAGAGTAGAGGGGGAGAAACATCATAAGATCTAACTATAATAGCAAAGCTCGCGATACATCAAGATCGTGCTGAATCAAGAACACGAGAGAGAGAGAGAGAGAGATCAAACACATAGCTACTGGTACATACCCTCAGCCCCGAGGGTGAACTACTCCCTCCTCGTCATGGAGAGCGCCGGGATGATGAAGATGGCCACCGATGAGGGATTCCCCCTCCGGTAGGGTGCCGGAACAGGGTCCGGATTGGTTTTTGGTGGCTACTGAGGCTTGCGGCGGCGGAACTCTCGATCTAGGTTATGTTCTGGAGGTTTCAGTATTTCTTGGAATTTTTTGGCGTCGGGAACAAGTCAGGGAGGTGCCCGAGTCGTCCATGAGGTAGGCTGGCGCGCCGGGGGGGGGGGGGTGAGCGCACCCCCCACCCTCGTGGATGGCCCGGGACTCTTCTTGCCCAACTATTTTACTCCGGGGTCTTCTTTTTGTCCATAAAAAATTGTCAAAAATTGGCACATCCATTGGACTCCGTTTGGTATTCCTTTTCTGTAAAACTCAAAAACAAGGGAAAAAATAGAAACTGACACTGGGCTCTAGGTTAATAGGTTAGTCCCAAAAATCATATAAAATAGCACATAAATGCATATAAAACATCCTAGATGGATAATATAATAACATGGAACAATACAAAATTATAGATTCGTTGGAGACGTATCACCCACATCCCTCCAAGATGTGGTCGAGCTTGTCAGAAAGTGTGAAGCCTGCCAGTTCCATTCCAAGAACATTGATATCCTTGGCCCTTTCCCCCGAGCTGACGGGGGCTTTGAATTCATGTTCGTTTCCATCGACAAGTTTATAAAGTGGCCGGAAGTAGATGCCGTGAGAAAGGTGACTGCTCAGTCAGCTATCAAGTTCTTGAAAGGATTGGTGTGCCGCTTCGGGGTTCCTGCCCGGATCATCACCGATAACGACACCCAGTTCACGAGTCGCGCCTTCATGCAATATGTTCATGCCCTTGGAAGCAAGATCTCGTCTGCCTCTGTTGCACACCCCTGAAGCAATGGACATGCTGAGAGGGCGAATGCTGAAGTGTTGCGAGGACTCAAAATGAGAACCTTTGATACGCTGCAGAAGTGCGGCAGGCGATGGATCGATGAGCTGCCGGTAGTCCTCTGGTCCCTCATAACGACACCAAATCGGGCTACCGGGAAGACTCCCTTCTCCCTAATCTATTGGGCAGAAGCAGTTATCCCCACAGAACTCATTTACAGGTCACCTCGAGTGCTTGCCTACGATGAAGTAGCACAGGATCAGCACCAGCGTGATGATGTCGTGCTTCTCGAGGAGAACCGTCTCCGGGCTGCTACGCGTGCTACACGTTATCAGCAAGCCCTGCGTCGCTATCACTGCCGCAGGGTTCATGCCCGGTGTTTTGAGGAAGGCAACCTTGTCCTTAGGCGTGTTCAGTTCACCAAGGGTACAAACAAGTTGACGCCGAAGTGGGAAGGCCCTTACCTGGTAGTTCGAGTCACCAAACCTAGCGCAATCAGTCTAGAGACCGGAGATGGCATTCAATTGCAAAACTCATGGAACATTGAGCATCTCCGCAAGTTCTACCCATAAAGCGTGGCTGTCGAGTCCTGCCCGGTAGCTACCCTTTTGTACAGGCCCGACCTCAGTTGCATGTAACCCCTTGTACAAAGCCAGGCAGACCCTGAGCAACAGAAATAAAAGAAGCGCTGGGGGCCCCCGACATGTTGCATGCATGCATAAGCATTTCATGAGCATTGCATATGCATATAGATAAGATCGCATTTTGCATCATTTCCATCTGCATAAGACTGCAGGTTCATGCTGAGAACTTGGCCTCAAATGGATGCTACAAAAGATGAGCCGGCACTGCGATCTCGTGTACAGACATTACAGGACACAAACATGGATACACGAGATTACATTATTTGAACTAAAATTTGGCAAGTGCCTATAGATTTAAGATTGAAAAAAGATAAGTGCCCCATAATGCCCTTTCTTGTCCCTCTCCTCCTAGGCACAACAGTTGAGGGCAAAAAGGGCAAAAGTAGCGCCTAGGCAGAAGCCTAGCCTGACCTCATCAGGCTCCAGGAGAGGTAGCCTCGCGAGGGCTGGAGGGCACCGGCGAAGGCGTCGATGGAGAGCATGGTGGAGGCGACCCATCAACTGCCACCATCAGGGCTAGCAGGACGCGGCAGGGCTAACAGAGCTGCAGCCCATGAGGAAGGCTACCGGGGTACAACTGGAAGGTTGCTGGAGGAGCCGGAGGCACCACCCCCACATCTGCTCCCAACTCCCCGGCAAATCACCTTGCCGGAGAGAAGATGCATATGCAGATGTTGCTGCCGCCGCCTGATGAAGATGGTGCGGCGGATGCTTAACCGGAGTCAGAGGCGTCTTCCTCCCAGTCGGTGTCGTCGTCATCACCGTCACTGTCCTCCTCGTCGCTATCGCTCGAGGAGGAGCTTTCGTCGTAGGTCGAGCTCTCCGCGCAGCACCCTAAGCGAACACCCGAGCTCTCAAAAACCTTAACGGACAGGAAATCATTCTCCATTAACTTAAAATGGAGGACGTGTCCTACCGACAAGCTATGGACACGAGCAAAGGCCTTCCAGCCCTGGCGGAAGTACAGAACATGGGGGGAGGGAAAGTCTACATCCACCCGGAAGTTGCCATTCCCGCAGCCCCTCATATGCAACCTCAACTCTCATGGTTGTTTGAGCTCCATCTCCCTCGCGAATGGAGTAGGAAGGCGGAGGTGACCACACAAAGTCTTATACAACCTGATGAAGAACTCTCGAGGTTGGGCCCCAACGTGGCCCTCCAACGGAGGTGGAGCGTCTGACGGAGGCACAGCCGGAGCACATCCCCGTCCTCCTCCCCCTCGAGCGCCACGACGACCACGACCACGCCCCTGCCTCCTCCTCTCATGACGGGTTCCACCACCGTGTGGTTCGGAGGAGGGGGGATGCGCTGTCCAGCAGAAGCTCTCATTGCTGCTGTTGGAGTACCATCGCGCCCTCGCCCCCTCACCATGGCGAGCAAAGAAAGTTTGAGGAGGGGGAGGAAGAAGTGTGTATGAGCAAACGCACCACTCCTGCCCCCTTTGATAGAGGGATGAGACAAGCGGCCTTCTTGCACTTTTGGCGGCTCGGGTAATCAAGGCCGACCCTCTGCTCCAACCAACGACGCCTGGTTTTCTGCCATGGCACTCGTCCCCGTTCTCTCCACCACCTACCCTACCCAATGCATGGAGTACATGTGGCGAGCACGCATAAAGCAAGGAGCAAGTGGATAGAAGTTTCCGCCCTATGATCGTAGGGCATGGGCAATCCACAGGCCACGATCTGAGTTTTTCCGTAATGTTGCGCACGACGCGCCAGAAAATAGGAAACTGACCCAAACTCAAGATAATGAAGAAGCAAGGAAGATCTCAAGGGGCCAGCCACTTCCACGCCCCTGTATGTGCACTTATTAGGGCCTACCCCAACGATGCCCGACAGTGCGTGCGGGCTAGACCCGAGGGCTTCTATCAGTGCAACAAACCCTGGGTCCGTTGCCCACACTATGCACAGGCACGAGAACAAGACTGCAGCACCAAGGTCAGATTGGAGCACAAGGGATCAGTCCTGCGAAGGACCAACATGCAACACAAGAGGACCAAGACTAGTCAGAGAAGCAAAATGATGCTAAGGGAAAACCCCCCTTGCCGGGCAGGCGAGCCTTGCGAGGATGGGGTTACCCCCGGAAGAAAGCCTTTAAGACGTCCCGGAAGGCCCGCCGGGGCTAACGAAGGCAGAACCACCTCACCGCACCACCTCATCACAACGCACGTCGTCGACCGGTGCGGTGTCAATCTCCAAAGTGACTAATGGAGCATTTGGATCCCTTGCCAGTTTACCTTGCTAGGCAAGGCTATCCTTGCCGATGAAGGCTAGCCAAATCGGCTCGCCCGCTCCTGCGTAGAAAAACCTGGAAACTATGGGCAATGAGGTAAGCTCGCTTAGGAACCAAATCCACCTCTTCCTTGTCGGGTCAGGCTGAGCGAGCACTTGCCCAAGAACCAAATGAGCCCTATGTGGTTGCTATTTGCCACATGGCAGCCACTTCCTACAGGAAATGCCTCCAAACGATACCCGTCCCGGGACGTGTCGAACGAGCAGATGCGAAGCTGGCAAAACAGCCTGGCAGGACCTGCCAGGCGAGTTGTGATGTGACGTAGAGCTGAGCATTTAATGCACCCTGTCAGCCTACATAGTTAGGTATGATAACACTGTTTGCTATCTAATCAGTGCATAATGACTGATTTGCCACTGTGGTGACCCCTTTGTCTATAAAAGGAGGCCCAAGGCAACCGTAGAAAGGGTTGGCAGATGACTAATCCACCCCCCTCACACATCATACATGCGTAGCCGTTTTCGCCTCGAGTCAACCCTGCCGGGCAAAGCGTGTTGCGATCACCACCATCAGTCCACCAAAGCAGGAGTAGGGTTTTACGCGTCACGGCGGCCTGAACCTAGGTAAAGACTGCCTGTGTGATCTCTGTCGTGCTGTTCCACGCTCCTCTGCTCTTTGTGCAATGTGACACCCCCATGCTGAACCAACAAGGGGCTCTTGGTCCCATAGTTGGCCGTGGTTTCCCACGACACTTCATCCTCTTCAGGAACACTTCAATATCGAACCGTGGGTGTTGTATGAAAACCTTCCTCGCCTTCTTACCATACAGGTGGTTTGAGAGGAAATCATCAGTGAACTGCTTTGGAAAGGCCTGAAAACAAGGATATGCATAAATATCTTCTCCAGATTTGAAATGGCACAAAGGAATTAAAAAGTCAAGGTATAACAGTTAGTACCATCCCGTAGTGAACTGATGTCTTCTTCATTGTGCAGACAAAGATCTTGTTGTTTTTTGTCGCTAATTTCTTTATCGTAATATTCTTTCTGAGTGTCTTGACTTGACTGATATTAATGGACAACTCATTTCCACATATGCAAAAAGGGTCAAACAGTGGGTCAAAACCTCTGACAGGAGGACCTACATGTGCAAGACCAAATTGTTAAAAACCTAATATTTAAAAACAGGAAGTGGAAAGGTGTGTTATTAACTACAACAAGCCTAATATTTAAAAACAAGCAAACGTAGTCATTGAAACTTGTATTATGCAGGTCTAAGTACACTAGTTATTGGCCCTCTTTGGATCCATGGGTGTAGTGGGAAACCACGGCCACCTATGGGACCAAGAGTCCCTTGCTGGTTCGGCGGGGGGATGGCACGTTGCACAAAGAGCAGAGGGGCGTCGAACAACACGACAGAGATCACACTGGCAATCTTTAACCAGGTTCGGGCAGCCGCGAGGCGTAAAACCCTACTCCTGCTTTGGTGGATTGATGGTGGAAAAAATGGTGGTGAATGCAACACGCTTGCCCCGCAGGGTTGCCTCTGGGCGAAATGGCTATACGTGTATGAATGTGCGAGGGGGTGGATTTGCTAACCCTATCTATTGTTGCCTTGTGCCTCCTTTATAGAAAAATTGCTCACCATAGTGGCAAATCAGTCATTATGCAATGATTAAATAGCAAAAAGTGCTATTATACCTAACTCTGCAGGCTGACAGAGTGCATTAAATGCGCCGCTCAACGTCACATCGTAGCCTACCCGGCGGGCCCTGCCGGGCTATTTTGCCAGCTTCGCATCTGCTTGCTTGACACGTCACAGGACGGGTGTCACCTGTAGGTATTTCCATTAGAAAGTGGCTGCCATGTGGCGAATAACAGCCACTTAATCACTTTGGAGCTTGACACCGCACCCATGGACGACGTGCGTCGTGGTGAGGTGGTTCTGCCTTCGCGAGCCCCGGCAGGCCCTGCCAGGGCGTCTTGGAGGCCTGCTTCCGTGGGTGACCCCGTCCTTGCCGGGCTTGCCTGCCCGGCAAGGGAGGCCTTTCCCTTATCAATATCCTGCTCTCCTGGCTTCTTGGTCTTCTTGCGCTACACGTTGGTCCTTTGAAGAACTGATCCCTTGCGCTCCACTCTGATCTTAGTGTTGTAATCTTGTTCTCGTGCTTGTGGGCTTCATCGTCCGTGCACGAGTCAGGGGGAAATATATACCCCTGTTTATGTTCCTCGACAATGGGTTAGAGTTAGTTTTAGCTAGTTTGGGCTCAAATAGCCCTAAAGTATCTAAACATGAGGGCTAGTTTGAGCTAGTTGTATCAAACCCACCCAAAACAATTGTCCCACCCAAGAGGTGCTGATTGGGGCTAGTTCTCCTAGTGCATTTATTCTCAATCTAACACTATCATCCAAATACCTCTTTGGCTAGAGTTAGTTCAAGGTTAGTCATTGTTGAGTATCATTGTTATTTACGAAATGTAGGCTAGCGTAGGATTTATTCTACCTAGACTTGTACTCTAAGATGACCATGTACTCCTATATATATGCCCACGAGGCTCAACCAATACAGTTAACTATTCTTCCAATCTCTCCCTCCCTTTTAACTGTCATGAGCTAGAAACTAACTCTAACCTCTAGCTAAGTTAGAGTATCCAAACAGTGTCATTGTTAAATCAAATGGAAAGGCGTGTTCAATACTCCCTCCGGTCCTTTTTACCCTGCATATAAGAATTGTCTGAAGTCAAACTTCATAAAGTTTAACCTTATTTATATGAAAAAATATCAACACCTAGCATGCTAAAGTTATACAATATGATAATTTAAGTCATGACACATGTACTGGTATTTATTTCATATAGTGAATGTTGGTATTTTGTTCTATAAAGTTGGTCAAACTTTAAGAGGCCTGACTTTAGACAAATCTTATATGCGAACTAAAAAGATTCGAAGGAAGTACAACATGCTTAACAACAACCAAATGTAGTCATTCATGGAGCTATTGTTAAATTTTGTATTGATGAAATTGCACTTCACAGTTCAAACTAGCACATATAGAACATCACACTATAAATAGCTGAAATAAACAAGGCATACTATGAACAACAAAAGATGGCAATTGAAACTGGACATATGTAACTACAAACAACCGAACAACCATAAACCATAGAAATAAACAAGGCGTAATGCAAACAACCTAATATAGCAATAAATATTGGCCAGGTTCTCACTACAAAAGGGGTTCGAGAAAAAAAATCATGGGTTTCCTCACTTGTCACCGATTGGCTCCTCCTCGTGGTCGCCGTCGATGAGGTCTGACTTGCCAGCTGAGGATCCCAGGCCAGTGTCGCAGAACTTGTCCTTCAGAAATAACAAAAGGGGCTCCATGGCGATGAAGGATGGCAAATTGTTAATAACGAGCCACACGAGATCAGCGGTATGGACATCGATGAGATCGACGGCTGTCGAACCCGAAGGGTTGGGGTAGGCAACTTAACCTGTGACATAACCCGTGTCAAGCCATCAATGTCGACAACCTCGATGTCATAGCCGGCATCCGTGACATGCCAGAATACTCTAGCCTGCTGATTGAAAGGCTTAATCCAGGTCTAGTCATCGTCATCAGGTTCCTCGACAGCCACCTCACCGACGTCGGGCAAAGAGGCCGTGGTAAAGATCTTTTGGGCCATTCAATCCTCGAGCTCCCCGGGAAGCAAAGCCGGGCTTAGGCTGCGACGCTCTGGAGTAGGGGGTGGGGATGGGGATCTCTGGGAAAGGGGGAATTTCACATGCATCATCTAAGAAACTCAGGGCGGCGATGGTATGTATATCAGTGGGTAAACTGCACAGGCAGACCGACAGAGGTTGACCATGGAGGCGGTGCGGCGGTGGTGACCTAGCTAGGTTTGGAGCGAGGGAGGGGTGGTGTGTATGTGTGTGAGCGGGGGATTTGGGGTGAGCGAAGGATTTGGGGTGTGTGTGTGGAGGGGGTCCAAGGTGGTGTTTGAGGAAATGCTGCGGGTACTGAAAGTTTTACTAGGCGGGAGTAAAATGGCGGGGCTACCAAAAATTTGGATCAAGGGATTGAAGCAGAGCGGGGAAGGAGTAAAATCTCGGGGCTACTAAAAATTTGGATCTACTGATTGAAGCAGAGCGGGAGTAACAAACATCGCACACGGTCCAAACGTACTAATCGTGTGCTATCAAACAGAAAACCATCTACGCGGATGCGGGTAGATATTTTCGAGATTGCGAGGGAGTAGATATTTTTGAGGGGGGAGGGAAGCCTTTTAGAGCCCGATGTAGTGTGATCATGTGGGTGACAGGGGCAGGGGCGCGGCACGCGGGCAGTCCTAGGGAATCATGTTTGTTTCGTACCCGATTGCAGACGGTTGATGTGTCTGAATCATCTGCTGTTTATAAATTTGGCAAAAACGTGGGAAAGGGTCAGAACATAAACACACTTGCATGTGGACCAAATATATGTATGAAAAGGGTGATTTGATGTTCAAATACCCAATGCGCACCTTTGATGTGGCACCTGTCGCAAAAAAGCGCACGTTATTATAGCTAGCCCCCCTTCCAAACACACACACACACACTTCATTTTGCCTGGAGGGGAATCCTAGCTATGAACATATGCCCACCAAATAGCTAAGTCTGACATCTCACCATACCATAACACAAAAAAGAAAGGAGAACATCAACCCCCTTTGCTTCCGATCAAATGTGGACCGTGTGCGGGCCCACAGATGTGTTCTTCTAGCGTTACCAAATCACAAATTTCATGTGGCATGTGCATCGCAATTAACCGGGCATCCCTGACCCCACAGAGGTTCATCTAGTACGAAGTAGTACTATGTCCCCCCCCCCCCACACACACACTTTGAGTCGGTGGGAGGGGGTATCTCACCAAGGCATATTGTAAGACTGACCAAGAAGAATCACCACCTTGGTCGTATGACCTCTCTTGTTTGTTGAGTCAAATTCATGCATTGATGTTCCACACGCGACCCCACAAAATAGGCTAGCTTGTTGCTGATAACCACGCAAGGGAGTGCCTGAAGACAACCATTGCGTGCATGTGGCCCAAAAATATGTATGAAGTGTCATGTGGTGTTTGAATATACCCAATGCACAACTTTGATGTGGCCGCGTGCTTTTGGAACCGGAAAGTCCCCACACAGAGCGAGGGTTCATGATGCATAGTATACTATATATATATATATACACACATATATATATATGTACGTATATAGGGATTCATGTGTATGCGAGCCCTCGAACTTATGTAAGTGCATCTAGTGCCCCTTAGTGATTTTGGTGTATTGAAGACTTATAGGTTAAGGGACTAATGTGTCTATGAGTGTACACAGGTCTATAAGTCTATGAGGAGTTTGATATTTACAGAGAAAGTCGACCCCTAAAAATGAAGTTCTTCGACTGAAGACTTTGATATTCTGAAGACTTTTTGAAGACTTTGAAAGTGAAGAAATTGGTGTAACCTTGAAGACTTGGTATTCATTTGAGGAACATGAAGCGTGAAGACTTTTGTTTTCGTAGTTTCGTTTTTTCTTTCTTGAGTCATAGGAAACACCGTACTGTTAAAGGGGGTCGAGGAAATACTAAGGAAAATTTCCATGTGATGCTCAACTCAAAATCCTACACCTACCAATCCTTCGAGTGAAGCCTTTGAAATCACATACAGATTCAGTCAATTTCTTCAAAGGATGAGACGAAGTTCTTCCAGTCGCCGAGGAATTTGTTCGACCGAGGAGTTAGGAATTCGCCAAAGGCGGATTGCCTACACAATGAGGAACATGATAGCCCCGAGGAATTTGAGAGTCAAATTTCCGACCGTTGTCTTGTGCTTGCACGCCACCTGTCCCAAAATATCTTATCCACCTAACGGTCATATCATTGAAGGGCATTTATGTCTTATCATGTCGGGCTGCTCCCTAGGCTATAAATAGCCGCCTCTACAACCACTAGCTGGTTGGCTGCTCCGAGAGAACTTGACACTTGTCATTTGAGAGCAACCCATCCTCCGAGGACTTTGAGCGAAAATCATCGAGTGAGGAAAACCCAAAACCAAACCCCTACAAACCCAAAGTGATTGAGCATCATCAAGAGATTGATCCTGCGTGGATCCGATGCTTGTTACCTTTGAAGACTGTGCTTCTTCCAGACGGTTAGGCGCCATGGTCTAGAGCATCCAAGAGGAATTGTGGATCGCCGAGTGACCAAGTCTGTGAAGGTTTGGAAGTCGCTCAAGACTTACCACAGTGATTGGACGAGGTCTGTTTGACCTTAGTTCAAGGAGAATACGGTGAGGACTTGGTGTCCCTGAGCTGCGTGCTCAACGATCGGGTGTCCGGACTGTGTGTCCTCGAGTTTAAATACTCACCGCTCCAACAGACGTACAACTGAGACAGAAGTTGGAACTGGTTACCAAATCATTGTCTTCACCAACCTAACTGGTTCTATTTCCTCAACTCTTTCATTTCCTCATTACTATGTTGAGTTTTCATTCATATATATGTTTGAAGACTTTGACTGAAGACTTTCTCAATTTCCTCAGTTCAATTTCTTCAGTCTGTTTGTCTTCATCTTGTGCTATCCTGTGTTTACGCTTTCTGTACTCTTTGATTGTCTTCATTTCATCATGATGACCATGCCCGCACTCTCTTATGCTTCCTTCTGAGTACTTATTCCGCTGCAAGTAGTTCTTCACTTAGGAATTTCCTCACCGGCAAATTCCTCAATGAAGAATTCATAAAAATCGCCTATTCACCCCCCTCTAGTCGATATAACGCACTTTCAATTGGTATCAGATCAAGGTACTCCCTTGTTCTGTGTGATTTTGGTTTAACCACCTAGAGTTTTAGTTATGTCGACCACAGGTATGATCAAGGTCTCAGCTGGGTGTCCTACCTTTGATGGGACGGACTACCCCTACTGGAAGAACAAGATGCGAATGCATCTTGAGGCAATTGACAACGATCTCTGGTATGTTGTGGAAAATGGTGTTCCCTCACCACACCTTCTCTGAATGCTGCCGATGTGAAGAGATTCAAGCAACTTGATTCTCAAGCGAAGAATATCATATGTGGCCATCTGAGCAAAGGACAATATGGAAGAGTGAGTGCTTTGGAAACTGCTAAGCTCATCTGGGACAGGCTGTCCAAAGTAAATGAAGGAGTCTCAACTCAGCGTGACTCTCGAGTTGATGTTCTTCACGATCTCTTCAACCGCTTCAAAAGACTCGACAACAAAAATGTTCAACAAACCTTCGATCGCCTCACTGACATCTCAAATGAGCTTCAAGCGCTTGGTGCCACTGACATCACCGACCATGAGGTGGTGAAGAAATTGTTGAGATCGCTGATTCTTCATTTGACACTCGCATCGATGATACAAGAGCGTCTTGACTACAAGTCACTTGATCCAGCTGATATCCTCGAGAGGCTAAATACTCATGAGTTCCAGCTTGCCGAAAAGAGAGATCTCTATGGTTCTAGCCATGGAAAATCACGTGCCCTGAAGGTCAAGGCTGTCTGAATCTGATTGTGAAGACTCTGGTAGTAGCCTTGGAGATCCTGAAGAATTGAGCCAGGAGCTAGCACTGCTCCTGAAGAAATTCCAGAAGTTCTCAAGACGTGGTCGCTTTGGAAAATCCTCAAGGAGCAGTGATTCCTCATCCAGTGACTATAAGAGAAGACTTTGCCACAAATGCAAGAAACCTGGTCACTACATCAAGATTGTCCTCAGTGGGAAAATGAATTAAAGAAGAAGAAATACAAGGATTACAGTTCTGATGACGCTAAGAAGAAGAAGAAATCGTCGAAATCTTCATCATCAAAATCCTCAAAGCCTTCTTCTCACAAGAAGAGCGGCTCCAAGAAGGCTCGGGCATTCATTGGCAAGGAAATGGACTTTGAAGCTGAATCTGAGGAACATGAGGAAGAGGAGGCATCAGAAGAATCCGAGTCTGGTGTGGCGAGTCTGCTCGCCATCGCTTTCGTCAACAAGTCCATCTTCAACTCAAGAAAATGAACTCACCAACAAAGCTGATGAAGATAGTGATGACTACGCTCCCACCTTTTGCTTCATGGCAAAGGGTGCCAAGGTATTCAAATATACCTCCTCTGAATCTAGTGAAAATGAATCTGATGAAGATCTAAAGCCCAGCTACTCAAAACTTGCTAAGATTGCTGTAAAATAACCAAGGGATTTTGAAAAGGTTCAAAACATGCTAGATAAAAGTGATGATATGTTAGGTGAAGAAATGGATCGCACTAAAGCCCTGACTGAAAATCTACAGAGACTTCAGTCTAGGTTTGACACCCTTCAAGGTCATCATAACACTCTCTTGTCTGATCATGAGAAACTTTCTTATGAATTTCTTCAAAGAAAGCAAGATCTTGAGAAGCTAAGAGTGAGTTATGAAGATCTTCAGAAGGAGCACGATTCATTACTTGCTCAACAAATCAGCACTTCTCAGGAAGAATTTGTTCCTCCATGCTTAAAGTGCATTGAACGTGAATCGCTAATTCTTCACCGAATGTTCAAATGCTTCAACTGTTACAAATTCTTCACCTGCCTCTGCTATCACTAATTCCTCATCTGAGGACATTGCTAGTATCACTGACGATGCAGGGCTGAAGGAATTGTACATGACAGGCATGTACAAAAGCCACAAAGGGCATCAGACTCTTTGTGATGTGCTTAAAAAGCAGATCCTCAACAGGAACCCTAGGAAAGAGGGTATTGCCTTTGAGAGGAAACTCAATGCTGATGGAACATATTGGAAGCCTCAGCAGTACCCCAAAACCTCATGGGTTGCTGCAAAGGGACCTCCAGTTGATCCATCTAACTTATCTGGCTTTACATCTGAATCTCCTCATTCTTCTGATGAGTCATTTGACTCCAACTATAAACTGTTCAAAAATCAAAATGGTGAAGTATTTGCTAGATATGTTGGCACTAACTGCAGGAACGGTTCCCCTATGAAGAAAATCTGGGTTCCCAAGAAGTGCCTTGAAAGTCTTCTGTTAAATGTCCTCATGACACCACCTGTGACGAAAAGGAACCCTAGATCAAACTCTTCATATGGACAAAATTCTTCATATGGATCCAAGTCCTCATACGGACCAAATTCCTCACGTGGATCAAATTCCTCAAAAGGATCAAAGTCCTCATATGATTATCATCATGCTAACAACTCTGTTTCGCAGGATAGAGCTAAGGGCTATGAATATGTGCATTATTCTTCAAACCAATATGTTCATAAGTCCTCGAAGAATTTCTCTGCTTATTCATATGCTTACCCTAACCCCTCTTATGTGAAACGAAATGGATTGGCCTCTATGCCACCATTCTCATATGGAGCTCACAGAGTGATGAACTCTTTGCCACCCTTCAGATGTGGGTGGTGAAGAAAAGAACTAATCTCTTCTGCAGGGTCAGGTCTCCGCACGTGCTTTAACGCTCGAAGAATTTTTGGGGCCGACAAAAATGCTCGAAAGGACGCAGGCTAATCATGAAGAAATGAACTTTCATTTCACACGCCCTCATCTTGCTTATCCGTTATATCGCTCGATGAAATTCATATGATGAAATTGATATCATATTCTTCATTGATGAAGTATATGAGATCGTAAGTTGCACTAATTCATCTGCAGGATGATCAACCCAAAGCCAATGAGTGGGTCCTCGATAGTGGATGTACAAATCACATGACTGGTGACAAGAATCTATTGATGGATGCTCCCTTATCACCGTCACATCTGAAGCATATCATCTTTGCTGACAAAGGCAAAAGTCGTATTGGTCTTGGTAAGGTTGCGATCTCTAAGGACATACACATGGACAAAGTCATGCTTGTTGAGTCCTTAGGATACAACCTCATGTCGCCTCAATGCTTTGTGATCTTGATATGGTTGTTGTCTTTGGCAAGTATCGTTGTGTTGTGATCATGGAAGCCGACAATTCCAAAGTCTTCAAGGCTTTAGGAGAGGAGACTTGTATATTGTTGATTTCTCTACAGGACCACAACTAGCTGTGTGTCTACTTGCAAAAGCTTCAGAAGGCTGGCTATGGCATCGGCGACTTGGTCACGCAGGCATGAGGAATTTGCACAAGCCATGAAGAAGAAGCATGTCATTGGCATTGAAAATGTCAAATTCTCAAGGATCACTTGTGTGGAGCCTGTGAAGCTGGAAAATGACCAAGGCCAAGCATCCAAATAAGACTATCATGACCACTACTCGTCCATTGAATTGCTTCACATGGACCTCTTTGGTCCTAATCATTATTCAGCAGTCACTAATGATGCATCTCTATATGGCTTTGTTATTGTTGATGATTACTCTCGTTACACATGGGTACACATTGTTACTTACAAAAATGAAGTGAAGGAAGTCTTCAAACGATTTTCCTCGAGGGCTTCAACTAACTTTGGTGTAAAGATCAGACACATCAGGAGTGACAATGGAACTGAGTTCAAGAATTCCGGTCTTGATGCCTATCTTGATGAACTTGGTATTACTCATGAGTTATCTGCTCCCTATAGTCCTCAGCAAAATGGCGTCGTGGAGCGCAAGAACAGAACTCTTGTTGAGATGGCTTGCACTATGCTTGATGAATACAAAACGCCTAGTCGTTTTTGGATTGATGCAATTGATACCGCGTGCCACATCATCAACAGAGTATATCTTCACAAATTCTTCAAGAAGACTGCCTATGAACTCCTCAACGACAAGAAACCCAATGTGAGTTATTTCAAAGTCTTCGTGCTAAATGCTGGATTAGAGATCCTCATCACAATTCTAAATTTGCACCAAAAGCACATGAAGGTTTTATGCTTGGTTACGAAAGGACTCGCACACCTACAGTAGTCTTCAACATCGCTCTTCACAAGATTGTTGATATCAGATGTGCGGTTCGATGAAACTAATGGCTCGCAAAGAGAGCACCTACCTTCTGTGTTAGATGAACCAGCACCGAGGAATCTATCAAGTTCAAGGCAACCGAGGATGTCATTCCCATCAAGAATCTCTTTCAAGAATTCATTCCTCAGACGTGAAGAACGCGAGCTGATGCACTCAAGATAATGTCAAGAAAATGGTGTCAAGAAAATGCTGATCAAGTTCCTCGACGACAACCAGCTCATCCTCGCTGCAAAAGAAGTGCAAGTTGACAAGATCATCGATGACATTGAACCACCAGGCCTCTCACACGCCAAAAGCTTCACATTTATCTAACTTTTGTGGGCACTATGCTTTTGTCTCTATACAGAACCCACTAAGGTAGATGAAGCATTTTCGAGCCCGAGTGGATTCAGGCAATGCAAGAAGAATTACATCAGTTCGAGCTCAACAATGTCTTGGAACTGGTCAAACGTCCAGATCCTCGCAAGCATAATATCATTGGCACAAAGTGGATCTACCGCAACAAGCAAGATGAAAATGGACTTGTGGTGAGGAATAAGGCACGACTTGTAGCTCAAGGCTACACATAGGTTGAAGGAATTGATTTCGATGAAACTTTTGCACCTGTTGCTAGACTTGAGGCTATTCGCATACCACTTGCTTATGCTAACCATCATAATATCACTTTATATCAAATGGATGTGAAAAGTGCATTCCTCAATGGTAAGCTTGAGGAAGAAGTATATGTTGCTCAACCCCCAAGTTTTGAACATCCAAAGAATCCCGACAAAGTCTTCAGACTCAACAAGGCCCTCTATGGTCTCAAACAGGCCCCATGGGCGTGGTATGATACATTGAAGGAATTCTTCGTGAAGAATGGCTTCACACCCGGTTCACTCGACCCTACTCTCTTTACTAAATCATATGATGGTGAACTGTTTGTGTGCCAAATATATGTTGATGATATTATCTTTGGCTATACTGACCAACGTTATAGTGATGAATTTGCCTATATGATGAGTGAAGAATATCAAATGTCTATGATGGGAGAATTGAAATTCTTCTTAGGTCTTCAAATTCATCAACAACACAATGGCATATTCATATCTCAGAGAAATACCTCAAAGATGTCCTCAAGAAATTCGCATGCAAGATTGCAAAGGTGTCAAAATTCCTATGCCCACAAATGGCCATCTATGCAATCGATAAAATGGTATTGACTTCGATCACAAGGTATACCGCCCATGATTGGTTCTCTATTGTACTTATGTGCATCTAGGCCAGATATAATGCTTAGTGTTTGCATGTGTGCCCGATTTCAAGCTACACCAAAGGAATCACACCATAAGGCTGTGAAGCATATTTTTCGATATCTAGCTCACACACCAACACTAGGATTATGGTACCCCAAGGGCTCTACTTTTGATCTCATTGGATATTCGACTGACTATCTTTGGTGATCATGTGGACCGCAAGTCAACATCTGGTACTTGTCATTTCTCTGACGATCTTTGGTCCGTTGGTCCTCGAAGAAACAGAACTGCGATCACCGCTCATCGCAGAAACTGAATACATTGCTCTTGGCTCTTGTTGTGCTCAATTGATGTGGATGAAGCAAACTCTCAAGGACTACGGCATCAACGTGAAGAATGTGCCTCTCTCTCGTGACAATGAGAGTGCCATTAAGATTGCTCACAACCCAGTTCAGCACTCAAGACAAAGCACATTCAAATTCGCCATCATTTTCTTCGTGATCATGTGTTGAAGGGCTTACATCTCCATCGAGCATGTGAAGACCAAGAACAACTAGCCGATATCTTCACAAAGCCCTTGGATGAGAAGAGATTTAGCAAGTTGCGGTGTGAGCTAAATATCTTAGAATCTTTGAATGTTTCTTTGAAAAGGACACACATCCTGACACTTATACAAAATCGATGACTTAGATGTGCAACACATGAAGAAACGTTTTTCTTCAATCAATGAAGAATAACACTCTAAGTGTGAAGAAATTAATGAAGAATTTGATTCTCAGAACCCTACGACAATTGTACGCGGTGTCTGAAATCATCATTCTTATACGGTGGGACACGCCACCACCAAAGTTGAAAATCTTCAATTTGAGTTTTTCCTCGCTTTTGAAATTCTTCGCTTTTTCAAATTCTTCAACTTTGCAAAATCTTCACTGCTTCCGTTATCTTTCTTCATTATATATATATATATATATATATATATATATATATATATATATATATATATATATATATATATATATATATATATATATATATATATATATATATATATATATATATATATATATATGGGTTTATGTCCTCCACAACATTCACTTATGGCTAGTTCTTCAAGTTGCATTTTTCGCTAAGTGAATGTGATCGGACCCTTCCCCTCTATGCTATACTCAACCCAATCTATTCACAAATTCTTCATGTGCGTTCTATTTGAAACTCGCTCAAAATATTCACTGTGTCCTTGTCACCAAGAAATTGTGAACGGAACTTTTAACTTATCTTATCAAAATTTTCGGTTTGCCGCTCAATCCGCTCCGCTTCCCACGTTAGACTTATCTATTCACCCACGATCTAACACGATCTCCACTTTTCAAGACGTGGGTGACACATGTCGCTTAATGAGAAGGGTCAGGCACGCTCGTCCAAAATCTTTGGGCTAACAGTTTTTCACCGTGGCTATATATACCCCTCTCCCTTCCTCACTTCCTTTACTCGCCGACCGCTCTCTCGCCGAGCTTCAAACCCTAGCGCCGCCGCTTACTCCATCGTCGCCGGTGAGGAAGAGCTTCACCGCCTCAACCTCGTCATTGCCGTTGACGGCACCGATCGCTGAAATCTTCACTCCGCCGCCGTAGCTGTCTTCCTCCGCCGAGTTAGGGCGTGGAAGATCTAACCCGATTAACTTCCCATCTGTTCTTCTCGGTTCGTCGTGTTCTTTAGTTCGGTAATTAAAAGTTACTTTTATTACTCGCTTTGATTCTCAAACCTTCCTGAAAATCTTCAAAGGTGTTTATTCTTCAAATCTTCACACATATGAACACCTCAAACAAAATATGCTCTTGATTCGCTTTCTAAGCAATGTTTTTCTTCAAGATTCCTCAATTGTGTGGATCCTCGATCTATACAACTCGAACCTAAGACAAAGATCGCTTAGTGAAATTCTTCAAGGCTCATCTGGTCAAATTCCTCAAACTAGTTCTTTTTGAAAAACCTTCTGAGAACGCATATGACCTCTCCAAATTACTCGCAACTATACTATGTTCACAGGTACTCATGTCCGCTGCTGAATCACAAGGTTCTCATCAACTTAACTCATTTGCAGCGTTCCTCGAAGAAAAGTTGCACACTTCTTCAGAGAATTCGATTGTTCAAATTCCTCAGCTGAAGAATATGGCAGAAGGAAAGAAGCCACAGAAAGGAGGAAAGAGGCTTGAGGTCATGATTGCGTTTGAGATTCCTGAGGAAATCTATGCTGATTATTGCACACAAATTCCTCAGATGAAGCCGAGTTCGGCAAAGAAAACAAAAATCAGCGCAAGGTGCACATTCAAAGGATTGAAAGGAGATGAGCAAGGGAATGGAGGGAGTACAGATATGTTACTCCAAAGTACATGAAGAAATTCGCTCTCAATCCTCCATGCCCAAGAGCTCCATTGACACCTGGTCAAGAAGCTGACCCCACCAGCATCAAGCGTGGTGAGGACTTTCCTGAAGAATGGGCCAAGCGCCAAGCCAAATTGGCAAGACAAGCCAACGAGGCAGTGAGGAAATTTAATGAGGACTCACATCGCTGCTGCCATCGAGGCCTCTGTCAAGCCAAGAAAATCTATGGCAAAGAAGCCCGCACACAAGCCAAGTGTTTCACCAACAGTGCCCTCACGGCCAAGTTCTCACCGTGCCCTCACGGCCAATTCCTCATGCTGCTCCCTGCTCCTCCCAAGTCCTCAGCAGCTCCTACAAAGTCCTCAGCAGTTCCGACAAAGTCCTCAAGACTGTGCATCCGCCACGTACAATGGACTGCAGCATCTCCATTGCCTCCGTGTCTCAAAGAAGTTCCTCACCGCACCAAATTCTTCATCTCGCCTAACTCGCAAGACTAAGGCCACAACTGGACGAGGTCCTCGCCAAGTCCTAAGAAGAAACAGGTCGCCTCCAAGAGCCACCTGAAGATGATGAGGCTGATGATGATGAACTTACGGAAATCATCGAGACCGACAAGAAAGGGTCGCTAGAGCCAAAGGCACACCTCGTGCATCGCTGTTGGATCCAAGAACGATCCTAGACTACATTGATCTCTCGCACAAGGACCCAAACACTCCTATGCTCGACTTCAAGTTGACACTGGCCAAAGTCACATGTCGACTCATTTCATCCAAGAGGAGAAATGGAAATTTGATACGCCAGAGAGATCAAGAAATTGCAAGATGTAAAAGAGAAACTCTGAAGAAAAACATTGTCAAGATGACAATCAAGAACTTATCAAGATGCAGGCTGACATCAAAGCCCTCAACGACAAATTTGACTCCTATTATGCTGATTGGCAAGGAGCCAAAGTCGATTAAATCAACTCGACGAAGAAGTTCACCAATGTTGTAGCCCCAACGCAACAAGAAATTCCTCGATCGAGCCTCAGCTCAGCCGATCGAAGAACATGCCAAGACCACCGATGAAGTTCAAAGGTCAAGACAATGCTAGTTCTAGGGCTGATGACTCCATTCCACCACCGAAGAAATTGCTGTGGCATCCACTAGTGGTGCGCTCAAGAAATCGAAGAAGTCAGGCAATCAGATCGCCATACCGAGGAAATTCAACCAGATTCCTCAGCTCCTCCTGCGCCTACACCAACTCCAATCCTTCCATCTACATCTAATGTGAAGAAGACCAAGGCTACAGAACGAGCTACAGTGAAGAAAAGGAAAGCATCTGCTGCTTCAAATTCTTCAGCACTGAAGAAGATGAAGACAATGACCAGCTCATTTGACAATCCCATTGATGCTGTTCCAATTTCCTCCATGCCATCAAAGGACCTTGTTCCTTTTGGTGAAGATTATGAGATCCCAAGCGGATCAGATGAAGAAAATCACTCTGCTGCTTCGTCAGAGCAGATTGATGAAGAAATTGAAGTGGAAGCAATCCCTTCAACCCCAATCATTTCCTCGTCTATGCCTCAGTTCACAGCTGAAGAGGCCGGTGTTGAGGAGATTGAAGAAGATGTGGATATTGGAAGTACAACGCCAGTGATGAACGATGACTTTTGGGAAAGTCAGCATCCAAATTATCCACTCTTCACCCCAATCCAACAGATTCCTCACCCCCGCTCCAACAGTTCAAATGGGCTCAAGAAACTCATCCCACTTCATCAGACATGAAGAAATTCCAGCCACTAGCGCCGATGAACTCTCTGCTGCTGATCCTCGATCGCACATGTAGAGGAACCAGAAATTCCTCACCAAGAACCTGAGATTGCGATTCCAGAGGTCGTGATGCAACTCATCGACACTCCATTGCCAAAGCCAAAGAATCCATTCTCAATGAAACAAAAGTTCAAGGCTGAAGACTTCTTTGGCAGCATGTTTTCTTCACGGATTACAACCCATACGACTCGTCAGATAAGGAAGAGGCGCTTCGACTGCCAGTCAAGCCAACTTCTATTCCTCTCAGGTTTTCAACAAAGACAAAGTCTTCGATCATGCACATATTCCTCATGTGGACATGGAATCTCTGCCAGGATTCGAGCCAGTCCTCGGTGTTCTTCACGATGCGGGACTTTGAATTTCTGCACCGACATCTCGTGATTGGAATGAAGAACTCATTCTTCAATTCTATGCGATGCTGCACATCACGGAGACGCCAAGATGTGAACTCATGGGTGTTGGACTAGATGTCCGAAAATACTCACTACAAGGCACCAAAGAATCTGAATTGCTTCGCGCTCTACCACTCATCCTCCACTTGATGGTGCTCGTTTTATCTACAATGAACCTGAGCTTTCAAATCACTACATGCAAGTGCTGATGAAGCCTTTGAAGCCCGGACAGGCACCTCGAACCAAATTCTTCGTCAAGGAATTACTATATGTGCCTCGGACTGTCTATCAGATTCTGACGAAGACAATGAGTCAAATGATGAAGAAGTCATTGGCATCATGAAGAATATGCTTTTCAATATCATTCATGGCGTTCCTGTCAACTTCCATGATTTCTTCATGAGGACTCTGGCAAACATTGCTATGTCACCTTTTGAGCTAAAGCCTTATGCACCTTGGATTATGAGGTTCATCAGGACAAGTTTCACTCAATTACAAGGCTGATACTCTGAACCACTGCAGCTACTTGCCCCCGATTGAAGTCCTCAAACGGACATTTTCCTCAGCTGATGATAAGGGCAAGGCTACTGCTGTGATAGATGAAGGCATTCGTCCATTGGATGGTCAATTTCGCAAAGCTGCATCCTACTCCACCAATGATGACTCGCCACACATGACTCGCCGCCAATACCTCACCAAGCAAAATCCTCAAACCACAACACCTGTGGTGATGACTGATCTTGAGTTACTCCTCGCCTTCATCGGAAGGTTGATCGCAATCATAGATGGGTCAAGCGCCGCTTGGTTCAATTCTTCACAACATGACCTCTACACACAATGCAGTGAAGAAAACCAATACTACCTCCATGAAACCTTCAACCGCACTGGCTGTTCTTTCTAATGTCTACAGCGTGGAAGAACTGGAGACAATGGGTCTCAAGGAAGACTTTGACTGGTCCGCACCTCCACCAAGAAATACAAGAAGGTCAAAGTTCCTTCCTTGGTGGCTAGCTCCTATTCTTCATCGCGAGACACCGATGAAAATGAAGACTTGGACGACATCTGCGGCAGGCCCTACTATCACAACCGACCCCAACAACGCTGGCGCCCTTCATCAACTTGAAATTCTTGAGGCGTTAGTCCTCGCCGATCCTTTTGGTCATTCGATGACAAAGGGGAGAAATGTGAGTTAGTCTTCAAGCCGGTCTACTATATGGGCAATTTTTGTTAAGTTACAACTCGCTCTTCCGAAAGTTTTATTGGATCGAGTTGTAATCTTAAACCCGATGGCGCTCTGATACTTTTGATGCACTGTGCTCTGATACTCTTGATGCGTTATTTTGCATGCCTGTTCCTCATTAATGTTATTGCACACATGCTGAATTTCATCAAGCACCATATTTCATCATGCATTTCAAATTCTTCATATTATATGTCAAATGCGTGTATGAATTACAAGATATAGGGGGAGATCTCCATGATTCAACTCTTCAAATGTGCATTGCCTCAAAAGCAAATTCCTCACTATGCACATCTTCGGGGGGAGTTCTTCTATATCTTGCAATCAAATTCCTCAATATCAGTATTTACACTTCATATGTTTATCCCCGTTGAAAACTTAACCTATATTGTCATCAATCACCAAAAAGGGGGAGATGGTAAGTGCATCTAGTGCCCCTTAGTGATTTTGGTGTATTGAAGACTTATAGGTTAAGGGACTAATGCGTCTATGAGTGTACACAGGTCTATAAGTCTATAAGGAGTTTGATATTTATAGAGAAAGTCGACCCTAAAATGAAGTTCTTCGATCAAGACTTTGATATTTCAAGACTTTTGAAGACTTTGAAAGTGAAGAAATTGGTGTGACCTTGAAGACTTGGTATTCATTTGAGGAACAAGAAGCGTGAAGACTTTTGTTTTCGTAGTTTAGTTTTCTTTCTTGAGTCATAGGAAACACCGCATCGTTAAAGGGGTCGAGGAAATACTAAGGAAAATTTCCATGTGATGCTCAACTCAAAATCCTACACCTACCTAGCCCTTCGAGTGAAGCCTTTGGAAATCTCATAAAGTTCAGTCAATTTCTTCAAAGGATGAGACGAAGTTCTTCCGTCACGAGGAATTTGTTCTCGACCGAGGAGTAAGGAATTCGCCAGGCGGATTGCCTACACAAGGAGGAACATGATAGCCCCGAGGAATTTGAGAGTCAAATTTCCGATCGTTCTTGTCTTCTTGCGCGCCACCTGTCCCAAAATATCTTATCCACCTAATGGTCATATCATTGAAGGGCATTTATGTCTTATCATGTCGGGCTGCTCCTAGGCTATAAATAGCCGCCTCACAACCACTAGCTGGTTGGCTGCCCGAGGAACTTGACACTTGTCATTTGAGAGCAACCCATCCTCCGAGGACTTTGAGCGAAAATCATCGAGTGAGGAAAACCCAAAACTAAACCCCATAAACCCAAAGTGATTGAGCATCATCAAGAGATTGATCCTGCGTGGATCCGACGCTTGTTACCTTTGAAGACTGTGCTTCTTCCAGACGGTTAGGCGTCATGGTCTAGAGCATCCAAGAGGAATTGTGGATCGCCGAGACCAAGTCTGTGAAGGTTTGGAAGTCGCTCAAGACTTACCACGAGTGATTGGACGAGGTCTGTGTGACCTTAGTTCAAGGAGAATACGGTGAGGACTTGGTGTCCCGAGCTGCGTGCTCAGCGACTGGGTGTCCGGGACTGTGTGTCCTCGAGTTTAAATACTCAGCCGCTCCGACCAGACGCATAAATGAGACAGCAGTTGGAACTGGTCTACCAAATCATTGTCTTCACCAACCTAACTGGTTCTATTTCCTCAACTCTTTCATTTCCTCATTCTGTGTTGAGTGTTCATTCATATCTGTGTTTGAAGACTTTGACTGAGGACTTTCTCAATTTCCTCGTTCAATTTCTTCACTGCTTTGTCTTCATCTTGTGCTATCCTGTGTTTACGCTTTCTGTACTCTTTGATTGTCTTCATTTCATCATGATGACCATGCCCGCATTCTCTTATGCTTCCTTCTGAGTACTTATTCCGCTGCAAGTAGTTCTTCACTTAGGAATTTCCTCACCGGCAAATTCCTCAATGAAGAATTCATAAAAATCGCCTATCCACCCCCCCTCTAGTCAATATAACGCACTTTCAACTTAGGTCTCAAATCTCATCATGATCGACGTACGACTATATGGTGTCGCGAACCAAGAGAAGAAGACTCCACCCTGGTAACCTCTCTCGCGTTGTTGGTCGAAGTGATGGACGTCCACGCGGGCCCACAAATATATAGGCCGTTGATGATAACCAAGCAAGGGAGAGTGTCCAAAGACAACCATTGCATGTACATATGTGCCACAAACATATGTATGGACATGCATGATGCATGCATATATGTTTGAATACCAAAAGCGCAACATTTTGATGTGGCGCATGCATGCATCAAAAAAGCATAGTCCCCACACATATTTGGTTCATGATACGTCGCATGCTCGCCCTCCCCCACTTTGGCCCAGTGGGACGGATTCATGCATACACATGCTTGCGAAGTATATAGTTGCATGTACCGAACCGTATAAGACGAACCAAAATTTAATCCCTCCTGATTATAAGTCAAGTTAACCTCTATTGCTGTCGGTCGAAGTGATTGACCAAGCGGGCACACAGAGATGGACGAAGCATCTCGCTGATAACCCCGTGAGTGAGTGCTAGAGGACAACCGCCATCGCTTGCTTGTGGGCCAAACACATGTATGGAGATGTGCGGTTGTGATTTTTGAATACCCTAATTAATATATATGCAGAACTTTGATGTGGCACCAGCCTCGGAAACCTTTAAGTCCCCCACACGAACCGAGGTTCATGACACATAGTATATATATGTTGCCCCCCTCCCCTCTTCAACGCGTAATATATACTCCTACGTACCGTAACACAACCCGAAAATAATCCTCCTTTGTTCGTCGAATTACCTTTCTCGTGTCATATATTAGATGGACGACGACCTCGTAGGCCCATGGAGGGAAGAGTCGCAGACAAATGAGTGACAACCATCATCTGCATGTGGCCCAATGTGTTGGTGATGTTTTTAATATCCAATATGCACAACTTCTTTGCAGCACCTGCCTCGGAAACCGAAATGTCCTCACACGGAGCGAGATCGAGTCACGACATGTGTGTAGTATATATGTGCTGCCCCGACCCCCTCCTCCCCTCTTCGGCGCATACTATATACTCCTACCGCAACACAACCCAAAAAGAAACCTCCTTGCTGCGTCAAAGTGATGGAGGACAACCTCACGGGCCCATGGATGGAAGCATCACACGCGAGTGACTGTCCGATACGACGCGTAGTATTGCTCCCGGCCACCCTCCGCAACGCGTACTATATATGAGTAAATTGCACAGAAGTACCACAATTGGGGCATTGGAAGCAGATTGGTACTAAGATTGGTAATTTTTACGTATCAGTACCAACTTTGGGGCGAGACATTGCAAAAAAGGCTAAAACTGTTGTTTATACGTATTGACGGGGAAACTGACCGGTTGGGCCCGCCTGTCGGGTGCCGACGTGGCATGTTTTTTTGTAGAAAAAACCCTTTCTTTGTACCTAATCATATAAATGCCCAATTATTTCGGAAAAAATGCTCCTATAAGAGCCTTTTTTTTGTTCGTGATATTCACCACCGATTTGGACTCGTTTGAATATTTGCGTCCGTTTGAACGAATAAATAAAACAAAACAAAATTGAATCCCACGCAGGATTCGAACCGCCGACCCGTGGATCAGCAGCGCAGTGCGCTAGCCACCCGGCCACGGCAGCGCTCGCGACGTACTGCAGGCTAGAGACTTTTTTTACTATCCCGAAGACATTGGGCCGGCGGTTGGCCCAGCGAGGCTGCACACTGGTTTACTGTTTTTTTAATCATGAATATTAATACATATATTTTTTGCAATTACATATTAGTATTATTAAGTGTCAATCACCAGACTAGAACACAAGCATGGCCCAAATTTAATGTGTCTGCGCTGAGGACCACAACCATGCACAATTACTATGTATCCTAATTATATTATTCAAATACACAACTTTAAAAAAATGCCCAACACACAGATTTTTATTTGAGTTACTCGCATATTGATTGTATTTTTTTAAATGCATTGTTACTTAAAAAGTTGACAACATGTATTAAAAATAAATGTGTAATTATAATATATTTTAGAAATGCATTAAAACTGTTCAACTTTTGTTAAAAAATCAACCTGTCTCTTGAATTGCAAGAATGATTTACATAATAAGTTTCTAACACATGCTGAACATTTATTGAAATACAAATAATTCACCATGTATTAAAAAAATGTTCACCATAATGCTCTTGAAACCCATCGTATTAAGAAAATGCTCACCATAAATTACAAAAAAATCACTGCGCATTAAGTAAACTTTTCTTCATATCTTAAGAAAATATTTCAACATATATTACAAAAATATTCAATTTGCATTCAAATTTGTTCAACGTTCATATTATAAGAAAAATGTTCACCGTTTCTAAAGAAAAGTTCATCATGCATTAAAAATGTTCACTATAAATTAAGAAATTATGTAATCAGTTTGTCAAACTTTTTTTGAAATCCGATGAACTTTTTTTCATATTTGATGAACTTCTCCAAATTTGATGAACTTTTTTTGAAATCCGTTGAACTATTTTTTCAAATCCGATGTTTTTTTTTTCAAAATTGATGATTTTTTTCAGATTCAATGAACTTTTTCTCAGATTCGATGAAGCTTTTCCAGTTTTGATGAACTTTTCTTAAATTTGATGAACATTTTTTTAGATGCGATGAACTTTCTTCAAATTTGATGAACTTTTTAAAAAAAACCAATGATTTTTTTCAAATTTTTAAAAAACTCCTGCATTTTGAAAAAAAAAATCTTTGATTTTTTTCAAATGGTGCACGTATTTAGCAAAAAAGGAAAGAAAGAAGACGAAAAAAACCGTTACAAAAAAGAGAAAAAAAGATTAAAAAACAGTTTGCGGAAGGGTGTGAGGTTCGCGAGCTGCAGAAAGAATAAAAGGAAGCCGCCGAAGATAGTAAGCATATGTCTTACCATGGCGTAGTGGTTGGTGCAACCAGAATTGGTTCGTGAGGTCTAGTGTTCAAGTCTTGTTACCCACGTATAATTTTTGCAGTTTCTGGCAGAAAGGGAAAAACAAATGGGCCGGCCCATTACGCGCCCCTGCGAGCGCCAGTTTCTCTAATCGGCGCTAACAACGCCGACTAGGAGCTCCCATGAATGAGCCGCAACACGCGCGCCAGGTAAGTGTGAAACGAAAAAAAACTGCAGGCCTGGGTGGGCCGGCCCAGCGTTCCTGAGCAAGTATAAAAAGAGCTTCGCCTGCTTTATGTCGCGAGCGATGCTCTGGCGGGTGGCTAGCACGCCGTTGTTTCGGACAGAGGTCGGCGGTTCAATCCTCATGCTGGAATTAATTTTTGTTTGTTTTATTTGTTCGTTCAAACCGACGCAAATTTTCAAACAAGTCCAAATCGGTGGTGGAAATTACGAACGAAAAAAAGGCTCTTATAGGTGTTTTTTCCCCAAAATAATTGGGCATTTATGGGATTACGTACAAAGCAAGGGGGTTTTCTGTAAAAAAGATGCCACGTCAGCACCCGACAAGCGGGCCCAACCGGTCAGTTTCCCTGTCAATATGTATAAACAGCAGTTTTAGCCTTTTTTGCAACCTCTCGCCCTAAAGTTGGTACTGACACGTAAAAATTACCAATTTTGGTACCAATCTGCTTCCAATGCCCGAATTGTGGTACTTCTGTGTAATTTACTCACTATATATACACTCCTACTGTACATACAACAAACACCAAAAAATGACCATCCATGTTGGTCAAATTAACCTCTCTCATCGCATGTCATGGTGCTGGACGGAGACCTCATGGGCCCACGCGAGTGAGTGTCCTAGGACCACCGCGTGCATGTGGCCCAAAGATGCATGTCAAACTTTTTCTGCAGCGAACATGCGACCAAAGGAGTTTAGTGTTGAAAATTGAAAAAAAATAGATAACATCTATTCGCTTTTTATACATTGATTGATTTCCCAGGGATTTAAATGTGCAAAAATCAAATTTGATCTACACGAGATCCATGATAGCGCACGAAAATGGATTTCAAAATCATATGTGTACGTGTCCCTGGGTGCATGTTTAGTCCCCATGCAAGAAATTTCTAACATTTAAAATCTTGATTTTAAAATCCAATAAATCCAAAACTAAGTCGAAACTCATGAAACTTATCGTGGTGTCATATGGACACCAATAGACTATGATATTTTGTTTTCCAGATTTGAGACAAGTTTTGATATAATATTCTTACATAAGGGAAATTATAAATAATTATCAACCAATATCGCAAACAAAGTCTTTATTCAAACCGTGTGCTTTAGACCAACAATGTAAGTGCAATGCTTCAGTTAAGCAATAAAGCAGCAGAATTATAAGCATCAAAAAAGGAAAAAAATCAATATAATATGTGCCGCAAACGCGTCCCGTGTGCTGTACGACCATGCGTGAGTTGACGAGCGCATGCTAGCAGGCAGACCGGGAGGCCGAGGCATGCGCGTGTTCACTACGCACTCACCATGGGGCGCGCTAGTAGCTGTGTGAAATGGGTAGGAGTGCGAGCAGTCAGTTGCGCAGTGAGCCAGCCCTTTGATCGCTGCCCACCTCGATCCCAATGCTCCCTATTAATGGCGCGCCCGATTCGCGGCCGCAAACCCTGTCCACAGTTGTCACTGCCGCATGGAGTGTATTAGGATTTTGCCGAAGCTCACCATCAGTGGGAGTGGCAACGCCGGGGCTAGTGAAGCACCCGCGTAATGTATGAAGCTGGGCGTAGAGGTTGATGTCGCTGATGACGAGGTCTCGCACATGCAACACTACAACCTTGAATTGTCGTCATCGCCGTGCCTCTCCAACCGGAGCCGGAGGTCCACAGCTACTCCGGCAACGACTCCGACTCCAATGGAAAACCGGTTAGCCCCCCCCCCCCTTTGTTGGGAACAGAAACCCTTGGTTGTGTTCACCCAGTCCATGAAATCATAGTAAGATTCCTTAGATCTGTGTAGTGTATTGATATTGAATGGTATCTATGGTTAAGGATTAATTGTTTGTTCTGTAGAAACAATTTTTTTGCTAATAATCAGACTAGTTAGCATGCGTGCTAATAATTCATAGCCAGATCTTGAGAATTGATTTTGAATGTCCTACATGTATGTTTGTGTCCTTTTTCTTCCAGATCTTGAGAATTGATTTTTAATGTCCTACATGTATGTTTCTGCCTTTTTTTCTTCCAGATTGCTATGTACATAGATGAGGCTCCGGCCAGTGGCGCCGCCGGCTGTAGATCCTGCACCCGGCAATGCGGGCAGAAGCGGCCTCACCCCTGGATCTGAGGAACCCATAGAATATCGGGCGGACCGCATCAGTGATCTCCCGGACGCCATCCTTGGGGAGAACATCTTCCTTCTCCCCACCAAGGATGGATGCCGCACAGAGAACATCTTACTACTCTGTGGCGCGCCGCACCTCTTAATCTTGACTGTCACCGGCTATCTGTCGTTCATGATTTTGAACTCCACGGGGCTATCATCTACTCCCACCAGGGCTCTGTTCAACGCCTATGCATCTTGGCATGTTGCCTGCTGCATATACCCTTCATGGTGAATGCCTGGCTAACATCCCGTCAATTCGAAAAACTCCAACATCTTGAGTTCTACCATTACTATGCAAATAGTTGTCCACCAAGCGTTATAGCTGTGCCCTCACCACCAGTGTCCATCTCATTGGTTTCCTCATCTCTCCACACCAACACCCTAGCCTAGTGTCATCTACTAGTTAATCTGGTACAAATGCTTCAACTCCCACTGCTAAAAAAACTCGCGCTTGTGGCGGTCGATCTGTCGGAGGCCTCACTGCACAGCACCATCCACTCCTGTTGCCCTACCCTAGGGCGCTTGCTGTTTGTTTTTGTAAAAGAAATCTGTATCTATTGTCTCCAAATAAAGTCGCCTCACCTTGTATGTATTGGAATTTGCTTTAAAGGAGAGGAGCTCATCATCAAAGACGCCCCTTCACTCCAAAGGCTGCTCCTTGATTATCGTTATGCGCATTCGTAAATAACTGTGGTCTCTACGCCTAAACTGGAGACCTTGGGTGTAAGTCCTGATCCGTTTGAAGGTTACAAGATGGTGGTTGGCTCCACACTTATTCAGGTACTGTATATTATCACCAACACTTTTGTAATCATAAGCTGCATTTTTCATTTGTGTGCGTAAGTTTTATATCATCAACACTTTTGTAATCATAAGCTACATTTGTCATTTGTGCGCATAATCTTTATATAATATTGGAGTACGATTTTGGTACTGATATTATGTTCTATGCTCAGTGAAGAGTTTGTCCATGGCTACCTGTGGGGACCCCGACTCATAAGTCGTGATCACCGAATGTGAGTGTATAGTGATCCCAGAGATCAATGCTCATTGAACACACAGAAGCTGAATAACAAGAGTCTTACATCCATTCATACCGTTTTACACAAGTAGGACCATTATGGTCAAGTCTTGAGTATATCATCGCAGCGGAAATCTTCGTCGATAACTTGGACCCATGACATCTGCCTTAACCCTACAGGCATTCTGACTGGGAAAGCGTCCTAGCTCGCACGATCGTCACCAAGGAACTCTTCAATATATCCTGTTCTTTCATGCCTGGCCAATAAAATAACCAGTGGCAAGCCAATGAGTACTTTGAATGTACTCGTAAGCAACCCATGATTTGGTTCAAAGTAACAATGCAATTGTACAACGAGTAAGCAACCTAGCTTCAAGCTAGATAAGATGTCCTATCAACTTGTGAGATATGCATCAATAAAACATGGGTAACCTCGAGAACAGGTTACAGATATCAACATAAATAGAGTTGAATCAATGTCATGTCATTCAACGTGTCAAGTCTCCACCTTGACACAAATAGTTCCTTTCCACACACACATGCTTCGTGATTTGTAAAATTTCTGGACATAGTTTAAGTAGCACCTCCCAACTGTCCATGACCGTGGACACGGCTATTCGAATAGTTTGACACTCTGCAGAGGTTGCGCACTTTACCCACAAGATCCGGGAAGCTTTCGTGTCATCCACGATCCCGCAGTACCTCTAGCACTCGGGGGAAGCACCCGGTCATTACCTTTCCCTAGAGGACACTAACATAGGGTCCACTCGTTGGTACATGGCCCTCGTGTATAAGCAAAAGATCGTGGCACTCTGCCCTTCACATTACTTCGCATACACGAAGGGACCAACGGTGTGTCCGGTGCCCTGTGAAAACAGTCATGGCCACCTATCCAAGCACGACCCCGTCCCAAGAGTGACCTCAAGTCACCCCTGTCACTAGTAATGTGGGCACCATGCTAGTATCAGCCTAAGTAATCAATAATGCCCCGTCCCATAAGGGGTAGAGTGGTTGCACATGTTTTGTTGGGACGGTAATCACACCTAAATCTAATCCATCACTTTACACACACACCCAAATCTCTCTTTGGTACACCACTTCTTCCTCAAGTGATGACCTTAGTTCAACATCTCCCAAGGGCATTAGGGGCACCCGATGGGGTTTTCAAAAGAACGTAACCATGAAGAGTTTATGATACACATGCATCATTATGCATCAACTAGTTTCTTGAAAATGCAATCATGAACAATGTAAATTCATGAGTAGGGGTATGCATCATGTGGTGGTTCACAACAAGTTTACCATCGTCATATTTCATCATCATGCAATCGGGTAAAAGGGTACCGATGAACAAGAGGGGTGTCATGGTCAAAGGGCTGCTTGCCTGGTTCATCAGAGTCTTGAAATCTTCTGGTCCTTCTCCAAATACTCCATCTACTTCATCAACTAACGTCGGAAACAAACACAATAAGCAACACAACAAGGCAAAAATAAAAGTGCTCTAAAATTGCAAGTTGGACTTTTCTAGGATACCTTTGGTCATATGAGGTATGACCAAAGTGGTTTCAATGGGATTTGATCAATGGATATCTCTGAATATTTCAATATAATGGAATCAAGGGATTTGTGGATTTGCAAGAAGTGTACAAAAATATATTTTTGAAAAATGAGCAGAGGCACCCATTTAGCAAACCATGATTTTAGAAGCATCTGGGAGTTGGTTTCACTGGATTTGGAGTTCAAATGAATTTCCTATGAATTTGCAAAGTTGACAAATATGAAGAAATGGCTCATTGTTTTATGTGGTACAGAAACTATTAACAAAAATATTCATAAACTAAGTTATGAACTTAGAAGCATCTAGGAATTTGAATCATGGAATTTGGATCAATTTTGAGCTCTCTGTGATTTTCTAAAGTTCATCACAGAAATAGGAAAAATAGGATTTGATAAATATTTGTGAAGAAAAGGTCTCTGAAAAAATGTGCATGTTGCACCAACAGGTAGATCATGATTAATAGAGTCACTAGAAATTTGAATCATCAAATTTGGAGTCCATTTGAATTGTTTATGGATTTTAGAAACTCACTGGAAAAGAACAAAAATAAATATAAGGCATTACCCTTATCCTGCGCACCGGCGAGAGATAGCTGTGGGCAGGCCCAGCGGCTCGGCCACGCGGACTACAGGCGACGTCGAAGGCGTACTTCGCCCGGCCCGTCTCCACTTGCCAGCGTGGCCCGGTGGCTGGGCCACTGACGAGCGGGGCCCGCCTGCAGGCCATCGTCTTCGTCTTCCTCCCGCGCGCTCGCCTGGCCGAGGGAGCAGGGAGCCCCGACGATGACTGCCGGTGCTATGGAGCACCTCCGGCGATGCTCTGGCTATGGATGAGCTCGGCGTCGAGCGCCACATCCATTGATGTATGCCACGGCTGCCGGGGATGGTCGAGGCAACGACGGCTTGGATGCCGGCAGACGGTGGCGTCGAGCGAGATTGGGCACGGCGCTACGGTGCGTCCTCAGACGAGGGAAAGAGTGTGGGAGCTCCGCCTTGCTCAGGGGAGCCTGTTGGTGGAGAGAGGAGAGGGAGAAGAGCTCGGGCTTGGATGAATTTAGGTGGAGGCGGGCGGCTCTCCGCCATGGAGGGCTATGGAGGGCGCGGGGAGAGGAGTGAGTTGGTCCAGGGGGTCTCTGGGAGGGAGAGAGAGGCAAAGGAGTAGAGAGGAGGGCCTGGGACGGCTTTAAGTAGCTGATTCGTAGCTCACCGTGGACGCGACCTCTGGTGCCCGCGGAAATGGCTAGGGTGGCCACGGGAGAAGGCTTGGGGCTGTCTGCGGCGCTCGTGGGGGTGGTGTTGGGTGTAGGGAAGGGAGAGAGAGAGAGGGGCGAGCTCCCGGTGGAGCCACGGGCTCGCGCACGCATTGGCCGGCTCAGGCGGCTCTGGGCGCGCGCGGCACGGGCAGGACAGAGAGGGGAAGGAGGGGGCCAACGAGGTGGCGTGTTTCGGACGTCGAGACACCTCGACTGGCGCAAGGGGGAGGCTCGAGGTGGTCGGAGGACGCGGCGTCAACAGTCGGGTGCCCTGCCAGGCGCTCCAGAGCGCGACTTTGGCCGGCATTCGCGGTTTTCTCGCGTCCGCGCGCGTTTACTAGTGTCTGGAGGCTGCAGGGTGTGTGGGCAAAAGCTGGGGAGGGCCTTGGATGCTCTGGAAAGCTGAGGAGAGAGAAGGGGGCTGAGAGAGAGGGAGGAATCTGTTGTCCAGAGAAGAAAAATGGGGTTCTCCCCTCCTTCATCATTGCTTCCTCAGGCAGAAAAGCATCCAGGTGCTAGAGGGGAACTAGGAGGGGCTGTGGTAAAAAGAAGAGCTCATGGAGATTAGTGGAAGTGGACAAAACCTGCATTTTTTATTTATGTCAGAAGGTGTTTGATGGTGGTTTGGGCAATAAGATGAACTCCACTTGACATGAGAATTAACAGGATCAAGTGTCACACATAATTGAGGTTTACCACCAAGTTTGAGTCCATTTGAAGAAAGTTGCCAATGTAACTTTGGTAAACCCTAGAAATCAGCAGAAATGGCTTTACCAAGATTTAGTCATGCAAATCTATTCTCCTTGATGCACCACTTGGTGTGGTGGCCTTATTTGGTCATGTGAACATGCTCACCAAAGTTGGGGTCAAGGCGAGAAAGTTGGTAGTACAAAGTTGTTCAAATTTGATTCTGGTCAGAGAGGGTTTTGGGGCTCTTTGATCAAGTTAACTTGTTCTCCAACTTGTGCCATTTGGTCTAGATGAATGATTAGACCAGTTGAGCATGTACACAAGATTTGAGAGAATTTTGACATGTTTGGCAATGTAAAGTTGCTCAAACTTGAAAGAGGACAGAAGTGGTTTTGAGTGGATTTCATGGGGTTATACTATTCTCCATGACATGATACTTGTCCAGATCATCAAACATGTCATATGTGACATGCTAAAATTTTCTTGGAATTTTTGGAGAATATTTCCTTTGTAAATATTTCAAAAGCTTGAAATATCCAGAAAGGGGTTTTGAGGGATTTGACCAATATTTTGGACATGACCATGTGTTGAAACTCTTATATATGGGAAATATATGCCCACTGAGTTTCCCTGATTTTTGTCAAATATTTTTAAAACAATAAAATAATTTTTTTCCCTATTAAAGACCATTTCTGGCCTTACGAAAAAGTTTTTAAATAAAATAGTAAAATAACTTTTAAAATTATATTTTTGTGGTTGATGGGATTCCTTTATCTAATAGGTCTCAAATATACTCTTTGAAATATTTTTCATACCCCAAATCAAGTACTTGCAGTGCAAACCTCAATTCAGGGTTTTTTGGAAAACTAAATTTAGAAAATACTATTTGGCCAAATTATTTTTGGAAGAAATTATTTTTATGTCCTATACACATGGCATGATCATTGGTTCAAGAGTTTGGAGCAAGGAGATGAAGTATAGGAGTTGGAGGATTTATTTGATTTTTAGAGCACTTGCAAACAACAGACAAAATCCAATCAAGGTAAGGTCCAAAACACTCGAAAGTTTTTGTCAAACCACATTTTATCATGATTTATTAGCTTAAGTGTTGTGGCATGAAAATCAGGGTGTGACACTACCCTATCAATGGTGTTGGATTCTGTCAAGACCTTACATATCAGTACCTGGTGTTTTGATCTGAACATGGTTATCAGCTTGCTACGATACTTTCCATGTCTGGAGAATTTGTATATACAGGTGATGATATCAAGCACATTGATATACTTTATTAGAACTAACCGTTCAGCTGTACTATTTTTTAGACATTAACTGTTTTCAGTCTTCATGTCTATTTAGGCTAAAGGACATGGACAAAAAGGTATAACTAATCGGTGGCATAAGAAGCACCGAGATTTTATCAGTTCTCATTACATTCATTTGAGGAGAATAATACTGCAAGGATATGCATCCAACCATGCAAACAGTAGCTTTGTCACATTATTCTTGTTGAATACGAGAGGACTATTATCTATGAGGATTAAGTTTTTTGACACGTTGAACAACATACAAAGATGTTTCAGGTGGACAAAAGGGCTTCTATTTACAACAACTTGTTATCATGTACCAGTAGATTTTCTGGTCCAGGATCCTGTTTTTATGGATCAGACCGATCCATTTCACTGTGACTGCTCAAAACTTTGGTTGAGTTAGTTCTTATTGTCCTGTTCAATCTGGATTTTGTGTAAACCTGATGAACAATTAATCATCGTGCATTTTTACCTTCTGTACGCTGGGGTTAGGTATTGCTGCCCTTTTCAACTCGGCTTTGACCCATATTTTCTTTCATACAAACCGGAGCTTCTACCAAGTAGCCTCATGGTTCCGAGAGTGAACTTGGTCACATGATCTGGTCGTGAAATGACATACGTTGTATCTTCCTGCCTTGATTTATTTTACAGAGGCAACATGCAACTGTGCTAAACATATGAAATTATTCAGGGTTTGTTTCGCCTTTTTATACATTAATTTTCTTAGTCATTTTTAACAAATAGCCACCACGTTATTATCGCAAACGGTCGTATTAGTCAAACCATGGGCATTCAACTAACCATTTACTACTGTGGGCAGCTGTTTGATTACACGAGACAACTATGAGCTGTCCGTCATGCACGCCGCAAGCGCTACAATTTATTGCTGGTTTTGGACTTTTGTTTCGACCGCCTAGGGAAGGTACGTAGAATAGTCCTCCGTTATCATCTACAAGCACCGCCGCCGAGGATCGCCGCCTGCTGTGAGATGGAGGACGAGCCGGCCAACAAGCGGGGGCGGGTCCATCCAGAACCGCAAGGGCCTTCGGCGAACATGGACTTCATCAGCAGCCTCCCCGACAGAAGTTGGTAACCATCATATCCCACCTCCCCGTCAAGTATGGCGTGCAGACCATTGTCCTCTCACAGCGGTGGCACCCTCTCTGGCGCTGCATCCCCTGGACCTCATCGTCGACCACGACTTCTACAGCGGGGAGCAGCAACGCTTGGACGCATTTTCGCACGTCCTCGGCACGCACCATGGGCCGTTCAGACGCCTTGCTATCGGTAGGCTCAATCCCCACAACAAGACCGAACCTAGGTCGCACTACTCATTCCTATCCCCAGCCCTGGATCGGCACGAGGGGCTCAGCCTTGATGCTAGATGTCCTTGCTCGATGCCGCCGTCCATGTTCCGCCCCGTGCCCATGTTGCGCCGCACTACATCCATGCGGTGCATTTTCCCCTGGATTGATGTCGTGCACGCTCTTCATCTCCCTAAAATTAAGCACCTCGAGCTCATTGCCGTCCATATCTCGAAGGAGGATTTGGAGCGCCTGCTCCTCAGCTGTACAACGCTCGAGTACCTTCGTCTACATGCGATGGATGGGTTCAGTAGCCTCCACATCACCTCATGAATGTCTGTGCGATTTATGTGCATTGCTGGCGCCGCCCAAGGCTGTCAGTTGAGGTATTTCACGATATTGTCATTGAGGATGCGCCCTTCCTTAAGAGATTGTATGTACATGATAAATTAGGTCCAACAAGAATCAGGGTCATTTATGCACCGAAATTGATAGTGTTGGGCTATTCGTGTGCTGAATTCAACGAACTTGTTACTGGATCATTATCCGTTCAGGTACAACAGTCTTCTTCTTCTCCTTCGTATATATTATTGGACAACACATTTTATCTAATTGTTGTTGATCTATATGTTCGCCTGTCATCGAGAAATTGATTCCCACAAGCTTGACCCGGCCTCTGCGCACAGTGAAGATCTTGGCACTACAATTTGTCGGCCCCGATCTGGATGAAGTTGTCAGATTCCTTATATGCTTTCCTTGCACGGAGAAGCTATACATCAAGGTGATGCTCCTGTCCTGTTTATTGTTAACCACAATAGAGCTCAACTTTTTGTTACTTTTACCCATGATTACAATGAAAAATGTAGATTGATTTCTAAAGGAAATTTGGAGGATTTCAATACATATATATTTTCATATGCTAGTGTTGTACGCGTTTTATTCCTTCGCCCAACATGCTTTCGTGATAAAAGTTTATCATGGAAGATTGAAGGTGGCATTTCACTCTTTTCGTGTATTCTAGAAATCCTGCAAATCAAAGAGGCCCGAAGTGTTCAAATTCGCAGCTATGCACTAATATGTTGTCTTCGTTTGCAGATACTAGCAGGCCCAAAAGTAGAAACTGTTGGGGAATATAACAATCCCATTGAATGCCTTGATCTCTATCTCACAGAAATTACTTTTAACGAGTACTGAGGCACCACACCAGAAATTAAATTTGCCAGGTTCTTTGTTGAGAAAGCAAGGTTGCTCAGGGTAATGAGGTTTGTCCTATATTTACTGCGTAGAAGTGAATGGATTGCTGAAGAGCGCATGCGTCTACAGCTGAATGGAAAAGGCTCTGCACAAGCTGAATTTCAGTTTTTAACTTCAGATGACAGATGTTTCGGAAGTCACTGTATCGAGCTGGTATATGACTTCTCGGTGGCTGATCCTTTCGCAGAAGTAATGCATGAAAAAGATTCTGAAGAAGATGAATTTTATGTGTCCGAATAGTTCAAACCTTGTAATCTTTGAATTTGGGACTTGTAATGCTGGAATTTGAACCTTGCAATATTTATGGTATTTCTATACCTACTAATAAAGCAAGATGCGTTTCTCCGAGTTTTTCATCCGTTCACCCATATAATTATTTTTAAATTTTTAGCTATCCAAGGTGGCACTAATTTTTCATGTTGCGTGGGAAGTTGGGCAATTCAATTGAGCGCATCTTGCGTGCCTGGGCCTCAACCTATCCGGCGGCGGCCCATGGGGTTCGATCTAGCGAGGCAGGCCTAACGACATAGGTAGGGCTTGTGCTGGAGGTTGTCGTCTCCCATCGCAGGAAAGCAAGCGGGCGATTTTACTAAAAAACAAGCGGGCCCCTAGCGGCGGCTGCAGGTGAGGTGAGGAGGCCGGGGGCGTGCGGATGTGAGTCGGCAACATCTGGGGTCACCGGATCCGGTCAAGACGTGGCTAGAGGCGGTTGATTCCCTGGCAGGTCAGCGGGCGGTGGCGTCCTGGAGAGATCGAGAGAGAGGTGAGACAAGGAGAGAGAAGGAAGAGAGAGGTGAGACAGGGAGAGAGAAGGCAGAGAGATGGAGGAAAAGGAGAGATGGAAGGGGCGGCCGGTGAGGCAGGGAAAGAGAAAGCAGAGGGATGGAGGAGAAGGAGAGATGGCAGGAGCGGCTGGTGTGGTTGCTCTAGTGACCGGCATTCGAAGGGGTCGTGGTTGGTGTCATCGACCGAGGTACTTGGCAACGACAGGGGTGGTGGTGGAGGCGCAAGCGAGCAGGGCCATGGCCAGAAGCAAAGGTGGACACCACGGGAGGAGGTGGAGCGAGGCAGGGGCCGGAGATGGCAGGAAGGATACGACCGGGAGGTCGATGGTCGGCGGCTGCTAGCCAGTGAGCTCGCCGGAGGGGATGGGAGAATCAAGGAGGCGCGCACGGGAGAAGCAGGAAGGCGGCGCTCACTGACTGGCCATGGCAAGCGATAGGCGGCCGAAATAGAGCCACGGGCGCGACCCAAGAGCTAAGATGAGGGAGGCCTGAGTAGAGGACGACCGAAGGAGGTCGTCCATGGCCGCGTGCAGCAGAGTCCGCGGCTCGGCTGAGCTGCAAGATGGCGCAAGGAGAGGCGGGGCAGCAGCGCGAGAACGGCACGCGAAAGAGGAAGGAGGATGGTGCGGTCTGGCTCAATGGCGGCGCTAGCGGGACACACATGCTCATGGACGCGTCGCTCCTCTCCTGGAGGCTGCGCTCAGGGGGAACGAGGGAGAGCGAGATCGGGAGGAGGAGCGGAAGGGGATCGAGGAAGAGGCCGAGGGGATCAAGTTTTTTTTTCAAGGTAGGTTTAGGTGGGCCGCTTGGCTAGTTACAGAGCAGACGGAGCTGCCATGCTGCGCTATTGTTCCTCTTCTTCTTTTTCTTTATTAATTAATTAACAGGAAAAAAAAAGATATAGGATAGAGAGGGTTAGGGGATGAATCTGCACAAATGATAAATTTTCTTGGGATCCTTAAAATATGTGTGACCCAATAAAATTGGTTGTGGGCATGATTTGGAAATTAGATTCTAAGTTATTTGGAATTGCTTCATGTAGATTTTTTTGGACAAATCTCGCCAAGCTTTTGTTAACTCGTCAAAATGTTTACATGCACAGAAGAAAGATCTCTAGGGTGAGCTGACCATACCTGGCGGACACCCCTGAGAGAAAGTGCATGATCCGCTAAATTGTGAGCTTCAAAATTTAAGTTCCTAAATTCATGACTGATTTTACAAAAATCAAAAGCCAAAGAGTGATCTATCATTTCATGTATAATTGCTACTTAGCTTGTTTTGTTGGATAGATTAGCATGGATGCGCCATGGGGCTTAATTAGCTAGGCTTTGATAAGTATAATGCATTATGTTGTTTTGGCACTTAGGTCACCAGACTCCAACGACCAAACTCACCGAAGTAATTTCAGTTTCTGCCTTTCGTTAACTGAGTTAATAACCGAACCTTTTGTCCTCAGTTTTTTTGACTTCGGTCCCAGTTATTTCGGCCCCAGTCTTTGGTTCTTGGTTTCTATGTCCACCGTGCGCATGCAGCTCGGGGAGGATTGCGTGGCTATATGGGAGGTTGGGGGGCACGTCGTATGATTCTCCCTACTGGACCACTGGGGCATCTTTTGGTTGTACCAAAAACAATTCTTATTAATTAATAGTACATCGTCGCTAATTTACACATGATCCCACCAATTTATATATGTCCCTAGATAGACAATCAACAAGCTTTTCAGAAATAAACAAAATAGAGGGTGAGGTGTGGCTACCATCTGTCAATGATGAAAATAAACAAAACAAAGGGTAAGATGTGGCTACAATCTAGCAATGATGGAAATAAACAAAACAGAAGCTGGGGTGTGGCTATAATCTGGGAATGACAGTTGTGTAGAGAGTTGAGCGGGTAAGGTGTGGCCCATGGGCTTAACACTGGCAAATGTGAGTATAAAAAAAATGTTGCATGTGTGCTAATATGGATAATTCCTCTACCGTTGGTATACACTGGCCAAATGTTTAACTTCAAAGTAAATGCTACTGAACATGCCTAACTAAAAATCGTAGGTTCCCTAAAACCTCACGTGAGATATTTATTTTCCGTTGCAAAGCACATACCTTTTGCTAGTGTTATATAACGTAATTGGATGTTTAATTTGGTCTTACAATCATCTCTTGTTACACGTATATATATGTTGTTCTTCTATACACAGAGCATAGATGTTCTGCAGATGGAGTATATCACATCGCACACGGACCACACTAGGTAACCCGTCGGTAATGAATTCATCAATCACAAACGGTTATATACCAACAAGCATTTTCCCACAACACAAACGGCTTATTCCATCACAAACAGCTCGGATGGATCAACTGTATGCCACGTATTGCATATGCAACTTAATCTGATTCGTGCTTGATGTCTTCGCCATCGCTTGCACAGTTCTCCTTATTTGCCACGTATCACTGTGTCGACCTCTGCACGCGTCCCTCGGCGCGCTGTGCTCGCTGTTAGGCGCCGCGCCGCGCTCTGCTCGCGTACCTCCACAGGCTCGGCTTGTGGACAACTTTTCCTTGCGTGTTCAACTGCTATATGCATATATACGGTTGCTCGTCATTGAGGCGAACGCGGAGCGCTCTGCTCGCCTCCCTCTGCGCGTGCTCTGCCAGCGGTTGGGCATGCACACGATCACGTGGGGGGCGCATATGCATGTGGTTATGCCGCGCGCGTCACCACGCGATGCAGTTACGTGCGACACGATGGAGTTACGCGCTGCAAATTAGAACTGCCATCCGGGCGTGCCGATATTCCAGGCTGTCTGGCTTCCCCTTTAATTCCCGCGGCCATGATAATAACCTTTGTCTCTTCAACCTTTCGATCGCGCTCGACAACACAACAAGCACACCCACGACGACACATAGAGAGGGGATGTCTAGCGGCACTCCAATGGAGTTCGGCGAGCATAAAGTGGAGACCCACGCGAGGGAGAGAGATCTCTCGGTGGTGTACACCATCAACCTAGCCGTGGTGGACGACTACATCAACACCGTTGAGCAGTTGCTTGCTCGAGACAAGTACAAGGTGGTCAGCATCGACCTCCAGTACACCAGGGATCGTCCCAACATAGATCAGAAGGTTGCCGTCACTCAGTTCTGCGTGCACCATCATGTCCTCATCTAACACTACTGCATGGCCACAGAGCCTTGCGACCGTTTCACCGGGTTTGCCAAGAGCACCAACTACAAGTTCGCTAAGGTGGAAACCACCGACGATGTAAAAGCGCTCAGGGTTACGGGCTTGGCCTGCAAGAACCTTGTCAAAATTCGTGAGCACTACAGGGTCTGGGGCAGCATGAAGAAGGACTCCTTGGTTGAACTCGCCTCGGCCATCATCGACCCATACAACGAAAAGATGAAGCAGGATGCCAACAAAACACATCTCGTATCCTGGCACGGGGCCTGGATGCGGCAAATGGATGAACCTCACCTCAGGTTCGCGACCAAGAGCCTATACACATGCTACAAGATGCACAGGCGGATCATTGAGATGAGGAAGTGCCTCGTTACCAAAATCGACGAGGCCGGATCGAGCCACAAGTAGAGCAGTAGCGGGAAGCGTCACGAGAAGTAGATGATGATCAGATGATCGTTTATCCTAGTTAATTATGCATGTAATATATAGTTGACTTTGGTGTGTGGAAATGTCATGTGTGTAATAGCCACCTATGTAATTATGCATGTAATAGTTTACTTTGTTGTGTGCAAATGTCATGTGTGTAGTAGCCACCTATGTAATTGGATGTTTAATTTGGTTATGCAACCTATGTCCTTATAAGTGTGTGTGTGTGTGTGTGTGTGTGTGTGTGTGTGTGTGTGTGTGTGTATGTTGTTCTGTATGCAATCCCAATGCACAACACACACATCTTATTAGCAGCAATCGTCTGTGTTATTATCGGTCCTCGCACACATTTCTTATTACATACCTGTTTGCCGTGTATCACACATAACTTGTTATATTGAACCATTTCTGTTATCTTGGCTGAATGCCAATGGTTCATCCGAGTGAACTATTTTCCCTCTATCGCACACACCTTGATTTGGCTGACCGTTTCTTTTGTTCTGCCTAATCACAAATAGTTCATCCGAGTGAATTGTATGCCGTATATCACACACACCTTCATTTGGCTACCCATTTCTGTTCTCTGCCTCATCGCAAACAGTTCATTGAACTGAACCATATGCCCTGCATCACACAGGCAACTAAAATCTGAACCGTGTTTGATGCATCCGGCATCGCAAATGTTTTGCATCTTTTTTTACGGTTTTATTACGTCACCGTTTGCGATTATTGCATCGCACACAGTTTCATCGAAGGGTCTGTGATCGTAGTCTCGCGTTAGCAGCATCTTGCAATAGTGATATAACAGTCCTTCCAAGCATGAGGAGACGGCTTGTTAGGATAATTGTGCTTTGGACACGGCGCATTAAGAGATTCCTGATAATTCTTGGGTTTCCCCCCGTTATAAGGCTGCTTGTCATTGCGACGCTGATTTGTGAACCCTGTGTTGGTGTTAGCCACAAAATCTGACCCGCCATCGGGGGGTTTGCGTTTTCCACCATTACCATGGTTAGTGCGATTACCATTCTGCGATGAGGCACTCTGTTGCTGACCCATGCCACCACCGTTTTTCTTGCCCTTACTAGATTTATCATCATCAGAGCTAGGATCCTTCGTACCGTCAGAGCCAGCGTATCTGGTGAGCACATCCATGAGATTACCCATATCCGTGTGCTACCTCTTGATCATGCGTTGGTTTTTCCCTTGAAGAGGAAAGGGTGATGCGGGAATGTAGCGTAAGTATTTCCCTCAGTTTTTGAGAACTGATGTATCAATCGAGTAGGAGACTACACGCAAGTCGCCTCGTACCTACACAAACAAATGAGAACTTTGCAACCAACGCGATAAAGGGGTTGTCAATTCCGTCACGGCCACTTGCAAAACTGAAATCTGATAGAGATAATAAGATAAATATTTTTGGTATTTTTATGATATAGATTGAAAGTAAAGATTGCAAAGTAAAAATAGATCGGAAACTTATATGATGGAGAATAGACCCGGGAGCCATAGGTTTCACTAGTGGCTTCTCTCAAGATAGCATAAGTATTACGGTGGGTGAACAAATTACTGTCGAGCAATTGATAGAAAAGTGCATAATTATGAGAATATCTAGGCATGACCATGTATATAGGCATCACGTCCTCGACAAGTAGACCGAAATGATTCTGCATCTACTACTATTACTCCACTCATCGACTGCTATCCAGCATGCATCTAGAGTATTAAGTTCATAAGAACAGAGTAACACATTAGGCAAGATGACATGATGTAGAGGGATAAACTCAAGCAATATGATATAAACCCCATCTTTTTATCCTCGATGGCAACAATGCAATACGTGCCTTGCTGCCCCTGCTATCACTGGGAAAGGACACTTCAATATTGAACCCAAAGCTAAGCACTTCTCCCATTGCAAGAAAGAACGATCTAGTAGGCCAAACCAAACTGATAATTTGAAGAGACTTGCAAAGATAACAAATCATAAATAAAAGAATTCAGAGGAGATTCAAATATTGTTCATAGATAATCTTGATCATAAACCCACAATTCATCGGATCTCGACAAACAAACCGCAGAAAGAATCACTTCGAATAGATCTCCAAGAAGATCGAGGAGAACTTTGTATTGAGATCCGAAGAGAGAGAAGAAGGCATCTAGCTAATAACTATGGACCCGAAGGTCTGTGGTAAACTACTCACACATCATCGGAGAGGCTATGTTGTTGATGTAGAAGCCCTACGTGATCGATTCCCCCTCCAGTGGAGCGCCGGAAAAGGCCCCAAGATGGGATCTCACGGGTACAGAAGGTTGCAACGTGGAAATAGGGTTTCATGGTGCTCCTGGATGTTTTCGGGGTATATGGGTATATAGGAAGAAGAAGTAGGTATGTGGAGCTGCGAGGGGCCCATGAGGGTGGGGGCGCGCCCAGGGGGGCAGGCGCGCCTCCCTGCCTCGTGGCCTCCTCGCTTCTTTCTTGACGTCCACTCCAAGTCCTCTGGATCACGTTTGTTCCAAAAATAACTCTCCCGAAGGTTTCATTCCGTTTGGACTCCGTTTGATATTCCTTTTCTGTGAAACACTGAAATAGGCAAAAAAACAGCAATTTGCACTGGGACAAACAGCAATTTGCACTGTTAACAGGTTAGTCCCAAAAATAATATAAAAGTGCTTGGTAAAGCCCATTAAACATCCAAAACAGATAATATAATAGCATGGAACAATAAAAAATTACAGATACGTTGGAGACGTATCAAGCATCCCCAGGCTTAATTCCTGCCCGTCCTCGAGTAGGTAAATGATAAAAATAGAATTTTTGATATGGAATGCTACCTAGCATATTTCTCAATGTAATTTCCTTTATAGTGGCATGAATGTTCAGATCCGAAAGATTCAAGATAAAAGTTTAATATTGAGATGAAAATAATAATACTTCAAGCACACTAACAAAGCAATCATGTCTTCTCAAAATAACATGGCCAGAGAAAGTTATCCCTACAAAATCATATAGTCTGGCTATGCTCTATCTTCATCACACGAAGTATTTAATCATGCACAACCCCGATGACAATCCAAGCAATTGTTTCATACTTTTGATGTTCTCAAACTTTTTCAATCTTCACGCAATACATGAGCGTGAGCCATGGACATAGAACTATATGTGGAATAGAATGGTGGTTGTGGAGAAGACAAAAAAGGAGAAGATAGTCTCACATCAACTAGGCGTATCAACGGGCTATGGAGATGCCCATTAATAGATATCAATGTGAGTGAGTAGGGATTTCCATGCAACGGATGCTCTAGAGCTATAAGTGTATGAAAGCTCAACAAAAGAAACTAAGTGGGTGTGCATCCAACTCGCTTGCTCACGAAGACCTAGGGCATTTTTGAGGAAGCCCATCATTGAAATATACAAGCCAAGTTCTATAATGTAAAATTCCCACTAGTATATGAAAGTGACAACATAGGAGACTCTCTATCATGAAGATCATGGTGCTACTTTGAAGCACAAGTGTGGCAAAAGGATAGTAACATCGTCCCTTCTCTCTTTTTCTCTCATTTTTTTATTTTTTTATTTGGGCCTTTTTCTCTTTATTTTGGCCTCTTTTTTTCTTTTTTTTTCGTCCGGAGTCTCATCCCGACTTGTGGGGGAATCAGGCTCCATCATCCTTTCCTCACTTGGGACAATGCTCTAATAATGATGATCATCACACGTGTATTTACTTACAACTCAAAAATTACAACTCAATACTTGCAACAAAATATGACTCTATGTGAATGCCTCCGGCGGTGTACCGGGATATGCAATGAATCAAGAGTGACATGTATGAAAGAATTATTAATGGTGGCTTTGCCACAAATACGATGTCAACTACATGATCATGCAAAGCAATATGACAAAGATGAAGCGTGTCATAATAAAAGGAACGGCGGTAAGTTGCATGGAAATATAACTCGGAATGGCTATGGAAATGCCATCATAGGTAGGTATGGTGTCTGTTTTGAGGGAGGTATATGGTGGGTGTATGATACCGGCGAAAGGTGCGCGGTATTAGAGAGGCTAGCAATGGTGGAAGAGTGAGAGTGTGTATAATCCATGGACTCAACATTAGTCATAAAGAACTCACATACTTATTGCAAAAATCTATTAGTTATCCAAACGAAGTACTACGCGCACGCTCCTAGGGGGATATATTGGTAGGAAAAGACCATCGCTCGTCCCCGGCCGCAAGTCATAAGGAAAAAAATCAATAAATAAATCATGCTCCGACTTCATCACATAACGGTTCACCATACGTGCATGCTACGGGAATCACAAACTTTAGAACAAGTATTTCTCAAATTCACAACTACTCAACTAGCATGACTCTAATATCACTGTCGGTGTTAAAACCGGCGGATCTCGGGTAGGGGGTCCCGAACTGTGCGTCTAGGCGGATGGTAACAGGAGACAAGGGACACGATGTTTTTACCCAGGTTCGGGCCCTCTCGATGGAGGTAAAACCCTACTCTTGCTTGATTAATATTGACGATATGGGTAGTACAAGAGTAGATCTACCACGAGATAAAAGAGGCTAAACCCTAGAAGCTAGCCTATGGTATGATTGTTGTTCGTCCTACGGACTAAAATCCTCCGATTTATATAGACACCGGAGAGGGCTAGGGTTACACAGAGTCGGTTACAATGGGAGGAGATCTACATATCCGTATCACCTAGCTTGCCTTCGACGCCAAGGAAAGTCCCATCCGGACACGGGACGAAGTCTTCAATCTTGTATCTTCATAGTCCAGAGTCCGCCAAAGGTCATAGTCCGCCATCCGGACACCCCTAATCCAAGACTCCTCAAGAGCTCTCGAACCAGGCTTCAATGACGACGAGTCCGCGCGCAGATTGTCTTCGCATTGCAAGGCGGGTTCCTCCTCGAATACTTCATAGAAGATTTTGAACACAAGGATAGTGTCCGCTCGCAAAATAATTTCCACATACCACCGTAGAGAGAATAATATTTACACAAATTCAACCTGCTCGACGATTCGCAGCGTGACATCACACCACGACCAAGCCTTTATTGAATCGTTTTACTTGTCCCACCTCAAGACTTAGCGAGGCGGTTTCCTTAGCATGTCTTGTTGAAGCAGGGATCGTGTCCCCTTATTCCGGGATTCTCATCAATACGGGCGTGGGTAACCCAACCGGGCCATTAATCTATGGCGCTTGGGAGACAAGCGAGTTTTACCAGGCTGGTGGGGGCGCATAGTTTCGTCCGCCCATATAAGGGGATAAGAATCCACCTTTTCCATCTACGCCTTCTTCCTCCTTTGCTTATCCATTTTTGCGCACTCGAGCTCCAGCGCCCAAGTCCGCACATCCCACCTCTACCTTCTCCAGCCATGTCCGGAGCGGGAGGCAAGTGGATGGTCTCCTCCGTCATGGAGGGACACATCAAGAAGCTAAGGGAGGCCGGATACTTATCTAACGACATCGCGCACCGGCTCCCAGACAAGGGGCAGCTCATCCCCACCCCTAGGCCCCATGAGAGGGTAGTGTTCCTCACCCATTTCCTCCATGGACTTGGTTTCCCTCTTCACTCGTTTTCTCGGGGGCTCATGTTCTACTACGGCCTGGATTTCCACGATCTGGCTCCGAACTTCGTCATCAACATGTCGGCGTTTATCATCGTGTGCGAGGCTTTTCTCCGCATCAAGCCCCACTTCAACTTATGGCTGAATACCTTTAGTGTCAAGCCGAAGGTAGTGGGCGGCCAACAAGCGGAGTACGGAGGCGCCATGGTGGGCAAGATGCCCAACGTTACATGGCTCGAGGGCTCCTTCGTGGAGACCATAAAGGGGTGGCAATCGGGGTGGTTCTACATCACCGAGCCACGTGACCCTAAATGGGCAGCGGCCCCCGAATTCCGATCTGGCTTCCCTACAAGCTCACCTCCTGTAAAGAGACGGGCCTGTCGTGGGGTAATTCGGAAGAGCGGACCGGACTCCAATCCTACGTCCAAGACCTGGTGAACAAAGAGGTTAAACTCGTCAACGTAGTCAAGGTCATGCTCATCCGCCGGATCCTCCCGTGTCAACGACGGGCTTTTAACTTATGGGAGTTCAACCCGGCCCATCACCAAACTCTGACCAGGCTCTTTGACACAACGCATGAGGATGCCCGGAAGGTGCTATTCAAGGGCGCCGAGGTTTCCCCTCCCATCACCGAGGATCGCGGATTCCGCGCGAAGCGCCAAGCCAGCGTAGTAAGCTTATTTTACCCTTTACGGGACACTTGTTTTTCATAGTTTAACTCTATGCGGGATCTAATCTCCCGTTCCTTTGACAGGAATGGCAGAAGAAGACCGGACATATCGACTGTCCGACTCCTTTGCCCGAAGATCCAGCAGATGCCCACTTGACCGGGCTGCTGGTCCTGACACCTTACGTGGTGCCGGAGAAGAAGGCCAAGAAGAAGGCCACGGGAACTCAAAAGAGTTCCCAGCGCCCGGTGGTGCCGGATTCATCGTCCGATGACTCCAAGGCGCACTCCTCGTCCGAAGACGAGGAGGAGGAAGAAGAAGCCTCTCCCCCTCCAGCGGGGGGAGGAATAAAAAGGAAGGCCACCCCAACTGGGGGGCCGGAGGGTCCAAGAAGGGAAGGACCCTTCCTCTGAACTACTCCACCAACGCCGACGACGGCGAAGAGGAGTGGCCATCCAGGGCCAAGCCCCTCGCAAAATCGTAAGTATCCGGATACCAGAGTAACTCATGGCGCTTTTTCATTGCACAGTACCTTCTGACGCCGAATATAATCATGCAGTCCGCCCAAGGCCGGGCTCGACGCTTCGTCGAGCGGTTCCTTGGGTTCGCTGGATGTGAATAGCACTTCACTTCCGGCCGCCTCCTCTCCTCGCGCTGCGGATGATGCCGAGGTGGCATCCCAGAAGGGGCCAGGCCAGGAGGATGTGGTCCTGGAGGCGCCGCAAGGCAACCTCCCGGATTCCAGGCGCAAAGGGGATAAAACCCCAAAGGGCTCTAAGTCCGGCCCTAGGCCGGACACCGCACCGGAACCTTCAACGGTTCCGGCATCCGGCAGGCGGCCCCCTACTAAGAAGGGCAAGCCTACGACGCCGGTGACCTCCGTCCAACCGGAGGCACCAGATAATCTGCTGGAGGTGCTTAACGACGCCTCCATCGACGAGGAGCACCGCACTATTATGAGTGTGGTGATCCGAAGGTTCATCCGCCAAGAGCGGGCTGACCGAAGCTCGTGCCAGCCTTCTAACAGGCTTTGAGGTATGTATTTAAGATATGTAAAATATTAGCGATAGACAGTAGCCCCGATGCTCAGTTTGGTGTTCGGAAAGAAAAGCCGAACCGAGGATCAAAAGATATACGCATGAGTCTAACATAAGTGTGTCAATATGGGAATGCAGGCTGTCTTTGCTGACCTCGCCAAGACCGACCGTGGAGGTCAATGCATTGAAGCAGAGCCTCGAGCGGTCCGAGAACGAGCTCGGCCTTGCCAAGAAGCAGCTCGAGGACAAGGAAGGTAAGTAATACCTTATGTAAGTATATAAAAAAAGATGTGGTTGCAAAAAATGACAGGACCGACATGGGTATTGCAGGGGCCACGAATGAGGTGGCAACCCTGAAGGAAGCGCTGTCCAAGGCTGAAGAAAATGCAGCCATGGAGCATACCCAGCGGGAAAAGCAGGAGGCGCGGGTGGCGGAGGTGCAGCAAGAGCTCCAGGCTCTCGTGGAAAAACACGAGAGTTTGGAGCATGACTCAAAGACTCGAGAGTTCGAGCTCGCCTCGGCGCTTGAAAGCGCCAAGTCTGCCAAGGCCGAAGCCCAAAAAGCCCTCCAGGAAATTGAGGCGATGAAGAAGATATCAGCGGGTAAGGCATTCTTTATGCAAAGCAAGCACGTGATAGTGAATTACTTGTTACTTACCCGAATCTGGAGCTCTCCAGGAGCATTCGCAGATCTTCCCCGGAGTGTGTCCGACGCTACCGCGTTCTACCGAGCCGAAGAGGGGAGCTCGACGGAGAAGGTGTTCGGTCTCAAGATGTCGAGGCCGGACACCCGGTGTTTTGAGCGACCAGTGAAGCAGCTGGTCGAGCTCCATAAGGTGGCCGAACAGGCCGTGAAGGGTCTCATAGTCCGGCTGTGGCCCGGGAAGCCATGCCCGGGAGCTACTTGGCTGGTAAGGCGGCTGGTGGATGCCTGCCCAAGGCTTGAAGTCATCAAGCGCCAGATGCATCGAAGGTGCTCAGAGGGCCTTGCCCGTGCTAAGGTGCACTGGGCAAGATGGATGCTGAGAAGCTTGTGACGGACGGACCACCGCCGGGCAAGGAGCATCGCAAGCCTGAGATGTATTATGAGGGCGTCTGAAGGTGCCCGCCAGATAGCGGATGAGTGCTCGAAGATGTAATTTTGAGTAAACTCGCATTTGTGATCCAGACGCTGAAAACTTGTTCATATGCGCTAAGCAACGCTTTTGAATTTAAAATATTAGCTTCGTGCGGCCGCTTATTAAATTTGAGAGATGGCGAGTCGTAAACCGCCCCATGCCACGAGTGCTGGGGTGTTCGGGATAAACTTGAGCTCTTTTTTCCCATTATTGGGTCCTTCGAGGAGGCGCCAACACAACGAACAAGGCAATCGGACTATAATGCTTGAACACTCTCACTTAGCCATAGAATTCTATAATTTTAAATTTCGGCGAAGCCCCTAGTATTCGGAAGACCGAGTTCGAGGCGGTATCCAAGCCTAGGCCGGACAAAGCCGACTCCTCGCTCTAAGCGGCATAAGTCTTTAGGGACTCGAAAACCTCTCGAACAGCGACCAACTCTCGCCCTATCCTGATGGTCAGTTTTAGCTTTCTCCACTGAGGTGCTTAGCCCAGCTCAACCGGGGCACAATCGCAGTGGTTCTCCCAGTGCTACCTTAGCCGATATAACGAAACGTAAGGTACAAAAACATGGGAGCCGGGAAAACCCAACTATTGACCCAAGACATGATTCGGAGCCGATGCATATAATGCTATAAGTTCGGGGTGCCGCACTCATGAGAGTGTTTGGGCTTCTCACACCATATTCTGGGGTACGTAAGCCCGTGGTGTATTGGCTGTACCAAAGTGTACGGTTGCATAATGTCATAACTGAACATGTTTTTATAAAAAAAGGAATGCAATAATAGAAAAAAGCTATGTATTGTTTATTTGAAAAATCTGCGGTAAAAGCAGAACGATACAAATAGTGCGATAAGCAAAAGATGGGACAATTTAACATGTCCTCCCTGGGCGAAGCTATGGATTATATGTGAAACAAGTATACTGCTCGTTATAGAGACCACCTGGACACTCGACATAGCTTTCTGCTCCCCTGGTTGTTGCATCGTGTGTTCGGTGATTGTACTGCCGGACATGCCTTCCGTAAAGTGGAGTCCTGAAAGTAAGAAAAAAGAACGAAAAAATCGGGAGCCCCTGGTGCGGTTGAGCCGCATTTTGGGCATGCCGTGGTCATGCCCCTCCCCCTATGCCCATGGTATTTCCAGAGCGTAGTTATGTACGCGTAGTACTGGTTTCGCAATTTCGCGAGGGCTGGGGTTGGGGCCGCATTGCTACGCATGCTCAGAACATGCCAGGCGGTCTTGTTGTAGGTTACTCCGGGCATGCTTGACGGTGTCCGGACGTTTAATGGCCGGACTAGAGAATTGCCTTGAAAGGCTGCTTTGTACTTCCGCCGTGAGGGCCGCCGTATGCTCCTTCGTTCGGAGAGAGCGTTCGGTGTTTCCATTCACCGTAATGACTCCTCTAGGGCCTGGCATCTTGAGCTTGAGGTATGCGTAATGCGGCACCACATTGAACTTTGCAAATGCGGTTCGTCCGAGAAAGGCGTGATAGCCATCATGAACGGGACTATGTCAAGATTAACTACTCGCTTGAAATTATCCGGGATCCAAGACCACCTCAAGTATAAGCGAGCCTGCAGTTGGCCTCTACACCTGGTATGACGCCTTTAAAGGTCGTCTTTGTGGGTTTAATCCTTGAGGGATCTATGCCCATTTTTCGACCGTATCCCGATAAAGCAGGTTCAGGCTGCTGCCACCGCCCATAAGGACTCTAGTGAGGTGGAATCCATCAATGATTGGTTCTAGAACCACGCGGCAAATCCGCCATGGCGGATGCTAGTGGGTGGTCCTTCGATCAAAAGTGATCGGGCAGAGGACCATGGGTTGAACTTTGGGACGACCGCTCCAACGCATATACGCCCCTAAGTGCACGCCCGCTCCCTTTTGGATATGTGGGTTGCGATATCATGTTCACCGTCTGCACTTGTGGGGGAAACCTTCGTCCCCTATTGTTCGGTGGCGGGGCTCCTCCTCGCCATTGCTATGCAGCCCTTGTCATTGTTTTCGCGCTTAACTTGCCTGCTGCTTGAACACCCAACAATCCCTGTTGGTGTGGTTGGTTGGTTTTTGGGGTGCGTGTATCCGCACGAGCGATCGAGTATTCGGTCCAAATTGGATGGAACTAGAGTATTTCTTTTGAATGGCTTTTTCACGACCGGTTTAGAGCCTCGAATCCGCATTAACTATCAGATCCTCAGCATTGTCGCCCGCACGCGGCGCTTTTGCTTGTTGCGATGCGACCTGCCAATGTTGTCCATGGTATCCGAATTACTGTGGCTCTTGGTCATGTTATTACTACGAGCTAGCTAGTTGTCTTCTCCGCGCAAAAGCGGGTCATGAGTGTTGTGAGGGCTGCCATCGATTTCGCTTTTCCTGTCCTAGGTGCCGGCAAGCCACTCGTCACGGATGTTGTGCTTGAAGGCTGCAAGGCCTCTGCATCCGGACAGTCGACTATTTGATTTTTTTTGGTTAGGAACCGTGTCCAGAATGGTCTGGCCGATTCCTCTGGCTGCTGAATTATGTGGCTTAGGTCATCGGCGTCTGGTGGTCACACATAGGTGCCCTAGAAGTTGTCAAGGAATGCGGCTTCCAGGTCCTCCCAACAACCAATTGATTCTGCTAGCAAGCTGTTAAGCTAATGCCGAGCTGGTCCTTTAAGCTTGAGTGGGAGGTATTTGATGGCGTGTAGATCATCACCGCGGGCTATGTGGATATGTAGGAGATAATCCTCGATCCGTACCGCCGGATATGTTGTGCCATCATATGATTCGATGTTTACGGGTTTGAAACCCTCGGGGATTTGATGATCCATTACTTCATCTGTGAAGCATAGTGGGTGTGCGGTGCCTCTGTATTGGGCTATATCACAATGTAGCTCAAATGAGCTTTGTCTACTGTGTTCGGCCCGACCGGATTTACCATATCCGGCATGACGGTTATCGTCACGTGTCATGGGGTGCCCACGCGATCCATAGATTGATCTTGTTTGCCTTGCCCTTTCCTCCAATATATCTCGCAGGTCTGGCGCATTTCCCCGTGCCTTGGTATTCTTTGAGCGACGCCGATGTGCGGCTTGAGTAGAGGGCCGAGAGGCCTCTCTGTCGCGGCCACGAGGTGGCCGGTCGGCCGTATCATGCGCTGGTGATGTAAGTCTAGGTGCTTCCTCCTCTAATCGGGTAGCAGCCTGCGTTTTGGGTAGCTCTTGGAGGGCGCTCGAGTTCAGATTTTCAGCCGCAAGGACATCAGTCCATCCGTCGGCTAGCAAGTCTTGGTCAGCTCTAAGCTGTTGCTGTTTTTTCTTGAGGCTGCTCGCCGTGGCCATAAGCCTGCGCTTGAAACGCCTCGCTCGACGGGATCCTCGTGCACGACAAATTACGTGTTCGCCGAGGCTTGCCTCGTCTTCGGAGGGAGGCATGTAATTATAATCCTCTACCTCTCTGTCTGCCGCTCTCTCATGAGGGCTGGCTTCTCCATCCTCCTCGCTGAATCCTGCTGGAGGGGATTGTCTTCGGCACTATCCGGGGTGTTATTATCTCCCATGCTGGGATCGCCGTTTTTGCTGTGGCGGGATTTCGAGCGGCGCCGCTGACGCCGGCGCTTAGGCTGTTTCTTGGAGGGGTCATCATCCATTGTTCCATCGTTGTTCCCTTCCTTTGGGGTGTCCACCATGTATATGTCATACGACGAGGTGGCCTTCCAGTGCCCCGTAGGCGCTGGTTCCTGTTCGTCTCCAACATCGTCGTCCATACCGTCGATGTCTTCGGAGTCGAAGTTCAGCATGTCGGTTAAATCATCTACAGTGGCTACAAAGTGGGTGGTGGGTGGGCTTTGAATTTCTTTGTCGTCCGCATCCCAACCTTGCTGACCATAGTTCGGCCAGGGCTCTCCTGATAAAGAGAGAGACTTTAGTGAATTCAGAATGTCGCCGAAAGGAGAGTGCTGAAAGATGTCCGCGGCGGTGAACTCCATGATCGGCGCCCAATCGGATTCGATTGGCAGGGGCGTGGAAGGTTCAGAGTCCGGAGAGGAGTCCGGCACCTTGGAGTCACGAAGCCGCAAAGGACAGGTATGGTGTTCGCTCGATCGCCGAGAGATTGCAGCCCCGAGGCGGTGTCCAGCCACCCGCCCTCGATTGCGCGATGGCCCGAGCTAAGGGTTGAGCGACACTCGTGCGGCCTCCAGGGCACTGTTCGGCGGCAGAGCTAGATCATGCCCATCGAGACAGTGCGGCGCGCTTGGCTGTGGCTCGAACCCGTCGAAGATCAACTCTCCGCGGACGTCGTCCGTGTAGTTCAAACTTCCAAATCTGACTTGATGGCCAGGGGCATAGCTTTCGATCTGCTCCAGATGGCCAAGCGAATTGGCCCGCAGTGCAAAGCCTCCGAATACGAAGATCTGTCCGGGGAGAAAAGTCTCACCCTGGACCGCATCATTGTTGATGATCGGAGGAGCCATCGGGCCTAAAGATGACGACACAGAGGAACTCTCAATGAAAGCACCAATGTCGGTGTCAAAACAGGCGGATCTCGGGTAGGCGGTCCCGAACTGTGCGTCTAGGCGGATGGTAATAGGAGACAAGGGACACAATGTTTTTACCCAGGTTCGGGCCCTCTCGATGGAGGTAAAACCCTACTCCTGCTTGATTAATATTGATGATATGGGTAGTACAAGAGTAGATCTACCACGAGATCAGAGAGGCTAAACCTTAGAAGCTAGCCTATGGTATGATTGTTGTTCGTCCTATGGACTAAAACCCTCCGGTTTATATAGACACCGGAGAGGGCTAGGGTTACAGAGTCGCCATAATGGGAGGAGATCTACATATCCAGATCGCCAAGCTTGCCTTCCACGCCAAGGAAAGTCCCATCCGGACATGGGACGAAGTCTTCAATCTTGTATCTTCACAGTCCAGAAGTCCGGCCAAAGGTCATAGTCCGGCCATCCGGACACCCCCTAATCCAGGACTCCCTCAATCACCATCTTCATATCTCCAAACAATCATGAAGTATCAAACTTCTCATAATATTCAATGCACTTTATATGATTGTTTTTATTATACCCATCTTGGATGTTCACCATATTAGGACTAATTTTATAGCCAAAGCAAACTACCATGCTGTTCTAAAAGACTCTCAAAATAATATAAGTGAAGCATGAGAGATCAATAATTTCTATAAAATAAAACCACCACCGTGCTCTAAAAAGATATAAGTGAAGCACTAGAGCAAAATTATCTAGCTCAAAAGATATAAGTGAAGCACATAGAGTATTCTAATAAAGTCCAATTCATGTGTGTCTCTCCAAAAGGTGTGTACAGAAAGGTTTATTGTGGTAAACTAAAAAGCAAAGACTTAATTCATGCAAGACGCTCCAAGCAAAACACATATCATGTGGTGAATAAAAATATAGCCTCAAGTAAAGTTACCGATAGACGAAGACGAAAGAGGGGATGCCTTCCGGGGCATCCCCAAGCTTAGGCTTTTGGTTGTACTTGAATTTTACCTTGGGGTGCCTTCGGCATCCCCAAGCTTAGCCTCTTGTCACTCCTTATTCCGTAATCCATCAAATCTTTACCCAAAACGTGAAAACTTCACAACACAAAACTCAACAAAAAATCTTACGAGCTCCGTTAGTATAAGAAAACAAATCACCATCATAAGATATTGTAATGAAATCTATTTATATTGGTGTTAAACCTACTGTATTCCAACTTGTCTATGGTTCAGACCTTCCGATACTAGCCATAGATTCATCAAAATAAGCAAACAACACACGAAAAACAGAATCTATCAAAAACAGAACATTCTGTAGTAATTTGTATCAAACGTATAATTATGTAACTCCAAAAATTCTGAAATAAATTGATGGAAGTGAGGAATTGTCTATTAATCATCTGCAAAAAAATCAACTAAATAGCACTCTCCAGTAAACAATGGCAGCTAATCTCGTGAGCGTTAAAGTTTCTGTTTTTTTACAGCAAGATCATAAAGACTTCACCCAAGTCTTCCCAAAGGTTCTACTTGGCACAATCACTAATTAAAACATAAAAACACATCCAATCATAAGCTAGATGAATTATTTATTACTAAACAGAAACAAAAAGCAAGAAACAAAAATAAAATTGGGTTGCCTCCCAACAAGCGCTATCGTTTAACGCCCCTAGCTAAGCGTTGATAATTTTAATGATGCTCACATCAAAGACAAGAATTAAAGCACAGAGAGAGCATCATAGAACACATGATAAACACATCTAAGTCTAAAATACTTCCTATGCATATGCATTTTATAAGCAAACAAATTATCATAGCAAGCAAAAATTAGCATCTGCAAGGAAGAAGAAAGAGACGATAGCAATCTCAACATGACCAGAGGTAATTTAGTAAGATAAAAATTTCTACAACCATATTTTCCTCTCTCATTATAATTACATGTAGGATCATAGGCAAATTTAACAAAGTAGCTATCACATAACATATTCTAAACACGATCCACATGCATGCGAAGTTGACACTCTTCCAAACTAGTGGGATTATCATTAACTAAAGTCATGACCTCTCCAAACCCACTTTTATCAAAAATACCATAAGATTGAACATTATCCAAATATGTGGGATCTAAAGTTGACACTCTTCCAACCCAACTATCAATATTATTGCAAATACTATTATCAATCTCATATTCATCATGGGGCTTAAATATATTTTCAAGATCATAAGAAGAACCACCCCAATCATGATCATTGCAACAAGTAGTAGACATAGCAAAACTAGCATCCCCAAGCTTAGGGTTTTGCATATTATTAGCACAATTGGCATTAATGGAATTTATAATAATATCATTGCAATCATGCTTTTCATCGAAGGAACTATCAAGTATGGGTGCAATAGCAACAATCTCATGTTTAACATAAGGAACTATAGCAAATTCATCTTCATAAATATTGGCATCATGGCCACAAGAATAGAAAGCATCATGCTCATCAAGGGATATTTCAATCAAATCATCGGAATCGTAATTATTTATAGATTCATGCATATCATTGTTTTCTTCAGAAGCAACGGTCATCCTTTCAATAAATTCTTTGACATAGACATTATGAGCATAGTTTTCATTGCAATATTCAAGTATGTCAAAATTTTAAGATTCATAGAGAGTAATATCATACTTTTCAATCAAAGAAGCAACTTCATAAGCACCCTTAAAAGCAACAAATTCTTCAATTTGTTCGATATCATAGTAACTATAAACACCCTTCGAAAAAGAAGATAAGATTTCATTATCATTAAACTCACATAGGTAGGGAAGGTGTTTTTTAGGGTTCTTAGAGCAACAAGTAAAATCACAAATTCCACAAAGATTGCAAGCATAACACAACAATCTGTTTATTTGATCCCATAAGAGTCTCCCTTTTTCAGACAAACGGTGACGCACAAAATGAGCATGCTCATCTAAAGATTTCCCATCAACTAGGCTAGTTGGGTTTCAGCACGAGCGCATAAGGATCGAAGATGATCCAAGTAGAAAACTTTAAGTGGATCCATATCAATAGATTTTTAGCAAGCAAAGATGCAAGCAAATAGAAGGCACATGGAAACACAAACAAAGATACATACGGGAAGAAGGCGAAGAAAAGGCAAAGGTTTTCGAAAATCGTTTTAGAAGTGGGGGGGGGAGGAAAACGAGAGGCAAATGGCAAATAATGTAATGCGAGGGATAAGAATTTGTGGTGGGTACATGGTATGTCTTGACTTGACTTGACTTGGGGTAGATCTCCCCGGCAACGGTGCCAGAAATCCTTCTTGCTACCTCTTGAGCATGCGTTGGTTTTTCCCTTGAATAGGGAAGGGTGATGCAGCAAAGTAGCATAAGTATTTCCCTCAGTTTTTGAGAACCAAGGTACCAATCCAGTAGGAGACTACACGCAAGTCGCCTCGTTCCTACACAAACAAATAAGAACCTTGGAACTAAGGCAATAAAGGGGTTGTCAATCCCTTCACGGCCACTTGCAAAAGTGAAATCTGATGGAGATAATAAGATAAATATTTTTGGTATTTTTATGATATAGATTGAAAGTAAAGATTGCAAAGTAAAAATAGATTGGAAACTTATATGATGGAGAATAGACCCGGGGGCCATAGGTTTCACTAGTGGCTTCTCTCAAGATAGCATAAGTATTACGGTGGGTCAATGAATTACTGTCGAGAAATTGATAGAGAAGTGTATAATTATGAGAATATCTAGGCATGATCATGTATATAGGCATCACGTCTGCGACAAGTAGACCGAAATGATTCTGCATCTACTACTATTACTCCATAGATCGACCGCTATCTAGCATGCATCTAGAGTATTATGTTCATAAGAACAGAGTAATGCATTAGGCAAGATGACATCATGTAGAGGGATAAACTCAAGCAATATGATATAAACCCCATCTTTTTATCCTCGATGGCAATAATACACTACGTGCCTTGCCGCCCTAACATCCGAAAGGACACCGCAAGATTGAACCCAAAGCTAAGCACTTCTCCCAAAGGCAAGAAAGATCAATCTAGTAGGCCAAACCAAACTGATAATTCGAAGAGACTTTCAAAGATAACAAATCATACATAAAAGAATTCAGAGGAGATTCAAATATTGTTCATAGATAATCTTGATCATAAACCCATAATTCATCGGATCTCGACAAACACACCGCAAAAAGAATTACATCAAATAGATCTCCAATAACATCGAGGAGAACTTTATATTGAGATCCAAAGAGAGAGAAGAAGCCATCTAGCTAATAACTATGGACCCGAAGGTCTGTGGTAAACTACTCACACATCATCGGAGAGGCTATGGTGTTGATGTAGAAGCCCTCCATGATCGATTCCCCCTTCGGCGGAGCGCCGGAAAAGGCCCCAAGATGGGACCTCACGGGTACAGAAGGTTGCGGCAGTGGAAATAGGGTTTCGTGGTGCTCCTGGATGTTTTCGGGGTATATGGGTCTATATAGGAGGAAGAAGTATGTCGGTGGAGCTGCGAGGGGCCCACGAGGGTGGGGGGCGCGCCCAGGGGGGCAGGCGCGCCTCCCTACCTCGTGGCTTCCTCGCTTCTTTCTTGACGTCCACTCTAAGTCCTCTGGATCACGTGTGTTCCAAAAATAACTCTCCCGAAGGTTTCATTCCGTTTGGACTCTGTTTGATATTCCTTTTCTGCGAAACACTGAGACAGGTAAAAAACAACAATTTGCACTGGGCCTTCGGTTAATAGGTTAGTCCCAAAAATAATATAAAAGTGCTTGGTAAAGGCCATTAAACATCCAAAACAGATAATATAATAGCATGGAACAATCCAAAATTATAGATACGTTGGAGACGTATCACCGTGCACTTGCGTTTAAGCCTCCTGAGCTTCTGCACAAGAGGCTGAAAGTGGCAGTTCTTCTCCAAGATCAACACAGCTTGATCCCTCCCAATGCTTTCTGAAGAGTGGATAATGCTCTCAACCCGGCGAGCCTAATGACGGGCCGACTCATCCTCACGCTGCACACAATGCTGCAAATCAACAATTGTCATCGGCTGCTTGCAAGTCCCTTGAAAATTCTTGATGAAGCGCTCCTTTAACTCCTCCCAGGTGTTGATACAATTGGAGGGCAGGTTCTTCAGCCATGTGTGAGCCGGCCCTTCCAACATCATAGAGAAATACTTGGCACATACCACATCACTAACAAACAAAATATCCATGGCCAGCTCATAACTCTCAATCCAAGCCACCGGCTCAAGATTTGTCGTGTAGTTGGTTACTTTGCGAGGTCCCTTAAAATCCTTAGGCACGCGCTTGCTATGTAAAGCTGACACTAGGCATGACACTCCAATGGTTCTATTGCTCGACCTGGCTCCCGCTGAAGTTGAAGGAATTACGGGGGCGGCTGATAAGGCCCCTGGTTCATTGCCTCCACCTGACGACGAGCCCTTTCCTCATCCACAATTTCCTGGGCATCAGAACGTGTGTTGTGGGGCGGGTTATCCTAGGGTGGGTTACAACATCGTTCACTGCTGGCAACTCAACATGTCGGCTGTAGCTACCGCTCGGTAATGGGGTCGAGTGTACACGATGCCAGCTATCTTATATTTACTAATTGGAAGCACCAATCGAGCCTCCACGTTATATTAGAAAAATATTATAATTGTCCGTTAGATATGCAAATGTTAAATTTGCAGCCGTGGGATGAAGTGCCTCCAAGAGTCCTCATAATGTATCCCACGTTCACAACTAAAAAGAGAAAAATGACGCCTCAAATTGTCCTCATAATCTATCCCAGGTTCACTGCTAAAAAAACTAATTATAAAATTGCGGCCGTCAGATGTATTGCATGAAAGAGTCCTCACAATCTATCCCAATTTTCACAACTAAAAGAAAAATCTATCCCACGGTCATGATAGAAATCTGTCTAGCAACCTCTAAAAAACTCTACAAAAATTCTCAAGCAATCCTTGCCGTCAGCCCTCATGCACGTCTCCTTCCCTCGGGTCATTCTTTGTTGTCGCATCTTTGCCGCTGCTTCTTCCTGTTTGTACATGTATGCTCTACTAGATCAGTTGCCGATGTCAATACCTAAGCATCCAGCTTCCTGTAGAACATGTATGGTCCTTTCTACCCTTTCTCTCCACACGGAAAATCACTCCTATGTGATGAAATAATAGAGTAAGAAAGAGAATAAGAGGGCTATTCTGAGTTGGCAATAATTACAATGGCGTGATTATCAGGAACTCGACGATGCACCCACAAAGTACCGTCCTTGCGAGCGTGACAGAGCTACATCTCGCCATCGACTACTTCGACGAGGACACAATCAGCCCTAAGTTGTATTCCGTCCTATTTAGAGCATGGTACATATCATTTACCTATTCTATACCCAGTTCCATTGTTTTATTTCATGGCGTTGCGCAGTGCATGCACTCAGGATGTTCGTCCCTCAAAATTTCTTCTATTCTATCCTTCAATCTAGATTTTGCCAAATTCCTCGCATTCATGAAGCCTCCAGATTATAACTTATTATATTTGTAGCCGTTCATGAAGCCTAGCATGCCTTTATGCTATCCCACGCAAGTGAGTTCTCTTATCCATGGTCTCTATCTCCCCATGATTCCTCGAATAAACAAATTAATGTTTGTTGCCCTGTCGAGATACATGCCACGACAAGAAGCATTGGCGCAAGCCCGACCTGGTGATTTTCCTGATGCAAATCACTGACGTCTTTCGGCTAGCGTTATGGCACTATTCGAAGATGGCCTCCGATATGTGTTGATTGCTAATGCTTTTGGCCTTGAGAAACACACGTAGATGAAGCTAGCCTGCGGATGGATGCCTATATGATGCAGGGTGCACACACGTACAGCCGTACGCTCCTAGATCTTGGAGCCGACCCATGACGCCGATGGTATCCAGACTTTTGACCCGACAAAATTGCTGCGGAAGAATATGCAAACAACCTTTTTCCTTCCTTTCCAGGTTTTTCCGGTGTTTGCTGATGGACGGCGGATCACGTTCTGGCTGCTTGCTCCTGGAGAGTAGATGATCAAGAGATGGCACAATCTCTGCCTCGAAATCTACTCTGATCTCCAGTAAGCAATCGTGATAACATCAATCAAAATAACACAATCCCTATATATATTCACTGACACAGTAGTCTATATGATTTTCTATAGGCCAACAATATAAAATTGCAAGTTAAACTAAAGTTTGTGTCTTGATGTTCATTTTTTCAGTAACTACATTCACTGATGAGGTGCTCAATGAATCTCCCCAGAGTAAAACAGTGGTTACTTTCAAGTGCATGATTTGTTCGGATATGCATGGGCAATGTGAATATATGTGCAAATTAGAGTTAACACTTAACAAGATCCCCCTAGAGTTACATGCACGCATATACCTGAACTCCAACAATTGCCAAAAAAGTAGCACAACCTCCACTAACTAGACATCATGATGAAGTAACTTAGGGAAATCATATACTATTTTACTTTAAAATATGAAAATTTACGTGCATGTAAATATATATAGACATGTATATACGTATCAGGAAATATCATTTCAAGCTGTGAAAACAAAAAAATAAGATATTTGTGCACTAAGCGACACTAGGTAACTGTAATATATGCCGTAAAAATGTATCAAAATTACCTACATATCATAAATTATAGTATTATTTTCTTTAGGCTAAAAATTATCATGTTATTTTACCAAATTTCACATATGTATGTCGTGTGTGTATCCATTTTTTAAACATATATCGTCATATGCCTTACTAAGTCGAATGTTGTGACCTTAAATGATTAGTTTTACTGTTGAGAAAAAGTAAGTTAGTGTGTAACAGGAAATTATTATAGGGTACTTTCAACTGAACCGATTGAGTTAATAGGAAATAAATTATGTGTCACTTGGAGTTTTTTATCTGAGTGTGTCACTTGAAGTTTTGGTTTGGGAATCTGATAAAACTATTACAAAGATTTGGTGCCAAATCTGCTAAAACTAATTTTAAGTTATAATTTCCAAAGGCAGAGTTAAAAAAATGTAAATAATTAAAATCAGTGATTTAAAAATAATAGCATAGTAATATACAATTCAAAAGTTACATAATAAAAACACATTCAAAATAAGGGTGTACTTATTTCATAGACATGTATGTGGCAAAAGAGAACATTTTGTGTCATATTTGCTAAAATATTTCCAAAGTACAAAGTTACGACATAGTTTTTTCAAAACTGAAAGTATTCACGAAAACTGGCATGTAAAAAAGTGTTCTAACTCATTAGGAATAAATATAGAATTTACTTTCGTAATGCTAAGATACCCGTCAATTTTGTCTAGATCAATTACCGATATGTTTAATATTTGTTGCATTATGCGTGATGTGTTTCTCCATCATATTAGTCAAGGTCTAAAAGTACTATTCCTTAAATTAACTATATGAATGCACATATTACACAAATTTTACATTGAATTGTTGAAAAGTCGCACAAATAAAATTATTTATGCCTTCATCATGAGAAAAGAAGCAGACATCACTATGAGAAACTTTAACCCATCATCCGTGAGAAAATGTAATGACGAGTCAAATATGGTGGAAACATTCCTCGATAGAGAGAGAGAAAACAAAAATCACCGGCTTCAAATAACTAATGTTCACTACAAGTATAGAAGCATTGTACCATTTGAAAAACTAGCCCGTGCTAATGCACGGGTTGATGAATAGTAAGAATAATTAGCCTGCTGAGCAATCGCCGTCTGCAAAAGTTCAATGGCGTTTCGAGCCTCAACCGCGACCGACAACTCGCCGGTGATAGGAAGGGCAGTAAGCCGGTTGCCGCTACTATCATGTTATCCACCAGGTTGGAGAATTCACTCGGTGGTGTCAGAAAATGTCATGGTGGTGTCTGAACAAGGCGAGGTTAAGGGACCGGCTCCTCCTCCATACTAGCTCTAGTTGGTGGGTGATGAGGATATGACTATCTTGGATATGACAAAAAATATTGCATACATGCATATTTATCAGGTGATTTCTAGTGCAAACTATTCAATAATTTATTTGTGTTATCCAGAACAAAAGTACTTCACACACTTTTGTGTTTTGTCTAATTGCAGGTGTATGGGATATTTGTACAATCCACATATGAAGATAAGGGAAAAGGAGAAGTTTAGGTTCTATTCAAAAAGTCTTCTCACGTCACTTTGGGCCAAGAGAAGATAGAGTCCAAGTCTCTCACGTTCTGGATTCAGATTCGGATTGCACAAACATACCTGACTCAAAACACCAACAACTTTTTCATACGGACTCCAAATTGGATGATTTTTTTGTTGGGAAGTAGATTCCGTGCTCTTTCCAACCCAATTGTATTCACCTTCAAATTTGTCCGGAGCATTGAGATATCGATGGAACAATCTGACGCTGCAGCAGAATCCGAGTCAAACAACAAGTCCAAAGGTGTTGCATCACCTCCACTTGGGCCCATGAGCCTTGTACGACCCAGAGTTAGTTTTAAGCTGCCTTGGGATGTCCTTCCACCTCCTTGGCCGCCATCCCTTGCTCCTATATAAGTATATCCATCTAGTATCGTTTTCCTTGGGATTTGTTTAGTTAAAAGTTAGCCATCGCAACTTCGTGTACTTCGTTTGTGTCCAACAACCAGACCAAGACCGCTTACGGATCCCCACCATTATCAATACTTCATATATATTTGCAATATTCAGATTGCTTTATCATATTCTTGCTCGTTCTTTGATTGCTTGCAGGAATAAACCTTCGTGGTCAGGCCGACCGTGCTTCCAACATCGTCAGTAACCTCAGGAGATTGGTTTAGCGATTGCTAAGGCGCAACGTTGTGCATGTTTGTAGTCAGATCGTCAAAGTCGGCTCCACCAAATCGATAGTTATCACCTCATCGAAAGATCGGGACACCCCGCCTCTATCAAGTGGTATCAGTTTTCAGGTTGCTCGGTGAGAATTTCCAGTTTTTACTAGATTAGATTTATTTTCTTACCTATTGTCCAAGAAAAAGCCACAAAAAAAATTAGATCTATTCATCCTTTGTCCAAGCCAGTCCGAGCCTTTGCAATTTTCTTTTCATTGCTTGCATAGTTGAATTATCGGTTGCATCATCGTGTCGAGTTATTGGTCTTAGTATCTAGTTCGTTTAGAGTTTCGAGTTCTGTTCACATTAGTCACGCCGCCGATGCATCATTATACCTTCCTCTGTCCCCCACCCATCCATCAGTTTCCTACACGTGCTACCCATTGTTCATTGTCATAATCATAGTTGAGATCGTTCACATCTTCGCTTGATCCAATCTGCATCTTATCTAGTTTGTTTTGGAAAGAGGGAGAGAGAAAAAAACAGAGAAAAGAAGAAGAAAAGAAAAAAATCAGAGAAAAAAGAGAGAAAGAAAAAGAAAAAAAGTGTGAGGAAAAAAAAGAGAAGAAAAAAAAACCCAAAATTCGGATCTACCTAGACTCAATCTCATAGTTGAATTCGGACTGGAATCTGTTTTGTGCACTGTTCAGGAAAACATGCATAACTTCCTCATACGAAGTTCGTTTTGGCTCCATGAGTACACAAATGAAAGCTAGCGACGAGCCGCATCTGAATAGTTGCAGAGACTAGTTCAATATTTGGCACCTCAAAATCGGCTCCTAAATAGGTCTTTTTGCCCTCCGAAGTTCGCGAACACAGCTTATTCCAGTTTTTCAAGCCAGTTTTAGAATTTTTTGACTCCTCATATCAACTCAGAATTGAGTGATTCTTTTTGCATTTGAGAGCTTGAGTCAGTGCCATTCTTGAGAAAAATTATTAGAAAATTGGCACAATTTTTTTAGAGAAAAGTTGGAGAGAAAGTTGTTGATATATCCTGCTTGGCTGTTGTTTCACATCATTATCTTTACTACTACTGTGATCTTCACTTATATCTTGTTGTCCAGAGCTAGTTCATAACCTTTATTGATGCTAGTTGTGCTACGCCGTGACCTCATCGTATTCTAGGCTCGCGTCTCTAGTCCGGTCTAGCCTAGGGACCATCACAGTACCGTCATTGAGCGTTTATCCAACATTGCATCTCTGAATTGATTATTGCTAATCTTTTGCTACCAAATATTAAGACTTCCAGGCTCCACATATTTCTACACAATCTTCAGAGTTATTTGACTCCGCTGGTTGCGTGTCACCACCTGCCGCATGGTAAGAACTTGTAAGATATTGATTTTTGCTTTACTATGAGCACTTTACAACCACACCCTAGTAGTTCATAGGAACATAATTCTCGAATTTTGTTTCTTGTTTCTACTAATCATGACATGTTCCGGAGATAGAAGTTCTTGGATGACAGACACATCTTCAACATCACGAGAGTTGGGACAACACACACAAGCACATGGTCAGTTTATCTCTTTACCGTCATTTGAGGGTAGATTTAATCCTGCTATTTATCTAGCTTGGGAGTTTTAAGTAGAACAACTTTTTAGTCACCATGACTTTTCTGAACTTGAGCTAGTACGAGCTGCCACAAGAGCATTTACTGGTTTTGTTTCTGTTTGGTGGAGTGTGCATTGTAAGAAAAACATTGATAACCAACCCACAACTTGGAAAGATTTGAAAGATGTAATGAGATAACAATTTTTCCCTCCTTACTATCGTCATGAATTGCTTCGCAAATTTGAACAATTTAAATAAGGCAACAACACTGTTCATGCTTACTACCAAGAGTTCAAATATTATATGCATCATTGTGACATAGAAGAATCTGAGGATGATACAATGAATAGATTTTTTGGTGGTTAGAACCATGATATTCAGACAAGATTTCAGTATTTTCCTTGTTGCATTACTGATATGTATGTTCGTGCTTGTACCTTTGAGAGACAGTTACAGGAGGATGCATTGGGTGACTACAACAACTACTATTCCAATTCATGCTCACTACCATCGGTTGATTCCTCCGCCATTGCACCTACTAGAGTAGCCACACCTCAGATTGTGAGTGCGACATCATCTCAAGTGTATGGTACATTGTCATTGTCCATACCTACATCAGTACGTCTTTGCGACAAGGTAACAGTAAAGGTATTGATGATAGAACTTCACATGAGAATGATGCATGCCTAATTAACTTAAATACATCAAGTGTTGAGTTACCCGTTGATTTGAGCACGCCACCTATTTTAGAGAATCATGTTACTGTCATGAATGCATCATGTGATAAAAAAACTAGAATACCAACAATTTTGAGTGCGCCCATTGAATTAACTGTTGATGTGAAAGAACCATGTGAATCAGGAAATAAATCAGATTTGGATCAAATACATTATAAAATAATTTTGCCAATGTTTAACCATTTTGATATGATCTCTAATCTTGGTGATCATTCTGTGTCAAATGACTTATTGCATGTTTTCTTATTTAAGCATGTTGTAGCATGTAAATTTGATGCACGTAAGGTTTCACCAATGTTGGGATGGTTTAATGATGAATATTGTCAATCTTTTGATATGAATAAGAGCTTCACTTATATGTGCAAACTGAGTTGCAATTTTTTCAAGACTTCTACTTATGATAATATTTTAGCTTTATATTTTATGATCTATGAAAGTTACTCATATATACATGTGTCATATCTGCAAAAACCAAGGGAAGTAAAAATGAATGACATATACAACATGTACACCTTGTCTCTTTAGTTAGCCACATTTTAGATTAAGCAATGCCGAGGACGGCTTTGTTTTCAAGAAGGGGAGGATCATGGGGACATGACTACCTTGGATATGACAAAAATATTGCATACATGCATATTTGTCAGGTGATTTCTAGTGCAAACTATTCAATAATTTATTTATGTTATCCAGAACAAAAATACTTCACACACTTTTGTGTTTTGTCTAATTGCAGGTGTATGGGACATTTGTACAATCACATATGAAAATAAGGGAAAAGGAGAAGTTTAGGTTCTGTTCAAAAAGCCCTCTCACGTAAATTTTGGGCCAAGAGAAGATAGAGTCCAAGTCTCTCACGTTCTGGATTCAGATTCGGACTGCACAAACATACCTGACTCAAAACGCCAACAAATTTTTCATACAAACACCGAATTGGGTGATTCTTTTTTGTTGGAAAGTAGATTTCGTGCTCTTTCCAACCCAATTGGATTCACCTTTAAATTCGTCTGGAGCATTGAGATATCGACGAAACAATTCGATGCTGCAGTAGAATCCGATTCAAACAACAAGTCCAAAGGTGTTGCATCACCTCCACTTGGGCCCATGAGCCTTGTACGACCTAGGGTTAGTTTTAAGCTGCCTTGGGACGTCCTTCCACCTCCTTGGCCGCCACCCCTTGCTCCTATATAAGTAGATTCATCTAGTAGCTATTTCCTTGGGATTTGTTTAGTTAAAAGTTAGCCATGGCAACTTCGTGTACTTCGTTTGTGTCCTACGACCAGACCAAGACCGCTTATGGATCCCCACCATTATCAATACTTCATATATATTTGCAATATTTAGATTGCTTTATCATATTCTTGCTCGTTCTTCGATTGCTTGCAAGAATAGAACTTCGTGGTCAGGCTGACCGTGCTTCCGGCATCGTCAGTAACCTCAGGAGATTGGTTTAGCGATTGCTAAGGCGCAACGTCGTGCATGTTTTTAGTCGGATCGTCAAAGTCGGCTCCACCAAATCGATAGTTATCATCAGATCGAAAGATCGGGACACCCCGCCTCTATCAGTGGGGTTGGGCCGCCACCATGCTCCCTGGTACATCAGTGGTTAATTGGTGTATAACCGGCACTCCTGGAGTACTCAGGCCTACCCTGGCGTGTTGAACAAACGTGCGGGCTCATAACTCAGAGGTAAATGGCTCCAGTACCTCCTCTAATGAAACACATTGGAGACATTCTAATCAAGGTTTAAACGCCAAGCCTCCGTCTTCAGGCGCTCCGCCTCCGCATTAATCTGAGCTTGTAACGCGGCGTTCTAGGCATTTTCAACATTGATATCCTCCTAGGCCTTGGTCATCTGCTCCCGAAGCTTTGCAATCTCTGCATTGCGCTTCGCTTGGTTTTCTGCAGTAACTTCGGTCTCCAGTAAGGTCGTCCGGGTGGTCACTAGCTCAGATAAAACTTCAGCCAGTGGCCAGACTGACCCGGATGCTCCAGAAGTCGGCGCCATATGGGGTTAGTCGTCGCTGTCGCTCCAGCCGCTGATGAATTGGGAGCCGTCGCTGTCCCTGCCATGAAGATGGTGGCCCGACACGACGTCTCATAATTGTCCAGAATAATGTTGCCATCGGAACAGCCCCAAGCCTACCGTCATAAAGCAGGTAGATCGAATCTGGAACCCCGGTCGAGGACTCATCATCTGAGTAGACGAGAGTCTCTCCTCCAGACACATAATTTTCCGCAAGTTCTACACCTTGCATGAAGCCGGCGAAGACATGCTTCCGGCCGGCTGGGATCTGAGCGGGTTGCGCGCGCCGAGCCGGCTCGACGAAGTCGGTGCAGATGTCCGGCTCTCAGACTCCGATCCACCAATCTTACCGATGAAGACATGGATGTTACCAAAGGGGACCTGGTACCCATACTCGATTGAGTCAGCCTCGAGGCCCCAGCCGGCGCCGTCGATGTACATCTTGCCACGACGACTCTTCGTCATCCTACCGATGGCGTATCCCTCGATCCTTGGGAAAGAGCCTTTCAAGATCTCGAAACCACCGTGCTCTGGCCCCATGGTGGGTGCCAACTGTCGTGGTTTTGTCACGGCAGATGTCCTAGTGTGAGGACTTAGTCGTGATGCCATCACAATGGGGCGGTTAGCTTGCCGGGGTTGATCGGAATAGAGAGACACGTGTTTACCCAGGTTCGGCCCGGTAATAGCCTACTTCCTACTTGTTTTCTTATTGCTTGAGGATTAATTAAAAGGGAACATATTCACTTGACCTAGCTATTGATCCATTGTAACTTCGTCTATCTGCCTGAGGGACTCGCCTTTATATACATGTCGAGGCCTTGGGCTTACAAGAGTCCGGGTCGTATTATGATACGTGACTTAATATGCTTCTATCTTGTCATGTTCCCTATGTAAGGAATCTCCTGGCGACATGCACCTCGGGGCTAAGAACCACCGTCTTCGGATGCTAGGCCCTAAGCCAGCCCACTCAGTGAGCCGCCCTGCTGGTCTTGCCCCTGGGCGCCACGGCCCGTCTTGAGTCTTGCTCTTCAGCCACCACCTGGATGATCCGACCCAATATGGCGGGTCATATTGCGGGGTTATATCCCCAACAATTTGCGAGGTTTGAATTTTCAATAAAGCCATATGCACTACATTTTGGAAGGAGGAGGAGCATACGATAGTTGCTAACACTCACGTGGAAGATTTGTGTGTCGGAGGAGTGGATGTTCGGTCAAATGCCATGGCAAAACTGACACTGTCGGATGCCGATCTGAAGGTTCTTACGACGTTAATCAGGAAATGGCTTCTGGCGAAAGTTTGTCATATATGATTGATGACCCACAAGTATATGGGATCTATCATAGTCCTTTCGATAAGTAAGAGTGTTGAAGCCAACGAGGAGAGGAAGGAAATGATAAGCGGTTTTCAGCAAGGTATTCTCTGCAAGCACTAAAATTATCGGTAACAGATAGTTGTGTGATAAGATAATTCATGACAGGTAACAAGTAACAAGAGTAATGAAGGAGCGGCAAGGTGGCCCAATACTTTTTTGTAGCAAAGGACAAGCCTGGACGAACTCTTATATAAAGAAAAGCGCTCCCGAGGACACATGGGAGTTGTTGTCAAGTTAGTTTTCATCATGCTCATATGGTTCGCGTTCGTTCCTTTGATAATTTGATATGTGGGTGGGCCGGTTCTTGGGTGTTGTACTTACTTGGACAAGCCTCCCACTATGATTAACCCCTCTCGCAAGCATCTGCAACTACAAAATAAGAATTAAGATAAATCTAACCATAGCATGAAACATGTGGATCCAAATCAGCTTCTGCCACTCTAGCAACCCATCATCTACTTATTACTTCCCAATGCCTTCCCCTAGGCTCAAATCATGGTGAAGTGTCATGTAGTCGACGTTCACATAACAACAGTAGAGGAGAGACAACATACATCTCATCAAAATATAGAACGAATACCAAATTCACATGATTACTTATAACAAGACTTCTCCCATGTCCTCAGGAACAAACGTAACTACTCACAAAGCATATTCATGTTCATAATAAGAGGGGTATTGAATAGCATTAAGGATCTAAACATATGATCTTCCACTGAATAAACCAACTAGCATCAACTACAAGGAGTAATCAACACTACTAGCAACCCAGAGGAACCAATCTGAGGTTTTGAGACAAAGATCGGAAACAAGAGATGAACTAGGGTTTGAGAGGAGATGGTGTTGGTGAAGATGCTGATGGAGATTGACCCCCTCTCGATGAGAGGATCATTGGTGATGACGATGGCTTCGATTTCCCCCTTTGAGAGGGAAGTTTCCCCGGCAGAACAGCTCCGTCGGAGCCCTAGATTGCTTATGCCCAGGTTTCGCCTCGGGACCAAGGCGCTTCGTCCCGAAAGCTCTCTTCTGATTTTTTTCCAGGTCAAAAGGCATCATATAGCAGAAGATGGGCACCGAAGGCCAGCCAGGGGGCCCAGAAGACACAAGGGCGCGCCCCCCAGGTTTGTGGCCTCCTCGTGGGTCCCCTCTGGTATTTTCTTCCCCCAATACTTTTTATATATTCCAAAATAATTCTCCGTAACTTTTCAGGACTTCTGGAGTTGTGCAGAATAGGTCACTCAGATTTGGTCCTTTTTGGTCCAGAATTCCAGTTGTCAGCATTCTCCCTCTTCATGTAAATCTTGTAAAATAAGAGAGAAAAGGCATAAGTGTACCATAATGTGTAATAACAGCCCATTATGCATTAAATATCAATATGAAAGCATAATGCAAAATGGACGTATCAACTCCCCCAAGCTTAGACCTCGCTTGTCCTCAAGCGAAAGACGAAATCGATAAATATGTCCACATGTTTAGAGATAGAGGTGTCGATAAAATAAAATACGGACATGAGGGCATCATGATCATCTTCAGAATAGCAACATATATTGTCATATAATCTCTTATGCCAAAGTAATAATTCGTTCACAAGGTAAAGTATAAATCAGAAACCTTTATATTGAGAACTAACAAACTACGATATCAGTAAGTGAAGCAATTGCAATTTATCATAATATCGGAAAGATTCAATGTAAGAGATTTGTACAGCAAGTCCACATACTCAACCATCTTTTAGTCTTTCACAATTGCTAACACTCACACGATACTTATGAGTTCAAAGCCTCAATTAGACACAGAGAAAGATAGGGGCTTATAGTTTTGCCTCCCAACCTTTTACCTCATGGATAATGTCAATAATAATATTTTATGATAACCTACATCCTAGTGGAGTATATATCTGGATCTTTCTCCAACACATAGTGCTTGCCAAAAAGAGAAAGTGTAAAAAGGAAAGGTGAAGATCACCATGACTCTTTTGTAAAGTAGAAGATAAAAGTAAAAAATAGGCCCTTCGCAGAGGGAAGCTGTGACGCCCCCGATTCAATCGTACACTAATCATACACGCAAACGTGTACGATCAAGATCAGGGACTCACGGGAAGATATCACAACACAACTCTAAAACATAAATAAGTCACACAAGCATCATAATACAAGCCGGGGCCTCGAGGGCTCGAATACAAGTGCTCGATCATAGACGCAGTCAGCGGAAGCAACAATATCTGAGTACGACATAAGTTAAACAAGCCCGCCTTAAGAAGGCTAGCACAAACCGGGATCAGATCGAAGAGGCGCAGGCCTCCGCTGGGATCCTCCTAACTACTCCTGGTCGTCGTCGTGGGCTGTCACGTAGTAGTAGGCGCCTCCGGTGTAGTAGTCGCCATCGACGGTGGCTTCGCCCTGGGCTCCATCGTGCAGTCGCAGCAACCGGTAAAGAAAGGGGAAAAGGGGAACAAGGCAACCGTGAGTACTCATCCAAAGTACTGCAAGCAAGGAGCTACACTACATATGCATGGATATATGTGTAAAGGGCCATATCGATGGACTGAACTGCAGAATGCCGAATAAGAGGGGATAGCTAATCACCGTCGAAGACTACGCTCGCAGCCTCCGTGTTGCAAAGATATAGCGTAGAGTAGATCAAGTCCTCCAAGTAGCATCGCATAGCATAATCCTACCCGCGATCCCTCCTCGTCACCTGTTAGAGAGCGATCACCGGGTTGTATCCGCACTTGGAAGGGTGTGTTTTATTAAGTATCCGGTTCTAGTTGTCATAAGGTCAAGGTACAACTCCAAGTCGTCCTGTTACGAAGATCACGGCTATCCGAATAGATTAACTTCCTGCAGGGTGCACCACATAACCCAACACGCTTGATCCCATTTGGCGGACACACTTTTACGGGTCATGCCCGCCGCATGAAGATGAACACATCGCAGCCCCACCTAGGCACAACAGAGAGGTCAAGACGCCGGTCTAAACCTAAGCACACAGGGGTCTGGGCCCATCTCCCATAGCACACCTGCACGTTGCGAGGGCGGCCGGAAGCAGACCTAGCCTAGCAGGCATTCCAGTCCAATCCGGCGTGCGCCACTCAGTCGCTGACGTCACGAAGTGCTTCGGCTAATACCACGATGTCGAGTGCCATAACTGTTCCCGCGTAGTTGGTTAGTGCGTATAGACCAAATGGCCAGACTCAGATCAAATACCAAGATCTCGTTAAGCGTGTTAAGTATCCACGAACGCCGACCAGGGCCAGGCCCACCTCTCTCCTAGGTGGCCACAACCTGCCCTGTCGCTCCGCCACAAAGTAACAGTCGGGGGCCATCGGGAACCCAGCCCACCTCTACCGGGATGGAGCCACCGTCCTTTCAGCCCCATCTCCGAACAATATCATGTAATGTAACGATGTAAAGTATATAGTATATGCCCGTGATCACCTCCCAAGTGATCACAGCCCGAAGAGTATAGCATGGCAGGCGGACAAGAGTGTAGGGTCTTCGATGGAACACGGCATCCTATACTAAGCGATGAGATAGCGGTAAAGGTAACAACAAAGTAGTAGCAAGGACAGGCTATGCAGCGAAGATAGGATTAATCGAAAGCAATAACATGCTACACTACTCTAATGTAAGCAAGAAAGAGAAGAATAGGCGATATCTAGTGATCAAGGGGGGCTTGCCTGGTTGCTCGAGACAAGAAGGAGGGTCGTCGGTGGCGTAGTCGACCACGGGGCATCAAAGATCGCCACGGGTCTACCGGAGAGAAGAGGGGGGAGAAACAGTAAATACATAGCAAGCAAGTGCATAAAAGTACAAGAAGCAGAGCTAGACGTGTTCTAACGCGGTATGAGGTGATACCGGTGAAGGGGGGAAACATCCGAGAATGTATCCCCGGTGTTTCGCATTTCCGGACAGATTAACCGGAGGGGGAAAGTTGCGAGTTCGATAGGTTAGGGAGGTGTGGCGGATGAACGGGCTGCATATCTGGATTCGTCTCGTCGTTCTGAGCAACTTTCATGTAGAAAGTATTTTCATCCGAATTACGGATTATTTTATATGATTTTCTAAAGTTTTAATCATTTTCTGATTTTAATTATTTATTTAAATTCAACATTATCCAAAACAGTGCATGATGACGTCAAGATGACGTCGGCGATCAATGTATGCTGATCGGGTCAAACTGACGTGTGGGTCCGAGATGTCATTGACTGTTAACTAACCTAATAGATTAATTAACTAAACTTAGTGATTAGGTTAACCTATCAGGATTAATTAAGTTAAATAAATAATTAATTAATTAATATAATTATTTACTTATCTTTTTTTATTAAATCTTTTTATTTTATTATTTTCATTCAGGCGTGGGCCCGTTTGTCATAGGCCCATAGGGCCTTAGCGATTCTGAGCGTCTGGAGTGCAGGCGTCTTGCGGTGCAGCTGGGCGACGGCGGCGTCGTGTGTGGGGTGTGGCGCAACCCGAGGGCACTTTGGCGCTTGGCTGCACGCCGCCGGTGGCTGTGCCAAGGAGGCGGCGGAGGAACGATGCGGTGGCGGGTGCCGCCACGGGCAAGCGACGGCGAGGGGAGATAGTGGCTGGCTGCGGTGGCAGCCATGGGTGAGGTAGGCAGTGGTGGCGGCGAGGTGGCGGGCAGTCGGAGGGGCGGCGTCGCCGAGGTCCAAGTGGGAGCACGACGAGGCCGACGGGTGACTACTGGCGGCAGAGCCACACAGCCTGGGGGCTTGGGCGCGGGTCAGGCGGCAGGCGGCAAGGCTGGGCTGGTGAGCGAGGCCATGGCCGAACTGGCCGAGCAGGGAGGAGGAGGAGATGACGGAGCCTCACCATGGGGCCGTGGGGTCTAGGCAGCAGTGCTTGGGGAGGAAGACGGGGACGCGACGCCGGCGAGGAGGAGATCCCGCGAGGAAGAGGAAGGCGACGGTGGCCGCGGCGTCGTGAGCGTTGGGGTCGATGGGCGATGCGGGAGAGGAGGCGCCGACGAGGTGGTCCTCAGGTGCGGCGTCCTGGCTGTTGAGCGGCGACGATGCTTGAGGGGGGGTCCGTCAGTGGAGGGGTCGACGACGAGGGCGGCGAGGTGAGGCGGTCGACGGCGACAAGCGCGGGGGAAGGGCGCCGGCGCCCGATCCAGATCGGGATCGGGAGGAGACGAGGGAGAGAGGGAAACGTGGGGGGAGGAGTGGGTAGTGGGCTAGGGTTCGGTGTCCCCAGGGGTTAGTAGGTCAGGTGGGGGGGGGGGGTGGCCCTTGTTTTATTTTTGTTAGTTTGTTTTTCTGTTTTTTTATACTCTCCTTTTTCTTTTCTTTTTTTTATGTTTTCTCCTTATTTACCTAACACTTTAGTTTTTTTTAAAACACATAGGTTGTACCTAATTTAGTAAACTTAACTAAGTCATATTCCGAACATTTTTGTTTTAGTGTTTGAAATTTTTTGTTGTTTGACATGTATTGAATTTGACTTTGGAACCGATTTTGAACTACCGAGAGGTTAGCAACAGTCACCGGGGTGACCTGGCATCGTTAACGTGGGATTACTGTAGCCTGATTATCCGGGCGTCACAGAAGCAGAGGTTGTCATGCGCCTTTATGGTTGGATGCACAAAATCTTAATGCGAAAGAACATCACTTTATATTGCCGCTTGTGATAAAGTACTTTATTATGCAGTCCGTCGCTTTTATTTCTTCCATATCACAAGTTCATATAAAGCTTATTTTCTCCACACCAAAAGATCATACATATTTAGAGAGCAATTTTGATTGCTTGCACCGATGACAAGTTACTTGAAGGATCTTACTCAGTCCATAGGTAGGTATAGTGGACTCTCATGGCAAAACTGGTTCAAGGGATGTTTGGATGCACAAGTACTATCTCTACTTGGTGAAAAAGATTTGGCTAGCATAGGATGAGAAGCAAGCTCACCATGTTGGAGAATCCATGACAATATAACTTCTATAGGGATGTAAGAAAACATAATTATGTTGTCTTCCTTGGCAAACATCAAATCTTTAGCATATTGAGTGCTCACAATCACAAAAGATGCCCAAGATAGTATATTTATATTTGAAACCTCTCTTTCTTTATTACTTCCTATTAATTGCAACAACGACCAAAACTATGTTTGTCAACTCTCAACAAATTTTATTCATCATCCTGTTTATATGTGAAGTCATCACTCTCCATAAGATCATTATATGATCTTCTTTTTTCTTTTTTTCTTTTTTTTCTTTTCAAGATCATAGCAAGAAAGCAAAGCCCTCAAACCAAAACTACTCTTTATTATATAACTCACGGACTCGATTACATAGATAGATCTCAAAGCAAAACTCAAAGCTAGATCATACTGAAACTTTATTCTACTAGATCAAGATATAACCAAAAGGATCAAACTAAGAAAAATGATTAAGATAAAGGTGCGATGGTGATACGATACCGGGGCACCTCCCCCAAAGCTTGGCAGTTGCCAAGGGGAGTGCCCATACCCATGTAGTTAGATCTCTTTCTTTGGAGGTGGTGATGATGGAGTTGATGATGTTGTAGGCTTGTCCTCCATCTTCTAGGGAAAGGCTCACCATCATAGAAAGATGAACGAGTCTTAGGGATCCTTAGATCTACAGGCAAACTCATCCTCTTAAATATGTATTCATACTCACAGTTTTGGTTTTGCAGGTCACAGATCTAGGCTTGGAGATGCTCAGTTTTCTCATGAAGCTTGAAGATGGCCTCTCCGATGTTCTTGGCATCCAACTTGTGGTCACGGGTAAATTTTGCGATCATGGAGTGATTGGCGTTGAATCCATGTTCCACCATCCCTTGGCACTTGAAGACTTGTTGCTCCATTGCTTCGAGCCTTGTCTCCATGCTTCCGGTCTTCTTTGGCCCTTGAACATCGCGGATGTGCAACAACCCCTCATGCATCTCAATGGTTTGAGGGTGTTGCAGGACCTCCGCAAGGCAGGGGGTGATGACCTTCTCGAAAAACCTGTCCTTGGGGAAGCTTGGAGACGTCATGGTGATCTAAATCTGTCAGAAAAACAGCTCGGAACAAGAACATAGGATTGTGTCGTGGTACGGTGGTCAAAACCTTCAGGAGATTATATAATGAATTTTTACTGACCAAAGGAGTGTTGTGCAAGAAAACAGAGTTGAAAGGGCCCACGAGGTGGCCACAAGCCACAAGGACGCGCCCAGGGGGGTACGGCGCGCCCCCTAGGCTTGTCGCCTCCTCGTGCAAAATATTCCAAAATGGAGAAAAAATGCCATTAGAAAAGTTTTGGAGTCGGTTTACTTACCGTACCACATACCCATTCCTTTTCAGAGTATGAAACGTTCTGGTATGTCTCCCTTATGTAATCCTCCGGTGTTATGGTATTAATAATATTGGTCTCAACATTTATGGGCATACCTGAGATATAATGTTTGATTCTTTGCTCGTTTACCACCTTCGGGTTAGTGCCTTCGGCATTGTTGATCTTGATGGCACCGGAACGATAAACATCCTCGATAATGTAAGGACCTTCCCATTTAGAGAGATGCTTTCTTCCAAAAAATCTTAAACGTTGTATATTAATACATGGTCACCTACATTAAATTCATGCTATTGTATCCTTTTGTCATGCCATCTTTTAACTTTTTCTTTAAAAAAATTGCATTTTCATAGGCTTGGGTTCTCCATTCATCAAGTGAGCTTATGTCAAATAACCTATTTTCACCGGAAAGTTTGAAATCATAATTGAGCTCTTTAACTTCCCAATAAAGCTTTATGTTCTAATTCGAGAGGTAAGTGACATGCTTTTCCATAAACCATTTTATACAGAGACATACCCATATGTTTTTATGAGTAGTTCTATAAGCCCATAGTGCATCATCAAGTTTCATAGACCAATTCTTACTAGATCTGTTAATAGTCTTTTGCAAGATCAATTTAATTTCTCTATTGCTCAATTCTGCTTGACCGCTAGACTGAGGATGATAAGGAGATGCAATTCTATGGTTGACATCATATTTAGCAAGCAGTTTACGGAAAGCACCATGAATAAAGTGTGAACCACCATCAGTCATCAAATATCTAGGAACTCCAAACCTCAGAAAAATAACTTATTTAAGTATTTTAATAGAAGTATTATGATCAACACTACTAGTTGGAATAGCTTCTACCCACTTAGTAACGTAATCAACATCAAGAAAAATATATGTATACCCGTTAGAGGAAGGAAAAGGTCCCATATAATCAAAGCCCCAAACATCAAATGGTTCAGTGACAAGTGAATAATTCATAGGCATTTCTTGATGTCTACTAATATTACCAATTCTTTGGCATTCATCACAAAACAAGACAAACTTACGAGCATCCTTGAAGAGAGTATGCTAATAAAAACTAGATTGTAATACCCTGTGTGCAGCTCTATCTCCAGCGTGGTGTCCTCTGTAGGCTTCGGAGTGACACTTGCGTAGGACCTGTTCCTGTTCATGCTCAAGTACACAACGTCTAATAACACCATCTGCTCCTTCTTTATAAAGGTGTGGGTCATCCCAAAAGTAATGTCTTAAATCATAGACCAAACTTTTTCTTTTGCTGGTATGTGAAACTAGCTGGTATAAATTTAGCAACAATGAAATTAGCATAATCAGCATACCATGGAGCACTACGAGAAGCATTTGTGATAGCTAATTGTTCACCAGGAAAGCTATCATCAATAGGTAGTGGGTCATCAAGGATATTTTCTAACCTAGACAAGTTGTCTGCTACGGGGTTCTCAGCTCCCTTTCTATCAATAATATGCAAATCAAATTCTCGCAACAAGAGAACCCATATAATAAGTCTAGGTTTAGCATCTTTCGTTTCCATAAGATATTTAATAGTAGCATGATTAGTGTGAACAGTTACTTTGGAATCGACAATATAAGTTCTGAACTTATCACAAGAAAATACAACTGCTAAAATTTCATTTTCAGTAGTAGCATAATTTCTTTGGGCACTATCTGGAGTTTTACTAGCATAATGAATAACATTTAATTTCTTATCAACTCTTTGTCCTAGAACAACACCAACAGCATAATCACTAGCGTCCCACGTAATTTCAAAGGGTAGGTTCCAATCAGGTGGTTGAACAATAGGTGCAGAAATCAAGGCTTTCTTAAGGATTTCAAAGGCTTCTACACAATCATCATCAAAAACAAATGGAACATCTTTTTGCAAAATGTTAGTAAGAGGCCTAGAAATTTTAGAGAAGTCTTTAATAAATCTCCTATAGAAACCAGCATGACCAAAGAAACTTCTTATACCTTTGATATCTTTAGGACACTACATTTTTTCAATAGCATCAACTTTAGCTTTATCAGCTTCAATACCTCTTTCAGAAATTTATGCCCCAAGACAATACCATCATTAACCATAAAGTGGCACTTCTCCCAATTCAAGACAAGATTAGTTTCTTCGCATCTCTGCAAAACTCAATCAAGGTTGCTTAAGAAATCATCAAATGAAGTCCCGTAAATGGAGAAATCATCCATGAAAACCTCAACAATCTTTTCACAGAAGTCAGAGAATATAGCAGTCATACATCTTTGAAAGGTGGCAGGTGCATTGCCTAAACCGAAAGGCATACGTCTATAAGCAAAAGTACCGAAAGGACAGGTAAAGGTAGTCTTTTCTTGATCTTCTTTTGACACAGGTATTTGAGAAAAACCAGAATAGTCATCTAGAAAGAAAAAGTGTGTATGCTTGGATAGTCTTTCTAGCATTTGATCAATAAAAGGTAGAGGGTAATGATCTTTCCTAGTAGCTCTATTCAATTTGTGAAAATCAATTACCATCCTATAACCTGTAACAATTCTTTGTGGGGTCAATTCATTCTTATCATTAGGAACAAGAGTAATACCTCCCTTCTTAGGGACGCAATGATCTGGACTTACCAATCTACTATTAGCAATAGGATAAATTATACCTACTTCTAGAAGCTTTAATATTTCATTTCTTACCACTTCTTTCATCTTGGGATTTAACCGCCGTTGATGATCGACAACTGGTGTAGCATCAGGCTCCAAACTAATTTTATGCTGACATAAAGTGGAACTAATGCCCTTAAGATCATCAAGAGTATATCCAATAGCAGCACGATGCTTCTTTAGAGTTTTCAATAATTACTTTTCTTCATGCTCTTAAAGGTTCGCACTAATAATAACAGGATATATCTTCTTTTCATCAAGATAAGCCTATTTCAAAGTATTAGGTAATTGTTTAAGCTCAAATATGGGATCACCCTTGGGTGGAGGAGGATCCACAAGAATCTCAACAGGAAAGTTGTGTTTCAAAACAGGCATTTGGTTAAAGAATATTTCATCTAATTCTCTTCTTTCATTCATAAACATATCATTTTCATGGTGTCGGTGTACAAGAGTAGGGGTCCTTTTTGCACCCCTTTACTTGTGCGCGGGCAGTTGCAGCCACGCACCCACACCCGCGCTTGGCAGGACAGAAGAGGAAGCAAAGACACAAGACTACCAGAGCCGTGCTCAAGACCAGAAGCATGAAGAGCAGAGAGGCAAGGTGAGACTGCCCCGACAAGGCCCTTGTCGGGGCGGCCTTCACGGTCCCGGCAAGAGCCTTGCCGGGGCAACTTGCCCAACACCAACAGGGCCGCCACCCTTGAGTCTAAACGTTCCGACGCCATCAACCACATTGGAACTAAGGCTCGGGAGGCGCCTCCATGGTGGCATGCAGATCTTTGTGAAGACAAAGGGCCTGGAGGCCTAGGAAGGAACCAGAAAACAAGACAACAACGAGGCTCCTTGCTGACGATGCCCACGAGACCCCGGCAAGACTCTTGCTGAGGGCGCCCACAAGGCCCCGGCAAGACCATTGCCGGGAATATCAGCAAGACCGCGACAAGGCCTTGCCGCCCCGTCACCACCCCAGCTCAGCAGCCGACCCACCAACTAAGCAGGTACCCACGTGGCAGTACGTGGCTCCTAAGCCATCTAGTCAAGCACCTACGTGGTGGCATGCAGATCTTTGTGAAGACCCTACCTCCACATGTAACATCCCAAATTTCCTATTTGGAATGTTTTACAATTATAGATAAGCATCCTATGCATCCTGTTTGAATTTGAATGCCATTTGAAGTTCCAGAGAATTTTGAGTTTTGAATTTGAATTTCAAACTTTGGCATGTGGGAAACATTTCAAAAACTAAGCCTGATAAATACTTGATCAAAAGTATGAGAGGAGCAAACATGACACTCCAAAAATATCAGAGAAAACATTGCCAAAAGATTTGGAATTCAAATCTGAATTTTATTTGAATTTGAAAAAAATAGATTTTTATAAAGTTTGGATTTTGCCTTTGGAAAAATGTTCAAATGAAAGGGAATATTCCCCTGATCATTTTGGTATATATATACCCTATATAAAATATTTATAGATATTACTTTATTTTTGTTTTTGTTTTATTTAAAAAAATAAAAAAAAACCCCGGGCGCCAGCCAAAGCCACCCAGGCCCAGCCAGTGCCCGCAGCTGGGCTGGCCCAAGCCAGCCGGCCCACTAGGCCAACAGCCAGCCCAGCGCCCGACCGCCTAGCCCTCGCCTCAAAACCCTCCGTCTCGGCCTCCCGCTCGCCTCACCCTCCCTCTCTCTCGCTGACCGTGGCCCCGCCCTCTTCTTCCCCTCGCCCACGCATAGCGCCACTCATGGGAGGATCGCGGATCCCAAGAATCCGGGATCCCGATCGCCTGATCCCCAGGCGAGCCGACCCCAGGCTATAAAAGCCGAGCCCTCCGCACCCCATTCCCCCCCTAGCCTCGCTGGACCCCCTCTCCCTCTCTCTCCCGAGCTCGCCGGAGCCCGAAGCTCGCCCCGCCGCCATAGTCGCCGCCGTCGCCGCCCTAGTCTCCCCGACCACCCCCGACCCCACCGAACCACTCCCCGTGCTCCCCCGCATCCTCCCGACGACTCGCCGAAGCTCGCCGACGCCCGGAAGCCCCGACGCACTCTCGCCGCCGCCGCCGCCGTCGCCGGAGTCCGGTAAGCCACCGGCATCACCCTCCCCCGTCCGATCCTAGATGAACGGCCTCGATTAGAAACCCCCGAAGGGGTAAGTTTTATTTAGAAAACTGGCCGGTCCAATCGGTTTTTTTTGGTTAGGTTTTATTTTAGGCCCGGTTCGTTTTAGTTAACCCTAGGGCCCGTTTAGACTAAGTTACGCGCAGGGCACAGTATAGGCCCATCAGGCCTTTTTCTTTTATTTTGATTTTCTGTTTTAGCCGAATAGTTTCTGTTTTCAAAATTTTATATCTTTTATTCTGTTTAATATTTTTAGATGATTCTTTTTTTGTTGGATTACAAATTTTATGTAGTTTCTGTAGAATATATATTTAGCTATGTTAAAAATAATTAAAATTTCTTTAATTTAGTTTTAGTCAGAATAGTAAATCTGCTATAACTTGAGTTAGAAAAATTATTTTTGCATGATTCTTTTTGCCCCAACTTTATTTTGTCATTGCCAAACCCTAGAAATTAACTTGGGTATTTTAGGATTAATAAATAATTAGTTTTAAGCAGAATCCTATTAATCCTAATTAATTAACTAGTTCCTGTTTTCCTATTAAATTAATTAGTAAATTAATTTATTTTGAATTTGTGATTAGTTATTCTAGGTTAGTTTCTGTCACTCTAGTAGATGAACTTTTATTTATAATTAATAAAAGTTTTATATTATTTTCTTAATAGAAATTGGATTAGGCCTAAAATGAGTTTTATAATAGCTTTTAATTAATTCTTTTTGCACCTAGTGGCTTAGTGAAACCTTTTCTGTTAAGTTAACTAAAACCATGATTAGGTTATATTAAGGAATTTTGTTATATAAAAACTATTTTTGTTATTGTTTGGAGTAGGGAAAAACTTTGAATTGGTTTCTTTGAGTTTTCCTTTTGGATTTGGTCTTGGTTGATTTGTTGTGTTATGTTACTTTTGTTATGTTGTGTGATCCTATTGCTTTGTGCTTATTGTGTTATTGTTTGTCTCGGTAGAGTTTCCGAGTCTAAGCTTGCTACTCGACTCTTTAGCTTACGAGGATCATCAGCAAGGCAAGTTTTGATCATGTTATTTCTATACCTATGTTTTTGTGCATTAGTAGTTGTCACCACCCCACCATGCATGCAGTAGTGAAAGTTTGAAGTCATTAAACTTGAGTAGTATCATGTGGTAGGATGAACCAATCCTTGTTACCATGACCCGGGACGTAGTAGTTACTTTGCTATGCTCGTGAGACGGATTTGGGATGAGTGAAATTCATAAGCAAGATGTGAGAGTCAATGATGATGATAACCCCATGAACTACAATGATCAAGATGGACTTGGAAAATCACTCTGGGTGGAGGGCGGTTGTGGGCACCTGGAGCACCCAGTGGTGGCGGGATGCATGGAGAAGCGCCATGACATCCTGCGGAAAGCTTCACCCAGCCACGAAGAGAAGGATGGATGCCCCATGACCGGAAGCTTACTGTGCAGCCGCAAGCCATTATGGGCTCTGGCTGGGTTGACCCTAGTAGTGACGCTGGCTGGGCGGTACTACGAGAAGTAGACGAACGGTAGGATTGGATGGGTACCGGCGGTGGCGGAAGAACTCTTTGGAAGACCCTGTTTCATTCGTCCGTCTTCAAACACCATGAAGTGCGAAGACTTTAAAGGAGGAATGATTCTTGCGGGAAAGTCGCAACCCTCTGCAGAGTTAAAGATCTAATCGATTAGCCGTGTCCCGATTCACGGACATTTGAGCCTCTGGAACTTGGAAGTATTCGGATATCTCAACACTAAAACTAATGAATTATTTGAGGGTTTATGACTTAATAATTGGGAACGAGATATTGGTTGGCGGAACCATCTCAATAACTACCAATAATTGTAGTAATTTGCAAGCAAGTCCTTTGTAGTAGGATAAAATTTGCTTTTCGCAAAATGATGAAACTTAGAGCTCCACAGCCAAAATGCATATAGAGTTAGTAACTTTATTATTGTTATTTTTCATGACTTGCCAGCTTATTCCAAAAGCTGACCTACATGGCTGCAACGTATTATGTTGCGAGATATATTCGATCGGGGAGTGAGGCTACGCTCGCGCTTGGCGATTGCCCTTTGAGTCGGATGGACTCGCTTACCTTCGACGCTTCCGCAACATTTGTAGTTTATTTCTCATGAGTTGGCCTTGAGCCAAATTTATTCCTTGTAATAAAGACTCTATATGAGAATCGTTTAATGATATTCAGGTGTGATTGAACTTTGATTACTTTATCGATGTCTTGTGAGTACCGGCATGATCTTGGGATGGATACAGACCACGTAGATTTGACCGATTTTGGGTCAGGTCGCACTGAGATGGTATCGAGCACACGCTGACCGTAGGATCGTAACCCCTAGGATCGGAAAGCCATAGCGAGACCCTTTACTTTGAATCCTTTTCATTCCATAATTCTCCCTGTTCAATTCGACTCTTCTCCCATTTGCAACATTCTAGATGGCGTCGAGTTCACCCAGTTTTGCTACGGAGTTACTGACCCGATGAGACAATGCCCTTTGAAGAAAGCTGGTCCAGATGGTGAAGCAGCTGAAGATAGCTCTACCCTCGATCACGGAAACCCACTAATGCACTTCCGACGGACACCCGCTCTGAGATTGAAGTGCATATCCTGTGGAGAACCTTCGGAGGACACACGGAGCCTATCAACTTTTAGTTCACGAGTTCAACTGGATCATCGGAAGGGGCGTGGCGATCTACCGAGCGCTTGGACATCTCCGAGAGGAGTACAGGCGAGCTCGATCACTCAGACCTCGCCATGGTTTCTCGCAGGGCAAGGAATGGAGATATCATCCGTACCATTGAGGACGATTCCACTCTCGTACATCCGGGACTTGGAGTGTCTTCTCGTGAAGCGGAGATTCAGACTCGCCGTAACTCGAAGACACACGGAAGCTTTGTTCCATGAATCGAACTGGAGGAGAAGGCACGCGCAGACTTCCTTGGCCATGAGGAAGAAATCACGGACTTCATGGAGATAGTCGACGACCGAAGATGAAGCTTGCGCGATAGAGGAAAAGATGGACTTGGGAGAGGACCTTTACCCGAGTGGAGATGAAGCACCCCTCGTGAGCAATGATCAGGATTTCGAAGGGAGTACCACTGAAGGAAACCCCAAGAGGAGGCGCCACTGATGAAGACTTTTTAGTCGACCACCATGTTATCTTTTACTTTTTTTTCGTCGATCAGTTAGGCAGATGTTTCACCTTCGATTAGTCATGAGCTTTTGTAATCGAGTTTGAACCATGTTTGAGTGGAATGAATAAATGATTGGTGTGAAATGATTGTGCATTCATATGGGTAGTGTTATTCCTCATAGACCATTGTTCTATTCTAATTTTCTCATCCCTCCAAAACACGGATGCCTCCAGGGGCGTGACCTGGTTTCCCTCGGAGCTCACCCAGCTGCTCCAGCAGCAGAATGCACTGATGCAGCTCCTTATTCAGAATCAGAACAACACCGCCAACAATCCACCGCCACCGCCACCACCCACTGTGGACAACTTGACTCGATTTCTGAGGTTGAATCCGCCAGTGTTCTCTAGTAGCACTGAGCCGATTGTGGCGGATGATTGGCTTCGCAAAATCGGATGGGAGCTAGTCACCGTTGGATGCACTGATGCTGAGAAGGTGCGCTTTGCCGCACATCAACTGGATGGACCTGCAGCTTCTTGGTGGGAGAATTACACCGCCACTTTTCCCATTGGTGCCATCACTTGGGACCAATTCCAGCGAACCTTCAGACTTGCTCATGTCTCAGATGGAGCCATGAGTGCTCAAGAAGCGTGAGTTCCGCAACTTACGCCAGGGAACCGTCCTGTGGCACAGTACGTGGATGAATTCAGCAAGCTCGCTCGCTATGCCCCTGATGATGTGGCCACAGATGCCGCCAAGCAGGAGAAGTTCCTTGAGGGACTCAATGATGAACTGAGCATGCAGCTTATTGTGGCTACTTTCAACAACTACCAGGAGCTGGTAGACAAGGCCACCATTCTGGAAGGCAAGCAGCAGCAGATAGAAAGCGCATAGCGAAAGTACAGCCGGGAAGCACAACTCGGGAGCTCAGCAGAAGCCCCGTTATGCACCGTACGCAGGAGGGCACACCCATCATAACCATGGAGGTCATAACCATGGAGGAAATGGGAACAACCGCAGCCAGGACAACAAGTCAGGCCATGGCAATGGCAATGGAAATGGTAATGGCAATCAGCACCGTTCTGCCCCGGCTCCGAAGGATCTGAGCCACATCACCTGCTTCAAGTGCCAGAAGACAGGGCACTACGCCACCGACTGCCCGGAGGCCAAGCAGAGGAATGGAAATGGCAATGGAGGCTCAGTGAAGAAGCCAAATCCGTTCCCTCGTGCTCAGGTGAACCACATCGACGTGGAGGGCGTCTATGATCAGCCGGAATAATCGTGGTTGGTAAGTTTTTATTGAATTCACGTTCAGTTTTGGTTCTCTTTGATTCTGGTGCAACGCATTCATTCATATCAAGGGTAGTTGTGGAAAAGTACGAGTTATGCACTAGAACCCTTAGAAGCCCCCTTCGCGTCGGGTTCCGCAGAGGAGAAATGATGGCGGTGTAGGCTATCCTGCAACCCTCAACATCGGGAACCACAAATTTCCGTGGACCTCATAGTGTTGGAAACCCAGACCTTGGATGTAATCCTAGGCATGGATTGGTTGTCAAAGTTTGAAGGAACATTGATCGTGTTCAGAAGTCTATTCTGCTCACCACTCCGGGCGTAAGAGGATCAAGTATGTAGCCGAGCACAGCCGGATGAAGAATCGGTGCATTCCCTCACGGGAGTTGTTCGGGAGGAAGTGCCATGGTGCAAGACTTTCCGATGTGTTCCGGAGGAATTACCAGAATGCCACGGACGGGGACATTGAATTTCTGATTGAGCTATTGCGGCACAGCCCCAATATCCAAGAGACCTTATCGGATGCCACCGAATGAGTTGAAAGAGATCAAGGATCAAATAAATGAGTTATTGGAGAAAGGTTATATTAGTCCAAGCTCATCACCTTGGGGAGCCCAGTTCTTTTGGTAGAGAAGAAGGATGGAAGCTTGAGGATGGTTGTGGATTATCGTGCATTGAGCGAAGTAACCATCAAGAACAAGTACCCCTCGCCGATGATCAATGACTTGTTTGATCAGCTTGTTGGAGCCAAGGTATTCTCTAAGATCGATCTTCGATCAGGGTATCATCAGTTGAAAATTCGTGAAAAGGATATACCCAAAACAGCATTCACTACCAGGTATGGTTTATATGAGTATACCGTCATGTCATTTGGATTGACTAATGCTCCTGCATACTTCATGAATTTGATGAACAAGGTGTTCATGGAATATCTGGACAAGTTTGTCGTAGTGTTCATCGATGACATATTGATTTTCTCCAAGAGCGAGGAAGAGCATAAGGAACATTTGCGTCTAGTTCTGGAGAAACTTCGAGAACATCAGTTGTATGCCAAGTTCAGCAAATGTGAATTTTGGTTGAAGGAAGTTGGATTCCTCGGACATGTTATTTCAGGAGAAGGAATAGCAGTTGACCCGCCAAGGTTGAATCGATCACCGATTGGCAGTCCCCACCTCGATCAAGGAGATCCGCAGTTTTCTCGGACTCGCAGGATATTATCGGAGGTTCATTGAGAACTTCTCGAAGATTGCCAAGCCCATGACTGAGCTGTTGAAGAAGGAAGCCAAGTATGTTTGGACCGAGGAATGTGAAGCCAGTTTTCAGGAATTGAAGAAAGCGGTTGGTCACAGCCCGGTGTTGATTTTGCGGACATACACAAGGAATACCAGGTTTATTGTGGCGCTTCTCGTCAAGGACTCGGAGGAGTATTGATGCAGGAAGGCAAGGTTGTAGCTTATGCCTCCGGACAGCTATGGCCTCATGAGATGAATTATGCCACGCATGATTTGGAGTTAGCAGCTGTAGTGCATGCACTCAAGACACAGAGACATTTCCTCATCGGAAACCATTGTGATGTCTACACAGATCACAAGAGTTTGAAGTATATCTTCACGCAGAAGAATTAAACCTCGAGCAGAGGAGATGGCTAGAGTTGATAAAGGACTATGACATGAGATTGCATTACCACCCGGTAAAGCTAATGTTGTAGCAGATGCTTTGAGCCGTAAGAGTTATGTGAATACTCTTACAGCAGGAGGATTACCCAGGAGTTAGTCGATGACCTCGAGATCTCCGATGGAGATAGTTCGAAAGGATTTGTTGCAACTCTGGAAGTTCAGTCCACCTTGACCGAAAGGATTCGTGAAGCCCAGAAGTCGGACAAGGAAATCGATGAGATAAAGCAAAAGATGGAGGAAGGAAAAGCTAAAGGATTCCGTAAGGATGAACACGGAACTATATGGTTCGAGGATCGTATTTATGTGCCCAATGATCCCGAGCTCAGGAAGCTAATTCTTCAGGAGGCTCATGATTCACGTACTCTATTCACCCGGCAACACCAAGATGTACCTGGATTTGAAGCAAAGTTTACGGTGCACGGTATGAAGAAGGACATTGCCGAGTACGTAGCGATATGTGATGTTTGTCAGCGTGTAAAGGCAGAACATCGAAGCCAGCAGGTTACTTCAACCTTTGCTGATTCCCGATTGGAAATGGGAGAAACTTGGTATGGATTTCATCACAGGATTACCGGGACCCGTTCAGGTTATGATTCTATCTGGGTAGTAGTTGATCGTTTGACTAAGGTAGCTCACTTCATTCCGTGAAGACTACCTATACCAGTGCCAAGTTGGCCAAGATATACATGACCAGGATCGTATGTCGCATGGAGTTAGAGGAAAATCGTGTCACATAGAGGAACGCAGTTTACCTCAAAGTTTTGGAAGCAGTTGCATGAAACTTTGGAGTGCGAGGCTGGAATTTAGTACAGCTTTTCATCCATGAACGGATGGACAAACCGAGAGAGTCAATCAGATTACGGAAGACATGTTGAGAGCTTGTGTGCTAGACTATGGGTCTAGCTGGGATGATAATTTGCCGTCGCCGAGTTCTCATACAACAACAGTTATCAATCCAGCTTGAAGATGGCCCTTTCAAGCTCTATACGGAAGGAGGTGCGAACACCATTCTTTGTGGGATAGTGTTGGAGATCGATCGCTTTTGGTTCCGACCTTATCAAGGATTCAAGAGAAAGTCAAGCTGATTCGAGACAGGCTCAAGATAGCACAATCGAGACGGAAGAGTTATGCCGACAGTAAGCGCAAGGAAGTGACTTACGAAGTGGGAGACCGAGCATATCATCGTGTGTCACCACTTCATGGAATCAAGAGGTTTGGAGTCAAGGAAAGTTAGCACCCGATTCATTGGCCCTACAAAATCCTCGAGCGTCGTGGAGAAGTTGCATACAAGTTGGAATTGCGGAAGGATTGTCCGGAGTTCATGATGTCTTCCATGTTTCTCGGTTGAAGAAGTGCCATGCCGACATGGCGATGTTCCGTTGAGAGACACGGTGCCCCTAGAGGCCATACAGCTTGACGGTGATCGACTTACAAGGAGAAACCCGTCCGAATTCTCGAGACTGCAAGCAGAGTCACCCGCAGCAAGGTCATCAAATTTTGCAAGGTGTTGTGGAGTCACCACACCGAGGAAGAAGCCACCTGGGAACGCGAAGAAGACCTTCTTCGAGACCACCCGCACCTATTTTCTAGTCAACCCGAATCTCGAGGGCGAGATTCATCTTAAGGTGGGTAGGTTTGTAACATCCCAAATTTCCTATTTGGAATGTTTTACAATTATAGATAAGCATCCTATGCATCCTGTTTGAATTTGAATGCCATTTGAAGTTCCAGAGAATTTTGAGTTTTGAATTTGAATTTCAAACTTTGGCATGTGGGAAACATTTCAAAAACTAAGCCTGATAAATACTTGATCAAAAGCATGAGAGGAGCAAACATGACACTCCAAAAATATCAGAGAAAACATTGCCAAAAGATTTGGAATTCAAATCTGAATTTTATTTGAATTTGAAAAAATAGATTTTATAAAGTTTGGATTTTGCCTTTGGAAAATGTTCAAATGAAAGGAATATTCCCTGATCATTTTGGTATATATATACCCTATATAAAATATTTATAGATATTACTTTATTTTTGTTTTTGTTTTATTTAAAAAAAAAAAAACCCCCGGCGCCGGCCGAACCACCCGAGCCCGGCCAGCACAAGACTCCCGCGCTGGCCCAAGCCAGCCGGCCCACTAGGCCAACAGGCCAGCCCAGCGCCCGACCGGCCTCGCCCCTCGCCCGAAAACCCTTCGTCTCGGCCACCCGCTCGCCTCACCCCTCCCTCTCTCTCACTGACCCGTGGGCCCCGCCCCTCTTCTTCTCCCCTCGCCCACGCAACGCCACTCATGGGAGGATCGCGGATCCCAAGAATCCGGGATCCCGATCGCCGATCCCCAGGCGAGCCGACCCCCAGGCTATAAAAGCCGAGCCCTCCGCACCCATTCCCCCTAGCCTCGCGGACCCCTCTCCCTCTCTCTCCCGAGCTCATGGGAGCCAAGCTCGCCCGCCGCCATAGTCGCCGTCGCCGCCCTAGTCTCCCAGACCACCCCGACCCCACGAACCACTCCCGTGCTCCCCGCATCCTCCCGACGACTCATGGCTCGCTGACGCCTTGGAAGCCCCGCACTCTCGCCGCCGCCGCCGCCGCTTGAGTCCGTAAGCCACCAGCATCACCCTCCCGTCCGATCCTAGATGAGCGGCCTCGATTAGAAACCCAAGAAGAATAAGTTTTATTTAGAAAACCGCCGGTCCAATCGGTTTTTTTAGGTTAGGTTTTATTTTAGGCCGGTTCGTTTTAGTTAACCCTAGGGCCCGTTTAGACTAAGTTACGCAGAGAGCACGATATAGGCCCATTAGGCCTTTTCTTTTATTTTGATTTTCTGTTTTAGCGAATAGTTTCTGTTTTCAAAAATTTATATCTTTTATTCTGTTTAATATTTTAGATGATTCTTTTTGTGTTGGATTGCAAATTTTATGTAGTTTCTGTAGAATATATATTTAGCTATGTTAAAAATAATTAAAATTGCTTTAATTTAGTTTTAGTCAGAATAGTAAATCTGCTATAACTTGAGTTAGAAAAATTATTTTTGCATGATTCTTTTTGCCCCAACTTTATTTTGTCATTGCCAAACCCTAGAAATTAACTTGGGTATTTTAGGATTAATAAATAATTAGTTTTAAGCAGAATCCTATTAATCCTAATTAATTAACTAGTTCTGTTTTCCTATTAAATTAATTAGTAAATTAATTTATTTTGAACTTGTGATTAGTTATTCTAGGTTAGTTTCTGTCACTCTAGTAGATGAACTTTTATTTATAATTAATAAAAGTTTTAAATTATTTTCTTAATAGAAATTGGATTAGGCCTAAAATGAGTTTTATAATAGCTTTTAATTAATTCTTTTTGCACCTAGTTGCTTAGTGAAACCTTTTCTGTTAAGTTAACTAAAACCATGATTAGGTTATATTAAGGAATTTTTGTTATATAAAAACTATTTTTGTTATTGTTTGGAGTAGGGAAAAACTTTGAATTGGTTTCTTTGAGTTTTCCTTTTGGATTTGGTCTTGGTTGATTTGTTGTGTTATGTTACTTTTGTTATGTTGTGTGATCCTATTGCTTTGTGCTTATTGTGTTATTGTTTGTCTCGGTAGAGTTTCGAGTCTGAAGCTTGCTACTCGACTCTTTAGCTTACGAGGATCATCGGCAAGGCAAGTTTTGATCATGTTATTTCTATACCTATGTTTTTGTGCATTAGTAGTTGTCACCACCCCACCATGCATGCAGTAGTGAAATTTGAAGTCATTAAACTTGAGTAGTATCATGTGGTAGGATGAACCAATCCTTGTTACCATGACCCGGGCGTAGTAGTTACTTTGCTATGCTCAGAGGCGGATTTGGGATGAGTGAAATTCATAAGCAAGATGTGAGAGTCAATGATGATGATAACCCCATGAACTACAATGATCAAGATGGACTTGGAAAATCACTCTTTGGGTGGAGGGCGGTTGACGGGCACCTGGAGCACCAGTGGTGGCGGGATGCATGGAGAAGCGCCATGACATCCTGCGGAAAGCTTCACCCAGCCACGAAGAGAAGGATGGATGCCCCATGACCGAAGCTTACTGTGCAGCCGCAAGCCATTATGGGCTCTGGCTGGGTTGACCCTAGTAGTGACGCTGGCTGGGCGGTACTACGAGAAGTAGACGAACGGTAGGATTGGATGGGTACGGCGGTGGCGGAAGAACTCTTTGGAAGACCTGTTTCATTCGTCCGTATTCAAACACCATGAAGTGCGAAGACTTTAAAGGAGGAATGATTCTTGCGGGAAAGTCGCAACCCTCTGCAGAGTTAAAGATCTAATCGATTAGCCGTGTCCCGATTCACGGACATTTGAGCCTCTGGAACTTGGAAGTATTCGGATATCTCAACACTAAAACTAATGAATTATTTGAGGGTTTATGACTTAATAATTGGGAGCGAGATATTGGTTGGCGGAACCATCTCAATAACTACCAATAATTGTAGTAATTTGCAAGCAAGTCCTTTGTAGTAGGATAAAATTTGCTTTTCGCAAAATGATGAAACTTAGAGCTCCACACCAAAATGCATATAGAGTTAGTAACTTTATTATTGTTATTTTCATGACTTGCCAGCTTATTCCAAAAGCTGACCTACATGGCTGCAACGTATTATGTTGCGGAGATATATTCGATCGGGAGTGAGGCTACGCTCGGCGCTTAGCGATTGCCCTTTGAGTCGGATGGACTCGCTTACCTTGACGCTTCCGCAGCATTTGTAGTTTATTTCTCATGAGTTGGCCTTGAGCCAAATTTATTCCCTTGTAATAAAGACTCTATATGAGAATCGTTTAATGATATTCAGGTGTGATTGAACTTCGATTACTTTATCGATGTACTGTGAGTACCAGCATGATCTTGGGATGGTACAGACACAGAGATTTGACCGATTTTGGGTCAGGTCGCTACACCACACCAGCTCAGCAGCCTGCCAGCCTACATGGCGCTGAATGCCTCGTTGGCCTGGACGCGTGTCAGAGCAAGGTGAAGCGGCGACGGACGGGACGGGCCTTGTTGCCATCCCCGATAAATTAAGAGAACACCTAAGTAGGGCATTTAATGCATTTTGTCCTACGGTGCCAGAAATAAACTCGACTACTGTACAACTTTCCACCTCCTGTGTGCCACCGTGGCAGCCCCTTTGACTATAAAAGGAGGCCCACGGTGTACTGAGAGTAGATTCGGACTTTTTGGATCCTGCATGCTTTGTAGCTAGTCCAAGAACACCAGATAAACACAAGCAAGCAGGAGTAGGGTATTATGCATCACTTGCGGCCCGAACTTGGATAAACTTCCCGTGTTGGTCTCTTAAACCCGCACTTTCCACAGCCCCGCGCCCGCCGACCATAGAAGGGATTCCCCGTGATCCCATAGGTGTCATTTCCACCGAAATCTTTGGCGCGCCAGGTAGGGGGCGCAAGCTGTGAAAATCCGGTTTTGGAGCCAACCTATCGACTCCCTCGTCGCGGTGGCCCGAGAAGAGAAGGCGACATCAATCAGCCGCACTCTGGTGCCATCCGCGGCATCAATGATCATCTGCGTGGCCACGAAAAGCTAAGTCGCGCAAAACCTTGTGTAATTCACTTTTCTTTTATAAAGTTATTTTCCTCAAAAGATCTCACTCTTTGTATGGAAAACCTGCACGCAATGGGACCCTCCCGCTATTGGCAACGCCCTTGTTCTGTTTTGAGTCCGCTCAACAGTTCGAGTGGCCAGGTTGAGATCGGCAGGGTGGCCTATCCGCTATTGGCAACGCCCTTGTCCTGTTTCGAGTCCACTCAACAGTTCAAGCGGCCGCGCCAAGAGCAGTAAGGTGGTTTGCCCGGCAGCAAGCACACTCGGCAGGCCGCTAAGGATCCGTCGTCAATGCGCTGCGGCTTGGGTTTATGCGCCGGCAAGCCTGTCCAACTAAGCGTCGGGCGTACATACCAGGAAAGATCGAACAGGAAAATAGCATGCATCGTTTTAAAAAGTACTGCAGAGTTATATTACATCATTTGTTGTTGTGGTTCTAACTTAAGACAAAATCATCTTGGTTATGAACTCACAGCAGCAAAGGGAAATGGGGCACCTAGTCTCGGCACTGGCCCTCCACCCTCCGGAACCCGTCAATGCGCTTGATGATGGGCTCGATAAGCTCCTCAAGCGCCGCGAGGTCCACATCCTCCGGCAAGCTCTCCAACGCGGCGGCGAAGTCGACGTTGGGGTTCTAGTACGCCACCTTGGTGAGGACCTTGGTCAGGGCGCCTTGGCAAAGCTTCCGGGCCTCATTGGCTACGGAGGTCGCTCGGTTGGAACGGAGCTGCTCCAGGGCTCCCAGGACGCCCTCGAAGAATAGAGCCAGCCTGGCATTGGGACTCACGTTCGGCTCCTGGGAGTACCTGACATTCGGCATCCCCGTGGCGGCAAGCTTTGTGGTGATCCTGTTGCCCACATCGACGAGGCGGCTGATCCAAAGGTTTATGCCCTTCACGTACTCCTCATGTTCGGCGGCATCATTCCTCTGCAGCTGCTTCTCGTCCTCCAGGACCTTGTTCAAGGTCTCCTCACGAGCCCTGGCCTCCAAAAGCTTCCCTCCAAGCCGCCCAGCTTCAACTTCAGATTGTTGATGGAGTCGTTGGCCTCGGAGAGCAGCTTGGCCTTGTTTGAGACTGTGGCCTGGGCATCCGCCAAAGAACGGTTGGTCGTGTCCCTCTCCTTCTTCAGCTCTGAGGCCACCTTCTTCAGCTCCTCCCGCTCCAGCTCCAGCTTCTTCACCTTGTCGGCATGGAACAGGGCCTGAGCATTGAGTGCCTCCTTGTGCCTCTGCTCCAACTCCTGGCTCTGCTGCACGACGAGCTTCTCGACCTCCTCATCCTTTCCACGCAGTGTGGCAGCGAGCGCCTCCTCACGGGCGGCAAGGTCCTCCTCCTGGGAGTTCAGCAGAGCCTGGTGCTGTTGCCGAGTGGCCTCGTCCTTGGCTGCCTATTCCTTCGCCACCTCCTGGGCCTTCTCAACATCAGCCTGCTTCAGGATGAGCTCATGTTTGCGCTCAGCCAGCAAACCCTGGGCAAACCTCGGTTCTTCGTGGGCCTCGCGGAACCAGGCCTGCATCTCGGCAACGTGCTCCGCCCCCGCCTTGTCCACCACCACCATCCTGGATTTTGCCTTGTCTAGGCGGGCACGGTGGAGCGCCTGGAGCTTCTGGAAGTTGATGCTCATGGCCTGACGAAGCTGCTCCTCTTCGAAACTGCCATCGCCGGTGCTCGGTTCATCAACAACCTGAAGCCTAGCGGTGATAAGCGCCTCGTAGTTAAACACCTCCCCCTCAGTTGGCACCCTGGTGCTCGCTGTCCCTGGGAGGTGGACGAACAGGTCGTCACCCACCTTCAAGTACTTGCCCAAGCCAGGTGCAGCGGAGGAGGAAGGTTGGTCATCAACCACCCCCTCCTGGGTAGGCCCCTCGGCGGCCTCCTCAGCAGCGGTCTTGGCGGCCTCCTCGGCGACAATCTTGTCAGCCTCGGCCTCGGCGTCCTTGGTGACCTCCTCGATGACGGTGTCAATATCCTCCCGGTCCGCCGAGGAAGGTTCTGGATACGAAGAAGGGGAATGAGGTGGGGACAAGGTCAAGCTTCAAAAAGAAGAAGAAAGAACAGGACGGGAAGCAAACGACTTAACCACACCGGGCTGGGAAGAAGTGGCGCCCTCCCTGCCAGCATTCGTTGCCAGGGCAGAACCACCGACACCCAAGCTCGCCCCCTCCTTCATATGTGTCGGCTCGGTGGTGGATTCCCTTGCCGGGGACGCCCCTCTGGGCGGCGTAGTTGAGGGGGGCGGCGTGTTGGGAGTGGCCCTCGGCGGCTCCTCCTGCTGCCGTTCTCCTCCTGCAAAACAGGCAAGGTCAGCATCAAGAATTCACACCCCAATGTTCTTCAGTGAAGGAGTGAGTGATGAACTCACGCTGGGGGCTGAAGTGGGGAATGCGTTGGGGGCTGCTGTCTAGACTGCTCTCCACCAACACCGGCGTACGCGAAGTACCCGTCTGGGGCTTGTCGCCCGTCGAGGCCTTGGCCCTCTTTGCCACCCTCTGGGCCAGCATCTCCATGTCCCTGTGAAGATAACATCAAATTAAAGGAGGATAACACAGGCATAAGGTCAGGAGATTATGGGGGGCGAAATACTTACTCGTCCTCCACCTCCCCATCCACTGGCTTCCTCTTCCTTTTCGGGCTAAAAGATCCGAGGTCGAATTCGGCCTCCAGGGTGCGGTCCAAGGGAGGGGGAGAAGGAGATGGGGGTCTGGCGCCGCTTGGACGAGGAGGAGGCAGTCACCATCTTCTTCGCCACCGCGGCCTTCACCATCTTCTTCGTTGCCACAGCTTTCATCGCCCTCGTGCGGCGCCGAGCTGTTCTGAGCAGTTGCGCTGCTGCTGTCTGCTGGGCGGACCGACTCGCCAGAGCTGGCCTGCCGCAGGACGCGCTTCTTCCCCGCGGATGGAGGGTCGTCCGCTTCGGCTTCCTCTTCGGGCGACTCATCGCCCGCGTCTTCAATAAGGGGGGCCCCGACGCCGGCGCCGCTGGCCTCCCTGGCAGACTCCGCCCACTAGGCGAGCTCCTTCTCCTCCACGGCAGCGTCAGCCTCGTCCTCCATGGCGCCAGTGCTGCCGGCCTCCTTGGCAAGCGCCACCTCTGCCGCCCTGGCGGCGATGTAGTCCAGCTCCTCCTTGGTGGTGTCGCGGATGAGCAGCGGCTCATCGCGGACATAGCCCTCCGACAAGTTGTCGAAAACTCCTACACCTTCTCTGCCGGCGGCTCTCCCCAGGCCGGGTCGAGACCGTGCGCGTTGAAGTCCGGCATCATGGCAATGATAGCGGACCGGCGAGAGTTGTTGCTCAGCGGGACCACTCCCGCCGGCAACCCAAACAGGGGCCCCTTGATGGCCTTGCCGGTCTTTGCGGCCCTCCCGGTCCTCTCAGCCCAGCCGTCGTCGTCCACATTGAGCTGGAAGAGCCTCTATTAAAAATGGGCATGCCCCAACATCGTGAAGTTATGCTTCAGGCCAGGGCGGAGCCTCATGACATCGACCGCATTCCTGAAGTCCTAGGCCGGCCTCCCCTTGTTGTGCAGTGGGGCGATTCGGCGCCGGATGAAATCGGCCCCAATCATCTTGAGGGTGAGACCGGCCATGGCGAGGCGATGGATCCTGGTGGTGGCGACTGTGAGCTTCTTGTCGTTGGTGTCGAGGTCGCTCCAGTCCTTGCGGCGGGTCAGAGGACTCTGACAAACTCGGTAGAACTCCTGCGGATCCTCCTCCCTGATCCAGAGGCACCGGCCCCGCCACTCGTCCCACCTCTCCTTCTAGGCACCCTCCGGTTATGTGCCCTTCTCCTGGGTCCTCGGGATCCAGGTGATGCACCCAGAAATGGCATCCCCTAGCTGGATTCAAGGATAGGAGTAGTGGCGGAAGAGCGCCGGGCTGGGGAGCACTCCGGCAAAGCCCTCGCAAAGATCGGCGAAGAAGGCCATGCACGCCACGACATTCGTCGTAAAGTAGAGGAGGTGGAAGCCGTAGGTGTGCATGATGTCGTTGAAGAAATCCGAGAAAGGGGGGCAAAGCCCGCAAGAAAAGTGTCGGTGTCAAAACCGGCGGATCTCAGGTAGGGGGTCCCGAACTGTGCGTCTAAGGTGGATGGTAACAGGAGGCAAGGGACACGATGTTTACCCAGGTTCGGGCCCTCCCTATGGAGGTAATACCCTACTTCCTTCTTGATTGATCTTGATGAATATGAGTATTACAAGAGTTGATCTACCACGAGATCGTAGAGGCTACACCCTAGAAGCTAGCCTATGGTATGATTGTTGTTGTCCTACGGACTAAACCCTCTGGTTTATATAGACACCGGAGGGGGCTAGGGTTACACAGAGTCGGTTACAACAGAAGGAGATCTACATATCCGTATTGCCAAGCTTGCCTTCCACGCAAAGAGAGTCCCATCCGGACAAGAGACGAAGTCTCCAATCTTGTATCTTCATAGTCCAACAGTCCGTCCAAAGGATATAGTTCGGCTGTCTAGATACCCCCTAATCCAGGACTCCCTCGGTAGCCCCCTGAACCAGGCTTCAAGGACGATGAGTCCGGCGCGCAGATTGTCTTCGGTATTGCAAGGCGGGTTCCTCCTCCGAATACTCCTTAGAAGATCCTGAACACGAGGATAGTGTCCGGCTCTGCAAAACAAGATCCACATTCCACCGTAGAGAGAATAATATTCACAAAGCCGACCTGCTGACGTATTTGATACCATGACATCATGCCATGGCCCGGTTATTATCGAACCGTGTTTTTCAACTAGCCTTGGAGCATATCGCGAGGCGGTTTCCTTGGCACGTCTTGTCGAAGAAGAGACCGTGTCCCCTTATCACGGGATTCTCATCAATAGGGCGTGGGTAACCCAATCGTGCCCGTTGGTATGACTCCTCGATTATAGGCAAGTCCCAAACGGTCACGAGGAGGACGCTTGGTATTTACCCTCTTTATAAAGAGACCAAGGCCTATCCTTTTTTATTCCTCGAACTCAATCGAATCCCTCCCTCGCCTCGAGTTCCAACACCCAAAGCTTAGGTCAGGCGCTTCGGACCTTCAACAATGTCCGGATCCAACCTTCAAGGTCGGTGGATGCCCTCCTCCGTCACGGAGGAAGACGTCAGAAAATTAAGAGAGGCCAGGTTCTTGACCGGCGAGGTTGCGCACCGGCTGCCTACTCAAGGGCAAGTCATACCTACTCCCAAACCCGGCGAGAGCGTAGTATTCATATCTCACTTCCTTCGAGGGCTAGGCCTGGCTCTGTATCCCTTCGTGAGGGGGCTCATGTTCTATTACGGGCTGGACTTCCATGATTTAGCTCCGGATTCTATTCTCCACATCTCGTATTTTATCGTTATGTGCGAAGCTTTTCTCCGCATCACCCCTCACTTCGTCATGTGGCTCAAGACCTTCCAAGTGGAGCCAAAGACGATCGAGGGGAGGTAAGCATAATGCGGAGGTGCTGTAATAAGCAAAAGCGCCGATGCCCCACGGCCCGAGGGTTCTTTCCAGGAGGTGTCCAGCTTATGGCAACAAGAATGGTTTTATGTCACAGCTCCCAGGGGTACCAAATGGGTGGCCCCACCTGCCTTTCGCTCGGGTCTCCCTCCACGACTAACATCATGGATCAACAAGGGGCTAGACTGGGGGCCAGTGAAGGACGTGCCCATACTGCAGGGCCGCATTCGAGATCTCCTTGAAAGAGATATTGGTCTGGTCACAGTAGCGCAAGTAATGTTACTTTGCCGAACCCTGCCCTGTAAACGTCGTCCCCTTCGTTTGTGGGAATTCAATCCAGAGGGACCGCGAGCTATTCAGCACTTCCTCTGCATGACGCCCGAGGAGATGTACAAATTGTACTTCGGACCGCAAGCAATGTGTCCGGATTCCACCGAGGATGCGGGTCTGAGCTGCAATCGTCCAGATACCCAAGTAAGTCACCCTATGGCCGAACACGTTGTATTTCTATTCATCACGACATCATTCTAAAAAGTCGCTCTTTGACCAGGACTGGATAACAAAGGCGAAGATGATCAGGTGTCCGGCCTCCCTCCCCGAGGTCTCACAGGATCCAGTACTAGTCCAGATGTTGGAGCTTGCGCCCTACCAAGCACCCTCAGGGGAGGATAAAGGTGGGAAGAAAGAGGTTGGACGCCTCTGGCGGACAACCGGGGAGAATAAGCCAAAGCTCCCTCTCCCCAAGGAAGGAAAAGGACCGCCTCTGAAGGCCCGGAGACAATAGTCTCTAAACGGGGGAAGAAATCTTCGCCAGAGGGTCCTGGCCCAGGGGATACCCCGGCCGTACGGTGCCCGCAAGGGGATCAGCCCTCCATTGAGCTGTAAGTAAAACAAAGGGTTTAATAGTAAAAAAACATCCTACTTTACTTCTGAGGAAAATAACCGAAACATCCGTCTTGTAGTCCGGATCGTGGCTCTTCTCGGCAGAGTTCTTCTTCGGGGGATCTTCTTCCGGAGATGATGGAGAGCGAAACGCCTCCCCACGCCATCCTGCCTTACGAGGCAAGCAACCCTGAGGTGTCGTCTTGGAGGGATTCTCCCGATCCGGCAAGGCCAGAGGGTGATTCTTTGGCCACCCAAAGTCCTCAGTATCCGGCTCTTGAAGAGAGCAACCGAAAGGGTCCGGCTCCACCTGTCATGCGGCCGGATGCACTGAAGGATCTGCTAGAGCAGGCGGCTATCTCAGAAGCGCACCGTGCGCTAATGGGCACGGTGGTTGAGATGGTTTCATCCGCAGAAAGCGGGTTGCATGAAGCCTTTATGAGTCTGCTGAAAGGTTTTGTGGTACGCGGAGTGACGTGTATTTTTGACGGTACTGCACATGTTTTAAATGTGCCCTGTGCAGATAGTAGCCCCTAAGACTCTGGTTGCCATCGGAAATGGCGGTAAACAGAGGATCATAGTCACAGGTAATAATCCAACCGTCTTCATATGCAAGTGGCGGGAGGTACGGTGGCTAGCCGGACTTGTGAGGTTGCTGAGCTAACGCGGCGACTTGATGCGGCAGATGCCGGCATCGTGCTTGTCAACAAGCGGCTTGACGAGGCGCAGGGTATGTAATTTCTCCGGTGATCAACATATGGTTAGAGGAGCGTAATGCCAGTATCTTGAACATGTTGTGAAATGCAGATGGAGCTGCGGCAGTGGAGGCCCTTCAGGCGGAACTTGCCCGAGCTGAAAAGCAAGCCAGGAATAGTGATGCGGCCGCTCTAAAGGTGTCTAAAGAGCTGAGGGCCGAACAAGCTGCCCATTGCCAAAGTAAGGAGAAGATGGCCAAGATGGCCGTTGAGTTAAGTGATGCCGCCGACCGATACCGGCTTCTTGAGAAGGAAAGCCAAGCGAGGGCTACGGAGCTGGAGAAGGCCATGGTAGCAGCCAAGGAATCCCGCTCTACAATTAGAGCGATGAAGGAGGAGCTGCATCACGCAGGGGATATCGCGGCTGGGAAGCCCTTTATGCTGTGGATGCAGTTCGTAGATCCTAAGTATGCTCCTCTGGACCGGCTGTGGAGTTCTGCAGACGCCTATCTGGATTTGGCAGCGAGTGCTGCTGATGCGGCCGAGTTCTTCAAAGATCAAAGAGATCGCGAAGTGGAGAAGCTGTTCTGGTCGCAATTTAATGGTCCAGCGCGTCCGCTTCCTCTGAATGAGCAGATGGACGAATGGGCCAAGCTCCATAGGTTGTCCGGACTCGCCATGAGGTCAGTTGTGGATCACCTGTGGTCGGCAGGGCCAAGGCCGAACAGTTACTTCAGCTTGGTGCAGCAGTTCCCTTGTCTTTGTCTTGCTTGTCGGCGATATGAAGAGGTCGGCGTGCATCGAGGGTGCGCGGATGGCGCTTGTCCGTGTCAAAACGCACTAGGCGGAGATGGAAGCCACCGCAATTGCAGCCCCTAGTTCGGCAGTTAGCCGAGTAGCTGCCGAGCACTACTTTGATGAGGTCCTTGAAGGCGCTCATTCAATAGAAGCGCAGTGCTCGAAGAATATTATGTTTGAATGACATGTATTCCCATTGAAAAACAATGTTGTACTAAATTATATAAAGGCTATTTTTATACTTTTGCCTAAAAGTGTTATGATGCCTCCTGTGTGGCCGTTTATGTATATGTGTATATAACCTGAAAGTTTGTAGTCGTCGGCTTCAGGCCCCACGCATATAATGCGGGGGTGTTCACAGAAGACGCGTGTTCACACTTGATCCAACGTCTTGGTCCATTAAGGAGGTGATAGTGCAGTGAACAAGGCAATCGGACTATATTGCTTTAACACTTTCACTTAGCCGTAGGAGTTTGATAGTGGGGCTACTATATAGCCCCTGGTGGCTCCGCGCTCATCCGAATACGGGGCGCGGTCATGCCTGGCCGAGAAACGGCCCTTCGTTAATGCGGAGGAATCTTTAAGATTCCGATAAGTCATCGAGTGGTTGACCAGTCTCTCGCTTTATCATGACAGTCAGTTTTTGACTTTCTCTACTGAGGTGCTCGTCCCGGCTAGCTAGGGCACAATCGCAGTAGTTCTCCTGGTGCCATCTTAGCCGATAGAGCGGAACGTAAGGTAGCAAAACACAGGAGCCGGGCAAACCCAACATTTTACCAAAGACATGATTCGGAGCTGATGCATATAAGGCCTAACTCGCGACGCCGAACACTCCCTAAGGTGTTCTGTCTTTGAAACATATACTGGGCTTAGGTGATGCCCTTGGATAATGAACCCATAGTGTCCAGGTACGAGCAATATTCTGACGTGGCCACATGCCAAGACGTCAGCATCCTTATCGGTTGTATTGAGATTCCGGAGGATGTGAACAACAGAAGACAGTAAAAAAGGTTTACGCAGGGTCTTAATCTAAAGAGAAACCTTTGCACGGGAACCTGCTGCACGTCTGCGCCTGTGTCTCTGTTGTGCCGTATCCTGGACGGATGTAGCACGATTGTCATCTGTAAAAGAGAGGTGCTTAGTGAAAAGTTGTTGTGCAAAAATTTGGTTATTATAAATAAACCATGAAAAAGTTGAGATGGGTAAAGTTGAGCCGAATTATCGCGGCGAAGCCCCTGGTACCGTCTATACGGGTGTAACCATCGAACCAATATCTATCCAATGATTGCCCAGACTCTTCTAACCATGTCTGCGGTCCTAACGACCGGTCATCATCTCTGGTGGTGAGGCCGTCTAGTGTTCGGCTGTTAAAGCAGCCATGCGTTCTTCTGCTCGGAAGGAGCGCTCAACATTTCCATGTACTGTGATGGTGCCGTGCGGACCGGGCATTTAAGTTGGAGTAAAGCGCAATGCGATATTGCATTGAAACAGGTGAAAGCCTCTCGTCCGAGTAGTGCTTGATAGCCACTTCGGAATGGAGCAATGTGGAAGGTTAACCTTTCGCTCCGGAGGTTGTCGGACGAGCCGAACACAACCTCTAGTACTAGAGAACCCGTGCAGCGAGCCTCTGTGCCTGGTATTACTCCCTTGAAGGTAGTATTGCTGTGGCCGATGTTTGTTGGGTTTATCCCCATTTTGCGGACGGTGTCCTGGTATATCAGATTTAGACTACTGCCGCTGTCCATAAGGACTCGTGTAAGGTGGTATCCGTTTATTATTGGGTCCAGCACCAAGGCGGCTGATCCTTCCTGCCGGATACCTATTAGGTGATCCCTACGATCGAAAGTGACCGGGCAGGCCGACCAGTGGTAGGACTCATGGGTGACGGGCTCTATGACTCGTGTATTTCAGAGTGCGTATTTGCCTCTCCTCTTTGTCATGTGGATAACATTTACTGTTTTGACTTCTGGCGGGAATTTTTTCCGTCCCCCAGTGTCTTGCTGGCGAGGCGTATCCTCGTCCTCGCTCGGAGTGTCCTCCCCCTTGTGTTCGGCGTTTAGCTTGCCAGCCTGCTTGAAGACCCAGCATTCTCTGTGGGTATGATTTGCAGGTTTGCCGGGGGTGCCGTGGATCTGACATAGTTTGTCTAGAATTTTGTTTAGGCCGGTCGGTTCATCTCTGTTGCCTTTAAAGGGCTTTTTCCTCTGACCCGGTCGAGAGACTCTAAATCCGGCGTTTACCACCGTGTTGTCTGGGCTGTCTTCTTTATTCTGGCGCTTGTTTTTACTGCGTCACGGTTTTCCATTGCCGTCCCGGACCTCAGACGTGTTTGGGTCGCTGGTGCTGCTGCGGGCTAACCAGCTGTCCTCGCGCGCACAAAAGCGGGTCATGAGGCTTGTTAGGGCTGCCATTGTTCTCGGCTTTTCTTGGCCAAGGTTTCTGGCAAGCCATTCGTCTCGAACACTGTGCTTGAAAGCTGCTAGGGCTTCAGCGTCCGGACAGTCGACAATTTGGTTCTTCTTAGTGAGAAACCTATTCCAAAGCTTTCGGGCTGACTCTCCGTCGTATGCCTCTATGTTGACTGGTTTGAACCCTTCTGGAAATTCATGGTCTAATACCTCATCGGTGAAACATAGGGGGTGTGCGGCACCCTTGTATTTGGCTGTGCCATGGCGTTTGGACGGTTGTGGTATTTTGTGTTGGCTGGGTGCTGGAGCGCGTTTCCTTGATCCGTAGATGGATCTGGTTGCGCCGGCCCATTGATGCAGGTCCTCACGTCGGTCATGTACTGACTTATGTGCGGCCTCGTTGGCTGCCCTATCGTGGCCACGAGGTCATCGATCTGACCGATCGGAGGTTTTGTTTTTTGGCTGCGAGGGTTCGAAGGCCTCGTCATCAAATTCCGGCAGCAGCTTCCGCTTTGGGTAGCTCTTCGTGGGGCGGCTGCCACCGTACATTTCTGTCATGTCGAGCACTTTATTCCATCTACTATTGAGTGTGTTTTGTGCAGCCTTGAGCCATTGTTTCTGCTTCTTCAAACTTCTTGCAGTGGCCATAAGCCTTTCTTGCTCCAGCTGCCTTTCCAGGATGATGCGCTCGTCGTCGTCCGGACTGTTCTCCTGACCGAAGATGGGTTGGTTGTCTTGATGCTCGGAGTCGCCGTGCTCGGACAGCGGCTCCGCACTTTGCTCGTCGTCCGCTGGCTTACCCTGCTCTATGGCTGGGTCAATTTGGCTTCTTGCTGCGCTATTGTCGCTGTTTTTGCCAAGGCGGGATTTAGAGCGACACCTACGGTGCCGTTTTGATTGCTTGTCGTGGGAGCTATCTTTCGTTGCATCCTCGCTATTATTTTCTTTGGGTGTATCCACCATATATACGTCGTGTGATGGAGTGGCAGTCCAGCGCCCTGTTGGCGATGGTTCCTGTTCGTCTCCTGCATCGTTGTCTATTCCATCGATGTCTTCGGAGTCAAAGTCGAGCATGTTGGTTAAGTCGTCGACAGTGGCTACTAAGTGGGTGGTGGGTGGGGAGTGAATTTCTTCGTCATCCGCATCCCACTCTAGCCGGACATAGTTCGGCCAAGGTTCTCCAGACAGGGAGAGAGATTTTAATGAGTTCAGTATGTCGCCGAAGGGCGAGTGCAGAAAGATATCTGTGGAGGCGAACTCCATGGTCGGCGCCCAATCGGATTCTATAGGTATGGGCACGGGTGGTTCGGAGTCCGTGGCCGAGGACGAGTCCAGCAGTTCGGCGACACGGCTCTCGTGAAGGGTAAGGTTAGTATTCGGCTCTATCACCACTGAGGGTGCGGTCTCCGTGGCGGAGTCTATCCTCCCATCCTTGGATGGCGCGATCTGCTCTGGACTAAAGGCCGGAGTAGTTGCTGGCATGATCTCCCGAACACCGTCCGACGGCAGAGCTATATCATGCTCGTCGTGATTGTGCGGCACACCTGGCATGGGCCCGAATCCGTCGAAGATCAAGTCTCTGCGGATATCGGCAGTGTAATTCAAGTTTCCAAACCTGACCTGATAGCCAGGGGCATAGCTCTCGATCTGCTCCAGATGGCCAAACGAGTTGGCCCGCAGTGCGAAGCCGCCGAACACGAAGATCTGTCCGGGGAGGAAAACCTCACCCTGGACCGCATCATTGTCGATGATCGAAGGGGCCATCGAACCTTGCAGCGACGACACAGTGGAACTCTCAATGAAAGCACCAATGTCGGTGTCAAAACCGGCGGATCTCGGGTAGGGGGTCCCGAACTGTGCGTCTAAGGTGGATGGTAACAGGAGGCAAGGGACACGATGTTTACCCAGGTTCGGGCCCTCCCTATGGAGGGAATACCCTACTTCCTTCTTGATTGATCTTGATGAATATGAGTATTACAAGAGTTGATCTACCACGAGATCATAGAGGGTAAACCCTAGAAGCTAGCCTATGGTATGATTGTTGTTGTCCTACGGACTAAACCGTCCGGTTTATATAGACACCGGAGGGGGCTAGGGTTACACAGAGTCGGTTACAACAGAAGGAGATCTACATATCCGTGTCGCCAAGCTTGCCTTCCATGCCAAGAGAGTCCCATCCGGACACGAGACGAAGTCTTCAATCTTGTATCTTCATAGTCCAACAGTCCGGCCAAAGGATATAGTCCGGCTGTCCGGATACCCCCTAATCCAGGACTCCCTCAAAAAGAAATCGACGAAGAAGGGGTACCGATTTGGGCCGGCCTTGGCAAAATTGGCAGGGATGATGTGCGTGGCAGGGTGCCCAATCGTCTTCCTCCCCCACAGGGGCTTGAAGTAGTCCCTGCGATGGACCGCATCGACCGTCGAGGGGAAACAGGCGTGCTGCACCCGCAGCACCGCCAACTCGCTCTCCGACGCCTCTTTCTCCCTAACATCCTTGGCCACCCCTTTGCCTTTGCTTGTCTTGGGTGCCATGGCGACTGAGAGGGGCTGTAGGATTAAGGGCAGTGAGGGCGCAGCGGCAGCGAGCAAATGCAAGAGCTTAAGGAGGAAGAAGGGAGCGGCAGTTCCAAGATTGGAGAAGGCACAGGGGGTAAATGAGCAGCGCGCCTACGGTCTCTCCTTTTTATGGGGAAGCCGCAGGACGCCTCTTTACCATTTACCACGATGTGACGCAGGCGTGCTGCAACCGCCGCACGCACGACCCCCATGTCACGCATTCAATGAAGGTCATGGGGAAGCGCAACTGGCTTGGAGTTACTGCGAAAAAACTCCGTCGCGCGCGCACCCGCGCACCCTTCTGGGACTGGCCCAATAATGCCCCGCGCTTATATGTGGCCCAGGCCTGGGGGCTCCTATCAGTGTACAAAAGTAGGGGTCCTTTTTGCACCCCTTTACTTGTGCGCGGGTAGTCGCAGCCACGCACCCGCAGCCGCTCTTGGCGGGACAAAAGAGGAAGCAAAGACACAAGACTACCAGAGTCGTGCTCAAGACCAGAACATGAAGAGAGAGGGGCGAGGTGAGACTCCCCCGGCAAGGCCCTTGTCGGGGCGGCCTTCACGGCCCCGGCAAGAGCCTTGCCGGGGCAACTTGCCCAACACCAACGGGGCCGCCACCCTTGAGTCTAAAAGTTCCGACGCCATCAACCACATTGGAACCAAGGCTCGGCAGGTGCCTCCATGGTGGCATGCAGATCTTTGTGAAGACAAAGGGCCTGCGAGGCCTAGGTAGGAACCAGAAAATAAGACAACAGCGAGGCTCCTTGCCGAGGATGCCCACAAGGCCACGGCAAGACTCTTGCCGACGGCACCCACAAGGCCCCGACAAGACCCTTGCCAGGAATATCAGCAAGACAGCGGCAAGGTCTTGCCGCCCCGTCGCCAGCTCAGCGGCCGACCCACCAACTAAGCAGCTACCCACGTGGCAGTACGTGGCTCCTAAGCCAACTAGTCAAGTACCTACGTGGTGGCATGCAGATCTTCGTGAAGACCCTGCCACCACACCAGCTCAGCAGCCTGCCAGCCTACATGGCACTGCATGCCTCGTTGGCCTGGACGCGTGTCAAAGCAAGGTGAAGCGGTGATGGACGGGACATGCCTCGTTGCCATCCCTGATAAAGTAAAAGGACACCTAAGTAGCGCATTTAATGCGTTTTGACCTACGGTTCCAGAGATAAACTCGACTACTGTACAACTTTCCACCTCCTGTGTGCCACTGTGGAAGCCCCTTTGACTATAAAAGGAGGCCCGCAGCATACTGAGAGAGGATTCAGACTTTTTGGACCCTGCACGCTTTGTAGCTAGTCCAAGAACACCAGATAAACACAAGCCAACAGGAGTAGGGTATTACGCATCATTTGTGGCCCGAACTTGGATAAACTTCCCGTGTTGATCTCTTAAACCCGCTCTTTCCACAGCCCCGTGCCCGCCGACCGTAGAAGGGATTCCCCGTGATCCCAAAGGTGTCATTTCCACCGACACATGGTCTAACAAATATTGTTCTAATGGATCAGTAGGAGGCACATCAATAGAAGCAAGACCAAAAGTTTCATCTTTAGTAGGCAATTCTTTGTCATGGGATTGTCTATGAAATTTGGAGAAATTAAAATCATGAGACAAATCCCCAAAACTTACACTAACAATTTCTTTCTCGCAATCTATCTTAGCATTGACAGTGTTCAAGAAAGGTCTACCAAATATAATGGGACAAAAATCATCTTGTGGGGAACCAAGAACAAGAAAATCAGTAGGGTATTTTCTTTTCCCATACAAGACTTCAACATCTCTATCAATCCCAATTGGTGATATAGTATCTCTATTGGCAAGCTTAATAGTAACACCAATATCTTCTATCTCAGTAGGTGCAATATCATTCATAATTTCTTGATATAAAGTAAAAGGAATTGCACTCACACTAGCACCCACATCACACAAGCCATGATAAAAATGATCTCCTATTTTAACAGAAACAAAAGGCATGAAAACAACAGGTCTATGTTTATCTTTATTATCGGGTCTAGCAATTCTAGCAGCTTCATCACAGAAGTAAATAACATGCCCATCAATATTATCGACCAAGAGATCTTTAACCATAGCAATACTAGGTTGAACCTTAATTTGTTCAGTGGGTGTAGGTGTTCTAGTATAACTCTTACGAACCATAGCTGAAGCCTTAGCATATTCCTTTATCCTAATAGGAAAAGGTGGTTTCTCAACGTAAGTAGTAGGAATAACAGGATCAACATTATAAGTAACAATTTCTTCTTCAACTTTAATAGGTTCTACTACTTTCCCTATAATGGGAGGATGATAATTAACCCACTTCTCCTTAGGGAGATCAACATGGGTAGCAAATGATTCACAGAAAGAAACTACTATCTTAGAGTAAATTCCATATTTAGTGCTAAATTCACGAAAAGCATCGGTATCCATGAAAGATTTAACACAATCAAACTTAAGGTTTATACCTAACTCCTTACCTTCATCGAGTTCCAAATCTTCAGAGTTGCATTTAATTCTTTCCAATAAATCCCATTTGAATTCAATAGTCTTCTTGATAAAAGAACTAGTATAAGAAGTATCGAACATGCATTGATCATTACAAGAAAGCCAAGCATAAAAATTCTGAATAATAAATTCTCTTGAGAGCTCATGATTGGGGCATGAATATAACATGGACTTAAGCCTCCCCCAAGCTTGAGCGATACTTTCTCCTTCAAGAGGCCAAAACTTATAAATAAAATTCCGATCACGATGAACCAGATGCATAGGATAAAACTTCTAATGAAATTCCAATTTCAATCGGTTGTATTACCAAGTACGAATATCATCGCATAGCCTATACCATGTCAATGCCTTCTCCTTCAAAGGTAAAGGGAAAACTTTCTTCTTCACATCATCCTTGGGCTAACCTGCAGAGGGGTCATGTCAGCCGGGTCAACATTCTCCTTGTAAAACTTAAGTTCTATGGCAGCACAGGCCATTGATACATCTCCAACGTATCTATAATTTTTGATTGTTCCATGCTATTATATTATCTATTTTGGATGTTTAATGGGCTTTAATATACCTTTTTATATTATTTTTGGGCTAACCTATTAACCGAAGGCCAGTGCAAATTGTTGTTTTTTTGCCTATTTCAGTGTTTCGCAGAAAAGGAATATCAAACGGAATGAAACCTTCGCGAGGATCAATTTTGGAACAAACGCAATCCAGGAGACTTGGAGTGGACATCAAGGAAGCAACAAGGCGGCCACGAGGCAGGGATGCACGCCCCAGGGGGTAGGCGCGCCCCCCACCCTCGTGGGCCCCTCGTAGCTCCACCGACCTACTTCCTTCGCCTATATATACTCTTATACCCTGAAACACCCAAGAGAGCCACGAAATACTTTTTACACCGCCGCAACTTTCTGTACCCGTGAGATCCCATCTTGGGGCCTTTTCCGGCACTCCGCCAGAGGGGGAATTGATCATGGAGGGCTTCTACATCAACACCATTGCCTCTCCGATGATGCGTGAGTAGTTTACCACAGACCTTCGGGTCCATAGTTATTAGCTAGATGGCTTCTTCTCTCTCTTTGGATATCAATACAAAGTCCTCCTCTATTCTCTTGGAGATCTATTCGATGTAATACATCTTGCGGTGTGTTTGTCGAGATCCGATGAATTGTGGGTTTATGATCAAGATTATCTATGAACAATATTTGAATCTTCTCTGAATTCTTATATGCATGATTTGATATCTTTGCAAGTATCTTCGAATTATCGGTTTAGTTTGGCCTACTAGATTTATCTTTCTTGCAATGGGAGAAGTGCTTAGCTTTGGGTTCAATCTTGCGGTGCTCGATTCCAGTGACAGAAAGGGAACCGACACGTATTGTATTGTTGCCATCGAGGATAAAAAGATGGGGTTTATATCATATTTCTTGAGTTTATCCCTCTACATCATGTCATCTAGCCTAATGCATTACTCTGTTCTTATTAACTTAATACTCTAGATGCATGCTGGATAGCGGTTGATGTGTGGAGTAATAGTAGTAGATGCAGAATAGTTTCGGACTACTTGTCACGGACGTGATGCCTATGTTCATGATCATGCCTAGATATTCTCATAACTATGCGCTTTTCTATCAATTGCTCGACAATAATTTGTTCACCCACCATAAAATTTGCTATCTTGAGAGAAGCCACTAGTGAAACCTATGGCCCCCGGGTCTATTTTCCATCATATTAATCTCCTGTCAACTAGCCATTTCTGTCGCCATTTATTTTGCAATCTTTACTTTTCAATCTATACAACAAAAATACCAAAAATATTTATCTTATTATCTTTATAAGATCTCAGTTCTGTAAGTGGTCGTGAAGGGATTGACAACCCCTTTATCGCGTAGGTTGCAAGGTTCTTAATTGTTTGTGCAGGTACTAGGGATTTCCGTGTAGTGTCCTACTGGATTGGTACCTTGGTTCTCAAAAACCGAGGGAAATACTTACGCTACTTTTCTGCATCACCCTTTCCTCTTCAAGGGAAAACCAACGCATGCTCAAGAGGTAGCAAGAAGGATTTCTGGCGCTGTTGCCGGGGAGATATACGCACAAGTCAAGACATACCAAGTACCCATCACAAACTCTTATCCCTCGCATTACATTATTTGCCATTTGCCTCTCGTTTTCCTCTCCAACACTTCACCCTTGCCGTTTTATTCGCCCTTTTTTTCGGTCGCTTCTTTTTGCTTGCTTCTTGTTTGCTTGTGTGTTGGTTTGATTGTTTGTCACGATGGCTCAAGACAATACTAAATTGTGCGACTTTTCCAATACCAACAATAATGATTTTATTAGCACTCCGATTGCTCCTATTACCGATGCTGAATCTTGTGAAATTAATGTTGCTTTGTTGAATCTTGTCATGAAAGATCAATTTTCTGGCCTTCCTAGTGAAGATGCCGCTACCAATCTAAACAACTTTGTTGATTTGTGAGATATGCAAAAAAAAAGATGTGGATTATGATATAGTTAAATTGAAGCTATTTCCGTTTTCACTTAGAGATTGTGCCAAAACTTGGTTCTCTTCTTTGCCTAAAAATAGTATTGATCCATGGAATAAGTGCAAAGATGCTTTAATCTCTAAGTATTTTCCTCCCGCTAAGAGCATCTATCTTAGAAATGATATCATGAATTTTAAGCAACTTGATCATGAGTATGTTGCACAAGCTTGGGAGAGGATGAAATTAATGATACGCAATTGCCCTAGCCATGGTTTGAATTTATGGATGATTATACAAAAATTTCATGCCGGATAGAATTTTTCTTCTAGAAATCTTTTAGATTCGGCCCCGGGAGGCACTTCTATGGAAATCACTTTAGGAGAAGCTACTAAACTCTTAGATAATATTATGGTTAATTATTCTCAATGGCCAACAGAAAGATCTACTAGTAAAAAGGTTCATGCAATTGAAGAGATTAATGTTTTGAGTGGAAAGATGGATGAACTTATGAAATTGTTTGCTAATAAGAGTGTTTCTTCTGATCTTAATGATATGCCTTTGTCCACTTTGATTGAGAATAATAATGAATCTATGGATGTGAATTTTGTTGGTAGGAACAATTTTGGTAACAACACGTATAGAGGAAACTTTAATTCTAGGCCGTTCCCTAGTAATTCCTATAATAATTATGGTAATTCCTACAACAACTCTTATGAAAATTTTAATAAGATGCCCTCTGATTTTGAGACTAGTGTTAAAGAATTTATGAATTAGCAAAAGAATTTCATTGCTTTGCTTGAAGAAAAATTGCCTAAGATTAATGAGTTGGCTAGGAACGTGGATAGAATTTCTCTTGATGTTGATTCTTTGAAACTTAGATCTATCCCACCTAAGAATGATATCAATGAGTCTCTCAAAGCCATGAGAATTTCCATTGAGGAGTGTAAATAAAGAACCGCTAGGATGCGTGCTAAAAAAGATAGCTTTATGAAAGCGTGTTCTTCTAGTTTTCATGATAATAATGATGAAGATCTAAAATTGATTGATGTGTCTCCTATTAAATCTTTGTTTTCCAATATGAATCTTGATAATTATGGGACTGGAGATGAGTCAACTTTAGTTAAAAGGCGTCCCAATGATTCAGAGTTTTTAGATCTTGATGCAAAAATTGGTAAAAGTGGGATTGAAGAGGTCAAAACTTTAGATAGCAATGAACCCACTATTTTGGATTTCAAGGAATTTAATTATGATAATTTCTCTTTGATAGATTGTATTTCCTTGTTACAATACGTGTTAAATTCTCCTCATGCTTATGATCAAAACAAAGCTTTTACTAAACATATCGTTGATGCTTTGATGCAATCTTATGAAGAAAAACTTGAATTAGAAGTTTCTATTCCTAGAAAACTTTATGATGAGTGGGAACCTACTATTAAAATTAAGATTAAAGATCATGAATTCTATGCATTATGTGATTTGGGTGCTAGTGTTTCCATGATTCCAAAAACTTTGTTTGATGTGTTAGGTTTTCGTGAATTTGATGATTGTTCTTTAAATTTGCATCTTGCGGATTCCACCATTAAGAAACCTATGGGAAGGATTAATGATGTTCTTATTGTTGCAAATAAGAATTATGTGCCCGTAGATTTCATTGTTGTTGATAGATGTTGCAATCCTACATGTCCTATTATTCTTGGTAGACCTTTCCTTAGAATGATTGGTGCAATTATTGATATGAAAGAAGGAAATATTAGATTCGAATTTCCATTAAGGAAGGGAATGGAACACTTTCCTAGGAACAAAATTAAATTACCTTATGAATCTATTATGAGAGCCACTTATGGATTGCATACCAAAGATGACAATACCTAGATCTATCCTTGTTTTTATGCCCAGCTAGGGGCGTTAAACGATAGCGCTTGTTGGGAGGCAACCCAGTTTTATTTTTATTCCTTGCTTTTTGTTCCTATTTAGTAATAAATATTTCATCTATCCTCTGGTTAGATATGGTTTTATGTTTTAATTAGTGTTTTTTCCAAGTAGAACCTTTGGGAAGACTTGGGTGAAGTCTTTATGATCTTGCTGTAAAAAACAGAAACTTTAGCGCTCACGAGATTAGCTGCCATTTCTTACTGGAGAGTGCTTTTAGGTTGATTCGTTTTTCAGATGATTAATAGATAAATTAATCACGTACACCAATTTATTTCAGAATTTTTGGAGTTACATAAGTATACGTTTGATATAGATTACTACAGACTGTTCTGTTTTTGACAGATTCTGTTTTTCGTGTGTTGTTTGCTTATTTTGATGAATCTATGGCTAGTATCGGGGGGTATGAACCATGTAGAAGTTGGAATACAGTAGGTTTAAAACCAATATAAATAAATAATGAGTTCATTATAGTACCTTAAAGTGGTAGTTTGTTTTATTTCGCTAACAGAGTTCATGAGACTTTTTGTTGAGTTTTGTGTTGTGAAGTTTTCGAGTTTTTGGGTAAAGATTTGATGGATTTTGGAACAAGGAGTGTCAAGATCCTAAGCCTGGGGATGCCCAAGGAACCCCAAGGTAAAATTCAAGGACAACCAAAAGCCTAAGCTTGGGGATGCCCCGGAAGGCATCCCCTCTTTCGTCTTCGTCTATCGGTAACTTTACTCGATGCTATATTTTTATTCACCACATGATATGTGTTTTGCTTGGAGAGTCTTGTATGATTTGAGTCTTTGCTTTTTAGTTTACCACAATCATTCTTGCTGTACACACCTTTTGGAAGATACACACATGAATCGGAATTTATTAGAATACTCTATGTGCTTCACTTATATATTTTGAGCTAGATAATTTTGCTCTAGTGCTTCACTTATACATTTTTAGAGCACGGTGGTGGTTTTATTTTGTAGAAATTATTGATCTCTCATTCTTCACTTATATTATTTTGAGAGTCTTTTAGAACAGCATGGTAATTTGCTTTGGCTATAAAATTAGTCCTAATATGATAGGCATCCAAGACAGGTACAATAAAAACTTTCATATAGAGTGCATTAAATACTATGATAAATTTGATACTTGATAATGGTTTGAGATATAAAGGTGGTAATGTTGGAGTCATGCTAGTTGGGTAATTGTGAAATTGAGAAATACTTGTGTTAAGGTTGGCAAGTCTCGTAGCATGCACGTATGGTAAACGTTGTGTGACAAATTTGAAGCATGGGGTGTTCTTTGATTGCTTTCCTTATGAGTGGCAGTCGGGGACGACCGATGGTCTTTTCCTACCAATCTATCCCTCTAGGGGCATGCATAGTAGTACTTTTCTTTGAGGGCTAATAAACTTTTGCAATAAGTATATGAGTTCTTTATGACTAATGTGTGTCCATGGATTATACGCACTCTTGCCTTTCCGCAATTTGCTAGCCTCTACGGTACCATGCATTGCCCTTTCTCACCTTGAGAGTTGGTGCAAACTTTGCCGGTGCATCCAAACCCCGTGATATGATACGTTCTATCACACATAAGCCTCCTTATATCTTCCTCAAAACAGCCACCATACCTACCTATTATGGCATTTCCATAGCCATTCCGAGATATATTACCATGCAACTTTCCACCATTCCATTTATTATGACATGCTCCATCGTTGTCATATTGCTTTGCATGATCATGTAGTTGACATCATATTTGTGGCAAAGCCAACTTTATAATTCTTTCATACATGTCGCTCTTGATTCATTGCATATCCCGATACACCGCCGGAGGCATTCACATAGTCATATTTTTGTTCTAGTATCGAGTTGAAATATTGAGTTATGAGTAAATAAAAGTGTGATGGTCATCATTATTAGAGCATTGTCCCATGTGAGGAAAGGATGATGGAGACTATGATTCCCCCACTAGTCGGGATGAGACTCCAGACGAAAAAATAGAGGCCAAAGAAGCCCAAATAAAAAAGAGGCCAAAGAAGCTCAAACAAAAAAAATGAGAGAAAAAGAGAGAAGGGACAATGTTACTATCCTTTTTCCACACTTGTGCTTCAAAGTAGCACCATGATCTTTATGATAGAGAGTTTCTTATTTTGTCACTTTCATATACTTGTGGGAATTTTCATTATAGAACTTGGCTTGTATATTCCAATGATGGGCTTCCTCGAAATGCCCTAGGTCTTCGTGAGCTAGCAAGTTGGATGCACACCCACTTAGTTTCTTTTGGTGAGCTTTCATACACTTATAGCTCTAGTGCATCCGTTGCATGGCAATCCCTACTCCTCGCATTGACATCAATTGATGGGCATCTCCATAGCCTGTTGATTAGCCGTGTCAATGTGAGACTTTCACTTCTTTTGTCTCCTCACATAACCCCTATCATCATACTTTACTCCATCCATAGTGCTATATCCATGGCTTGCGCTCATATATTGTGTAAGGGTTGAAAAGCCTGAAGCGCGTTAGAAAGTATGAACCAATTGTTCGGCTTGTCATCGGGGTTGTGCATGATGGGAGCATTTTGTGTGAAGAAAATTAAGCATGGCCAAACTATATGATTTTGTAGGGATAAGCTTTCTTTGGCTATGTTATTTTGATAAGACATAATTGCTTGGTTAGCATGCTTGAAGTATTACTATTTTTATGTCAATGTTGAACTTTTATCTTGAATTTCTTGGATCTAAACATTCATGCCACAATAAGAGAATTACATTGAAAAATTATGTTAGGTAGCATTCCACATCAAAAATTCTGTTTTTATCATTTACCTACTCGAGGACGAGCAGGAATTAAACTTGGGGATGCTTGATACGTCTCCAACATATCTATAATTTTTGATTGTTCCATGCTATTATATTATCTGTTTTGGATGTTTAATGGGCTTTAATATACCTTTTTATATTATTTTTGGGGCTAACCTATTAACCGGAGGCCTAGTGCAAATTGCTATTTTTTTTGCCTATTTCAGTGTTTCGCATGAAAGGAATATCAAACAGAATCCAAACAGAATGAAACCTTCGCGAGGATCGTTTTTGGAACAAACGCAATCCAGGAGACTTGGAGTGGATGTCAAGGAAGCAGCGACGCGCCACGAAGCTGGGAGGCGCGCCCCCTGGGGGTAGGCGCGCCCCTCACCCTTGTGGGCCCCTCGTAGCTCCACCGACCTACTTCCTTCGCCTATATATACTCTTATACCCTGAAAACATCCAAGAGAGCCACGAAACACTTTTTCCACCACCGCAACCTTCTGTACCCGTGAGATCCCATCTTGGGCCTTTTCCGGCGCTCCGCCGGAGGGGGAATTGATCATGGTGGGCTTCTACATCAACACCATGGCCTCTCCGATGATGCGTGAGTAGTTTACCATAAACCTTCGGGTCCATAGTTATTATCTAGAGGGCTTCTTCTCTCTCTTTGGATCTCAATACAAAGTTCTCCTCGATTCTCTTGGAGATCTATTCGATGTAATACTTTTTGCAGTGTGTTTGTCGAGATCCGATGAATTTTGGGTTTATGATCAAGATCATCTATGAACAATATTTGAATCTTCTCTGAATTCTTATATGCATGAGTTGATATCTTTGCAAGTCTCTTCGAATTATCGGTTTAGTTTGGCCTACTAGATTGATCTTTCTTGCAATGGGAGAAGTGCTTAGCTTTGGGTTCAATCGTGCGGTTCTCGATCCTAGTGACAGAAAGGGAACCGACACGTATTGTATTGTTGCCATCGAGGATAAAAAGATGGGGTTTATATCATATTGCTTGAGTTTATCCGTCTATATCATGTCATCTTGCCTAATGCGTTACTTTGTTCTTATGAAGTTAATACTCTAGATGCATGCTGAATAGCGGTCGACGTGTGGAGTAATAGTAGTAGATTCAGAATCGTTTTGGTCTACTTGTCACGGACGTCATGCCTATGTTCATGATCATGCCTAGATATTATCATAACTATGCGCTTTTCTATCAATTGCTCGACAGTAATTTGTTCACCCACCATAAAATATGCTATCTTGAGAGAAGCCACTAGTGAAACCTATGGCCCCCAGGTCTATTTTCCATCATATTAATCTCCCGTTAACTAGCTATTTCTGTCGTCGTTTATTTTGCAATCTTTACTTTTCAATCTATACAACAAAAATACCAAAAATATTTATCTTATTATCTTTATCAGATCTCACTTTTGCAAGTGGCCGTGAAGGGATTGACAACCCCTTTATCGCGTTGGTTGCAAGGTTCTTAATTGTTTGTGAAGGTACTAGGGATTTGCGTGTAGTCTCCTACTGGATTGATACCTTGGTTCTCAAAAACTGAGGGAAATACTTACGCTACTTTGCTGCATCACCATTTCCTCTTCAAGGGAAAACCAACGCATGCTCAAGAGGTAGCAGCCATCTCTGCATAAGCCGCATCTCCTTCACATTTCAGGGCTATCTAATGATCCCCGTGAACTGTGATTGTCCAACGTGGCCCTCGCATCTTAAGTTGCAAAAAATATGTAACAAGGGCGAGCCATGAATTTATCATAAGCCGGCCGTCCAAACAGTGCATGCTTTGGACTTTTGATCTTGACCACCTCAAACCATAGTGTCTCTGCTCTATAATTATACTCATCACCGAAAGCCACTCATACCACTACAAAATAAAAGACACATCCGTGACATTTTGGGCCGAACAAATTTTTTTCCTGTCATGCTTATGACACTTCTATGACGATAATTGTGACAAAACCCGGTATCATCATAGATGTGGTGGGCTCCTACTTCTATGACAAAAAATCATGGCAGAAAATGAGCTTTTCGTCCTGGGCGGGTCGGAGACGCACCTGCATAACATTCTTTGGGCCGTCCATGACGGAAAAAATCATGGTAGAAGCGAGGGCGAGGAAAATTTCGGGGAGTTCCAAGTTGCTGTGGGTGGTCGGGGCCGAGCGATGCACGGAGGTTTGCGCGTTTCTCTCATACGTGTACGCGCGTCTGTGGAAGGCGTTGCGCTCTAACTGAACCCGAGCGAGGCGTGGGCTCTAACTGAACCCGAGCGATTGCACTAGCTACGTTACTGAACCCCGATCGATCCCTTGCTGTTAACCGAACCCGAGTGATTCGCCGCTATCGCTGCTAATCGAGGCCGATCGAAGCTGCCTCTTGATGAACAGTTCCTGGTGGGGGTTGGATGAACAGGATCACATGGTAGTAGAGGTCGTTGCCGCTGGATGAACAGGACCCCGATCGAGGAGGTGGGGGTGGATGAACAGTAGTCGGTGGAGGGACCCCGTACGTGGAGGGGTGGTTGAACATGACCCAGTGGAGGGCTGGTTGAACAGTAGCCAGTGGGGGCTGGATGAACTGGACCTCGTGGAGGGCTGCAAGAACAGTAGCCGGTGGAGGCTGGATGAATAGGACCCTGTGGATGAACAATAGCTGGTGGAGGCTGGAGGAAGTCGACGGTGGATGAACAGTAGTAGGTGGAGGCAGGAGGAAGTCGACGGTAGATGAACAGTAGCCCGTGGAGTCCCATTTTGCGGTACGCCACACCCCTCCAGATGAACAGGACCCCGTTTCGACCGTAGGCGGTCCAACACAAGTCTGTTGCCTCCGTTTTGCAGTAGGCCACACCCCTCCCAATCAACAGCACCCCGTTTTGACCGTAGTCACTCAAACAGAAGTCGGTTTCCTCCGTTTTGCTGTACGCCGGACCCTTCCTGATGAACATGGCCCCGTATCGACCGTACGCGGTCGAACAGAAGGCTGTTTCCTCCATTCTGCGGTACTCCAGATCATGTTTTGGTTGTTCCATCCAAGAAGGTTGTCTCCCGATGAACACGCAATGCTCTTTACTCCGTTCCGACCCAGCCGGTTGGCTGCCGATGAACAGGATTAGTATATGTACACGTTAGAGACCCCGCCCGTATGTACGTGCATAACTGTTTACTATCTTTCAGCATGGCCGTACGTACGTGTACACAATATAGACGGGACTGCGTGACATGCTACGTCGGCGCCTCTACTTCAACACGTGCTGCTCCTTGGTACGTCGCTTCAGAGAGACCGATCGACCGCTATGTACGTACACGTTCGCGGCCGGACAGATAAGGCTACCTTTGCTTCAACCTAGTGGGTCGCAGCTGTCAGGGGGTAAGAAGGCAGTTCCTTCCGTGAGAAGATAAAGCCGGTGGGTCCCAGCTATCGGGGGAACGTTTTTTCGTGAAATACAGAGGCCCTTTCGGTAGGTCCGAGGTTTCAGGTGGAGGAAACATTATTTTGCGCATAATAAGGAGGCACTTCCTTGCGTGCGGCCATGGACCCAGCTGTCAGCCTCTCCACTTACAGTCCTCGTCTGATGGTTGTCATTTGTTGACCGCGTTGACGATGCCGTACCGCCCGAGAGCACCAAGGTGGTGGACGATGGCGCGACCTAGGAAGGGTACGAACTGGAGCCGGGGAATATGTAGAAGTGGATGCCCACGCAGAGGGGAGTACTAGGGTTGACTGCTTCGGCTGCGGTTTGAGGCAGCCGTCTGCGAAGAATAACAGGGGGTGTGGGTGAGTAGAGGGAAGGCCTGGCTAGCGGTGGGAGTAGGGTGGGGCGATGAGGCCTGCCTGGCAACCTAGCCGTCCACAGGAGGCAGGAGCACGCGGCAAGGCCGACAAGGGTTTGAGCGGCACAAGCAAGAAGACTAGAGGTTGAAGAAGGACGATGACCGTTGGATGGACATAGTACGGTCATCGGAGCTAGAATCGTTTATACTGACTAAGTTTTTTTTACGTAAATAACTTTATTTCTCAAATGATAGTGAGATTGTTTAGAACAAGTTGAGAAATAAAGTCCGGGATTGAGCTATCCCAAAACTCCGAGAGTCGACTAGAGGGGGAGCATTTAGCTATAGAATCAGCTACTTCATTTGCTTCCCGTAGGCAAGCAATGATTTCGTAATGAGCAACATCTAGTCCCAACTCTTTTCCTTCAAATACAGTAGCTGAATCTTGTCCCGAGTACTCTTCCATACTAAACGCTTGGACCGCATTATAGCAATAAGATTCTATTTGGAAAGCATTGCAACCGATCTTAGAGTCAAGATAGAAGCCGTTACGAATGGCCATAATCTCCGCAGATTCTGCAGTTGTCACATGCGGTATAAACCAGCTAGCTGCAGCAATGAAATCACCGCGATCAGCCCGCGCAATAGCTCATGTACCTCCATTCATATTCTCATAACAAAAGGACGCGTCCACGTTTATCTTCACTACTCCCCTTCCCAGTTTCTGCCACATGTGATCACGCCTTCTTTTGGGCTGGTTCACTGCAAGTGAACGGTAAAAGTTCGTGGCCAGGACTCGGATTAAAACAGCTGTCCGATCCGGTGGTGGGATATGTATCTCCTTTACTGTCTGTCACCTCTGCCACCATATGTACCATCTAGCCACTGCCATTAGATCTGCCATCGGTAAGCCCTCTGTGCTTTCATCTTTATACATTAGAGTGCTCATCATGAATGAGCCTGATCTGTCCTGTAGAGTTGCGTTTTGAATCTCATTTTTAAGCCAAGTTTCTCCCAGATCTCCAAGGCTCGAGGACATTGGAATAGACAATGTTGTGTGTCTTCATAGCCAATCCGGCAGACCGGACACTGCCCAGAGACAAAGCCCTGCGTCCACATCAACTTAGTACACCCACAAGTCAGCCTCCAAACATGGTGGGACCAACCTAGCAGTGTGTCTATTCATTATTTTTGCGCGTAATAGCTGGTGGACCCTAGCTATCAATGGGGGGAATGATTGTTTTTTGCGAAACACAGAGGCCCTTTCGGTGGGTCCCAACTATCAGGGGGAGGAATCTTTATTTTGCGCGTAATAAGGAGGCACTTCCTACACGCAAAAAAGAGTCACTTCTTTGCGTGTGGCCATGGACCCAGCTGTCAGCCTCTCCATGTACAGTCCTCTTCCGATGGATGTCGTTCGTTGACCATGCCGTGCCGAGAGCACCAAGGCGGTGGACGGCGGTGAGGCCAAGTAAGGGAACGACCCGAAGCCGAGGAAGATTTGGCAGTTGTTTCCCACGCGGAGTGGGTACGAGGGTTTACTTGTTCGGCTGTAGTGTGAGGCTGTCGTCGCCGGAGAATAACACGAGGTGTGGGTGAGTAGAGGGATAGCTAGGACAGGGATGCGAGTATGGTGGGGCCGTGAGGCCTGCCCGGCAGCACAGCCGGCCACGGAAGGCGGGAGCAGGCGGTTCCATCGGCGCTGGTTTGGGCGGCTGGAGCAGGAAGATCAGAGCCTGAAGAAGCAAATTTGCTCTTAGATTGACATCTAACGGTTTGACGCTGGTAGAGTCGATTGTCGACTAAGTTTATTTTTTTGAGAAACCTTGTGTATGCATGAACTTAGTAGGCCCACAAGCGAGCCTCTAAATCTGTGGCAGACAACATAGAGCCCATTTGCTATTTTTTTTAATAATTTTCAGCCCATTTGCTAATTTTTAAGGAATTTATTCAGCCCATTTTCTGCCTAGGACCACCATCAAAAAGTGCAACCTTTGCATATTTCGGTGGAGTCCGAACTGTTTTAATCCAGAAATGATAAACAATTTTTTAAGAACGTATTGATTTGCCAAAAAATATCGTTTTGTTTTTTTAAGCTAATAAGACGTGGGACAATTGAGTTGGTTTAAGGGAAAACCAGTGGTAAAAAATCAGCGATGGGAGGAAAAAATAAGGATGTAAATATGAAAAGAGAACTTTATGTAGTTTCAATATAATAATACGTGTATATGAACTAGTAAAACTATAGGTAGATATTAGAAAACGGAAGTAGGACATGGCGTTTAAAGAGGAAAATAGAACTGGGCTGTGTGTTTGATTCAGTAAAAAAACTGCCTGCGGATGTTTTAAGACAAAATATTACTAAGGCTGGTGAGCCAAAGGCCAGTAGATACCTGCTGGATCTTTGTGCCCCGCTTCGTCATGCGCTGGGCCTGTTTAAAACAAAACCAAGCCTGGGCAGTATACAACCCAGTTGAAACTTGCTCGACTTGAAAAAAACAATATACATGCTGGATCCTAGTTATCAGTCTGTAATTGCAAAATTCTCTCGTTTATTCACTACATTGAAGACTTCATGGGTTTCACTGTCTCAGATGTCAGCATTATTTTTCCATCATGATAATGAGTGCATGTACTTGCTTGCGTACGACAATGGACCTGCTGGTTCCATACGGTTAGGCTATGTATATGGACAACCGTCTTGTGGTTCAATGGACGAATTTCATGCAAATCGGATGGTTTTCTGTGAAAGCGGAGTAAATTCATCGCATTTTACATATTTATTTTCATTAAGGAATATTTTACATATTTCAACTAATAATGGCAGACTAGGCCTTTTTTAGTCCATGGGAGGCGCTTCACGATCGAGGTCGCGACACTTAACTGTTCTAGAAGGCCCAAATCCATTGCTCCTCTCTTTTAACAATTTGCAGCTAGGCTTGGCATGCCACAGCCCAGTTGCGACGTGCTGCGTCCAACTATCCTCCTATGAAACTGGATGGATCCCCTGCGTACTTCGAAGATGTAAAAAATTCGGAGAACTGGGAATTCGAACGGCGGGTGCTGATGCTACACATAAAAAAAATCAGTTGCATGAAAATTCGTTTCGAAACAAATAATTCAGCTTTATATCCACATCGGCCCTCGACATGATGGTTGGAAGCAAATACCAAGTTCATACCGAAAGATCGTTAACAACAATACCAACTTGCAGACGACCTGGTAGTACAAGTACCAATACCAAACTAACTTATAATATTTTTAGTCCTGGCCCCAGTGATCTTCTGGTAGAAAATCTTGCAGAGGACCATCTCCCACTCCTTATCTTGCTCCAGTTCCCCGTGGTGGTACTGGTGCATCACCCAGTTGGTCCTCTACTGGTCGAAGTTCTTGTTGATGTGCAGCACCAGAATCTTTTTGCTGCCCATCTGCCAGTTGTTGACCATCACCGACAAGGTATTGCCGATCTTGTGCCACATTGCGTGCATGCCGCACTCCGATTATATCTTGCAATGCGTCCACGTGCCCCTTTTGAACGCCCTAGAGTTGCGCTAGAATAAATGCTTGCTTAGGCCAGTTAGTGTGATACTTGCAGTATTGTGGAATACAAGTTTTAGTGTACGTAGTTGGCATTTTCATAACATCTTTGGCATGTTGCAGTCACTTGTTTCACTTTTTATTAACTGTCAAATTGTAATTACTTCACAAGGTCTACGTCTAAAAAGAAAAATAGAGCTATCAACAAAGGAATATGTTTGTGCAAGTAGAGTGCCGATCGGTGTCTCACCTTGAAGTTTCTCGGGATGGGTGTAGCATATGCCGTGCTCGCTGTCGATGGTTGTTATAAAAAAATCGATGAGAGGGTGATATCTCGCACTGTCAGCACTCACTCTAGCATCAAGGTGCTCGATCAGCTCCAGATCCGCGGGATCGAACTTGACGCCAGACAACAGCACCGGCCAATCCTTCTTGGACTTGCATCGGTTAATTCCAGTTATATGGTACTCAATGTATGATCATTCGACTGTTTTAAGTGAACGATGAAATATTTCGACAGATAAGTGGTACTCCAAATCTATAGTCCACAATACTCGAACACACCGCCGGGACTCTTGTGTCACCTCACTCGCAGTGTGTTGTCACGCCAATTCAATGTGAGGACATGATGAATAATTTGACCGACGTATACTAGTACTACTACTGTACTACTTATTAGTCGTATTTAGTGTCACATTTTAACCATAGGTTTAACTAACGAAATGTCAATGCATGTCACCAAAAATTATACCATTGGAAACTATGTTCAAATACGGATCAAACAATATAATTTTTTGTGACATGCATTAACATTTAGTTAGTTAAATTTATGGTAAAAAATTGACACAAATTACGAAGGGGACCAATAAACCAGGAGGGAGGTAGTAGTACGAGTAGCGCAATATAAGGTATAGAGGACTAGTACAAATTTAGAAATGGAGTAAGAAGTTACAAGGCTGTGCGACAGACTTCGTAGGCTACATGAGTAATACAAAATATAATTCCCATTGGACAACACTTTCACCAACAAGTACACACTTGATCCCTTAAAGGTATCTATCCTTCAAACTAACAACAGTACATAATATCCAACAAAAGAGGGTCATGCTACAGCAGCAGGATACATGGCTTAGTCTAGATATTAGTACGAATCAAGTTGTGCATATTTGCTATTGGCCTAAACCACATCGCTGCATGTCGGGTTTGCAAAGGCCATTCATCGCGTGGAAGCTTGATGCCTTTCACACACAGAAGATTATCTGGCAACAAGCTGTGTCGACGAATCTCCGGATATGGTGATTCATGAAACCCATGGTACGATGTGTAAACACATTTCCCCCTGGCGAATGGAAGTTGCATAGCACGATAATCATCGCCGGTGATATGATCGATGATTGGTTGGATGATCGGATAATTGAGCCTGGGGAACATGGAGTGGTTGCCGAGGCAGTAAACCCGCCTCCAGTAGAATACGCCTTACCCAACGGAGCTGGGATCTTTCTCGAACATGAAGTGGCCATAGCCATCACAATCATGAACACCCCATGCATTGTACTGCATGTGGTTTGATGAAATGGTTTGGTCAATTTGGTACGTGTGAATGAGCATCAAATGACCGCCGTCAGTTGAACGAGCAAAAAACCACCACCCATTGACTAGTATGATTCCAGGTCCTGGAATCATGAAGGCCAACGCATTTGCGTCTGCTGTAACAAATCAAATTGGAGACCAAAAGGACAAAAATATACAATCATGTTCAGAGTATGTGTGGAATTAAGATTATTATAACAGTGACACATATCATAGCTAGATAATTGCAATGCCGTGGTCAAAATCATACCCCAAGTTAAAAAAGTAAGCCAATGGCTTTCATATTCTAGCAATATGTCATGGTTCAAACATCATGTCACAATGAGAGGAAAACAACTATGACTGGGCATATTCATATTCTACCATAACACTTACTACTGTTCTCATATCAACACTAAACAATAACATGCATGGGTATAAAATCTTGGAAATGAGAGTAAGATATAGCAATCATGGGGTTATACTCATAATATCTATTCTAACCATCATTAGATGCCAATTATTCTCATATCAACTCTAACAATAACATGTGTGGTCATAAAAATCTAGGAAATGAGAGGAACATATAGCAATGATGTGGTTATAGACATACTATCTATTCTAAATTGTAACAATGAACAGGCAGCCGTATTCATAAGGTAAAGATGAGATGATATAAAACAATTACACGATGATAGATTCCACCAGTATAGGCAGCCAATCTGCGCGTCGACCGTGAAAACGATGCCATCATGCACTATAGCATCAGACAAAAATGGAGGCTCAACAGGATTGACGATGAGCCATAACCATGTATGGTGACTGGATTCCAGATAGACTAATCCCATGTCGAATAGGGCAATGAGCTTGCAATCTATGTTGTCTTCTGATGGTGTGGGCACTTCGCAGATTACAACCTTCAGCAAACGGAGGTCGCACCAAAAGCTCGAAGCGTCTCGTGCGTAGTAGGCAGGAGTGTCTAGTGGGTCGCAAGGCTCGATGGCGGCGGTATCCAACGATGGAAGGGTGATCTCTCGCTGGGTCTAGATATCCACGAGATGCCACGGACTACCGGATTGGTGGATGAGGATGATCCAGTTGGACTTCATGCTCGCCTAGTAGTGGCCGCGCATGAAGGACAGGTGGACGGGTAGTGGTAGCATGTCGAGGGGCACCACGATAACCTCTATAGGATCATCAAGTCGGTGTCTAGGCCACCTGCCAGGATTGGACATCAGCAAGCAGGGTGTCTTGGAAAGGGCCGGCCGGTTGCAGACGAGTAGATGGTACAAAGACACCGAGCATGCGGCCAGATGGACAGTGCTGAGCAGGTCCATACGTTTACAGATCTGCTCCAAGAGAACATCAGGGAGGGAATTCCAATCGTGGCTCGGCGTGTCAGCCGGTTCTGCCAGAGGATTTTTTAGGGCGCTGAGTGATTGGGGTTTTCTGTGCCTGCGTGCGAGCAGGGAAGTGGATTCGTGCAGGCGAGCTAAAAAGATGGCGTGTGTGGCCGAGCAGTGAGCGGGGGGATATGGTACGCGCGAGCTACCAAGGAAGATGGCGCGGGTGGGCGAGCAGTGAGCGGGGGAAATGGTGTGTGGACGACGATGGGGAGGAGAGGAGGAAGAATAAGAGAGGAGGAAGAAGAGGGAAAGACGGGGAAGAAAGTGCATTAAATCTCAATTCTACTAGTACTACTACTAGGATATATCATCCTTCAGAGCATAAATAGTTAAGCCGATGACATGTGGGTCTACCTCAAGAGGGCCCATATGTCAGTTCATGGAAGAGAGAGGTGCATACGTGTATTTGCGGAAGCATGCTCCACTGGCAAATATGATGGCAATACTAGGTAAGGCTGATTTAGTAACACCAACACGCTGGTTCAGCTTATTAATTAAGTGTCCCATCTGCTGCAGCGTGTATTGTCACTTCACTGTGAAGACTAGTTGAATCGTTCTCTCTGACCGAGATGGGGAATAATGGATCGCCAAGAATTCCTATCTATAGTATCCCTATACCTCTACTCTCGTCTTGTCCAACAAGATGAAACATTGGCCAAGGCACCTGGCGCCAATAATGTAGGAGTGCTAGTAGTATTTTGTGTGAAACTTTGACCATCTATTTAACTAATAAAATGCTAATGCATTTCACCAAAAATCATATCACTGGATTCTTAGTTGAACATAGTTTTTAATGGTATAGTTTTTTATGACATGCATTGACACTTTGTTAGTTAAATTTACAGTCAAAATTTTACACTAAGTACGAAGGGGGCCATTAAACCAGGAAGGAGGTTTATATACAGGTCAATAAAAAAATCATCAACCAAGGTAGTAGTAAATGATGAGTGCCCGAAGAATTTTTTCCGAAAGTACTCAATAATGGGCTCGCTTTCCTCAAGAAAATTGTGTTTACGAACATATTAATTGGAATGCATGCGTGAGGAACAAATGACCAGAACTTTTACACGCATTGGTGAGTTTCTCTTAATTCTTGCATGCAATGTTTTAATGAAGCTTGAAATATGAACATGTAAATGGGAGGGAATAAAAGCCTCATGCATGGATGCATGCAACATGCAACACTCACACGTACACATGCACACACGCATCCATGCGGCACACATCACACGATACAAGACACACGCTCACGCTCAAGTGCTCAACCCACTCCCTCCATTCGAAAGACTATAGATATAGAGATTTACACGTTGACCAAGAGGAAATGGAACTTCCTGGCATAATTAACGCCCAAAAGTAGAAGACTTATGTGTGCATGCGACCATTGAGAGAAGAAGATTAAATGAAGGTTGTTGCATGTTGTAATTAAGGATAGACATGTAGCCTGTAGCTAGAGCACAAGTTGGTGCGTTAGTCAATCAATATCGATTAAATTAAAGGCTAAGTGCATTGGAAGTGTAGATGTATACTCTTTGTTGGAAGACCGAGGGAGTACACATGCATGCACTCACATACACAGCTAGGTTGGTTCGCGCACAAGGGTTGGACTCCTGTCGTGCCTGCGTAAAGTTTTGTTTAACCGATTTCTTTGCTCTATCAACTGACAGGTGGGACCCAGAAACTAGGTGTCAATTTAACCAGTCAACAAAGTGCCACATCGACTATGTGGCTGGTCAATAGGGTGCAATACGGTGCTCTACGAGGAGCTAGTGATCGTATAATCACTGCAAAACTATATAGTGACCGTAATGAGTGTATTGTTACATACGTTGACTGCCAGTGTATTTTCTCGTTTCAAATTAAGCCATATTAACCGGAAAGGACGCAATATGGACTAGTACTGCTTTGATGTGTCCCGTCAAATCACCGAACAAGGAGAAGCTTGCTTACTACGCCCTCACCTTCGCCCACGCGCGGTTGCTCACAGGACAAGGAGGAGCTTGCTTACTACGTATGCCTACGACCTCTCCCTCGCCCATGCGCGCGGTGGCTCGCAGGACGAGGAGAGGGTTTTGACTACAGTGCTCTCTCCCTCTCCCTTGCCCTCGCCATCGCGGTGGACGTGCAGCACTTCATTTGGTGTCAGATTGCCAGAAGCATATTGTACTGTAGTATCATCATTGTTGGACCTTCCGAAGAGGTGAAGAGCCAAGTGCAAGGTTCACACGAGTACGAACTGTTGAACCTCCCGAAGAGGCAAAGAACCAAGCGCAAGGTTTTATAGGAGTTGTCGTCCTAGTAGGAGTACTACAACTATAGCGAACGATGCTACTGTATGATGCCGCCACGTCACCTATATCCGAAGTTGTGCCACATTTTTTCTCAAAGAGCGTGTTGGAGCCCATGCAACAACCACACAAGTTGCTCGTACACATAACACATTTACTAGTAATAAATTCTAAAGGACAAACGCTAGTATGCCACACAAGTTCATCTCCACTTCATGTGATAAATTTGTGCATGACTAGTCCACATATATTCATAGCGCTACCATTCACAATTTACCATACTCCACTTGCATGTTATAGATGGGATCCATGTCTCCTCCAGGTTCCAGTCCCAGGTGTTCTTCATGGATGGCACGATCCATAGCGGTGGGCAACATGAATCATTGTCGCATCTTTCTAGTTCGGTTCCACACGATGGAGACTCATCCAAGCTGAAGCGACATAAATCAGGGATAGCGTGTCCCAGCATTTCGTTCATCCGGTGGTGCACACTGAAGACACAACCATGCTTCATGAATGGCAGGCCTTCGGTGTCATGCACGGAAGGTGGCATCCGCTTCACAATGGGGTAGTTGTCCCCAATGAAAAGCGAGTACTCTCCAAGAGTGTCCCTCGGCACCCACATAGCACCACGGGGGTCGAACTCGATGCCGTTCATCTGGTACACGCGGCATCTCAGATCTAGACACATGGTGACATACATAGTCAAGGTCCATGCATAATAATGTTGTGCTCAAATATGGCGGTCGATGAATGATTGCAACAAATAGTACTACTCCGGTATAGAGGAAGTAAAATAACCGGCTTATTATATATAGCCACTCTTGGCTACATGGATGAGATAGTAAGACAATGAAAAACAAAAATTGTGGGAGCTAGTAGGTTCAAGTCTTCAAGGGCCTAGCTAGTTATACGCGTCCTCCAAGGTGAAAAGTAATCCTACTAGTACTAGTAAGTAGTACAACAATGAAAGAGAAGGCGAGAGGGTTGAAAATATATAATACTAAATTGTACTACTAGTACAGTAAACATGTCCCAATCAAGAAAAGAAAATAACTAACAAGTACCACTCTACTACTCTAACACACAGCAATGAGAAAATGGAATACCTGGGTACATGGTGATGGTCCGATCATGGTAGATTGTGTGACCATGTTGCACATCAGTGGTACCATGGGCAATGATTGCTAAGATAGTTGATCCCAATATGCCAAAGTCAGCTACAAGGTTCCAGGTTAGACCGAATCGCGGATGCAAATGCACATCAAGGATCAGTTATCTTATTTTGATCGGGGGATGACTGGTCCCTCCAAAATAATGGAGTACCGTTAGGGATGCAAATGATGGTTTGTGCATTCCATTTGTAATGTCCTGTACCGTAGGATGGCAACCAGATGAAACAAGTCCCCTGGCTTGTCACCGTGAAGATGTGGCCTACATGGCCCATGGCGTCTTCGAACGTGTTGGGGTACAAATCTGCCATGGCCTACATGTGTCAGCCTCTGCCGTTACTGCCTCTTGTATTGATGGCAATCCTTATGTCGAACACCGCGATGAGATAGTAATCGTCGTACCCGCGTCGCTTTGTCGGCGGGTCCGCAATTGCTATCTTCTTCAGTATCATGTAGGCATCATAATATGTATTCAAGCCCAGCCTGTCCGAAAGGCCGATCCCAATGGTGGAGAAGGGGTCTACAGGAACAGCCACACTGCTGTAGATGTTGTGCGAGATGATGGTGGTATCCGGCCGGAGGTATGCAAGCCAATCTTCGTTGGCACCAACCCAGACCTATATATAAGACGATGGGCGGTGGAGAAATTACGGGATGGAATAACTAAGTACTACATGATCAAACTCCATGACTGACCTGCTCATCGGACAAAATCCGACTACCTCTCAACGTTGGCAATTCTAGCGGAGTCAACGTGCAACCATGGCCAGGGAGTGGTGGACTGTTCGAAGGATTGTCCCATATAATAACCTTCTCCTCGAGGACGCATGGAATACCAACAAGCATGGCATTTTCCCAAGCATGTTTAAGCACCGTCTTAAAAAAGTTGGTGCAGGAAGCACCGAGTCTTGTGGCGGTGAGGACATCGGAGCAGCGTGCGATTTCTCCCAGAGGATCGTCATCCAAGGTCTCCCAGAGGGGATGAGGAGGAGAACCGCCTGGCGAATCCATGGGAGCAGCGATGAATTGCCTTCTCTTCGGGGGGAGGGGGAACTGGCGAGGAGGAGATAAGAGCGTAGTAACCGCATGGCCTCGTCCCTTCGCTAAGGAAATTATGCGGGCACGCATAGTGGTAGTGCCTCGTGCCCCGTGATGGTGAGGCTACTATTTACTACGTACTCATACTGTAGTTGTAGTAGTACTACTTTCTCAACTAGTAGTACGATGTACTGTACTTCAATAGTGCACCCATTTTGGACTCTTGAATCTCAAGGCCAAGGAGCTACGGTTGCAAGTGGAGGGTACTACTGTTCTTTAGAACCATCGCTGTACTGTCAATGCAGGGAAGGTACGCCTGCGTAGTGCGTACTCTCAGTGCTCTATTCAAGCGCGTAGCTGGCCTACTCAGCCGCTCCTCTCACGCACACACCAGCAGCTTGTTTATCAGCGACGGTTACTACGGGGGTAGAACATTTGAGTTCTTTGATACAAGGAGACTAAGCTTTTCGCTTCCATAGTGGAGGTGTAATGGATCTCGTCGAACTTTGTTAGTAGTTCCTTCTTTATGAATGAGATGAGGCAAAGCTTTTGCCTCCATTTCAAAACAAAAAAAAAATCACGTCAAGAGGAATTTCTTTTATAGAGCCGATAATGGAGCGAAGTCCATGCGTGCAACACCACAAGCTACAGAGTAGTAGTGTACTAGCACTTTACGTACAAAACCATATTGCACCCAATGTGGCGCCAGGCTTTTCCGGCTCCTCGACTTAATTGGGAGGCACTTGTTTAAATATGCTAGCTGATGAGGACGCTGCAAGCGAGGTGCGGCTAGGGAGAGCACGCAGGCGAGAAACTTTGCATGGTGTGAATTGATATATAGGAGTAGTACTCTAGTTCGCAAGCCACGAGATGATGGGAGGGAACACCCGTTCACGTAGTTGTGCTGTCCAGTGCACCCAGATTGTGGTGCGACACGTCCGTTCTACTTCAAAAGTCAAACTACCAGTGTACAATATTGGCTCGCAACGAGGTTACTATTAAAAAAAGGTCGCCGTACGTTCTGTCGGGATCGAACCCACAAAACGAGCTATACACTCCCGCGACCACTAGTAGTACTCATTGGAGTACAACGCAACCTAGAATCGCCTTTTGTCGCTTGTACATTGTTCCTTACAAGAAACCACTAATAATGTCAAGAAACTACTACCACTTACAAACCAGCCCTACCAAGAAACGACTACTCTACAAAGTGCCGTTATAGGGACGTTTCAACCCACGTCGCCCTTTAAGTCAACGCCTTCTATTCGACCGGCAAGTTAGGCGTTATGACTCATGGGAGCCACATGTCAGTCTGGACAAAAATCCCCGAGTGACCTCCTACCTCCGGCCCATCCACCTAGTCATCCTCGGCCATGGGACGCAGCTACCGCCACCGACAGAAGGCGAGGTCAATACTGTCGGCGGTGCAGAGCCCATCTTGCGGAAGCACGGATGCTAACTCCGTCTGGCGCTCGCGGCCGCTAGCTTGCCAAGATAGGACAGACCCTGCTGGATGCATCCAATTGCTTGTCTGCAAGGTTTGCTAGCTAGGTTGGCACGGCGGTGCGGCAGCTTGCTCGCGTGTGAGTCACGCTCGGTCCAACCAGCCAACCCGTGCGGAGGCCAGCGCGGCGTCCGGCCCGTTCGGCGGAGCGGTGGCCAACTCGCTCATCACCGGCACCACCGACGAACACACATCAGTACTATTTGAGGTAATGTTCAGGAAAAATAATGATTGGAGGAGGAAGAACAGGATAGAAGGTCATATGTGGGTCCCTTGTGTCAATGGTCAAACAAAATGTGTTGGTTTAAGTTGCCTCGTTAGCACGGACGTGTGGGCCAACCCTGTCATAAACGGGTTTAGACAAGCCTAATCGGCACTAGGTAGTAGTTTTTTGGCGCGGATTAAGAAATTTTGGGTTTGTTTTGGCTATTTTTTGTACAATAGTTTCTTCCTAGGGATGGTTGAAAGTGGTAGTTTTTTGTTAAATACTCTACATACTGTAAGTAGGAGTGAAAGTTAAGCTTTGGAAGCCAATATCATGGCTAGTTACATAGTGACTGTGTGTACGTAATTCAAACTAAATAACAACCATGAGTGCCTAATATCTTGATGGAAAAGTCGAAACTATGGAAATACTAGCATTTGTTTTTGCATGGTTGGAAATTCTAGCAATGTTCACGTGCATTGCAACGGATCATAATTAGAATAATACTTATTCACAAACTTGATAGAAAACACTCTAATTTTGATATATATATATCACTAGAGATATATTATGTTTCAATCAGAATATATTCCTTGGGCTGTTTTGGTGTGGTGATGGAGGGATGTGGTTGGTTTTAAGATACTAATTAAAGGTTTTTCTGCAAATTGGTAGAGAAGTGGGATGTTTTTGAGAAAGGGCAACAACTTAACGCACAGTCGTTAGATGTAGATCTAATGGTCAGAAATGACGGATGGCAGACACATCATCATCACCAACTAAGTCTTTTGTAGGAGTATTGGCAAGATGTTCGTGCATTGCACGGAACATCAAGATGCATTTTTTTATAAAACACCTATTGTGATTGACCCATGCGGGAGTAATCCCATGTGTAAAAACTAATGATATCTCTAGAAATAGGAGAGATAAGGTGAGGAGGAGTGGGGCGTGGTGGTGATTGGTGGTCGGACTGAGCGGAGGCACGGGGATGGACGACGCCGGCAGCGACCACCATGCCAGTTTGTTTCAAAGGCTTCCTTTTTTAATTGCTCAACTACGAGGTTGTGGGAGATAAGGATGAACGAGGGAAGGCCTTGTCTGCAAATGTGGAGAGAGGTGCGGGTATCTTTTAGTTTAATTTCTATCCGTCGGATATAGATCGGATGGTCAATATTGCAAGATGGCAGGCGTACCATCATCACCAACTTGGTTTTTTATAAGACAAGATATATAAGTATGGAGATACAAACGTATTATCGATGCTTGGATCTATATTCTATTCAACGAGTGAGCATGTGGGGCCTTAGGACGATGACTTCTTGACTGTAGAAAACAAAGGTTTTCCCGCCGCCGATAAGGAGAGGGTGACGGCGGTGCGCTTTCGGCTTGCTATAGTCCTAGTAGTTGTTGGAGATATGCCCTAGAGGAAATCATGTGATAATGATATTTCCATATGTATTCATGATTCCTTTGTATTGTCCTTGAACATCATCAATGATATGTATCAATAAGTATGTGACTTGTTTGTGGAACCATGTATTATATGCTGATTGTTTTAATGGTCCCTAGTTGATAAGGTTATGCGGACACATATCCTTGACTAGTATATGACTCGGTTGATGGCTATGTTTCACAAATCATGCGCATGGAGATGCTAAACCGATAGTATGGGCTCTGGGATGGAGATCACCGAGCCGGACAGACCCACTTTGAGACGCAGCGAGATATAGTCATCTGTTAGTCTCAAATGCAATGTCTATGCCATGTCCTAGACCTGAGGTCCTCGCATGTTCTCGGGATGAGGATCGACTCACTTAGGGTCTATCAAACGCTACTCCGTAACTGGGTAGTTATAAAGGTAGCTTTCGGGTGAGTCGTGAGACATGCCGCGAGACATGGTTGACCAAGATGGAATTTGCCCCTCCTATTTGGAGCGATATTCTCTGGGCCCTCCCGAGTGATCAGATTCGGAAAGCATGGCTATGCGACTTGGGTTAAGTGTTAACCCAGTTTGGGAATCTGTATCATGGTTTCGAGAAGAGAGGTCGAGCTGACACAAGGGTGACAAGTACTTGCCTTGAGCTCGACAACAAATATCGTGAGGCAAAAGGAATGTTGCATATGCCACATTGTTGAGGTTCGTCAAATGACTTTATGCCCACATGGGAGTTGGCACGTTCTGCTAGGAGCCACTACCAACTATCGACTCTGGTCGTGTCCATGTGTAAGTGAACCTATAGGATCGCACACTTAAGGGGCTGCAGCCCATTCGGATTGGATTTGAGTGGAAAATGGATGTGGACTCCTAGTGGGCTCAAGTGTTGAACCCACCTCGGAGGTCTATATAAAGGGGAGTGGGCGCCCCACTTAGGGTTGATCCAATCGAACCCTGGTTAGCCACCGCCACTCCCCACGCCCATGTCGCGCGACTGGACCTAGCAGTCCGCCGCTCGACGCTGCTCCTCGTACGCATGGATACCTTGGAGGCATCGCATCTGCGGTGCTTGGACGAACCGTTCGAGGGAACCGCGAGGTGCCGTTCGCGGGAGATCACCGTTCACGGGTCTTCGCTGTTCGCGGGAGATCGGCAACACGAGGAGGAGACAGCCCGGGAGATCAGCTACATGCATCACCAACTCTACTTCCGCTCCGGTGACTGCGCGTCTAGTGGTAAACCCGATTCCGTGATCTATTTCCAGCAGCATGATCTTGGGTGCGCGGTAGAAATTTTTATTTGGCACTAGCGTAGCGTACCGCGTGTTCCTACAGTGGTATCAGAGCCTTCGCTATGTGGTAATAGATTCGATGATATGCATATGAGATATGTAGATCGGTTCAGGTGCGGGTCGATGAGATCGGTCGCGCATATCAGTGTTGAAGGTTGGTTTCGTGATCTTGTTTCCGTGATCGTGATGCAGAGGTCGTGACACGACTTACCCCTACGGTCGGTTGTCCGCCATCGGGTAGATAGTGGAACGTAAACCGATGCAGCACGCGAAGATCAATGAGATTGATCGAATCGAACATAGATCAACACCTTGGAAATGTCATTTCCGCGGTGCTGAAATCTGTTGGAGCGGTCTCGGTAAAACGGCTGTAACTTTTGCATATGAACTCCGATTTTGCTCCACGACCTGTCAAACTGAAGCTAATGAAAAGTTGGATTAGCGCAGGATTTCAGCGCTTCTGGCTAGGCCAAAATACGCTTGGAAGATAGAGTTTTAGGAGGTTTTATCTTCGGCGGTAGAACGTCTGACTCGTTTTTGCAGGGAATGACTGTGATTTGGTATAGCCCATGTATGTTGCTTGTATATTATTGTTTCATGACCTGCGTCTCATGAGTGAGGCAACCGGCAAGAGCCATATGGTTGTCCCATTATTGTATTAATGACCTGCGTGTCAACATGAGAAGCCATGTAATGTAATTTACTTTCAGTAGCTATTAGTTTTTAATAGAATAGTATCTTATGTAACACTTGGCGGTTGACACCATGGCGTGGAGATGGAGATCACCACGAGGACAAACATGCATGGGCAGACCACGCACGTGGAGATGGAGATCACCACGCGCTGTGAAAAGGGGCTATACCATATCACACATACATAAACTGCCTATGAAAGTTTATCCCTTTTATGCACCCTTCCTTTTGCATGGTAGATGTTTTAAGTAGGGTGATCCCTCAAAGAATGTCAAGTACAAATGCCTCCCCAATTGCTGCACCTTCACATATCAAGTATATTTAGTGGCGGGCCTATGAAATTAGGGTGCCACTAGATCTCCTTGAAGTGATGGGTTTGTGTCGGACACTTACACACGGAGCATCGGTTGACTTGTCGTGGCTATCAAAACAGTTTTGGGCTGCGAGGCATAGGAGTTGGCAAGGCATGAGATGTCCCTAACAACAACAGTCGTATGGAGATACGATTTGAAAGAGTTGCTTATCGAGTGATCTTGTCCTCTAGCGGTGATGCAAAAGCTCACTAGTTGACATGTTGATCTTGGATCTTGAATCACTAAGTATCAACAGAGGGATGTTGATTTTAGTGGGAGTAATGATCTTATTAAAATGTTTAATATGAATTACTCTTCATGAATACATGTCGTAGTGTTTTGCATATTTCTGTTGTAGATCAATGGCACCACCTGCTCAAGTTACCCCTTTTGCGTTGAAATCAATCCTGGAAAATGATAAATTGAATCGAACAAACTTTACCACCCGGTATAGAAACCTGAGAATTATTCTTAGGCATGAGAAAAAGGAACAAGTTCTAGAGAATCCGCTTCCAGAGGAACCTGCCGATAATGCTAATGCCACAGCCAGAAATGCCTACCAGAAACTCGTGTATGAATCAAACGGGATCAGCTGTCTCATGCTGGCTTCTATGGAGCCCGATCTACAGCAGCAGTTCGAAAATATTGAGGCTTTCGATATGATTGAGAACCTTAAGAGCATGTTTCAAATGCAGACTAGGACCGAAAGGTTCAACGTCTGGCGATCCTTGATGGATTGTAAACTGAAAGAGGGTGATCCACTGAGCCCGCATGTGATCAAGATGATCGGGTACATGCAAGCTCTTGATAGGCTGGGCTTCCCACTTGGAGATGAGTTGTCCACAAATACAATTCTGGGTTCTCTTCCAGATAGCTATGGGCCGTTCGTCTCGAACTACCATATGCATGGGATGGAAAGAAGCTCACTGAATTGCATGGGATGCTCAAAGTGGCAGAGCAGGATATCAAGAAGGGTACACATTGCCAAGTGTTGATGGTGCAGAACTCGGCTAAGTTCAAGAAGAGCAGGTCCAAGAAAAAGGCTAAGGCAAAGGGCAAAGAGAAGGAGGCAACTCCAACTGCAACCGCTGCGCCTAAGTCAGGGACGACTTCGGGGAGTATTTGCTTTCATTGCAAGGAACCCGGAGACAGGAAAAGGAACTACAGCAAGTGGCTTGCCGAGAAGGGCAAGAAGACTGGAAGTATGACTTCTTCTTCGGGTACACTTGTTGTATATGTTATAGACATTTATCTTGCTGATGTTTCTAGTATCTCTTGGGTATATGATACCGGATCGGTTGTTCACATATGCAACTTGATGCAGGGGCTAAGCAGAACTAGGAATGTTACAAGAGGAGAAGTTGACATTCGCGTCGGGAATAAAGCAAGAGTTGCTGCATTGGCCGTCGGCACTATGCAACTTAATTTACCTTCAGGATTTGTAATGGAACTTGATAATTGTTATTATGTTCCTGCTTTGAGTCAAAACATTATTTCTGCCTCATGTTTGATGAGACAAGGTTATGAATTCAGTATTAAGGACAATGGTTGTTCTATTTACTTGAATAATATGTTTCATGGCTTTGCACCCGTTGTAAATGGGTTATATATCCTAGATCTTGAAGGTGAATCAGTCTATAACATAAATGTCAAGAGGCATAAGCCTAATGAGATAAATCCAACTTACATCTGGCATTGTCGACTAGGACACATTAGTCAAAAGCGCATGAAGAAGCTCCATGATGATGGAATTCTAACTTCGTTTGAGTTTGAATAATTCGAGACATGCGAGTCTTGCCTACTCGGTAAGATGACTAAGACTCCTTTTGCAAAGAGTTGCGAGAGGGCATCCGAGCTGTTGGAACTTATACATAGTGATGTATGTGGACCAATGAGCACGACAGCCAGAGGTGGTTTCCAATACTTCGTGACTTTCACCGACGACTTGAGTAGATATGGATATGTCTACTTGATGAGGCACAAGTCAGAAACTTTTGAAAAGTTCAAGGAGTTTCGGAACAAAGTGGAAAATCAACTCGGCAAGAAAATCAAACTTCTACGATCTGATCATGGCGGTGAGTATATGAGCCAGGAGTTTGATGATCATCTGAAGAATCATGGAATAGTTCCACAACTGACTCGTCCGGGTACGCCACAGAGAAATGGTGTGTCGGAATGGAGGAATCGGACCCTGTTGGACATGGTCCGATCGATGATGAGTCAGTCGGATTTACCCTTGTCATTTTGGGGATACGCTCTAGAAACTGCTGCTTTCACACTAAATAGGGTACCATCTAAGTCCATAGATAAGACACCATATGAGATATGGACTGCGAAGAGTCACAGTTTGTCTTTTCTGAAAATTTGGGGATGTGAAGCATATGTCAAGCGACTCCAGTTGGATAAGCTCACACCCAAATCGGACAAGTGCATATTCGTGGGATATCCAAGGGAAACCTTGGGATATTACTTCTACAACCGTGAAGAGGGCAAAGTGTTTTTCGCTCGACATGGAGTTTTCCTTGAGAAAGAGTTTCTCAATTGGAAGGCTAGTGGGAGGACGGTCCGACTAGAAGAAATTCAAGAACCACACGGGGACATTCCGGTAGGTGATACTGTCACACCGGAGTTAGTCAGGGAACCCGTAGTGGAGTCGACACTGGTTCCACGGAGGTCGGAAAGGTTACACAATTTGCATGACTGCAATGTGTTGTTCTTGGAGAACAACGAGTCGACTACGTATGCGGAAGCGATGGAGAGCCCTGATTCCGAGTTATGGCTTGAAGCCATGAGATCTGAATTAAAGTCCATGGATGACAATCAAGTTTGGAACTTGGTTGATCTGCCAGATGGTGTTCGAGCCATTGAGTGCAAGTGGATCTTTAAGAATAAAACTGATATGGACAGAAATGTCATAGTCCATAAGGCTCGACTTGTTGCTAAAGGTTATCGACAAGTTCAAGGAGTTGACTACGATGATACTTACTCACCGGTAGCGATGCCTAAATCAATTCGGATCATTCTTGCTATAGCGGCATATTTCGACTATGAAATATGGCAGGTGGATGTCAAAACGGCTTTCCTTAATGGAAATTTAACCGAGGATGTGTATATGACACAACCCGACGGTTTTGTCGATCCAAAGAAGTCTAGCATGGTATGCAAGCTTCAGAGATCCATTTATGGATTAGGGCAAGCATCTCGGAATTGGAACATTCGTTTTAATGAAGCGGTCAAACAGTTTGGCTTCACCAAGAACGATAGTGATCATTGTGTATTCAAGAAGGTCAGTGGGAGCTCAGTTGCACTTCTGATCTCATATGTGGATGACATATTATTGATTGGAAATGATGTTCAAATGCTTGAATCTGTCAAGGACTCATTGAAAAATAGTTTTTCTATGAAGGACTTGGGAGAAGCAGCTTACATTTCGGGAATCAAGATCTATAGAGATAGATCGAGAAGGCTTATTGGATTAAGCCAGAGTGCGTATATTGACAAGGTGTTGAAGCGGTTCAACATGCAAGATGCCAAGAAAGGTTTCTTTCCCATGTCACTTGGCATTAGTCTTCGCAAGACTCAGAGTCCTACGACTCTTGATGAGCGAAGACGCATGGATGGGATTCCGTATGCTTCGGCTGTTGGGTCCATCATGTATGCTATGGTATGTACTCGTCCCGATGTTAGTTTTGCTCTTAGCGTGGTGGGCAGATACCAGGATGATCCAGGGGAGAGTCACTGGACAGCGGTTAAGAATATCCTTAAGTACTTGAGAACGACTAAGGATATGTTCCTGGTTTATGGAGGTGAGGATGAGCTCGTTGTAAAGAGTTACACCGATGCTAGTTTCCAAACAGATAGGGATGATAGTCGATCGCAATCTTTGTTTGTGTTCATTCTGAATGGAGGAGCAGTGAGCTGGAGGAGCTCGAAGCAAGATACGGTAGCTGATTCTACAACAGAGGCCGAGTACATTGCGGCTTCTGAAGCTGCAAAAGAAGGTGTTTGGGTGAAGAATTTTATTTCTGATCTTGGTGTTGTTGAGGGCGCGTCTAATCCATTGGGCCTCTATTGTGATAATAGTGGTGCCATTGCACAAGTCAAGGAACCACGGAACCATCATAAAACCCAACACATACTCAGGCGTTTTAACCTTATTCGCGACATTGTTGAAAGAGGTGATGTAAACATATGCAAGGTACACACGGATGCAAATGTTGTTGATCCATTGACGAAGCCTCTCCCACGTTCGAAGCATGAGGCGCACATGAGCTCCATGGGCATACGATGCCTAAATGATTGACTCTAGTGCAAGTGGGAGAGTGTTGGAGATATGCCCTAGAGGCAATCATGTGATAATGAAATTTCCATATGTATTCATGATTCCTTTGTATTGTCCTTGAACATCATCAATTATATGTATCCTTGACTAGTATACAACTCGGTTGATGTCTATGTTTCACAAGTCATGTGCATGGAGATGCTAAACTGATAGTATGGGCTCGGGGATGGAGATCACCGAGCCGGACAGACCCACTTTGAGATGCAGTGAGATATAGTCATCTGTTAGTCTCAAGTGCAATGTCTATGCCATGTCCTAGACCTGAGGTCTTCGCGTGTTCTCGGGATGAGGATCGACTCACTTAGGGTCTATCAAACGCTACTCCGTAACTGAGTAGTTATAAAGGTAGCTTTCGGGTGAGTTGTGAGACATGCCGCGAGACATGGTTGACCAAGATGGAATTTGCCCCTCCTATTTGGAGAGATATTCTCTGGGCCCTCTCGATTGATCAGATTCGGAAAGCATGGCCATGCAACTTGGGTTAAGTGTTAACCCAGTTCGGGAATTTGTATCATGGTTTCGAGAAGAGAGGTCGAGCTGACACAAGGGTGACAAGTACTCGCCTTGAGCTCGACAACAAATATCGTGAGGCAAAAGGAATGTTGCATATGCCATATTGTTGAGGTTCATCAAACAACTTTACGCCCACATGGGAGTTGGCATGTTCTGCTAGGAGCCACTACCAACTATCGACTCTGGTCATGTCCATGTGTACGTGAACCTATAGGGTCGCACACTTAAGGGGTTGCACCCCATTCGGATTTGATCTGAGTGGAAAATGGATGTGGACTCCTAGTGGGCTCAAGTGTTGATCCCACCTCGGAGGTCTATATAAAGGGGAGTGGGCGCACCACTTAGGGTTGATCCAATCAAACCCTTGTTAGCCACCGCCACTCCCCATGCCCATGTCGCGCGACCGGACCTAGCAGTCCGCCGCTCGACGCTGCTCCCCGTACGTGTGGATACCTTAGAGGCATCGCATCTGCGGTGCTTGGACGAACTGTTCGAGGGAACTGCGAGGTGCCATTCGCGGGAGATCACCGTTCACGGGTCTTCGCTGTTTGTGGGACATCGGCAACACGAGGAGGAGACGGCCCGGGAGATCGGCTACACGCATCACCAACTCTACTTCCGCTGCGGTGACTGCGCGTCTAGTGGTAAACCCGATCCCGTGATCTATTTCCAGCAGCATGATCTTGGGTGCGCGGTAGAAAATTTTATTTGGCGCTAGCATAGCGTACCGCATGTTCCTACAGTAGTCATACTAGGTGGTCTACGCACATGTAGATCTATTCTTTTGCACGTCTCGTGTTCGCCATACTGCCACTACTATTGATGAATAGACGGTAAGTTATTCGCGGGATAACCTTAGTTGAGTGTGTGTGCAAGAGAGAGGGAGACAGCTTGCGTGTGTGATTTGTGTAGAGACTGAGGCAATGATAAGAGATTCATTGTGTCTCTATGTGTGGAGGATAGAGAGAGACATGTGCATGGGGCTTTGTGTTGTGTAACGTGGAGACACATAGACATAATCAGAGAGTGAGTGTGTGAGTTACACATGCAGACATGGGAGAGATGTGTGAGTTAGAGAGATGGAGAATTTGGTGTGCATCTGAGCTGGAGAGGGGGGATATATACATACCTAGAGCTGGAGAGAATATGCAAGGGTGTGTGTCTTAAATGAAGGATCCAGATAGATGGGTGTTTGTGTGTGTCTGTGTGTGTTGTGTGTGCATGTGTGTGTGTGTGATGGAGTGTGTGTATGTGGAGAAGAGAGACCACTAATGATGTAAACATAGTATAGGGAAGGGGGAATGGTGTGACATGTGTGTCAAAGAGAGACAAAGGCATGTGTAGTAGCGGGATAGCATGGGTGCGGGCGGGGAGCAGACTATTTGGAAGAGACATCGAGTGTGTGACGCCCCCGATTCAATCGTACACTAATCATGCACGCAAATGTGTACGATCAAGATCAAGGACTCACGGGAAGATATCACAACACAACTCTAAAACATAAATAAGTCATACAAGCATCATAATACAAGCCAGGGGCCTCGAGGGCTCGAATACAAGTGCTCGATCATAGACGAGTCAGCGGAAGCAACAATATCTGAGTACAGACATAAGTTAAACAAGTTTGCCTTAAGAAGGCTAGCACAAACTGGGATACAGATCGAAGAGGCGCGGGCCTCCCGCCTGGGATCCTCCTAACTACTCCAGGTCGCCGCCGGGCTGCACGTAGTAGTAGGCACCTCCAGTGTAGTAGTCGCCATCGACGGTGGCGTCTCTGCCCTGGGCTCCATCGCCTCGTTGCAGCAATCGAGTAGAGACAGGGGAAAAGGGGAAACAATGCAACCGTGAGTACTCATCCAAAGTACTGCAAGCAAGGAGCTACACTACATATGCATGGATAGATGTGTAAAGGGCCATATCGATTGGACTGAGCTGCAGAATGCCGTAATAAGAGGGGATAGCTAGTCTTATCGAAGACTACGCTTCGTCACCGTCTTGCAACAGTAGAAGAGGGCAGATGAAGTCCTCCAAGTAACATCACATAGCAATAATCCTACCCGCGCATCCCTCCTCGTATCCCCGAGAGAGAGCGACCACCGTTGTATCCGCACTTGGAAGGGTGTGTTTTATCAAGTATCCGGTTCTAGTTGTCATAAGGTCAAGGTACAACTCCAAGTCATCCTGTTATCAAGATCACGGCTATTCAATAGATTAACTTCCTGCAGGGTGCACCAACTTAGCCAACACGCTTGATCCCATTTGGCCGGACACACTTTCTGGGTCATGCCCGCCGCGGAAGATCAACACGCCGCAGCCCCACCTAGGCACAAGAGAGGCCAGACGCCGGTCTAAACCTAAGCGCCAGGGTGCGGGCCCATCGCCTGAGCACACCTCAAGACGCTATGCGACGTGCCGAAAGCAGAACTAGCCCCTTAATACAAGAGCAGGCCCTACGTTCCAATCCGCGCAGCGCCACTTTCGATCAATTGGCGTCACGAAGTTTCGGCCGATACCACCACGCCGAGTGCCCATATCTTTCCCACGAGTTGGTTAGTGCATATAAGCTCAGAGACAACTCAGATCAAATACCAAGATCTCAAGCATGTTAAGTATCCGCGAATGCCGAACAGGCCAGGCCCACCTCTCTCCTAGGCGGTCTCAACCTGCCCTGTCGCTCCGCCTCAAAGATCCACTCGGGTGCTCCACCAATTTAACCCGACTTTTAGTCTCCACATGTATCATGTATAAAGTATATAGTATATACCCGTGATCACCTCCCGAGTGATCACGGCCCGATAGTATAGCACGGCAGACGGACAAGAATGTAGGGCCACAGATGAAAGTACTAGCATCCTATACTAAGCATATAGGATTGCGGTAAAGGTAACAATGAAGAGTATAAGGACAGGCTATGCATCGGGATAGGTATAATCGAAAAAAGAATATGCTACACTACTCTAATGCAAGCAGATAGAGAAGAGTAGGCGATATCTGGTGATCAAGGGGGGGGCTTGCCTGGTTGCTCTGGCAAGAGAGAGGGGTCGTCAACTCCGTAGTCGAACCGGGCAAAGCAGCAGCGTCGGTCTCGTAGTCTACCGGAGAGAAGAGGGGAAGAAACAATGAATACCATGTAAACAGATGCATATCGATGCATGACAAGACAAGTAACGATGCTAGGCGTGCCCTAACGTGGTATGAGGTGGTACGGTTAAGAAACATCCGGAAAGTATTCCGGTGTTTCGTGATTTGAAGCAGAGGAGCCGGAGGGGAAAGTTGCGGTTCGATAGGTTAGGGGGTGTGGCGGACGAACGGCCCGCGATCCGGATTCGCCTCGTCGCTCGAGCAACTTTCATGTTGAAAATATTTTAACCGAAGTTACGGATTAAAAGATATGATTTTCTAAAGATTTTATTAATTTCGGAATTTAATTAATTAATTAATTAATTCGAAAATGGATTTATGACGTCAAGATCGGTCATGCCGACGTCAGCAGATCAGCTGACCGTTGACTGGTCAATTCTGACATGTGGGTCCAGGGGACCCACCGTCATCCTCTAATTAGGTTAATTAGGTTTAGGTTAAATTAACTACAGTTTAATTAAACTTAACTAGTTAATTAAATTAATTAAACTGGATTAATTAACTTAATTAATTACTTAATTAATTAATTAATAATTAATTTGTTAAATCATTTTTGTTTTTATTAATTATATTTATTTTAATTTGCTTATTCATTCGGGACCCACATGTCATAGACACAGGGGGCGGCCGTCAGCGTTGACCCAAGTCAATAGTTCAAAGGGGGGGGGCCCACCACCTGATGGCCCAAAGGGCCACGTGGGTGCCAGCTCGGCACCCACCGGAGACGCGTCGGATCTAGCTCCGGCGACCCTTCCAACGGCGGAGCGATCGGGAGAGCTGCGGGATTCGTCCACCCCGCACCGTTTTGGGCACGGCCGGGCTCGTTCGAACGGCAAGACGGCGACGGATTGATCTGTGACGGTGGCGGAGGCTGCGGTGGCCGGAGCTGAGCGCATCGAGCTCATCGGCGGCGAGGTTCTTGAGCGCAGGTACGGAACGGGCTACGGGCGCAGGGGCGTGGCGAGGGACGGGCGAGAGGGAGGCGCTGAAGTGCGGAAGTCGCAACCCGGCGTGGCGGCGACGACGGCCCTCGAAGGCGGCCGTGCTTTCGCCGGGCCGCGGCTCGGTGGTGGCGATAAGAGGCGCGCCGGCACGGCGGACGCGAGCCCGCCCGAGCTCGGCCTCGGGCGGGGGGGGGCTGGCGATCGGCGGGCGCCGAGAGGCGAAGCGGCGACGGCCGGGCGAACTAGGGGAGAGGGGAGCGGGGGGAGAGCTCACGGGGTTCAGAGCGCCGGGGCAGCGGGCTCGGAGGCGGCCGGGGAAGACCGGCGAGGAGGAGGGCGAGGAGGTGGCGCTCGGCGGCGACGAGGCCTGGCGGCGGCGAGGCGAGGTGGTCGGGGTCGACGTGGGGAACGGGCGTCGGGCGTCTGAGGGGGCGTCGGCTAGGGTTTCGTCGCCGGGGGCAGGGAGTGAGGGGGGGGGGCGCGGATGGGCCATGGGCCGGTCGGATGGGCCATTTGGCCCAGTTGGCCAGGGAGGTTTTCCCCTCCCCTTATTTATTTGTTTGTTTTCCTTTTCTTATTTTTCCTTTTCTGTTTTAATTCATTTTAATAACTTAGACATTTTATAAAATGTGTTTACTCCACCATAATTAACTTTGTAATATTTGACAACCCCTGAACATTTTAGTTTTGATTTTTTTGAAAACTTTTATTGCCATCATAATTTTGAATTGAATTTCAAACTGTTTTGATTTAACCCGTGATTAACTACAAAGGATGAGGTGACGTGGCACCATCAACGTGAGATTACCGTAGCATGATTATCCGGCGTTACAAATCTCCTCCACTACAAGAAATCTCGGCCCGAGATTTAGGAGGTAGAAGGAAAGAGTGCGGGTATTCATCACGAAGACGATCCTCGCGTTCCTGTGTGGCTTCGTCTTTGAGTGATTCGACCATCGGACTTTGAGGAACTTGATCGCCTTCCGGCGTGTGCGGCGTTCAGCTTGGTCGAGAATGCGGACGGATGCTCTTTATAGGAGAGGTCCTGTTGCAATTCGAGCACTTCATGGTCCACCGCTCGGATTGGGTCCTTGAAGCAGCGTCGGAGTTGGGACACGTGGAACACATCGTGAACTCGAGAAAGGTTCGACGGAAGCTCCAGCTTGATATGCTACTTTTCCACGCCTTTCCGAATAGTGAATGGGCCAATATAGCGAGGAGCTAGCTTGCCCTTGATCCCCGGCGGTGAGCACCCTTCATTGGTGTAACGCGAAGATAGGCCTTTTCGCCAAAGTTGATAGACCATGTCTTTATGATGACAGTCATAGTTACTCTTTTGACGTGATCGAGCAGTCTTGAGATTCTCGCGAATAATGCGGACTTGTTCTTGGCATGTTGGATAATATCCGGACCAAGAGTGGACGTTCCCCGTTTCGACCAGTTCGGAGGGTTCGCACTTTCGTCCATATAACACTTCAAGGGGGCCATCTTCGACTAGCTTGATAGCTATTATTATAAGAGAACTCACCATACGGAGAGATTCCTCCCATTTCTTGCGAAGGAAATAACACAAGCTCAAGCATGTCTTCGAGAACTTGGTTGACACGCTCAACTTGCCCTTGCGACTGCGGATGAAACGCAGTACTGAAAGATAAATGAGTCCCCATAGCTTCTTGAAAACTTGCCTAGAATCTTGAAGTGAATAAGCTGCCACGGTCCGAGCTGATAACCAGTGGAATACCGTGAAGTGAAACAATTCTGGACATATAGAGCGTTGCAAGCTGACTAGCGGTGATCGTTTCTTTGACCGCCAGAAAATGTGCAACTTTAGAAAGCCGGTCAATGACGACAAGAATAGCATCATTACCTTTCTGCGATTTGGGAAATCCAGTGACGAAGTCCATTTCAACATGGTCCCATTTCCATTCAGGAATAGAGATAGGTTGCGAGCTCCAAGAGGCCGTTGATGTTCGCTTTGATACGACGACAAACGCCACATTCAGCAACATAACGAGCAATGTCTCGCTTCATATTAGACCACGAATCTCGGCGAATGTCTTGGTACATCTTGGTGCTACCGAGATGAATAGACAAGGGCGTATCATGAGCTTCTTTCATAACCTTTGGAGTCAGATTCAGGTTTGCCCTCTTACTCGGTACCACTAGGCAACCTTTGAAGAATAAGGTGCCGTCGTCATCCACAGTGAAGAATGAGGGTTTTCCTTCTGCGAGATAAAGTTTAATCCTCTCGACTTCATCGTCACATTTCTGTATCCATTTGATTGTGTCCACAAGATCTGGTTTCGCAACCAGGGTATTGAGAGAACCCTTGGAAACAACATGGAGGTTCATCTTGCGTAACTCCGGAGGAGGGGGAGCGAGTGCACCCGGAGGAACAATATGGAGGTTCAGCTTTCTGAACTCTTCAACGAGTGAGGGCTGAACTTTGTGAACTGGAGGTGGTTGCGAGAAGACTTGCGGCTCAAGGAATCAGCCATTACATTAGCCTTGCTCGGGCGATAGGAAATACCCAAATCAAAGTCAGCAGCAGTCTCCATCCATCTCTCACGACGGAGGTTCAGGTCTGGCTGAGTAAACAGATACTTCAGACTTTGGTGGTCGGTGAAGATCTCGCAACGATTACGAGTAGGTAATGTCGCCATCGCTTTAGCGCATGAATGACAGCAGCAAGTTCGAGGTTGTGAACTGGGTAGTTCTCTTCGTGAGGGCGCAATTGTCGAGAGGCATAAGCAACCACTTTGCGCTCTTGCATTAGGACACAGCCTAATCCTTGACGGAAGCGCCGATAAATGACGAAGTCCTTCTTAGTATTAGGAGGAGCTAGCATTGGGGCAGAAGTCAACTTGTCTTTGAGTGCTCGGAAACTTTCCCGACATTTATCATCCATTGGAACTTGACGCCCTTATGCAACAAAGTTAGTCGAGGCTGGCAATCTTGGAGAAGTTCTCACTTAATCGACGGCAATAGTGGCGAGACCGAGAAAACCGACTTGCTTAACGCTCTTCGGAGGAGTCCAATCGAGAATAGCCTGAACTCTTTCGGGGTTGACGGCAATACCATCCTTAGAGATGACATGCCCGAGATAGGTCACTTGGAAGCCGAATTCACACTTGGAGAACTTGGCATATAGTTGATGCTCGTAGCTTTTCCAAAGACAAGACGAAGATGTTCAAGATGTTCTTCTTCATTCTTGGAAAATATCAGGATATCATCCAGATAAACCACGACGAACTTGTCGAGGTAATCCATGAATATATAGTTCATCAGGCGAGAGAAAGTGGCTGGAGCATTGGTTAAGCCGAAGGACATGACGGTGTACTCGTATGAACCATAACGAGTCACAAATGCGGTCTTTGGGATATCCTCTTCGCGAACACGGATCTGGTGGTAACCCAACCTCAAGTCGAGCTTCGAGAACACTGACGAACCAGCCAGTTGATCATAAAGATCATTGATCCAAGGAAGAGGATACTTATTCTGAATGGTAGCTTGATTTATAGGACGGTAGTCTTGGACCAATCGGTTTGTCCCATCCTTCTTCTTGACAAAGAGAGAAGGTGCTCCCCAAGGAGAGCAACTTGGGCGAATGAAACCACTTTGAAGAGATTTGTCGATTTCTCCATGAGCTCAAGGAGTTCATGCGGTGGCATCTTGTAGGGTCGCTTGGCTATAGGAGTGGTGCACGCTTTCAAGTCGATGACGAATTCGACACTCTAGTGGGGAATCCTGGAAGTTCTTCAGAAAGATGTCTTGGAAATCGCAACGACAGAATGTTTTCAATGCCCTCGAGGGTGCGGCGCTCAATGCATTCAATGCATAGAGCCTTGCCTCGGCATCCTGAACTGCAGACGAGCATTGTAGCTTATTATTTCATCGAAGGGCGTAGCAGATGGACGGTCTTATGGCGCAAACGATTGAAGCAAGATGCGCTTTCAACCAATCCATCCCCAAAATGAGGTCGATGTTAGACGCCTTGAGGATAATGGGTGAGGCATAGAATTCCAGCCCTTCGATTTCCACGGGACGCCGACGCCAACCATGGAGGTTTGACATTGTCCCAAGGGGTTTTACCACTACCAAGAGTTCATCTCCTCACACTTAACGTCGTGCTTGTATGCAAAATCTTCCGACATGAATGAATGCGATGCTCTGAATCGAATAAAACAGATGCAGTACTGAATTTACGAGGAGTGTACCCATCACGAAGAGCAGCTGGTCTTGAACTTCGCTCGGATCAACGTGGTTGGCATGAACCCGACCATAAGGCTTGGTATTGTTGTTGCGGGACTGGTTGCTCCCACGGCCAGCCTGGGAAGTGCCGTTGATTCTCGATTCGATTGCAATCCCTAGCACGGTGACTGGTTGACCACACCAGCAGCACAGACCATTATTGGGAGTGGGAACAGAGCTTGGGGTGGTGGAGCTGGAAGCTTTGGCTGCCTAGTTGGAGTAGGCAAACGAGGTGCACATAGCTCGCCTTGGGGCAGGTGCATTCGGTGGTACATCTTTGTTGGCAATCCATATCTTGCGCCTGCGAGGACGGGCTCAAGATGAGCCCGTGTCACGGTTGCGCTGTTAGAGCTCTGGTATTCCTGCAGACCAGTTTCGACATTGATAGCCTTGTTCACCAAGGTGGCAAAATCAGCAAAGTCGTGCACTAGAACTGCGAGCTTGATGTCGACTTGAAGGCCGCCACGGAACTTCTCTTGTCTGCGTGCATCGCCGCAATATCCTCTTCAAAGATAGCGAGACAAGTCCAGAACTCTCGCCGATAAGCTTCAACAGTCTTGTTGCCTTGGGTGAGGTTGCGGAACTCACGCTTCTTCCGTCCATGACTCCTTGAGGGATGAAGCGGCACGAAAGCAGCTTGGAAGTGCGGCGGTGATGAGTGTTCCAAGCGGCAGAGTACGCTGTGGCTGTCCCACCATTGAGCTGCGGGTCCCTTCAGAAGAAGGAAGCAAAAGTGACATAGCTGGCGAGGGCTACATCAGCAGACTCCATCTCATAGGTGATGTCACGGAGCTACCATCGACATCCAAATGGCTGGGTTGAGCTGCGGTACACACTTGGGTTCAGACGTATGAAATCCTGCAGGTTGTTGTGTTTGGCTGCTGGTTCATACAGGCGAGGAAACTGAGCCATCATGTTCTCCATGAACTGGCGATTCATCTCAAGCTGTTGGATCATACCAGCCATGTACTCATGCGGTGGTGGGAAGTTGCCACCACGACCACGACCAGCTGGTCTAACCATCCTGCTAATATATAACAGGGGTAGTTCAACATTTGAGAAATTATGCAAAGGACAAGAATCATTCATGATGAAACATGCATAATGAAAGCAGCACGATAGAAACCACATAGTAGTCGGCATATCTTACAAAAGGGATCATGCATAGAGTTCGGTACACAGAGTTCAATACATAGACTAAGGCATCATAGGAGGCACGCAGGCTCGCGGCGAATGCATCTAACACTAACAAGAAAGCCTACATCACCCCACGCTGCATGCATGGAGGTAGCAGTAGCCTGAAAGCTGGTAGTGCGGCAGCGGATAGTCCTCCACGTCAGTGACCTGGGGGCCGTGGATACTCTGGTGCAGAACCTGACGATCAAGTGGCAGGAGAGGACCAAGTGCGGGAGAGTAGCCTCCCACCTCTGGCCAACCGACACCCTGGGGCATCACGGTCCTGGCTGGGTAGATCGCAGAACGCGGCAGATCTCTGGATCGGACAAAGGGGTGCAACAGCGTTAGAGGACGGTAAAGGTGCCGACGGTGATGTACAACTCGTGGCGAAGAGCTCGGTTAGCTCGATCCAGCCCATCGCGATGCGTAACAAAGTTCGATGGTAGAAGGGCTCTCGGTGACGATGGAGTAGGCAGCAGTAGTAACCTCCTCACCAACATCGAGGTGATAGCAATGTGCACGAAGGGGAGGTGTCCAACTCTCGATACTTCCACGAAGACGGTCGAGCAGCATAAGCAGCATCGTGGACTGCCATATCGATAGTCACCCCAACACCATGTGCGTGTGCAACACAAGAGTGGAGTCATACTCCGAGAGTAGAGATGGACGATGGCTCGGCATCGCTCTGGTTAAAGTCCTGGTACTCCTCAAAGACGGTGTACTCAGGTGCCAGCGATAACCGGATAGGTCATCATCTCTGCTAGCACCGCGGTGATCCCGAGGCACCAATGGCCGTCGTGTGGCGCACGACCTGCCTCGTGGGTTCCATCTGAAAACAAAGATGTTTCAAAGGAGTCAAATGACAGTGTGGAAATTGATCAAAATACAATTCCAAGGAATAACTATGGCTTTATCCAACTTTGGGGTGAATGTGGTCACGGGATCCTAGTGTTAGTTAGTAATTTGTTTAACCCGAGTAGAAGAGAGTTCAGAGTTCCAGAGTAAAGGTCGAGGAGTAAAAGATCCTAGTACCACCCAATGGCGACGTGGGCCCGTAAGGCTCATAGCCAAGTTAGTAAAAGTTTTTGCAATGTCTAGACTCGACTTCGCCAAGGAGTGTGGAAGGGGATTCCTACAGCAAATCGGCTCGATATTAACTTCAGACGCCTTCGATTCAATCGTACACTAATCATGCATGCAAATGTGTACGATCAAGATCAAGGACTCACGGAAGATATCACAACACAACTCTAAAACATAAATAAGTCATACAAGCATCATAATACAAGCCGGGGCCTCGAGGGCTCGAATACAAGTGCTCAATCATAGACGAGTCAGTGGAAGCAACAATATCTGAGTACGACATAAGTTAAACAAGTTTGCCTTAAGAAGGCTAGCACAAACCGGGATCTGATCGAAGAGGCGCAGCCTCCTGCAGGATCCTCCTAACTACTCACGGTCGTCGCCGGTGGGCTGCACGTAGTAGTAGGCACCTCCGGTGTAGTAGTCGCCATCGACGGTGGCGTCGCTCCGGCTCCATCGTCTGTTGCAGCAATCGAGTAGAGATAGGGGGAAAAGGGGAAACAATGCAACCGTGAATACTCATCCAAAGTACTGCAAGCAAGGAGCTACACTACATATGCATGGATATATGTGTAAAGGGCCATATCGATGGACCGAATCGCAGAATGCCGTAATAAGAGGGGATAACTAGTCTTATCAAGACTACGCTTCGGTCACTGTCTTGCAACAGTAGAAGAGGGCAGTATGAAGTCCTCCAAGTAACATCACATAGCAATAATCCTACCCGGCGATCCCCTCCTCGTATCCCTGAGAGAGAGCGACCACCGGTTGTATCTGGCACTTGGAAGGGTGTGTTTTATCAAGTATCCGGTTCTAGTTGTCATAAGGTCAAGGTACAACTCCAAGTCGCCCTGTTATCAAGATCACAGCTATTCAATAGATTAACTTCCCTGCAGGGGTGCACCAACTTACCCAACACGCTTGATCCCATTTGGCCGGACACACTTTCCTGGGTCATGCCCGGCCGCGGAAGATCAACACGTCGCAGCCCCACCTAGGCACAACAGAGAGGCCAGCACGCCGGTCTAAACCTAAGCGCGCAGGGGTCTGGGCCCATCGCCGTGAGCACACCTGCACGTTGTGTACGCGGCCGAAAGCAGAACTAGCCCCCTTATTACAAGAGTAGGCCTACGTTCCAATCCGGCGCGCGCCACTCGGTCGCTGGCGTCACGAAGTGCTTCGGCTGATACCAAGACGCCGAGTGCCCATATCTTTCCCACGTAGTTGGTTAGTGAGTATAAGCTCGTAGCCAACTCAGATCAAATACCAAGATCTCGTTAAGCGTGTTAAGTATCCGCGAACGCCGAGCAGGCCAGCCCACTCTCTCCTAGGCGGTCTCAACCTGCCCTGTCGCTCCGCCTCAAAGATCCACTCATGGTGCTCCACCAGTAACCAATTTAGTCTCCACATGTATCATGTATAAAGTATATAGTATATACCGTGATCACCTCCCGAGTGATCACGGCCCGATAGTATAGCACGCAGACGGACAAGAATGTAGGGCCACAGATGAAAGTACTAGCATCCTATACTAAGCACATAGGATTGCGTAAAGGTAACAACAAAGAGTAACAAGGACAAAGCTATGCATCGGGATAGGTATAATCGTAAGTAAGAACATGCTACACTACTCTAATGCAAGCAGATAGAGAAGAGTAGGCGATATCCGTGATCAAGGGGGCTTGCCTGGTTGCTCTGGCAAGAGAGAGGGTCGTCAACTCCGTTGTCGAAGCTGGGCAGCAAGCGTCGGTCTCGTAGTCTACCGGAGAGAAGAGGGGAAGAAACAATGAATACCATGTAAACAGATGCATATCGATGCATGAAAAGACAAGTAACGATGCTAGGCGTGTTCTAACGTGGTATGAGGTGGTACTGTTAAGGGGAAACATCCGGGAAAGTATTCCTGTTTCGTGATTTCGAGAGGAGCCGAGGGGAAAGTTGCGGGTTCGATAGGTTAGGGGTGTGTGGCGGACGAACGGACTGCGATCCGGATTCGCCTCGTTGTTACGAGCAACTTTCATGTTGAAAATATTTTAATCCGAAGTTACGGATTAAAAGATATGATTTTCTAAAGATTTTATTAATTTCGGAATTTAATTAATTAATTAATTAATTGAAAAATGGATTTATGACGTCAAGATGAGGTCATCTTGACGTCGGCAGATCGGCGTTGACTGTTGACTGTCAATTCGACATGTGGGTCCGAGGGGACCCACCGTCATCCTCTAATTAGGTTAATTAGGTTTAGGTTAAATTAACTACAGTTTAATTAAACTTAACTAGTTAATTAAATTAATTAAACCGGATTAATTAACTTAATTAATTACTTAATTAATTAATTAATAATTAATTTGTTAAATCATTTTTATTTTTATTAATTATATTTATTTTAATTTGCTTATTCATTCGGGACCCACATGTCATAGACACAGGGGGCGGCCGTCAGCGTTGACCCAAGTCAATAGTTCAAAGGGGGGGGGGCCCTGGGCCCACCAGCCAGTGGCCCAGGCGGGGCCACGTGGGTGCCAGCTCGGCACCCATCGGAGACGCGTCGGATCTAGCTCCGGCGACCCTTCCAACGGCGGAGCGATCGGGAGAGCTGCGGGATTCGTCCACCCCGCACCGTTTTGGGCGCGGCCGGGCTCGTTCGAACGGCAAGACGGCGACGGAGCGATCTGTGACGGTGGCGGAGGCTGCGGTGGCCGGAGCTGAGCGCATCGAGCTCATCGGTGGCGAGGTTCTTCGGGCGAGGTACGGGAACGGGGCTACAGGGCGCAGGGGGCGTGGCCAGGGACGGGGCGAGAGGGAGGCGCGGGGTGCGGTAAAGGCGCAACCCGGCGTGGCGGCGACGACGGCCCTCGGCGCTTGGCGTGCTCGCGGGGCCGCGCCTCGGTGGTGGCGATAAAGGCGCGGCCGGCACGGCGGACGCGAGCCCGTCCCGAGCTTCGGGCTCGGGCGTCTGGGGGGGCGGCGATCATGGGCGCCGGAGGCTGAGCGGCGACGGCCGGGCGAACTAGGGGAGAGGGGGAGCGAAGGGGGGGGAGAGCTCACGGGGTTCGAGGGGTTCGGGGCAGCAGGCTCGAGGCGGCCGGGAAGACCGGGCGAGGAGGAGGGCGAGGAGGTGGCGCTGGCGACGATTTACTCGGCGGCGGCGAGGCGAGGTGGTCGGGTCGACGTGGGGAACAGGCGTCAGGCGAGGCGAGGCGTCGGCTAGGGTTTCGTCGCCTGGGGTTATGGGAGTGAGGGGGGATGGGCCATGGGCCGCTTGGCCCGATTGGCGAGGGGTTTTCCTCCCTTATTTATTTGTTTGTTTTCCTTTTCTTATTTTTCCTTTTCTGTTTTAATTCATGTTAATAACTTAGACATTTTATAAAATGTGTTTACTCCACCATAATTAACTTTGTAATATTTGACAACCCCGAACATTTTAGTTTTGATTTTTTGAAAACTTTTATTGCCATCATAATTTTGAATTGAATTTCGAAACCGTTTTGATTTAACCCGTGATTAACTGCAGTGACAGAGGTGACGTGGCACCATCAACGTGAGATTACTGTAGCATGATTATCCGGGCGTTACAGAGTGTGTGTGGGAGAGGGTCGTGAGAGCGAGAGAGAGAGAGCTAGCAAGGGAGATAGAGAGGAAGAGAGGGAGAGAGAGAGGTGACGTTTGTGTGCAGAAGTGGCATATATATAGGGAGACAATGTTGATGCTGTTCGAAAGTGGCCTATGTACGGAGACGCAAGGGAAGCGAGTCATCATGTGTGTGATAGGAACTTCATGAGATATCTAGAATAGATGGTGTAGAGAACAACATGCGAGATTGAGAATGATAATACATTAGGGAGCAATGGAAAGAGTCACGACATATATGTATATAGGGAAGGAGCTGGGGCGGGTCCGCTTGTGGGAGAGATAGAAAGAGGAGAGTGGTGCACAAGGAGACAAAGTGTGCTTTTTTGCAATGGGGGTGGTGTGTGAGGTGAGTGTGCGAGAACCAAACTAGGGAGATAGATATTTGGGGGCGACGTTTTGTGTGTATGGGAAAGATACACTCTATATAGTGCGAGTGATTGGGAAAGAGACATGCCGGGAGACCTAGAGAGTGGGGGAAGAGATGTGTGCATGCCCGAGAGACAAAGTGATAGAGACCTATATTGGGGTCCGGACTTTAGAAGAGAGGGGGGGGGGGTGTTAATGTGCTCGTGTGTTCGTGTTCGGGGGAGAGAATGACTTGTGTGTGTGGGGGGGCTTTGGATAAAGAGTGAGGTGTCTATATTTGAGAGACTTTAGCGTAATTGAGATATATATGGTCAATAGTGTGTGCACTCATGGTTGATCAATTTGTTTCACAGTTTGGACTATGAGATAACGATACTTTTGAACATGTGTGATATACTTTGAAGTACCAGAATTACAAACCTAAGATTGGAATTGTGGAATTCGACTCCATCAGTAGCTTTTGTCATTCATTTAAACGGAGGTACATTTTTTAAGCCGGGATTTCGTGATTTCAAATTCATATATCAAACCTAGAGATATACACATACGGGCATGTTCAAACTTTATAATCATCCACTTTATTCATACACATACACAATTTTGCTTTTGTCGTCATATTTAGGATAAACACATTTGGAATTTCATTTGAATTGGACCATATGATGGTATTTGCTTGCACTAGCTCAATGATCCATATTTGAATTGAATGGACAATCTAAGTTTCGTGTTGGAGACATTGATTTTCGAAACTTGCACTTTTTTTTGCGTGCAAAACAAGCAAATTCTCAGCCATGAGGCCGTACAAGAGCAGAACACTTAATTTCAGGCGCCAAAAGCTTTCAAACTTCCCGCTCACATCGAAATATCTCGTGCTCGAAAGTTTAGCCCTGCGATATTCTTGTTTTACCCCTACCACAGGAACGGAAAAGGGCTGCTTTGGTAACTCCATTATTTTCCCCTCTTTGCCCCCAACATTCTTCCTAAGAGCCCCTCCCCTTCCCCTCCCTGACACGTCCCCAACCACGACAAGCCGCTGAATCAAGTCCTCCACTGCAGCGATGGAACGCACACCCCGCCGGATCTACCTTCAGCACCTTGGAACCCCCAACTGCCAACTCACCACTTCACCGGAGCCGCTTCAGCGACTGGCTTGTCCACCGCTCCAGATCTCCTTGACCACAATCATGGTCCACCGCACCGGATCTACTTCACTGGCGCCCTCGTCCACCATAGTGTAGGCCCTTCACTAACTCCCTCGTCCGCCCCAGCGCTGGCCCTTCATACACGCCCTTGCCTGCCGCAACAGATCCGCATCACCGAAAGCACTGTACACTGCGCCGGATGTGCTTCGCCGCGCCTTCGTCCACTGCATAGGACCCGCTCCACGGATGCCATATTCAACTCCACCGGCCCTGCTTTACTGACGCCTCAGCCTCGTCAGATTATTTCAATTTGTACTTCTTCGGTTTTTCTCTTCTTTATCATGGAACGGTTCACTTACCACAGATGAGCTTTCTTGTATGTCGACAGGCGCCGCAACCGAAGCACTGGAGCCGCTTCAACAACAGCGACAGCTGGCCCAAACTCAACCGCAACACGAGCACCATCGACGATCCTTAGCTATCAAGTATGACAATGATACCCATAGGCCACCGAGAATCAGGTACTATTATCCAACGGCCGGTGCCTACGTTCACTTTCTTCGCATAAGCACCGCACCTTTGAATTTCTTCAAGGCATCATTCAATTTTTCATGAGGCGCGTTATTCTGCTTGCACCAGTAGGGACATACTTCTGGAAGTGAACAAGTTACATGTGCTAAATTACAAACCAGTGCACATATAGTTACAGTGCTTTAGTTTTCTCCTAAGTATTACTGTACTTCCTAGATATCACTGCCTGCATGCTATATTTATGATAATGGTGTTGTTCTAATGCCACCTGTTGGTTCCATCAGACTGCTTCATGTTTTCTATGCTTAATTACACATCAGCAAAGTAGCATGTGGTTCCGCTGCTGTTTGTTCGTTTTACCGTACATTTCTGATGTTAGCTATTACATCACTGCTCCGAGCCACTGTTCATTACTTTTTTGTGCCTTCTTGATCTTCCCAACTTGCATGACTAATTTTATGCTTCTGTATATTATGGTGCTGCCAACCCCATCAAGCAAAATATTTGTTCTTTTGGGGCCGACACCTCGAACAAGCATAAAAATAGAGTGAAGCACATATATTGTCGTGTAAGCACACACCCTTCTTCCATTAGTTTAGATGAACCATTGATGATCAATTCAAACCTGTGCATGTGATTAAAATTAATTTTACCTAAATAGAGGGTGCAGAATAAACTACAATAACTAGATTTGCAACCACGGGATGCTGACGATATCTTCAAAGAACATTCAATAGCAGCAAGGCTTCACAACCACATATGGTAAGCCAGTGTGTTTTAGTACATGTGAAATGTAATGTGTGTGGGCTGCTTTATTGGCTTGTGCCCTCAACCTGTAATCCTACAGAATTACAAATAGTTTAGTTGTCTGCTTTGCTGTATTGCTTGATTTGAATACTTGTTTGTTACTTGTTAGGCTATACCAGAGTTGGCCAATATGTTAGCAGTGCCTGCTCTCCTATCGTAAAGAAATGCATGCCTAGTTCATTCGACTCCTTAACTTTTCCTATGAACTTCATCACAAGACGGTCTTCGTAGTTTATATAAGGCCACACTGTTAAGTGCTTTCTCAGCTTATTTCAACTGCTTAGATGCCTTGGCAACTTAAATATAGCGGTGGTACACTCCCTTTCAACTAGGGATGTCAACTGGGTCCCGTTTAATCCCGATTAAAGTCCACTAGTGGTTTGATAGTTCAAAAGAGTTTTTGTTTTTGAGGAAAATGAACTAGGGAGCTAGCAAAAACTAGCTAGATGGGACTGGCGGATGTCGTTTATTTTCCACTTGCATCCCTAGTTTCATCTTACCATTTTAATTTCTTTTCGGCTGATTCTGCTTCGAACCATTTAAATATAGCTTCCCATGCTCGGCAATAATTCGTATGTCATTTACCATGTAAGCTTACTGCCTGAATCATGCGATAACTATCTCTTTCTTATGTCTAGCAGAAACTTTTCACGATGCCGTTCACACTAGGACACAATGTACAACCCCAGAATCTATTTGTGGAAGCAGTGAGCCATCCATGTTACTAGATGGTAGCAGTTCAGAGGCAACACCATCGGAGAGCAGTCTGAGCACGTATATTATAGTTCTTGAGGCTCTACTAGAGGCAGAAAGAGATGGTGTGGCTGCCATGAATGAGGTAATCTTGATCTTGAGGCGGGAAATTACGCAATTAGCTGCACGCATTATGCAAGCAACCCAAGAATTGGAGGAAGTACGAATGTTGCATTTGAAGACGGAGGAGGTCCTGCTGCTTCTACTATATGAAGCCCAGGGCAATCCCAGTTCTTCTGTAGATACCATTTGAAATTGTCATTAGATTATTATACTTACATGTTGTGTCATGTCTCTGAATGGATTATGTTGTAAGACCCCCTATGTTGTCCATGTGTTGTAATGATCTGAATTTTTTAGGCGAGGTAATCCTCGGTACTTGTATGATTTACATATGGTGAACTGTTTTTCGTGTGAGCATATTGTATTGGATGAAATACCTGTTTGACTCAAAGTGCATCCAACCTACTGAATGCGAAGATCACGATGTTTCAAAATCATAATCATATATAAAGGTTGAATAAATCTTTGACGTGGTTTTGAACAAATAAATACCAAAACATAGAATGATGTATGGATATTCGTAATTGAATACAAATTGGATTTGAATTTAGTTGCAAAGGCCCAGGGTAAACGTGGATGCTAATTCTCCCAAATTTTGAACGAAGCGGTAAAACACCCACTATCATTTGTCGGCTGCCCGAAGCTAGTGTTTGCGAGATGGAAATTATTGTATACCCCTGACACTTGAGATCCTAATCAACCCGATTTACACTGCTGTCGATAGGGGTAGACTAGTAACTTCAAACAGACGTGACACGACCGCCTCTAAACTCATTCATACACGGTGGGTGACAAACGTGGGCGGCAAAACACATTTGATTCAAGCTCGCATGAAAGACATGTGTCTCTCCCTCCATTTCTCTATTCACACACGATGGGTGGCAAAACAAACTCTCCTCGTCCGAAATCGATGTAGGCAAATATTTCAAATAGGGGCAGTTGTGTAACTTCCCTCAGAAGTGACACAACCGCTCTATCTGTCAGGCCCGTTCATACACCGTGGGTGGCAAAACATCCTCTCCTCGCCCGAAACTGCTACCGGAAAATATTGGCGAGTTGCGAGATTACCGTCCTATCCCCAACCGACGTGATGTCCGAAATATTAAACAGGGGATAAGTTCGTAACTTTCCCACATTTCAGACAAGTGCATCCCAAAGTTTGAGATCCCCCTCCCCCTCCATTTCTGCATTCATACACCGTCGGCGCCACAACAACCTCCCCACTGCGGCCAGCCTCCTCCGTCCGCCACCCCATCGTCCACCTTGCCGGAGCCGCTACCCCTACCCTGTCGTCCACTACAAGAGATGGACGTATCTCATCCACAACGCCAGACCATGATCCTTCCATCACGTCCTCTCGCTTCATCGGCGCTTCGTTCACCCTGTCATTGCCGCTCCTACGACCGCCTCGTTCACGACAACAGGACTAATCCCCCGACCCGGCCATCTGCCGTTTAAAGTCTTCATCCGCGCCGCCGACAACCATCGCACCCACAGCACTGTCAACGTATTAGCAGGGGCCTACACGACATTGCAAGAGAGGTGTTTCTCTTTCATATCTGCTTAAGTTATTGATCTCACCCGGAAAATATATCTTAACTTGTTTACTATACTTTTCTTGTCTGTAGCAAATCGTAGTGGCTAGTTGAAAGCAAACATTTGTTGCGAAGTAGCTTTGTCGGGTTTGCGCCTTTAGATCCACCATGGCACGTCACTATACTCGTAAAGCTTATGGTTTCCCCCCTTTATATTCAGTACCATCATCGTAGGTGCTTTGTGTCGTGCTAGCACTGCTCCTCAAGACCTCAACCCATCAAGCGAAACAACATGCCACTCATAATTCCAAAGTTTAGTTGTTGAAATAGGAATCTGATATGATGCTCATATTACTAAAACAGAGAATGTTTAATTGGTCACCTAATATTCCTATATTCGCTTCGAAAAGCATGTGCGCCACACACTGGTCCAGCTAGTTCCACTTTCCTGATTTTACTCTTGATGCTTAGGGTTTTCCCCTTTTATCTACTCTACTATGATCTGCGTAGGTGCTTTCTGTCGTACTAGCAGTACTCCACCCTTCAAGCTAAACAGCACAACGCTCATAATTCCAAAGCTTAGTTGTTCAAGTATGATTGTGATATGATACTGATATTAGTTAACAGACACATTTAATTGGTTAGCTAAAGGTCCCACTTGAGTTTCCAAATGCATGTCGCGACATATAGACAGACAACATGATTGCATTTCTTTGTCACTTGTTGATTGTGCTTTCTTGTCCATACCAAATCTTAGTTGTTATTTCAAAGAAAACATCGGTTGCTAACTACCCTTTGCGTGGTTTGCAGCTTCAGATCTGCCCTCCCATTGCCACGGTCAACACTAGACTCATCATGCTTACGGTTTCCCCATTTTATGATGACCACGATCAACCTACATGGTTTGTGTTGTAATAGCACTGCTCCACCCATTGAGCTAAACAAGCTTAGTTGTACAAATTCAAATATGATATTATGCTGATATTAGTAAAACTAAGACATGTTTAATTGGTCAGCTATGTTCCTACTTTAGTTTCAAAATGCATGTGAGGCACATATGGAGAGACCGAAAGGAATAGTATTTCTCTGTGCGCTCTGGTTCATCATGGGTGGGCAATAGACATTGTATAGAAAGACTTGAAATATCTTCAATCTGCTGTCATCTGCAAAGTATCATCACTTCTGGAGCTCTCATATTTCTAGTAGTAGGCCACATTATAGTAATGCACACACCAAATTACAGCATGCATGGCATCTCTCAGAAGAATTGCAGAGATGGCACAAAGGGGTTTACAGGGAGGTAGTATTGGATTAGAATCACTTCTGCATTACAAAGATAATCTCACTTGTTTTTATGTTTTCATTCATGTCAGATATTGAATATGATCAAAATGAATATGAGAATGGGCGCACGAGAGGAATATTGCGGAACAATCCACTGGCTAACAAACTTGGCATGGTGGAGGATCGCCTATCTTATTCACCCATCAAGGTGCTTGCTCTAACTTGGCAAGGTTGTATTGGTCGCACATATTTTGCATATGACCTCTTGCATTACTTCTACTTTGTTACACCACCATCTACTTAGTTTAAGCATCATATATGAGTATATGCCATACCTATCCATTTTCTGTACATATTACATGCGTCAACATACTATGTTTTTCCTGTCAAATGTTGTTCTTTCATAATAGATGTCCAAAAGGAAGAGGGTGAGTGCATATCCTCAAGGAGTAAAAACTAGGTATTTAGAAAAGGTAGTGATACCTGTTAAATCAGATAGATCAGCAGCCACAGAACACACATGCCCAACTATACCACACTTTACCCCTACTCCACTGGCCAAACCCCTATTAGAACTGCAGAGAGCCCAGGGTCAGGTACTGTCTATGATATCAATTCAAAATTTGAACTCCTAAATTTCTGCATGTGCCTTACCTTCTCTCTTGTATGAAAACTAATTTCAGATGAATCTCCTTGCTCAATGGATCATAGGATTTCACAACAATAATGGGCACTGCATTGCTCTTGTGAGTACCTCTTGCCCTTTGTGAGCATACTTACACTCAGTGTTGTTTGATTATGTAGCATCATTGTAAATGTTCGCTTCTTTATCCTCCCTTTGCTCGAAATTATAAGATCTATATATACTCTTAGATAGATGTAGAATTAACACAATGGTTATGAAGTTTTGGATTGCTCATGTAAATACATGTTGGCATGTACTCCCTCTTTACCGAATTAATTATTGATCAATTGAATGTATTTAGAACTTAATAGTGCTAAATACATCCATTTGAGAGACAAGTAATAATGGACGGTGGTGGTATTACTATACTTGCATTGCGAGATAGTTAATGGTTTAGTATTACTCTGCATCTTATTTGCCATGCCCTCCACTTTCTCCAAATTATCAGATTACATTTACTCTTACCAAAATGTTGAATAAAACGAATGTCACTGCACACGTTGATATCCGCATTCCTCTTGTCAGTGCCTTTTGCCTTGTAACGCTGTACTTAATTAATTGCTATTTGATTATATATCATCACTCTGCACCTGAGCTTCATTATCCTCTATTTCTTCCAATATTATTTGATCTATATTTACTCTTTGCAAAATGTAGAACAATGGCAACGCTTATAAAGAAGTTTCTTTGGGGAATTTGTTGAATTATCCTACCATCGACATGGAGAAGGGCTTTGTCCAGCCCATGTTAACATGTAATGTAAGTTCATCCTTCTCAAGCCTTCAATCTTTGTTCGAGTATAGATTTGGATAGGCATGATTTCCTCAACTACTGTTTACTTTGGTGTTTACATCTGATTGGATGTTTGCAACAACTACCAGCTTTAAATTGTAGTTGTAAAAACATGTTCCTTATGCATAACATATCCATTTGTTTGCTTATATAATTGTGAAACCTGTTACGTGTCTCCTTGTTTCTCTTTCGGAATCGTATCTCTTATGTCAGGCAGAACTTTAGGGAAGATAGTGAGCCAAACCATCTTGAAGAGAGCGAGATGATCCCAAGGTCCTGTCTTGATGAAGACAGTGAGTTGAAGCTACTCACCAGCAGTTGTGAGACAACCTCTGTGCATTCGCTGCCTCAATCAGTTCGACTTCTTCAGTCTCAACTTAAAGCGGAAAGGCTTGCTTCATCTTAGCTCCGACTTGAAGTCAATGATGCAATGAAGATCTCAGAGGACTGCCTTGCGTGCTTGGTGCTATATAGCTAGGGATGGAGCATCTATCGTTAACACAACTGAGGTTTCATCAGCTTGTTCGGCTGCTTGCGGTGCCCATCCCGGCCATGCCTAATGCCTTCTGAAGTGCTCTTAGTTTTTACATTCTTTTGTCAGCGCATTTATATGCACTGGTGGCGACCTTTGATGCCTAGTGTATGTAATCCGGGGTCACATTGCGCTTTATTATCACAGGTGGCGAACTTTGATTCCTAGTGGATGCAATATGCCATAATTTCTTTATTGTATAGTCTAGGTTTATTATTGGTCGGTATGCTATCATTTAGGCGGGAAGGTTCAATGGATCTCAATGTTGTCGCTCCTTTGGCTGGCCTGTTACTCATATGGGCCAAAACGTGGGCCTATAATCATCTTGGGCCATTAGCATGTCTAAACGTATAGTAGTTTTCCACCTTTAACAGGCCAAGTAAAGTTCTGGCTAGCTAGGCCAGAGAATACCATGGGCTTTTACTAGGCTAAAAACTAGATTGGGCTAGTGTTGAGCCGAAAAATTTACGGGTCAATACAGGCCGAAACTGCCTAAGGCCCATGTTTGGCCCAAATAGGACAAGCCATTAACAGGCCAAAATATAACTCGGGCCCTGTTTGGCCAAATAAAATTATGGGCTTTAAGCAGGCCGGTATCAATGTGGGCCGTAGGCCCAACAGTGTCACGGGCCATTATCAGATCGGCGGTAAGCAGACCAGATTCAACGCATGCTATAATTAGGCCCAACTATTACACGGGCCATTAACAGGCCGATAGGCCAGTTGGGCTGAAATTTATCCACGAAGACTACGGACCGTTAAGAGGCCTAAAGTTACTTCAGACAAGAAATAGCCCAGTTTCTACATGGGCCGTTAAATGGCCTAAAGTTAAACCGGGCCGACAATTTCCCAGATGCACCATGGGCCGCTAACAGGCCAAAACTATTATTGGGCCGGAATGGTAAATGAGAATTTAACAGTCTGAAATACAAACCTGGCTTAGAATGGGCCCAAAAGAACAGTGTCCTGTTAACGGGCCTGAACCGATATGGGTCGTAATTTGGCCCAAAACATGGCAGGCTGTGAACGGGTCTGATCTGATGTGGGCCTCAATTTGATCCAAAACATGGCAGGCTGTTAACGGGCCAGCCCACTAGAGTCTAAAAAAATATGGTGGGCCTTTAGCTGGGCTGGCCTTTTTACCTTAAATGGGCCACTGTTGGGCTGTGCCACGTGTCGACATATCATAGACGTCTTCCGTCCATTGTAGGGATGACATCTGTCCCAACGATGAGTTGACATGTCCATTGTAGGAATGGAGGGGGTACATTTGAATATACATTGTACACAAGTATATATTAAAAAATATACAACTTACCTCAGTTCATGCATGGTTCTAGATATAATCACCTTGGTTGCAAAAAATAGTTAGACATGCGTATGAATATATAGCATGTTCAAACGCAAAACAAAGATTGATGCCCCTTTTAGATCTGATTTACAAATGCCATTATCTCGGATTCAAATAGATGAACACACTTCCTATGAAATCGAATCTTCGAATCCCCATTTATGTTGAATTCAACAGGTATTCTATTTCATAGCTAGCAATGTGGAATGTATCCACTGTTGGGTTCTATGGTAGGGTGTGTCGACTGCAAATTAAAATTTTCCTACACGCAGAACATCCAGGAACATGCTAAGGGAGATGGATCACAGTTCGTTACCACTAGACGCGCGGTGCCATGCAGCGGAAGAAGAGTTGGGGCAGCGCGTCCGCGTGGATCGTCTCCTCCTCGTTCGATCTCCCTCGAACAGCCGGTCGTCCGATCCCACGTACGTGTTCGCCGGAGCGGCGCAAGTGCACCGCCTCTAAGGGTATCCGCGCGTGCAGGAGGAACATCGTGCGGCGGACTGCTAGGTCCGATTACAAAGTTGGCGGCGAGTGGAGGTGGCTATTCGCAACACATGCAAACCCTAGTCGCAGCGCCGAAGCGATCGACCGCATGAGTGTGCCGCACCTCCACTTTATATAGGCGTCCGTCGCAGGCTCAACACTTGGGCCTTGCATGGACCCTAAAGCCCAAAGTCTACTCGGTCACGTTCCTAGTCCAGTTCGGATCACATCCGACCAGTGTCCTACGAACCGACCTCGTAGGTTCCTTCCCTTAAGCGCGCGACCCCTTAGGTTCAAGTCGGCTTGGTCACAGTTCGGATCACCTCCGACCTGCACGGTTGGTAGCGGCCTCTAGCAAGGCGTGCCGACCACCAAGCAGACTATGAGGCTGGTTAGGCAAACCTGTACAACGTGTCGCACTTCTGTTCCCTTTGCCACACGATATATGTTGTCGGGCTCAAGGCGAGACTGTCATCATTGTGCTAGCCCGACCTTTTTCTCCTTCCAGTGATACCGACCACTATCAGGATTATCTCATAATCCTTGTCGCATGACCATGCTTATCCTGGTCGGATCACACGACGGGCCTAGAGTATATCTCTCCTGATCGGAGGGGCAAGTCCCATCTTGCTCGACCATGTCTCGCAGCATGGGACTGGACAAACCTGAAACCTACCTTTGTAACTACCCAGTCACGGAGTAGCGTTTGGTCGGCCCAAAGCAAGTCTATCACCATCCCGAGTACATGCGTCAGCTTAGGTCTTAGGACATAGAACGTATGTTGTACTAGAGACTCACAGATGTCATATCGTTGCGTCTCATAGTTGGGTCTGTCCGACTCGGACCTTATCTCGACCTGGATCTGACTACGTCGAATCCGACCAGACCTTTCCAAGTCCATATTATCCGGTTAGCATCCAATGCTCCATGGCTAGTGAGACCAAGCCATCGACCGTGTCATATGCTAGTCAAGTCGGCTGCGCGTCCACACAACCCTTTCGACTAGGGACCTTTTAGGACAGTCATCATACAATGCATAGTCCCACAAACAAGTCACATACTTGCTGATACACATCATTGATAATGTCCAAGGACTATCTTTATTCATAAACACATAGGAAATATCATCATACATGATTGCCTCTAGGGCATATCACCAACAGTCTCCCACTTGCACTAGAGTCAATCAAATAGACATCGAGTGCCCATAGCTCTAACATACCCCTCATGCTTGGGTTGTGGAAGCGGCTTAGTAATCGGATCTGCAACATTTGCATCCATGTGAATCTTCCATAACTCTACATCACCATTCTTTATGATCTTTCGTATCAGGTGATATTTCCGGTCTATGTGTCTGACCTTGTGGTGATTCCTCGGCTCCTTGGCTTGTGCGATGGCACCAGGATTATCACAATAAAGGTCCAACGGTTTCACCGAGGCTGGGAAAATACCAAGATCATCCAGAAAATGCCGGATCCAAACACCTTCCTTTGCAGCTTCACAAGCCGCAATGTATTCGGCTTCTGTGGTAGAATCAGCTACCGTATCCTGCTTGGAACTCATCCAGTGCAGTGCTCCTCCATTCAGGACGTACACGAATCCGGACTGTGATCGACAATCATCTCTGTCGGTTTGGAAACTAGCATCAACGTAACCCCTTACGACGAGCTCGTCCTCACCTCCATAAACTAGGAACATCTCTTTAGTCCTTTTCAGGTACTTCAAAAAAGAGTCTTTATCGCTGCCAAGTGACTCTCACCTGGGTTGGCCTGGTATCTGCTTGTTAGGCTTATTGCAAAAGCAACATCATGCCTTGTACATATCATGGCATACATGATGGATCAGATTGCCGAGGCATACGGAATCCTACTCATCCTACTTCGCTCATCAGATGTCGAAGGACTCTGAGTCTCGCTTAGCCTTATACCATGTGAGAGTGGCAAGAACCCTTTCTTTGCCTCAATCATGTTGAACTGCTTCAACACTTTATCTATGTACCTGCTCTGACTTAGGTCGAGCAGCCTCCTCGATCTATCTCTATAGATCTTAATGCCTAAAATATAGACTGCCTCACCAAGGTCCTTCATCGAAAACTTTCCATTCAATGATCCCTTGACCGAGTTTAGCATCGAAACATTATTTCCGATCAGTAGTATGTCATCCACATACAAGATCAAAAACACTATCGAGCTCCCACTTAACTTCTTGTATAAACAAGAGTCCTCTTCGCTTTTGATGAAACCGAGAGACCGATGGCGACCTCATCAAAATGAATGTTCCAACTCCGAGATGCTTGCTTCAACCCATAAATGGATCTCTTGAGCTTGCATACCTTACTAGTGCTAGTAGGATCGACAAAACCCTCGGGCTGCATCATATACACGTCCTCGGTTAAATTTCCGTGAAGGAAAGCCGTTTTGACATCCATCTGCCATATCTCGTAATCGAAATATGCAGCTATAGCTAGTATGATCCTCACCGACTTCAGCACCTCTACCGGCGAGTATGTCTCGTCGTAGTCAATTCCTTGAACTTGTCCATAACCTTTAACGACGAGCCGACCTTTGTGGATCTGAACATTTCCATCCACATCGGTTTTCTTCTTAAAGACCCATTTGCAACCAATGGCAGTTACGCCAGGTGGTGGATCAACCAAGTCCCAGACTTGATTCTCATCCATGGACTTTAACTCGGATCTCATGGCTTCCAGCCATGCCTCGGAATCTGGGCTCACCATCGCTTCTGCATACGTGGCCAGCTCGTCGCTTTCTAGCAACAATACATCGCGCACTCTGCGCAATCTCTCCGACCTCTGTGGTTCCGGTGCCGCTTCCACTACAGGTTCCCTAACAGACTCCGGTATGATCTCATCACCAGCCGAGCTGTCCCCGAGTGGTCCTCGAATTTCTTCGAGTCGAACCGCCCTCCCACTGGCCTCCCGATTGATAAACTCTTTCTCAAGGAAAACCCCGTTCAGTGCAACAAACACTTTGTTCTCTTCCCGGTTGTAGAAGTTATATCCCAAGGTTTCCCTCGGATATCCCATGAATATGCATTTATCCGACTTGGGTGTAAGCTTGTCTGACATAAGTCTCTTGACAAATGCTTCACAGCCCCAAATCTTTAGAAAAGACAAACTGGGACTCTTCCCAGTCCACATGTCATGTGGTGTCTTGTCTACGGATTTTGATGGTACACTATTAAGTGTGAAAGCTGCAGTTTCTAGAGCGTATCCCCAAAATGACAAGGGTAAATCCGATTTGCTCATCATAGACCAGACCATGTCCAACAAGGTACGATTCCTCCGTTCCCACATGCTGTTTCTCTATGGCGTACCCGGAGGTGTGAGCTGAGGTACAATACCTCGGCTTTTCAGATGATCATCAAACTCCTGGCTCATGTACTCACCTCCACGATCAGATCACAGAAGCTTTATAGTCTTGCCGAGCTGATTCTCAACCTCGTTCTGAAACTCTTTGAACTTTTCAGAAGTCTCCGACTTGTGCCTCATCAAATAGATATATCCATATCTACTCAAGTCGTCGGTAAAAGTCACGAAGTACTGATAGCCAGCTCTGGCATTTGTGCTCATTGGACCACACACATCACTGTGTATAAGATCCAACAGCTCGGACGCCCTCTCGCAACTCTTTGCGAAAGGAGACTTAGCCATCTTGCCGAGCAAGCATGATTCACATGTCTCGAACGACCAAGTCGGACGGGTTAGGAGCCCATCATCATGGAGCTTCTTCATGCGTTTCAGACTAATGTGTCCAAGCCGGCAATGCCAAAAGTATGTCGGATTTATCTCATTAGGCTTATGCCTCTTGACATTCATGTTATAGAACGGTTCCTATTCTAGATTCAATATAAATAGCCCATCCACAATGGGTGCATAGCCGTGGAACATACCATTCAAAAATATCGAACAACCATTGTTCTTTAAATTGAATTCATAACCTTGACTCATCAAACATGAGGCAGAAATAATGTTCCGACTAAGTGCAGGAATGTAATAATAATTATTAAATTCCATTATGAATCCGGAAGGAAGCTTGAGGTGCATCGTGCCGACCTCCAACGCAGCAACTCTTGCTTTGTTGCTGACCCTGATGTCAATCTCCCCTTGCGCCACACGCCTAGTTCTTACCAGCCCCTGCATCGATTTGCAAATATGAACAACCGATCCGGTATCAAATACCCAAGAGCTACTAGGTATGTCATCAAGGTAAATATCTATAACATATGCAACAAGTGTACCTTTGCCTGAAGAAGCATTTCCGGTCTTCTTGCCATGCTCTGCAAGCCACTTGCTACAATTCCTCTTCCAGTGACCGGTCTCCTTGCAGTGATAGCAAACGGTCTTCGAGTCCAGTCCAGACTTCGGCGCAGCGGCAGAGGTTACCGTCTCCGTGCCCTTTGCCTTAGCCTTTTTCTTGGACCAACTCTGCTTGAACTTAGCCGATTTCTGCACCATCAACACTTGATGCGTGCCTTTCTTAATATCCTGCTCTGCCACTTTTAGCATCCCATGCAATTCGGTGAGCTTCTTATCCATGCCATGCATATGATAGTTCGAGATGAGCGCCCCATAGCTGGGCGGAAGAGAACCCAGAACTGCATCAGAGCCAGCTCATCCAAGAGCGGGAAGCCCAAACGATCCAAAGCTTGCACATATCCGATCATCTTGATCACATGTGGGCTCGATGGATCACCTCCTTCAGCTTGCAATCCATCAAGGATCGCCAGACGTTGAACCTTTAGGTCCTAGCACGTGTTCGAAACATGCTCTTGAGACTCTCGATCATATCGTAAGCCTCAACATTTTGAAATGCTGTTGCAAATCGGGCTCCATACAAGCCAACATCGAGACGGTGATCTCCGTTGATTCATCAACGAAGTTTCGTAGGCATTCTTAGCTGTGGCACTAGCATTATCGGCAGGTTCCTCTGGAAGTGGATCCTCTAGAACATGTTCCTTTTTATCATGCTTGTGAACAATTCTAAGATTTCTATACCAGGTGGTAAAGTTTGTTCCATTCAGTTTATCCTTTTCCAGAATTGATTTTAATGCAAAGTTGGGTTGAGCGGGTGGTGCCATTGATCTACAACAGAAAATATGCAATCACTAAGCAATGTGTTTATGTAGAGTAATTCTAGCCTAAACAGAAATACTCCCGCTGAAGTCAGCATCCCTCCGCAAACTCTCAGTGATTCAGGATCCGACTAGCGCATGCAACTAGTGAGCTTTAGCATCACTGCTAGCCAATATACCTATCCGGTAAGCAACTCCTTGCTAATCGTATCTCTATACGATTCCTGTCAGTCGGGAAGGTATCTCATACCCCGGCACCCAACCTTCTTTGCCACAAGGCCCAAAACCGTTTTGATAGCCTTGTCAAGTTAACTTCGATGCAAAGGTGCATGTCCGTGTCCGACACCACGAACCCTTGAGTTCAAGGACACCCAACAGCACTCCAATTTTATGAGCCCACTACAAGACGTATTTGACGTGCGAAGGCGCAACATCGGGGATGGCAATTCACTTGATATTCATGAGGGATCATTCTATCATTCTAACATGCATAGAAACAAAGAAGCATAACAATCACAAATATAACACATATTGTGAAATAGTATGGCTCCTTCATGGACGTTCTTCCAGGTCGGCTCTGACTCCGATGACCATCTACGAACTCCATCTTGTTTTTCACGCCGGGACGCCAAGCCACCAACCTGATCTCTATTATCCAACTACTACAACTAGTAATGAATTTTACATAGAGTCACAAGTCAACACGCAGGTCGTTATACATTATAATGACAACACTTTGGCTCCTGCCGGTTGACAAACATGACGCGAAGGCCACGTATAAATTACACACATGCATCACATACACATGAGCCATACTATTCACATAAAACCTACAAAACAAAGTTATGCATAGAATTGCATTCTACCGGTTTGTGTGTCGGGTACGAAATACACGGTGCTACGCACACGGCGGTCCCACTAGCCGGTTAGCGGGCGGGGTTTGAAGGGGCAGCGCCCCTCGCGGGTGCGGGCAGATCACATCTGAACTCCGATCACGCCGAATTCTCTGACCTGACCGATCTTGTCGATCATCGCGAATCCGACTCGGATTTACATTTCACTGTTAACCCCGATGGCGGATAACTGACCGGTAGGGGTAGATCGTGTCACGACCTCATCCATCCCGATTTACAGAAAACATAGCCTCAACGATCCCCATGTGCAGTTGATCACATCAACCGTGCACATAGCCGATCTCTTCAAGGACAACAGATCTCATCTGCCGCCTCCACATATCTAATATGCATATGATATGAAACCAAATCATATAGCAGAGGCTCTGATACCACTGTTGGGTTCTACAGTAGGGTGCGTCGACTGCAAATTAAAATTTTCCTACGCGCTGAACATCCAGGAACATGCTACGGGAGATGGATCATAGTTCGTTACCACTAGACGCATGGTGCCGTGAAGCGGAAGATGAGTTGGGGCAGCGCGTCCGCGTGGATCGTCTCCTCCTTGTTCGATCTCCCTCGAACAGTCGGTCGTCCGATCCCACGTACGAGTTCGCCGGAGCAGCACAAGTGCACCGCCTCTAACGGTATCCGCGCGTGCAGGAGGAACACCGTGCGCCAGACTGCTAGGTCCGATCACACAGTCGGCGGCGAGTGGAGGTGGCTATTCGCAACACATGCAAACCCTAGTCGCAGCGCCGAAGCGATCAACCGCATGAGTGTGCGGCACCTCCACTTTATATAGCCGTCCGTTGTAGGCTCAACACTTGGGCCTTGCACAGACCCTAAAGCCCAAAGTCTACTGGGTCACATTCCTAGTCCAGTTCGGATCACATCAGACCAGTGTCCTACGAACCGACCTCGTAGGTTCCTTCCCTTAAGCACGCGACCCCTTAGGTTCAAGTCGGCTTGGTCACAGTTCGGATCACCTCCGACCTACATGGTTGGTAGCGGCCTCTAGCAAGGCATGCCGACCACCAAGCAGACTATGAAGCTGGTTAGGCGAACCTGTACAACGTGTCACACTGTTGTTCCCTTTGCCACACGATATATGTTGTCGGGCTCAAGGCGAGACTGTCATCATTGTGCTAGCCCGACCTCTTTCTCGTTCCAGTGATACCGACCACTATCAGGATTATCTCATAATCCTTGTCGCATGGCCATGCTTATCCTGGTCAGATCACACGAGGGGCCTAGAGTATATCTCTCCTGATCGGAGGGGCAAATCCCATCTTGCTCGACCATGTCTCGCAGCATGGGACTGGACAAACCCAAAACCTACCTTTGTAACTACCCGATCCACGGAGTAGCGTTTGGTCGGCCCAAAGCAAGTATGTCACCATCCCGAGTACATGCGTCAGCTCAGGTCTTAGGACATAGAACGTATGTTGTACTAGAGACTCACAGATGACATATCGCTGCGTCTCATAGTTGGGTCTGTCCGACTCGGACCTTATCTCGACCCGGATCCGACTACGTCGAATCCGACCAGACCTTTCCAAGTCCATATTATCTGGTTAGCATCCAATGCTCCATGGATAGTGAGACAAAGCCATCGACCGTGTCATATGCTAGTCAAGTCGGCTGCGCGTCCACGCAGCCCTTTCGAGTAGGGACCTTTTAGGACAGTTATCATACAATGCATAGTCCCACAAACAAGTCACATACATGCTGATACACATCATTGATAATGTCCAAGGACTATCTTTATTCATAAACACATAGGAAATATCATCATACATGATTGCCTCTAGGGCATATCTCCAACATCCATGTAAGTGACAAATGTATAAAGTGCTTCACACTAACAACATGGAGTGCACTAATTAATGTTTATATATGAATTGCAAAAGCAATGCATTGTCTGGATATCAAAGCACTCTCACTCTATGGATCGATAATATGAAATCAACACATGCACATTCTAGAATTCAATAGAGTATGGGTGTTTGATAGACCAATGTTCATTCATACGCAAATTGCAAAATTCATGATCTCATCCAAAAATAATAATGCCATTTATATTTCAATTTAATGTGTAGAACCGCCTTTTACACATAGATGCACTATGCCTCGGCCCGTTCTCACACACACGCTATATATCTCTCTATCTAACACATAAGTGCACACACTTCATATACATTGGCATTTCTCTCTCACACATGCTCACAATCTCTCCCGGGGTGTCGAGGTGTCTCACGCACACACTCTCTATATATCTCCCTCTCTCTTTCTGACTACTATGTACCACTCTTTTCACTAGTCTCAGTTGGAAAACACTATTTCTCTCACATGCATATATACACACGCATGGTCTCTACTAGCCCTCTATAGGCACATATATGTGCCTACGTGTCTCCCGCACACACATTATCTTTAGGCCTCTGTCGCACACATTGCCCCCCCAACACACACACCTCTCTCTTAGTAGTTGGCAGATATGATTCCATCAGATCATTTGGTAGGATATCCCTGACTATTAGGCTGGATGGTAATACGAGGCAAAGTTTTACCCTTGTCCGGCCCCTTGTAGTTGAGGAAAAAGCCTACTCCTGGTACTATATATTTGTGATAGGGGTGTGTACAAAGTACACGTGAATACCAGTCATTGTGCGTGTGTGTATACTATCGATGAACTAGCCCGCGGGCTTCTATAACATAATCGGGGGCCTAGGGTTACAAATCGTATATAGTCGGCTTATCATCAGTGGGGATAGAGTCCACCACGGCCCTGGTAGCTTCGTCTTGTACGCCGAGTCCTGCACATGGGTCTTCGTGTAATGCGTCTCGGTCCAACCTATCTAGCGCAGGATGGAACCGACCCATGAGTCGTCACGTTGACCCACCACAACTAGAAATGATGTGCCCACTACACCCCGCACGCAATCGGCCACTAAGAAAATAAGCATATACAATAGTACAATGTTATACATGAAAGTTAACTCCATGGTGCATCCAATAATATTTGTTCTGCATTATGAATGTTTGTATTTTTTCCTAAAATGTTAGTCACGGGAAAGAGAAACGAAGGGCATATCTCTCCTTGTCTCCACAAGACACCCCCTCTTTCTACACCACTTTCACGTACGCACACAAATTATCTCTCGGCCCCCTAAAAGTATGCATGCCCCTGACACATTCGTGCGTGACGGTCACTATATTTCAAGCGAAAGCACCATACGGTCACTGGACTACAGAATATGCTCATTATGGGCACCGTATACATTCTCGTGGTGATCATACGATATCTAGCTCACGATATGTCTCCATATTTTGTTGATGACACTGATGGACATTGTATTTGATGCATGCTCCATATTTTGTTGACAACACTTACGGCCATTGTATTTGAAGTGAAAGCACGATATGGTCACTGGACTTCAGATAAGCTCATCACGGTCACCATATACATTTTGTGGTGCTAACCAACCTGTGGTTGGATGGTTAGGAGGACATCGGTTTCCCCAGCCCACCAGGGTTAAAGTCCTGGTGCTCGCATTTATCCTGGATTAATTTCAGTATTTTCTGGCGAGGTGTGTTCAGTGGGAGGAGACGTTCCCCTCAACTATGAGGCACCTATGGCGACTTCATAAAATCTCAAGATCATATGCAGGCTCACTCTCTTGAAGGTGCTCATAGGGGTAGGGTCTGCGTGTGTGCGCTTATAGCAGTGAGTGTTTGTGCGTATATATGAGCGCTTGCGTCTTTACCGTGCTAAAAATACATGTCGTGATTATATGGTCACTGGCTCACCCTTAAAACTCCGTATTTTGTTGATGACACGATGAATTGACCAGTCAAACGTTCCACGTGGCACAACTAGTGTTGCACCATCAGCGCGCGTAACCATGGGTCCCACCTGTCAGCGCGTATATGAAAGAAAGAAATGGTAGTTTGAGTCTGTACTATGTTAATAAAATACATTTTATGGCGATCATACAATCACTGGCTCACCATACAACTCTGTAATTTGTTGATGACACGGTCAATTGACCAGTCGAAAGGTCCACATTCAGCAGCGCACATTATCATAGGGCCCACCCATCAGCGCGTATATGAAAGACATAAATGGTAATAAATTAGTGGTCGGTGGGGATTCGAAGTCGTGAGATCTCAGGTTGGCAGCACATGCCCCCTAACTACAGCAGACAACGATCTCCTTGTGACACATAAAAAAGACACATCCGTGACATTTTGGGCCAAACGAATTTTTTCTGTCATACTTATGACACTTCTATGACGATAATTGTGAAAAAACCCGGTATCATCATAGATGTGGTGGGCTCCTACTTCTATGAAAAAAAATCATGACAGAAAATGGGCTTTTCGTCCTGGGCGGGCCGGAGACGCATCTGCATGACATTCTTTGGGCCGTCAATGACAGAAAAGACCGTGGTAGTAGCGAGGGCGAGGAAAATTTCGGGGAGTTCCCGGTTACGGTGGGTGGTCGGGGGCCGAGCGATGCGTGTTTCTCTCATACACGTACACACGTGTGTGCGAGGCGTTACGCTCTAACTAAACCCGAGCGAGGCATTGTGTAACGCCCCGGACACACCCGCCGGTGGTCGTTACTCCTGGCGGGATCTAGACTGGCCCCACAGATCAATACTAGTCTTTTCTGCGCACTTTGTCCTCACTCGTGCTCACCCGGGAGCAACTTCCCGGTCGGTCACCCATCCTGAAACTACTCCAAGCTGAGCACGCTTAACTTTGGAGTTCGTCGAATGGGATCCGAAAAGAAGGAATTCCTTATTGATATGAGTAGTCTATCATCCCTAATAAGCCAGGCTATTACATACACCCCACTCGGAGGAACCGGCGTCCTCGTCGGGCCACGAACGTTCCCTCTTGGCACAACCGTCGTGCATCCAGTCCGGTACATGTGCCATGCCGCGCCATGACGGGTCACAAACGTCATGAACAACATGACCGCGCACCTGTCCGCAACCATCCGTGTAACAGCGAGGGTCGGCTCTGATACCAACTTGTCACGCCCAATATGCGACCCTATCCAAAAGGAACTCGACGGTCCCACTAAGGATAGACCCGCATATTGAAACGCTTTTGCAAGGTAGATATCATTACATCAACATTACATAACGGTGGGGATACATACATAAGGCACAAACGCCCCAAGAATACATCAACATCATATACAAGATCAACATCCGACTACGGATGAAACATAAACGAAACTCAAACAATATCCACCTCGCTAGCCCAGGTTGCCGACTGGAACCTATCCCCGATCGAAGAAGAAGCGGAAGAAGAACTCCAATACAAGCAAGCGTCGCTCTCGCGTCGGGATCATCGCACAACCTGTACACTGAATGGTGGTGTAGTAATCTGTGAGCCACGAGGACTCGGCAATCCCATTACCATGGGTATCAAGACTAGCAAAGCTTAATGGGAAAGGAAGGGGTAAGGTGGTGAGGTTGCAGCAGCGACTAAGCATATATGGTGGCTAACTTACGCAAATGAGGCGAGAAGAGGAACAAAGGGCGGTCGTCAACTAGTAATGATCAAGAAGTGATCCTGAACTCCTACTTACGTCGGACATAACCCGAAACCGTGTTCTCCTCTCGATCAACCCGAAAAGAGACACTCACGATTCGCTACGGTTGGTCTATTTTAATTAAGATCAACCGGGTTTTCTACAACCGGACATTAACAAATTCCCATCGCCACATAAACCATGGGCACGGCTTTGAAAGTTCAAACCTGCGGGGTGTCCCAACAAGCCCATGATAAGTGTAACACCCCGAAGTAACTTTCCATATTTGTAACTCAACTCTTGCCATTTTCGGCATTGATATATGATATTCCCTCCGTGGTTGGGTTTTCTCCTTTTGCATTTTGTCCGTGTCATGCATTTTATTTTATGTCATCATGTGCATCGCATTTGCATACGTGTTAAGTCTCATGATTTCGAGCATTTTTCCCGTTGTCCGTTTTGCAATCCGGCACTCCTATCTCCCCCGGCGGTCCCTTTTACGTTTTTTCGTGTGCGGGTATTAAACCTTCTCGAAATGGACCGAGGTTTGTCTAGTGGCCTTGGTATACCACCGTAGACCACGGTCAAGTTTCGGTCATTTGGAGCTCGTTTGGTACTCCAACAGTTAACCGCACTTTTCGCAAAGGCCTCTTTTAAGTTGCAGCCCAACACCCCTTCAAAACAGCCCAATAACCCATCTAAGTCACTTCCATGCTCTCCGTCGTTCGATCACGATCGTGTGGCGAAAACTACACCTCATTTGGACTCTCCTAGCTCCCTCTATGCCTATTTAAACACCTCCCAAATCCGGATCATCCTCTTCCCGAAACCCTAAAATCCTCAAGACGCCACGGACGTGTCCGCGCCGCCGGGCAGATCCCGCCGCCGCTCCGGCCATTCAGGGTGCGCCACGTGGCCTGACCACTGCCGCCGCCGTCCGCTCAGCCCGCCCATGGGGCCGCGCCGAGCCAGCGGGGCGGTTCCGCCGCCGCCGCGCCTGGCCGTCGCCGCCGCCGTCTGCCCCACGCTCCGCCCAGCGCCGCCCGCCCATGCGCCGCCGCCGCTTCCGCGCCGTCTCGGCGTCCTCCGCCAAGCCCGCCGCCTCCCGCCTCCGCCGCGCCATGAAGCGCCGCAACGCCCGCGCGCGCGCCGCCATCGCTGCCCGCCGCCCGCATCACCCCTCGCTGCCGCCTTCCCGGCGAAGCTCCTCCGCGCCGTCGCCCCGATCTGGTCGGGCCCCGATCCGGCCTCGGGCCGAGAGCCCGTTGACCTCTCTCTCCCCTCCCCTTTTTCCTTCTAAGTTTTTAGCATCATTGTTATTTTGTGCATTTTTCAACGTGCTATATCTTCGCATCCGTAGATCCATTTTGCGCGTATAATATGTCAAAATGTTCGTCTCGAAGAGTAGATCATTTCTTTCCATTGCATCATTTTCATTTGAGCTCATCTTGATGCCCGAAATGCTGTTGGAAGAGTGCTATGTGATGTTAGTTTCTGTTTCTTAACAGAACTTGCACTTTTATTATTTTTGCCATGATTTATGTGTGCACCCTATGTATTTGATTCCTACATGTGTTTTGTAAAATGCCATGCCATATTTCCAGGAGTGTATGCCATGTATTTTTGTGATCTATGTGGTGACTAGCACAAGCATGCAAAGTAGGTGTCCTGATGTTGCTGATTTCAGCCCTGTTTTAGCTGATTTTGATGCCATGTTTACTTGATGATACCAAGAGATCTATGCATATTTTGAGATACTTCAGTAAGGGTGTATGTAAAGCATGTCTTGACCTATCCATCCATGCCTTTTTTTGAAATTATGGGATGCCATAGCTTGAGTCAATCGAGCTCTACTTTTGCTACCAAATGTTTCCTGGCAGATTGTTTACATGTTATTCAATTTTGCCTAGGTTGTTGTGGTTGATCCATTTATGCTATGTTATTGTTCTTGCCATGTATGTCTTCTATTTCATGTCTTCTTGATGTAGGTATGCTTAGTTTATCATTTGAGGCTCTGTAGTGAGTGCATTGAGCTTGTAAACATGCCTACTCGTAATCAGTTTTTGACATGTCATGTTGCTGAATCTGTTAACGAAACTTTCAATATTGACATGGGTGTTACTATATTTTCTAGTCCTTTTTGGCTTATGGTCAGTAAGGGACTTTTGATATATGCCTTGAGTAGATTCATGCCATGCCTTGTTTTGCTATTTTAAGGTCCTGTAGAATGTAGTTTTGCTGCTCTGAACATTGCAACCTGATGCTGTTTTTGCCATGTCCAGCCTGATATTTTGTGCTCTTTTGCCATGCTTGTTTGAACATGTTATGATGTGAACTAGCCGTAGCTCAGTGCTCATCTTTTGTCGAGCATCTTGTGTAGATCACTGCCATGTGCTTTGTTGATACGTTTGGGTGCAGTAGCTTAATTAATTGTTGCTTGCTAAGTGGCATCATGCTGTTAATGGCAGATTTGCGCCATTCTTGTTTTGCTTGCCATTTGCAAACCGTGCATCCGTTTCCGGTGATCTTTATATCGATTTCAACGAAATCATCTCATCTTTCAGTGGCATGCTTGGTTTGTCAAGTTGATGCCTGGTTCATCATTTTCCTTCCGGGAGCTTTATACGCATTGCATATCACATCCCGCATATCATGTCATGTTTTGCATCATGTTGATTGTGCATTGCACCGTGATTTATTGTGGTTCCTTTGTTTGTGTTGTTGCTTTGGGTAGAGTCGGGAGGCGAGTACGTGAACGAGGAACCTGTTGAGAACGCTTACGAGGATCAAGCTTTCGACAACTCGAGAACATTGCGAGCAAGATGATCATACCCTCGAAATCACTTCTATCTTTGCTATGCTAGTTGCTCGCTCTTTTGCTATGCCTATGCTGCGATGCCTACCACTTGCTATATCATGCCACCCATATTGCCATGTCAGCCCTAACCATCCTTTCCTAGCAAACCGTTGATTGGCTATGTTACCGCTTTGCTCAGCCCTCTTATAGCGTTGCTAGTTGCGGTGAAGTTGAAGTTTGTTCCTTGTTGGAACATGGAGATGTTGTTCCTTTTGGAACTTGTTTACTTGTTGGGGATATCACAATATATATCTGCTATAATTAATACATCTATATACTTGGTAAAGGGTGGAAGGCTCGGCCTTATGCCCGGTGTTTTGTTCCACTCTTGCCACCCTAGTTTCCGTCATACCGGTGTTATGTTCCTTGATTTTGCGTTCCTTACGGTTGGGTGATTTATGGGACCCCCTTGACAGTTCGCTTTGAATAAGACTCGTCCGCAAGGCCCAACATTGGTTTTACCATTTGCCACCTAAGCCTTTTCCCCGGGTTTCGCGAGCCCGAGGGTCATCTTATTTTAAACCCCGGGCGGTGCTCCTTGAGCGTTGGTCCAAACTAGAGCACCGTCTTGGGACCATTCCTTGGCAACATGGATTACGTCGGTTCTGTACGCTTAGCTTATCCGGTGTGCCACGAGAACGAGATATGTGCAGCTCCTATCGGGATTTGTCGGCACAATCGGGTGGTCTTGCTGGTCTTGTTTTATTCTGTCGAAATGTCTTGTTGTCCGGGATTCGAGATTGATCGGGTCTTCCGGTAGAAGGAATATCCTTCGTTGACCGTGAGAGCTTATAATGGGCTAAGTTGGGACACCCTGCAGGGTAATATCTTTCAAAGCCGTGCCCGCGGTTATGAGGCAGATGGGAATTTGTTAATGTCGGTTGTAGATAACCCAAAGTTGACCTCAATTAAAATACACATCAACGCGTGTGTAACCGTGATGGTCTCTTCTCGGCGGAGTCGGGAAGTGAACACGGTGTTGGAGTTATGTCTTCGTAAGTAGTTCGGGATCACTTCTTGATCGCTACTAGTTTCACGACCGTGCTTTGCTTCTCTTCTCGCTCTCTTTTGCGAAGTAGCCACCATATATGCTAGTCGCTTGCTGCAGCTCCACTTTACTACTCTGTCCTTCCTATAAGCTTAAATAGTCTTGATCTCGCGGTGTGAGATTGCTGAGTCCCGTGACTCACAGTTACTTCAAACACATTGCAGGTTTCGATGAGGCGGTCAGGTGATTCAACCGAGCTCACGTGGGAGTTCGACGAGGGCGTGGTCGTTACTATGTGTCTTTTCCCGATGATCGATAGTGGTGCCCAGTTGGGACGATTCGGGATCTGTGTAGCATTTGGGGTATCTTCTTTTATTTTGGTTCCGTGGTCGGACCTTGAGTGTACTCTGAATGATGGATGTTTATTTATGTCTTTGTGTGAAGTGGCGACTGTAAGCCAACTATGTACCTTTTTCCCTTAATTATTACATGGGTTGTGTGAAGATTACCTCACTTGCGACATTGCTTTCAATGCGGTTATGCCTCTAAGTCGTGCCTCGACACGTGGGAGATATAGCCGCATCGGGGGCGTTACAATAAGCTCTCGCGATCAACGAAGGATATTCCTTCTCCCCGGGAAGACCCGATCAGTCTCGGAATCCCGGCTACAAGACATTTCGACAGCAATAAAACAAGACCAGCAAAGCTGCCCGAATGTGCCGACAAATCCTGATAGGAGCTGCACATATCTCGTTCTCAGGGCACACCGGATTGTCCAAACTTCGGTAGGTGAACCCGAGTTGCCCTGGTGGCCACGGCGGTCGATATTTGGACCAGCACTCACGACGAGCACGGCCGGGGGTAAAATAAGATGACCCTTGGGCTCCGGAAACCCAAGGGAAAAAGGGCTAGGTGAGGCAAATGGTAAAACCAATGTTGGGCCTTCTTTGAGGAGTCTTATTCAAAGCGAACTGTCAAGGGGGTCCCATAAATCACCCGACCGCGTTAGGGACGCAAAATCCGGGAACATAATACCGATATGACGGAAACTAGGGCGGAAAGAGTGGAACAAAACACCAGGCATAAGGCCGAGCCTTCCACCCTTTACCAAGTATATAGATGCATTAATTAAATAAGATATATTGTGATATCCCAACAAGTAAACATGTTCCAACAAGGAACAACATCTCCATGTTCCAACATGGAACAAACTTCATCTTCACCTGCAACTAACAACGCTATAAGAGGGGATGAGCAAAGCGGTAACATAGCCAAACAACGGTTTGCTAGGAAGGGTGATAAAGGTTAGAGGCTGACATGGCAATTAGGTAGGCTTGAGCAGCAAGTGATAGGTAGCGCAGCATAGCGAAAGAACGAATCAGCTAGCATAGCAATGATAGTAGTGAGATCCAGGGTAGCGGTCATCTTGCCTGAAATCCCGCAAGGAAGAAGAACGAGTCCATGAAGAAGACGAACGGATGAAGCCGAACCAAGCGTGAGCGAGCGAATCCTCACGATCGCAACGAAACATGAACTAACAAGAAGAAGCACACAACATAGTAAACACACCACACATAGACAAGACATGATGCACAACAAGCATGATGCATGACAAGGCTACATGCAGCTACTCATGGCAAGAGATGATGCAAACAAGAGCAACACATCAAAGCAAGTTTAAATGAGGCCGGAAACAACATATAACAATTCCGGTAAGTCCTCGTATGCAAATTTCGAAATTGGTCCAGATCTGAATAAACCTCATGTTCAAGTTGTTAAACAGCAAGTTAAAATGCACCATGATGATCTACACGAAATTCTAGTCAAGTTACATATAAAGTTCGTTTAATTCGGAGCTACGGCCTAGAAGATACGAGCAAAACAAGTTAAACATGGCATTGATGCAAAATGCACCCAAACATCAAGAAAACACCTCAAAACAAGGATGCAACATGATAATATGAAACTACATGCAAAATCAAGCAAGTTTCATATAGAGCACACTGAAAACGGAGCAACGGTTCAACACATACACAATATACAAGTTTAAAGGACAAGCTGTCCAAAACAGCAACTAGGCATATTGCAAGCATCAAAATACTATGCTACAGCATCTCAACATAATAACAAAAGGCATGGGCATGATGTACAGGTAAAGCATTACAAAACATGAACACTGAGCTATCTCCAGAAATCACTAGAACATGCTCAAACACACATGTCAAGATTGCAAATAATAATGATTTAGGGCATTGGCGGAAATGACATCAAGGTTGCAATGTTTAGAGCTATCAAACAACATGTTACAGGAACTTATCATGGCAAACAAAGGCATGGCATGAATCTACTCAAAGCATATAACAAAAGTCAAAAAGGATCAGAAAATATGATGGCACCCATGTAAACATGGCAAGTTATATTACAGATTCAAACATGGCAGGAACAACGATAAGTAGGCATGTTGGTGAGCTTGAACCACTCACCAAAGAGCAATACATGGCATGGCAAGGCAACCAACAGTAAGAAGACATGGCATAGAAACTATACATGGCAAGAACAACATCATAGCATACACGGATCAACTACAACAACCTTGGCAAAATTGAATAACATGTAAACAATCTGCCAGGAAACATTTTATAACAAAAGTAGAGCTTGATTGACTCAAGCTATGGCACTCCAAAATTGCAAACAAGGGCATGGATGTATAGAGCAAGACATGTTTAACAAAACATCCTTACTGAAGTATCTCAAAATATGCATGGATCTCTCGGTAGCATCAAGTTAACATGTCATCAAAATATCAAGAAAAAGCAGCTGAAATCAGCAACATCGGGAAGCCTACTTTGCATGCTTGTGCTAGTCACCACATAGATCACAAAAATACATGGCATACACCCCTGGAAAGATGGCATGGCATATTACAAAACACATGTAGGACTCAAGTTCATAGGGTGCACACATCAATCATGGCAAAATGACAAAGTGCATGTTACGATAAAATCAGAAACTAACATCACATAGCACTCTTCTAACAGCATTTCGGGCATCAAGATGAGCTCAAATGAAAATGATGCAATGAGATGAAATGATCTACTCATCGATACAAACATTTTGACATATTACACGCGCAAAACGGAGCAACGATGACAGAGTTATGATGCAATGAAAATGCAACAAAATATGCAACAATCTCGGGGACTTAGTGGAATTTTGGGGAGGGGAAAGTCAACCGCATCACGGATCTCGAGGATGGCCGGCGGATCTGGCCGGAGCCGAGCCGGGCGGCGTGGGCGCTGTGCTCAGCGAAGCGGGCGGCGCCGAGCTCTGGAGCACCGGGCGGCGAAGGGGGGCGCTGGCGAGGGGCGGCCATGGCGGGCCGCCGGAGGCGCGGAGGCTGGCGGAGCGCCATGGCGGCGGGCGGGCGGGCACGGCGGTCGGAGTCGGCCGGCGGCGGGTCGGCGGCGCACCTGCGCCTGGGCACTCAGCGAGGTCGGCCATGAGGAGGAGGCGCGGAGGAGGCTTGGGCCCCGACGGCGAGCGGCGGCGGCGCAGGCTCATGTGGGCGGATCTGGGCTCCCTCGGGCCGGGCGGTGGGTGGCGCTGGGACACGCGGCGGGCGGATTGGAGGCGGAGGCGGCTGAGGTGAGGTGGCAGCGCCCATTGGCGGGGTGAGGTGGCGGTGGGCGCGTCCGGCCAAGTGACGTGTCCGTGGCGCGAGATGAAGAAGGCTAAGGTTAGACCAAGGATTTGGGAGGGAGCACATATTTATAGGTAGAGGAGCTAGGAGAGTCCAAATAAGGTGCGGTTTTCGGCCACGATCGTGATCGAACGACCGAGAGCATGGAGGGGAGTTAGATGGGTTTTGGGCCACTTTGGAAGGGGAGTTGGGCTGCAATACAAAAGAGGCTTTCGTGGTTACCCGGTTAACCATTGGAGTATCAAACGACCTCCAAATGATCCGAAACTTGACAGGCGGTCTACGGTGCTATACCAAGGCCGCTTGACAAACCTCGGTCCATTCCGAGACAGTTTAACACCGCTTTACGAAAAGAGGTAAAAGGCGCCGGAGACATAGGAGTGCGGATTGCAAAGCGGACAACGGGAAAATGCTCGGATGCATGAGGCGAACACGTATGCAAAATGAAATGCACATGATGACATGATATGAAATGCATATGATGACATGGCAAAGTGCAACACGCAAGCAAATGACATGGCAAAGACAATGAAAAACTGGCGGACACACAGGCGCGATCGAATCGAGGCGTTACAACACTCCTCCACTAACAAGAGATCTCGTCCCGAGATCTTAGGACCGAGACGGAAGGGAAAAAGGATGAGGTGAAACAAAAAACTCAAGAGAAGAAGCAAAGAATTGAGAGTACTCGAGAAGAAGAGAGGAACGACGGGAATGCCGAGAATCGAAAGCTCGCGGAATCAGATAGACTATGAAGCCACTCGTTCTAACCGGAGTGGTTAGAATGAGAAAAGAAACGAATAAGACTGAAAGGACTTAGGCAGCACTCCGGCTGAACATGGAAGGATTTGGAACTGAGTTTGACAGAATGGAACGAAAGTTGACGAGAGGAGCAACACAATGCCTCCGGAAGAATTGAAAAAAATTGAATGAAAAGAACTTAGAAGGAAAAGGATTGACTGGAGTTGTTGAGAAAATCAACAACGAAGGAATAAGCTTGATGTGGACTTATGGATAACCTCTCAAAATTATGAGGTGATAACCAACCACAAGCAGAAAAGATCAAATAGCTGAGGAGAACGAAGAAATGCAAAACTCCACTTCAAAAGGATACGGAGATTTAATTGCACTTCGAGACGCGAGAAGAAAAGATAACTGAACTCCACCAACAAAATCTTGATGAACTCTTGAAGAAAGAATTAAATCGTGAAGAACCACCATGAAGAACTCCGGTAACAAAAAGGATGATGAGATAGAATGAAAGGATGAAAGAATAATATGAGCCTTGCGATGATTTAGATGGAGGTTCCGACGAGGTGGCCGAGGGGAATTGGAACTCCGGAAAAAAAATAAGATGATAACACTTAGAACTAGAATTTATTCATCAAGAACAAACTCCGAAGAAAAAGATTAATCACTTGATGAGAGAAGAATAAGAATTACGTTATGCTATCCTCACCAAATTAAATTGACGCCAACCGGATTTGGCATGCAACTTATTCGCGTTGGAAAAGATTAAGGGAGGATATAGCATGAAAATTTGAGAAAGTCTTCATGAGCCACCGGTAGGATTAGAGAGAACGAATGGATTTAAGATGAGAACGGAAAAGGAATCTTCAACGAGCCACCATAAGAATTTGGAAATGACTGATGAAAGAGAATGAATCACCGGGAAGAATTAGAGAAGCACGGAGATACTTGAGGGAATTAAAATGCAAGAGAACAAAGATATCGCGAACTGATAGAAGAATACTTGAACGAAGCACCGGAAGAATATTGAGATGAACGAAGGGGCACGGATATAGAATAATTGGGGAAAGAATCTGAAAACTTGGAACGAAGCAATATTCTGAAAAGATGGCCTCCAGATGATCTAGACGGCAAAACAACTCCTGAAATACTCCGGATGGATGAAAAGAATTGCACCACTGGAAACAACAGGATAGGATAACATCGAGCTAGCACCATGAACCTCCGGGGGGAACAGAAAAGATTTAAGAGAAACTCTACTTCGGTCTTCAAATAATTACGAGAAACACCACCAAAATTTGTTGAGACACTCCGGGGAAACGAAAAGCAAAGAGGTTGAGCCAACAATGAAATGATTTGAAACCGATCTTGAAAAGGCATGTGACTGATGAAATTCATTCTTACGTCACACTTGAAAAGAATTGAGAATAACTCCAGGGAAATAGAAGAGTCAGGTAAGATCCTGGGAAAAGACCTGTGGGTTATGGGCCCACTAAAGAAAAGCACCGTTGGAAAGGGATGTTGAACAGATAAATGATGCACCCGAAGAACTGAAATATTGGACTGAGGTGACAACCTCGAATTAATTGGAACACAGACGAATCTCCTGAGATGTGTTGAACACCGGAATGATTGAATGGCGAGAGGCAAACGAGCAAGGAGAACACTTGAGCCGAGAGAAAGAATATGATCAACACCGAAAATCTTGGATTGAATCCACCGGAAAAGAAAGAGATGAAGAATGACGAACTAGACGAGAAGCCACCGGTTGAAATAATTGAGGGAAGACTGAAGAGGCTCCACACGAATGGAATTGATGGTGAAACAGACTCAGCTCCGGAAAGAAAAAGGGTGGGAGGCGGGAAAAACAAAGGCAACTTGGAAGGGAAACCGGCGAATATTTTGAAGAGAAAACACGGTTGAAATCCTTGAGGAGAGAGAGCAAAACTTATACAGTAGGAAGGATACTCAATTACGGACTCCGGTTACGAGAGGAAGAAGGTAGGCGGTGGGAAAAACAAGGACAACGGACAAGGAAAAACAACGACGTCGGAGGAAGAACTGAGGATTGAACTTGGCAAAGATGAAGATGCTCGAGTCAACTTGACGAGAAAAACACCTGGATGAAAAGAGATGAGGACCAACTATCGGAAAACCAACTGCGTGATCCTAAAGAAAAAATTTTGAAGGGGAAGAGGAGTAATTCAAAACACCTACGTCAAGATTCCTCACCAGAGCGACGAAGGGCGAGGAGTAAAAGAATTCCTACTCTCCGATATAACTAGACTCAGAAATCAGTTTTCTTCTAGACTCAACATCGGCCAAACTACACGATCAATCAAGGGGGCTCCTAAGGTCGGTCGAGGCTCTGATACCAACTTGTCACGCCCAATATGCGACCCTATCCAAAAGGAACTCGACGGTCCCACCAAGGATAGACCCGCATATTGAAACGCTTTTGCAAGGTGGATATCATTAAATCAACATTACATAATAGATAGGGATACATACATAAGGCACAAATGCCACCAGAATACATCAACATCATATACAAGAGATCAACATCCGACTACGGATGAAACATAAACAGAAGCTCAAACGACATCCACCCTGCTAGCCCAGGCTGCCGACCTGGAACCTATCCCCTGATCGAAGAAGAAGCAGAAGAAGAACTCCAAAACAAGCAACATCGCTCTCGCGTTATGACCATCGCATAACCTGTACCTGCAACTGGTGGTGTAGTAATCTGTGAGCCACGAGGACTCAGCAATCCCATTACCATGGGTATCAAGACTAGCAAAGCTTAAAGGGAAAGGAAGGGGTAAAGTGGTGAGGTTGCAGCAGCGGCTAAGCATATATGGTGGCTAACATACGCAAATGAGGCGAGAAGAGAAATAAAGGGCGGTCGCCAACTAGTAATGATCAAGAAGTGATCACGAACTCCTACTTACGTCCGACATAACCCGAAACCATGTTCTCCTCTCGATCAACCCGAAAAGAGACACTCACGATTCACGCTTTACGGTTGGTGTATTTTAATTGAGATCCACTTGGGTTTTCTACAACCGGACATTAACAAATTCCCATCGCCACATAACGCAGGCACGGCTTTCGAAAGTTCAAACCCTGCAGGGTGTCCCAACAGCCCATGATAAGCTCTCGCGATCAACGAAGGATATTCCTTCTCCCGGGAAGACCCGATCAGTCTCGGAATCCGGCTACAAGACATTTCACAGCAATAAAACAAGACCAGCAAGACCGCCCGATCGCCGACAATCCCGATAGGAGCTGCACATATCTCGTTCTCGTGGCAACACCGGATGAGACAGGCTACGAGTAAAACCAACCCTCAAGTTACCCAAGGTGGCCCTTGATGAGCTCGGTTCGAACCAGCACTTAGAGAAGCATCGCCCGGGGGGCTAAATAAAGATGACCCTTGAGAGCGCGACTCCCAAGGGAAAAGTAGGTGGTGGTGAGGCAAATGATAAAACCAATGTTGGGCCTTCTTTGGAAAAGTCTTATTCAAAGCGAACTGTCAAGGGGTCCCATAAATCACTCGACCGCGTTAGGGACGCAAAATCCGGGAACATAATACCGATATGGCGGAAACTAGGCGGCAAGAGTGGAACAAAACACCAGGCATAAGGCCAAGCCTTCCACCCTTTACCAAGTATATAGATGCATTAATTAAATACGATATATTGTGATATCCCAACAAGTAAACATGTTCCAACAAGGAACAACATCTCCATGTTCCAACAAGGAACAAACTTCATCTTCGCCTGCAACTAACAACGCTATAAGAGGGGCTGAGCAAAGCGGTAACATAGCCAAACAACGGTTTGCTAGGAAGGTGTCAAAGATTAGAGGTTCATGGCAATCTGGGATGGCTTGAGCAGCAAGTGATAGGTAGCGCAGCATAGCGAAAGAACGAAGCAACTAGCATAGCAATGATAGTAGTGAGATCCAGGGTAGCGGTCATCTTGCCTGAAATCCCGCAAGGAAGAAGAACGAGTCCATGAAGAAGGCGAGCGGATGAAGCCGAACCAAGCGTGAGCGAGCGAATCCTCACGATCATAGCAAACAGGAACTAACAAGAAGAAGCACACAACATAGTAAACACACCACACATGAACATGACAAGATGCACAACAAACATGATGCATGACAAATCTAGATGAAGCTACTAATGGCAAAAGAGGATGCATACAAGACCAACACAACAAAGCAAGTTTAAATGAGGCCGGGAACAACATATAACAAATCCGGTAAGTCCTCATATGCAAATTTCGAAATTGGTCCAGATCTGAATAAACCTTATGTTCAAGTTGTTAAACAGCAAGTTAAGATGCACCACGATGATCTCCACGAAAATATAGTCAAGTTACATATAAAATTCATTAGATTCGGAGCTACGGCCTAGAAGATATGAGCAAAACAAGATGAACATGGCATTGGTGCAAAATGCATAAAAACATCAAGAAAACACCTCAAAACAAGGATGCAACATGATAATATGAAACTACATGCAAAATCAAGCAAGTTTCATATAGAGCACAATCAAAACGGAGCAACGGTTCAACACATACACCCTATACAAGTTTAAAGGACAAGCTGTCCAAAACTGCAAGTAGGCATATTGCAAGGATCAAAACAACATGCTACAGCATCTCATCATAATAACAAAAGGCATGGGCATGATGTACAGGTAAAGCATTACAAAACATGAACACTGAGCTATCTCCAGAAATCACTAGAGCATGCTCAAAATGACATGGGAAGATTGCAACTTATAACAGTTTTAGACTTTAGCAGAAATAACATCAGGTTGCAATGTTTAGAGCTATGAAACAACATGTTACAGGAACTTAACATGGCAAACAAAGGCATGGCATGAATCTACTAATTGCATAGAACAAAAGTCCTTTAGTGACCATAAGCCAAAAAGGATCAGAAGATATGATGGCACCCATGTAAACATGGCAAGTTATATTACAGATTCAAACATGGCAGGAACAACGATAAGTAGGCATGTTGGTGAGCTTGAACCACTCACCACAGAGCAATACATGGCATGGCAAGGAAACCAACATCAAGAATACATGGCATAGAAGCTATACATGGCAAGAACAACATCATAGCATGCAAGGATCAACTACAACAACCTTGGCAAAATTGAATAACTTGTAAACAATCTGCCAGGAACATTTTATAGCAAAAGTAGAGCTCGATTGACTCAAGCTATGGCACTCCATAATTGCAAACAAGGGCATGGATGGATAGAGCAAGACATGTTTAAAAAAACATCCTTATTGAAGTATCTCAAAATATGCATGGATCTCTCTGTAGCATCAAGTTAACATGGCATCAAAATATCAGCAAAACAGGGGCTGAAATCAGCAACATCAAGACACCTAGTTTGTATGCTTGTGCTAGTCACCACATAGATCACAAAAATACATGGCATACACCCCTGGAAAGATGGCATGGCATATTACAAAACACATGTAGGACTCAAATCCATAGGATGCACACATCAATCATGGCAAAAATAACAAAAGTGCATGTTCTGATAAAAATCAGAAACTAACATCACATAGCACTCTTGCAACAACATTTCGGGCATCAAGATGAGCTCAAATGAAAATGATGCAATGAGATGAAATGATCTACTCATCGAGGCGAACATTTTGACATATTACACGCACGAAACGGAGCTACGGATGCAGAGTTATGATGTGATGAAAATGCAACAAAATATGCAACAATTTCGGGATGAAACGGTGCGGGATGGCGAGATCCGGGACGGGGAGGCGTGTTTGGATCAGACCCCGGTGGATCTCGTCCCACCTGGGCGCCTCCGCCCGGTCGCCTCTCCCCGCCTCGCCTCTCGTCAAGTTTAATCCCATCTTGTGAAGTTCATGTTCTAATCTTTCAATGTTCAACCGGAGTGATGTCAGTGTCCATCTTGTTTCCGTGAGCTTTTGATTCACTTGTAACGCCCCGGACACACCCGCCGGTGGTCGTTACTCCTGGCGGGATCTAGACTGGCCCCACAGATCAATACTAGTCTTTTCTCGCACTTTGTCCTCACTCGTGCGCACGGGAGCTAACTTCGGTCGGTCACCCATCTGAAACTACTCCAAGCTGAGCACGCTTAACTTTGGAGTTACGTCGAATGGGATCCTAAAAGAAGAATTCCTTATTGATATGAGTAGTCTATCATCCCTAATAAGCCAGGCTATTACACATTGGGCTCTAACTTAACCCGAGCGATTGCATTGCAGGCTACGCATTACTAAACCCGAGCGATCGATCGATGGGCGTATGGCGAACCCGATCAGCGATTCGCCGCTCTGCTGCTAGCGAAGTCGAGCGATGCCGCCTCTGGATGAGCAGTGGCGCGAGCTGGGGGTTTGGATGAACAGTTCCCGGTGGGAGTGGATGAACAGGACCCCGTGGTGTTGCCTCTGGATGAACAGGACCCCGATCGTCGAGCCGGTTGGGGCTGGATGAACAGGACCCCATGGAGGGCAGGATGAACAGGACCACCCTGTGGAGGGCTGGATGAGCAGTGAGCGGTGGAGGGCTGGATGAGCAGTAGCCCGTGGAGGGGTGGTTGAATAGGAGCCCGTGGAGAGGGCTGGTTGAGCGATGGCGGTGGAGTAAGCGCCGCGGTGGAGGCTGGATGAGCGAGTCGGTGGATGAGCGATCGCGGTGGAGGCTGGAGGAGGTCGACGGTGGATGAACAGTTGCCTGTGGAGGCTGGAGGTGGTCGACGGTGGAGATGAACAGTATCTCGTGGAGTCCCATTTTGCGGTACGCCACACCCCTCCCGATGAACAAGACCCCCGTTTCGACCGTAGCGCTCCAACACAAGTCTGTGTCCTCCGTTTTGCGGTACGCCACACCCCTCCCAATCAACATGACCCCCGTTTCGACCGTAGGAGGTCCGTTTCCTCCGTTTTGCAGTATGCCCCCCCTCGATGAAAAGGATCCGGTTTCGACCGTAGCTGGTCGAACACAAGGCCATTTCCTCCGTTCTACGGTACGCCAGGCCTCGTTTCCATCGGTTGTTCCGTCCAAGCCCTCCCGATGAACACGATGACGCATTCCGTTCCGACCCAGCCGGTTGGCTAACTATGAACATGACGACGACGCTGTTTCTCCATTCCGACCCGACCATGTACACGAGCCCTGGCCGTACGTACACGCGAGTAGGTGTTCGAGAAGCCGCCCGTATGTACGTACGTGGCCGTATTTACTTTCTTGCAGCCTGGCCGCAGTACGTACGTGTACATGCTACGTGCGCGCCTCTACTACGACACGTGGGCACCTCTACATCGACCAGTATGTACGTACAAGTTCGCGACCATAATGACAACGCTGTGTACGCTTCGACCAAGTGGGTCCGGCCTGTCACTTCCTTGCCTATGAAGATGTAACTGGTGGGTCCCAGCAGTCAGGGGGGCGAATCGTTTTTTTCGGACGCACTTCCTTGCATGCTGTAGGATCGAAAGTATGTCTAGAGGGGGGGTGTGATTAGACTACTTGACCAAATAAAAATCTATCCTTTTCCCAATTTTAGTTCTTGGTAGATTTTAGCAACTTTGGACAAGTCAAGCAATCTTAACACAATTCAAGCAAGCATGCAAAGAGTATATCAGTAGCGGAAAGTAAAGCATGCAACTTGCAAGAATGTAAAGGGAATGGTTTGGAGGATTTAAACGCAATAGGAGACACAGATGTTTTTGTCGTGGTTCTGATAGGTGGTGCTATTGTACATCCACGTTGATGGAGACTTCAACCCATGAAGGGTAACTGCTGCGCGAGTCCACGGAGGGCTCCACCCACGAAGGGTCCACGAAGAAGCAACCTTGTCTATCCCACCATGGCCGTCGCCCACGAAGGACTTGCCTCACTAGCGGTAGATCTTCACGAAGTAGGCGATCTCCTTGCCCTTACAAACTCCTTGGTTCAACTCCACAATTTTGTCGGAGGCTCCCAAGTGACACCTAGCCAATCTAGGAGACACCACTCTCCAAGAAGTAACAAATGGTGTGTTGATGATGATCTCCCCAACACTCAACTCTCTCTCACAGGATAAGGATTTGGTGGAAAGAAGATTTGAGTGGAAAGCAACTTGGGGAAGACTAGAGATCAAGATTCATATGGTAGGAATTGAATATCTTGGCCTCAACACAAGTGTACGTGGTTATCTCTCAGAAAAGGTAAGTTGGAAGTGTAGGTTCGTTCTGATGGCTCTCTCCACGAATGAAGAGGAGGTGGAGGGGTATATATAGCCTCCACACAAAATCTAACCATTAGACAAAACTTGCCAATCTTGGTGGGACCGAATTGATAAACTCGGTCGGACCGATTCAGCAAATCTAGTGACCGTTAGGATTTTCGGTGGGACCGACATGCAACTCGGTAGGACCGATATGGTTAGGGTTAGGGCATAACTTAATCTCGGTGAGACCACTTTCACAATCTCAGTGAGACCGATTTTGGTAATAAGCTAACCAGAGAGTTGGTCAGGTAAACTCGGTGGGACCGATTCGCTCATTTCGGTGAGACCGAAATGTTACGAAAGGGAAACAGAGAGTTTACATTGCAATCCCGGTGGGACCGATCGCTCATCTCGGTGGGACAGAAATGTTACTAAGGAAAACAGAGAGATTACAATCCCATCTCGGTGAGACCGAGATCCCTATCGGTGAGACCGATTTGCCTAGGGTTTGTGGCAGTGGATATGACATCTGAACTCGGTGGCGCCGGATAGAAAGATTCGGTGGGGCCGAGTTTGACTTTTTGGTTTAGGTCATATGTGGATGTGAGAAAGTAGTTGAGGGCTTTGGAGCATATCACTAAGCATTTTGAGCAAGAGCCTCATTAAGCAACACCTCATCCCTCCTTGATAGTATTGGCTTTTCCTATAGACTCAATGTGATCTTGGATCACTAAAATAGAAAATGTAGATTCTTGAGCTTTGAGCTTGAGCCAATCCTTTTGTCCTTAACATTTTGAGGGGTCCACTTTTCTCATCCATGCCATGCCAATCATTGAGCTTTCCTGAAATATTAATCTTGAAATCGCATTAGCTCAATGAGCTATATGTTGTTAGGAATTACCAAAACCACCTAGGGATAGTTGCACTTTCAATCTCCCCCTTTTTGGTAATTGATGACAATATATAGATAAAAGCTTCGACAAATGATAATAAGAGTGAAAAACATTGTCGCTTTGAGAAGTATGTGAAAAGCAAGAGCTCCCCCTAAATTTGTGCATGGTTTAAGATTTGCTTTGTACTGCAAATGCACAATGAGTTAGGATGATGGGTTACTCTTCCATGTCGCATACATCTTGGTGAAGCGCTCAAAATGATAATAATTAAGTACATGCACTCATCACCAAGCAAAGTGAATGATCATATGGGGATATAAAAGGAAAATGTCGTCCAACAAGCATTAAAGTAGCATATGATCATGAGTAGCATATGATCAAACACATGATCATCCAAGTATCACACAAAAGCATAAAGTATCTCAAACAAGCACATAACAAAGTTCAACCAGCAAAAAACAAGAGAGAACAAAGAGCAACACTCTCTCTCGAAGCCTATGATCTATACATTTTCTCCCCCTTTGGCAACAAGTTACCAAAAAGTTCATAAAAATGCATAGTGCTAGATCAAATCTCAGGCTTGGTCTTCAGGTGGTGGTGTAGATAAAACTCCATGGACGAAGGCATCAGTTGATGTAGATGGAGCTGGTGGAGTGGGTGCTAGAGCTGGTGGCACTGAAGCTGTAGCTGGTGCAGATGAAGTTGCTCTTGTGTCTGTAACTGGCATTGCAGCAGATCTCTGTCCTCTGGGCACTCTAGCAAAAGCATCAGTAGTAGACTTGCCCTTCTTCTCCTGCACTTCATCCTGAAGTTGCTCAACAACTGACTGTATCTCAGTGACCCTCACATCTAAATCATTAAACTTCTGCTCCATGATCCTCTCCAAGCTCTCCTGGTTTTGAGTCAGGGTGGCCAATCCTTTCTCAATCCTCAGACTGGAGGCAATCAAGTAGCCAAGCTGATCTTGCTTGCTCTTCAGAAGATCTTGAGATGCCTCATCAATGGTTGGCATCTTTGCAGCCTTTTCGGTCCTTGCCTTCTCCTCTTTGCTTGTGCTTACGAGAAGATGGTCCATTCTCATCCATTACCACAGTGTTGTCCTCAAAGTGCTGGGTAGATGGGCAGGTGCTCCTTATCCAATAGATATGTGCCCTTGCCCATCTTGGAGTTGATTAGCTCTCGGATGCGTGGGGCATACCCACAACTTCTCTTCGATCTGCAATTGTTCTCTTTATAGTTTCCACAATTAGGCTCATGACTTTGAACTTTTGAGGAACATCAAATATATGCAGCAAGTTGATGGAATGTCCTCTGATCATTCTATGATCTCCTGATTTTGGTTGCAATGTGTTCCTTAAAATCCAATTGATTGTAGGCAGGCCTGACAGCAAGTATTTCACAGAACCAAATTGCTGAGTCTCAAGATCTGCATCAGGAATCTCCTTGTACATGCTAGCCATTGAGTTGTGATCCTTCTTCTTCTTGGCATAGACATCCAAGTCATATTCTTGTTCTTCTGGGGCATTGATCAACTGAGCCCATTCTTCAACTATTGACTGGTACCTAGTACTTTCAGACATCCAGACAATCCTTCCATCTGGGTAGAAATGAGCTGTGGAGTAGAACTGCATAATAAGCTCATCATTCCACTTTGTGAGCTTCTGCCCAACAAAGTCCTCTACTCCACAAGACTTGAAACTATCATAGACTCCAGGATAGTGTTCTTCATTTTCCCTGATGTACTCCCAGTCCACCCATCTCATATCACAGACTATAGGCTTCTTGTCAAGCAACACTGTCTCATAGAAGTCCTGATGTTCCTTTGTATGGAACCTGTAGTCCACAACAGTTCTTCTCTTGATTGCATAGGGATCAGTCAATCTCCACTGTTTGAGTCATGCATACTTCCTGAGCTTCATGTTCTCAGCTACTGGATGAGCATCATTGTGATCTGGAATTTTGGGCTTCAACTTCCTCAAGACATGTGACTCATCATCTTCTTCTTCTATAGCAGCTTCAGGCACTGGGGCCTTGTTATTTTCTGCAGCTGGAATATTCCTTGTACTCCTCTTGGGTGCAGCTTTGGGTTTTGGAGCAGCTGCCTTGGGAGCTTCTTTGGGCTTAGATGGAGCATCCCCTGATCTTATAGCATCTCCCATAAGCTTTTGAGCTTTAGGTGCTGGTGCAGCAACCTCTTCCTCTTCATCTTCCATCATTGAGGGCTTCCCAATTACTATGGCCATGGTCTTCTTGACCCTTTCTTTCCTTTTCTTCTCTACCACAACCTGTTCTTTGGGTGCAGATCCCAAAGTTTCTTGAGTGGATGTTCTGGCCTTTGAGATAGGAACTCTCTTGGCAGGAACCTTTGTCTTCATTCCTGGCTTAGTGGCAGCAGCTGTGTTATATTCCTTTTAGAACTTTCTTCTTTGAGGTGGCCTCTTCCTCAACAGCCACATAGTCCTCATCCTCGTAATCTGAGGTTCTCTTCTTTCGCCCCGTGGCTGCCTTAGGCAAGTTGTTGGGTGTACTCCTGCTTCCATCATCATAGCTGCTAGAGGGACTAGTGCCCTCACTCATGTGAACTTGCTCCTCGGACTTGTTACATTGTCACTCGATCGACATGATGCAAACACTGACAGCAGTCCCTATGAATAGATATAGATGAGATAGATTGGATGAGCATCACAAAGTGCACAGGTTTTTGCAAAAGAATGAGTCAAAAACTTTTTTTTAATTTTCCACAGAAAGCATTTCGGATCTACCGATTTGAAAACACGGTGATACCGAAGCAGCTTTTGGAACCTAAACTAGTGAACTCGGTCAGACCGAGTCACAGTTCGGTGGCACCGAGACTGCTAGGGTTTCACAAAGAATTGAACTCGGTCACACCAATTTGCAATTTTCGGTCAGATCGAGAATCACATGTGCAATGGCCTTAGCCAAATCGGTGGAACCGATTTCAACAACCCGGTTGGTCCGAGATGATTTCAGCAAAAACCTAACCCTAAATTTTCAATCCACAACTAAACTACGGAGTGATTTCGCTGGATAGAGTGATCTCAGTCGTGGCAAGATACATGGAAAAACAATGTGCTAGGAATCGGAGTGAGATTAGCACAAGGATCAAGTCCATACCCTAAGTGTGGCGATGGACCTGCTACGGCGGCAACGACGGAGACGATTTCCGTTGACGGTGGCGGAGACTAGCGGCGGGAGGCAGCTAGCGATGAGGAGGACGATCCGGAGACCCAGGCAGGCAGAGCAGGCTGAGCGCGGGCGAAGGGGTTCGGAGAATTTTCCAAATTTTGGCCCGGGGATATATTTAGCCTGACCCTGTCGGTGTGACCGAGTGGAACAACTCGGTGGCACCGAGATGCATAACTGCAAGCAGTTACTGCAACTCGGTGTGACCGAAAAGTTAAAATCGGTTGCACCGAGATTGAAAACCTAGATCGACTTAGTGATCTCGGTATGACCGAAATGGATTAATCGGTCAGACCGAAACGCACAAAGAAGTTTTGGAAGTTTAAGTCTATGAAGAATCTGGGACTCCGAGTGCTCCTCACACAGAGTGGATCGAATCTGACTTGATCAAGCTTTGTGATGTAGCATGAATAGAGTTTGAGACAAGAAGAGCATAGATAGCTAGAGAAGGTTCTTAGGCATTCTTGTCCATCCACTTGGCAAAAGAAAAAGGAACCAAACAATCAAAACAACAAGTGGATGTCCTCGAATGAGTAAATTATGCAACCAACATGCTCACACAATAAAATGGCAAATGAAATATGTGGCAAAGCAGGCACAACAAATTCTAGCATCTATCAAGCAATTGGCGATGACTAGGTCATCTATATATGAGTATATTGACTTAGGAGGTAAATGAGAACATTTGAACATAGGTCATACTCATCGTTTAAGCACAAGTGGGGTTACCACTTTTACATAAAGCGTTGTTGTGTTCACACCATTAGAGTTGCTTTAGCTCAATTCTTAGAGTAAAGTTCCCCCTAGATGTGAGATACCCCCTAAGAGGGATGAACTAACCTTGGGTTTTGTCGATGATGACTTCATGTAGGTGTTGAAGATGTGGATGCTCAATGTTGATGTAGATCATTTGGAGCAATCCTTTGGAGTGAGTTGCACTTTCAATACCTACACGGGTTAGTCCCACAAGGAACAAACAAGGATATCCATAGACATAGAGTGATGCACACACAAGATGATGTCTATGAAAGCATTAGGTTACCTTGTCCCTTGTCTTACCAACAAGAGGGTTTGTGACTCCTTGAACTAATGCAAGATGTGGAAGTTGATTGCACTTTTTCTTGCCAAAATGATAAGAGTGAAGTATGTTGGCGGAGTCACCCTCAAGAACTCTCTAGTTCTTCTTCTTCTGGATCCACACCATCTTGATGGGAATCCTCGGAGTTGTAGTTGCACTTGATGGAGTAGAACTTGATGTAGTCTTGGGAACCTCTTGAAGCTTGTCCTTGCCTTTTTGCTTGTGGTCTTGTGGTGGAAGATCATCTTGAGCTTGTGTCCCTTTGGAAGAAGTAGGATCATACTTCTCTTGTTGAGGAACAAACTTCGTCTTGGGGTATTGATCTTCTTCCCACTCAACTCCATTGGCATTGAACTTTCGTTCAAAACCAACACCTTTGTTCTTCATGTGCCTTCCTTGCTTGCGTACCATTTCCTCGAATTGCTTACTCCCGGCAAGGCTCTTGTAAACACCTTTCTCTATAATTCTCTTCAATAAGCTATTTTCTTGCTCAAGTGTAACTTGGCTAAGAGAATCATTAGTGGAATCAAGAGAACTACTAGAAGCAACAACATTGGATTTAGCATGATTATTGTTACTACTAGAGGATGAATCTGTAACACCCCGGAAGTAACTTTCCATATTTGTAACTCCGACTCTTGCCATTTTCGGCATTGATATATGATATTCCCTCCGTGGTTGGGTTTTCTTCTTTTTGCTTTTTGTCCGTGTCATGCATTTTATATTATGTCATCATGTGCATCGCATTTGCATACGTGTTCGTCTCATGATTCCGAGCATTTTTCCCGTTGTCCGTTTTGCAATCCGGCACTCCTATCTCCCCCGGCGGTCCCTTTTACGTTTTCCGTGTGCGGGTATTAAACCGTCTCGAAATGGACCGAGGTTTGTCTAGTGGCCTTGGTATAACACCCCGAGACCACCGGTCAAGTTTCGGGTCATTTGGAGCTCGTTTGGTACTCAGCAGTTAACCGCACCTTCGCAAAGGCCTCTTTTAAGTTGCAGCCCAACACCCCTTCAAAACAGCCCATTAACCCATCTAAGTCACCTCCATGCTCTCCGTCGTTCGATCACGATCGTGTGGGCGAAAACTACACCTCATTTGGACTCTCCTAGCTCCCTCTATGCCTATTTAAACACCTCCCGAATCCGGATCATCCCTTCCCGAAACCCTAGAAAAGCGCTTACATTGCCGGACACGTCCCGTGCCGGACATTCAGCGCCGCCGCCCTCGCCCAATCCCGAGCCGCCACGTGGCCTCTCCGCCCGCCACCGCCGCGCTGCCGCCCGGGCCAGTGCTGCAGCCCGCGCCGGCCTGCGCCGCCCGTCGCCCGTCGCCTCGCCCGCTCCCGCGCGCCATGCCTCCGCCGCTCCCTCGGCGCCTCCCCGCCAGCGCCCCTCCGCCGCCTCCAGCGACCTCCCGACCGCCCTCCGCCGCCTCCGGCCGACCCGCCAGCCGCCATCGCCGCCGCCGCCTCTCTCCGCCCGGCCGTGCGGCGCCTCCCCGAAGGCCGCCGCTGCCGGACCCGCCGCCCTCCGGCGCCCTCGGCGCGCGCCGCCGCCCGGCGACCTCCTCCGTCTTCCCAGCGAGCCCGAGCCCGATCGGATCCGGCCCGATCCGGCCTCGATCCGCGTGCAGCGTTGACCTCTCTCCTCCTCTTTTCCACTAAGTCTTAGATCATTGTAATTTCGTGCATTTTCTACATGCTATATCTTCGCATCCGTAGATCCATTTTTCGCGTATAATATGTCAAAATGTTCGCCTCGAAGAGTAGATCATTTCATTCCATTGCATCATTTTCATTTGAGCTCATCTTGATGCCCGAAATGCTGTTGGAAGAGTGCAATGTGCTGATAGTTTCTGATTTTTATCAGGAGTTGCACTTTTGTTATTTTTGCTATGATTAATTTGTGCACCCTATGAATTTGAGTCCTACATGAGTTTTGTAAAATGCCATCTCATCTTTCCAGTGGTATATGCCATGTATTTTTGTGATCTATGTGGTGACTAGCACAAGCATGCAAAGTAGGTGTCCTAATGTTGCTGATTTCAGCCCTGTTTTAGCTGATTTTGATGCCATGTTTGCTTGATGATACCGAGAGATATATGCATATTTTGAGATACTTCAGTAAGGGTGTTTTGTAAAGCATGACTTGCTCTATCCATCCATGCCTTTGTTTGCAATTATGGGATGCCATAGCTTGAGTCAATCGAGCTCTACTTTTGCTATCAAATGATTCCTGGCAGATTGTATACGTGTTATTCAATTTTGCCTAGCTCGTGGTGGTTGATCCATATATGCTATGTTAGTGTTCTTGCCATGTATGTCTTCTATGTCAGGTCTTCTTGATGTATGTATGCTTAGTTTATCATTTGAGGCTCTGTAGTGAGTGCATTGAGCTTGTTAACATGCCATCTCGTTATCAGTTTTTGACATGTCAAGTTGCTGAATCTGTTAACAAGACTTTCAATATTGACATGGGTGTTACTATATTTTCTAGTCCTTTTTGGCTTATGGTCAGTAAGGGACTTTTGTATTAGGCTTTGAGTAGATTCATGCCATGCCATGTTTTGCTATTTTAAGTTCCTGTAGCATGTAGTTTTGATGCTCTGAACATTGCAACCTGTTACTGTTTTTGCCATGTCCAGCCTGTTACTTTGAGCACTTTTGCCATGCTTGTTTGAACATGTTATGATGTGAACTAGCCATAGCTCAGTGCTCATCTTTTGTCGAGCATCATGTGTAGATCACTGCCATGTGCTTTGTTGTTACGTTTGGGTGCAGTAGCTTAATTAATTGTTGCTTGCAAAGTGGCATCATGCTGCTAATGGCAGATTTGCGCCATTCTTGTTTTGCTTGCCATTTGCAAACCGTGCATCCGTTTCCGGTGATCTTTATATCGATTTCAACCGAAAACATCTCATCTTTCCAGTGGCATGCTTGGTTCGCCAAGTTGATGCCTGGTTCATCATTTACCTTCCGGAGCGCACATAAGCATTGCATATCGCATCCCGCATATCATGTCATGTTTTGCATCATGTTGATTGTGCATTGCACCGTGATTTATTGTGGTTCCTTTGTTTGTGTTGTTGCTTTGGGTAGAGTCGGGAGACGAGTACGTGAACGAGGAGCCTGTTGAGAACGTTTTCGAGGATCAAGCTTTCGACAACTCTGAGAACATTGCAGGCAAGATGATCATACCCTCGAAATCACTTCTATCTTTGCTATGCTAGTTGCTCGCTCTTTTGCTATGCCTATGCTACGATGCCTACCACTTGCTATATCATGCCTCCCACATTGCCATGTCAAACCTCTAACCATCCTTTCCTAGCAAACCGTTGATTGGCTATGTTACCGCTTGCTCAGCCCCTCTTATAGCGTTGTTAGTTGCAGGTGAAGTTGAAGTTTGTTCCTTGTTGGAACATGGAGATGTTGTTCCTTGTTGGAACATGTTTACTTGTTGGGGATATCACAATATATATATATATCTGCTATAATTAATACATCTATATACTTGGTAAAGGGTGGAAGGCTCGGCCTTATGCAGTGTTTTGTTCCACTCTTGCCACCTAGTTTCCGTCATACGGTGTTATGTTCCTTGATTTTGCGTTCCTTACGGTTGGGTGATTTATGGGACCCCTTGACAGTTCGCTTTGAATAAGACTTTTCAGCAAGGCCCAACATTGGTTTTACCATTTGCCACCTAAGCCTTTTTCCCTTGGGTTCTGCAGACTCAAGGGTCATCTTTATTTTAACCCCGGGCGGTGCTCCTTGAGTGTTGGTCCAAACTGTCGACCGCCGGTGTACCAGGGCAACTCTGGGTTGGCCTACGGAAGCTTAGACGATCCGGTGTGCCACGAGACGAGATATGTGCAGCTCCTATCGGGATTTGTCGGCACATCCGGCGGCTTTGCTGGACTTGTTTTATTCTTTGTCGAGATGTCTTGTAGTCGGGATTCGAGATTGATCGGGTCTTCCGGTAGAAGGAATATCCTTCGTTGACCGTGAGAGCTTATAATGGGCTAAGTTGGGACACCCTGCAGGGTTTTATCTTTCAAAGCCGTGCCGCGGTTATGAGGCAGATGGGAATTTGTTAATGTCCGGTTGTAGAAAACCTAAAGTGGACCTCAATAAAATACACATCAACGCGTGTGTAACCGTGATGGTCTCTTCTCGGAGTCAGGGAAGTGAACACGATGTTGGAGTTATGTCGGCGTAAGTAGTTCAGGATCACTTCTTGATCACTACTAGCTTCACGACCGTGCTTTGCTTCTCTTCTCGCTCTCTTTGTAAGTAGCCACCATATATGCTAGCCGCTTGCTGCAGCTCCACTTTACTACCTGGTCCTTCCTATTAGCTTAAATAGTCTTGATCTCGGGTGTGAGATTGCTGAGTCCCGTGACTCACAGATACTTCAAACACAGTTGCAGGTTCCGATGAGGCGGTGCAGGTGATACCACCGAGCTCAAGTGGGAGTTCGACGAGGAACGTGGTCGTTACTATGTGTCGTTTCAGATGATCAGTAGTGGTGCCCGGTTGGGACGATTCGGGATCTGTGTTAGCATTTGGGGTATCTTCTTTTATTTTGGTTCCGTAGTCGGACCTTGAGTGTACTCTGAATGATGTATGTTATTTATGTCTTGTGTGAAGTGGCATTGTAAGCCAACTATGTATCTTTCCTTAATTATTACATGGGTTGTGTGAAGATTACCTCACTTGCGACATTGCTTTCAATGCGGTTATGCCTCTAAGTCGTGCCTCGACACGTGGGAGATATAGCCGCATCGGGGGCGTTACAGAATCTTTCTTATTATTGTTAGTAGACTTGACTTGAGGCATGTAAGTGGATAAGAGTAAACGCTTGGCGATGTAAGAAGAACTTTTCTTGCGAAGATCATCATTTATTGCCTTTAAGAACTCATGCTCTTGCTCAAGGTTGAGCTTTTCAAAACGTAATTTCTCATGAGTCCTTAAAAGTTATCGATGATCTCCTAAGATAGTTTCATGAGCTAACTTAAGACTGTTTAGTTCTTTAGTTAGAAGCTCAATCTTCTCCTTATCATTGTCATTCGTTTTATCTTGATTAGCGTGATTAATTGACGTTTCATCATAGTATTCATCACTAGAGTTGTTAACAAGTAAATCATCATCACCTAACAAGTCATCTTCATCACTATTGAAATCAACATAATTGGGGTGTGATACCTTTGGGCCTTTAGCCATGAAGCATCTTCCAAGTCCTTCATTTGGTGAATCAAATATGTCGTACGAGTTTGTTGACACAAGTGCTAGACCGACAACACCTTCATCTTGAGTATATTCGGAGTCAAGAGTGATAGCTTCTCTCGGAGTGATTGTCGGAGTCGGAGCCGGATACCCATTCACCAACATGAGCTTGATGTCTTCGTTTTGTGTAGCTCCTTGATGACTTGTCCTTCCTTTCCGAATCCTTGCTTCTCCGGGATGTTCTTCGTTCATAACGATCATCTCTACTCCTTATCTCTCTTGATAGTGATTCTTCTCTTCTACTTCTTTTTGGAGAATCTTCTCTTCTCTTGCAGGGTGCCGTACACTCATTGGAATAGTGTGCGGGTCTTCCACAATTGTATCAATTTCGTTCTCGACTAGAAGATTTTTGTCATTGTAGGACCTTGACTTGGAACTTCTCTCTTTGCTTCTACTCTTGTAGAACTTGTTGAAGTTCTTCACCATTAGGCTCAATTCTTCATTGAAGGTTTGTTTCTCACTTGATGATGTGGGAGCTTAACATAAGGCTTTGAAAGCACCACTTGACTTGTTATGGAGCTCCTCCTTATCCTTGAGTGACATCTCATGAGCAACAATTCTTCCAATGACTTACGTTGGCTTGAGATATTTGTAATTGGGCATCATTTGGATCAATGTGCATACGGTATCATATTTTCCGTCCAAAGCTCTTAGGATCTTCTTGATGATGAATTTGTCGGTCATCTCTTCACTTCCTAAGTCGGTGATCTGATTTGTGATAAGAGCAAGCCTAGAGTACATTTCAGCGACACCTTCACCATCCTTCATTTTGAACTTGTCAGGCTGACTTTGAAGCACATCCAACTTGGATTCCTTGACTGAGTCGGTACCTTCATGCATATCAATCAAAGTATCCGAAATTTCCTTTGCATTCTCAAGACGGCTGATGTTGTTGAATTCTTCGGGGCACAATCCGTTGAAGAGGATATCACAAGCTTGAGCATTGTATTGCAGCATCTTCAACTCTTCCGCGGTAGCTTCACGGTTCGGTTCTCTCCCATCAAAGAATTCATCTTGCAAGCCAATACACACAATAGCCCATACGGCGGGGTTATGTCCAAGAATATGCATTTTCATCTTATGCTTCCAACTAGCAAAATTTGTACCATCAAAGTAAGGACCTCTATGGCGGTAATTTCACTCGCTAGACGCCATACTCTCCTAGGTTGTGAAACCAAGGCTATGACTACCAAAAGCTATGGAAATCAAAGCAAATGGAGACCAAATCTCTGATACCACTTGTAGGATCGAAAGTATGTCTAGAGGGGGTGATTAGACTACTTGACCAAATAAAAATCTATCCTTTTCCCAATTTTAGTTCTTAGCAGATTTTAGCAACTTTAGACAAGTCAAGCAATCTTAACACAATTCAAGCAAACCTGCAAAGAGTATATGAGCAGCGGAAAGTAAAGCATGCAACTTGCAAGAATGTAAAGGGAAGGGTTTGGAGGATTCAAACGCAATAGGAGACACGGATGTTTTTGTCGTGGTTCCGATAGGTGGTGCTATCGTACATCCACATTGATGGAGACTTCAACCCACGAACGGTAACGGCTGCGCGAGTCCACGGAGGGCTCCACCCATGAAGGGTCCACGAAGAAGCAACCTTCTGTATCCCACCATGGACGTCGCCCACGAAGGACTTGCCTCACTAGCGGTAGATCTTCACGAAGTAGGCGATCTCCTTGCCCTTACAAACTCCGTGGTTCAACTCCACAATTTTGTTGGAGGCTCCCAAGTGACACCTAGCCAATCTAGGAGACACCACTATCCAAGAAGTAACAAATGGTGTGTTGATGATGAACTCCTTGCTCTTGTGCTTCAAATGATAGTCTCCCCAACACTCAACTCTCTCTCTCTCACAGGATATGGATTTGGTGGAAAGAAGATTTGAGTGGAAAGCAACTTGGGGAAGACTAGAGAACAAGATTCATATGGTAGGAATGGAATATCTTGGCCTCAACACAAGTGTAGGTGGTTCTCACTTAGAAAAGGTAAGTTGGAAGTGTAGGTTTGTTCTGATGGCTCTCTACACGAATGAAGAGGAGGTGGAGGGGTATATATAGCCTCCACACAAAATCTAACCGTTACACACAACTTGCCAATCTCGGTGGGACCGAATTGATAAACTCGGTCGGACCGATTCAGCAAATCTAGTGACCGTTAGGATTTTCGGTGGGACCGACATGCAACTCGGTAGGACCGACATGGTTAGGGTTAGGGCATAACATAATCTCGGTGAGACCGATTACACAAACTCGGTGAGACCGATTTTGGTAATAAGCTAACCGGAGAGTTGTTCAGGTAAACTCGGTGGGCCCGATTCGCTCATTTCGGTGAGACCAAAATGTTACGAAAGGGAAACAGAGAGTTTACATTGCAATCTCGGTGGGACTAATCTCTCATCTCGGTGGGACCGAAACGTTACAAAGGGAAAAAGAGAGATTACAATCTCATCTCGGTGAGACCGAGATCCCTATCGGTGATACCGATTTGCCTAGGGTTTGTGGCAGTGGCTATGACATCTGAACTCGGTGGCGCCGGATAGAAAGAATCGGTGGGGCCGAGTTTGACTTATGGTTTAGGTCATATGTGGATGTGAGAAAGTAGTTGAGGGCTTTGGAGCATATCACTAAGCATTTTGAGCAAGAGCCTCATTAAGCAACACCTCATCCCTCCTTGATAGTATTGGCTTTTCCTATAGACTCAATGTGATCTTGGATCACTAAAATAGAAAATGTAGGGTCTTGAGCTTTGAGCTTGAGCCAATCCTTTTGTCCTTTGCATTTTGAGGGGTCCACTTTTCTCATCCATGCCATGCCAATCATTGAGCTTTCCTGAAATATTAATCTTGAAATCGCATTAGCACAATGAGCTATATGTTGTTAGGAATTACCAAAACCACCTAGGGATAGTTGCACTTTCACATGCGAAGATGTACCTGGTAGGTCCCAGCAGTCCGGGGGAAACATTTTTTTCACAAAATACAATTGCACGTCCAATGGGTCCCTGCTGTCAGGTGGAGGAATAATTATTTTGCGCGTAATAAGGAGGCACTTCCTTTCGTCCGCCGTGGACCCATCTGTCAGCCTCTCCACGTACAGTACTCTTCCGATGGAAGTCGTTCCTTGACCATGTTGACCACCGAGAGCACCAGGGTAGTGGACGAAGGTGAGGCCTAGGAAGGGGACGACCCGGAGCCAGGGAAGATGCGGCAGCGGAAGCCCGCATGAGAGGAGAATCTGAGGGTTCACTGGTTGATTGCTGGTGTGAGGTTGTCGTCGCCGCAGGCCTGGCCAGCCAGTGGGCATAGTAGAGGCGGTGGGGCCTCGCGGCAGACTGACCGCGGCCACAGGAGGCAGGAGCATGCGGCACGACCGGCACTACTTTGGGCGGCTGGAGCAAGAAGACCAGAGGTTGAAGAAGCACTACGGCCGTTGGATGGACATCATACGGTCACTGAAGCTAGAATCGTTCATATTGACTAAGTTGACAAAGCACTCCGTCCCCGTCAACTTAGTAGGCCCACAAGTCAGCCTCCCACCAAGGTGGGTGTCGGTGTCAAAACCGGCGGATCTCGGGTAGGGGGTCCCGAACTGTGCGTCTAGGCGGATGGTAACAGGAGACAAGGGACACGATGTTTTTACCCAGGTTCGGGCCCTCTCGATGGAGGTAAAACCCTACTCCTGCTTGATTAATATTGATGATATGGGTAGTACAAGAGTAGATCTACCACGAGATCAAAGAGGCAAAACCCTAGAAGCTAGCCTATGGTATGATTGTTGTTCGTCCTACGGACTAAAACCCTCCGGTTTATATAGACACCGAATAGGGTTAGTGTTACACAGAGTCGGTTACAATGGTAGGAGATCTACATATCCGTATCGCCAACCTTGCCTTCCACGCCAAGGAAAGTCCCATCCGGACACGGGACAAAGTCTTCAATCTTGTATTTTCATAGTCCAGGAGTCCGGCCAAAGGTCATAGTACGGCTATCCGGACACCCCCTAATCCGGGACTCCCTGAGTAGCCCTCGAACCAGGCTTCAATGACAACGAGTCCGGCGCGTAGATTGTCTTCAACATTGCAAGGCGGGTTCTTCTCCAAATCCTGTGTCCCTGTTTGAATAGTGTCTGGCTTCTTGTAAACATCGCGCTCCTTGGCTTCCACACACAATAATGGCTATCTTCCACGTGTTGAATGAATGCGAAAAGACAGGGTATTTTTACATTTATCCCCCTAGCTGCGCAAATGAGCTGCCTATATAAGGGACGAGGATCTAGATCCAAATCACACCACCTTCCCTTCGTGAGCTTTCATCGGAGCGCATCTGACAGAAACCCATTCCATCATGGACAGTCGACGCGGCTCCTCCTCTCGCCCTCCTAGTCCTCAGCCTGGAGATTGGGAGAGATGCTCCGTCCCCACAATGAAGTTAGTGACGCCCAAACCAAGGGGTTTCTTCCCCATCCTTCATGGTTCGGTTCGAGCGGACTCGCCACCTATAAGGGTGGAAAACAAGCGGAGCGTCCCAGTCCCTCCCGAGGAGAGCGGGTATGCCTTGTCCCTTATTTGATAAGAGGCTCGGATTTCCAATTCATCCGTTTCTCTGGGGGCTCCTTGAGTTCTATGGCCTCCTGTTGCACAACCTTACGCCTGCCTCCATTCTGCATATTGCGGGCTTCGTGGCCCTTTGCGAGCTGTTTTTGGCATCGAGGCTCATTTCGCGCTGTGGAGGAGGCTGTTCTGCCTCGTACCCCGTTGTCAGGAGGGTTGATATATCAAGTGGGCGGAGCCGAACTATGGCGCATCGCCGCGACCGGATATCTATCCGGAACCCCGAAGAAGGAGTCCGAAGACTGGCCTTCCGAATGGTTTTATATAGAAGACGTCCCCCTGCCGGACCCTGTTCGGATCAGCCTACCGGAGTTCAGTAATGCTCCTCTGAAGAAACGCCTAAGCTGGCGTCCTCAGAGCCCCCAGAGGGAGAACGACAGGGACGTCCTTTACCTGATGAGCCAAATAAGATTGTTGGCTCATTCCGGATTGACCATGGTCGGAGTCATGGACATATGCATCATGCGGGGGGTGCAGCCGCTTCAATACAGAGGCCACCACATGTGGGATTTCAATGGGGAGGATGACGCCACCCGCTGCGGCTGTAAGGGGCCGGGATCGGTTGCCGTTCTGACGGAGGCCTTGTCCGCATTATACAAGGGAGAAGAGGAGGATTTCCTCTGCATCAATCCATAGGGCAGATTTTCTATGTACGATCCTCCAAGCTGGGTAAGCGGACATTTCTTCATGCCCATCCATTCCATATTCCCATAGTTAAGTACCTTATCTTGTGATTTGGACGCAGGAATTGCGTCGGGCTGTAAAGGATATAAACTACCCACCTCCACAACCTGAGGATCCGGAATGATCCCTCGATACGGCCTCCCAAGAGGATCCGGACATATCTGTGGAGCTGATCGATGGGGTATTTTACCAACTGAGCATCGACAATGCCTTGGTTGCCATTACGGCCGATTACCCCGGAATATTTCCAGCCTCACTGGTAATTGAGACTGAAGTCCCAATACTTTAGAAATGATCCCTCCATGCTTATCTTTGACCACCGTATATCAACGGTGTTTTGCAGGGAGAGCCCTTGAGGCAGAAGGCCAAACCTGCGATGGCTAGCCAACAAGGGACATCAAGGCACAGCAGGCTGAAAAGAAGTGCGGTCCGGATCGAGACGCCGACGCCACGGTATGGCATGCCGCCTTATTCCCAGGTTTTATTCCCAGAAGGTATACTAATGCTCGTGCTCTCTCAGGAAAAAGAGCGCTTGCCGGACTATATCCGGAGAGGCTGCCAATCGAGCCTCCACCAGCCAGGCTCCAAAGCCAGGTCCAGAAGCAGAGGCGAACACGAAGCGTGCGTCGGACGCTCCTCCGACAGAGGATGCCGAGGGGCTATCTGCCACCAATTCCGAGGTGGAGGGTGCCATGAATCATAGGCGCCGCCGGACAATTCTTCGTGACGCGTGTTTCTCCCAAGAGGCATTGGATGCCTTCAATTCGGGAGATGCGCACCTCCATGCCGCTCAAAATGGTCTAGCCAGAGCCACGGAGCAGTATGTGAAAGACATAAGGGTGAGAAAATTTGATGGTTATATATACCAGTAGCCCCAGAGACTTAAAATAGTTAGAATATCTGATTTAAGGATCATTTATTGTTTAGGATCTTACAGAAAAGAATGCCCAATTGTCTCAGGAGCTTGAAGAGTGCAAAGCCCAACTTGAGGCCGCACAAGCCGCAATAGGGGAAGCCAAGGAGACCCCCTCTGGTAACATACGCTTTTAAAAGATAAGTATGTTATGAAGTGCGGCGTGTGTACAGATCTGACAATGACATTGCAGATGGCGCCGGGGTAGATCCGGATAAGCAACAGGTCTTGCGCCGGTTAAAGGCAGCGAAGCGTGCTACGAGGGTGAGGCGGGAGAAAAATAATCTCAAGATGCCAACACCCAGCTGGGTGAGGAGCTAAAGGATGTTCGTGCCCAGCTGTCGACTCTGTTAAGGAGAATCGGTGGCTTCGACGCGTCATTTTTAGTAAGTGCTTAAATGAACTTTGAAAAAGAGTTGGTGAGGAAGTTGACTAACGAGTTATGTATCACGTAGGTATGCTCACGAGCCGTCCTGCGGAGAAATGCCGGTTCTCGGGTGACCTTCTTCCCGAGCTCTTACAACTGCACGAACGAGTTCGGCAGATGATGAAAGGCGTCGCCCAGGCCTTGTGGCCATCTGTCTCCCTGCCCGAAGGCCTTGGGGAGCTTGCAGAGAGGCTTCACGAAGCGCGGCGGCACTTCCGATTATGGAAGATATCGGCCTGCCGTCAAGGAGCCAGGGAGGCCTAGGCCATGGTGAAAACGCGGTACACGAAGGCTGACCCAAACCACATGGCCGAGGTCGGATCTATGGGGCCCAATGGGAAGGAGATCCCTTTGAGCTTAGTGTACGGCCAGGTAGAATTGGCCGCAAAGTATTCCGAGCAGGACTGTAAACTAGACAGCCTGTTAGATGGCATTGAAGAGGAATACAATCAGTCAAATTGACTATGTAATTTAAAGTGACATGTAAAATGCCTTCTAGCCAGGTTGTAGATCGTTTGTCTTACCGGACCTTTTCGCTTCAACCTCGGGACCCGATAGTCCGGAGTGTGTCCGAACACCCTCGCGGTTATATAAAAACCGGGGCATGCATGGAGACCAGGCGTATGGGTCATTAGTGCTTTATCAGACAAGTGCCCAACTAGTTATGTTATATTACATGGTTAGTAATAAACATCTTCCAGGGAGAATATTTCCGTTAGGGGTTCCTTTCCCTGGGAGGCATGCCCTAAAGTGCATGTCCGGACTGCAAAAAAAGCAGAAAAACATCTGGGGGCAGGTAAATAAATAGGTAAGAAATCTTCTTTTAGTTCACCGACCAAATATTCTCTTAAGAACGCTAGATTTCGGCTTCACCCAGTCTGAGGTACACATCCGGCTGACCCGGCAGTAATAATCGCAGAGGTGCTCCCTTTACCACCTAGCCGAACAATCGGGAACATAGGGGTAAGCACAGGAGCCAGGCAACCCAGCTTTGCCAAAACTTAAGTCATATCGATGCATATAATGGCGAATAAAAGGTACATGCGGAAGTGTGACACATGTATTGGGAATGAAGCCCTTATAATTAAGCTTCTGTGAAAGAAGCCCCAAGGTACAATGGTAGCGGATAGCGCGTCAAAGTGTCGAACAATGCGCTAACTTGAGCCTTCCAAGGCTTGAAATAAAAAGGAGGAGAAGGAGAAAATAGAAGACAGCTAAAATGTAAAATATGGGACAGAGGAAGGAGACGAACTCAGAATACGGCGCTAGGCATAGAATCTTCGGAGACGTGCTGCGTTCCATGGGTTGGGCTCGAGTCGGTTATCCGATGCATCTCGCAGACGGTACGCTCCACCGGCCAGGGCTTGGTCGATGATAAAGGGACCTTCCCATTTGGGCTTTAGTTTGTCCTTTTTCTTGTCCGGCGGGCGTAGAACTAGCTCGCCAACATTGTAAGATTTGGCCCGTACTTCTCTGCTTTGATATCTTCGAGCCTGCTGTTGATAGAATGCGGAACGGGCTTTTGCTACGTCACGCTCCTCCTCCAAGGCGTCCAAACTGTCCTGCCGATCGAGCTCGGCTTCTCTTTCTTCGTACATGCGCACGCGAGGTGAGTCATGAATTATGTCGCAGGGCAGAACTGCCTCTGCGCCGTATGCCATAAAGAATGGTGTGAATCCGATCGTGCGATTCGGAGTGGCCCGCAGCCCCCAGAGTATGGAGTCGAGCTCCTCTACCCAGTGCGTGTTAGATTCCTTGAGGGACCGCACTAATCTGGGTTTGATGCCGCTCATAATTAGACCATTTGCTCGCTCAACTTGACCGTTAGTTTGAGGGTGATAGACTGAGGCGTCATCGAACTTAATGCCCATGTTTTTGCACCAGAGTTTGACCTCGTCGGCCGTAAAGTTCGTGCCGTTATTAGTGATGATGCTGTGGGGGACACCTAACGGTGTATGACCCCTGATATGAAGTCTATCACCGGTCCGGATTCGGCTGTATTGATAGGCTTGGCCTCTACACATTAGGTGAATTTATCCACCATGACCAGTAGGTACTTTTGCTTGTGGGTTCCCCCTTTAAGGGGTCCGACCATGTCAAGCCCCTAGACCGCGAAGGGCCAGGTGATGGGTATAGTTTTGAGGGAGGTGGGTGGCATGTGGCTCTGATTAGCAAAGAGCTGGCATCCGACACATCGTTGGACTAAGTCCTAAGCATCTGCCCGGGCCGTCGGCCAATAAAATCCTGTATGGAAGGCCTTGCCTAGAAGGGCCCGGGCTGCGGCGTGGTGCCCGCCGAGTACGGCATGTATTTCAGCCAGAAGATTCCTCCCTTCTTCTTCGGAGATACACCTTTGAAGGACTCCGGTTGTGCTTTTCTTATAAAGCAATCCCTCATGGACTTTGTAGGCTTTAGATCGCCGCACTATGCAGCGGGCCTTGTTTTGGTCCTCGGGGAGTTCCTGCCTGGTTAGGTAGGCTAGTAATGGTTCCGTCCACGGGGCAATGACTGCCATTATTACGTGGGCTGAGGATGTTATTTCGTTGGTAGAACCACCAACTATGTTAGTATGTTCGATGTGGGGCAGTGCGGTTGGGTCCGGATTGTTATTTCCGGACTCTCCCTCCCATAATACGGATGGCTTGAACAGCCTCTCTAGGAAGATGTTGGGGGGGACAGCATCGCGCTTTGCGCCGATGCGTGCCAACACGTCTTCTGCCTGGTTGTTGTCCCGAGCTATATGGTGAAATTCGAGCCCCTCAAACCGAGCTGACATTTTTAGGACGGCATTGCGATATGCTGCCATTTTCGGATCCTTGGCATCAAAGTCTCCATTTATTTGTGATATCGCGAGGTTCGAATCCCCGCACACCTCTAGGCGTTGAATGCCCATGGAGACTGCCATCCGGAGACCATGTAGAAGGGCCTCGTATTCGGCTGCATTGTTGGAGTCCGTATACATTATCTGGAGTACGTATTGAACTGTATCTCCGGTTGGGGACGTCAGAACGATGCCGGCTCCCAGGCCAGCCAACATTTTGGAGCCGTCGAAGTGCATTATCCAGTTGGAATATGCGTCGTACTCTTCAGGGAGTTCGGCTTCGGTCCATTCGGCGACCAAGTCGGCCAAAACTTGCGACTTAATAGCTCTCCGTGGCTTATAGGTTATGTTGAACGGGAGGAGCTCAATGGCCCATTTGGCAATCCGGCCCGTCGCGTCGCGGTTGTTTATAATGTCGTTGAGGGATACTTCGGAGGCTACTGTTATTGAACACTCTTGAAAGTAGTGTCGCAGCTTCCGGGATGCCATAAACACCGCGTACACTATCTTTTGATAATGTGGGTACCGTGACTTGCATGGAGTTAGGATAGTGGACACGTAGTAAACTGTTTTTTGAAGAGGGAACTTGTGTCCGTCCGTTTCTCGTTCGACAACGAGCACCGCGCTTACAACTTGATGAGTTGCCGCGATGTATAATAGCATTGGTTCGCGCATGTTGGGCGCGGCCAGGACCGGGTTTGTTGCCAATATGGCTTTTATTTCATTGAGTCCGGCCGTAGCGGCATCCGTCCACTTGAAGTGTTCGGTGCGTCGGAGGAGGCGACAAAGGGGTAATGCCTTTTCTCCCAAACGGGAGATAAAGCGGCTTAGAGCCGCCACACATCCAGTCAATTTTTGTATTTGTTTGAGGTCTTTTGGGATATCCAATTGTGACAGAGCTCGGATCTTGACTGGGTTTGCTTCAATTCCTCTACCGGATACAATGAAGCCAAAGAGCTTTCCGGCCGGTACACCGAAAACACATTTTTCCGGGTTGAGCTTAATGTCATATGTTCGGAGATTATCGAATGTGAGCCTCAAGTCATCTACTAGAGTTTCGACGTGCTTGCTTTTGAATACCACATCGTCTACATATGCCTCCACTGTTTTGCCGATCTGGTTTGCCAGACATGTCTGAATCATGCGCTGATATGTTGCGCCGGCATTTTTGAGCCCGAAGGGCATTGTGTTGAAGCAGAATGGGCCGTATGGAGTGATGAATGCCGTTGCGGCTTGGTCAGGCTCTGCCATCTTAATTTGGTGGTAGCTAGAGTATGCGTCGAGGAAACACAATGAATCGTGTCCTGCGGTAGTGTCGATGATTTGATCAATGCGGGGGAGGGGGAAGGGATCCTTTGGGCAAGCCTTGTTGAGGTCCTTGAAATCGACGCATAGGCGCCAGGATTTGTCCTTCTTTGGTACCATCACCAGGTTTTCTAGCCAGTCCGGATGTTTTATATCTCTGATGAATTCGGCCTCCAATAGTTTGGCTAGCTCCTCTCCCATGGCCTGTCTCTTTGGTTCGGAGAAACGCCGGATGTTTAGGCTGTGCTCGGCCAGCCGGCGTGGGATTCCTGGCATGTCCGAAGGGTGCCAGGAAAAAATGTCCCAATTTTCGCCTAGGAATTCTCTTAGTACGGCGTCTACATCAGGATTTAATTGTGCCCCGATGGAGGCCGTTTTGGTATGGTCCGTTGGATGGACTTGGAATTTGACTATTTCGTCCGCTGGTTTGAAGGAAGTGGATTTGGATCTCTTATCGAGTATCACATCGCCCCTATTCACCATGGAGCACAGCACAGTGAGTTCCTCGGCCGCTAGGGCTTTGGATAGTACCTCAAGGGCCAGTGCGGCTGTCTTATTTTCAGCGCGGAGTGGTATGTCCGGGTCACTAGCAAGAGTAATGATTCCGTTGGGCCCGGGCATTTTGAGCTTCATGTACCACAATGGGGTATAGCTTGGAAAATTGTGAATGCCTCTCGCCCTAATAGAGCGTGGTATCTGCTGCTGAACGGGGCCACTTGGAATGTGACTTCCTCGGAACTGTAATTATCCGGCGTGCCGAACACCACAACCAGTGTGATTTTTCCTGTACAGCGTGCTTCCCGACTGGGGATTATTGCTCTAAAGGTTGTGCTCCTTCGCTCAATGCGGCTCCAGTCTATCTCCATTTTTCGGAGGGTTTCCTCTTAAATGAGGTTCAGTCCGCTGCCAGCATCCATGAGTACCTTGGTAAGGCGAAAGCCGTCCACTATTGGACTGAGGACCAATGCGGCTGGTGCTCGGGCTGTTCGGAATTTAGGTTCATCACTGGCATTAAAGGTAATAGCCGTGTCACTCCATGGGTTTATTGTTGCTACTTGGTAGACTTGGGTGAGGCTACGGAGTGTTCGTTTCCGCATATTATTTGATGCTAAAGTCTCGAAGACTGATAATACCGTATTGGTATCCTTGGGTTGGTGCTCTAGAGCTAGAAGCTCTTTGCCACTTTTGGCCACCTGCCGTAGTATCCGACATGCTCTAAGGCTATGAGTTGGAGTGGCGCCCTCTGTATTATGAATTTTACAGGGTCCATTGAGCCATCCCTCTAGTACGGTTCCATGCCCTATAGAGGGTTTTTGCTTTTTGGTATTTAACCCAGGTGCCTCGCGATGATGCACCCTTTTGTTTCGGACTGGGGTTGTATTCAAGGCCGGATTGTCCCAAAATCTTGATTCGGTTTTCCAAGCGCTTTCCATCGCATAGTACTTTCGTACTATGGACGCCAAGTCAGCAAAGCGTGTAATGTCACGGCGACTTATAGCGTTTAGGATCCCATTGTCCGTGCAATTGTTGCAGAATAATGAGATTGCGTCCTCCTCGCGGCAGTCCTTTATCCTGTCCATAACAAGGAGGATTCTGGCCCAGTAATGGTGTACTGTTTCTGCGGGCTCTTGCCGAATTTGAGATAGGTCGCTTATGTTTGGGTGGGCGGGTGGAATTAAATCCAGAACCGCGCCCAATCTGAGGCTTAAGGGCCGAGGGGCTTCCGAACTTGGAAGCTTGGATTCTAGGATGCTGTCCAATGAATCTAGCCCGTTGCCTGACTTTAGGTTCAGGGCTTGAGTGACGTCCTTTCCTCCGCGGGAATCCGGCATGGAGGGATTGGGAATCCGGACATGGCTAGTCCTTATGATAAAAGAAGGGTCGCTGTATTGTTCCTCCACCACAGCAACATGGTGGGTAACCTGGGGAGAGCTGATCTCTCTCAGATCGGGTTTAGGCCCAATCTGATCATAGTCTGTAGCGACTCCCAGGGCGGCGATGCGATCCAAGAGCTCATTTAAGGAAGAGAGCTCCATCGGATCTAACTCCTCAGCGAGCTCCGAGTTAACGTGAAGATTGCTTTCGATGACCCGAGAAGTCATCGTCGTCGGCAGCGCCGAACAGCGGTCATAAGAAAACCGCCTAGCCGGAGAGTTTGGCCGACATCCAAAGCTTCTTTAGCAACAGTCCCATCTTTAAAGACGGGATGAGGCATCCTTCCTGACGGCGATGAAACAGAGGAACTCTCAATGAAAGCACCAATGTCGGTGTCAAAACCGGCGGATCTCAGGTAGGGGGTTCCGAAATGTGCGTCTAGGCGGATGGTAACAGGAAACAAGGGACACGATGTTTTTACCCAGGTTCGGGCCATCTCGATGGAGGTAAAACCGTACTCCTACTTCATTAATATTGATGATATGGGTAGTACAAGAGTAGATCTACCACGAGATGAGAGAGGCTAAACCCTAGAAGCTAGCCTATGGTATGATTGTTGTTCGTCCTACGGACTAAAACCCTCTGGTTTATATAGAAACCGAATAGGGTTAGGGTTACACAGAGTCGGTTACAATGGTAGGAGATCTACATATCCGTATCACCAAGCTTGCCTTCCACGCCAAGGAAAGTCCCATCCGGACACGGGACGACGTCTTCAATCTTGTATCTTCATAGTCCAGGAGTCCGGCCAAAGGTCATAGTCCGGCTATCCGCACACCCCCTAATCCAGGACTCTCCGGCCAAAGGTCATAGTCCGGCTATCCGGACACCGCCTAATCCAGGACTCCCTCACCGGGGAGTCTGGATTAGGGGTGTCCGGATAGCCGACTATGACCTTGGCCGACTCGTGACTATGAAGATACAAGATTGAAGACTTCGTCCCGTGTTGGATGGGACTTTCCTTGGCGTGGAAGGCAAGCTTGGCGATACGGATATGTAGATCTCCTACCGCTGTAACCGACTGTAACCCTAACCTCTTGGTGCCTATATAAACCGGAGGGTGTTAGTCCCAGGGACTAACAACAATCATTAATCAAGTAGGAGTAGGGTTTTACCTCCATTGAGAGGGCCCGAACCTGGGTAAAAACATCGTGTCCCTTGTCTCATGTTACCATCCGCCTAGACGCACAGTTCGGGACCCCCTACCCGAGATCCGCCGGTTTTGACTCCGACATTGGTGCTTTCATTGAGAGTTCCACTGTGCCGTCACCACAAGGAAGGATGCCTCGTCTCATTGTCAGGGACAATGTTACCTCTGGGGGAGCCCTGGCTGTCGGCCAAACCCTCCGGCTAGGCGGTTTCGTCATGACCGCCCGTTCGGCTGCTACACCGATGATGACTTCTCGGGTCATCGAAAACAGCCTCCACGTCGGCTCGGAACTTGCCGAGCAGATGGATCCAATGGAGTTCTCTTCCCTAAACGAGCTCTTGGATCACATCTCCGCCTTGGGAGTCGCTACGGACTATGATCGGATTGGGCTTAAACCCGACCAAAGGGAGATTAACTCTCCGCCGGTCACCCATCAGATAGCGGTGGTGGAGGAACAATGCAGCAATTCTTACTCTATCTTGAGGACAAACTATGTCTGGATTCCCGAGCTCTCCAAGCCAAATACCCATTTACGGGAGGACGTCGCCCAAGCCTCGAACCTAGAATCAGCCAGCGGGCAAGACCTATCGGGCAACATCCCGGAGCCCAAACTTCCAAGATCAGAAACTCCCCTGCCCCTGGGTCTCAGATCGGGTCAGGGTTCGGACTCAAATCCACCCACCCACCCAGATATGAGCGATCTCTCCCATATTAGGAAAGAGCCCCAGGAAACAGTACATCACTATAGGGCCAGATTCCTCCTTGTAATGAACAAGGTCAAGGACTGTCGCGAGGAAGACACAATCTCATTCTTCTGCAATAATTGCACGGACAAGAGAATCCTTAATGCTATAAGTCGCCATGACATAGCACACTTCGCTGACTTGTCGGCCATAGTACGGAAGTACTGTGCGATGGAAAGTGCCTAGAAAACCGAAACAAAATTTTGGGATAATCCGGCTCTGAGTAAACACCCAGTCCGAATTTAATGGGTGCATCCTCGTAAGTTGTGTGATTCAATTACCAAAAAGCAAAAGCCCACTACAGGGCGTACAACCGTATTGGAGGGATGTCTTAACGGACCCTGCAAAATTCACAGTACAGCGGATACCATACCAACACACAGCCTTAGAGCATGTTGGGTACTCCGGCAGGTGGCCAAGAGCGGTGAGGATCTCCTCATTCAAAATACCGCAGAACACCATCCCGTGGATTACAATATAGTATTAACAGTCTTCGAGACATTCGCCTCAAATAATAGGCGCAAGCGAACACTCCGCAGCCTTGCCGAAATCTGCCAGGTGGCAGCAATGAATCCATGGAGCGACACGGCTATCACCTTCAATGCGATTTAACCTAAATTCAACAACCCGAGCACCAGCCGCATTGGTCCTTAGTCCAATTGTGGACGGCTTTCGGCTCACTAAAGTTCTCATGGACGGCGGCAGCGGACTAAACCTCATTTATGAAGAAACCCTTCAAAAAAAGGAAATAGACAGGAACCGCATTGAGCAAAGCAGCACAAACTTCAGAAGAATCATCCCTAGTCGGGAAGCACGTTGCGCTGGGAAAATCACACTAGATGTGGTATTCGGCACGCCAGAGAATTATAGGTCCAAAGAAATCACATTCCAAGTGGCCCCGTTCAGTAGCGGATACCCCACCCTTTTACCCCATTACGGGTGCATGAAGCTCCTGGGCCCAATGGAATCATCACTCTAGCCAGTGATCCGTACATAGCGCTCCGCGCCGAAAACAAAACAGCCGCACTGGCCCTCGAGGCATTATCCGAAGCCCTCGCGGCAGAGGAGTTGACTGCGCTACGCTCCACCGTGGGCAGGGATGACGTGGTACTCGACAAGAGATCCAAGTCCACCTCTTTCAAACCAGCGGATGAAATAGTCAAATTCCAAGTCCATCCAACGGACCATACAAAAACAGCCTCCATCGGGGCATAGTTAAACCCCGCTGTGGACGCCGCACTACGGGAGTTACTGCGCGAGAATTGGGACATATTTGCCTGGCATCCCTCAGATATGCCAGGAATCCCACGCAGGCTGGCCGAGCATAGCCTTAACATTCTAAAAGGATTCAGGCCGGTCAAGCAGACTCTTCAGCGTTTCTGTGAACCTAAGAGACAAGCTATGGGAGAGGAACGCCAAGTTATTGGAGGCCGGATTCATCAGAGAAATAAAACACCCGGACTGGCTAGCAAACCTGGTAATGGTACCAAAGAAGGACAAATCCTGGCGCCTATGCGTCGATTTCAAGGACCTCAACAAGGCTTGCCCAAAGGATCCCTTCCCCCTCCCCCGCATCGATCAAATTATCGATGCTACTGCAAGACACGACTCATTGTGCTTCCTCAACGCATACTCTAGCTACCACCAAATCAAGATGGCGGAGTCCGACCAAGCCGCGATGGCATTTATCATGCCATACGGCCCCTTCTGTTTCAACACAATGCCTTTTGGGCTTAAAAACGCCAGTGCAACATATCAACGAATGATTTAGACATGTTTGAAAAAACAGATCGGCAAAACAGTCGAGGCATACGTAGACGATCTAGTCGTTAAAACCAGACACATCGACTCTTTAATAGACGACTTGCAGCTCACGTTCGACAATCTCCAAACATACGACATCAAGCTCAACCCAGGAAAATGCGTTTTCGGCGTACCCGCCGGAAAGCTCCTGGGTTTTATCGTCTCCAGCAGAGGAATTGAAGCAAATCCGGCTAAAATCCGAGCCCTGTCACAGTTGGCGATCCCAACTGACCTTAAGAAAATCCAGAAATTAACCGGATGCGTGGCGGCCCTAAGCCGCTTTATCTCCCGCTTAGGAGAAAAGGCATTACCACTTTATCGCCTCCTTTGATGCACCGAACACTTTGAGTGGACGGACGCGGCCACGGCCGGACTGGATGACATAAAGGCCATTCTGGCCACCAACCCGATCCTGGCCGCGCCAAGCATCGGCGAACCAATGTTGCTGTACATAGCGGCAACCCATCAAGTTGTAAGCGCAGTGCTCGTCGTCGAACGAGAAACGGATGGACATAAATTCCCCCTTCAAAAGCCGGTATACTATGTATCCACTATCCTCACTCCATGCATATCACGATACCCACATTATCAAAAGATAGCATATGCGGTATTCATGGCATCCCGGAAACTACGACACTACTTTCAAGAGTGTTGAATTACAGTAGCCTCGAAAGTGCCACTGAATGATATAATAAACAACCACGATGCCACGGGCCGGATTGCCAAATGGGCCATTGAGCTCCTCCCGTTCGACATAACATATGAACCTCGGCGAGCCATTAAGTCGCAGGTATTGGCCGATTTTGTCGCCGAATGGACAGAGGCCGAACTCCCTAAAGAGTACGGCGCATACTCCAATTGGATTATGCACTTTGACGGCTCTAAAATGCTGGCTGGTCTGGGGGTTGGCGTCGTCCTGACGTCCCCTACTGGAGATACAGTCCAATATGTACTCCAAATATTGTACACAGACTCCAACAATGCAGCCGAATACGAGGCCCTGTTACATGGTCTCCGGATGGCAGTTTCCATGAGCATTCGATCCCTGGAGGTGCGTGGGGACTCGAACCTCGCACTACCCAAATAAATGGAGACTTCGACGCTAAGGAGCCGAAAATGGCGGCTTATCGCAATGCCGTCCTCAAGATGTCAGCTCAGTTCGAGGGGCTAGAATTCCACCATGTGGCTCAGGAAAACAATCAGGTGGCGGATATCCTCGCCCGCATCGGCGGTAAGCGCGATGCAGTCCCACCCAACATCTTCTTGGAAAGACTATTCAAGCCATCCATGGTATGGGAAGGGGACGCCGGTAACAATAGTCCGGACCCGGCCACGACGCCAGATACCGAACACTCTGACATAATTGGAGTCTCCGCCACCGAAATAACACCTTCCGCCCACGTAATAATGGCCGTCATCGCCCCATGGACTGAACCATTCCTGGCCTACCTAACCAGACAGGAACTTCCAGAGGACCGAAATGAGGCACACTGCATTGTGCGGCGATCTAAAGCCTACAAGGTCCACAAAGGAGAGCTTTATAAGAAAAGCACCACCGGAGTCCTCCAAAGGTGCATCTCCGAAGAGGAAGGGCGGAAGCTTCTGGCAGAAATCCATGCCGGACTCAGCGGCCACCACGCCGCAGCCCGGCCCCTCGTAAGTAAGGCCTTCCGTACAGGATTATTTTGGACACCACGTGCATCCTCTACTTCCACTGCACCAGCACCTCCATCAGGTGCCACCTCCAACCGTGATACAAGAAAGTAGGCACAACCACCACTATCTTCCAAGAGCACACCTGTCGGGCCTGTACAGAGCTCTTCTTCTTCCATGGCATCAACAGGGCACACAAGTGATATTATTTGTCGTCGTTGTAAGGGAAGAGGTCATTATGCGAGAGAATGCAAATCTTAGCGTGTGATGATTGCTACTGAGGATGGTGGTTATGAGTCCACTAGTGACTATGATGAGTAAACTTTAGCTCTTATTACACGTGAAGAACACGGTGGAGATGATTCTGAAACTGAGACGCAATACATGGCTCCTGAAGACGCTGACATGTATGAATGTTTAGTTGCTCAATGTGTTTTGAGTGTGCAGGTCACACAAGCAGAGCAAAATCAGAGGCATAATTTGTTCCATACAAAGGGAGTTGTGAAGGAACATTCTGTTCGCGTCATCATAGATGGAGGGAGTTGTAACAACTTGGCTAGCCTGGAGATGGTGGAGAAGCTATCTCTCACCACAAGACCACATCTACATCCTTACTACATTGAATGGTTCAACAACAGCGGCAAGGTTAAGGTAACACGTACTGTTCGTGTGCATTTTAGTATCTCTACATATGCTGATTATGTTGATTGTGATGTGGTACCCATGCAAGCATGTTCCTTATTACTTGGTAGACCATGGCAATTTGATAAAAAATCTGTACACCATGGTAGAAACAATCACTATACTCTTGTTCATAAGGATAAACATATTACTTTGCTTCATATGACTCCTGATTCCATTTTGAAAGATTATATTAATAGAGCTAATAAAGCAAAACAGGAGAAAAATAAGAGTGAAAATCAGATTGTGGCACAAGAATTTGAGCAACAAATGAAACCTAATAATAAACCATCTAGTGTTGCTTCTGAAATTAAATTGAAAAGTGCATGTTTACTAGCCACAAAATCTGATAGTGATGAGCTAGATTTCAGCAAATTTGTTTGCTATGCTTTTGTTTGCAAAGAGGCATTTTTTTCATTCGAGGACGTGTCTTCCTCTTTGCCCCCTGCTGTCACTAACATTTTGCAGGAGTTTGCCGACGTCTTTCCACAAGACGTGCCACCGGGATTACCACCTATTCGAGGGATTGAGCATCAAATTGACTTAATTCCCAGTGCATCGCTACCGAACCGTGCACCATACCGTACCAATCACAAGGAGACGAAGGAGATTATGCGTCAAGTACAGGAGCTGCTCGACAAAGGTTATATACGCGAATCTCTTAGTCCTTGTGCTGTTCCTATTATACTTGTGCCTAAAAAGGATGGTACATCGTGTATGTGTGTTGATTGTAGAGGCATTAATAATATTACTATTCGTTATCGTCATCCTATTCCTAGGCTAGATGATATGCTTGATGAATTGAGTGGCTCTACAATATTTTCCAAAGTTGATTTGCGTAGTGGATACCATCAAATTTGTATGAAACTGGGAGATGAATGGAAAACATCATTTAAAACTATGTTTGGTTTATATGAGTGGTTAGTCATGCCATTTGGGTTAACTAATGCACCTAGTACTTTCATGAGACTAATGAACCAAGTTTTACGTGCTTTCATTGGACGATTTGTGGTAGTCTATTTTGATGATATACTGATTTATAGCAAATCTTTCGAAGAAAATTTGGAACATTTACGTGCTATTTTTATTGCTCTACGTTATGCACGTTTATTTGGTAACCTTGGGAAGTGCACTTTTTGCACCGACCAAGTATCTTTTCTTGGCTATGTTGTTACTCCACAGGGAATTGAAGTTGATAAAGCCATGATTGAAGCTATTGAGAGTTGGCCGCAGCCCAAAACGGTCACACAAGTGAGGAGTTTCCTTGGCCTCGCTAGTTTCTATAGGCGTTTTGTGAGAGATTTCAGCACCATTGCTGCACCTCTCAACGAGCTTACAAAGAAGGATGTGCCTTTTGTTTGGGGTACCGCACAGGAAGAAGCCTTCACGGTATTGAAAGATAAGTTGACACATGCTCCTTTACTCCAACTTCCTGATTTTAATAAGACTTTTGAGCTCGAATGTGATGCTAGTGGAATTGGATTAGGAGGTGTGTTATTACAAGATGGCAAACCTGTTGCATACTTTTCTGAAAAATTCAGTGGGCCTAGTCTGAACTATTCTACTTATGATAAAGAATTATATGCTCTTGCTCGGACCTTAGAAACATGACAACATTATTTATGGCTGTAGCGACCCGACCTCAGACGGTCAAGCCTCTGTGTTACTGTGCCATCCCTGGATCAGTATGCTGGCACACACAGTACATTAATGTATATATCAAAGTGCAATCACATGTATAAATAACGTAAAATGATATATACCTCATAATAATCATGAAACAATCAAGCGGGTGTGGAGTCCCATCAACGCCATCGGCAGGTTGAGTGTAGACCGTAACCTGATCGTAACTCTTACTCGTCGAGGAAATATCTGCAACATGATACGTTGCAGCCGTGTAGGTCATTACATTGAATGTACCGCAAGATCACAACATGAGAAAACAGATGATAAAACTATACTATATGCAATATGGCTTTATGGCTCTGTATCTGAATTTTGTTTGCGTAAAAGCTGGTTTTATTTTACCTACATCAAAGGAATAAAATGAAGCCTGTACTATGGAGTTTTTTCTGTCATGACATGGTTCCGCCAACCGATGTCTCATAGCCCAAAATCATCATAAGTTGCCCACAATTAAGTTATCAATCCGGTGTTGAGAGTTCCGAGATAGATCCAAGTCCAGAGGCTCAAATTGTCCGTAACCGGGGACACGGCTAATCGATTAGGTTATAACCCTCTGCAGAGGTTTGTACACTTTACCCGCAAGATTCGATCCTCTCTTTACGTTCTCGCACTTCGTGGTGTTTGAGAACAAGATGACCAAACATGGTCTTCCAAAGAGTTCCTCGACCACTGTCCGTACTCAACCCATCCTACCGTAGTTCTACATCTGCTAGTACCGTCCCAGCCAGAGTCACAACTAAGGTCAACCAAGCGAGCCCATAATGACTTGCGGTTGCACAGGTAAGCTTCCGGCGTGAAGTATTCTTCCGTCTCTTTGAGTCTGGGTGAAGCTTTCCGCAAGATGTCATGGCGCTTCTCCATGCATCCCGCCAACCACTGGTTTCTCCAGGTGCCCGTCAACCGTCCTTCACCCAAGAGTGTGTATTGAATTCTTGTCTCGAGTCTTGAAGTCTTGAGGTCTTGAAGATGCAGTCCTTGCAGATTCCATCATGGAGTTGTCGTCATTGGCGAGAGTCCTCCTTCTTCACACCACTCGAACACTCATACCAAACCCGTCTACTACAGCGTAGCATTAGAATAAAATAACGTCCCGGGCTTGGTAACAGGGTGATGGGTTCCTACCTCATGCATACTACTCAACTACAAGAATTTCAATAACACTACTGAGGGGTGGTTGCAAGGATGCCACTAAATGCAATAAAAACATAGGTATGAAAGCAATGATCAAAGTGAACTTGCCTTGTTGACGATCTTCGAAAAACTAGGGTTTTGTAGTAGCAATCTTCGCACTCCGGAAATTCTACCGAGGCAAACAATAACTATAATAAGCACATAGCTTAACATAACATAACAAAGTAACACACCAAAACCAACAAAGCAAAACCCAAAGGAAAAACTTAAAGAAAAAAACAACTCAAAGTTTTCCTACTTCAAATAACAACAAAAATAGTTTTATATAACAAAAATTTCTTAACATCACCTAATCATGGTTTTATGTTAACTAAACAGAAAATATTTCATTAAGCAACTAGGAGCAAAAAGAATTAAATAAAAATCTATTATGAAACTCCCGAATAAGCAAAACAAGCTTTAATTCAAATCTGATCTAACTCAATTTTATAAATCCAAACATAGACAAATTATATATTTTTGAAACTACAAGAAAATTGTGATCTAACGCAAAAAGAATCAGCATCATTGGACTTCTAGATCAAAAGTTATAAGCTAAACAAGAACGAAACTAAATCTGTTACGGAATAAATCTGAAAACGAAAACGGAGTTACCTGTACGTGAGGCAGAGATGGCAGGAAGGAGACAGCGATGTGGAGGCTGCTCGGCGAGGGGGCGAGGTCGCCGGCGAGGGTGGGGGTGGCGGAGGAGGGGGTCGGCGCTTGGGGAGGTGGCGCTGGGCGCCCTCAGGTGCTGCTCACTCCTGGCGTCGGGCTCCTGGGAGAGCTCCTGGTGAGCGTTTCTAGGCAGGAAAAGGAGGACGGTGGCGAGAAGGCTACGGGCAGGGGAGGCGTGGTGATGGGAAAAATGGAGCGAGGAGAGGAGGGGTTTTATAGGCGGTCTCGGGAGGCGCTGGGATGGAAAGACGAGGGAGATCGGGAAGGTGGAGATTTCCTGTCTCCATGGACATGGAAAGCTTCTGTAACGTGAGAGGAAACAGAGGAAGGAGATGATCTCTTGTTGGGCTAGAATAGGAAAGTGCTTAATGGGCCAGCAGGTTTTTCCTAATAAAAACGATTCCATTCCTATTTTTAAAATTAGGAAACTAAAACAATAAAAAGGAAATCAAATCAATTCGGAATAAAGAGTTTTTTATATACTAAAATTATCAGAAAAATAAAATGTAGATGATGAGCATTATTCCACGGCCAAAATAAAAACTTAAAAAATGTTTTTCAGAAAATCCCTAAAGGCTTTATTTCTTTTTGCAAGTAATTTTAAATAAAAACTTTGGTTTTCTTGGCTCAATATTTTCAAAATGCCCCTGATTTTGGAGGGTCATTTTCCTCCGCTCTTTCTTGCTTGCAAGAATTTATTTTCGGGTATTTCTCGGGAAGAAAAATAGAGAAGCAAGTGCAAATATTTGAAAGAATTAAATTGCAAAACTCCGTTCAAATTCTTTATAGTTGAAGAAGTCATGTCATCTTCTCTCATTGATTTTAATAGGATGAATTTGAATTTACCGGAGAAGGGGAAAGTCATTTTATTCCTCTCTTTCAAAAGTTTTTGAAAAGGTTCAAATTTCACTCAAGTTTAATTCACTCAAGCAAACAAACAAACAATTCAATTAATTATATTAACATTCCAAAATTTGGGATGTTACAAACCTACCACACTTAAAATGAATCTCGTCCTCGAGATTCGAAGAGGCTAGCAAGAAAAGGTTAGGGTTGGGGTCTTCTAGCAAATGTCTTGGTCGAAGGTCGGGGTGCTACCACACTTAAAAACAAGGTCATGGTTCCAATAAACTCAGATATTTCCTCTGGAGGGCTGATAATGTATGTCTCTTCACATATCTTACAATAGCTCCTTCATTAAAGCTCTTTCATCGGAAGCATAGAGTTTTCCTCAAAAGCTTGGGTCGGTTCGTCAAAGTTGTGGTTCGTCCGAGACTGGATCTTCTCAGCTGATAGGTTCGTGTCCATTCTAGACAACTTTCGAAATACTCATGGTGGTCTACAATTTATGGTTTCTCCTGCAGAAAACGGTCTAGGTTGAACCTCACCGTATAACCTCGATTGGCATCGTTGCTGTAAAGGGGTTCCATCGTCCTATCATTCAATGGTTTTAGGGCTTATAGCGTCGACACTCTTCAAAGGTTTTCAAGTCTCTCGATTTTCCATCAACATATGATAGTCCATGATAGAAGTCTTGGTATGGGGCCAATCCATCCCGCATTTGAATCATTACCACATACGTAAACAGTGAATCACGTATTCTAACACTTGGGCATACTCACAAGCATTGCAGAATTTTCTCTTGTTCTCGGACTGGTTTTCGAGTAAATCCATGGTTTCTGCAAGCCAAACAAAACATCTATCGTTACTTCATCACTCTTAGGTTTTTGCGTAATCTCCTACGAAATGTATGTTGATTGGACTGCTGATTCCTCCAATTCATTCCTTCATCAAGGTTACATCTGTTCCTTTCAAAATCCTGGGCCTGTGGGTTATGGCCCACTTCAACACTAGTGCAGCTTTAAATCATCCTTGGAGTAACTCTCTCTTGTTACACCTCCTTTGAATCCAATAGTACTCTGTTTCTTCATACCATCATATCAAAACAAAACTCCAACTTATTTTGTTCAGCTTCCTTCTATGGATCGTCATGAATAACACATTTCTTTCTTCATTGATCTTGTGGCTTTACAGAGTACTATGACCAAAAGAATGCACAAGTTTATCCATAAAATCTCATTATTTTCATATCAATCTTTCATTACATCCTTAACCATTTTCAGTAAATTCAAATTCCAAAAGTACTTTGTTACAAATGCTGCCACCCACATGATTTGGTATGGTCAGGCATTACTTCCAACTTTATTCATTTATCCTCCTCGAGGATTCTTCATCCCTGGAAGTGTGCGACATGAGCCTTGAAAACTTCAATCTTCTTTTTCATCATGGTGGTCTTGAGCTTCTCCTTCATCATCTCTGCATGCACTTCGCTTAGGTATTCCTGAGTATAACGGAGTCTTGCTTCAAGTATTTCTCGATCGCGCGATGGCTTCCATGGCTGCTTCACGAACAGCGTCGAAGAAAGTTGCTTGTGGCACACGTGAGATGAAAAAGTAATGCCCCATCCTCTTTGGGCAAACTCCTTTCAAACGGTGGAGGTGTATCTCCACATACCAAAGTTCCACTCCCTTTTGCATGAAGGGGTAGCCTTTGTAGACTGCATCTCCTTCAAGGTGAATATGCTTCATCATGTCCTTCAGGATCTTCGGGTAATCATGATCACTTGTCAGGGTCATGATGGTTTCCGGACCTTTAAGGAAAAACTCGTAAAGGGTCGTCATCTGCAGTTGTATAACAAAAGTGGTGCTCAGAATGAGGTACATATCTCCTGGGCACACATTCATATCATCCAAACAAAACTTCAAACTCAATTCCAATTTCCTGTTTATGCATCACAACTCACTTTCTTCCATGTTCATCCAGAATATTAATTTCCAAGATAAAATATGACAACTCCTTAAAGCTTTTCAGCATGTGACATTACAACTTTATTGAGTCATGAACTATTACAAACTCGAGAAATCTATTACATAACTCAACTCATTGAGCTCATGAAAAGGAAATTGCTTTCTACTACTCTTATTATCCATATCAAAATCCCAACTACTCAACTCCAGCTTTCATCTTGTCGGGACATTTAATAGCATAATGTCCTGCCTCCTTGCAGCGAAAACAAATGACTTCCGACATGTCTCGGGCTTCTTTGTGATTATCAGGCTCCTTGGATTCTTGGTTTCTTTTACAGGAATTTACTAGCGTAATGACCTAAATCCTTGCACCTGTAACAGGTGATATGACTCAAGTCCTTCTCTGCAAAAATTGTGTTGCTCTCGGGTTGCCTTCCTTTTCTCTTCTGGATTTCTCTGTAATGATCGAGTTTCTATCTCCGGGGTCAAACTTCACTTCGCTGTCGGAAATATCCTGGATACTCTTTTCTTTCCTTGGTGCAATCGTGAAAATGTCCTTCTTCTCCACATGAATAGCGTGCATTGGAATAAAATCTGTTGAGACCTTCTCCATCCAGGTCTTCAACACTTTCATCATTACTGGTTCTTCTAGATCTTCCTTGAGGGCTTCTTTCATTCCATCTTCCCGCTTGAATAGTTTGTTGCACCGTGGAGTAAATGTGACCTGCACGGGTAGTGGGTGGTTCCTTCACACAGAAGCAAGTCACCGCTAGTTGGGCATTCCTCACTGGGTGTTTCTCCTCACAATGAGGGCATCCATCTTTGTGTTCCTCCTGGTGTGTCCTATTTCTCCATAAATCTTGCGAGCACAAGGTTTACTTCTTGGTGCATCATTGTGTTTCCGGATAAGACGTGATTTCAACAGGGTCTTCTTGAATTCCTCCCAAGTTCTTGCTCCATTAAATCCCGTATGGCTTGATGCATGTTCCACCAGGTTGCAGCACTTTCGTAAAGTATTGAAGAGCATATTGAACCTCATACTTCCTTGAAACCAAATTGCTCCCAAGTGATTTTCCATGTTCGCATCCATAGCTCGCCTCGGGCGAGTCTTGGTCCAGAGAATATCAGTCCAACTTCATTCATCATCTATGGGGTTCAAGGGTTTTAGGGTGAGATGAGAGAGGTGGGGAGGGATATACACACAATACAAACAATAGTTTTTGAAGAAACAAGTTTTACGTTGTGGCTGTCAGAAAAACATCAAACAAATGACAGCTCACAAATCATCGTATCTAACGTAAGTGTATAACAGGGGTTTGGTCTTCTAAAGGTCTAATAATTCTTCAGATCTTTCCAAGTCTTCGGATTCTTCAACTGTTGTAGCTTCTAATACATGGTGAAATCCTCTTTACTCTGAAGGGGCCATCAGTTCTCCGATATCAAATCCTTCTTGGGCGTCTTGATTGATCCTCCGGGTGATCAAAGGATAAGGGTATATTCTAACTATTTAAGGTGAGAGGGTCTATTTGATAAAATCAGAAAAGATGAGAAGTAAGAGTCTTTTGTAAATAAAGTTTTGAGATATCCTGTCCTAGGGCTTTCCGATGTCTAGGGTCACGTCCCACAGTCAACATGTGCTCGATACCATCTCTCAGCGACCCGACCTCAGACGGTCAAGCCTCGTGTTATCGTGCCATCCTCGGATCAAGGTATCTTTGGCACACACAAGACATTAATGTATATATCAAAGTGCAATCACATGTATAAATAATGTAAAATGATATATACCTCATAATAATCAGCGGAAACAATCAAACGGGTGTGGAGTCCCATCAACGCCATCGGCAGGTTGAGTGTAGACCGTAACCCTGTATCGTAACTCTTACTCGTCGAGGAAATATCTACAACATGATACGTTGCAGCCGTGTAGGTCAGTACATTGAATGTACCGGCAAGATCACAACATGAGAAAACAGATGATAAAACTATACTATATGCAATATGGCTTTATGGCTCTGTATCTGAATTTTGTTTGCGTAAAAGCTGGTTTTATTTTACCTACATCAAAGGAATAAAATGAAGCCTGTACTATGGAGTTTTTTTCTGTCATGACATGGTTCCGCCAACCGATGTCTCATAGCCCAAAATCATCATAAGTTGCCCACAATTAAGTTATCAATCCGGTGTTGAGAGTTCCGAGATAGATCCAAGTCCAGAGGCTCAAATTGTCCGTAACCGGGGACACGGCTAATCGATTAGGTTATAACCCTCTGCAGAGGTTTGTACACTTTACCCGCAAGATTCGATCCCTCTCTTACGTTCTCGCACTTCAGGTGTTTGAGAACAAGATGACCAAACATGGTCTTCCAAAGAGTTCCTCGACCACCGTCCGGTACTCAACCCATCCTACCGTAGTTCTACATCTGCTAGTACCGCCCCAGCCAGAGTCACAACTAAGGTCAACCAAGCGAGCCCATAATGACTTGCGGTTGCACAGGTAAGCTTCCGGCGTGAAGTATTCTTCCGTCTCTTTGAGTCTGGGTGAAGCTTTCCGCAAGATGTCATGGCACTTCTCCATGCATCCCGCCAACCACTGGTTTCTCCAGGTGCCGATCAACAAATCCTTCACCCAAAGAGTGTGTATTGAATTCTTGTCTCGAGTCTTGAAGTCTTGAGGTCTTGAAGATGCAGTCCTTGCAGATTCCATCATGGAGTTGTCGTCATTGACGAGAGTCCTCCTTCTTCACACCACTCGAACACTCATACCAAACCCCGTCTACTACAGCGTAGCATTAGAATAAAATAACGTCCCGGCTTGGTAACAGGGTGATGGGTTCCTACCTCATGCATACTACTCAACTACAAGAATTTCAATAACACTCTTGAGGGGTGGTTGCAAGGATGCCACTAAATGCAATAAAACATAGGTATGAAAGCAATGATCAAAGTGAACTTGCCTTGTTGACGATCTTCAAAAACTAGGGTTTCGTAGTAGCAATCTTCGCACTCCGGAAATTCTACCGAGGCAAACAATAACTATAATAAGCACATATCATAACATAACATAACAAAGTAACACACCAAAACCAACAAAGCAAAACCCAAAGGAAAAACTTAAAGAAAAAAACAACTCAAAGTTTTCCTACTTCAAATAACAACAAAAATAGTTTTATATAACAAAATTTCTTAACATCACCTAATCATGGTTTTATGTTAACTAAACAGAAAATATTTCATTAAGCAACTAGGAGCAAAAAGAATTAAATAAAAATATATTATGAAACTCCCGGAATAAGCAAAACAAACTTTAATTCAAATCTGATCTAACTCAATTTTTATAAATCCAAACATATACAAATTATATATTTTTGGAAACTACAAGAAAATTGTGATCTAACGCAAAAAGAATCAGCATCATTGGACTTCTAGATCAAAAGTTATAAGCTAAACAAAAACGGAACTAAATCTGTTACGGGAATAAATCTGAAAACGAAAACGGAGTTACCTGTACGTGAGGCAGAGATGGCAGGAAGGAGACGGCGATGTGGAGGGCTGCTCCGGCGAGGGGGCGAGGTCGCCGGCGAGGGTGGGGGTGGCGGAGGAGGGGGTCGGCGCTTGGGGAGGTGGCGCTGGGCGCCCTCAGGTGCTGCTCACTCCTGGCGTCGGGCTCCTGGGAGAGCTCCTGGTGAGCGTTTCTAGGCAGGAAAAGGAGGACGGTGGCGAGAAGGCTACGGGCAGGGAGGGGGCGTGGTGATGGGAAAAATGGAACGAGGAGAGGGAGGGGGTTTTATAGGCGGTCTCGGGAGGCGCTGGTATGGAAAGACGAGGGAGATCGGGAAGGTGGAGATTTCCTGTCTCCGTGGACATGGAAAGCTTCTGTAACGTGAGAGGAAACAGAGGAAGGAGATGATCTCTTGTTGGGCTAGAATAGGAAAGTGCTTAATGGGCCAGCAGGTTTTTCCTAATAAAAACGATTCCATTCCTATTTTTAAAATTAGGAAACTAAAACAATAAAAAGGAAATCAAATCAATTCGAATAAAGAGTTTTATATACTAAAATTATCAGAAAAATAAAATGTAGATGATGAGCATTATTCCACGGCCAAAATAAAACTTAAAAAAATGTTTTCAGAAAATTCCTAAAGGCTTTATTTCTTTTTGCAAATAATTTTAAATAAGAACTTTGGTTTTCTTGGCTCAAATATTTTCAAAATGCCCCTGATTTTGGAGGGTCATTTTCCTCCGCTCTTTCTTTCTTGCAAGAATTTATTTTTCGGGTATTTCTCGGGAAGAAAAATAGAGAAGCAAGTGCAAATATTTGAAAGAATTAAATTGCAAAACTCCGTTCAAATTCTTTATAGTTGAAGAAGTCATGTCATCTTCTCTCATTGATTTTAATAGGATGAATTTGAATTTACCGGAGAAGGGGAAAGTCATTTTATTCCCTCTCTTTCAAAAGTTTTTGAAAAGGTTCAAATTTCACTCAAGTTTAATTCACTCAAGCAAACAAACAAACAATTCAATTAATTATATTAACATTCCAAAATTTGGGATGTTACAATGGCCCAAGGAATTTGTTATACATTCTGATCATGAATCTTTGAAACACACTAAAAGTCAAGCAAAACTGAACCGTAGGCATGCTAAATGGGTTGAATTCATTAAGACTTTCCCTTATGTCATTAAACGCAAGAAGGGTAAAGAAAATGTTATTGCTGATGCATTGTCACGTCGTTATACTATGCTTTTACAACTTGACTTTAAAATATTTGGTCTGGAGGCCATGAAAGATCAATATGTGCATGATGCTGAATTTAATGATGTATTGCAGAATTGTAAGGAATGGAGAACTTGGAACAAGTTCGTCGTTAACGATGGATTTGTGTTTCGTGCTAGCAAGCTATGCATTCCAGCTAGCTCTGTTCGTCATTTGTTGTTGCAGGAGGCGCATGGAGGAGGATTAATGGGACACTTTGGCGTGAAGAAGACAGAGGATATACTTGCTACACATTTCTTTTGGCCAAATATGAGACGGGATGTTGAGCGTTTCACGCTGCACTACATGTCAAAAAGCTAAGTCACTACTCAATCCTCATGCTTTATATATTCCTTTACCTGTACCTAGTGTTCCTTGGGAGGATATATCTATGGACTTTGTTTTAGGTTTATCTCGAACAAAGAAGGGTTTCTAAAAAATGGCACACTTTATACCATGTCATAAAAGCGATGATGCTGTTAATGTTGCTGATTTGTTCTTTTGTGAAATTATTCGCTTGCATGGTGTGCCAAATACTATTGTTTCTGATCGTGATACTACATTTCTTAGTGTGGCGACCGATTCTCCTGGTGTTTATCCCAGAAAAATGGCCCTTGTGCTTACCAGCCCCAGGATAACTGTTAGCTGATAAGGCACTAACTTGATACAGAAGGTCCAAGCAAAATACATTTTTATGAAGTACAAGGCCATTTTGGCCTGTGAGTAAAACAAAAGGTTTCTAAAGGTTGATGGCGGAAGCGGGTTGTGAAATATCCTCGCCTATGGGACTCCATTTCCCACTGGAACAGCTGACCAGGATAACTCCTATCTTCGCGTGGCTGCTATCACCGTTGCCTAGGTTCTAGTACTGTCCTCGCAATGCTCCTCTCCAAGCATGAAATCTGGCCAAGACAATAGCCAGGGACAAGCCAGTGAGTACTTTGAATGTACTCGCAAACACAATGAACACAGGCATGATTTAACAATGATGTACTGAAAGTATAATATGCTCATGACGTTAGTCACATAAGATGAATAAAACTCTGGTGCGTGCAAGCATGTTATTTATGGATATGCAATAATATGGTAGTATTAAAATTTATGAAATAAAACATACGAACTTCAAAAGAATAGCCACGATCAAAGCGCCCGAGCGACACCGCAAAAAGGACTTTAAAAGTAATGCCCACGATCGAGGCGTCGGCGACACCGCATAAAGGGCTTTAAAAAATGCTACAGCGGGCGTCGAGCGACACCGCATAAAAGGGCTTAAAAAATGCCACAATCGGGCGTTTGAGCGACACCGCATAAAGGGCTTTAAAAGAAATGCCACAATCAAGGCCTCGAGCGACACCGCATAAAGGGCTTTAAAAATAAATGCCACAATCAAGGCGTCAAAGTGACACCGCATAAAGGGCTTTAAAAGAAATGCTACGATCAAGCGTCGAGCGACACCGCATAAAGGGCTTTAAAAAGAATAAACACAGCGAATATCCAGGAGGTAGAACCATCCCAGGGATATTCGATCATACCAATAAAATCATGGGTTAGTCAACAATAGCAATAATAATCGTAATTATCATGATCCAAAATCTGAAATTTCAGTTAACACATTAACAGTTTCGCCTCTGAAGACCGACACTAAGACCGACACTTGACCCATCCCAAACTGTAATCCTTAACCATGGACACGGCTATTCGAATAGGTTTAATCTCTGCAGAGGGTGTACTCTTTACCCACGAGTAACGGATTTCTTTAGTCCATCGACAAATTCGCGTCACGGTCTTTTGTTGAAAACACACCTAACTTGCACACACCAGCTTAACTCACATGTGTCCGGAATCACCCACGACACTGTTAAGCAAAACTCTAAGTGGGGAGGCCACAACCTCGACGTAACATGGGATCACAAAATTTATACATGCATGGCAAACTGGGAGCTACCCCTTTCGGCTACAACCAAAACACCCATGCTCCGGACCCGGTGACATGACTACGGATGCCTCCAAAGTATCTTCCACCATGGCCTCTCTCATGCGGTGTGTGCTAGGAAAGGGTTGACAACTTATTGAACTGCACCCTACTTGGTGTAGGGACGAATGGTAGTACGAAGCAATCATGGGGGTTTACTGGCACAAGACTCGATCTACGGTCGACTCAGGAGGTTGTAACATTTTCTGCATGATTAGCATAACAATGCATAAACCTCCAACAACAGATGGAAACATCACACAACAAACCCCTCATGCCATACCGGACACGACCGGCTCGATGGAGGATTTGGGACAAGACCGTGTCTACCCAAGACATAGGTCTTCCCCTCTTTCCTCCCGGTATGCATGAAAGACGTATGACAGTGAGTTCCATCACACATCATGTCAACTTCATTAGCACAAACTCATTAATATGCACCCACAAATAGGATCACATCCTCACATAAAATGACGCATGTATATGCCGGGGTGGTGTCACCACCGTGCTATGCAACACACACAAAAATTTCACCAGGGTTCAGAATGCTTGCCTTCAGGTCATGGGGAAGAAGGGTGCATCCCAAAACATCTTGAAATCTTCAAAAATCCTATTTAAAATAATGTATTTGAATTAAGACACAAAATAAAAACAACACAAAAAGTTGTTTTGAATTTTTTTTAAATAAATCTTAAAATAAACTAGACAATATTTGAGAGAGGTAGCAAAAAGAATCAATTCATTTGGAGTTGTATTTAAAAAGTTATCGACAGTCAAAGTTCTGGTCAAATCTGATTTAAAAAAAAAACAGAAAAACACAAGAAAAAAAAACGGTTCGATTAGACACGTACACGTCAAAAGCGTAATCTGGAAATACGCTTCCACTTACTCTGCGTGGACCGGGCATGGTCACTGACAATGGGTCCTAGGTGGCCCACTAGTCAGGTTTGATTAGTCCGCCTTCCTTCTTCTCCCTCTGTCCCGAGCGGAGGCGGACTCGGCATCAGCATAAAGTGAACGGCGGGTCCTTGAGGGAAGCTGAGGGCGGGGATGGATCCGCAGGTCGAGGGTGATCCTACTGGTAGTCGCTGGGTCGGCGGGGACGGCGTGAGCTGCCGCGGCGAAGCCTGGGCGGAGGAAAGCCAGGCGAAGTGGTTTTGGGGCTGCGGTGGTTCCCGACCGAAATGGAGTAGGGGGATGTGATCACTGGAGGAAGGGCAAGTTCCTGGTGGAGTGAGTGGAGAGGGGGATGCCTTGGTTGCGCCGGAATGGCCTGGTTAGTGGCGGCAGCTGGAGTTGCCGGAGAGGTTGAAGATGGCCTGCTCCCCTCCAATTGGCGGCTAGGGGGGCACTAGTGAGACGGTGTGAGGCTGCCTGCGTGCGGGCTTGAGCTCGGGTCTCCTTATATAGTGTGGCTAGGTTGGTCTGAGGCGGCTGGCGATAAGAACAACGGCGAACCGACGTTCTGTAGCAGCAGGGGGGGTCGTGGCGACAACGGGAGCTAGGGGGCACGCTTGCGGATGAGCACACAATGGTCACAAGGGCAGGTGGCGAGCCGGGGTGGCTTTGGCGGCGCCGACCATGGTCGGGCCTGCTAGCGGCCGGCAGCTAGCCGCCACGGCCATCCTGGCGGTGGCGCTGTGCGGTGCCAGGGGTGGTCGGGGTGGCGTGGCGGTGCAAGGGGACACGACGAGCTGGCTGGGGCCGGGTTTTGAGTGCGGGGTGTGACGCGGCGGCTCGGGCGCACGTGGGTGCCAAACGCATGCTCTGGGCGCGCCCGGAGCATGCCCGGGGTGTGCTCGACGAAATGCCAGGGCAGCCTAGAGAGTTCCAAACCACAAGGGAGTTAGCAGAAAGGGGTTATGGGCTAGGGCAAAACCTTAGGACATGCTGGGTAGGTCAGGAGCTCAAGCTCACAATGAAAACTTGAAATCATGCCAAAACTGATCATGCACACAGGGTGTTTGACAAAATGCCAAAGGCACCTAGGTAGCTCTTGGAGTGGCCAAACTCTCCAGATCAGTGTCTCTATGGATATAAGAGAGGGTGGTGAAGTCAGTTCAGAAAACGAGAAACTTGCTAGTGCAAGTTTTGCAAAACTTTCGATTCATGCGAGAAGTGAGTGGTATCATTACATGGACCAAAAGTGTTCCAAATAGAGCATGCTCCTCGGACTTAGGGGTTTTGCAGGGTTGACTACAAGCATGAGAAAACACAAGGTCATTAGAGCAAGAAATAACAGAGTTGTAGTAGAAAACACAAGTCTAGTCCAGAATGAAAAAGAGGCTGTTGCACTCAAATTTCCAAGGAATATCACCATGCTTTTGCATAAAGTTGGATGGCATGCTACTACTGATATACCATAATTTTGGTGGAGGCTCTAGAGAAATATTTAATTGGGTTGTAGTGCAAAAATGCCCACTGGACCAGAGAAGCAAAACAAGTGTAAAACTCAAAATAAGCAATGAAATAATTTTATTAATGCACATAATTGATTTAGAGACATCTCATGACCTCTCCAAAATTTGGTTGGAAAATTAGTTAAAGTTATCAACTGGTTGCAGTACAAACAGAGCTCAAAGCAATTTAAGACAAGCCATTTTAATAATTAAAACTCAGGGTGAAATAATCTAATAAATAAGTCCACTGATTAAGAAAATGTTATAATGAGCTGGCATAAAAGTCCCATATATTTTGGAAAGCTCCACTTGGGTAAAGATGCAAAACTCCTTAACAATCAAAGAAGATTTCTGAAAATCCACAGAAATAAAATTTAAAAACTCCTGGCAAAAAATTTACTATCAAAAAATTGGCCAGAAAATTTGTGGTGTTACAACTACTATCCCCCTTAAGAAAAATCTCGTCCTCGAGATTTGCTGAGAGTTAAAAATTAAACGAATAAGACTTAAAACGAAAGCGGCCACAGTGAGAGTAATAAGTGATGCAAAAATACAGTGTGGGGTACTGGCGCGGTGTGGGGGAAAATCCATGGTTGTGGGGGAAAGCTAGCGATTTCTACACTAGACAAAATTTAGAATAAATTCTAAGTCTCAGAATACGCTGGTCGCACCCGAGAGCACAGTGTTCTCTCTGGCTGACTGGTGGACCCGGGCCCACGGTCAGCCTCTTGTCCTTCCTCCGGCTCCTTCTTCTTCCTCTCTCCCGCGCGTTCTCTCGCGCTTTCTCCACCGGCGACACCTAGCGCGTAGAGTACCAAGGCCGTACCCTTGGTAGTCTTGTGGCCAGCGCTAGCTGCCGGTGCAGCATGCACTCACCTCGCGGGCAGTCTGGCTGTCGGCACTGCTCATGATTCGCCTCCAACACCGGGCGGTCGGGCGACGAGCGGCGCTGGTGGACCTCGCCCACCGTACACCGAGCTCGAGCTATAAAATGACCGCGGCGTTCTCCTCTTCTTCCTCACACCTGGCCTTGCTCCTCCCTCTCTCTCTTTCTCCTCTGTTTCCTCTTGCCGGATCTCGAGACGAGGCGCTAATGGCGGAGGCGGCGCCGGACTGGTACGTGATCCTGCTGTGCGGAGGGATGGCAACGGTGCTGGGGCTCTCGGTGCTCCTGTGCGCGATGATCCTCGACAATCGTCGCGATGCCGCTGCTCGGTTGCTGGCTCTCCGTGGTGGCGTTGGCCACGATGAGTAGGTGGGGTGTGCCGGGTGATGAAGTCATGTACCTGGGGTAGGATCATAGACCTGCCCAAAGGTACCTTCCACAAGGACACTCACAAGAGAAGCAGCCTTCCAGTCGACTTGGTAGACTCCCACTCGACAGATTCAAAGACACTCGACTATGAAGACCCACTCGACCACCAAGAGTCCAAGAGCCACTCGGTGTCCAAACGGTCTGTAGTTAAATAGTCTTTATGACCTTAATGACACTTTATGTAGGGCGTTACCAGAACGTCTAGCCTTAACGTACCTTAAACCCTCGCTTTCATGGGCTGGCTGGGGTCTGGCGCACTCTATATAAGCCACCCCCTCCACAGGTAGAAGGGTTCGCACCCCTGTAACACATACACAAATAATCCAGTCGACCGCCTCAGGGCTCCGAGACGTAGGGCTGTTACTTCCTCCGAGAAGGGCCTGAACTCATAAATCTCTTGCGTATACAACTACTCCATAGCTAGGATCTTGCCTCTCCATACCTACCCCCCATTCTACTGTCAGACGTAGAACCACGACAGTTGGCGCCCACCTTGGGGCAGGTGTTCTAGCGAATTGTTGGAGAAGTTGGGATTCTCTCGATCTCCGGCATCATGGTCCCAGGTGGAGTTCTGGTCGACGGCCACGAGATCCGTCTCGGTGCACTCACGTTCGTCGCCGATGACTCCACTTGGCTTCAGGAGGCTCCACTCGACGTGGGACGCGCTCCCCATCCGCTGGGCGACGACTTTCGCGATGTGTCCGCGGCGTCCTCTCTGCGCCAACCGTCGACCCAAGATGGGTCGGCTCTGCGCCGTCTTCACTCCCGATCTCCCACCGCGCAAGCGTTCTGGTGGTCGAGGCTTCAGCGGTGGGTGAGGCATGCGGTGGCCCGCGATCGGCCATCCCCAAGTCGCGGCAATCGAGCCCGACGAATCTCTCTACAGCCTATTCGACCTGTTGACTGGCTCCGTAGAGACCGCGTCCGAATGCGATAGCAGTGACCCGGCGGCAGAGGTTCTGATGGTCGATGGACCACGCAGTCCCCCTGGATTCACCCGCACCAACGAAGGTGGCGGTGGAGGCGATCCGGCGCAAGCCCATGAAGAGTACTTGCCCGAGCCCCTCACTTCGCTCCAGAGGGAAGAACTTCGTCGTCGGAACATGGATGCACTTCACACTCCTATCGTTGGAGAAACCCCCGAGGCTCGTGCCTTGGAGGATGCGCGCAGCCAGCCCTGGCTGGCGCGACTCGACCGAGAATCTTCAGCGAGTATCGGACGGCGTGCCGGCCGAGGATTCCAGAATCCAGTCGACGCCAGCTCTTTCAACCACCAACCCAGGTATATCGAACTCCGATTCAGAATTTAGCAGTTGTCGCCCGTATAGCGGAATCAATTCAGCCTTCCCAGTCGGAGGCAGGTAGAGGTTTGCAGCAAATCAGGGATTTGCTCCGGGCGGCAGGAGATCAAAACTCAGTTGTGTCCCAGTCGCGGAACAGGGTTCACAGCCGATCCTTCGCTGCGAATTCATTCCAGTCGGCCCATAGTCCAAGATCGCCCCCGAGGCGTGAGGAACGTGGAGGCCGGCGCGACGATCAATACAAGGGCCGCGAGCAGTATGAGCACCGGTTCGATCGCAATGATCGACGCCGAGTGCCCACCTCCCCAAGGGGTGGATCATCGCTCCTCGGCGAGAGGGATGACAGACGCCAAAACAGTGCTGGACGAAGAGAGTTCCAGTCGACCCCAAGGAGCCAGGCTTTGATGCGAGATCCATTATCGTTCAAGGTTTGGTCGACAGGAACAGAGCTCACCGAGACGGCCATGATAGAGATGTTCCTTCCAGTAGTATAGTCCATGTCTCGGGACTAAAGTGTTTCAGCAGAGCCATCAGGGCTGCAGTGATTCCCCCCAATTTTAGGTTGGCGACTGGAGTCAGCAAGTTCACTGGAGAATCCAAGGCTGACACCTGGCTTGAAGATTACCGAGTGGCGGTTCAGATCGGCGGTGGCAACGATGAGGTAGCCATGAAGCATTTACCTCTTATGTTGGATGGTTCAGCCAGCGTGGTTGAATCGATTAGCACCCAATGATTTACACTTGGGAAGATCTTGCCCGAGTGTTTGTCGGGACATTTGAAGGAACTTGCAAGCGACCAGCGGGTTTGACAGAGTTGCGATCGTGCGTGCAAAAGTCGAGTGAAACCTTGAGAGATTATATCCAGAGGTGGATCACTTTGCACCACACAATGGAGAATGTGTCGATCACCAAAGCGATCTGTGCCTTCAAGGAAGGTGTCAAGAACAGAGAACTGAGTTTGAAATTTGGTCGAACCGAGATATGACCACGAGCGGATGATGGAGATTGCCACCAAATATGCAAATGGTGAAGAAGAGGATCGGCTTCGAGTGGTAATATAAATCTGCCTCCAATGAGGCGGCGGAGGAAATTCAATCGAAGCGAAGTTTAAAGCCGAACCAGCGGCTCCCGGAGAGGCCTTGGCAGTGAACCCAGGAAAGTTCAAGGGGAAACCCAAGGGTCCTTGGAACCCTAAGAAGGTGAAAGACCAGGATGGGAACGACGTGTTAGATTTACCATGTCATATTCATACAAAGAAAGATGAAGAGGGTAAACTCATTTACCCGAAACTTACCACTCGACAGTGTCGGCTCTTGATTCAGCAGTTCCAAGGGAAATAGCCCAAGGATAAGGATAAGGAGACAGACAAAGTTGAGGATAAAGATGACAATGATGGTGGATATCCCCAGGTCAATTCCACCCTGATGATTTTTGCTGATGTCGAAAGCAAAAGTCGATTGAAGGTTATCAATCGGGAAGTAAACTTGGTTGCTCCGGCGACTCCGCATTATCTGAAATGGTCCCAGACTGCCATCACATTCGACCAGTCTGATCACCCGACGCACATTGCCACCCCTGGGAGGCAAGCATTGGTGGTCGACCCAGTTGTCGAAGGCACTCGACTGACCAAAGTCCTGATGGATGGTGGTAGTGGTTTGAATATATTATACGCGGAGACGTTGAAAGGGATGGGCATTCAGATGTCCAGACTCAGTACCAGTAACATGAGCTTCCACGGAGTCATTCCTGGAAAGAAGGCTGAGTCACTCGTCCAAATTGCTCTTGACGTAGTTTTTGGTGATTCAAAGCATTTTCGGAAAGAAAAGTTGACTTTTGAGGTCATGGATTTCCAGAGTGCTTATCACGCTATTCTAGGGAGACCAGCTTATGCGCGTTTCATGGCCCGACCATGTTACGTGTATCTTAAACTGAAGATGCCTGGTCCCAAGGGCGTGATCACTGTCACGGGCAATCGGAAGAAGGTAGAAGAGTGCTTCCAGAAAGGCTCTAAGATCGCCGATGCACAGTTAGCAGTGGTAGAGCTACAAGAGTATCAGAAAACTTCAGATCCGAGTGATTTCTTGCGAGCTAAGAAGCCCGCTTCTGAGTCGACATTCAATGATTGGCGAGACGAAACAGGTTCACATTCACCCGACTGATCCCAACGCTGCTCCAACCAACATCTCAACAACACTCGACTCAAAATAGGAAGAAGCGCCATCCGGTTCCTCCGTGAGAATCGGGACATCTTTGCATGGAAGCCTGCTGACATGCCGAGTGTTCCCAGGGGGCTGGCTGAGCATCGCCTACGAGTAGACCCAAAATTCAAACCAGTTAAAGAGTATCTTCGGCGGTCCGTCGTCCAGAAGAGAAAGGCCATTGGCGAGGAGGTGGCTCGACTCTTAGCAGCAGAGTTCATCCGAGAGATCTACCACTCCGAGTGGCTCGCCAACGTTGTCATGGTCCCCAAGAAGGACAAGTCGTTGCGCATGTGCATCGATTTCAAGCATATCAATCGGGCCTGCCCGAAAGATCATTTCCCTCTTCCTCGCATCGACCAAATAGTCGACTCAACTGCGGGATGCGAGAGGTTGTCTTTCTTAGACGCCTATTCCGGGTACCATCAGATCCGTCTGTATGGACCCGATGAGATTAAAACAGCGTTCATCACTCCGTTCGGGTGCTTCTGTTATGTCACCATGCCATTCGGTCTTAAGAATGCCGGAGCCACATTCATGAGGATGATTCAGAAGTGTTTGCTCACTCAAATCAGTCGGAATGTGGAAGCATACATGGATGATATAGTGGTCAAGTCACGAAAGGGTTCCGACCTGTTGACTGACCTTGCTGAAACATTTGCCAATCTCAGGAGGTATGATATCAAGCTTAATCCATCAAAGTGTACATTTGGAGTTCCTGGTGGAAAGTTACTCGGTTTTCTCGTTTCCGAGCGAGGAATCGATGCTAACCCAGAAAAGGTTGGCACCATACTCCAAATGAAGCGCCTGCATGTGCACGATGTCCGAACTTTCTTTGGATGCTTGGCCGCTTTAAGTCGATTCATCTCTCGCCTCGGTGAAAAGGCATTGCCTCTTTACCGACTGATGAAGAAGTCAGACAAGTTCGAGTGGACTCTAGAAGCTGATGCAGCGTTTGCAGAGCTCAAAGCTCTGCTCTCCACCCAGCCGGTGCTTGCTGCTCCAATCAGCAAGGAGCCTTTGCTGCTTTACATTGCAGCCACTGGACAAGTCGTCAGTACCGTACTTACGGTCGAGCGGGAAGAAGAAGGAAAAGCTTTCAAAGTTCAACGCCCAGTTTATTATCTTTCTGAAGTACTGACCCCGTCAAAGCAAAGATATCCTCATTATCAGAAGCTTGTTTATGGGATCTATATGACCACGAAGAAGGTTGCTCATTATTTCTCTGATCATTCCATTACAGTCGTCAGCGACGCCCCTTTGTCGGAAATTCTTCATAACAGAGATGCAACTTGTCGAGTGGCAAAATGGGCGATTGAACTCCTTACCCTTGATATCAAATTCGAGGCAAAGAAAGCCATGAAGTCCCAAGCAATAGCATATTTCCTCGCCGAGTGGACTGAACAGCAGCTTCCGACCCAAGTTCACTCAGAACACTGGACTATGTTTTTCGATGGTTCCATGATGTTGAACGGTTCTGGTGCAGGAGTTGTATTGGTTTCCCGCCGAGGAGATAGGCTCAAGTATGTTCTCCAGATTCACTTTGATTCTTCCAAAAACGAAGCGAGAATATGAAGCACTCTGTATGGGTTGCATGGCCATTTCACTTTCGGCGTCCGCCGCCTTATGGTTTATGGCGACTCAGATCTGGTTGTTAATCAAGTGATGAAGGAGTGGGATGTCAGAAGCCCAGCTATGACAGGTTATTGTAATGAAGTGAGAAAGCTGGAGAAGAAGTTCGAGGGGTTAGAGCTTCATCATATACCCCGATTGAAAAATCAAGCTGCGGATGATTTGGCGAAGATAGGGTCCAAGAGGGAAGCCATTCCCAAAGTGATGTATTTTAGAACACATTCATGTCCCATCGGTGCAGGAGGATCCTTTCACGTAAGAAGCCCGCAGCAAAAGAGTGCCAATGATCCGGTGAAGTTGAGGTCCCAGCCGTGGTCGACCTAATTATGGAAGTTGTGGTCATCACTCCCGATCGACAGTGCCGTACATCGCATATATCCTTAGGAAAGAGCTCCCAGAGAACGAAGAAGAGGCTCGACGGATCGTCTGTCGATCCAAGGCCTTTACAAAGAATCAAGGGACAATTTTACAGAGAAAGCGCGATCGAGTCGGCCGAAGTGTATCACGCCGTAAGAAGGTCGATAATTCTTGAGGATATCCACTGGGACCTATGGCCATCATCGTCCTCTCGGACCATTGTGGCTAAAGCATACCGAAGCGGGATTTTTGGCGAAAGCAAATGAAATGGCAAAAGAAATAGTCGACAAGTGTGAAGGATGTCAGTTCTATTCCAACAAGTCACACAAGCCAGCCTCAGCCTTGAAGACCATTCCACTCGTTTGGCCCTTCGCTGTTTGGGGATTGGACATGATTGGACCGTTGAGGACTGGCAGAAGCGGCTTCACTCATTTGCTAGTAGCAGTCGACAAGTTCACCAAGTGGATCGAAGCCAAGCCCATCAAGAACCTCGATGCATGCACTGCTATCAGCTTCATCAGAGAGTTGATATTCACATATGGAGTTCCGCATAGCATCATCACTGACAATGGGTCGAACTTCGATAATGACAAGTTCAAAGCCTTCTGCGCCTCTCAAGGCACGCGGGTCGACTATGCTTCAGTGGCTCATCCTCAGTCGAATGGACAAGCAGAACGTGCAAACGGCCTCATTCTCAAAGGGCTGAAACCTCGGCTGATGCGTGATCTCAAACACGCAGCAGGAGCTTGGGTCGACGAACTTCCATCAGTTCTCTGGGGATTGAGGACCACTCCTATTCGGTCGACTGGGAGAGCTCCATTCTTCCTGGTTTATGGAGCTGAAGCGGTTCTGCCGAGTGACCTGCTTCACAATGCGCCTCGAGTCAAGCTATACTCTGAAGAGGAAGCGGAACAAGCCTGACAAGATGCCGTCGACCTCTTGGAAGAGGAAAGAGAGATGGCCTTGATCCGCTCGACTATCTATCAGCAAGACTTGCGTCGATTCCATGCCAGAAATGTGAAGAGTCGAGCCTTCCAAGAGGGAGATTTGGTCCTCCGAGTGGATCAACAGAAACCACACAAGCTTGCTCCCACTTGGGAAGGTCCCTTCATTGTCACAAGAGTCCTCCACAACGGAGCATATCATCTCTACAACGTTGATCGCCAGATCGACGAGCCTCGAGCTTGGAACGCGGAGCTGCTCCGCCCCTTTTACACTTAAAACTCATTCGGTTGAGATGTAATAAAAGTACTTTTGTAGTTTGTTTATCTAAGACAAGAATGTTATAATTTTCCCAGTGATTGATATTGCTTTTTGTTGGAATTTCCCCCAGTGGGTGGTTTAGCTGCGAATCCGATTCGCCTAAGTTTGTAAAAAATCCTTTCCGAAAGTGCAGCCGTCTCTCACTCGGGGCTTAACTCGGATCCGCCGCCTAAGTATTCAAAATCCTACCGAGTGGCGAGCCAGCCTCCCACTCGGAGGGTTAGCTGTAGTCCAAGTACTCGCCTAAGTATCCAAAATCCTACCGAGTGGCGAGCCAGCCTCCCACTCGGAGGCTTAGCTGCAGTCCAAGTACTCGCCTAAGTATCCAAAATCCTACCGAGTGGCGAGCCAGCCTCCCGCTCGGAGGCTTAGCTGCAGTCCAAGTACTCGCCTAAGTATTCAAACCCTGCCGAGTGGTGAGCCAGCCTCCCGCTCGGGGGCTTATAACAGCCCAAAGATTCGCCTCGAGCATCCAAAGTAATAGAAATCCTACCGAGTGGAGAGCAAACCTCCCACTCGGAGGCTTAGCTGCAGCTCAGTGCTCGCCTAAGTAATAGAAATCCTACCGAGTGGAGAGCAAACCTCCCGCTCGGAGGCTTAGCTGCAGCTCAGTGCTCGCCTAAGTAATAGAAATCCTACCAAGTGGAGAGCAAACCTCTCACTCGGAGGCTTAGCTGCAGCCCAGTGCTCGCCTAAGTAATAGAAATCCTACCGAGTGGAGAGCAAACCTCTCACTCGGAGGCTTAGCTGCAGCCCAGTGCTTGCCTAAGTAATAGAAATCCTACCGAGTGGAGAGCAAACCTCTCACTCGGAGGCTTAGCTGCAGCCCAGTGCTCGCCTAAGTAATAGAAATCCTACCGAGTGGAGAGCAAACCTCTCACTCGGAGGCTTAGCTGCAGCCCAGTGCTCGCCTAAGTAATAGAAATCCTACCGAGTGGAGAGCAAACCTCTCACTGGAGGCTTAGCTGCAGCCCAGTGCTCGCCTAAGTAATAGAAATCCCACCGAGTGGAGAAAACCTCTCACTCGGAGGCTTAGCTGCAGCCTAGTGCTCGCCTAAGTAATAGAAATCCTACCGAGTGGAGAGCAAACCTCTCACTCGGAGGCTTAGCTGCAGCCCCAGTGCTCGCCTAAGTAATAGAAATCCTACCGAGTGGAGAGCAAACCTCTCACTCGGGGGCTTAGCTGCAGCCCAGTGCTCGCCTAAGTAATAGAAATCCTACCGAGTGGAGAGCAAAGCTCTCACTCGAGGGCTTAGCTGCAGCCCAGTGCTCGCCTAAGTAATAAAAATCCTACCGAGTAGAGAGCAAACCTCCCACTCGGGGTCTTAGCTTCGCCACAAGTACAACGTGCGGTCCATCCCAATCCGCAAGGATGACGAGGTGCAGGTCGACTGCTACCTCCTCCTTCGGAGCTTCGCCACAAGTACAACGTGCGGTCCATCCCAATCCGCAAGGATGACGAGGTGCGGGTCGACTGCTACCTCCTCCTTCGGAGCTTCGCCACAAGTACAACGTACGGTCCGTTCCTATCTGAAAAGACGGCAAGGTCAGTCGCAGTCTGTGTTCCATCCCTACCTGCAGGATAGATGAAGCCCAAGTCGATTGGAATTTCAACGGAATATCTTCCGAAATGAAGAACAAAGTTCTCTGGAAGGCAAGCAAAGCGTGTTAAAAGAAAAATCAAGTTCAGATAAACGTCCTATGGATCCAAAGGTGCTCAGACGTTAAGCCTGTTAAAGTTTATCGGTTACAGAAACCACTCGGCATTCCAAGGCAAATTTAAAGTGGGACTTAGAAGGTTTTTACTCCTCCGGCGGAGGACTGGAAGGTGCAGCAAACTGGTTGAGGTCGATTCCGTCGGCAATACGGGTAGCAGCAGCGATGAAAGTCTCCATGAAAGATCTGAAGTCGTGCTTCCTGGTATTGGCAACCTTGAGAGACACCAGCTTGTCCTCTTGCGCTTCTTTGCAGTGGACACGAACCAGAGATAAGGCAACATCAGCACCACACCTGGCAGATGACTTCTTCCATTCTTGCACTCGACTTGGAATCTCATTCAGTCGAGTCATCAAAGATTCAAGATCATTTTGGAGAGTCTATTCTGGCCAGAGAGTCGAGTCGATCCGCGACACTGCAACTTTCAATCGAGCAAGATAATCCACTGCGCTAGTAACACGGGACTCAAATCGAGCACATTCATAGCAGCCGTCCTTCACAAGAGAGTTGATGGGGTCCAAACTGGTTTCCACTGATTGGTTTCTTCTTCAAAGTTTTGGCAGAATTCTTAAAACACAACTCAGATTCAAAATGAAGATCATATGATGAGCGGTGAGAGCAAGACAGTTGGATAAAAGAGATTACCTTCAAGCATGAGAAACAGCTTCTTGGCGAACCCTCCAAGATAAATCTCGAGTCATTTCGCTACCCGCCACCTGGCCAACCTTGTCGACAGAATATTCTTGTCGTTCTTCATCGATCGACTTCCTTGTTAGCAGCACAAGAGAGGCTTTCAGCTTGGCATTTTCATCTTCAAGTTTGTCGACTGAGGCAAGCTTCTCTTTAGCGAGCTTTGTTTTCTCCAAAGCCGCATATACGTGCTCTCTGCAAGGTCAAGGTCCTTCTTCTTCAAAGTTTCTTCCAGTTTATCTGCAAAGCAACAATGAGGACAGAGTTGAGAATGAGCAGAAAAATAGAGGCAGTCGTCAAAAATTCTCACCAGCCATACCTTTTGCTTCATCCTGTGTCTTCTGCAAATTCTCCAGAGCAAGCTTCAAATCGAGGTTGAGCTGAATCTGCTTTTCTCTAATCTCGAGTAGCGAGCCACAAGCTCGCAAGATTTCTACTGAAAGTCAACCAACAAAAGACATAAAAACAGATCACTTCCAAGTGACTAAGGAAAAATAGTAGCATTTCTAAGACTACGGTCGAATAAAACATTCGACAGTAGTCTCGGGGACTACACCCAGCGGGTGCACTCAGCGTGCCCCCACTGGTTTACCAATTTGGTTCGATCAGTCGACCAAAGGAGGCAAAAAGGCTATGATTCTAAAAACATGGCTAGTCGTCAGCGGTCAGCCGCAGTGAAAAAAACCAGTTCTTTAGACTATAGTCAACTGCACGTAGTCGACCATAGTCTCGGGGACTACACCCAGTGGGTGCACTTAGCGTGCGCCCACCGGTTTTACAGTTCCATTCAACTTGGTCCGTCCAAGTCGAGTGAAGAAGATCACAACATAAAGACCATAGCCGACTGCACGCAGTCGACCATGGTCTCGGGGACTACACCCAGTGGGTGCACTCAGCGTGCCCCCACAAAAGTTCAAACGACACACACACCCACTGGGTGTACAGATATGGAAATCTCCAGAAGAAAGCAGTTTCAGATAGTATATCCTAACAAAGCAAGCGACGATCGACTTACTTGGACATTGCTCGAGAGCTGAACTGTAAATCATAGGTCGCTGACTTGCCTCTCGCGCCGCTTTCACCTGCTCCATCATGATCCCTGCCTGGCGTATGGCCTCCTTAGCAGCACTTACTTGGTCTTCCGGGACGTGGTGTGTGGCAAAGAGAGACGATGGATCAGCAGTCGACGAAGTGGGTCGGGCACTCATCAGTGGTACAGCAAAAGATACAGAAGTCCGAGTGGGATTGCCTCCCTCGGAAATCAACGTCTCAGGAGTCGCCGCGACTTGAGCAGCCTTGCCAGTAGGCACTTTCTTGTTGCTCCTCTTCCTCAATGGCGCTTCCTCGTCATCATCAGGAAGATCAATGACGTGAGGCGGAACTGCAAGAGAGGTCCGTAGTAAAATGGAAGCCCAATCGACTAAAAAGCTCCATCGGCTAAAAGTGAAATCTCAGAGATCTTACCAAGATTGGAAGTGGCCGCATCCTCCATTTCCTGGTCATCGTGCTTGGCTGAAGTCTCGAGGTAGCGGCGCAGTAGATTTCATTAGTCGGCTGATCGGTCATCAAGTCGACTAAAAATTCACTCATGTTGAAAAGGAAATACAAGGTTCGTTGGTTACCCGGAGATGGTGGGGATGACCATTCGCATCTTGGGCAGGGCCTTCGCCGGCTTCGACGACGTTGCTCGAGGTTGCTTCGGCGGCTTCTCAGTCGGCGCGGGAGAAGTTGTCCTAGGTTGCTTCGTCGACTGACCGGTGGGCACAACAGCTTTACCGCGCCCGGCCACCGGGTCGTGCGTCGACTTGGACCTTCCTTCTGAGCGAGGAGGGTCGACGTCTTCCTCCTCTTCTTCCTCCTCCTCCTCATCATCAGAGTCGTCATCCTCCTCATCCTCTTCACCGTTGGACTCCCATTCCTCCGGACTCTCACCTCCGCTTCCTTCTTCTTCTTCGGCTGCTTCCTGCGCCCTGTTGGGCATCGAGTACATCTCGGTGGTGACCTAGAAGACAACAAAACAAGGTGACAGTCAGTCGACGAAACTGACATCAAAACAGAATGAATGCAGCAGAATCACAGTCGAAGATAAATAATGATACTTTGTCTGGTTGGTAACTCTGGTCGAGTGGTGGAATCCTCCTAGCTCCGCGAGGGTTGTCTTTATTTCCTGTGATGGCAGTCATCCACTTCTCCAGTATGGCGTCGTCAACCTCCTCCGGATGGACCCGAGTGGTATCATCCGTACCGGAGTACATCCACATCGGATGACCTCGGTATTGGAGTGGCTGGATCGCCGTCAAGAAAAACCTCCGGAGATCCATGCGGTCACCCCTTCGCGAATAAGCTGGACTACACGCTCCATCAGAAGCTTCACTTGGGCCTTTTCCTCTGGCAACACCTTCAGGGAAGACGGCTTGTTCACTCGACTCATGGAGAAAGGAGGGAGCCCAGTCGACTGCCCCGGCGTCGGCTGGTCTTGGCAGTAAAACCAGGTCGACTGCCACCCTCTAACCGAGTCGGGGAGAGTCATAGCTGGAAAAGTGCTCTTCCCCCTCATCTGGACTCCGAGTCCCCCACACATTTGGATTACTTGGGTCTTTTCGTCATTCGGGCTCGTTTTCTTCACCGTCTGAGAGCGACAGGTGAATATATGCTTGAAAAGACCCCAATGCGGTCGACAACCCAGGAAATTCTCGCAGAGCGAAACGAGAGCAGCCAGATACACAATGGAGTTCGGGGTGAAATGGTGGAGTTGCGCTCCAAAAAAGTTCAGAAACCATCGGAAAAAAGGATTTGGCAGCAGAGAAAACCCCCTATCTACGTCGGTGGCCAAGAGGACGCACTCACCCTCTTCTGGCTGCGGTTACCACTCCGTGCCCGGAAGCCTCGCCGACCCGTGGGGGATCAGTCCTTCATTGGCCAGATCGGTGAGGTCTTTTTCGGTGATGGTCTACCGCATCCAGTCTCCTTGGACCCAGCCCTGCGGCAGCTTGGACCGCGAAGAGGAGCCGCCTCGACTGGGCGCTCTCCCCTTGGCCTTCGCCGCCGTCTTCTTCACCCATTCCAGGGCGGCGGTCTTGTCCTTCACCATGGTCGCCGGCGAAAAAGGAACCGAGCTGCGGTGCTGGGCGGACGAAGAGCGTGGCGAGAATGTTTTGGAGGCGGAGAGAGGAGAAATTTGAGGGTGCACTGTTCAAAATGCCCGGTCCAATGCCTTATATGGGGTCGCTTCCGAGTGACTGACCGGTAGGCCCAGGCAATCCTGTCATGATCCCGCAACAGGCGCGCACGCGATATGCGGCGAAAAAGGCGGCGCGAGGATCGAGGCATCATCGTCTTATCCCATCCGAGTGCCGCGGTTTTCTCCGCTTCGCGCGCTTCCCAAAATTCGGATCCCGTGAAATCCGCTAACCGCAGAGCGACTCGTCAGATAACAGATTTCCTCAGATCCGTCGCTCGGAAATCTTCAGGTTCACAAAGTTCACTCGACAAACGTGAAGAATGGATCAAGGCGACTGAAAGAAAGGTTGATGCCATCACCCAAAGGTCGTTGATCCAGAGTAAGACGCACTCACAACACGAAGAACAGGTCGGAAAGATTATCAACTCCTTCCTCACTCAAACCTCGATCCATTCGGGGGCTAATGATGAAGTCATGTACCTGGGGTAGGATCATAGACCTTCCCAAAGGTACCTTCCAGTCGACTTGGTAGACTCCCACTCGAAAGATTCAAAGACACTCGACTATGAAGACCCACTCGACCACCAAGAGTCCAAGAGTCACTCGGTGTCCAAACGGTCTGTAGTTAAATAGTCTTTATGACCTTAATGACACTTTATGTAGGGCGTTACGAGAACGTCTAGCCTTAACGCACCTTAAACCCTCTCGCTAAGTGGGCTGGCTGGGGTTCAGGCGCACTCTATATAAGCCACCCCTCCACAGTAGAAGGGTTCGCACCTCAGTAACACATACGCATAAATAATCCAATCGACCGCCTCGGGGCTCCGAGGCGTAGGGCTGTTACTTCCTCCGAGAAGGGCCTGAACTCGTAAATCTCTTGCGATACAACTACTCCATAGCTAGGATCTTGCCTCTCCATACCTACCCCCATTCTACTATCAGACTTTGAACCACGACACCGGGTGGTAACTGTTGTTCGGAGGTGCTTAGTTAGACGCAACACAGTTGCAAAATTTTGCAAGCAGTGTATGTGTTCGTGTAATTGTGGTGGTGAGTCTGCTGTCGTGGTGATGTGTGAAATAAATGATCTATGTCGTGAGAAAACATACGATGCGGCAACTCAGGGAAAAGAAATCACGCTCCAGGATTTCTCGCGAGGGAAAACAGTAAGACATTAAAGTCCAAAAGCGACAGAGCTTCTTACATTAATGATTTACTCGCTGCGAAACTCGGGGTACTAAGCATAAGTTACAACACATAAAAAAATAGCGACAATAAATACAGTGGTGCATCTAAATTGAAAACGGTAACTGGACTGGGTCTTGAGAAAACATTTCTGGTACTAGGATACACTCTTCTTCTATCGGAGGGAGTGGATTGACCAGTCGATGAATGCGTCTCTCCTAGTCGGGTCTAAGTGATCTGCCGATGGTGATCTGAGGGTTTAAATTCGCGAGGCTTTGCAGATAACCCATCACATGTTGGGTCAAACATTCTTGAGCGATGACGTACTGGACAAGGTTGGCCAAGACGGGGTCTCTCTCAATACGTCCACCTGGAAAGGATGTTACTCCTTCGGGTGCTGCACGGCTCGGAAAATAATAATACCCTCGTTCGCTGGCGTAGGGTACCGCGAATCGAAAGCGAGCAAGCGCTTCATACGCAGCAGCTTCTACGGCCATGTGCGGGGTTGGCATAGATTTCCCCATGAAGGAGACTTCTGTCGGGTCTTGGTTTGGGTTTACGGGCGGGATGTGCACGGCTGCCCAATATCTCGAGGTGGAAGGGGTGATCCTTGATTTGAACAGCTCGTACTGGGGTGGCTGGGTAGCGCCCATGGTACTGCGAGTAAAATCCCACAATATCTTGACAAAACTACCTGGGGTAGCATCTGGAGTCCTCAGATAAATACTAGGGCTCGGCATGGCAGGAAATGGTTGCGGGGATGGTGCACAAAGTGAAGGGTGCTTGGCAAGGTCACTCGGTGGCCCTTCTTATAGCACCGGGGCTAGGTCTTTTACCGTGGTAAAAAGTAAAGAATTGGCCGGCTCAGCTCGGGTCAACCACAGATACACATATCTCACTAAAGTGACGTATCACTTTGGGGGTTGTCGGGGCAGTTTTCGGTAGCTGCGCCAAGGATAGAGAAATCACACTGCGTGCTAATACATCCATGCAAGACTACCATATAAAACAGACGCACGATGCCAGGCTGCGTTAATTTAAGGGATCACAGGATTACAAAGCGAGTGTACACGTGGACTCGCCACTACTCGAGTGACTCAGTCTACTTCGTTTACATCCAAGCGGGCGTCCCTTGTGGACGTCGAGGCTTCTCCACGGTTCTCACCGTCGGAATTAGCTAGAGAGGGCTGAGGGGCTGCAGGCTCGGGGTAGTGATGATGACCGTCACGGGGATTGTTGACTACAACCCCATTGGAGTGTGCTCCCAGGAGGCGACGAAGCACTTCTGGGGTCATTAAAGCACCTTGGCTGACGGCTCGGGCTGGCCTCAGTGTCTCGATCGGTTGTCCAAACAGCACGACTGGATTGTCGACGTTGGGCTTGATCTCCTCTCTTGCTGGGGCTCGACAAACCAGCTCCCCACGAGCTGTGACCAGATCAATAGTGATTTGATCGAATAGGTCCTCCAGTGCACTTACATAGCGCATTAGATCCAGTAATGCAGGGTCTGTCTCGTGGTCTCCGTTGGCAACTTGAGGTGGTCTACCATACCCTTCACGCCTGGGGTAGTAGTGGAACGAGCGACAGTTAACTCTGAGCGACAGGTGCCTGAGATGAACTATAGCCTCTCGAGCAGCTAGTTGGATGGCTTGTGGCTCAAAGGAAGTTGTTCTTCCGGTGAACCTGTAGGGGCTCTTGGGTGCCAGACCCCTACCGTAGATATGTCTGATGGCCTGAATTGACGGCTCTCACCACTTATGGGTCCTTGGTACACAACATATTCGGGTGGCTCTTCTAACGCATAGGCACGACGGGTAAGGTTTGCGATTATGGTCACAAAACCTCCAAGGTTGGTTGCTGTAGTTTCATGGTGTACTACGGGACCAGGCATTGTGGCTTGGTTTTGGGGTAGCGGCTGCGCTGGGCTGGGTTGAGGCGAGCGCGTCCCTTTTTATAGAAAAAAGGGGACGGAGTCTTCCTTAGCACGCTTGCGAATGAGACGCCTTTGGTGCTGATCACTGGTGGGTGATAGACGGGCTAGCTGATAGGTTGGGCACCGACTGCAGAAAGCGTCGGGTCACTGTGTGGCTATCTTGTGCGAGAAGCTTGGCTGAGGTCTTGGTTATGGCTCGGTGGGTTATTAGCCTAACTTTATTGACCTGGCTAAGATAGGGTTAGCCAATGGTCAGCCTGGCTCTGATACCAAGTCTGTGGCGACCGATTCTCCGGGTGTTTATCCCAGAAAAATGGCCCTTGTGCTTACCAGCCCCAGGATAACTATTAGCTGATAAGGCACTAACTTGATACAGAAGGTCCAAGCAAAATACATTTTTATGAAGTACAAGGCCATTTTGGCCGGTGAGTAAAACAAAAGGTTTCTAAAGGTTGATGGCGGAAGCGGTTTGTGAAATATCCTCGCCTATGGGACTCCATTTCCCATAGGAACAGCTGACCGGGATAACTCCTATCTTCGCGTGGCTGCTATCACCGTTGCCTAGGTTCTAGTACTGTCCTCGCAATGCTCCTCTCCAAGCATGAAATCTGGCCAAGACAATAGCCAGGGACAAGCCAGTGAGTACTTTGAATGTACTCGCAAACACAATGAACACATGCATGATTTAACAATGATGTATTGAAAGTATAATATGCTCATGACGTTAGTCACATAAGATATATAAACTCTGGTGCGTGCAAGCATGTTATTTATGGATATGCAATAATATGGTAGTATTAAAATTTATGAAATAAAAAGATAAAGAACTTCAAAAGAATAGCCACGATCGGGCGTCTGAGCGACACCGCAAAAAGGACTTTAAAAGTAATAGCGCGATCCAAGGCCCGAGCGACACCGCATAAAGGGCTTTAAAAGAAATGCCACGATCAAGGCGTCGAGCGACACCGCATAAAAGGGCTTAAAAATGCCACAATCGAGGCGTCGAGCGACACCGCATAAAGGGCTTTAAAAGAAATGCCACAATCAAGGCGCCGAGCGACACCGCATAAAGGGCTTTAAAAATAAATGCCACGATCAAGGCGTCGAGCGACACCGCATAAAGGGCTTTAAAAGAAATGCCACGGAAGGCGTCGAGCGACACCGCATAAAGGGCTTTAAAAGAATAAACACGGTGAATATCCGGGAGGTAGAACCATCCCAGGGATATTCGATCATACCAATAAAATCATGGGTTAGTCAACAATAGCAATAATAATCGTAATTGTCATGATCCAAAATCTGAAATTTCAGTTAACAGATTAACAGTTTCGCCTCCGAAGACCGACACTAAGACCGACACTTGACCCATCCCAAACTGTAATCCTTAACCATGGACACGGCTATTCGAATATAATTAATCTCTACAGAGGGTGTACTCTTTACCCACGAGTAACGGATTTCTTTAGTCCATCGGGACTAATTCCGTCTACGGTCTTTTTGTTGAAAACACACCTAACTTGCACACACCAGCTTAACTCACATGTGTCTGGAATCACCCACGACACATGTTAAGCAAAACTCTAAGTGGGGAGGCCACAACCTCGACGTAACATGGGATCACAAAATTTATACCACGCGCAAACTGGGGAGCTACCCCCTTTCGGCTACAACCGAAACACCCATGCTCCCGGACCCGGTGGCATGACTACCGGATGCCTCCAGTATCTTCCACCATGGCCTCTTTGTACGGTGTGTGCTAGGAAAGGGTTGACAACTTACTGAACCGTACCCTACTTGGTGTAGGGACAAATAGTAGTATGAAGCAATCATGGGGGTTTACTGGCACAAGACTCGATCTACGGTCGACTCATGAGGTTGTAACATTTTCTGCATGATTAGCATAACAATGCATAAACCTCCAACAACAGATGGAAACATCACGCAACAAACCCCTCATGCCATACCGGACACGACCGGCTCGATGGAGGATTTGGGACAAGACCGTGTCTACCCAAGCCAGAGGTCTTCCCCTCTTTCCTCCCGGTATGCATGAAAGACGTATGACGGTGATTTCCATCACACATCATGTCAACTTCATTAGCACAAACTCATTAATATGTACCCATAAATAGGATCACATCCTCACATAAAATGACGCATGTATATGCCGGGGTGGTGTTGCCACTGTGCTATGCAACACACACAAAAATTTCACCAGGGTTCAGAATGCTTGCCTTCAGGTCATGGGGAAGAAGGGTGCATCCCAAAACATCTTGAAATCTTCAAAAATCCTATTTAAAATAATGTATTTGAATTAACACACAAAATAAAAACAGCACAAAAACTTGTTTTGAATTTTTTTTAAATAAATCTTAAAATAAACTACACAATATTTGAGAGAGGTAGCAAAAAGAATCAATTCATTTGGAGTTGTATTTAAAAAGTTATCGACAGTCAAAGTTTTGGTCAAATCTGATTTTAAAATAAAACAGAAAAACAGAAAAAAAAACGGTTCGATTAGACACGTACACGTCGAAAGCGTAATCTGGAAATACGCTTCCACTTACTATGCGTGGACCGGGCATGGTCACTGACAGTGGGTCCTAGGTGGCCCACTAGTCAGGTTTGATTAGTCCGCCTTCCTTCTTCTCCCTCTGTCCCGAGCGGAGGCGGGACTCCGGCGACCATTGCCAGCGAACGGCGGGTCCTTGAGGGAAGCTGAGGGCGGGGATGGATCCGCGGGTCGAGGGTGATCCTACTGGTAGTCGCTGGGTCGGCGGGGACGGCGTGAGCTGCCGGCGGCGAGCTTCGCGGCGGAGGAAAGCTTCGGGGCGAAGTGGTTTTGGGGCCGTGGTGGTTACCGACTGAAATGGAGTAGGGGGATGTGATCACTGGAGAAAGGGAAAGTTCCTGGTGGAGAGAGTGGAGAGGGGGATGACTTGGTTGCGCCGGAATGGCCAGGTTAGTGGCGGCGGCTGGAGTTGCCGGAGAGGTTGAAGATGGCCTGCTCCCCTCCAATTGGCGGCTAGGGGGGTACTAGTGAGACGGTGTGAGGCTGCCTGCGTGCGGGCTTGAGCTCGGGTCTCCTTATATAGTGTGGCTAGGTTGGTCCAAGGCGGCCGGCGATAAGAACAACGGCGAACCGACGTTCTGTAGCAGCAGGGGGGTCGTGGCGACGACGGGAGCTAGGGGGCACGCTTGCGGATGAGCACGCGCTGCTCACAAGGGAAGGTGGCGAGCCGGGGTGGCTTTGGCGGCACCGACCATGGTCGGGCCTGCTAGCGGCCGGCAGCTAGCCGCCACGGCCATCCTGGCGGTGGCGCTGTGGGGTGCCAGGGGTGGTCGGGGTGGCGTGGCGGTGCAAGGGGACACGGCGAGCTGGCTGGGGCCGGGTTTTGAGTGTTGGGTATGACGCGGCGGCTCGGGCGCACGTGGGTGCCAAACGCACGCTCTGGGCGCGCCCGGAGCACGCCCGGGGTGTGCTCGACGAAATGCCAGGGCAGCCTAGAGACTTCCAAACCACAAGGGAGTTAGCAGAAAGGGGTTATGGGCTAGGGCAAAACCTTAGGACATCTTTGGGTAGGTCGGAGCTCAAGCTCACAATGAAAACTTGAAATCATGCCAAAACTGATCATGCACACAGGGTGTTTGACAAAATGCCAAAGGCACCTAGGTAGCTCTTGGAGTGGCCAAACTCTCCAGATCAGTGTTTCTAGGGATATAAGAGAGGGTTGTCAAGTCAGTTAGCAAAAAGGAGAAACTTGCTAGTGCAAGTTTTGCAAAACTTCAGTTCTGGGCAGTAAGTGAGTGGTATCATTACATGGACCAAAAGTGTTCCAAATAGAGCATGCTCCTGGACTTAGGGGTTTTGCAGGGTTGACTACAAGCATGAGAAAACACAAGGTCATTAGAGCAAGAAATAACAGAGTTGTAGTAGAAAACACAAGTCTGGTCCAGAATGAAAAAGAGGTTGTTGCACTCAAATTTCCAAGGAACATCACCATGCTTTTGCATAAAGTTGGATGGCATGCTACTACTGATATACCATAATTTTGGTGGAGGCTCTAGAGAAATATTTAATTGGGTTGTAGTGCAAAAATGCCCACTGGACCAGAGAAGCAAAACAAGTGTAAAACTCAAAATAAGCAATGAAATAATTTTATTAATGCACATAATTGATTTACAGACATCTCGTGACCTCTCCAAATTTTGGTTGGAAAATTAGTTAAAGTTACCAATTGGTTGCAGTAAAAACAGAGCTCAAAGCAATTTAAGACAAGCCATTTTAATAATTAAAACTCAGGGTGAAATAATCTAATAAATAAGTCCACTGATTAAGAAAATGTTATAATGAGCTGGCATAAAAGTCCCATATATTTTGGAAAGCTCCACTTGGGTAAAGATGCAAAACTCCTTAACAATCAAAGAAGATTTCTGAAAATCCACAGAAATAAAATTTAAAAACTCCTGGCAAAAATTTTGCTATCAAAAATTTGGCCAGAAAATTTGATGTGTTACACTTAGCCACTTTTGGAGATGTTTATGGGCTAAGTTGGGGACTAAACTGCTTTTTAGTACTACATGTCATCCCCAAACTGATGGACAAACTGAACTAGTTAATAGAACATTGTCTACCATGCTTAGGGCTGTTTTGAAGAATAACAAGAAAATGTGGGAAGAATGCTTGCCTCATATTGAATTTGCTTATAATCGTTCATTGCATTCTCCTACTAAGATGTGCCCTTTTGAAATTGTGTATGGTTTCCTTCCTCGTGCACCTATTGATTTGTTGCCTCTTCCATCTATGGAGAAGGTTAATTTTGATGCTAAAGAACGTGCTGAATTGATCTTAAAAATGCATGAGTTAACTAAGGAAAAACATTGAGCATATGAATGCTAAATATAAACTTCCTGGAGATAAGGGTAGAAAACATATTGTGTTTGCACGTGGAGATCTTGTTTGTTACATTTGCGTAAGGATAGATTTCATGATTTGTGCAAATCAAAGTTAATGCCACGTGCTGATGGTCCCTTTAAGGTGTTAGAGAAAATAAATGATAATGCATATAAACTTGAGCTGCCTGCAGATTTTGGGGTTAGTCCCACTTTTAACATTGCAGATTTGAAGCCTTATTTGGGTGAGGAAGATGAGCTTCCGTCGAGGACGACTTCATTTCAAGAAGGGGAGGACGATGAGGACATCAATACCATTGTTACGCCCACAGCCCCTGCTACTAGAGCTCGCGCACGTCAATTAAATTACCAGGTACTTTCATTTCTTGGTAATGATTCTAATGTTCATGAGAATATGATGCTGCCTAAATTGGATACATTTGTTTTGCTTACAAATGAAGGGCCTAGCTTGGAGAAAGATGAAAATTGGAGCAAGAAAAATCATGGAGTTGATGGCATGCGCAAGGGAAACAAGAAAGGATTTCCGGTCATGATTTCAGGACTTTGAAGCAACCATAATGAGTGCATGAAGCCTTGGATGAAATATACAAGATGCCACTTCATAAATTTCGTCCAGAGGCTATTCTAGGTGCTGCATCACCTTATTATTGGGCCAGGCCCATGTAATTTTGAAATACTTGAATATAGGCTGTTTTTAGAGTCCGTATGTGTGGGGAAACAAGAGTTAGGGCTGGTTTCGGACCCCTACTCCAAGGGCCACGAAATTCCCCCCTCTTCCTCCATATATACAGCCCTTAGGGCATCGTTGAGACTTTGGGTTTTGTTTAGATTAAAGTTCGCCATAGCTGCAACTTCGCGTACTTCGTTTGTGTTCAACGACCAGACAAAGGCGTCACAGAACTTCACCTTTGATCAATAAAGCTTTCCTCTTATATTCGCAATATCCAGATCGCAATCGTAGTTTCTTTCTTGTTCTTCGTTTGCCTGCAGGAAACAGACCTTTGTGGTCAGGTTGGTCGTGCTCCAGCATGGTCAATAACCTCTTGGAGTTGGTTTAGCGATTGCTAAGGCGCGACGTCCTCGCACGTTCGTAGTCGGATCGCCAAAGTCGACTTCCTCCAAAACGATAGCCACTATCTCATCGAAATACGGGACACCTTTGCCTCTATCATGTGGGACCATATGAGAGACACGAGGCAAGGACACATAAAGGAGGAGATTGAAGGTGTGTGTGTATGTTGTAGGCAGACATCGCTGGAGAGGAGTACAAGAGAAATAGTACTGATTGGACAAATGTGTTGCTAATCAATACTTTATAAATTTCTTCTAGGGCCCACCTTAGAGGCTGATTAGAGTCTCTATACATTGTGGTTTTTCCATTTGATAAGAGGCAAACCATGTGGGGCCTACCTTAAAGGCAAGGCTCTATACACTGGAGATGCTCTGTACGTATTACTTTTGATGTGTCCCGTCAACTTGTAGAACGAGGATAAGCTTGCTTAGTATGCCGTCTACCTCGCCCATGGGCGCGGTGGCTCGCAGAGTCCTAGGATGAGGAGAAGCTTGCTTACTATGCCTACGCCTGCTCCCTCGCCCACGCGCGCGATGGCTCGCATGATGAGGAGAAAATTTTACTACTCCCTCCGTTACTCCTCGTCCCCACCTTGGATAGAGAGATTATCATATTGTTTGAAATATATGTCTTTTAGTAGTAGGAGTAGTACAGTGGTACATAGGAGTAGTACTACAACAATTTCCTTGGAGTCCGTGGTGCAGCAAGCTACCCTAGGGTATGTTACTACTCCCTCCATTCCGATTTATGGCTCAATTTCAAAATCTCTCCAACCAAGGTAGATGGTGAGTGGTGGAATTAATTTCGTAGTTTGCACAAGTAATTAGTACGCTCATTTTTCTCAAGAACTTATGTTTATTGATGCATTAATTACAATGAATGCATGCATGACCACTAAATTTCCATGAACTTCTACATGCATTGGTGAGTTTTCTCTTGATACTGCTTGCATCGGGTGATTTAATGCACCTCGAAATCCAAACATGTGATGGTACTACTAGTATAGTTGAGACATACAAAATGAAAAACGATTTTTTATATGAGCCCTATAAACTGGAAAGGAGGGAGTAGTAAGTAGTACTACCTGCATAGTGGGTACGTACTCCGTAAAAACAGATTTTCCAAAACTAAGTCGCTCAACATTTATTTGCTTGTTTCCCTTCCTGCCTCATTGCCTGGAACAGACTATGCCAAACTCCCCTGCCTGCCGTGCCGGAAAAGACCCGCCCTCGCCTTTTTTAGTACGGGTTTGTATCGATGGATCGCGTGAAGCAGCAAAAACCAAGCCGTGTCTTGTACTCCTCCGTCATACTAAAAGAGTGGAGATGCTCGCTTTCAAGAATTATGTACTTCCTCTCGCCGACATGTGGCACATATAGCAACCGGGTCGATGTGTCATGCACCAAATAATAGTGCATAACAACGGGGGGGGGGGGTGCACCCCAGTCGTAGCGCCCTTGTAGTAGTAACGAGCAATGATACGTCAAATCATAACGCCGCACCTTCCCAGACGGACGAAGCAACCATTATTTCACACTTCACTGAATCCGCTTCGCCATCACCTCCTTCAAGAAAACCACGTATTGCTTCTGCCATTGTTCTACCTCAAGAGGGATGCACATCGCCTTGGTACATCATGACACGTGGGACCGCATGACAGGCCATGCTCCCCCGCCCACCGCTCGGTAAAATCACCTCATTTTTACTACTTCCTTCGTCTTAGTTTACAGGTCATGCACGTCGTTCTAGATTGAGACTTTAACTAGCTATATATGTGATGAACAATATATGTTTAGAAACTACATCTGCTTAAGAATCCAATGATATACTTTTTGGGACATAGTAACTCATATTTAGTTAGTCAAATGGATGACCTAGAACTACGTGCACACCCTATTAACCAAGACGGAGGTAGTAGTATCTTTTTAGACCAATATAGTCGGGATTCACCAAGGAGAAAAACCAAGTTGTAGGTTGCTCCTGTCGTGTTGGCGTAGCAACTCAAGCATGGCCAGTCTGCACACGAAATGGCAACACGCTTAATAGGACCCCTTTGGCCGACATGTGGCTCATCCACCGTCTTGTTCCAAGTGCGATGCACCAAATTACAGTTCAGAGCAGCAGTTGGACTTGGAGGCACCCCGGTCGTAGCGCCACAGTAGTAGTAAATGAGCAACGAGGCGTCAAATCACAAAGTCCCACCTTTCCCGCATTAAGTTGGACAGACGAAGCAACCATCATTTCACTCTAGGGCGCAAGAGCATAAAGAGAAGAGAAAACCAATGATGCGTGTGACAGCTACCTAGGGCACCATATGGTAGGAGCCTCCACTACAAATCCGCTTCTTCCACGTCCTCTTGAAGAAAACATATGATTCCTATGAGGGGTAGGGTTTGTAGGAGTACTACGGCGTGTGGGGCCACGGCATAGTAAACGGAGAGGGATTGAGTTCGAGTGGACGCCTTAACATGGGTGGGCCCCATGGTTTTGCGGGAACGAGGCACCGTTTTGGGTTCGGGGACCAATGGAGATATACGTAGTACACAAAAAAATGTGGACATAGGTTCGACAGAGTCATGACTCCCCCGAGTCCTCTCGCACCCACCGTCTATCTGTAGGTAGACATCACACACATATGTGCTATTCACACCCTACCCTCAGAACTTCTAAAAAATAAAAGACGTCTCACACCTTTTATTTTAACTCACACATCACACACTTATACTATTACTCTTGTGGTGAACGTTCTTCGGGCGTACTATATTGTACTCTTGCATAGAGAAACGATGCACGCACACACTAGTTCTATCACACCCACTCGCTGGTACATGTAGGAGTGCATTTTTTGAACCTTGGAGCGCATTTGTTTACAAATAGGCATCCCAATTGACATTGTCACTAGTCTAGTTTTCAACTTGATGGAGGGTCGGGGACATCATGTGAATGATAAAGTATTGTGCGTCCTGGACGTGGTGGCACGTTATTGATCGAGTTTTATTTTTACTTGAACTTTAAATGAAAATAGTGGTTCGCGCGTATTCAATTTAATAACGGCTGGTACAACAAAATCACTCCACTATATATATAAGCAGGAGCCTCGGCGCTTGCTTTACTAGGGTTCCTCTCTTTCACTCTCTCATGCTCTCCAAATCTAAGCAAGACATAGGTGGCCACACTCTCTCCGCTCACGACTTGTCACAAATCCGGCCGGACCACCTCGACGAGGGCAGGGGTGTAGGTGCATCATTCACGTGGGCGTCAGCAGCGAGGGAGGAGACCAACAGCTGCCCGCGCGTCCCGATCGGCTACCATGACGTTCTCTCCGAGACAGCACCGGCTCGGGAGGGCCTCCGACCCCTTCTTCCTCCCTGCGGTATTGTGCCACATGCCGATAACCCTCAGGTATATATTCCTTTGAAACCTGCCTTGCTCTACTGGCCCATCTCCCCGTGTTGCTACGTGTGGATCTTTTTCTACTTCCATCGGTTGTTCCAAATCCACCTAGACTTTTAATATTATTAGAAGTAAAGCTAGTTCATACTATCGAATCCAAGAGTTGGTTCAAACAGGGAGGAACGTGGGAAAGCTGTAGCATGAATCTAGGACTTGGTTCTAAGAGGAAACGAGGGAAAGTAGTAGATACTGGCAACCCAACTGGTCTCTTGGCTGAAAAGGCAAACAAAGCGTGGTGGATGGTGAAGGGTGGAGGGAAGTGGACCTGTGTCTTGGTCAAAAAAGGAAAGAAAGTGAGGAGTGTTGGCAGACAACGCAAATGAGAACGAGTAGGTCTAGATTCCCTATGCTCACATTGGAAAATGTCACCGAGGAGATAAAAAAAGGGGCAAATGTAGATATGTTGCCTGAGAGGCAACCACATCTGCCTCACCACTTGATGCCCATGCTGTCTCTATGCCCATATCTACTGTTAACGTAAAATCACATGAAGCATTAAGTAATGCCACATAATGTCACTATTAAGTAATGGTCTAGTGCTGTCGATAAATTGAAGCAATGCCACCACCATTTTATGAAGTGCTTCCATCTTGCTTTATTTCCCATGAATTGTGTTTTTGCAGTTACACTTAAATCTCACACCACTAACATTCCTTTATTCCAGTGGAACTGCACAAATTTAGTTGCACATTTACTGACCATGTGCTACTCTCATGACAGTAATACTAATGCTATTGTTCTGCATGTTAATCTAGTGGAAGTGCTGATGTGATGTGATGCTACTTACTTAAGGGCACTTTCATACTATCAATGTAGTGCCAATTATAATACAATAGATGCTGCTGTTAATCATATGCCACTGCAAATAACTGTCACTGTTTAAATAACCATATTTCATATTTACGCAAACAGGGATGTCTGTCTCCATATCATTTCTATCTGTGCAATCAAAAGTACACACCTCAATTTTAATAGAACCGCACAAAATGAGATGGCTATTCCTAGTTGCCGTCCTCTAAACACTCGTCTTCCAGGTATTCCTACATTGGTAGTAACTAGGTAGAATAACCAACGCAATCTAAAAGAAGCTGATTGATATGTTTTACTTCCTGATTGCAGTGCAGGGACAAGCGAAAACAACTGCATCCTAGTAGGGAATGCACTTTCTCCCAGTTCATCCATGGACCAAGGACTAGCTGGCAAAGCTGCACGGAGGTTTTTGGGACAGGAGCGCAGGCAAGAGGCATTGTGGTCTGCTTATTTCTGCAAATAGCAGTGCTTAAATTTAGCGGAACGGCACAAGAAGTTCAGATGGTCAGTACACTACATGGTTTAGTTCAGCATTCCAACTAAGAAAACAATTATAATTGGTTATTTTGGAATGAGAGAACCTAACCCTGGATGGTCACTACATGGTTTAGTTCAGCATTCCAACTAAGAAAACAATTATAATTGGTTATTTTGGAATGAGAGAACCTAACCCTGGATGGTGGCAACAAGAAAAACTAGAGTGAACTCCAGAAATTAAAGCCTGGCTAGGGAGGCCCTTTGCTTAGAGAAGCCTTGCTTGATTTATCCTGATTTGTAAACCTTCTCACAACTTTGTCTTCTGCTGTGAACTAGTATATGTTTGTTATGTTCTATGTATCATTGAGATGTATAAAATTGCTTAACTTATGCTTTCCAAGTATTCCATGAAGCCGAGTTTAATGTGAATGCTCCACATGAACGCTAGACTAGCGTGTGAATGTTTGGAATTTACATTGTGTCCTAAGTTAACTACATGAACCACTGTAACAAGATACGTAGTTGCTTATATGTTAGAACAAATTATTGATGGTTAGTTGGTCGATAGCCTACTTTTCTAGTGTTGAAGCGAGCTGAGCCAATGTGTCGTTTTTTACACAACTGCTTACAAGTGGGGTAGCACCAACAGTGTTTACAAGTACTTAACCAGCCTTATGTACCCTATGTATACGTCGGCGCATAGTTCTTGATCGAGTACTCTATTTCATCAAACACACACTGCTCGTATGATAAACTGTGACAACTTATGTCTTACCATGCCATATTCATGAAAAAACTAGTGAGGAAGCATCTGTTTCGGCAACAATTAGGATGGTTCTCCCATGATTCACGGACACACAAAAGTAGCAGCAGTCCCATAGACGGATTCAAACAGAGTACTAGCCCAGAGGGCTCGATAAGAGGCAAGGTTCGGATAATTAGACACAATCCAAACTACTATTAAACACTAGTTGGGGCAAATACTTCATGCCTCAATCTAATTTGGGATGGACACAAGACGGACCTTGCCATGAACATCATCAAGGACGTCCGGCAGTAGCTCAATCCTGTGAACCTTCCTGAAGATAACCTTGTGGCCTTGCCACTCATAAACTTGTTTGTTGAGGCATGCCACGTCATCTTCCCGCGTAAGCTTGACAAGAACAGTATGCCTCACAAACGAAGGAGTAGCTTTGAACTTCTTGTGCTTCAGTACACCCTGGACAACACGCCTGACAACAGTGAGGCTGGAATACATCTCGACATTGGTATAAGTGCAAATGGCTTCCAAGATCCAACAACCTAAGAACTCAATTTTTCGAGTGCGTATATTTAGGTCATCCACCTCATAGCGAGTGACATATACAACCACACAATCCTTGTCTGCATCAGGGCTCTAACTGAAACAGAAGCAAATTCTGAATTACTTTCCAATATAAGAAACACAAGTTATTTGAACCACTATGTAGAGTCAAAAGTATGCATGACATGGAAGGTAGCATTGCATCAAAGCTAATAAGATTTTGCATTATTTATCACCACATACTCAGATGAAAAACAAAAATCGAGATCTATAAAGAAGAAAATCACCTTGGGCAGCTCAGCAGGGTGGGGGGACACATCCTCAAAGGGGGAAAACTGCTCCTGCAGGGCCACGGGGGTTGTAACCTCAAACGAGGCATTGACCATCTCAGTAGTGGTCGTGAGCGTATCTGGGGTCAGCTCAGTGGCTGCATCCATCTTCTTGGAGCTCTTTGTCTCATGGGGATCAGCCTCCCGCGTCTGCTCCAACATCGGCAGATCTTTGCCTGGTTCTCCTTGCTCCATCATGAAACTGATGAATACTAGGAGACCACTGAAAGGAAAACACAATCGCAATGACAATGAAACAAAATAAGAGTGAGGATCGGTTACTGCTTTGCAAAAGTTCTTTTTTTTCTGAATGAAAATGTACCAAAATGACGGATCCACTTACCTTCGCTTCGTTGGGAGAAGAACAGTTGCAGATGCGAGCGTTGGCTTTCTTGAAGACAGTGCGGGAGAAGGGAATTCAGCAAAGAGTGAAATGATGGTTGATTCGTCCATCAAACTTAGACTGCTGTGAGGTGGGGTTTTGTGATACGACGGCTTGTTACTACCGCGCTACAACCGGGGTGACTCTCTGCCTGCAGAATACCTTCTAATTTGGTGGATGGCATTTTGGCCCGCGTGCTGCATGGCCCGCATGTTGGTGAACAAAAGTAAAATGGCATTCAGTAGAGGGAGACGTTTCGATGACCTCGGAGGAGCCAGAAGTGGTAGTGTATCCACCGTACTAGTAGTAACTGTTTTTCTGGGTAGCTGTAGAGTGTCTCCACTGTACTAGTAGTAATTGTTCCTCTGGGCCCAAGACAAAACAGCCCATCCACCCTAGTAAATAATAAAATCAATTCAAAAGCCCATATATTTACTTAATGAGAGGCGCTACCCACACCCTGCACACCACCCCCCAAAAAAACCTGGGTGCTCTTCTTCCTCCTCATTCCGACCCACCTCACGTCAGCTCGCTCCACTCGTACCCCAAAATTCCTCACCTTACTCCTATAGAAAACCCCAGCTCCCCTTCTTCCTCACAACTGCAAAAAACCCAGCTCCCCTTCTTCTTCACTCACACTACAACTAGGCTCGTCATTCGTTACTCTTCTCAAATCCGTGAGCTCGACACGACGCCCTCGAGGAAAATGGAGTCGGCTGACCCCAGCACCAAGAAGATGAGGCTCCCGCCAACGGTGACGCCTGTTGTAGATCCCGCACCCGGAAGCACAGGGAGAAGCGGCAAGCCCACCCCACCGGATCCCAGGAACCCGTAGAATCTCGAGTGGACCGCATCAGCGATCTCCTGGAGGCCATCCTTGGGGAGATCATCTTGCTTCTCCCCACCAAGGATTGCTGCCGCACCCAAGTCCTCTCAATTCGGTGGCGCCCTCTTTGGCGCGTTGTGCCCCTTAATCTTGATTGTCATCAGCTATCTCTCTTTAATGTTTTTGAACTCCCCAGAGCCATCATCTCCTCCCACCAGGGCTCCGTTCAAATACTCTGCATCCTGTCATCCTACCTGAGCAAGCATACCTTGCCATGCATGGTGGACGCCTGGCTTAAATCCCCTGAATTCACAGAACTACAACTACTTGAGTTCTACTATTCCCCAAGAAATCACCTACCAGATACCGAACGCCATGTACTTGTCCCTCAGCACCGATGTCCATCTCGCGGTTTTCCTCCTCACTCCACACCGCCACCTTTGTGATGTGCTACCTACCAGACAATATGGTACTAAACCTTTGACTTCCATTTCTCAAAAAACTTTCACTTGTGCGGGTTCGTATATCGGAGGCCTCATTGCACAACATCATCCACTCCAGTTGCCATGCCCTGGAGTGCTTGGTGCTTGTTTTCACAGTTAGAATCGGTTATCTCCAAATAAAGTCGCCTAACTTTGTAAGAATTGGAATTTCTTTTGACGGAAGGCAGCTCCTCATCCAAGATGCCCCTTCACTTCAAAGGTTGATCCTTGAATCTAGTTATTCACCGTCACAAATAACCGTCCTCTTTGCACCTAAACTGGAGGCCTTGGGTGTAATACATGTTCTCGGTGCTCATTTTAAGATGGTGTTTGGCTCCACAGTTCTTCAGGTACTGTATATTATCATCTACACTTGTAACCATAAGCTACATTTTAAATTTCTTTGTATAACTTATATATCATCTTGGAGTACAATTTTATACTAATATTATGTTCTATGCTCAATGAAGATTTTCTCCATGGATGGTTGTCAGTGCAACAAACCCTGGGTCCGTTGCCCAAACTGTGCGCATGCATGAGAACAGATCACAGAACCGAGGTCAGACCAAAGCACAAGAGATTATATCTTCAAAGGGCCAACATGTAGCTCAAGAGGACCAAGACTAAGCTAGAGAAGTAAGATACTGCCAAGAGAGAAGCCTCCTTTGCCGGGCAGGCGAGTGCCTGGCAAGGACGAGATCGTCCGCGGAAGCAAGCCTCACGTCGCCCCGGCAGGCCTGCCGAGGCCTACGGAAGAAGAACCACCTCACCACACCACATCATCATGACGCAAGTCATTAATCAGTGCGGTGTCAAGCCGCAAAGTGACTAAGTGGCAGCCATTTGCCACATGAAACAACTTCCTACAGGCAATACCTACATGAGAAGCCCGTCCTGCGACATGTCGAGCGAGCAGGCACGAAGCTGGCAAAATAGCCCGAGAGGGCCTGCCGGGCAAGCAACGATGTGACATTGAGTGGTGCATTTAATGCACTCTGTCAGCCTGCAGAGTTAGGTATGATAGCATTGTTTGCTATCTATTTAGTGCATAATGACTGACCTGCCACTGTGGTGACCCCTTTGTCTATAAAAGGAGTCCCAAGGCAACCGTAGAAAGGGTTAGCGAGTCCACCCCTACATACATTCATACGTGCGTAGCCGTTTTCACCCCGTGGCAACCCTGCCGGGCGAAGTGTGTTGCGATCACCACCATTATTCCACCATCAATCCACCAAAGCAGGAGTAGGGTTTTATGCCTCACGACGGCCTGAACCTGGGTAAAGACTGCCTGTCTGATCTCTGCCATCCTGCTCGACACTCCTCTATTCTTTGTGCAATGTGCCATCCCCCCACCGAACCAGCATGGGACTCTTGGTCCCATAGGTGGCCATGGTTTCCCATGACATCTTTGGCGCGCCAGGTAGGGGGCTCACTTGCGCGAACCTGAAAGCGTGAGAAACGCGTCATCTTCATTGCTATCTTCGTGTTCGACGATGCCATCGACTATGGCGACCAAGAAGAAACCCGGTGCTTCGAGTTACCCGTCCACCTCGAAGGCTCCGCCACCCGCGACCACCGATGTCGCGGGGGATGCAGAGGCGCGCGAGGATGTGGGCGCTGCCGGGGATGTGGTCGGCACAGGTGGTGTTGTCACAACCTCCCATGCGGCCGAAGCAGGAGCAGGAGGCGCCGGAGGAGAACATCATCAACAACATCCCGGTGGCCATGCTCCACAAGGTACGAGCGAAGGGGTTATTCCATCTGTTCCCCTTGCCCTTGCCGAAGGGCACTACCACAGTGGTTTCTCCCGGTCCGGGGCGAATCGCCGCCCTTCGGCCGCCCCCACCACGGGTGCGACCGCCGCGGGTGCGCCTCTCCTAGAGTGGGCTGATCCAACCACTATGCCCAATGGAACCGCTGGCCCTCAAGCGCCTTCACCACGACACCGTGCCATCCAAGTGGCCGGCTCGCAATAGCGAGGGCGCGACACCGTTGCCACCGGAACGGTCAGAAGCCGAGCGATGGCGCGGTCCACATCATCATCACCCATACCAAGCACCGCTACGGAGGCCATGGCACGAGCTCAGCTGCTACTGAGGTTCCCGCCGACAACTGATCAGATGGACGAGTGGCGAGCCACCAACAAAAGCCTGATTGGCTTCACCGAGGCTGGGGGCTCACAGCGAGCTGGTCCAATATGGCCTCCCCAAGCGACCACAACGGCTCGCGCCGCTGGTTGTACAGAGGGGGCCACCCCCACGATGCAGTCCCCACCGCGGCAACCAGCGCAAGCACGGCAGAATCAAGAACCCAAAGACGTCTCGATGGCCTCTTCCGACCCTTGAGCATGTCCAGGCCAACGGCAAGCCCTAGAGGATAGGCGGAGGGGAGACGCAACGTCGTCATCAAGCGACACCGCGACGACCACCATTGGCCCAATGGGTGCGATGGTCCCGATGTCGACGAGCCTGCGCTCGAGGATGGCGGATACCTACCTTTTGAGGTTGGGTGCCCTGCCTTTACTCGTGAGCCGCGGCAAGTCCGTTGGCCATCCGCTCGCAAGTTCAAGCCAGAGATAGCCGAGAAGTATGATGGGAGGCTGAACCCGACAGAGTTCCTGAGCACCTACACCATCGCTGTTCAAGCTACCGGAGGAAGAGATGAGAAGGTGTTTTCCAACTACTTCCCGCTGGCACTCAAGTCCAATGTGAGTTCTTGGCTTATGCTCCTACCGGGGAACTCCATCTCATCATGGGATGACCTATGCCATGAGTGTTGGGGAACGTAGTAATTTCAAAAATTTTCCTACGATCACGCAAGACCATGGTGATGGCATAGCAACGAGAGGGGAGAGTGTCGTCCACGTACCCTCGTGAGACCGAAAGCGAAGCGTTATATCAACGCTGTTGATGTAGTCGTGCGTCTTCACGATCCGACCGATCCAAGCACCGTTACTCGGCACCTCCGAGTTCTTGGCACACGTTCAGCTCGATGGCGATCCCGAGCTCGATCCAGCAAAGCGTCGGGAAGGAGTTCCGTCAAGACGACGGCGTGGTGACGATCTTGATGTTCTACCGTCGCAGGCTTCGCCTAAGCACCGCAACAATATGACCGAGGTGGAATATGGTGGAGGGGGCACCGACACGGCTAAGGAACGATCCGTAGATCAACTTGTGTGTTCTAGGGTGCCCCCTGCCCGTATGTAAAGGAGCAAGGGGAGGGCGGCCAGCCCTTGGGGCGCACCAAGGGAGGGGGAGTCCTCCTCCTAGTAGGAGTAGGACTCCCTTTCCTAGTCCTACTAGGAAGAGGAAGGGGAAGGAAAGAGAGGAGAGGGAGAGGAAAGGGGGCTGCGCCCCCTCCTAGTCCAGTCGGACTCCCCATGGAGGGGGGCGCACCACCTCTGGTGCAGCCCTCTCTCCCTCTTGGCCCAATAAGGCCCATAACTTCCCGGGGTTCCGGTAACCCCTCGGCACTCCGGTTTTCTCCGGAAACTTCCGGAACCTTTCCGTGTCCGAATATAACCATCCAATATATCAATCTTTATGTCTCGACCATTTCGAGACTCCTCGTCATGTCCGTGATCACATCCGGGACTCCGAACTCCTTGGTACATCAAAATACATAAACTCATAATAACCGTCATTGAAACTTTAAGCGCACGGACCCTACGGTTCGAGAACTATGTAGACATGACCTAGAACTATTCTCGGTCAATAACCAATAGCGGAACCTGGATGCTCATATTGGTTCCTACATATTCTCTGAAGATCTTTATCGGTCAAACCGCATAACAACATCGTTGTTCCTTTGTCATCGGTATGTTACTTTCCGAGATTCGATCGTCGGTATCCAATACCTAGTTTAATCTCGTTACGGAAAGTCTCTTTACTCGTTCCGTAATACATCATCTCACAACTAACTCTTTAGTTGTAATGCTTGCAAGGCTTATGTGATGTGTATTACCGAGAAGGCCTAGAGATACCTCTCCGACAATCGGAGTGACAAAACCTAATCTCAAATCGCCAACCCAACAAGTACCTTTGGAGACACCTGTAGTACTCCTTTATAATCACCCGATTACGTTGTGGCGTTTGGTAGTACCAAAGTGTTCCTCCGGTGGCGGAGTTGCATAATCTCATAGTTACAGGAACATGTATGGGTCATGAAGAAAGCATTAACATACTAAGCGATCAAGTGTTAAGCTAACGGAATGGGTCATGTCAATCAGATCATTCAACTAATGATGTGACCTTGTTAATCAAATAACAACTCCTTGTTCATGGTTAGGAAACATAACCATCTTTGATTAACAAGCTAGTCAAGTAGAGGCATACTAGTGACATCTGTTTGTCTATATATTCACACATGTATTATGTTTCGGTTAATACAATTCTAGCATGAATAATAAACATTTATCATGATATAAGGAAATAAATAACAACTTTATTATTGCCTCTAGGGCATATTTCCTTGATCTCCCACTTGCACTAGAGTCAATAATCTAGATTACAAAGTAATGATCTTTACACCCATGGAGTCTTGGTGCTGATCATGTTTTGCTCGTGGAAGAGGCTTAGTCAGCGGGTCGCAACATTCAGATCCGTATGTATTTTGCAAATCTCTATGTCTCCCACTTGGACTTGGTCCCGAATGGAATTGAAGCGTCTCTTGATGTGCTTGGTCCTCTTGTGAAATCTGGATTCCTTTGCCAAGGCAATTGCACCAGTATTGTCACGGAAGATCTTCATCGGTCCCGATGCACTAGGTATGACACCTAGATCGGAAATGAACTCTTTCATCCAGACTCCTTCATTTGCTGCTTCGAAGCAGCTATGTACTCCGCTTCACATGTAGATCCCGCCACGACGCTTTGTTTAGAACTGCACCAACCGACAGCTCCACCGTTTAATAAAAACACGTATCCGGTTTGCGATTTAGAATCGTCCGGATCAGTGTCAAAGCTTACATCGGCGTAACCATTTACGACTAGCTCTTTGTCACCTCCATATCGAGAAACATATCCTTAGTCCTTTTCGGTATTTCAGGATGTTCTTGACCGCTGTCCGATGATCCACTCTGGATTACTTTGGTACCTTCCTGCCAAGCTTACAGCTAAGCTTACGTCGGTCTGGTACACAGCATTGCATACATGATAGAGCCTATGGCTGAAGCATAGGAACATCTTTCATTTTCTCTCTATCTTCTGCTGTGGTCGGGCATTGAGTCGACTCAATCTTACACCTTGTAACACAGGTAAAAACCTTTCTTTGCTGATCCATTTTGAACTTTTTCAAAACTTTATCAAGGTATGTGCTTTGTGAAAGTCCAATCAAGCGTCTTGATCTATCTCTATAGATCTTGATGCCCAATATGTAAGCAACTTCACCGAGGTCTTTCATTGAAAAACTTTTATTCAAGTATCCTTTTATGCTATCCAGAAATTCTATATCATTTCCAATCAATAATATGTCGTCCACATATAATATTAGAAATGCTCTGAGCTCCCACTCACTTTCTTGTAAATACAAGGCTTCTCCAAAAGTCTGTACAAACCCATATGCTTTGATCACACTATCAAAGCGTTTATTCCAACTCGAGAGGCTTGCACGGACCATAAATTGATCGTTGGAGCTTGCACACTTTGTTAGCACCTTTTGGATCGACAAAACCTTCTGGTTGCATCATATACAACTCTTCTTCTAGAAATCCATTCAAGAATGCAGTTTTACATCCATTTGCCAAATTTCATAATCATAAAATGCGGCAATTGCTAACATGATTGAGACGGACTTAAGCATCGCTTCGGGTGAGAAAGTCTCATCGTAGTCAACCCCTTGAACTTGTCGAAAACCTTTTGCAACAAGTCGAGCTTTGTAGACAGTTACATTACCATCAGCGTCGATCTTCTTCTTAAAATCCATTTATTCTCAATAGCTTGCCGATCATCGGGCAAGTCTACCAAAGTCCATACTTTGTTCTCATACATGGATCCCATCTCAGATTTCATGGCTTCAAGCCATTTTGCGGAATCTGGGCTCACCATCGCTTCTTCATAGTTCGTAGGTTCATCATGATCTAGTAGCATGACTTCCAGAATAGGATTACCGTACCACTCAGTGCGGATTTTGTTCTGGTTGATCTCTGAAGTTCAGTGATAACTTGATCTGAAGTTTCATGATCTTTATCATTATCTTCCTCACTAAGCTGGTGTAGGTGTTACGAAACTGATTTACGTGACGAACTACTTTCAATAAGGGAGTTGGTACTATTACCTCATCAAGTTCCACTTTCCTCCCACTCACTTCTTTCGAGAGAAACTCCTTCTCTAGAAAGGATCCATTTTAGCAACGAATGTCTTGCCTTGGATCTGTGATAGAAGGTGTACCCAATTGTCTCCTTTGGGTATCCTATGAAGACACATTTCTCGATTTGGGTTCAAGCTTATCAGGTTGAAGTTTCTTCACATAAGCATCGCAACCCCAAACTTTCGAAAGCGACAACTTTGGTTTCTTGCTAAACCATAGTTCATAAGGCGTCGTCTCAGCGGTTTGACGGTGTCCTATTTAACGTGAATGCGGCCGTCTCAAGAGCATAACCCCAAAATGATAGCGGTAAATCTGTAAGAGACATCATAGATCGCACCATATCCGATAAAGTGCGACACGACGTTCGGACACACCATTGCGTTGTGGTGTTCCGGGTGGCGTGAGTTGAAACTATTCGCTTTGTTTCAAATGTAGACCAAACTCGTAACTCAAATATTCGCCTCCACGATCAGATCGTAGAAACTTTATTTTCTTATTACGATGATTTTCAACTTCACTCTGAAATTCTTTGAACTTTTCAAATGTTTCAGACTTATGTTTCATTAAGTAGATATACCCATATCTGCTCAAATCATCTGTGAAGGTGAGAAAATAACGATATCCGCCACGAGCTTCAACATTCATTGGACCACATACATCCGTATGTATGATTTCCAATAAATCTGTTGCTCTCTCCATAGTACCGAGAACGGAGTTTTAGTCATCTTGCCCATGAGGCACGGTTCGCAAGTGCCAAGTGATTCATAATCAAGTGACTCCAAAAGTCCATCAAGCATGGAGTTTCTTCATGCGTTTTACACCGATATGACCTAAACGGCAAGTGCCACAAATAAGTTGCACTATCATTATCAACTCTGCATCTTTTGGTTTCAACATTATGAATATGTGTATCACTACTATCGAGATTCATTAAAATAGACCACTCTTCAAGGGTGCATGACCATAAAAGATATTATTCATATAAATAGAACAACCATTATTCTCTGATTTAAATGAATAACCGTCTCGCATCAAACAAGATCCAGATATAATGTTCATGCTCAACGCGGCACCAAATAACAATTATTCAGGTCTAAAACTAATCCCGAAGGTAGATGTAGAGGTAGCGTGCCGATTGCGATCACATCGACTTTGGAACCGTTTCCCACGCGCATCGTCACCTCGTCCTTTGCCGGTGTTAAGCAATCCGTAGTTCTGTTTGAGTTGCAAATATTAGCAAGAACCAGTATCAAATACCTGTGTACTATCTGCGAGCTCTAGTAAGGTACACATCAATAACAAGTATATCACATATACCTTTGTTCACTTTGCCATCCTTCTTATCCGCCAAATACTTGGGGCAGTTCCGCTTCCGGTGACCAGTCCGCTTGCGGAGAAGCACTCGGTTTAGGGCTTAGGTCCAGACTTGGGTTTCTTCTCCTGATCGACAACTTGTTTGCTGTTCTTCTTGAAGTTCCTTCTTCTTCCCTTTGCCTTTCTTCTTGAAACTAGTGGTCTTATTGACCATCAACACTTGATGCTCCTTTTTGATTTCTACCTCGCAGCTTTCAAGCATTGCGAAGAGCTCGAGCATAGTCTTTACTAACCCTTGCATATTATAGTTCATCACGAAGCCTTTGTAGCTTGGTGGCGGTGATTGAAGAATTACATCAATGACACAATCATCCGGAAGATTAACTCCCAGTTGATTCAAGTGATTGTAATACCGGACATTTTGAGTATGTGCTCACCGATGTAACTATTCTCCTCCATCTTGCAGCTATAGAACTTATTGGAGACTTCATATCTCTCAATCCGGGCATTACTGTTGAAATATCAACTTCAACTCTGGAACATCTCATATGCTCCATGACGTTCAAAACGTCGTTGAAGACCCGGTTCTAAGCCGTAAAGCATGGCTGCTGAACTATAGAGTAGTCATCAGCTCGCTTTGCCGACGTTCACAACTTCGGCTCAAGATCCGCAGCAGAGCTGTCACCCAGCGGTGCTTCGGGGCGTAACTTTTACGTGCAGCAATGAGGATTATCCTCGAGTTACGGACCCAGTCCGTGTAATTGCTACCATCATCTTTCAACTTTGCTTTCTCAAGGAACGCATTAAAATTCAACGGAACAACAAAGACGAGCCATCTATCTACAGTAAACATAGACAAGCAAAATACTATCGGTACTAAGTTCATGATAAATTTAAGTTCAATTAATCATATTACTAAAGAACTCCCACTTAGACAGACATCTCTCTAGTTATCTAAGTGATCACGTGATCCAAATCAACTAAACCATAACCGATCATCACGTGAGATGGAGTAGTTTTCAATGGTGAACATCTTATGTTGATCATATCTGCTATATGATTCACGTTCGACCTTTCGGTCTCCGTGTTCGAGGCCATATCTGTATATGCTAGGCTCGTCAAGTATAACCTGAGTATTCTGCGTGTGCAAAACTGGCTTGCACCCGTTGTAGATGGACGAGAGCTTATCACACCCGATCATCACGTGGTGTCTCGACACGACGAACTTTGGCAGCGGTGCATACTCGGGAGAACACTACTTGATAATTTTTAGTGAGAGATCATCTTATAATGCTACCGTCAATCAAAGCAAGATAAGATGCATAAAGGATAAACATCACATGCAATCAATATAAGTGATATGATATGGCCATCATCATCTTGTGCTTGTGATCTCCATCTCCAAAGCACCGTTATGATCACCATCGCCACCGGCGCGACACCTTGATCTCCATCGTAGCATCGTTGTCGTCTCGCCAACTATTGCTTCTCGACTATCGCTACCGCTTAGTGATAAAGTAAAGCAATTACATGGCGTTGCATTTCATACAATAAAGCGACAACCATATGGCTCTCGCCGATTGCCGATAACTCGGTTACAAAACATGATCATCTCATACAATAAAATATAGCATCACGTCTTGACCATATCACATCACAACATGCCCTGCAAAAACAAGTTAGGCGTCCTCTACTTTGTTGTTGCAAGTTTTACGTGGCTGCTACGGGCTGAGCAAGAACCGTTCTTACCTCGCATCAAAACCACAACGATACTTCGTCAAATAGACTCCGTTTTAACCTTCTCAAGGACGGGCGTAGCCACACTCAGTTCAACTAAAGTGAGAGAGACAGACACCCGCGGTCACCTTTAAGCAACGAGTGCTCACAGCGGTGAAACCAGTCTCGCGTAAGCGTCACGCGTAATGTCGGTCGGGCGCTTCATCTCACAATACCGCTGAACCAAAGTATGACATGCTGGTAGGTAGTATGACTTGTATCGCCCACAACTCACTTGTGTTCTACTCGTGCATATGACATCAACGCATAAAACCAGGCTCTGATACCACTGTTGGGGACCGTAGTAATTTCAAAAATTTTCCTACGATCACGCAAGACCATGGTGATGGCATAGCAACGAGAGGGGAGAGTGTCCGTCCACGTACCCTCGTAGACCGAAAGCGGAAGCGTTATATCAACGCGGTTGATGTAGTCGTACGTCTTCACGATCCGACCGATCCAAGCACCGTTACTCCGGCACCTCCGAGTTCTTGGCACACGTTCAGCTCGATGGCGATCCCGAGCTCGATCCAGCAAAGCGTCGGGGAGGAGTTCCGTCAGCACGACGGCGTGGTGACGATCTTGATGTTCTACCGTCGCAGGGCTTCGCCTAAGCACCGCAACAATATGACCGAGGTGGAATATGGTGGAGGGGGGCACCGCACACGGCTAAGGAACGATCCGTAGATCAACTTGTGTGTTCTAGGGTGCCCCCTGCCCCGTATGTAAAGGAGCAAGGGGAGGGCGGCCAGCCCTTGGGGCGCACCAAGGGAGGGAGTCCTCCTCCTAGTAGGAGTAGGACTCCCTTTCCTAGTCCTACTAGGAAGAGGGAAGGGGGAAGGAAAGAGAGGGAGAGGGAGAGGGAAAGGGGGGCTGCGCCCCCTCCTAGTCAGTCGGACTCCCCATGGAGGGGGGCGCACCACCTCCTGGTGCAGCCCTCTCTCTCCCCTCTTGGCCCAATAAGGCCCATAACTTCCCCGGGGGGTTCCGTAACCCCTCCGGCACTCCGGTTTTCTCCGGAAACTTCCGGAACCTTTCCGTGTCCGAATATAACCATCCAATATATCAATCTTTATGTCTCGACCATTTGAGACTCCTCGTCATGTCCGTGATCACATCCGGGACTCGAACTCCTTGGTACATCAAAATACATAAACTCATAATAACCGTCATTGAAACTTTAAGCGTGCGGACCCTACGGTTCGAGAACTATGTAGACATGACCTAGAACTATTCTCGGTCAATAACCAATAGCGGAACCTGGATGCTCATATTGGTTCCTACATATTCTCTGAAGATCTTTATCGGTCAAACCGCATAACAACATCGTTGTTCCTTTGTCATCGGTATGTTACTTTCCGAGATTCGATCGTCGGTATCCAATACCTAGTTTAATCTCGTTACGGAAAGTCTCTTTACTCGTTCCGTAATACATCATCTCACAACTAACTCTTTAGTTGTAATGCTTGCAAGGCTTATGTGATGTGTATTACCGAGAAGGCCTAGAGATACCTCTCCGACAATCGGAGTGACAAAACCTAATCTCAAATCGCCAACCCAACAAGTACCTTTGGAGACACCTGTAGTACTCCTTTATAATCACCCGATTACGTTGTGACGTTTGGTAGTACCAAAGTGTTCCTCCGTAAGCACGGAGTTGCATAATCTCATAGTTACAGGAACATGTATGGGTCATGAAGAAAGCATTAACATACTAAGCGATCAAGTGTTAAGCTAACGGAATGGGTCATGTCAATCAGATCATTCAACTAATGATGTGACCTTGTTAATCAAATAACAACTCCTTGTTCATGGTTAGGAAACATAACCATCTTTGATTAACAAGCTAGTCAAGTAGAGGCATACTAGTGACATACTGTTTGTCTATATATTCACACATGTATTATGTTTCCGGTTAATACAATTCTAGCATGAATAATAAACATTTATCATGATATAAGGAAATAAATAACAACTTTATTATTGCCTCTAGGGCATATTTCCTTCAATGAGTTCATTGGTTCCTTCACTGGCGGCCATCAAGAACTAGGGCAGCCTAGCCACTTGCAGTTTCGCCAATAGAAAGAAGGAGAAACTCTTCGCAAGTATTTGCAGAGATTCGGTAGAGTCCACAGGAATATCCCAGATATCCATCCAGCGGTTGTGATAGCTACCTTCCAGTCCAGTGTGCACAACCACATGATTCGTTCCAAGATGAATGTGCGGTTGCCCAAGACTGTGAAGGAGCTTTATACCTTGGTGGGCAAGTGTGCTCGGATGGATGTAACACCCCAAAAATTTAACCATGATTTGTTTATCAAAATTTTGCCAGGAAATAAAATTTTTATTTTCTGGATCTATCTTTGGATTTCAGAACCTCTCTTTTCTTTGATATTGTGGAGTTTTCACCCCAAGTAAAAACTTTTCAAAAGTATTGTTGAACTCATATACTCTCTCAATAAAACATTTCCTTTACCAATGGAATTATTATTTTTCCCTGAGCTCTATTTCTTTAAAAAAGATTTTTCATAAGATTTAGGGTCCCATGTGCACTGCAACCTTTGATAAATTTATTTAAAAATCCCACCAAAATTTAGGGATGACATGTGATGTCCCTAAATCACTTTTGTGCAAAAATAGTCCTTAGTCATTTGGAGATTTTGAGTTTTACCACAAGTTTTTAAATCTGGTCCAGTTGCACTTTTGCACTACAACCTATTTAAATATTTCTTTAAAACTTCCACAAAAATTAGGGGAGGTTAGTAGGAGTATATTATTCATCTTTGTGCAAAAACCCACCAATGTTCTTTGAAAAATTTGAGCAAAACATCCGATTTTGCTCCCTGGTCCAATTTGGCATTTTCTACTGCAACCCCATTTTAGTTTGCTCTAGTGCCCATGAGCTTTTTCCTGCTTATAGTCCTCCCTACCAAAACCTTAAGTCCAGGAGAATGGACCCATTTGAGTAGTTTTGGTCCATGAAACTATGCCCTTTTCTTTCTGTCCAGAAATGGTTTTCTCAAAAATTTGCACTATCAAGTTTTCCTGTTTGACAAACTAACCTTGACACCCTCTTATTCATCCAGAGAGACTATGATCTGGAGAGTTTGGTCACCCCAAGAGTTGCCTAGATGCCCCTGGCATTCTGTCAAACACCTTGAGTGCATGAACAGATTTGGCATGATCTTTAGTCTGCATTGTGGACTTGACCCCCTGACCAAACCAACATGTCCACTAAGCTCCTAGATGACCCTAGCCAAGACCTGCTAAACTTCATGTGATTTGTCGCCCTCTGGCATGCCGTGGCATTTTGCCGAACACGCAGCGTGCGTGCAGTGGGCGCGCCCAGAGCGCATGTTTTGCACGCGCGCGCACCGAGTCGCCGCGTCCCCCCTGCCGCCTCCCCGCGCCCGTTCTGGCCCCTTCCCACTCGCAGCCAACACGCCCGCCCCCTCCCTTGTCGCAGAGCCGTCAGTGGAGCTCCACAGCGCCGCCGTCAGGTCGGCCGTGGCGACTAGCGGCCGGCCACATCAGCCTCTGCCCTGGACGGCGCCGCCCGAGCCACTCTCACTCGCCAGCTCGCCCCTCGAGCAGTGTCCGCTCGTCTGCTAGCTCCTGCCGCCATCCCCAGCCTCGACACGTCGCCCTGCAGCTACAGAGACGGCGGTTCGCCGTCGAGCTTATCCCTGGCCACCGCGGAACCGACCTAGTCGCGCTATAAAAGGAGCCCCGAGCCTCTCCAAACCCTCAGGCGACCTCGTGCCAACCCCCTAGTGCACCCCACGGCCAGCAAGCGACGGCGGGAAGCCTTCTTCCCCGTCTCCGGCCAGTTCGACCGCCGCCGCCCTCCGGTCCACGTCGCAACCAGAGCCTACCCAGCCCATCCAAAGCCACCGTCCACTTCCCCTCAATCTTGCGGAGCCACCCAAACTCTCAGCTGCAATGGGGAGCCACCATAGCCCAAACCCCCAATTCTCCCGAGGTCGCCGTCCGCCGCAGAGCTCGTCACCGGCGACTCCCTCCATCCCCGCCACCCCCTCGACCACCGGGAGGACCGCCCTGGCCTGGCGGATCCATCCCTGCCATCTGGAGCACGCGAGGAGCCGCCAATCGCCGGCGTCGATCGCTGGAGCCCCGCCTCTGTTCGGCCAGAGGAGGAAGGAGGCGGGGGCGACCGGTCAAACCTGACCAGTGGGCCCCTGGACCCACTGTCAGTGACCCCGAGCCGGCCCACGCTGGCATAAGTGGAGGCGTAAATGCTAAGTATGTCTCGTACGTGTATCTATTCGAAACCTTTTTTTCTTTTTTTATTTTAAAGTTGACTAAACATTGACTGGCTATAACTTTTTAAATATAACTCCAAATGAGTTGATTCTTTTTCCTACCTCTCTCAAATTTTGTCTAGTTTATTTTCAGATTTATTTGAAAAAAATTCAGACAACTTTTTTGTACTGTTTTGAAACTATGTGTTAATTTGAATATTTTCAAAAATAGGATTTTGAAGAAGAAGAAAACTTTCAAAAGTTTTGGGAATGCACCCTGCCTCTCCACAACCTGAAGGCAAGCATTCTGAACTCTGGCATAATATTTTTGTGTGTCGTTTGAATACGGTTACAACACTCCTTGTCTCGGAGTTTTCGTTATTTTATGTGACGATATGAACCTACTCATAAGTGCATATTGATGATTCCGTGCTACTGAAATTGGATACGTTGTGATAGTAATCACCCTCGTATGCTTTCATGCATACCGGAAGGAAGCCGGGAAAGTCTCTGTCTTGGGTAGACACGAGCTTGTCCCTATTTCCTCGTCGAGACGAGTGTGTCCGGTATGGCATGATGAGGTATGATGAGTGGTGATTCTATCTGTTGATTGAAATATATTTGTTATGCTAATCATAAAGGGAATACTTTTCCTGAGTCGGCTGTAGATCGAGTCTTTTTCCAGTAACCCCCATACTTGTTTCATACTACCACTCGTCCCTGCCGCAGGTAGGGTACGGTTCAGTAAGTTGTCAACCCCTTTCTTGGCACACACCATACAGATAGGCCATGGTGGAAGATACCAGATGCATCCGGTAGGCATGCCACCTGGTCCGAGGGCATGGGTGTTTCCGGTTAGGACCGAGAGGGGGGCACCCCTTAGTAGCGCGCGGTATAAATTTGATCCCATGCTAATCGAGGTTGTAGCCTCCCCACTTAGAGTTTTGCTTGACAAGTGTCGTGGGTGATTCCAGACACCGGTAAGTTAAGCTGGTGTGTGCGGGTCAGGTGTGTTTTCAATTAAAAGACCGTAAATCGAATTAGTCCCGACGGACTAAAGGAATCCGTTACTCGTGGATAAAGATTACACCCTCTGTAGAGATTATATCTATTCGAATGGCCGTGTCCATGGTTAAGGACTACATTCTGGGATGGGTCAAGTGTCGGTCTTAGTGTCGGTCTTCGGAGGAGAAACTACTAAACTAGAACATGGATCATGACTTGTGACTTATGATGATTGTGATTATTATTATTATGGACTAACCCTTTATATTATTTGAATTATTGAGTATCCCTGGGACGGTTCTACCTCCTGGATATTCACTGTGATTATTTTCTTATAAGCCCTTTATGTGGTGTCGCTCAGACGCCCGACTGTGGCATTCTTGTTATTTGTTTACCTTATAAGCTCTTTATGTGGTGTCCCACAGACGCCCAACTGTGGCATGTTTGTTACTTATTTCACTTATAAGCCCTTTTTGTGGTGTCGCATAGAAGCTCGACTATGGCATGTTTGTTACTTATTTCACTTATAAGCCCTTTATGTGGTGTCGCTCAGACGCCCGACTGTGGCATGTTTGTTACTTATTTCATTTATAAGCCCTTTATGTTGTGTCGCTCAGACGCCCGACTGAGGCATGATTTATATTATTGTCCTTTCGAGGCGTCGCTTCCGACACCCGATCGGTGCACTCTATTTTTTATTCTCTGATTGCATATTCATGTTTTATATGAACAACCTGCTTGCATGCATCATGGATTTTATTTTATGACTGACGTTGTGATCATAAAATATTTCAGAGCATGAATATCATTTGTTATATAATACCCGTGTTAATAATGATTGCAAGTACATTCAAAGTACTCACTGGCTTGTCCCTGGCTATTGTCTTGGCCAGATTTCTTGCTTGGAGAGGAGTGTTGCGATGACAGCCCCGGAACCTAAGTGTAACACCCGAACAATTTAACCAGGTTTTAGTTATTAAAATTTTGCCAAGAGTTTAAAATTTTTGCCTGCAAGAATATCCCTGTTGATTTCAAAACTTTTTCTTTAATATTAGGGAATTTATTCCAAGTGGATCCCTCCAAAATATATTGGACTTCTATGCCCTCTCATTAAAACAATTTCCAAATTAGTAGGTTCATTTATTAAATTCTTTCACCCTGAGCTTTATTCAATAAAGTGACTTGTTTTAAGTTTTGGAGCTCTTTTTGTACTACAACCATTTGATAAATTTAACTAAAATTCCAACCAAAATTTGGAGATGCCATGTGATGTCTCTAAATCACTTTTGTGCAATAATATAGTTCATTCATTGCATATTTTGAGTGCTACACATGTTTTTCTTCTCTGGTCCAGTGGGCAATTTTACACTACAACCCTTTTAAATATTTGTTTCTAGCTTCCACCAAAATTATGGGATGTCAGTAGCAGCGTATGATTCCATTATATGCAATAATCCAAGGATGTTCTTTGAAAATTTTGAGTAAATCAACCTAATCTTCATTCTGGTCCATCAAGATGGTTTGTACAGCATCCCTATTATTGCTTGCTCTTTGGCACTTGATTCCTTCTCCTACTTGTAGTCCTCCATGCTAAACCCCTAAGTCCAGAAGCATGCAACCATTGGCATATTTTTGGTTCATGAAATAATGCCACTCACATCCTGTCCAGATTTGAAGTTCCGCAAAACTTGCACAAGCAGGTTTGTGCTTTCCACCAACTAACCTCACCACCCTCTTGGGCACCCACAGAGACCCCACTCTGGAAGTTTTGGTCACTCCAAGAAATGCCTAAGTGCATCGGCATTTTGTCAAACACCACAATGGGCATGGACAGTTTTGGCATGATTGTAAGTTTGTGTTGTGAACTTTCCCATCTGTCCAAACCAAGTTGTCCAAGAGCTCTGCTAGTGGCCTCTAACCTGACACTGTGGATTTGCATTTGATCTCTAGCAGTTTTGGCCACCCCGAATTTCGTCGAGCGACGCCGCCGTGCACGCCGGGCGCGAGCGAGCATCGCTTTGCACGTGTTCGCGCCGAGCAAGCGCCTGGATAAACCTCCCGAGCTCATCCTGATCCTTTCCCCCTTGCCGCGTCGCGCCAAGAGCCCCGACCGCCCCTGGCTCGCAATAGTGGCGCCGCAGCAAGCTCCTTGGCGGCACGCTTGCATCAAGATCCATGGACGGCGCCGCCCAAACCTCCTCCTCCGCCGCCACTGCCCCTTAAGCATCTCCAGCTCGGCGCGCAGCCGTCCTCTAGCTAGCGTCGCCGCCATCGCCGCCCATTGCTACAGAATGACGGTTCGCCGCCATCCTTATCGCCGGCCGCCTCGGAACCGACCCCCACCGCATATATAAGGGCCCCGGAGACCAATCAAGTGCTCGGGCAACCTCTTCTGATCCCCCTAGAGCTGCCACGGCTAGCAGTCGAGGAGGGGAAGGCCTTCTTCCCCGAGTCCGCCCGTTTCGGTCGCCCCCTCGCCCCGGCCGATTCCGTCGCCACCAGTGCCCCTCCCTCTCCATTCTCTCCACCAAGAACTCCCCCTCCCTCTCGTGAGTACAACCTCAAGACTCAATTTTGGTCGGAGACCACCGTAGCCCCAAACCCACTACCCACCCGAACGCCGGCTCCGCCGCGAAGCTCGTCACCGGCAACTCCGTCCACGTCGGCGACCAGGGTGGGTACCCACAGACTCGTCTCGACCCCCTAAGCACACCCATATCCTCAGATCGCCAAGAGACGCCCCGTTCGCCGGCAAAACCTCGCCGCGCTCCGCCTCCGCTCATCGAGAGGGGCGGCACGTGGCTGGTCAAACCTGACCAGTGGGCCAGGCGGGCCCACCGTCAGTGACCCAGCGCCTGTCCGCGCAGTATTAAGTGGAAGCGCACTTCCGAAGTACGCTTTCGACGTGTACGTTTTTATTTGAAACGTTTTTTCTTTTCTGTTTTATTTTATATAACATATTTTGACCAAACTTTAACCTGCTGTATCTTTTTAAATATAACTCCAAATGAATTAATTCTTTTTCCCACCTCTCTCAAATATTGTCTAGTTTATTTTAAGATTTATTTAAAAAAAATTTAGGACAACTTTTTGTGCTGTTTTTATTTTTGTGTTAATTCATTTATATTTCCAAAATAGGATTTTTGAAGAGAGGAGAAGTATTTCAAGAGTTTGAAATGCACCCTGCCTTCCCATGACCTGAAGGCAAGCATTCTGAACCCCAGCATAATTATTTTTGTGTGTTTGATGACACGTTCATAACATCACCTCACTTTGGAGAAACTTGTTATTTCATGTGATATGATCATATGCATGGGTGCATGGTAGTGATTTCCATGCTGTTGGAAATGAACACACTTGTGATGATAGTCATCCTCATGTGCCTTGCATGCATACCGACAGGAACCCGGGAAAAACCTCTGCCTTGGGTAGGCATGAGTTTGACGCCGGTCTCCGTCGGGATGGTCATGTCCGGTATGGCATAGTGAGGTATGGTGAGTGGTGATCGTGATGGTTGAGATATATTTGTTATACATGTCATGCAGGAAATACTTAAACCTCTGAGTCGATCAGAGATCGAGTTTTCTTCCAAGAATTCCCCATACTTGCTTCAGACTACCACTGCCTCAACAACAAGTAGAGTACGGTTTAGTAAGTTGTCAACCTCTTTCTAGCACACACCGCATGAGAGAGGCCAGGTGGAAGATACCGGTTGTAGCTGGTAGGCGGACCACCTGGTCCGGGGGCATGGGTGTTTCGGGTTGAGATCGAGAGGGGAGGCCACCCCTTAGAGCGCGCAATATAAATTTGATCCCATGCTACGCGAGGTTGTAGCCTCCCACTTAGAGTTTGCTTGACAGTGTCGTGGGTGATTCCGACACGTGTGAGATAAGGTGTGTGCAAGTTAGGTGCGTTTTCAACAAAAGATCAGAGACGGAATTAGTCCGATGGACTAATGAAACTGCTACTCGTGGGTAAAGAGTACACCCTCGGCAGAGATTAAACCTATTCGAATAGCCGTGTCCTTGGTTAAGGATTACTGATGCCGATGGGTCAAGTGTTGGTCTTAGTGTCGGTCTTGGAGGCTAAACTGTCAAACCGAACTGGAATTTCCACTTGTGACTTGCGATAATTATGATTATTATTATTGTTGACTAACCCATGAATATTATTGTTATCATCGAGTATCTCGGGATGGTTCTACCTCCGGATATTCACTATGATTATTTCTTTTAAAGCCCTTTATGTGGTGTCGCCGACGCCTCGATCGTGGCATTTCTTTTATAAGCCCTTTATGTGGTGTCGCCGACGCACGATCGTGGCATTTATTTTATAAGCCCTTTATGTGGTGTCACTCAGACGCCGATCGTGGCATTTCTTTTATAAGCCCTTTATGTGGTGTCGCCGACGCCTCGACCGTGGCATTTCTTTTAAAGCCCTTTATGTGGTGTCGCCGACGCCTCGACCGTGGCATTTCTTTTAAAGCCCTTTATGTGGTGTCGCTCAGACGCCCGACCGTGGCATTTCTTTTATAAGCCCTTTATGTGGTGTCGCCGACGCCTTGATCGTGGCATTTCTTTTATAAGCCCTTTATGTGGTGTCGCTCAGACGCCCGACTGTGGCATTTCTTTTATAAGCCCTTTATGTGGTGTCGCACAGACGCCCGACTGAGGCATATTTGTTATTTATTTCATAATTTTAATATTGCTAAGTTATTGCATATTTATAATTAACATGCTTGCACGCATCGGTATTATATCTATCTTTGTGACTGACGTCATGAGCATAAAATATTTCCAGCACATCGTTATTATATTATACCCATGTTCATGAATGTTTGTGAGTACATTCAAAGTACTCACTGGCTTGTCCCTGGCTATTGTCTTGGCCAGATTTCTTGCGCGGAGAGGAGCGACCATGATGATAGCCCCGGAACCTAAGCAACGGTGATAGCAGCCTCGCGAAGATAGGAGTTAACCTGGTCAGCTGTTCCCGTGGGAAATGGAATCCCATAGACACTGATGATTTTCAACCCGCCTCCGCCATCAACCACTAGAAACCATTTGTTGTACTCACAGACCAAAATGGTCTTGTACTACATATTTTGTATTTGCTTGGAATTTCAGATTGTTGGTGCCTCATCACTAACAGTTATCCTGGGGCTGATGAGCACAAGGGCCATTTTCTGGGAATTAGTACCCGGAGAATCGGTCGCCACACTAAGCAATGGTGATAGCAGCCTCGCGAAGATAGGAGTTATCCAGGTCAGCTGTTCCTATGGAAAAATGGAGTCCCGTAGACGCTGAAAGACCACACACCGCTTCCGCCATCAGCCTCTAGAAACCATTCATTGTACTCATAGGCCAAAATGGTCTTGTACCACATATTTTGTATTTTGCTTGGAATGTCTGTATCAAGTTGGTGCCTCATCAGCTAACAGTAATCCTGGGGCTGATGAGCACGAGGACCATTTTCTGGGAAATTAATATCCTGAAAATCCGGTCTTGACAAACTTGGTATCAGAGCCAGGCTGACCATTGGCTAATCCAATCTTAGCCAGGTCAAAAAACCTAGGTTAACCAACCCACCAGACCTTAACCTAACCCCGGCCAAGCTTCTCGTGTAAGATAGCCACACAGTGACCTCGACACCTTTTGGCAGTCGGTGCCCAACCTATCAGCCTAGCCTGTCAATCATGCGCTAGTGATCGACACCTAAATTGTCTCATTCGCAAGCGTGCGAAGGAAGACTCCGCCCCTTTTTCTATAAAAAGGCACGCTAGCCGCAACCCAGCATAGCACAGCCTCTTCCTCAAACCGAGCTATAATGCCTGGCCCCGTCGTGCACAATGAAACCACGGCAACCAACCTTGGAGGTTTTGTGACCGTGCTAGCAAACCTCAGCCGCCGTGCCTTTGCATTAGAAGAACCCCCAGAATATGTGGTGTACCAAGGACCCATGAGCGGTGAGAGCCGTCAATTCTGGGCCACAGTACACGTCTATGGTAGGGGTCTATCGCCAGAACGACCCAACAGGTTCACCGGAAGGACAACTTCCTTTGAGCAACAAGACATCCAACTAGCTGCTCGAGAGGCTGTAGTTCAACTCCGGCACTTGTCGCCCAGAGTTAACTGTCGCTCGTTCTACTACTACCCCAGCCGTGACGGGTATGGTAGGCCACCCCAGGTTGCCAACGGAGATCATGAGACGGATCCTGCGTTGTTGCATCTGGTGCGCTATGTAAGGGCACTAGACCAACTGTTCGATCAAATCACCCTTGATCTGATCGCAGCTCGTGGAGAACTGACACGCCGAGCCCCGGCAAGAGGAGAAGATGAGCCCGACGCCGACAACCCAGTCGTGCTGTTCGGACAACCGATCGAGTCCTGGAGGTATGCCCTAGTCATCGACCAAAATACCTTGATGTACCCAGAAGTGCTTCGTCGCCTTTTGGGAACACGCTCCAACGGTATTGTGGCCAACAACACCCGCGATGGTCATCATCGCTACCCCGACCCTGCAGCTCCTCAACCCCCTCCAGCTAACCCCAACGGTGAAAACCGTGGAGAAGCCTCGATGTCCACAAGGCACGCTCGCTTAGATATTAACGAGGTGGACTGAGTCACTCGAGTAGTACCGAGTCTTAGTATGACCACACCCTGTATCCGTGCGATCTTGTATTGCCATAATTAAATGTTGTTTGCTTGTGCACCCCTATTTTAAACAGTAGCCATGCATAAGTATGTTGATGTACGATTGCATTTTTATTCAGGGCGTGGCTACCAAAAACCAACCCCAATGACACAAAGTTTGTGCTATGAGTAAACTGTTTTGTTCCACCGAATGGGAGTAATATTTCCAAAACAACTCTTAGCAAATCTCGAGGACGAGATTTTTCTTAAGGGGGGTAGTGTTGTAACACCCCAAAAATTTAACCATGATTTGTTTATCAAAATTTTGCCAAGAAATAAAAATTTTATTTTCTGGATTTATCTTTGGATTTCAGAACCTCTCTTTTCTTTGATATTGTGGAGTTTTCACCCCAAGTAAAAACTTTTCAAAAGTATTGTTGAACTCATATACTCTCTCAATAAAACATTTCTTTTATCAGTGGAATTATTATTTTTCCCTGAGCTCTATTTCTTTAAAAATGATTTTTCATAAGATTTAGGGTCCCATTTGCACTGCAACCCATCGATAAATTTATTTAAAAATCGCACCAAAAATTGGGGATGACATGTGATGTCCCTAAATCAAATTTGTGCAAAAATATTCCTTAGTCATTTGGAGATTTTGACTTTTACCACAAGTTTTTAAATCTTGTCCAGTTGCACTTTTGCACTACAACCTATTTAAATATTTCTTTAAAACTTCCAGCAAAATTAGGGGAGGTTAGTAGGAGTATATTATTCATCTTTGTGCAAAAACCCACCAATGTTCTTTGAAAAATTTGAGCAAAACATCCTCTTTTGCTCTCTGGTCCAATTTGGCATTTTCTACTGCAACCCCATTTTAGTTTGCTCTAGTTCCCATGAGCTTTTTCCTGCTTATAGCCCTTCCTACCAAACCCTTAAGTCTAGGAGAATGGACCCATTGGAGTAGTTTTGGTCCATGAAACGATGCCCTTTTCTTTTTGTCCAGAAATGGTTTTCTCAAAAATTTGCACTAGCAAGTTTTTGTGTTTGACAAACTAACCTTGACACCCTCTTATTCATCCAAAGAGACTATGACCTGGAGAGTTTGGCAACCCCAAGAGTAGCCTAGATTCCCCTGGCATTCTGTCAAACACCTTGAGTGCATGAACATATTTGGCATGATCTTTAGTCTGCATTGTGGACTTGACCCCCTGACCAAACCAACATGTCCACTAATCTCCTAGATGACCCTACCCTAGACCTGCTAAACTTCATGTGATTTGGAGCCCTCTGGCATGCCGTGGCATTTTGCCGAACACGCAGCGTGCATGCACTGGGCGCGCCAGAGCACGACGATTTGTATCGCTGCATCGAGTCGCCGCTGGCCCCCCCGCCGCCTCCCAGCGCCTGCTCGCCCCTTCCCACTCGCAGCCAACACACCCGCCCCCTCCCTCGTCGTAGAGCCGTCCCTGGAGCTCCACAGCGCTGCCGTCAGGTCGGCCGTGGAAACTAGCGGCCGGCCACAGCAGCCTCTGCCCTGGACGGTGGTGCCCGAGCCACTCTCGCTCGCCAGCTCACCCCTGGAGCAGTGTCCGCTTGCTTGCTAGCTCCTGTCGCCATCCCCAGCCTCGACACATCGCCCTGCAGCTACAGAACGGCGGTTCGCCATTGAGCTTATCCCCGGCCGCCGTGGAACCGACCTAGTCGCGCTATAAAAGGAGCCCCGAGCCTTTCCAAACCCTCAGGCGACCTCGTGCCAACCCCCTAGTGCACCCCACGGCCGGCAAGCGACGGCGGGACGCCTTCTTCCCCGTCTCCGGCCAGTTCGGCCGCCGCCACCCTCCGGTCCATTTCGTCGCAACCAGAGCCTCCCCAGCCCATCCAAAGCCACCGTCCGCTTCCCCTCGATCTTGCGGAGCCACCTAAACCCTTAGCTGCGATGGGGAGCCACCATAGCCCAAACACCCAATTCTCCCGAGGCTGCCGTCCGCCGTAGAGCTCCCCGCCGGCGACTCCCTCCATCCCCGCCACCCCCTCAACCACCGGGAGGACCGCCCTGGCATGGCGGATCCATCCCTGCCCTCCGGAGCCCGTGAGGAGCCGGCAATCACCGGCGTCGATCGCCGGAGCCCCGCCTCTGTTCGGCCAGAGGAGGAAGGAGGCGGGGCGACCGGTCAAACCTGACCAGTGGGCCCCTGGACCCACTGTCACTGACCTCGAGCCGGCCCACGCTGGCGTAAGTGGAGGCGTAAACGCAAAGTACGTCTCCTACGTGTATCTATTCGAAACATTTTTTTTCTTTTTTTCTTTTAAAAAATAGAAAGTTGACTAAACTTTGACTGGCTATAACTTTTTAAATATAACTCCAAATGAGTTGATTCTTTTTGCTACCTCTCTCAAATTTTGTCTAATTTATGTTCAGATTTATTTGAAAAAAATTCAGACAACTTTTTTGCACTGTTTTGAAACTATGTGTTAATTTGAATATTTTCAAAAATAGGATTTTGAAGAAGAAGAAAACTTTCAAAAGTTTTGGGAATACACCCTGCCTCTCCACAACCTGAAGGCAAGCATTCTGAACCCTGCCTCTCGGAGCTTTTGTTATTTTATGTGACGATATGAACCTAATCATAAGTGCATATTGATGATTCCGTGCTACTGAAATTTGATACGTTGTGATAGTAATCACCCTCGTATGCTTTCCATGCATACCGGAAGGAAGCCGGGAAAGTCTTTGTCTTGGGCAGACACGAGCTTGTCCCTAGTTCCTCGTCGAGACGAGTGTGTCCAGTATGGCATGATGAGGTATGATGAGTGGTGATTCTATCTGTTGATTGAAATATATTTGTTATGCTAATCATGCAGGGAATACTTAAACCTCCTGAGTCGGCCGTAGATCGATTCTTGTTCTAGTAACCCCCATACTTGTTTCATACTACCACTCGTCCCTGCCACAGGTAGGGTACGGCTCAGTAAGTTGTCGACCCCTTTCTTGGCACACACCGTACAGATAGGCCATGGTGGAAGATACCGGATGCATCCGGTAGGCATGCCACCTGGTCCGGGGGCATGGGTGTTTCTGGTTGGGATCGAGAGGGGGGCACCCCTTAGTAGCACGCGGTATAAATTTGATCCCATGCTAATCGAGGTTGTATCCTTCCCACTTAGAGTTTTGCTTGACAGGTGTCGTGGGTGATTCCAGACACCGGTAAGTTAAGCTGGTGTGTGCGGGTCAGGTGTGTTTTCAATTAAAAGACCGTAAATGGAATTAGTCCCGATGGACTAAAGGAATCCGTTACTCGTGGGTAAAGAGTACGCCCTATGCAGAGATTATATATATTCGAATGGCCGTGTCCATGGTTAAGGACTACAGTCTGGGATGGGTCAAGTGTCGGTCTTAGTGTCGGTCTTCGGAGGAGAAACTACTAAACTAGAACATGGATCATGACTTGTGACTTATGATGATTGTGATTATTATTATTATGGACTAACCTTTATATTATTTGAATTATTGAGTATCCCTGGGATGGTTCTACCTCCTGGATATTCATTGTGATTATTTTCTTACAAGCCCTTTATGTGGTGTCGCTCAGACGCCCGATTGTGGCATGCTTGTTATTTGTTTACCTTATAAGCCCTTTATGTGGTGTTGCACAGACGCCCGACTGTGGCATGTTTGTTACTTATTTTACTTATAAGCCCTTTATGTGGTGTCGCACAGCCGCCCGACTGTGGCATGTTTGTTACTTATTTCACTTATAAGCCATTTATGTGGTGTCGCTCAGACGCCCGACTATGGCATGTTTTTTACTTATTTCATTTATAAGCCCTTTATGTGGTGTCGCTCAGACGCCCGACTGAGGCATGATTTGTATTATTGTCCTTTCGAGGCATCGCTTTAGACACCCGATCGGTGCACTCTATTTTTATTCTCTAATTGCATATCATGTTTTATATGAACAACCTGCTTGCATGCATCATGGATTTTATTTTATGACTGACGTTGTGATCATAGAATATTTCAGAGCATGAATATCATTTGTTATATTATACCCGTGTTCATAATGATTGCGAGTACATTCAAAGTACTCACTGGCTTGTCCCTGGCTGTTGTCTTGGCCAGATTTCTTGCTTGGAGAGGAGCGTTGCGATGATAGCCCCGGAACCTAAGAATGGTGATAGCAGCCTCGCGAAGATAGGAGTTATCCAGGTCAGCTGCTCCTATGGGAAAATGGAGTCCCATAGACGCTGAAAGACCACACACCGCTTCCGCCATCAGCCTCTAGAAACCATTCATTGTACTCATAGGCCAGAATGGTCTTGTACTACATATTTTGTATTTTGCTTGGAATGTCTGTATCTAGTTGGTGCCTCATCAGCTAACAGTAATCCTGGGGCTGGTGAGCACAAGGACCATTTTCTGGGAAATTAATATCCCGAAAATCCGGTCTTGACAATGGAGGAGGGAAGGAAACTCCCCAGAGAAGAGGATTGCATGAACGTTAAGTTAGAGGATGATGATGAATCCACCAGTAAGAAGAAGAGCAAGCAGCGCAGCAAGAGGCACAAGGCTAAGGCAGTGATGATTGTCGAACGATCGGGCACACTTAGTACCGGCAAGATGGCTAAATCTGAAGCCCCTGGCAAGGAAGCTGCCATGTGCGCTAACTACCGGGAGGCTGCGACTGCCAAGATGGCTAGGAAAAGTGATGGGCCGTACTGCTAGATCCATCATACCAAGGGCCACGATCTTCAAGAGTGTCATCAGGTTGAACGGCGTGTCAGGAGGCAGAGAGCTGAATATGAGAAGCGTGATAAGGAAAAAGGTCAGAATGGCGCTGGCGGGAAGGGCTGAGGCGGTGAAGCAAATCGCCCCGGCAAACTCTTTCGGAACCAAGGAAAACCTGCCAGGGGTCGAGAGAAGGAAGATTCCAATGATGAGAGTGATGGAGGGTATGAGGAGGAAACCAGTGAGCAGGAGTTCCAGAAGGCCACTGGCGCCATATGTATTCATGGGGGTGCATCCCTGCACTCCTCTCACTGCCAACTTAAACGGTGGGCACGTGAGGTCAATGCCTTGGAGCCAGCGGCAGAGGCTCAGAATGCGCTCAAATGATCATGCACGCCCATCATCTTTGACGAAGAGGACCATCCTGACCAGACCACCGAGGTAGGATGTTTGCCATTGTTGGTTTCTCCAACAATTCGCAAACTCAAAGTCACAAAGATGTTGGTTGACGGCAGGGCCGGGTTGAACCTGAATTCCCCAAAGGTCATTAGCAAGCTTCCTATATCAGAGGAAGAGCTCAAGGTCATGGGCACATTTCAAGGATTCAATCCCGATAGGAGTCATCCTAAGGGAAAGATCACGTTGCCAGTGACGTTTGGGGGAGAACTGAACTATCAGACTGAGAAGGTTGTGTTTGATGTGGTCGACCTCCCCCTGCCGTACAATGGGATCCTTGGATGCCCAGCTCTAGCAAAATTCATGGTGGCATCCCACTATGCCTACAACACCTTGAAGATGCCTGGGTCGGTAGGAGTCATTTCCATCCCATCAGATGAGAAGGACGCAATCATTTCCGTGGATAAGATGTACCAGAACACAGTCAGGGCAGAGGCAGCAGCAGCAGCAGGTCCCGCCAAGGAGAACAGAAGAAAGAAGAAGGATAACATGGACACCAGCAAGGAATCCGGGAAGCATACCTCTTCGGAGTGCGCTACGCCTGTTGATGACTTGCCTGAAAATTCCAACAACAAGAGATCCAAGGTTGCTGCACCACATGTGAAGAAGGTCCCCGCAGGGCTGGCTGGCGTTGATGGTACTTTCACTTTCAGCGCCACCCTTGACGACAAATAGGAAAGCACGCTCGTTGCCTTCCTGCGGGCGAATATCGATGTGTTTTCCTGGCAACCATATGATAACCCTGGTGTTCCCAGGGAGGTAATCCAGCACCACCTTGTTGTCTGCCCACTTGCCCGGGCTATCAAGCAGAAGGTTCGAAATCAAGCCTTGGAGAGGCAACAGTTCATTCCAGAGGATATTAAGAAGCTTGAGGCAGCAGGTTTGGTCAGAGGAGTATTGCATCCAACTTGGTTAGAAAATCCAGTGGTCGTTCGCAAGGCTAATGGGAAATGGAGGCTTTGCATAGATTTTACAAATCTCAACAAGGCGTGCCCGAAGGACCCATTTCCCTTGCCGTGCACCGACCAAATTGTGGACTCCACTTCAGGTCGTGATTTTCTCTCCTTTTGGATGCATACTCTGGGTATCATCAAATCTTCATGTCCAAAGAAGATGAAGAGAAGACCTTGTTCATCACCCCATATGGTATGTACTGCTTCGTGCGCATGCCTTTCGGGTTAAAGAGTGCTGGATCCAACTTTGCAAGAGCAGTTTAGATTAGTTTTGAACCACAGTTGCATAGAAACATTGATGCTTATTTGGATGATATTGTGGTTAAGACCGAGGACAGATCAACCCTCATTCAGGATTTGGAGGAGACATTTGCTAATCTGCGCAAGATCAACTTGAAGCTAAATCCGGAGAAGTGTGTGTTTGGCGTTCCCTCCGGCAAGGTACTTGGGTTCTTTGTGTCCCATCGTGGTTCGAAGCCAACCCCGACAAGATCAAGGCTATCGAGCAGATCCAGGCACCCAGGACGGTCAAGGATGTGAGGCGTCTGACAGGGTGTGTTGCCGCACTTAGCAGATTCATCTCCAAGTCTGCCGAGCGTGCCCTGTCGTTCTTCAAGATTTTGAAGAAGGCAGGGCCCATGAAGTAGACCCTGGAAGCAGACACAGCTTTGCAAGAGTTGAAGGCCTACTTGTCCTATGTGCCCACTTTGGTTGCCCCAAAACTACAAGAGTCGTTGCTGCTGTAGCTGGCGACAACCAATCAAGTGGTCAGTGCAGCCCAAGTGGCACAGTGGGAAGTAGAGGAGCCAGAGAGTCAGCAAAGCCCGGCAGGATCGGATGAGGATCAGGGTAGAGAGGAACACGACAGTGGGGGCAACCCCAGGGACACGACAAGGAAGAAATTGGTGCAGTGCCCAATGTATTTCGTGAAGGAAATATGCCCTAGAGGCAATAATAAAGTTTTTTTGCAAATACGCAAGTTGCGTATCATTTCATTGATAGGTAGAAAGCAAGATTTACAGGGGCCCAATTACAAACTCCAAAACAAGCGGGAGAGCGTGCAACTACGATGAGAATGGATCGGGATGCTCATCCTGGAAAAAAGAGCAGATGATGTAGGGTGGAGCCCTAGTCGGAGATCTTTCATGTTTGGAGGGGATCCTACGGGTAAAACACGACGAACGAGTGGAAGAACACAAGGGAAAACACACGAGCGAATCACTAAACCGACAAGTATCGATCACACAAGGGCTAGATCACCGAACACATAAGGTAGCACAAGATTCAAAATCAACAAAGGAAAGATACACGAGGAGTCGTTCTTTTCCGTGAGGAGGTCTTGATGGGGTCCACCCTAGAGGGGGTCTTGAATCCTCTTGGAAGGATCTTCTCCGAGGAGGCGCGATCTCCGAGGAGAAGGTAACCAAGTGGATGACCAAAGCTCTCACACAAACATGAGCTAATCCTTTGCTAAACCTAACTAGGAGGAGGAGGAGGAGGAGGAGGTCTATTTATAGTCTTAGTGTAAATGGGGATGAAGTGAAGGGGTACAAGGGCTCCAGCCCCTGGGCGCGGTCACACAGGTGTTAGACGTCCGGAAGGCGTCGGACGTCCGGTCGTCCGGAGGCTTCGGTCTTCCGTGAATTTCCATTCGGGTGCCGAGTTGCCGGACGTTCGGAGGGCGTCGGTCGTCCGGGACCTAGGAGTCATCGGACGTCCGGGCGGGGCCAGTCATCCGTGGCCTGCAGTCATGTCCTGTCTTCCTTCCCTCGCTGTAGCATCTCCCAGGGATCGGACGTCCGGGACTGGCCGGTCGTCCGGTGCCTATAGCTTCACAAATGGCCCTTCTTCTTGATGTCCATGCTTGGCGTCCTTGCCACCTTGGCCATTGGGTGTAGTTATCCCGTGGCTCTCCTCCAGGTACCTGATGACACACAGAGTGTCCATATGAGGTAGTAGCCAAGTCTCGTGAGTAGAGAGAGGAAGTTCGGAGAGGAGCGAGTTCACCTTATCTTCGATAGTCTTAGCTCGAGCTCGAGTCATGGGTCCAAGTGGTGTTGAGGATGAGCGAAGGATGCTCCGCATCATCTCCACCCCCCCCCCCCTTGAGAGAGATCCGACCTCGGATCAAAATCTTCATCTCCATGGTATGGCGCGAGGTCTTTGACATTGAAGATGTCGCTCACATAGTACTTGTCTCGTGGTAGGTCGATCTTGTAGGCGTTGTCGTTGTAGCGTGCTAGCACCTTAAAGGTCCATCGGCTCGAGGGAGAAGTTTGGACTTGCGTTCGTTGGGGAAGCGGTCCTTGCGAAGGTGTAGCCACACTAGATCACCAATGTTGAAGACCAGGGGTTGCTTGTTGACGTTGAGCTTGGTCGCTAGTCGTTGTACTTGGCGCTCGATGGTGTGCCTTGTATTCTCATGCATCTTCTTGATGTAGCTTGCATGTGCACTCGCATCCATGTTGGTGCGCTCTTGTAGGGGAAGAGGTAGAATGTCCAATGGTGACAACGGGTTGAAGCCGAGAGCGACCTCAAGGGGACTTGCCGGTAGTCGAATGTCTTGCACGATTGTAGGCGTACTCGGCGATGGGTAGACATGCCTCCCACTCCTTGATGTTCTTCTTGATCAATACGCGAAGTAGAGTGGAGAGAGTCCGGTTAGGCACCTTCGTTTGGCCGTCGGTTTGAGGATGGTATGCGGATGAGAACAAGAGCTTGATTCCGAGCTTTGCGCATAGGGTCTTCCAAAAGTAACTTAAGAACGTGACGTCACGATCGGAGACGATTGTCTTTGGTACTCCATGGAGTCTTAAGATTTCCCTACAAAAGAGATTTGCAATGTGTGAAGCATCGTCTATCTTGTTGCAAGGAATTAAATGTACCATCTTAGAAAATCTATCCACAACAACAAACACGGAATCCTTTCCATTTTGAGTTCTAGGCAAACCAAGTACAAAATCCATGCTAATGTCTTCCCAAGGTTGATAAGGAATAGGAAGAGGCATGTAAAGACCATGAGATTGAGCTTTAGACTTAACTTTGCGACATGTAGAGCATCGGTTGGTGAAGCGTGAAACGTCTCGAAACATCTTGGGCCAAAAGTAGTTCTTGGAGAGCGTGGCGAATGTCTTATCTCGACCAAAATGTCCCATGAGTCCGCCTCCATGAGCCTCTTGCAAAAGGAGCAAACAAAGAGAAGACTCGGGAATGCATAGTTTGTTAGCTTTCATAAGATAAGCATCCTTGATATAATATTGTTCCCAAGAAGTATGCGTCAAACACTTAGCATAAGGAATAGCAAAAGATGGATCATTAGCATACAAGTCTTTGATGTGCTCAAAACCAATAACATTCAACTCAAGTTTAGTGACAAGGGTGCATATGCGTGAGAGTGCATCTGCAACTACATTTTCCTTACCCTTAATGTACTTGATCACATAGGGAAAAGATTCAATAAATTCACTCTATTTGGCATGACGCTTGTTCAACTTAGTTTGACCTTTTCAGTACTTAAGTGTTTCATGATCGGTATGTATGACAAACTCATGAGGTCGAAGATAATGTTCCCAAACATGTAGCACACGTACTAAAGCATACAATTCTTTGTCATATATGGGATAGTTAAGTTGAGCACCGGATAGTTTTTCACTAAAATATGCAATGGCTCGTTTTTCTTGCAACAAAACTCCGCCAATTCCGGTACCGCTTGCATCACAATGAACCTCAAAAGTTTTGTCAAAATTGGGCAACGCAAGAATCAGAGCATGAGTAAGCAAAGACTTGAGTTCATCAAAAGCGGTGGATTGCAAAGATCCCCAAACAAAAGGAGTATTCTTCTTACTCAAGGCATTCAAAGGAGCGGCAATGGTGCTAAAATCTTTCACAAAGCGACGGTAAAAACCCGCAAGACCAAGAAAGCTACGCACTTGTTGCAAATTGGTGGGTTGAGACCAAGTTTTAATTGCTTCAATCTTAGATTCATCAACCTGGACACCCTTTGAGGATACAACAAAACCCAAGAAAACCACTTTGTCAACACCAAATGTGTATTTTTTTTCATGTTTGCATAAAGACTTTCCTTGCGAAGGGTTTGAAAAACAGCCCTAACATGATTAAGATGCTCTTTCATGGTTTTGCTAAACACGAGGATATCATTGATGTAAACCACAACAAAGATTCCAATATAAGGGCGAAGCACATGATGCATAAGACGCACGAAAGTACCGGGAGCCTCTGACAGACCCATAGGCATTACTAACCACTCATATAAGCCAAATTTGGTTTTGAAAGCAGTTTTCCATTCATCACCCTCTTGAATGCGAATTTGATAATAGCCACTTTTAAGATCAATTTTTGAGAAAAAGTTGGCCCCACTAAGTTCATCAAGGATATCATCTAAGCGAGGAATGGGATGCCTATAGCGAACGGTAATAGCATTTATAGGTCTACAATCGGAACACAAGCGGAAACTTCCATCGGGCTTAGGCACAAGTATAACGGGAATGGCACAAGGGCTTAGGCTTTCACGTACATGACCGTTGTCGATGAGTTGTTGTACTTGCCGTTGAATCTCCTTGGTTTCTTCGGGATTGACTTGGTATGGAGCTTTGTTTGGGAGAGGAGCTCCGGGGATGAGGTCGATTCGATGCTCAATGCCTCGAAGGGGAGGTAGACTCGGAGGTAGCTCATCGGGGAAAACATCTTGGAATTCCTGCAAAAGAGATTGAAACACTAAAGGTAGCTCGTGAGAGGTGTTAGTTGTTGGCTCTCCATCCTTGCACACAAGGAAAAAGTGCATCACACTAGATGGGTTCTCACACACTTCTCTCATCTCACTTTTGGTGGCAAATAGGATGAGGTTTTTCTCTGTAGGCGAAGAGGCGCTCAAGTTTGGCTTGTGGCTCTCACTCACTTTTTGGTGGATCACTTTCTCACTCTTTTCTCCATGATGGGTGGCTTTCTTGTCGGCTATCACTTGACTAGGAGACATATGTCGTGGCACATATTCCTTCCCTTTCATCTTGAAGCTATAGTGATTGGTACGCCCGTTGTGGAAGACACCATGGTCGAATTGCCATGGTCGACCAAGAAGGAGGTGGAAAACGGTCATTGGGACCACATCACATTCCAAAGTGTCCTCATATGCACCAATTTTGAAGGATACTTGGACCGTATGCTCAACTCGTATAGTGCCGGAGTCACTTAGCCATTGAACCTTGTAGGGGTGCGGGTGCTTCCTCTTGACCAATTGAAGCTTGGAGCATAGTTCTTCACTTGCCAAGTTGTGGCAACTACCTCCGTCGATGATGACCTTGACGGACCTTCCATTGATGCCGGCCTTTGTGTGAAAGATGTGGCATCGTTGGTCTTCTTCTTGTTGATGTTGAAGAGTCAAGACCTTGGAAACCACGAGAGCGGGGCTCGAATCCTCATCACAAAAGACTTGATCATCTTCATCCTCATTCACTCGCCGGTGCATGGCCACTTGTTCAAGAGCTTCCATCTCCTCATCACTCATTGAGTCATAGGTGCCATCGTCATTGAGGATCATGGTGCGCTTGTTGGTGCATTCATAGGACTTGTGGCCTCGGCCGCCGCAAGTGAAACACTTGAAGGAGCTTGTCTTGACGGTCTCATCGGTCGGAGTAGATGACGAAGCACGCGGCTTGAAGTTGCTTGTAGTAGGAGGAGGACGACTTGAATTTGTCGAAGTTTTCTTGTAACTTGACTTGTCGTCGTTGCTTGTAGAAGGTTTGGTTGATGTCGATGTTGGAGGGGTTGTTGAAGGTTGGTTGTTGGAGAAGCCGTAGGTCTTGGACGAGTACTTGGCGTACTTGAAGTCATCTTGCAGTTGACGTTCCGCCTTTGTAGCTTGATGCACGAGCTCAATGAGGTTGGAGTAGGGTTGGAAGTCGGCGATCTTCTTGATGGGATGATTGTGTCCATTCAAGAAACGTGCCATTGTTTGCTCATCATATTCCTTCACATTGGCACGAATCATGGCTATCTCCATTTCCTTGTAGTATTCTTCAACACTCTTTGTTCCTTGCTTGAGGAGTTGGAGTTTCTTGAAGAGGTCGCGGTTGTAGTGGGTGGGCACAAAACGTGCGCGCATGACATCTTTCATTTGAGCCCAAGTGGTGATTGGAGGTTCACCTCTTGCTTGTCGCTGCTCAAGGATTTGTTCCCACCATATGAGCACATAGTCTTGGAACTCAAGTGATGCCATAGCGATCTTCTTTTCTTCCTCATAGTTGTGCAAACGAAAGATTTTGTCGACCTTCAATGCCCATGAGAGGTACTCTTCGGGGTCATTGCTTCCATTGAACTTGGGCATGGTGAATTTGAGCTTTCCATAGCGTTGCTCTTTATTGTGTTGTTGGCGATGGTGATGATGACGTCCTTGACGTGGATGACAACCATCTTCATGTTGCTCTTGGCGTGGAGGAAGTCCATGATCAACTTGCTCTTGTTGAACTTGAGGTTGAGGTGGAGCTTGAGGAGCTTGAGGAACTTGATGTTGCACGCGCGGTTGATAGTTCCTCTCTTGGATTTCTTCTCGAAGGGCTTCCTCTTGATTGCGCCATTCGCGATTGCGGTTGGCGATGGCTCGACTTGATCCTTGAAGGGCACATTGCGCCTCAAGAGCTTGCGCTTCTCGTTGTTGTTGTTGAAGACGTTGCGCCTCAGCGTCTTGTTCTTCTTGGTGTAGACGCGCTCGTTCTTCCTCTTGGCGCCGTAGTCGTTGTCGTTCTTGAGCTTGGGCAAAAGCGGCTTGGTTTGATTGATGACGAGGGACTTGCTCATCGACTTGCTCTTGTGAATGCTTGCCATGTAGCGGGTTGCGCAATGCATGACGGTCTTGACGCGCGGCTCGTCGAAGAGTGTTCGATGACGGTGTACTTGAGTCGTAGAAGGTGTCGTCGGAGTGTCGACTCGAGCGGCTCCGTCTTGAGGATGAAGAAGTGGAATGATGCCAGTTCCTCATCAAGGCGCGGATCTCGTCCATTCTTTCATCATTCTCTTGCTTGTGAGAGTCGAACTTGTTATCTAAGTAGTCTCTTGTACGTTGCTCGGAGAGTCACAAGTCGGTGGCGAGGTTGTCGATGCGGTCGCTCATTGCTTGTTGCTCTTGGTGCAACGCCACAGCACCAAAGAGGTGGCTCTTGGTGACGTATGATGACATGTCGTCGTCTTGCTCGAGGAAGAGTGGGTTGGTAGAAGTACTTGACCTATCCATCATTCCAAGCAAAAATGTGAGTGGTAGAAGGAGAAGAACTTATACCAATGTACCTTTGACCGATGTTGATGATGAATCAAGTTCACTCAAATGCGGACAATGAAATAGCATTATTGGTACCAATCCTTGTCGGTTCTCACACCTACACAAATAAAAGCTTATGGTGGAGCTTGGCAAGGATGGTGGCACAAAATTTGATGCAATTGTAAGTGAGCGTCAATAATGTTGGAAAAGGTTCACAAATTTGCAAATGCAACAAGTAGACCAAGCATATAATGGTACACGAAAACACACACGCAAATAGATAAGTGGGATTGTGCAAACCAAAAGTGAGCCAAAATGTGGAATCCACGAAAATGCTCTTGTTGCACAATACTAGAGAGACGCTAGCACGATTGCATAATAGGCGGATACGGAACTTGTGCACAACCTACTAGGCAAAAATGCAACTATCTCTATCCCACGTATGCTATATGTATGGTATTTCGGTTCTATGATCCAAGATGATTCAATATGACAATCTTAATGTAGTATGATGCTATGGTTCTTGTTCATAAGCTCTTTGCTTATCTTTCCTCTATGCTTAAAAGCTTGGGTGGCTCTTTCACTTTTGAGCTCTTTTCTCATGCAAAACTTCACGAACCAATATAGCAATTGTGTATGCTATGAAAACTTTGTGACACACAAATGGATCCCAAGATATGCGCCACGGTGGTATGGTATGTATGCTATGGAGTATGATCACTAATGTGCACAAGTCACGTTGTCGGTAATACTCAATGGCTAGTCTCTATGGGTAAGGTACGCAAAAGTAAGGCCATGTGGTTATCAATGCAATTGCAAGGTATGACAAAGATGTCGACGATGTTACCGTCCTTGGAGATGATGAGACCCTTGCGAAGATGAGCCGAGGTGATGATGAAGTCGAACCGTACCTAGATAGCCAAAACACAATAGGACACAGTAACCACAACTCAAAATCTCAAGGACCAAAATGTGTCAAAATCGTCATAGGAGGTATTGGGGAGGATGGTGGTGTGTGTGGGTTTTGGAAGATGTGGTGGAAGGTGGGGTGGTGGTGGTGGCTGAACTGAAAAATTCAGTTTCGTCAGGGTTTTACGGACGTCCGGAAATTGCGGTCGTCCGGTCGTCGGACGTCCGATGGGGATCGGAAATCCGTAATTTCGAATCGGGTCTGGGGTTCCGGTCGTCCAGGAAAGGCCGGGCGTCCGGTGGTTGGGGTTAACGCGGGATGAACAGCAAGATTGCGGGGAGGAAGAAGATGGTGAGGTCGAAATCGAGCGGATTGATGGATGGAAAAGGGTGGGGAGGGTGGGGAAAGCTAGATCCACACGTAGCAACTCAAATCCATGGACCAAATCCAACAAAATCTCAACTCACCAACAAATCACAAAAAAAATTTGGGGCTATTTTTGGTGGGGATTTTCGGATTTAGGACGAAAACAACAAAATCAAGCTAGAAAACAAGGGATAGGGGCTCCAAAAACGTGATCAACGTGGCTCATGATACCAAGATGATGTAGGGCGGAGCCCTAGTCGGAGATCTTTCACTTTTGGAGGGGATCCTACAGGGAAAACACGATGAACGAGCGGAAGAACACAAGGGAAAACACACGAGCAAATCACTAAACCGACAAGTATCGATCACACAAGGGCTAGATCACCGAACACATAAGGTAGCACAAGATTCAAAATCAACAAAGGAAAGATACACGAGGAGCCGTTCTTCTCCGTGAGGAGGTCTTGATGGGGTCCACCCTAGAGGGAGTCTTGAATCCTCTTGGAAGGATCTTCTCCAAGGAGGCGCGATCTCCGAGGAGAAGGTAACCAAGTGGATGAGCAAAGCTCTCACACAAACATAAGCTAACCTTTGCTAACCCTAACTAGGAGGAGGAGGAGGTATATTTATAGTCTTAGTGCAAATGGGGGCAAAGTGAAGGTGTACAAGGGCTCCAGCCCGCGGGCGCGGTCACACAGGTGTCGGACGTCCGGAAGGCGGCGGAGGTCCGGGCCTTAGGGAAGGTCCGGACGTCCGGGGGCTGTCGGACGTCCGTAAATTCGGCTCGGGTGCGGGTCGTCCGGTCGTCCGGAGGGCGTCGGTCGTCCGGGACCTGGGAGTCGTCGGACGTCCGGGCGGGACCGGTCGTCCGTGGCCTGTAGTCCTGTCCTGTCTTCCTTCCCTCGCTGTAGCATCTCCTAGGGCTCGGACGTCCGGGACCGGCCAGTCGTCCGGTGCCCGTAGCTTCACAAATGGCCTTTCTTCTTGATGTCCATGCTTGGCGTCCTTGCCACCTTGTCCATTGGGTGTAGCTGTCCCGTGGCTCTCCTCCAAGTACCTAATCACACACAGAGTGTCCATATGAGGTAGTAGCCAAGTCTCGTGAGTAGAGAGAGGAAGTTCGGAGAGGAGCGAGTTCACCTTATCTTCGATAGCCTTAGCTCGAGATCGAGTCATGGGTCCAAGTGGTGTTGAGGAAGATGTAGGTGCGTCCATGGGGATGAGCGAAGGATGCTCTGCATCAGCAGAGGCGAGCCTAGGGCGGCTCGAATTGGGTGATCGCGGTGAGTCCTCTAGCCCCACCAAAGGCCCAGGTTCATGAGTCGTCGAGGATGCTTTGCGTCACTAGGTCGGCGGATGGGCGGGCGGAGTCGAAAAGCACGGAGTTGCGGTGCCTCCAAACGCTCCAAGCAATAAGGACGGCAAGGGAGGAGAAGCCTTTGCAAAGCGAGTGCGGGGTGTTGAGGGTGGCGGCGTTCCACCAGTCGATAAATATGTCCTGTGCCATCAGAATCGCCGCGGTGAGCCTGAAGCTCGAGAGCACGCGGTGCCATACCTTGCAGGAGAACGGACAGCCGACCAGGAGATGGTCGATCGTCTTGAGGGTCTGGTCGCAGAGGACGCAGGTAGGGCTGTGGGAAAGCCCATGGCGGGCGCGGCGCTCCGAGGTCTAGCAACGGTCGAGGGTGACTAGACAGATGACCTTGTAGCATAGCGGAGCCCATGTTTTCCAGATCAGCTTGGCATGCGGCGACGAGGTGGAACCAAGAAAGAGTGCATTGTAGCAGGACTTGGCAGAATATATGCCCGAGGCCGTCCATCACCAGCGGATGGCGTCAGGAGCGGAGGAGATGGGGATGTCGCGGACATGACGCCAGAGCTCCAAGTACTGAAGAGCCGCAAGGGGGCCAAGTGCCCCTTGGATGTCCTGGGTCCAAGAGCGAAGATGGAGGCCGTCCGCCACAGAGAGGGCTTTCCGGCGTCGTTTGGGCACGAGGGCAAGGATCACCGGTGCAAACTCGGCCATGCACTGTCCCTGGATCCAGTGATCAGTCCAGAAGCGGCAGGTATGGCCATCGCCAATGATCCATGTGGTAGATGCCCTAAGGGCGATGGAGGAGCTGGAGGATCTCCGCATCATGGGGGAGCTGGAGGTGTTTCCACGGTGGGTTGTGGTCAGTGTGCTTGAGCCAGAGCCAACGGACCCGAAGGGCGATGCCCACACGAAAGAGATCGCGCACGCCAAGGCCGCCGAGGCTGAGTGGCATGCACACCCTGCGCCAGTTGACAGGGTAGCAACCTGACGCCGCATCCTTGCGCCCGTGCCACAGGAAGTCTCGGATGACCCAGTTGGCGCGCTTGAGGGTGCTACCATTCAGGGCGATCGCCGCCAGGATGTGAGTAGGCATGGCAGTGAGGACATGGTGAGCTAGAGCAAGTCTTTCGCCCCTAGAAAGCAGGGCGGCGCACCAGGTGGGCAGCCTTTTCTGAAGGCGAACAATGAGCGAATCGAAGGCGGAGGATGGCAGCTTTCGGAGTGACAATGGGAGGCCCAGGTAGGTAATCGGGAACTGTGCAATGGGACAGGCCAGGGCGGCACTCACCTCCGCAGACAGCTCGTCGGAGCAGCGAATGGGAGAGATGGAACACTTGGCATAGTTGGTATGGAGGCCGGAGGCCACCCCAAATATCCGGAGAATCTCGCGCACCGCGTTGAGGTCGTGGGCATCCGGATGGCAGAAGATCACCACATCATCCGTGAAGAGGGACATGCTAGAGGTCGTGCATTGTGGAGTGAGGCGTCTGAGAATACCACAACGGACGGCATGCTGGATGAGGGAATTGAGCATGTCGATGACGATCGTGAAAAGCATTGGGGAGACCGGATCCCCCTGGCGTAGGTCCTTGGCATGGGGGATGGGTGGACCAAGATGCCCATTGATCAAGAACCTGGTGCTAGCCGTGGAGAGGAGGATGGAAATCCACTCCCTCCATCTTGGGCCGAATCCGAGATGCGGAGAGTCTCGAGGAGGAACGGCCAAGAATCCGAGTCGAACGCCTTGGCAATGTCGAGCTTGAGGAGGATTCTAGACAGCTTGCGATGATGAAGGTGCCTGGCGGTCTGTTGGACAAGGAAGAAATTATCGTGGATGCAACGGCCCGAGATGAATGCGCTTCGGTTTGGGGAGACCATTTCCCCAAGCCTAGGGGCAAGCCGGAGGGAGAGAACCTTCGCAAAGAGCTTTGTGAGGAGGTGAATTAAGCTAATCGACCGATAGTCGGAGAGGGAGGCGGCGTCTAGTCTCTTGGGGAGTAGCGTGAGGAGAGCCTCGTTCAACCGCTGGAAGATCTGCCCGTTAAGCTCGTACAGCTTGCCAAAGGCCTCGACGATGCCGTCCCTGATGATCACCCAGGCGGAGCGAAGGAACTCAGCCGTAAATCCGTCGGGCCCGGGCGCTTTCCCGGTGGGCAAGAGCTTGATGGCGTGCCAAATCTCGTCGGCAAAGAATGGGAGCTCGAGGGCCGACAGGTCGAAGGAGCGTGGCTCGAAAGCTGGGAAGTTGAGGGAGAAGGCGCGCGAGTCCACGGAGCCCAAAGAGCCGGAGAAGTGATCAAAAGCCGCCTGGGCCATGGCCGCTTCATCGGTGAAGGACTGGTCACCGACTTGAAGCGCGTGGATTTTCTTCTTCTGAAGGCGCTGAGATGCATGTATCCGACAGAAAGTAGAGTTGGCGGAGCCGACATGTAGCCAGGAGAAACGCGATCGCTGGCGAGAGAGGGATCGCTCCAGAGATGCCAGGCCAAGGTAGGCATGCTTCAGCTTGCGGCGCAGCCACATTTCCACAGCGGAAAGGGGCCGGAAGTCTTGAGCCTCGTCGAGCCACGCGATAATCTCGCGGGCAAGCAAAAGCTGGAGTGAGATCTCACCCATTCGCCGTGTGCCCCAGCTGCACAACTTGCGCGCGGTCATCTTGAGGCGGTCATAGATCCGGCGGAAGGGGCCGGGCTCCGGTTCCATGGAATTTCAAGCCTCCGCAACCACGGCGAGGTAACCGTCCATCTTGGGCCAAAAACTTTCAAAGTGGAAATGTTTGGCGCACTCAGGAGGGATGGTGCAGTCAATGAGAAGCGTGGAATGGTCAGACACTGTCGAAGCCAAGCACCGGAGCAGACAGCTAGGTTGGGTAGCCTCCCAAGAGGGGGTACACAGCACATGATCATTGCACACTAGCATGGGGTGATCTTGCTCATTGGACCAGGTGTAGCGGCGCCCTTGGAGGTATATGTCAGAGCATTCCATGTCGGCGATGAAGCGGCGGAAGCGGCTCATAGACTGGTGATTGAGACGGCCGTTGTTCTTGTCAGAAGCGGAGACGGTCATGTTAAAATCCCCACCGACCAACCAGGGGCCCGCACATGTGCTCCAAAAATCTTGGAGCTCGGTGAGGAATGCTAACTTATCGACATCTGCCTGAGGACCGTAAACACCCGAGAGCCACCAATGTTGGTTGCCCACGAGGGGGGTGACGAGGGCCGAGGCGTGGTAGGAACCAATCTCGAGATGGGAAAGAGCAATCTTGGTGTTGTCCCACGCAAGTAGAATGCCACCGCACGTGCCAGTCGCGGGACGAAAGAAGAAATCGCCAAAAGAAGCCCCTAACGTCTCGGAGACCAACAAGGACGGGACCAACTCGAGCTTAGTTTCTTGAAGGCAAACAATACAAGGTCTAGCGGAGGAAATCATGCTACGAACTGCCGTGCGTTTAGCCCGCGAATTGAGGCCGCGCACATTCCAGAATACAATGCTGAGATCACTATCCATGGAAAGGGTGGGGGGACAAAGAGGGCGGGGGGGGGGAGGAGATCAACGCTCCACCGGGCACGGGCTTGCGGACGAGGCGCCAGAAGGCGAGGTTGTGGGAGGGAGGCCCCAGCCGTAGAAATCCGTGAAAGCCAAGATCACGTCCTCGGCAAGCGGCTGCTGAAAGAGGGCAGAGTAGCGAGCAAGAATGGCATCATCTAGAGGTTCGTCATCCTTAAGCAGGCCCAGCTTACGCAACAACACCCGTTTGGCCTTCAGCTCAAAATCAAGGCCGCGGTCAGCCCAAGCAATGCGCCCGCTGCGGTGAGGCGTGAAGTTGGGCGGGATCACATTGCGGTGTCTGTGGTGCACCAGAGAGGGCAGGATGGAGGGAGCAGGGGCTTGCATGGCGCACAAGAAATCCACTAGATTCGCCGGTGCTGGGTTGCATGCGAGCGGGACGTGCATGGGCTGGGCGCGCCCAACTCCCGATCAATACAAGAAATATGTCAACTTGTGACCTTGACTATTGGTCACTAAAAGGTCATTGTTTTTCATTTGCGAGCTTTTTTTAACCAAAAACAGAAGGTCAAAAGCTGGCGGTCGTAAACTGAAATTAACGACCTTCTCTGTGAGAAGGTCGTGGACGTTTACGACCAAAATATGCCTACTGTTTGGTTTTGGTCACTAGCAGCCTCCCCAGGCCATGTAGGCATCCGACGTGGCAATCTGATGTGGCACAAGAATCAGCCCAGTCCAATTCGATGTTTATATGGGCCGAGCCCATTAATTCAGCCCATTTATATTTTTTCCTGTGAATTTTTTGTCAGCTTCATGGACCAAGCCCAACATTGCAGCCTTTTTAGTTTTGGGCCGCGACCTTTCTAGCTCAACAGTTTCAGTTTTTTTTCTAAAGATGGGTCCACTAGTTTCCTATCCATTGTTGTTTGGGCCACAGCCCTTTTAGAGCCCACATATTATTTGATCTGAGTAGAATAATTGGTAATTTTCATTCACATACTTCTGTTTACGCATTTGAACAGCAAACAACCAATATTGAACAGCAAACAATCAATATTATCTCAGTTAAGTGATTAAATTCCAGAAATCATTCAATCAAATACTCACAACAGCACATACACATTTGCACATCAGGCCATTATAGCTACAACACCAAATATACGCATAGTTGGGTTACAACTAGGCGATGTCTCCCACAGACCCAAAGACCACATGAAGAATCATCACCAAAATGCACCGTGTTTGTCTTGGCTCGATGGAAAAGCCAGATTACGGATACAACATGAGCACCTCAATGGAGTCGGTGTAGCATCCGTCTTCTCTGCTTCTGCTGCAGTCTCCTGTTAAACAGAATAACAACAAATCGAGTTAATAAACAAGCTTGAAGCACTGTGGGAAACAAAAGCATAAAAACAAACTAATGTCTCAGGTATAATCATAGGATAAATCTGTGTTGAAGCACTGTTTTTAGATGTATTTTAATTAGTTTCAAATGTGTAATGTAAGGTGTTGTGGATCAGTGTATAAGAACATCAGTTTGTAAATAACAGGAACAACTTGGTATTACACACAGAGCACTATACAGATTTTAGCTTTTCTATCCAAGTACAAATAGCAAAATGGAACATAGGCAGGTTGATTATATTTGACAGAGCTAGCACATAGATACAAAATAATAATGTTTGATACAGAAATTAGTAATGTGGGAATCAGTAAGGTCCTCTCTTAGTGCTATTGGGATTAAGAGCATGCACACGGAAAGCTAATTGACAAAAAAACTTGCTGGTCTTATACAGCTCAGTTATATATGCACGACTCACAACTTATGACATGATACTAAGAGAGAACATCATAGAGACTGAAGCAGATCCTAATATAAATCTATTCAGACCATAATTTTCACATCATAGGGACACAATAGTGTATTACAACACTGTCCAAATATAAAAACTGAGTAAGCAGCAAGCAATCAGATTGAGAATAAATCAGTTGGGGTTCTTAACTTTCAGTATGAAGTATATCTAAGAAGTCACACTATCTAAATGCCTAGAGGAAACAGATTCATAGTACTAAGCAGGGGAGAAGCAACACAAGATACCTTGTCAACAGTCTTGTTCTGCCGTCAACGGTCTGTGCAAGCTTGAGCGGCCTCTCGATTGCCGACGTACATGTCCAGGTGACCCGTCTGGTGTAGCACATAGTAGAGCACCCGCACCCTGCGAATCATTCAACGAGTCATCAACAAGAAAGGGGATCGAGAATTCAAAGTGGGGAGGAAGCAGATAACCGTCCAAAAAAGATGGACCAGTTATAGATGGAGAGGTAGGCATGCTCGAGTGTCAACACCATCGCTGTTGCCGCTGTCCAAATCGGGGTGTCAAGGAGGAAGCGATCCGAAGCAACAAAAACTGAGCAAAATTAAAAGCATCAGTTGCCAGCAGTACTGTATACAGCTGTTACTGAATATAAATACTGAACTACAACGGCATACAAGTTTGAATACTTCACTATATAAATACTACACTACATATTACAGCAGCATGATAGAAATGTACTCCAATATATTCACACAAGCACACAGAAAATATACACCTTCAAAAGTTTGTGTAAGAATAAAATGGCTAGAACTTGGGTGTCAAATGTACAACTGCAAATGACACGGCAGCTACAGCTATGTGAGCCTTCCTGATAGGTAGGTCAAGCAACTTGACTCAGTGAACTGGGAACGATCTAAGACGGACAATAAGAATGGACAGCAAGTAATACAGACCAACAACAATTTTGATATAACCATTGCGCAGAAATCCAGCATCGTGCAATGTCTGAGACTAACAAATGATCGGTAGTAACTATCCTTTTTTTCTAAAGAATGGATGGCCATTGTCATACTCTTTGCTGACATGGTTCTAGTGTTCACTTAACCATGTTTTCTAAATTTGCCCGATTCAGCCAACAACCAGTAAGAGGACGTCTTTTTCAGGACATGAATCCTACATGTAGTAGTAATCAACGATGGTCAATTCAGATTTCAGAATCACATTTCTCTTTAAAAAAAGGAGGATAAACCCTAGTCAGATTTCTAAGTTAGCTGAGACCTGATAGTTGCTTCTACATACATACATATATTCAAACCACAAATTAAACTGAACCTAACATGTTTAGAAATTTACAGGACATGTGTTTGTGTTGCAAATAATCTGCAGCAATGCAAACATTGCAACAGGCAACCAACTCAACATGAAGCCAAGAAGAGAAATCTCCTGGAGTTGCCCATTTGTCCATGTTTCAGACACATTCTACAGCAAAATAATTGCCAGTACTGATTTCTTCCTAGTTCGTCCAGCTGATTTGCAACATAAGCATGAGAGAGCAAATGACAGTTTCATTTCTAAGATTACAGACCCAAATGCAGTGCCTCTTGTCGAATACGTACATGGTTGAATACGTACTGGACAACAACCAGTAAGAAGATTACAGGCCATGAGCACAGCTACCACTACTAGCACGAGTCAGAAGGAACAGAGAGGAGAGCCTCACCTTTCCAGGACGAGGAGGTGGCTGGGCTCACGGCCAACGGGTTGGGCGAGGGCAGTGGGATGAGTTGCTGGTCCTGCTCGGGCCCAGGCCAGGAGCGGCGATAGACGGGCGGGGCGGAGCTCGAGATCGAGGAGCGCGGGCGGCGCGGATCCGGAGCATCGACATATGGGAGCGGGTGTGGGCGGCCTGGATCCTCGCGGGCCAGATCCCGGCGATGCGGCCGCAAGGAGGGGGCTGGGCTCACGGCCAACAGCCAGATCTAGCCACTCCATGGCGTCAGGGCAGGGGAGGAAGAGGCCATCCTGCCCATGGTGTCCCGGTGCTCGAGCAAGGACGGCATCTTGGATCTGGGAGGGAGAGAACACGAGGTGAGGAAGTGACGGACGGATGTGAAGAGGAGGAGATGGACACCTGAGTCGCCGGACCACGCCGGGCGAAACCCTAGCGACTGGAGACAGTCGTAGATGGCGCTGGAGGACGCGTGCACCCCGCCCACGCCGCCGGCAAGCCACTGGTCCAGCTGGTGGTGCTGCTGCATGATGGCGGCGCCTTGGACCAGATCCGATGTTGCACCTCCAGCCCGCGGATCCAGAGCTCGGTCGCCATGGCTGCGCCGCGGGCTAGGGTTTCGGGCGCTTGGGAGGCGTGGGGATTCGGGCTCCTCGCCGTCGACGGCCATGGTGCGGGGGCGGCGGCGGCTATGGTTTGGCGAGCGGGGGAGGCGGCGGCTAGGGTTTGGCGAGTGGGTGCGGGTGCAGGAGCGGGAACGGTGGGGAGTGGGGGCGTGGGGGCTCCATGGGTGAGGGGGTGAGAGGGCTACGTGGGTGAGAGGGTCAGGGGATGAGGTCCGCCGTTGGATCTGGGAGCATCCGACGGTTTTTGATGCATGATCCGCGTGATATGCCTATAAACCAATCAGAACGCAACAAACAATTTGAAGACTTTATGACCTTCTAAATAGGTCACAAAAAAACCATTTCCCATTTTTTAGTGCACAAAATGAGTTCTTTTTTGTAAAAGACCTACCAAATATTTGTTCAAATGATATCATACTCTGCGAAAGTTTAATTCTTGGAATATTAAACAGTATCGACAAAGGGATTTTTTATATTCTTTGCACAAAAAATCATTTTCCATTTTTCGAGCGCCCCAAATGAGGTTTTTTGTGAAGGACCTACCAAATAATTGTTGCAAAATTGGACCAAATCATTTTTGTAAAATACTAGTCCATATTTAATGCACAATTGATCAAATGGTTGGGTGTAAAAAGTTTTGATCCACCTCTCGTGAAAAAGACAAATTTCCGCCAATTCAGTAGGAAGCGGGTCAAATTTGAACTGTAGCTGCCTTGTAGTTTGCTCTTTATTTTTTCAAAAAATGATTTCTAGGTACAAAAGTATCTATTTAATCAGAGAAACACCAAAAAATTCCAAGATTCAACCACTGGCTAGGAACGGTCATTCCCGCCGTTTTGACCGCATTTTGAAACGGGCATAAAAAATTAAAAAAAATCAAAAAATTGGGAAACCTTCACATTGTATCACTATATGTGGCCAAGTTCCCAGGAAAAATAAGAAACTTGTAATACGGCAATTATTTTAAAAAAATTGTTCTCAGAAACGAGCTATCACGTGTGGAGATCAATGGCTTTCAAGCCAAATGATTAATCTTATGGCCACATTCATGGCATAGTTTGTTCAAATGATCTCATATTGTGCACAAGGGTGCATATTGGTATGGCAAACAATGTTGCCTAAGGAAGTTTTCATTTTCTTTGGATGAAAAAACCATTTTCCATTTTTCGAGTGCCCAAAAGGAGGTTTTTTGGTGAAGGACCTCCCAAATAATTGTTGCAAAATTGGACCAAATAAATTTTCTAAAATACTAGGACATATTTAATGTACAATTGACCAAATGGTTGGGTGTAAAAAGTTTTGATCCACCTCTCGTGAAAAAGACAAATTTCCGCCGATTCAGTTGGAAGCGGGTCAAATTTGAACTGTAGCTGCCTTGTAGTTTGCTCTTTATTTTTTCAAAAAATCATTTTTTGGTACAAAAGTATCTATTTAATTAGAGAAACACCAAAAAAATTCCAAGATTCAACCACTGCCTAGGAACGGTCATTCCCGCCGTTTTGACCGCATTTTTAAACGGGCACAAAAAATCAAAAAAAAATCAAAAAATTGGGAAACCTTCGCATTGTGTCATTATATGTGGCCAAGTTCCCAGGAAAAATAACAAACTTGTAATACGACAATTATTTTAAAAAAGTGTTCTAAAAAACGAGCTATCATGTTTGGAGATCAATGGCTTTCAAGCCAAATGATCAATCTAATGGCCACATTCATGGCATAGTTTGTTCAAATGATCTTATATTGTGCACAAGGGTGCATATTGGAATGGCAAACAATGTTGCCTAAGGAAGTTTTCATTTTCTTTGGACGAAAAAACCATTTTCCATTTTTCGAGTGCCCAAGAGGAGGTTTTTTTGTGAAGGACTTCGCAAATAATTGATGCAAAATTGGACCAAATCAATTTTATAAAATACTAGGACATATTTAATGCACAATTGACCAAATGGTTAGGTGTAAAAAGTTTTGATCCACCTCTCGTGAAAAAGACAAATTTCCGCTGATTCAGTTGGAAGCGGGTAAAATTTGAATTGTAGCTGCCTTGTAGTTTGCTATTTATTTTTTCCAAAAATCATTTTTGGGTACATAAGTATCTATTTAATCAGAGAAACACCAAAAAAATTCCAAGATTGAACCACTAGCTAGGAACGGTTATTCTCGCAGTTTTGACCGCATTTTGAAACGAGCATAAAAAATTCAAAAAAAAAATAAAAAAATTGGGAAACCTTCGCATTGTGTCATATTATGTGGCCAAGTTCCCAGGAAAAATAACAAACTTGTAATACGGCAATTATTTTAAAGAAGAATTCTGAGAAACGAGCTATCACGTGTGGAGATCAATGGCTTTCAAGCCAAATGATCAATCTTATGGCCGCATTCATGGCATAGTTTGTTCAAATGATCTCATATTGTGCACAAGGGTGCATATTGGAATGGCAAACAATGTTGCCTAAGGAATTTTTCATTTTCTTTGGACGAAAAAACCATTTTCCATTTTTCGAGTGCCCAAAAGGAGGTTTTTTTGTGAAGGACCTCCCAAATAATTGTTGCAAAATTGGAACAAATCAATTTTCTAAAATACTAGGACATATTTAATGCACAATTGACAAAATGGTTGGGTGTAAAAAGTTTTGATCCACCTCTCGTGAAAAAGACAAATTTCCGCCGATTCAGCTAGAAGCGGGTCAAATTTGAACTACAGCTGCCTCATAGTTTGCTATTTATTTTTTCCAAAAATCATTTCTAGTTACATAAGTACCTATTTAATCATAAATGCATGGTTTGGTGGCGATACATCAAGGTTTGGGCGGTGGCCGAGGCCCCAAACTCTAGAGCGCGTAAACTCGCATGCCCGCCGCGTGGTCATGTGTTCTGGGCAGCCTAGGCATGTCTACTGGGTTGGGCACTCCCCAGGTTGGTGCTAGGAAGAAAATTACAACATAAGATTCTCACGAGGAGACCGATCGATGCTCAAACATGAATTAGCAGCCAAGTGTTTGATTAGCGGTACGGGAAATGTACATGGCTAATGGGCGTGAGTTTTGGCTGAGGATGATCAGTTACTAAGAAGACCGTCTTCACAAATATGCAGCTCAAAAGGAGGAGCCTAGGTGGTACTTGCTTTGCAAACTACCACACTAGACATAACTACGCATGTTGAAGCTCGGCTCAAAATAATGAATGGATTGAGCTGGCATTTGGTGGAGGATGGTTATTTGGGCATAGGAAAGACTGTAGAAAATGGATACTATTTGTACATGCCTAAGTGGTACTTCCTTCACAAACTGTTGTTTTGAACAAAATAGGAAAATGAATATTTTTGAATTAATTTTGAACTATGCAAGGAAGGTTTTTACATATTTGACACAGATATGACCCAAATAATTTATGAGATTTTTTTGGGAATTTTGGGAATGACAGAAATATAGGTTGCTTCACAACCTAGGGCAAAAACTGCCACATGGACATGACACATAGGCAAAAATGATGAGGTGGCGCCTAGTCATAGCAACCCACCACAATTTACAAGGCTATGACCATCTATATTAGTCGTTAACAACTAGAAATAAGGCAACGGACTAGCGCTGTTTGCTTTATGACCATTTCATGTACGGAAATACGACCTTTCTGACCAAAATGGTCGCAATGGTTTAGAGTTTGGAGCCCCCCGAACAACTTTTGACCAATTGGTCTGAAATGGTCATAGATCTATGACCATTTCTTCCAGGGTCACTGACAGAAGGTCACTAGTTGACATATTTCTTGTAGTGGATGAGCATGAGGTGCGATGAAGTGGTCGGGTCGCCCGCGGGATCCGATTGTTGTGTGTGGGGGAACACAATCCTCACTGGGGGAGGCGACGGTGGGGCCGACATTAGACCGCAGAGGGGCAGCTGGCGAGGGGAGAAGCCGTGGGATCCGTGCCAGGGGAATCAGCCAGCAGCACGGTCACAGGAAGCACAGGCGCGGGGGCCACCTGGGGGGACACAGGCGAGGCCCGAGGACTGGCGAGTGTGAGGCCGGGTGATGGTAGGTTAGTCCCATCTGCAAGCCCGACAACTGGAGAAGCACCGACGGGATCTAAGGCAGGGCCTTCCAGGAAGGCGTGAGGATTGGCCGCCACGGTGGGAAGTGGCCCCACCAGGGGAGGCGACTGGATTCGAATCAAGGCCGACGGGCGGTCTCCAATGGGGTGGCTCACAGGGTCAGGATCAGTCTCCGAGGGAAAAGCCACTTTGTCTGGAGGTGGGGCCCCGCGCTGACGCTCGTCAGGGGCAGGCTGGGTCACGCGATGACGCACGGGTCGGGAAGGTTGACTGGAGACCGCCAAAGGGTGCGCACCAAGCACCCCGTGCCAGCCGCGGAACGCGCGCGAGGAGAGCCGCTGGTGCCGGCCGCCGAAGTGACCACTGGAGCGGCGCCCGCGGGAGTGCCCATCATGTGTGGGGAAATCATGCCGCTGGGGCCAGGAGGGAGGGAGAGGAGGCGAGTTTGGCGGGGCATCACCCGCCCCATCCGGGAAGTAACGGAGGGGGCGGCGGCGGCACAGCCGGGAGACGATAATCCTCGGAGCAGACGACGTGGATGGACACCGGAAAGCGGATGCGGCTGACGGCGAAGTTGGAGACGCGGTCTGGGTCATCACCGGCGACGAGCGCGCCAGGCTCGGGCAGGAGGAGCTCGGAGGTCTGAGGATGGCGTCGGGGTTCGCCGTCCAGGCACTGAGACGGAAGACAGACATGTCACGTCCAACACGCGTCTCGGGTGCCAGGTGATCGACAAGGCAGAACGGGGACAAAAGAGTGTCCGCCGACGAGCGGTGCCATCCATGCTCGGGGATGCCCACAATCACCAGCTCCACGCGAAAGACGACGTGCACCGGCTCACCATCGGCGAGGCTGCTCCAGGGGTGAAGCAAAAGGCGAATTTTGGGCGAGCGGACGGGGGCGGCCGCGACCCTGGGACGCACGCCAGCGTCGCCGAAGCGGATGAGGAACCCCTCGGGGTGGCGATGGTGAACCGAGAGGGCAGAGACCGGCAGATCAAACTTGCGCAGGAGGAGCTCCTTGACGTCCTCGCAGGAGACCCCAGGGTGGGGGGCCTGGGATGGTGGCGACGAGCGCCTTGCGCAGGGACATCTCCACCGCGATGATGTCGCCGGAAGGGGGTAGGTAGCACACTGCCCCGGCCGGACTAAGCGACGGGTGGACCGAGAGGGGAAGAACCGCCGTCGAGGAGGGGGCGCGCGAGGAGGAGCCAAGCAGCCCGGAAGACACGGGTGGCGAGGAGGGCGCGGGAGAGGGGACCGACGGGGTCGGGGACGAAGACGACGGCAGGGCCGGCCCGGAGGACACGGGGCGGCAGGGGCCGTCGACGCTGGACGCGGAAGAGCCCGCAGGCCGCGGAGAGGATACATGCGGCCGCTTGGCAGCGGGAAGCAGAGCACCGTCCGGTGAGGGAGGGCGTGGCAGGGTGCAGTTCCTCGCGATGTGGCCGAAGAACCTGCAGCGTTTGCACCCGACGTCCGTCTGACGATCGGACGGGGTGGCCGGGTCGAACGGTGAGGGGCGGTGCCGCCCGCCGGAGAGACCACGACCGGGGTGGGTGGCGAGCGGGGGCGACGACGCGGGCGCGGGGAGCGCGGACGACCGGAGACAAGCTGCCAGCCCCCCTCATTTGGGGGTGGCGCATGAGCAGGCGGCGAGGGCCCGACGCAGTGGATCTCCGAGTGCGGACCGCGCCGGGTCGCGGGTGCGCCCCGGGATGGCGTCGCCAGAGGGAGATGCAACCGAGCGGCCCACACCGCAGAGAACCTCCCGGTAGGAGGGGGGAGGGAAGCACTCCCGACCAGATCCCGCGGAAGACGGTCTCGAATCTAGCCAGCGCTGGGCGTGCGGGCGGCCCGACGAGGGAGTCGGGGAAGGGGGAATCCATGGCTTAGGAGGAGGCGGCGAGGTGGACGCCGCGGCCGGAGTGGCCGCCGACGGAAGGGCTCGGGAATGGGAGCGGGGCTCAGGAGTGGAGCGGAACGGAGCCAATCATGAGAAAGACATGCTGCTTTGTTTCAGAGGCAATAATGGTTGTTATTTATATTTCCTTATATCATGATAAATGTTTATTATTCATGCTAGAATTGTATTAACCGTAAACTTAGTACATGTGTGAATACATAGACAAACAGAGTGTCACTAGTATGCCTCTACTTGACTAGCTCGTTGAATCAAAGATGGTTAAGTTTCCTAGCCATAGACATGTGTTGTCATTTGATTAACGGGATCACATCATCATAGAATTATGTGATTGACTTGACCCATTCCATTAGACTAGCACTTGATCGTTTAGTTTATTTGCTATTGCTTTCTTCATGACTCATACATGTTCCTATGACTATGAGATTATGCAACTCCCGAATATCGGAGGATCACTTAGTGTGCCACCAAACGTCACAACGTAACTGGGTGATTATAAAGGTGCTCTATAGGTGTCTCCGATGGTATTTGTTGAGTTGGCATATATCAAGATTAGGATTTGTCACTCCGATTGTCGGAGAGGTATCTCTAGGCCCTCTCGGTAATGCACATCACTATAAGCCTTGCAAGCAATGTGACTAATGAGTTAGTTGCGGGATGATGCTTTACGGAACGAGTAAAGAGACTTGCCGGTAACGAGATTGAACTAGGTATTGAGATACTGACGATCGAATCTCGGGCAATTAACATCCCGATGACAAAGGGAACAACGTATGTTGTTATACGGTTTGAACGATGAAGATCTTCGTAGAATATTCAGGAACAAATATGAGCATCCAGGTTCCACTATTGGTTATTGACCGGAGACGTGTCTCGGTCATGTATACATAGTTCTCGAACCCGTAGGGTCCGCACGCTTAATGTTCGGTGACGATCGGTATTATGAGTTTATGTGTTTTGATGAAGCGAAGGTTTTTCGGAGTCCCGGATGTGATCACGGGCATGACGATGAGTCTCGAAATGGTCGAGACATAAAAATCGATATATTGGAAGCCTATTTTTGGACATCGGAATGGTTCAGTGTGAGTTCGGGCATTCTTGAAGTGCAGGGTTACGGAACCCCCGGGATTACATGGGCCTTAATGGGCCTTAGTGGGAGAGAGGAGGAGGCGGCCTAGGAGGGGGCTCCCCCCCCCAAGCCCAATCTGAATTGGGTGGGGGGGGGGGGGCTGCCCCCCTTTCCTTCCTCCTTCCTTCCCCTTCCTTCCTCTCCTAGTCCAACTAGTGAAGGGGGGAATCCTACTCCCGGTGGGAATAGGACTCCTCCAAGGCACGCCATAGAGGGCCGGCCCTCCCCCTCCTCCACTCCTTTATATACGGGGAGGGGGCACCATAGACACACAAGTTGATCATTGTCTTAGGCGTGTGCGGTGCGCCTCTCCACTATAATCCACCTCGGTCATATCATCGTAGTGCTTAGGCGAAGCCCTGCACCGGTAGCTTCATCATCACCGTCATCACGCCATCATGCTGACGAAGCTCTCCCTCGACACTCAGCTGGTTCAACAGTTAGTGGGACGTCACCGAGCTAAACGTGTGCATATCGCATAGGTGCCGTACTTTCGGTACTAGGATCGGTCGGATTTTGAAGACGTACGACTACATCAACCGCATTGTCATAACGCTTCCGCTTACGGTCTACGAGGGTACGTGGACTATACTCTCCCCTCTCGTTGCTATGCATCACCATGATCTTACGTGTGCGTAGGATTTTTTTTGAAATTACTGTGTTTCCCAATAGTGGTATCAGAGCCATGTCTATGCGTAGATGTTATATGCACGAGTAGAACACAAAGAGTTGTGGGAGATAATAGTCATACTGCTTACCAACATGTCATACTTTGATTCGGCAGTATTGTTGGATGAAGAGGCCCGGACCAACATTATGCATACACTTACGCGAGACTGGTTCTACCGACGTGCTTCGCACACAGGTGGCTGGCGGGTGTCAGTTTCTCCAACTTTAGTTGAATCGAGTGTGGCTACGCCCGGTCCTTGTTGAAGGTTTGAAGAGCACACTTGACGAAAAATCGTTGTGGTTTTTGATGCGTAGGTAAGAACAGTTCTTGCTCAGCCCGTAGCAGCCACGTAAAACTTGCAACAACAAAGTAGAGGACGTCTAACTTGTTTTTGTAGGGCATGATGTGATGTGATATTGTCAAGACATGATGCTAAATTTTATTGTATGAGATGATCATGTTTTGTAACAGAGTTATCCGCAACTGGTAGGAGCCATATGGTTGTCGCTTTATTGTATGAAATGCAATCGCCATGTAATCACTAAGCGATACCGATAGTCGTAGAAGCAATAGTTGGCGAGACGACAACGATGCTAAGATGGAGATCAAGGTGTCACGCCAGTGACGATGGTGATCATGACGGTGCTTTACAGATGGAGATCAAAGGCACAAGATGATGATGGCCATATCATATCACTTATATTGATTGCATGTGATGTTTATCCTTTATGCATCTTATTTTGTTTAGCTCGGCGGTAGCATTATAAGATGATCTCTCACTAAATTTCAAGGTACAAGTGTTCTCCCTGATTATGCACCGTTGCGAAAGTTCATCGTGCCGAGACACCATGTGATGATCGGGTGTGATAAGCTCTACGTTCACATACAACGGGTGCAAGCCAGTTTTGCACACGCATAATACTCGGGTTAAACTTGACGAGCCTAGCATATGCAGATATGGCCTCGGAACACTGAGACCAAAGGTCGAGCGTGAATCATATAGTAGATATGATCAACATAGTGATGTTCACCATTGAAAACTACTCCATCTCACGTGATGATCGGACATAGTATAGTTGATTTGGATCACGTGATCACTTAGATGATTAGAGGGATGTCTATCTAAGTGTGAGTTCTTAAGTAATTTGATTACTTGAACTTTAATTTATCATGAACTTAGTACCTGATAGTATTTTGCATGTCTACGTTGTTGTACATAGATGGCCCGTGCTGTTGTTCCGTTGAATTTTAATGTGTTCCTAGAGAAAGCTAAGTTGAAAGATGATGGTAGCAACTACACAGACTGGGTCCGTAACTTGAGGATTATCCTCATTGCTGCACATAAGAATTACGTCCTGGAAGCACCGCTAGGTGCCAAACCCGCTGCAGGAGAAATTCCAGATGTTATGAACGTCTGGCAGAGCAAAGCTCATGACTACTCGATAGTTCAGTGTGCCATGCTTTACGGCTTAGAACCGGGACTTCAACGATGTTTTGAACGTCACGGAGCATATGAGATGTTCCAGGAGTTGAAGTTGATATTTCAAGCAAATGCCCGGATTGAGAGATATGAAGTCTCCAATAAGTTCTACAGCTGCAAAATGGAGGAGAATAGTTCTGCAAGTGAGCATATACTCAAAATGTCTGGGTATAACAATCATTTGATTCAACTAGGAGTTAATCTTCCTGATGATAGTGTCATTGACATAATTCTTCAATCACTGCCACCAAGCTACAAGATCTTCGTGATGAACTATAATATGCAAGGGATGGATAAGACAATTCCTGAGCTCTTTGCGATGCTAAAGGCTGCAGAGGTTGAAATCAAGAAAGAGCATCAAGTGTTGATGGTCAACAAGACCACCAATTTCAAGAAAAAGGGTAGATGGAAGAAGGGGGACTTCAAGAAGAACGGGAATCAAGTTGTTGCTCAAGTGAAGAAGCCCAAGTATGGACCTAAGCCTGAGACTGAGTGCTTCTACTGCAAAGGGACTGGTCACTAGAAGCAGAACTGCCCCAAGTATTTGGCAGATAAGAAGGATGGCAAGGTGAACAACGGTATATGTGATATACATGTTATTGATGTGTACCTTACTAAATCTCACAATAGTGCCTGGGTATTTGATACTGGTTATGTTGCTAATATTTGCAACTCGAAACAGGGACTACGGATTAAGAGAAGATTGGCTAAGGACGAGGTGACGATGCGCGTGGGAAATGGTTCCAAAGTCGATGTGATCGCAGTCGGCACGCTACCTCTACATCTACCTTCGGGATTAGTTTTAGACCCGAATAATTGTTATTTGGTGCCAGCGTTAAGCATGAACATTATATATGGATCTGGTTTGTTGCGAGACAGTTATTCATTTAAATCAAAGAATAATGGTTGTTCTATTTATATGAGTAATATCTTTTATTGTCATGCACCCTTGAAGAGTGGTCTATTTTTGTTGAATCTCGATAGTAGTGATACACATATTCATAATATTGAAGCCAAAAGATGCAGAGTTGATAATGATAGTGCAACTTATTTGTGGCACTGCCGTTTGGGTCATATTGGTGTAAAGCGCATGAAGAAACTCCATTCTGATGGACTTTTGGAATCACTCGATTAAGAATCACTTGGTACTTGCGAACCATGCCTCATGGGCAAGATGACTAAAACACCGTTCTCCGGAACAATGGAGCGAGCAACAAATTTGTTGGAAATCATACATACTGATGTATGTGGTCCGATGAATGTTGAGGCTCGCGGCGGGTATCGTTATTTTCTAACCTTCACAGATGATTTGAGCAGATATGGGTATATCTACTTGTTGAAGCATAAGTCCGAAACATTTGATAAGTTCAAAGAATTTCAGAGTGAAGTGGAAAATCATCGTAACAAGAAAATAAAGTTTCTATGATCTGATCGTGGAGGAGAATATTTGGTTACGAGTTTGGTCTTTATTTGAAACAATGTGGAATAGTTTCGCAACTCACGCCATCCGGAACACCACAACGTAATGGTGTGTTCGAACGCCGTAACCACACTTTATTAGATATGGTGCGATCTATGATGTCTCTTACTGATTTACCGCTATCGTTTTGGGGTTATGCTTTAGAGACGGCTGCATTCACGTTAAGTAGGGCACCATCTAAATCCGTTGAGACGACACCTTACGAACCGTGGTTTGTAAAGAAACCCAAGTTGTCATTTATGAAAGTTTGGGGCTGCGATGCTTATGTGAAAAAAACTTCAACCTGATAAGCTCGAACCCAAATCGGAGAAATGTGTCTTCATAGGATACCCAAAGGAGACTGTTGGGTACACCTTCTATCACAGATCCGAAGGCAAGACATTCTTTGCTAAGAATGGATCCTTTCTAGAGAAGGAGTTTCTCTCGAAAGAAGTGAGTGGGAGGAAAGTAGAACTTGATGAGGTAACTGTACCTGCTCCCTTATTGGAAAGTAGTTCATCACAGAAATCTGTTCCTGTGACTCCTACACCAATTAGTGAGGAAGCTAATGATGATGATCATGTAACTTTAGATCAAGTAACTACCGAACCTCGTAGGTCAACCAGAGTAAGATCCACACTAGAGTGGTCCGGTAATCCTATTCTGGAGGTCATGTTACTTGACCATGACGAACCTACGAACTATGAGGAAGAGATGATGAGCCCAGATTCCACAAAATGGCTTGAGGCCATGAAATATGAGACGGGATCCATGTATGAGAACAAAGTGTGGACTTTGGTTGACTTTCCTGATGATTGGCAAGCCATCGAAATAAATGGATCTTCAAGAAGATTGACGCTGACGGTAATGTTACTGTCTACAAAGTTCGACTTGTTTCAAAAGGTTTTCGACAAGTTCAAGGAGTTGACAACGATGAGACATTCTCACCCGTAGCGATGCTTAAGTCCGTCTGAATCATGTAAGCAATTGTTGCATTTTATGATTATGAAATTTGGCAAATGGATGTAAAGACTGCATTCCTGAATGGATTTCTGGAAGCAAATTTTTATATGATGCAACCTAAAGGTTTTATCGATCCAAAGGATGCTAACAAAGTGTGCAAGCTCCAGCGATCCATTTATGAACTGGTGCAAGCATCTCGGAGTTGGAATAAATGTTTTGATAGTGTGATCAAAGCATATGATTTTATACAGACTTTGGGAGAAGCTTGTATTTACAAGAAAGTGAGTGGGAGCTCTGTAGCATTTCTAATATTATATGTGGATGACATATCGTTGATTGGAAATGATATAGAATTTCTGGATAGCATAAAAGGATACTTGAATAAGAGTTTTTCAATGAAAGACCTCGGTGAAGCTGCTTATATATTGGGCATCAAGATATATAGAGATAGATCAAGACGCTTAATTGGACTTTCACAAAGCACATACCTTGACAAAGTTTTGAAGAAGTTCAAAAAAATGGATCAAGCAAAGAAAGGGTTCTTGCCTATGCTACAAGGTGTGAAGTTGAGTCAGACTCAATGCCCAACCACTGCAGAAGATAGAGAGAAAATGGAAGTCATTCTCTATGCTTCAGCCATAGGTTCTATCATGTATGCAATGCTGTTTACCAGACCTGATGTGTGCCTTGCTATTTGTTTAGCAGGGAGGTACCAAAGTAATCCAGGAGTGGGTCACTGGACAACGGTCAAGAACATCCTGAAATAACTCAAAAGGACTAAGGATATGTTTCTCGTTTATGGAGGTGACAAAGAGCTCATCATAAATGGTTACATCGATGCAAGCTTTGACACTGATCAGGATGACTCTAAGTCACAGACCGGATACTTATTTATATTGAACGGTTGAGCTGTAAGTTGGTGCAGTTCTAAGCAAAGCTTCATGGCGGGGTCTACGTGTGAAGCGGGGTACGTAGCTGCTTCGGAAGCAGCAAATGAAGGAGTCTAGATGAAGGACTTCATATCCGATCTAGGTGTCATACCTAGTGCATCGGGTCCAACGAAAGTCTTTTGTGACAATAATGGTGCAATTGCCTTGGCAAAGGAATCCAGATTTCACAAGAGAACAAAGCACATCAAGAGACGCTTCAATTCCATCGGCGATCAAGTTAAGGAGGGAGACATAGAGATTTGCAAGATACATACGGATCTGAATGTTGCAGGTCCATTGACTAAGCCTCTCTCACGAGCAAAACATGATCAGCACCAAGACTCCATGGGTGTTAGAATCATTACTGTGTAATCTAGATTATTGACTTTGGTGCAAGTGGGAGACTGAAGGAAATATGCCCTAGAGGCAATAATAAAGTTGTTATTTATAGTTCCTTATATAATGATAAAATTTTATTATTCATGCTAGAATTGTATTAACCGGGAACTTAGTACATGTGTGAATACATAGACAAACAGAGTGTCACTAGTATGCCTCTACTTGACTAGCTCGTCGAATCAAAGATGGTTAAGTTTCCTAGCCATAGACATGTGTTGTCCTTTGATTAACGGGATCACATCATTATAGAATGATGTGATTGAATTGACCCATTCCTTTAGCCTAGCACTTGATCGTTTAGTTTATTCTCTATTGCTTTCTTCATGACTTATACATGTTCCTATGACTATGAGATTATGCAAATCCCGAATACCGGAGGATCACTTAGTGTGCTACAAAACGTCACAACGTAACTGGGTGACTATAAAGGTCCTCTACCGGTGTCTCCGATGGTATTTGTTGTGTTGGCATAGATTAAGATTAGGATTTGTCACTCCAATTGTCGGAGAGGTATCTCTGGGCCCTCTCGGTAATGCACATCACTATAAGCCTTGCAAGCAATGTGACTAATGAGTTAGCTATGGGATAATGCATTACAGAACGAGTAAAGAGACTTGCCGGTAACGAGATTGAACTAGGTATTGAGATACCGACGATCGAATCTCGGGCAAGTAACATACCGATGACAAAGGGAACAACGTATGTTGTTATACGGTTTGACCGATAAAGATCTTTAGAATATGTAGGAAAAGATATGAGCATCCAAGTTCTGCTATTGGTTATGGACTGGAGACGTGTCTCGGTCATGTCTACATAGTTCTCGAACCGGTAGGGTCAGCACGCTTAACGTTCGGTGACGATCGGTATTATGAGTTTATGTGTTTTGATGAACCGAAGGTTGTTCATGTCGGATGTGGGGTTCCGGCAAAACCTTAAGGTTCGAACACTGGGGTGCGTGCGAAGTCTCTCCCCCCTACCGATCTACGCTATAGCTCGCTAAGATCTAGCGGATGAACTCGTCGAACTCGCAACATAGAAGGACACGAGGTTTATACTAGTTCAGGCCACCGTTGTGGTGTAATACCCTACTCTAGTGTGGTGGTGGTGGATTGCCTCTTGGGCTGATGATGAACAGTACAAGGGAAGAACAACCTCCTGAGGTTGAGGTGTTCTTGTGCTTGTGAAATTGTGGCGTGAGGATTCGTCCAGTTCAACCTCTTCCCTACTGTGGTGGCTAGCTCTACTTATATAGGCCCTGGTCATCTTCCCAAATATCGAGCGGGAAGGGAGCCAACAACGGCAGGCAAATTTGAAGGGGGACAACTAGTACAAGCTATCCTGACAAAAGCGGTCTTCGCATGCGAAAAGCCCTGGGGTGACGCCGTCTTGGGCTCCACGATGACCTCCGCCTGGCTGTCCTCCTGGTCTTGGTCTCGTTGCACCAATATGGCAACCTTTGCATGATGCCTCGGTACTCTTCGCCTGCGCTGGCCTCCTTAGCACCAAAGAGGAAATAAGGACGATGCGCTTACCGGCGCCCGCCTGGCACCCGCCTGGTACCGTTCGTCATGGCTCACGTCACGAGAGCCTCATGAGGTTTGCCTCGCCTTGATATCTCCGCTCCTCGTGAGCCTGCCTGGCTAGGCCACTCTAGAGGAGGTCTTGCGTCATCCACCTCGCGAGGCTTGGACCCTCGCGAGCGTCTTGGGTGTCTTGCTGATGAAGATGGGTCGTACGGCCTGCTGCTTAGCCACGATGTGGGCCGCAGGCAGGCAAGTCTGGGGAACCTCGTTCCAAGAACGCCGACAGTAGCCCGCGGGCCCAAGGTGTAACGCCCCGGATCCGATGCGCTAGGTGTCCACCAGTTATTCGCCGTCGTTACCATGTCATTTGCTTGCGTGTTGCATTTTTCCATATCATCATGTGCATCTCATTTTGCATACGTGTTCGTCTCATGCATCCGAGCATTTTCCCCGTTGTCCGTTTTGCAATCCGGCACTCCTATGTCCTCCGGCGCCCCCTTTTACCTCGTTTCGGGAGTGGACGAAAAATGTTCTCAGAACGGGTTGAAACTTGGCGTGCGGTCTTATTATACTGTAGACAGAGCGCCTGTCAAGTTTCGTCGCATTCGGAGCTCGTTTGATAGCCCAACCGTCAATCATATAACGGCATTATAGCCGGTCAAACGTCGGACGTTTCCGGTCCCCGGAAACCGTTGCCGGGCTGCTTTTCTCTTCTCTCCTCTCAGCACAAGCCTCTCTCTCTCTCAGCCCACCTAGGCCTACCCAACCCCTCTCTCGATCGGATCCGTCGGATCACGATCGGAGGCTCCGAAAATCCCTCCTAACCCCCTCAAACCCTAACCTTCCCTATATATTCACCCCCTTCCAAATTTGGCATCCCTAGCCCCTCCACCTACCTCTAGCCTTCCCCCTCGGATCAGCCGCCGCCTCCACCTCGAAATCCACGCCACGATCCACATCCAACCGCCTCCCCCTCGTATTCCAGCGCCGGCCACCGCGCCCCCGCCACTTGGCGTCGCCCAACGTGCCAGCCGCCGTCCTTCAGGCGCCCGTGGCCTACTCCCAGCGAGCCACGTCGCCTCCCCACTCCTCCATGCCGCCGTGGCCCTGTGAGCCCAGTTCCGGCCCGCCCGGGCTCGAACCAGGCCGCGCCCCGCGCCCTCTGTGCCCACTCGCCTGCGCTCATCCCGAAGCGCCAACCCGCCGCCCTCGCTAGCCGACCCGTCGCGCGCCGCCGCCGGATCCGCTTGCGCCACCCACCGCCCCGCGTCGCCTGGTCGTTCTCCCGGCCGGGATCCGGCCGGATCCGGCGAGATCCGTCCCGGACCCGCTGTCCCCGGCCGCCATCTTCGCCAACTTCGGTCGTCGGCACCGCAGATCCAGCGAGACCCGCCTCCGCATCGTTTTTCGTGCAAACCCTAGGTTGACCCCGAAATTCTTAAGTCCCCGGGATTTTGCATTATATTGCCCTGTTCATCGCATCATATCCCTTAGCATACTGCTCCGTTTTGCATTTATGACATACCGAAATGTTCATCGGGATGTGCTCTACATTTTGTTCCATTGTGCCATGTTCATTTGAGATCATCTTGATGCCCTAATCATCGTTGCAAGAGTGCTATATAATGTTGTCTGCTGTAACTTAACAGAACATGCTCATTTGTTATTTTTGCATCTTTTTGTGTGACTTTCTTTTGAGCATGAAGTCTATATGTGCTATGAGCTACAACATGCCATCTTTGCTGTGGTGCAATCCACTCTTCATGATGTGCCATGTATTGATTGTTTCAAGCTTGCAAAGTAGCCTCTGTGATGTTCCTGATCTCAGGGTCTTAGAATTTCACCTAGTGCCTCTGTTTACATTTATAGAGTGCTCTAGCATGTCTTAATCTTGCTCTACTTTTGCTATAAAATGTTCCTGGCAGTTTTGTTTACGTGTTAATCAATTTTGCCAAGGTTGTTATAGTTGATCATTGCATTCTATGAGCTTGTTCTTGCCATGGTTAGTGTCATATACATGTCTTCTTGCTGATGTCATGCTTATCTTGTCATGCAATGCTTTGTGATGAGTGATTCAAGCTCACAAGGATGCCTTCATAATTCTGTTTATGCCATGCTTTTTTTCTGCTAAGTCTGAACTTGGTAATAAAACTTGCTATATTTACATGGGTGCCATCATATCTTCTGTGCCTTTTTGGCTCATGATAAGTAAGGGACTTTTGTTATATGCAATTAGTAGATGCATGCTATGCCTTTGGTTGCCATGATAAGTTCCTGTAGCTTGTTGTTTGATAGCTTTAAACATTGCAACCTGATGTTATTTCTGCCATGTCCAGTGATTTCTCTAAATCTATGAACCTGTTATTATTTGCAATCTTGCCAGGTCCTTTTGAGCATATTCTACTAGTTTCTGGAGATAGCTCAGTGTCCATGTTTTGTTATTCTTTACCTGTAAATCATGTCCATGCCTTTTGTTTTAATGTTGAGCTCCTGTAGCATGTTGTTTTGATGCTTGCTATATGCCTAGTTGCTGTTTTGAACAGCTTGTCCTTTGAACTTGTGTGGTGTATATGTGTTGAACCGTTGCTCCGTTTTGAGTGTGCTCTATATGAAACTTGCTTAGTTTTGCATGTAGTTTCATGTTACCTTGTTGCATCCATATTTTGATGTGTTTTCTTGATGTTTGAATGCATTTTGCATCAATGCCATGCTTATCTTGTTTTGCTCATATCTTCTAGGCCGTAGCTCCAAATTAAATAAACTTTATATGTAACTTGACTAGAATTTCGTGTAGATCTTTGTGGTCCATCTTAACTTGCTGTTTAACAACTTGAACATAAGGTTTATTCAGATCTGGACCAATTTCGAAATTTGCTTATGAGGATTTACCGGAATTGTTATATGTTGTTTCCGGCCTCATTTAAACTTGCTTTGATGTGTTGCTCTTGTATTCATCATCTCTTGCCATGAGTAGCTTCATGTAGCCTTGTCATGCATCATACTTGGTTGAGCATCATGCCTTGTAAATGTGTGGTGTGTTTACCATGTTGTGTGCTTCTTCTCGATAGTTCCCGTTTCGTTGCGATCATGAGGATTCGTTCGTCTACGTTTGGTTCGTCTTCGTGGCTTCATCTTCTTCATGGTCTCGTTCTTCTTCCTAGCGGGATTTCAGGCAAGATGACCGTCACCTTAGATCTCACTACTATCATTGCTATGCTAGTTGCTTCGTTCTATCGCTATGCCGCGTTACCTACCACTTGCTTATCAAGCCTCCCAAAATGCCATGAACCTCTAACCTTGTCACCCTTCCTAGAAAACCGTTGTTTGGCTATGTTACCGCTTTTGCTCAGCCCCTCTTATAGCGTTGCTAGTTGCAGGTGAAGATGAAGATTGCTCCATGTTGGATTATGTTTATGTTGGGATATCACAATATCTCTTATATTATTAATGCATCTATATACTTGGTAAAGGGTGGAAGGCTCGGCCTTATGCCTGGTGTTTTGTTCCACTCTTTTCGCCCTAGTTTCAGTCACCTCGGTATTATGTTCCTGGATTTTGCATCCCTAACGCGGTTGGGTGATTTATGGGACCCCCTTGACAGTTCGCCTTGAATAAAACTCCTCCAGCAATGCCCAACATTGGTTTTACCATTTGCCTACCACCTATTACCTTTCCCTTGGGATTAATTAACCCGAGGGTCATCTTTATTTTAGCACCCCCGGGCCAATGCTTGTCTAAGTGTTGGTCCAATCCGAGAGATGTCCGGCGCCCCCTGGGCTACTAGGGTCTATGCCAAGCCGACGTCTTGCTCATCCGGTGTGCCCTGAGAACGAGATATGTGCAGCTCCTATCGGGATTTTTCGGCACAGCGGGCGGTCTTGCTAGTCTTGTTTTACCATTGTCGAAATGTCTTGCAACCGGGATTCCGAGTCTGATCGGGTCTTCCCGGGAGAAGGAATATCCTTCGTTGGCCGTGAGAGCTTGTGATGGGCTAAGTTGGGACACCCCTGCAGGGTTTGAAATTTCGAAAGCCGTGCCAGCGGTTATGTGGCACATGGGAATTTGTTAATATCCAGTTGTAGTAAACTTGAAGTAAACTCTTCTAAAATACACCAACCGTGTGCGTAACCGTGATCGTCTCTTTTCGGGGTTGTTCGAGAGGAGAACACGGTTTTTGGGTTATGTTTGACGTAAGTAGGAGTACAGGATCACTTCTTGATCATTACTAGTTGACGACCGCTTGCTTTGCTTCTCTTCTCGCTCTTATTTGCGTAAGTTAGCCACCATACATGCTTAGTCGCTGCTGCAACCTCACCACCTTACCCCTTCCTTACCCTTTTAGCTTTGCTAATCTTGATACCCATGGTAATGGGATTGCTGAGTCCTCGTGGCTCACAGATTAGTACAACACCAGTTGCAGGTACAGGTTTGCGATGATCATGACGTGAGAGCGGTGTTCACTTGTTTTGGAGTTCTTCTTCTTCTTCATCGATCTTGGGTTAGGTTCCTGGTCGGCAGCCTGGGCTAGCAGGGTGGATGTCGTTTGAGTTTGTATTTATGTTTCATCCGCAGTCGGATGTTGATCTGATGTATGATGTATTGTTGTATTCATGTGACATTGTATGTCTTGGATGTATCCCCACTATGATGTAATGTTCATGTAATATATCCACCTTGCAAAAGCGTCTTCAAGATGCGCTTCTATCCTTGGTGGGACCTTCGAGTTCGTTTAGGATAGGGTCGCATCTTGGGCATGACAAGTTGGTATCAGAGCCTCGACCGACCCTAGGAGCCCACTTGATTGATCGTGTAGTTTGGCCGATGTCGAGTCTAGAAAGAAAACTTTTTGGAGTCTAGTTATATAGGAGAGTAGGATTTCTTTTTACTCCTCTGCCCCTTCGTCGCTCTTGTAAGGAATCTTGACGTAGGTGTTTTAAACTACTTCTCTTCCCGTTCAAAATTTTCTTTAGGATCACGCGGTTAGTTTCGTTCGTTGTCCATCCTCTTTTATCCGGTGCATCTCTCGTCAAGTCGACTCAAACCTCTTTGTCTTTCGCGAGATCAATCCTCAGTTCTTCTTCCACGATGTTGTTTCCCTGTCCGAAGTTTTCCTTGTTTTCCCACCCGCCCACCCTTCTTCTTCTCGGAACTGGAGTCCGTAATCGAGTATCCATCATACTCGTGCGAAGCCTTTGCATTCTCTCCTCAATTATTTCAACCGGTGCTTTCTCTTCAACTTATTCGTTGATTCCCCGTTCCAAGTTGCCTGTGTTTTACCCGCCCTCTGTAACATCCCAAATTTTCAATTTGGAATGTTATACATTAGGTCATCATGCATATCATATTTTCTCGCATTTTTCCGATCCTAGAAATTTCACGCAACTCAAGGACCCTCGGAGAGAGTTGGAAGTTTCGTAATTTTCATATTTGGGATCTCTCAAATTTTGAAAATAGGATCATTGGATTATTTAAATTATCTTCATAAAGTTTTTCCTATAAAAATATCTTGAGAGGGAATAATATGACTTTCCCAAACAGTTAGGAAAAATGAAGATATTATAAATAAACCAAATTTGGGTTTTGGAGATTTATTTTGCTTAGGCAAAAATGAGCATTTAAAAATATTTTTGCATGTATTTTGTTTTTAAAGTTCATTTTGTTCGATTCATTTTTAGGAGTCGGAGAAAATTTGTTTTAATTAATTTGGAGTTCATTTGATATTTATTTTATTTGTTTTGTTTTAAATTTAAAAAAAAAACAGCGCCCCTGGACCGAGGCCCAGCCGGCCAGCGCCAGCCAGGCCCAGGCCCAGCCGCCTCCCGGCCCACCTCCCTCCTCCCTCGCGCGGCCGCCCGCCCGGCCTTGCGTCGCCCGCCAAGACGCCTCCCGCCGCCCGAGTCCGGCTCGCCCGGCTCCCTTGGCCCCCTCCCAAGCACCGCCGCCCCCCTCGCCTTTTCGCCGCCCGCCCCCCCTCTCCTCACCTCCTGCTTGAGCCGCCCCACCGCGCCCGGCCGAACCCGCCCGCCGCCAAGGCCACGCCCGCGCCGCCGTTTCCCCGGCCACGACGCGGACCTCGCCGCCCCTCGCCCCCCGACCCGCGGACCTCCCGACCGCGGAGCCCGCTGAGCCTCGCGGCGAGAGCCACGGAGGTAGCCGCCCGCCGCCCGACCGGTTTTCCCTAAACCGATCCGGTTTATTTAAAAAAAACATGTTTGGTTTTTAAAAAAAAAACCTAGTTTGGTTTTGTTTTTTGGTTTTCTTATTTAACGGACGTTCACGAACCGTTCGTTTCATGGAACGCGTTCGTTAGATTCGTTACGTTATGAACGTTCGCTTTTTAACTCGTTCGTCGTTTTTCTTTTAATCGGAATTAATCCGTTATTTTTCGATTTGATTTCAGATCTGATTTTCAAAACTGTTTTATTTCTCGCTCGTTTATCGGAATCGGGTGATTCAAGCGCTGGAGTTTAAAGAACGAAACCGCCGTTCGACTACCCTACTTTCACAGAGTTTTGCCACTGTGAAATTTTGACCTAATTGCAGATTGCTAAAGCGAGAGGCGTTCTCTCTCGAGTTTCGACTTTCGGAGTTTATTTTGATTCGATTCTTTTGCCACGGGGTTCTTAAGTTGAACTCTCTGGTTAGATCTTTTATTCGAGATTTCCTGTGCATTAGATGAGTACTTATTGTATGCTTGTTGTTTGTCTGCGTTAGATCACCGAGTCGCCGCTTGTTACTTGAATCTCTAGGACACGCGGATCATCGCAAGGCAAGTAACACTTTGATCATACCCTTCTCATACCCAGTTTTATGCATTAGATCTATTCCTCAAACACTTGCATGATTAGGATCTAATTAAATTGTGGGTTTTGGGAAGTAGATTGAGGTAGTACCTAATACTGTTTTACTTATGAAACCTTGGGAGTTACTTCTCGTTTGCTTGTTCATGCCATGCTATGCTAGTAGGCGTGGATTGGGTGAGTGAATATCCATGACAGATGTGAGATTGTTTAATTAATGGTTTATCTAAGGTGGCAACCTAACACACATCTGGGTGGATTGAGGCACTGGTTTCTATCGAGACTTACTGTATTTCTTGGACCGCCACCTGTGCTCTAAGGGATCATAAGATTATTCAAGCTGGAAACTTCCGTGTGCAGCCACAAGCCAATTATGGGCTCTGGCGTAGTTGACTAAGTCGTGCAAACTCTTACGGGCAGACTAGCTGATGTAGGGGATATAGGTTGGTACGGTCTACCCACATGTAAGGTGCTAAGCGCTTACGAAGACTATGTCTCGGTCATCCGTTTCTCAAACACCATGTAGTCACGAGAACCAAGCGGAGGCGATCGAGTCTTGTGGGGAAAAGTCATAAACCTCTGCAGAGTGTATAAACTAATCATGATTAGCCGTGTCCCGGTTATGGACAATTTGAGTATCCGGTACTTGATTATCATGTGAATCTCAACATGTTACTTCTAAATAAAAGTTATTGGGTTTTGATGAGTACCTTTTAATTGGGATTGAGGATCTGTCAACCATCTTCAATGTTTAACAACCACCATGATAGTTAAATAAAATTATTCCTTTGATGTAGGGAAAAATCAGCTTTATGCAAATGTAACGTAGAGCCTTACCACCAGCCAAATATGCATGTAGTATAGGCTTATTTATTCATTGCTCTTTATGTGTTACATTGCGGCATATTCCATGTCTTGACCCGTTTTTGGCTGCAACTTTTCACGTATGAGACTTTTAGAACGACGAGTAAGGTGTTAGGTCGTGGTTCTATACTCGGTGATGCCGTTGGAGTTGATGGACTCGCTTATCTTCCAAGTCTTCCGTTGTTATTATTAGATGGCCTTAAGCCATATTTTGTATTCAGTTCCTTGTGGACAACGATGTAATAAGTGTGTGATTGCTACTCTGCTATAAATCCTTCAATCTTGTGTGGTGTCGGCATTCTTGATCCAGGATGACACCGAGCACGAGCGCTAGATCCATTCGGTCTGGTCGCAGCTGAGAGAATGGTATCGAGCACACGCTAAGCGTAGGACACGACCACTAAGTTAAAGCCATAGATCACTCTCTCTTCTCACTTTCTAACTCCTCATCTTTTCTACTCTCTTTAGGATGGCGGACGCGAAGATCAAGTACACCCAACCGGATGAAGGCACACCTTTTGGATTTCACTTGAAGGAAGTTACTAAGTACGAACATTGGACTACCAAGCTTCACGGGACTTTCAACGCCACTCTGCTCGAAGAGGAGCTGGAAGATTCATGCTCACGTTCGGGAAGGACATTCGCCCCAATCACCAAGCCAATAGATAGTGTTTTCGATTGCACCCACTTGGAGTGCAGGAAAGAGCATGGCAGCTCACATCACCATGGGACGCATTGGAGAAGTCTATCAAGAAGATCTCAAGGACACCATCTACCAGATTTGCGGACGCCGAGATGACAAGCTGGGACGTCGTCGGCACCAAGAAGGATAGGTCCATTGCAGCTTTCATCCAGAGTTAAACCAGCACATTCGACGCCGGGAGAATCAAATGTGCAATGACATGTTGGAGTTGCGTAAGACGAAGGAAAGGATCATCGAATTGGAAGAAGAACTAAAGACTACGCGCAAGGACTACATGGACGAGATCGTAGCTCGGCAAGACACAATAACGATCTTAAGTACGAGATCGAAGAACTCAAGAAGAAGTTGGCGCTCAGGAATGAAGACCGGTATGTCGAACACCAAATCGACTACATCAACATCGGCGACTCGATTCGGATCCAAGTGAACCCGACTTTGAAGGCGAAGCTGAGCAGACATCATGGAGTCTTCCACGGATCAAACTAGTAGAAGTCCCCACATATTAGTAGTATTCCTCCATGTAAACATTATAGTACACGCACTTTTGCGATAGTTAGATCGTTGTAACCCTTGTTTGATTGAATGAAGTGAATTTTGTGTGATTTGCTCATGTGCATTTGGGTAGTGATTTCCCTTAGACCTCATTCTATTCTACTTTCTCTCCTTTTCTAAACCCTTCAGATGCCTCCGAGACGCGACCGGATTCGTTTTCCGCCAGAGATCACCCAATTGATCCAGCAGCAGAATACCTGATTCAAACATTGGTGCGAACAACAACAACAACAACAACAACCCACCGCCACCAACACCACCTGCGGATCATCGACTCGTTTCCTTAGATGAACCGCGGTGTATTCCATAGAGCACCGAGCCAATTGTAGCAGATGGTGGCTCCGCAAGATAGGAAGGAGCTGACCACTGCAGGATGCACAGATGGTGAAAGAGTGAAGTTTGCAGCACATCAGCTTGAAGGACCCGCAGCAGCATGGTGGGAGAATTTCACACCACTTATCCGTGAACACCGTCACATGGGACCAGTTTGACAAGCTTTTCGCACAGCCCATGTTTCAGCAGGAGCCATGGCCATGAAGAAGCGTGAGTTTCGCAACCTCGCCAAGGAGGAAGGACTGTTGGCGATCGTGGATGACTTTAGCAAACTAGCACGTTATGCCCCGGATAGCGTTACTACGGATGCAGCTAAGCAGGAGAAGTTTCTAGAAGGACTGAATGATGAGTTCAACATGCCGTTGATGGTAGCAAGTTTCAATAACTACCAGGAGTTAGTAGACCGAGCTCTCATGATTGAGGAAAGCAGCAACAAATTGAGAACTGCAAGCGGAAGTATGGACAAGGGAAGTATAACTCGGGATCGGTGAAGCCTCGTTATACCCTAAATCAGAATTCAGTTTCAGCATACCCATGGAGGAGGTAATTCGCACAACCATAATGGCACCAAGAATGGGAGCGGAATGGAGGAAGCAACGACAGAACCGCACCAACCCGTCTACACCATCCAAGGTAGACTGAGTCACATTACTTGCTTTAAGTGCCGCAAGGCGGGCATTATGCAAATGACTATCCCGAAGGCGAATGGAAATGGCAATGGAAGCTCGGAAAGAAACCCAACTCTTTCAACAGGGGACAAGTGAACCACATTGATGTGGAGGAGGTTGAAGATCAGCCCGATCAAGATGTCGGTAAGTTTTTGGTTAAGTCTTTTCTGCAATTGTTCTTTTTGATCTTGGTGCATCGCATTCATACATATCAAGGGATTTGTGGATAAGTACGAGTTACCAACCCAAGCCCTTAGGTCACCCATGCTAGTAACCTCACCGGGAGCGAGTACATGGCTAGTAAATGGTGTGATCGACTGCCACTAAGGATCGGACACTATGTTTTCCCCTCAGACCTAATAGTTCTGGAATCCCAAGGATTGGACGTGATATTAGGAATGGATTGGTTATCAAAGTATGGAGGAAACATAGATTGTACCACAAGGTCAATTTTGCTCACCACACGGAAGGAAGAAGGATTAAGTATGTATCACGGCACGAGCCGAGGAGAGCACAAGTTAATTGCTTAACAGGAGTGGTACAGGAAGAAGTACCAGTGGTGAAGGATTATCCTGATGTATTTCCGGAAGAGTTGCCAGGAATGCCGCCGGATAGAGACATTGAGTTTTTGATCGAGCTGTTGCCAGGAACAGGCCCGATATCGAAGCGACCGTACAGGATGCCCGCAAAGGATTTGGCAGAAATTAAGAAGCAGATTAAGGAACTATTGGATAAAGGTTTTATTTGCCCAAGTTCCTCACCTTGGGGATCACCCGCTTTATTGGTGGAGAAGAAGGATGGATCGTTGAGAATGGTTGTTGATTATCGTGGATTGAATGAAGTAACAATCAAGAACAAGTACCCACTACCGATGATAAATGATCTGTTTGATCGCTTGCAAGGAGCCAAAGTGTTTTCTAAGATCGACTTGCGATCGTGGTACCATCGATTGAAGATTCGGGAGCAAGACATACCCAAGACAGCATTTACCACGAGATATGGACTGTATGAGTATACCGTTATGTCATTTGGATGACTAACGCACCAGCCTATTTCATGAACACGATGAACAAAGTGTTTATGGAGTTTTGGACAAGTTCGTTGTGGTGTTCATTGATGACATTTTGATTTTCTCGAAGAATGAAGAGGAACACAAGGAACATTTGAGATTGGTTTTGAGGGCGAGGGAACACCAGGTTGTATGCCAAGTTCAGCAAATGTGAATTTTGGTTAAAGGAAGTAGGATTTTCTCGGACATGTTATTTCCGGAGAAGGATAGCAGTTGACCCCACAAAAGTTGAGACCGTAACCAAATGGGAAGCACCAACGACAGTTGGAGAGATTCGAGTTTCCTTGGACTCGCAGGATACTACGAAGATTCATTGAGAATTTCTCAAGGATTGCAAAGCCTATGACAGAGTTGTTGAAGAAGGAAAACAAATTCATATGGTGAGGACTGTGAGGCAAGTTTTCAGGAGTTGAAGAAAAGATTGGTTACCTCACCGGTTTGATATTGCGATCAAACTAAGGATTATGAGGTGTTTTGCGGCGCTTCACGTCGAGGACTTGGAGCAGTGCTTATGCAGGAAGGAAGAGTTGTTTCAGTATGCTTCACGACAACTTAAGCCCCATGAGTTGAATTATGCCACTCATGATTTGGAGTTAGCAGCCGTTGTGCATGCCTTGAAGACGTGGAGACATTTTCTCATTGGAAATCATTGTGAAGTATATACGGATCACAAGAGTTTGAAGTACATCTTCACACGAATGAATTGAATCTCGGCAGAGGAGATGGTTAGAGCTAATCAAGGATTACGATATGAGATTGCATTATCACCCGGAAAGGCTAATGTCGTAGGGGCGCATTGAGCCGAAAGAGCCACGTCAATACCCTAATGATGGGAGGAATACCCAATGAGTTAGCCGAGGACCTTCGAGAGCTATGTTTGGAAATAGTTCCGAGAGGCTATGTAGCAACATTGGAAATTCAGATCGACATCGATGGACAAAATCGAGAAGCCCAAAAGGCAGATAAGGAAGTTGCCTCTATAAAGGAGAAAATGAGCAAAGGAAAAGCTAAAGGATTTCGTGAGGATGAGCACGATACCCTATGGTTTGAAGACCGTGTTTATGTGCCCAATGACCCGAGATCGGAAGTTGATTTTACAAGAAGCCCATGATTCACCCTATTCGATTCACCCAGGAATACCAAGATGTATTTGGATTTGAAGAATATTTTCGGTGGACGGAATGAAGAAGGATATTGCGGATGCGTAGCAGTTTGCACGTATGTCGAAAGTAAAGGCGGAACATCAGAAGCCCGCAGGATTGTTACAACCATTGCCGATACCCGAATGGAAGTGGGATAAACTAGGTATGGATTTCATCACAGGTTTGCCAAAGACCCGTTCAGGATATGACTCGATTTGGGTCATAGTCGACCGTTTGACCAAGGTAGCCCATTTCATTCCAAATCAAGACTACCTATAGCAGTGCTAAGTTGGCAAAGATATACATGACCAGAATTGTGTGTTTACACGGAGTTCGAGGAGCATCGTATCGAGATAGGAACCCAGTTTACTTGAAATTTTGGAACCGGTTGCACGAAACATTGGGAACCCGATTGGAATTCAAACAGCTTTCCACCCACAGACCGATGGATGACGAGAGAGAGTCAATCAGATTTTGGAGGACATCTTTGAGAGCTTGTGCACTAGATTATGGATCTAGTTGGGATGATAATTTGCCGTATGCAGAACTTTCCTACAACAACAGTTACCAAACCAGCTTAAAGATGGCACCTTTCGAGGCTTTGTATGGAAGAAGGTGCAGGACACCGTTGTCATGGGACGAAACTGGAGATCGTCATTGTTTGGACCAGATTTAATTAAGGAGTGCGAACAGAAAGTTAAGTTAATTGAGACAGGCTCAAGGTAGCCCACCTGCATGGAAGAGCTATGCCGATTCAAAGCGCAAAGCGATTGAGTATGAAGTTGGAGACAGAGTATATCTCAGAGTATCCCCGCTTCGAGGAGTGAAGCGTTTTGGAGTTAAAGGAAAGTTAGCACCCCGTTTTGTTGGACCATATAAGATTTTGCAACGCATGGGAGAAGTTGCGTATAAGTTGGAATTGCCGGAAGGACTGTCAGGAGTTCATGATGTATTCCATGTTTCTCAGTTGAAGAAATGTCACCCAGAGATAGCAGAGGTACCGTTAAGAGACACAGTGCCACTGGAGGCAATTCAGTTGAAGGATGACTTGACATATGAAGAAAGACCGGTTAAGATTCTCGATTATGCCAGCAGAGTTACCCGCAGCAAGGTTATCAAGTTTTGCAAAGTTCAGTGGAGCCACCACACTGAGGATGAAGCCACCTGGGAAAGAGAGGAAGTTTTGCTTAAGGACCACCCTCACCTATTTTCTAGCCAACCCGAATCTCGAGGGCGAGATTCATCTTAAGGGGGTAGGTTTGTAACATCCCAAATTTTCAATTTGGAATGTTATACATTAGGTCATCATGCATATCATATTTTCTCGCATTTTCCGATCCTAGAAATTTCACGCAACTCAAGGACCCTCGGAGAGAGTTGGAAGTTTCGTAATTTTCATATTTGGGATCTCTCAAATTTTGAAAATAGGATCATTGGATTATTTAAATTATCTTCATAAAGTTTTTCCTATAAAAATATCTTGAGAGGGAATAATATGACTTTCCCAAACAGTTAGGAAAAATGAAGATATTATAAATAAACCAAATTTGGGTTTTGGAGATTTATTTTGCTTAGGCAAAATGAGCATTTAAAATATTTTTGCATGTATTTTGTTTTTAAAGTTCTTTTGTTCGATTCATTTTAGGAGTCGGAGAAAATTTGTTTTAATTAATTTGGAGTTCATTTGATATTTATTTTATTTGTTTTGTTTTAAATTTAAAAAAAAACAGCCCCACGGGACGAGGCCCAGGCCGGCCAGCCAGCCAGGCCAGCCCAGCCGCCCCGGCCCACCTCCTCCTCCCTCATGTCCGCCCGCCCGGAAGGCCGCCCGCCCGCCGCCTCCCGCCGCCGCCGAGTCCGGCTCCGCCCGGCTCCCTTGGCCCCCCCCTCCCAAGCAACCGCCCCTCGCCTTTATAACGCCCCCCCCCTCTCTCTCACCTCGCCCTTGAGCCGCCCACCGCCCGCCCGAACCGCCGCCGCCTTAAGGAGCCGCCCGCCGTTCCCCCCCCGACGCCGGACCTCGCCGCCCCTCGCCCCCGACCGCGGACCTCCCGACCCGCCGGAGCCTCGCTGAGCCTCGCGGCGAGAGCCACCGAGGTAGCCGCCCGCCGCCCGACCGGTTTTCCTAAACCGATCCGGTTTATTTAAAAAAAACATGTTTGGTTTTTTTAAAAAAACCTAGTTTGGTTTTGTTTTTCGGTTTTCTTATTTAACGGACGCTCACCGAACCGCTCGCTTCAGTGAAAACGCGTTCGTTAGATTCGATTCGTTAACTAACGCTCGCTTTTTAACTCGCTCGTCGTTTTTCTTTTAATCGGAATTAATCCGTTATTTTTCTGATTTGATTTCAGATCTGATTTTCAAAACTGTTTTATTTCTCGCTCGTTTATCGGAATCAGGTGATTCAAGCGCCTGGAGTTTCGTAACGAAACCGCCGTTCGACTACCCTACTTTCACAGAGTTTTGCCACTGTGAAATTTTGACCTAATTTCAGATTGCTAAACCGAGACGTTCTCTCTCGAGTTTCAACTTTGGAGTTTATTTTGATTCGATTCTTTTGCCACCTGGGTTCTTAAGTTGAACTCTCTGGTTAGATCTTTTATTCGAGATTTCCCTGTGCATTAGATGAGTACTTATTGTATGCTTGTTGTTTGTCTGCGTTAGATCACCCGGAGTGCGCCGCTTGTTACTTCGAATCTCTAGGACACGCGGATCATCAGCAAGGCAAGTAACACTTTGATCATACCCTTCTCATACCCAGTTTTATGCATTAGATCTATTCCTCAAACACTTGCATGATTAGGATCTAATTAAATTGTGGGTTTTGGGAAGTAGATTGAGGTAGTACCTAATACCTGTTTTACTTATGAAACCTTGGGAGTTACTTCTACGTTTGCTTGTTCATGCCATGCTATGCTAGTAGACGTGGATTGGGTGAGTGAATATCCATGACAGATGTGAGATTGTTTAATTAATGGTTTATCTAAGGTGGCAACCTAACACACATCTGGGTGGATTGAGGCACTGGTTTCTATCAGACTTGCTCAGATTTCTTGGACCGCCACCTGTGCTCTAAGGGATCATAAGATTATTCAAACTGGAAACTTCCGTGTGCAGCCACAAGCCAATTATGGGCTCTGGCGAGTTGACTAAGTCGTATGAACTCTTACGGGCAGACTAGCTGATGTAGGGGATATAGGTTGGTACGGTCTACCCACATGTAAGGTGCTAGCGCTTCGAAGACTATGTCTCGGCCATCCGCTTCTCAAACACCATGTAGTGCGAGAACCAAGCGGAGGCGATCGAGTCTTGTGGGGAAAAGTCATAAACCTCTGCAGAGTGTATAAACTAATCATGATTAGCCGTGTCCCGGTTATGGACAATTTGAGTATCCGTACTTGATTATCATGTGAATCTCAACATGTTACTTCTAAATAAAAGTTATTGGGTTTTGATGAGTACCTTTTAATTGGGATTGAGGATCTGTCAACCATCTTCAATGTTTAACAACCACCATGATAGTTAAATAAAATTATTCCTTTGATGTAGGGAAAATCAGCTTTATGCAAATGTAACAGAGAGCCTTACCACCAGCCAAATATGCATGTAGTATAGGCTTATTTATTCATTGCTCTTTATGTGTTACATTGCCAAGATATTCCATGTGACAATTTTTGGCTGCAACTTTTCACGTTCGAGACTTTTCGAATTGACGAGTAAGGTGTTAGGTCGTGGTTCTATACTCGGTGATGCCGTTGGAGTTGATGGACTCGCTTATCTTCCAAGTCTTCCGTTGTTATTATTAGATGGCCTTAAGCCATATTTTGTATTCAGTTCCTTGTGGACAACGATGTAATAAGTGTGTGATTGCTACTCGCTATAAATCCTTGAAATCTTGTGTGGTGTCAGATTCTTGATCCAGGATGACACTGAGCACAGAGCGCTAGATCCATTCGGGTCTGGTCGCTACACCCTCCCACCCCCTTTTATTCCGGAGTCTGAGCCCCTATTCGAGCATAAAATTTCATTTGTGCGGAGTATCTTCAGTCTTTCCTCAATTGTCTCAACCGGTGAATTCTAGCCTAGTTAATCATTGTTCGTCTCATTTACTTTTTCGGTGGATCCAATTAAAGTATTTCGTTGTCGATCGTATTCTTTCCCTCGGCTCAAATATTTTCCCTTTGCTCGTTCGCCTCTCGCAATTCTATTATCCCGGAGTGTTGAGGACATCTCAGAAGATTCGTGTTTGCATTCAATTATTTCGAGGTTGTCACCTCATTCTAATTTTTCAATCGTTCTAGTGCATCATTTCTCATTCGACAATCCTTTCCAATGGTGTTTCTTTTCAGTGGGCGCTAACCCACAGGTCTTTCCCAGGGTCTTACCTGACTCTTCTGATTTTCCAGAGCTATTCTTAAATTCTTTTCGAAGTATGACGTAAGTATGAATTTCATCAGTCAGATGCTTTTCCAAGATCGATTTCAAATCATTTTCATTATTGGCTCAACCTCTTCGCTTTTCATTCTCCCGGAGTATTTCAACAATTTTTGGTGGTGTTTCTCATCGTCATTCTCAACATTTGAAGACCGAAGAAGAGATTTTCCTCTAAATCTTGCCCGTTCTCTCGAGGACGCGTGGTTCTACGTCTTGTTATCCTCGCAAATTACCCCGTTTGTCAGAAATTCTTTTCATCCATCCGGAGTATTTTAGGAGTTGTTTTCCGTCTCAATCATCCGGAGGCCATCTTTTTGGAATATTTCTTCGTTCTAAGTTTTCGAATTCGTTCTCCAATTGTTCTACGTCTGTGCCCCTTCCGTCGTCTCAATATTCTTCCCGTGCTTCGTTCAAGTATTCTTCAATCAATTCGCGATCTCTTCGTTCTCTTTTCTCTAATTTCCCTCAAGTATCTTCGTGATTGCTCTAATTCTTCCCGGAGATTCTTTCTCTTTTCTTCGTTCATTGTCGTTTCTTACGGTGGTTCGTTCAAGATTTATTTCCGTTCTTTTCACATATATTCATTCGTTCTTTTCAATCCGACCGGTGGCTCATGAAGACCTTCCCAAGTGTTGCGCTATATCTCCCTTTAATCTTTTCCAACGTGGATAAGTTGTATGCGATCCATTGCTCTCATCAATCTAATTGATGAAGGATAAGCATAAGATAATTCTTATTCTTATTTCATCATGGTAAAGTTGATTAATTCTTTTCTTCGGAGATTGTTAATGTTGAATAATTTCTCGGTTCTAAGTTGTTCGTCTTTTCTTTTTTCCGGAGTCCCGAGCTTCTCGCTTGTCTCGTCGCGAAGCTCCATTCGAATCATCGCAAAGCTTTAATATTATTTCTTTTCATCCTTCAATTTTATCTCATCATCCTTTTGTTACCGGAGTTCTTCATGGTGGCTCGGCATGATTTAATCCACTCTTCAATTGTTCATCAAGATTCTTGTTCAAGGAGTTCTAGTATTTGTTTCTTCTTGCATCTCGAAGTGTGATTAATTCTACGCATTCTTTTAAAGTGGAATTTTGCATTTCTTCGTTCTCCTCGGTTATTCATTTATTTTTTGATTGTGGTCGGTTATCACCTCATAATTTTGAGATGTTATCCATAAGTCCACGACAAGCTTGTTCTTTTCGTTGTTGAATTTTCTCAACAACTCCGTTCAATATTTTCTTCTAAGGTTACTTTCTATTTCATTCGTGGAAGAAGATGTCGTCTTCTTCTCCGTTCTTTTCGTTCAACTCTTTCAATTCTTCTGGAGGCGTTGTGTCGTCCCTCTCGTCAAGTATCATTCCATCATCTTAAGTTCATGTTCTATTCTTTCCATTGTTCAGCCGGAGTGCTGCATAAATTCCTTCGTTATTATTCCTTTTTTCTAGCTTGTTCTAACCGAAGTGTTTTTAGAGTCTACCTTCTTCATTGAGCTTTTGATTCCCGTCGTAATTGTATTCCTCTTTTCTACCTGAGTGCTCTCGACTTTGCTCATTTTTCCCTCTTGTGTTCTTGGTTCACCTCTTCCTCTTTTCCTCCCCGTCTCAGTCCTAAGATCTCGGGACGAGATCTCTTGTTAGTAGAGGAGAGTTGTAACATTCCGGATCCTATGCGCTAGGTGTCCACCAGTTATTCGCTGTCGTTACCATGTCATTTGCTTGCGTGTTGCATTTTGCCATGTCATCATGTGCATGTCATTTTGCATACGTGTTCGTCTCATGCATCTGAGCATTTTCCCCGTTGTCCGTTTTGCAATCCGGCACTCCTATGTCCTCCGGTGCCCACTTTTACCTTGTTTCGGGAGTGGCCGAAAAATGTTCTCGGAATGGGTTGAAACTTGGCGGGCGGTCTTATTATAGTGTAGGCAGAGCGCCTGTCAAGTTTCGTCGCATTTGGAGCTCGTTTGATAGCCCAACCGTCAATCATATAACGGCATTATAGCCGGTCAAACGTCGGACGTTTCCGGTCCCCGGAAACCGTTGCCGGGCTGCTTTTCTCTTCTCTCCTCTCAGCACAAGCCTCTAACTCTCAGCCCAACTAGGCCTACCCAACCCCTCTCTCGATGGGATCCATCGGATCGCGATCGGAGGCTCTGAAAACCCCTCCTAACCCCCTCAAAACCTAACCTTCCCTATATATTCACCCCCCTTCCAAATTTGGCATCCCTAGCCCCTCCACCTACCTCTAGCCTTCCCCCTTAGATCAGCCGCCGCCTCCACCTCGAAATCCACGCCGCCATCCACATCCAACCGCCTCCCCTCAGATTCGGCGCGGCCATCGCGCTTCGCCACTGGCGTCGCCGCGCGTGCCGGCCGCCGTCCTTCAGGCGCCCGTGGCCTACTCCCTGCGAGCCACGTCGCCTCCCCACCCCTCCATGCCACCGTGGACCTGCGGGCCCAGTTCCGGCCCGCTGGCTCGAACTGGTCGCGCCCGCGCCCATCCCCTTCGTCTGCGCCATCCTCGAAGCGCCAACCCCGCCGCCCTCGCTAGCTAACCCGTCGTGCGCCATCGCCGGATCCCGCTGCGCCACCCACCGCCCAGCGTCGCCTGGTCGTTCTCCCGGCCGGGATCCGGCCGGATCCGGCGAGATCCGGCCCGGACCCGCCGTCCCCGGCCGCCATCTTCGCCAACTTCGGCCACCGGCACCGCAGATCCAGCGAGACCCGCCTCCGCATCGTTTTCCGTGCAAACCCTAGGCTGACCCCGAAATTCCGAAGTCCCTGGGATTTTTCATTATATTGCCCTGTTCATCGCATCATATCCCTTAGCATACTGCTCCGTTTCGCATTTTTGATATACCGAAATGTTCATCAGGATGTGCTCTACATTTTGTTCCATTGTGCCATGTTCATTTGAGATCATCTTGATGCCCTAACCATCGTTGCAAGAGTGCTATATAATGTTGTCTCCTGTAACTTAACAGAACATGCTCATTTGTTATTTTTGCATCTTTTTGTGTGATTTTATTTTGAGCATGAAGTCTATATGTGCTATGAGCTACAACATGCCATCTTTGCTGTGGTGCAATCCACTCTTCATGATATGCCATGTATTGATTGTTTCAAGCTTGCAAAGTAGCCTACGTGATGTTGCTAATCTCAGGGTCTTAGAATTTCACCCAGTGCCTCTGTTTGCATTTATAGAGTGTTGTAGCATGTCTTAATCTTGCTCTACTTTTGCTATAAAATGTTCCTGGCAGTTTTGTTTACATGTTAATCAATTTTGCCAAGGTTGTTATAGTTGATCATTGCATGCTATGAGCTTGTTCTTGCCATGGTTAGTGTCATGAACATGTCTTCTTGCTGATGCCATGCTTATATTGTCATGCAATGCTTTATGATGAGTGATTCAAGCTCACAAAGATGCCTTCATAATTATGTTTATGCCATGCTTTTTTTTCCTGCTAAGTCTGAACTTGGTAATAAAACTTTCTATATTTACATGGGTGCCATCATATCTTCTGTGCCTTTTTGGCTCATGATAAGTAAGGGACTTTTGTTATATGCAATTAGTAAATGCATGCTATGCCTTTGGTTGCCATGATAAGTTCCTGTAGCTTGTTGTTTGATAGCTCTAAACATTGCAACCTAATGTTATTTCTGCCATGTCCAGTGATTTCTCTAAATCTATGAACCTGTTATTATTTGCAACCTTGCCAGGTCCTTTTGAACATATTCTACTAGTTTCTGGAGATAGCTCAGTGTTCATGTTTTGTTATTCTTTACCTGTAAATAATGTCCATGCCTTTTGTTTGAATTTTGAGCTCCTGTAGCATGTTGTTTTGATGCTTGCTATATGCCTAGTTGCTGTTTTGAACAGCTTGTCCTTTGAACTTGTGTGGTGTATATGTGTTGAACCGTTGCTCCATTTTGTGTGCTCTATATTAAACTTGCTTAGTTTTGCATGTAGTTTCATGTTACCTTGTTGCATACATGTTTTGATGTGTTTGCTTGATGTTTGAATGTATTTTGCATCAATGCCATGCTTATCTTGTTTTGCTCATATCTTCTAGGCCGTAGCTCCAAATTAAATGAACTTTGTATGTAACTTGACTAGAATTTCGTGTAGATCTTCGTGGTGCATCTTAAATTTCTGTTTAAAAACTTGAACATAAGGTTTATTCAGATCTGGACCGATTTCGAAATCTGCTTACAGGAATTGTTATATGTTGTTTCTGGCCTCATTTAAACTTGCTTTGATGTGTTGCTCTTGTATGCATCATCTCTTGCCATGAGTAGCTTCATGTAGCCTTGTCATGCATCATACTTGGTTGAGCATCATGCCTTGTTCATGTGTGGTGTGTTTACCATGTTGCGTGCTTCTTTTTGATAGTTCCCGTTTCATTGCGATCATGAGGATTCGTTTCTCTACGATTGGTTCGTCTTCGTGGCTTCATCTTCTTCATGGACTCGTTCTTCTTACTAGCGGGATTTCAGGCAAGAGGACCGTCAGCTTGGATCTCACTACTATCATTGCTATTCTTGTTGCTTCGTTCTATCGCTATGCCGTGTTACCTACCACTTGCTTATCAAGCCTCCCAAAATGCCATGAACCTCTAACCTTGTCACCCTTCCTAGCAAACCATTGTTTGGCTATGATACCGCTTTTGCTCAGCCCCTCTTATAGCGTTGCTAGTTGCAGGTGAAGATGAAGATTGCTCCATGTTGGATTATGTTTATGTTGGGATATCACAATATCTCTTATATTATTAATGCATCTATATACATGGTAAAGGGTGGAAGGATCGGCCTTATGCCTGGTGTTTTGTTCCACTCTTGCCGCCCTAGTTTCCGTCATCTCGGTATTATGTTACCGGATTTTGCGTCCCTAACGCGGCTGGGTGATTTATTGGACCCCCTTGACAGTTCGCCTTGAATAAAACTCCTCCAGCAAGGCCCAACATTGGTTTTACCATTTGCCTACCACCTATTACCTTTCCCTTGGGAGTAATTAACCCAAGGGTCATCTTTATTTTAGCCCCCCCCCCCGGGCTAATGCTTGTCTAAGTGTTGGTCCAAACCGAGCGATGTCCGGCGCCCCCTGGGCAACCAGGGTCTATGCCAACCCGACGTCTTGCTCATCTGGTGTGCCCTGAGAACGAGATATGTGCAGCTCCTATCGGGATTTGTCGGCACAGCGGGCGGTCTTGGTGGTCTTGTTTTACCATTGTCGAAATGTCTTGTAACCGGGATTCCGAGTCTGATCGGGTCTTCCCGGGAGAAGGAATATCCTTCGTTGGCCGTGAGAGCTTGTGATGGGCTAAGTTGGGACACCCCTGCAGGGTTTGAACTTTCGAAAGCCGTGCTCGCGGTTATGTGGCAGATGGGAATATGTTAATATCCGATTGTAGTAAACTTGAAGTAAACTCTTCTAAAATACACCAACCGTGTGCATAACCGTGCTCGTCTCTTTTCGGGGTTGTTCGAGAGGAGAACACGGTTTCCGGGTTATGTTTGACGTAAGTAGGAGTTCAGGATCTCTTCTTGATCATTGCTAGTTGACGACCGCTTGCTTTGCTTCTCTTCTCGCTCTTATTTGCGTAAGTTAGCCACCATACATGCTTAGTCGCTGCTGCAACCTCACCACCTTACCCCTTCCTTACCCTTTTAGCTTTGCTAGTCTTGATACCCATGGTAATGGGATTGCTGAGTCCTCGTGGCTCACAGATTACTACAACACCAGTTGCAGGTACAGGTTTGCGATGATCATGACGTGAGAGCGGTGTTCACTTGTTTTGGAGTTCTTCTTCTTCGTCGCTCTTGGGTTAGGCTCCTAGTCGGCAGCCTGGGCTAGCAGGGTGGATGTCGTTTGAGTTTCTGTTTATGTTTCATCTGTAGTCGGATGTTGATATGATGTATGATGTATTGTTGTATTCATCGACGCGTGGCGGTTGATTGGACGTGGGCGTCTCCGCTTCCCCACGCTGCCTCGGCAACTGCATGACTTGACAAGTCCCTGCGACATGCAAGGAAAACCATCATTACATGCGATCGTGGGAGACGCTGGTTGGCCTTCTCTTTCTATAAATGGGGAGGGGGGCGGATCCGCCATTGCCCATCTCTTCCTCGCTTGCTTGCTTCTTCCTCCTTGCCCCACTGCTGACAACAATGGCGCCCATCAGAAGGTTTTCCGCCGAAGAGAAAGGAAAAGCTCCCCGTGACGACCCGGGACCACTTCCATCGAAGAATTGGTCTATCCATCGCCGCGACGAAGCTTCGATGCAGGTGGTGACGAGGCCTTGGTGCAAGCGGCCTCCTCCGGGGTACCGTTACCCTTGTATGCCCAAGCCGAGGGCTCAGGAGGTCGGAGCTACGAGTAGCGCCGCCCAAGCCGTGTACGGGGTCACCGCGCCACGGCGTCGCGTGCCGTTGCCCCTGGGGTCCACGCCACTGAGTCCTCGCGCGAGTTGGTGCTGTGGGTGCCGATGCCTCCAAGCTCCTAGATCCGCTTCCCGCGGTTCTTCTCCGACGTGATGCCGCCGAGGGGACCTCTCGAGCTCCGGCTGCAGCACGCTGACTGCAGTGCTCCGGCGACCGGAGCGGAGATCGAAGCGGTCCCCACCGGCAAGATCTTCATGACTCGCGGCTGGGGCGAGATCGCGCGGGTCTGCCGTGCGAGGGGATCCCTCACGATCCACTTTGAGTACGATGGCGCCTCCACGCTCTTCTTCAAGGTCTTCGATGCCGAGGGCCACCGCCTGGAGTGGTGCCCTGGAGAGGAGTGCCAGACCGACGCATGCTCCATCCGCAGCTTATCCAACAGCAGTAGCCCTTGGGAGTCCAGCAGCTCTCCTGAGCTTTACGAGACTCTGGAGACGAGCGACGACAGCTACGTGCCCCCGAGCTCTCGCCGCGCTCGGAGCAGGGCTGCGGCGTCCGGCCGTCGCCACCGCTGATCTGGATGGGGTTGGCGCCGGCCTCCCGTGGCCCACTGTTGATGATGGCTTCTGCCACGGAAGGGTGTAGATAGGATTCCCCCTAGTATCAGCTTTTGTTTCCTACGAAGGATCATAAATCACCCCGTGGGGGCATGTAAGGGTCTGTAATATCTTTGGTGCTTATCTTTCTTGTTATGAAAACTTGATGAGCGCATGGCCCATTAAGGCTTGGTCCCCCCCTTTCTTTCCTCGCGATGGCTTGTTGCTCTACGCTGACAGGACCCGGTCCCCAGGCAGGCTACAGCCATCGCTGGTATGCCAGGTCGCTTGCCGTGGTCAAGGCCAGGAGGTGTGCGGCCCGAGGTCCAGTAAGAGCCCCTGAGGCGCGATGCTCAGGAGGTCCCCCTTAGCGCTCAAGCAGCCATGGTAAGGCAAGAAAGGAAAATGACTTGGCTGCAACGGGACTGCGGTATGGCGTGAGAGACCATTAGGCCCAGATATTTAGCAGATCATAGGGCGAAACTTATCTTGCTGACTTCGCGGCGATTCCTGATGTCGCGCTAGGGCCGTGCGCCAACTCGTGCGGCATAGCCAGGTCGGCACAAACGAGTTCCCCTCCCCTCATGCTCTCCTTAGTGCTCTATGTCCTCAGGTCCCGGCCCTCGAGTGAGCTCAGACAACGCTGGTATGCCAGGTCGTGATGTCGTGGTCAAGGCCAGGGGGTGAGGGCTGGAGAGCCAGTAAGAGCTCCTGAGTCGTGATGCTCAGGAGCCCTCCTTTTAACGTGCAGCGAATTGCACGAGAGAAAAAGAGACTCGCGGTGCTGCCTGCTATCCTTCCCTCGGGATCCCTATGACTAGGCACAAGAAGGAACATGGTTTGCCATTACTGCTGTTAGCCTGCCGCTAGTTGCTCTGGATGAGGTGAAGGCACTGAGGGCCTGGTGAGGTGACGTGCGTGCCGCGAGCCAGAGCTCGATCACTCATATTTGTTGGCGTGGCAGGGACGGACCCACGCACCAGCACCGTGCCTGTGTGGAGGCGATGATCGAGCAGGTGATTGCCGTTGGCAGGTTAAGCATGAAGAGCAGATGAACTTGGATAGATGCAGGAAGATACACGCCACCGGGTCTGGCCCAAGCGGCTTGGGGATGATGCAGCCCGAGGGGCGCCCCCAACAAGGTAAGCTAAATACTTAAGCAAAAGGGATACATGCCACAGGGACGGACCCATGCGGCCTGGGAATAATGCAGCCCGAGGGGTGCTCCCAGCTTAAACGAACTTGGAAGATGTCACCTGGTTCTATAGCCGAAGTAGAGTGGGTGCAGCTGAAGCCGCGTGTTGAAGGAATGGCTCCTCATGAGCCACCGGGGCCCTGAGCCTCGGGAGGCTCTGGGGGTTCAGGAGGTTCCCTGAAGGCCGTCTTCATCTCCTCAAGGACGGCGTGGAACCTGGCCTCCTGAGCCGCCAAGACTTGTCGCATGTTGCACTGATAGGCCAACACCGTGCCCGGCAAGCCGAAGGGCATGCGAACGTAGTGGTGTGGCGGGCCCTCGCAACGGCCCGCACGCGATGGCCAGAAGCGCTCCTGAGATGCGGCCCTGTTGAGCCTTGGGATGCCGACGCAGACACGCAGCCCGGCATCCTCGCCTGGATGGGGAGCCGCGCCATGTGAGCGGTTGTGGTCGCGCATGGCTCTTGCTTCTTGTAGTTCCTAGGTGGCCTTGGTGATGAACTCCTGGGTGGTGAGCACTCCTTGCCCTGTGTTCTCCTGAGGGAAACATGTCGCAAAGCATGCCTCCAAGTGGTGCCCAAGCACCTCCCTCGTGAGGTTGGCAAGGTCTGTAGCCCTCCGGAAGAGAGCCCCCGAGCCCTGCCCGAGGAGGGTGCCGAGCGCGCCTTCCTACGTGACAGAGGGAGGCGCCGCTGGAGCGGGCGCTGATCCTGACGAGGCTCCAGCTGCGTCGCCGCCCTCCTGAGATCCTGCTCGGCGCAGCTGCTTCTTCTTGGGGTGGCCTCCGGAGGACTTTCACTCCTGCTGTCGGGGTCGTCGATTGCTGCGGCTTGAAAGGCGCGCTCAAGGGAGCACACCGCATCCCTCTCGTCACACAGGACCGTGATGATTCCTCCGCTTCCTGGCATCTTGATAATGTTGTAGCCATGATGATTGACTGCCATGAACTTGGCCAGGGCTGGATACCTGAGGATGGCATTGTATGGCAGATGGATGTGCATGATGTAGAAGTCAATGAGCTCGGTGCGATAGTTCTTGCGCTCGCCGAAGGTGACAGTCAGGCGGACCTGCCCTATCGGTGTGGTGGAACCATCGATCACTCCTGAGAAAGGCTTGGTTGGCTGGAGCTGCTCATCTGGCACTTGGAGGTTGTCAAACGTGTCGACGGACAAGACGCTGAGCCCTGCACCTCCGTCGATGAGGGTCTTGGTGACTTGCACATTGCTGATGACTGGGGAGCACAGCATAGGGAGGGCGCCAGCGGTGGCTGCGCACTTGAGCTGGTCTGCCGAGTTGAAGGTGATGACACATTGGGACCACCTGAGCGGGCGCGTGGCCTCGATCTTGGGGAGCACCGCATTCACCTCACGAGCGAACTATTCGAAGATGCGCAAAGAGGCTGGGGCCTGGGCACCGCCCCAGATGTAGGTGATCGCACATGGTTCCTGGAAGCCCCTAGCCCCTTCGTCCTAGTGGTGGTCGTGGTTCCTCCTTAGTGGCGACAGCGTAGGAAGACCGGCGTTGCCCTGGGGGCGAACCTCATGAGGCTGGTCCCTCCAAGCGCCCTCGCGAGGTTGGTCCTGCCAGCGGTCCTCACGAGGCCGGTCGCGCCACTGCTGGCGCGGGCCACGATCGTCCCAGCGTCCGCCTCCGTGTCCTCCTCCGCGGCCATAGCCCCGGTCGTTGCGCTCAGGGCATCGACCATAACGTCCTTCCTGTATGGATCTGAGCTCTTGGCAGTCGCTGGTGTTGTGGGTGTTCAGGTTATGGAAGGCGCAGAATGGTCGGCCGTTCTTGGATGACTCGGGCTGATCTCTGACTCGCTTGGTGTCGGGCTCCGCTGCGAGCACCACTGCCTCTTTGCGCTTCACGTCCTTGGCCTTGGCCTTCTTCTCCTCTGCTCCTCCAGCTCGCAGCTCAAGGAGAGAGAGGCGCCCCTCCTCAACTCTTGCACACTTGGTCGCCAGGTTGAACAGCTCGTGAGATTTGCAGAGCTCCTCGTGGATAGAGAGTTCTTCCTTCATCTTGACGTCACGGACGCCGTCTGAGAACGCGGAGATGATGGCTTCGTCCGTGACCTTGGGGATCTTGAGGCGGGTGTTGTTGAAGTGCTGGATGTACTTCTGGAGGGTCTCTCCTTGTTGTTGCTTGATGCGGCATAGATCACCCGCGGCCGGTGGGTGGTCGCGAGTGCCCTGGAAGTTGGCGAGAAAGCGGTCGCGCATCTCGTCCCAGGAGGAGATCGATCCGTGTTGCAGGTTCAGGAGCCAGGAGCGGGCCCCATCCTTGAGAGCCATGGGAAACTAGTTCGCCATGACTTTTTCGTCGCCATTGGCCGCTTCGATGCTTAGCTCATAGAGCTGCAGGACCTCTGCGGGGTCGGCGGTGCCGTCATAGCGAGGAGGAAGATCTGGTTTGAACTTTCCTGGCCAGGCGACGCTACGCAGCTCGAGGGTGAAGGCGCGGCAGCCGGCCGTGGTCGTCGGGGCCCGCTTCTGAGGTGGAGCTTGGTCTTGGCGAGGTCCGCGCTGCGCCACTGCAGGCGGCACGCGGTCTTGACGCGGTGGCGTGGGGAGCGCCGGCACTGCTTCACGCGGTCGCGGGATTTCTTGGCAGCTTCTTTCTTCACGCGAGGGCGCTGGGCGCGGTGGATCATGCCACAGAGGCGCGTGCCTTGGTGCCAAGGCACCATCTTGGGGTTGAAGTGGTGGAGGCATGCCATGAGCCCCATCGCCCGCGGCTGGTTGAGGTGGAGGCAGAGAGTGGTACGGCGCTGGAGAGCCCCCTGCGGCACGAACGAGCTCGGCGACGCGGTCGAGCCACTCCTCATAGAGGTCGTCGACGGGGCGGTAACGCAGGAGCTCGTTCGCCGCGATGAGCGCGGCCCGTGCCTCCATGGGATCGCGGTGCGCGTGAGACGAGAATCGGTAGGGGTAAGCGATGGAGTAGCTGTGCGGCCGTCTTGCCACACCGAAGGATGTAGCGAGGACGCTTGCTGCTCGTTCCCTGCCGGGCCAGTGACAGCATTGGCGGCGGGAGACGGAGAACGACGAGGTGGCCCGCCTACGGGAGCCGTCTGAGCGACGCGGCCGTATAGGGCAGCCTGACGCTCAGCTCGAGCACGACGAGCGTCCGCCATGGAAATGACGGAGCGATGGAGCAACGAACTGATGGAAGGGAAACTATGGCGCATCCCTACCTGGCGTGCCAAATGTCGGATGTCGGGTTCCGGCAAACCCTTAAGGTTTCAACACTTGGGTGCGCGCGAAGTCTCTCCCTCCTACCGATCTACGCCCTAGCTCGCTAAGATCTAGCGGATGAACTCGTCGAACTCACAACACAGAAGGACACGAGGTTTATACTGGTTCGGGGCACCCTTGTGGTGTAATACCCTACTCCAGTGTGGTGGTGGTGGATTGCCTCTTAGGCTGATGATGAACAGTACAAGGGAAGAACAGCCTCCTGAGGTTGAGGTGTTCTTTTGCTTGAGAACTTGTGGCGTGAGGTTTCGTCCAGTTCAACATCTTCCTTACTGTGGTGGCTAGCTCTACTTATATAGGCCCTGGTCCTCTTCCCAAATATCGAGCGGGAAGGGAGCCAACAACGGCGGGCAAATTTGAAGGCGGACAGCTAGTACAAGCTATCCTAACAAAAGTGGTCTTCGCCTGCAAAAATCCCTAGGGTGACGCCGTCTTGGGCTCCACGATGACCTCCGCCTGGCTGTCCTCCTGGTCTTGGTCTTGTTGCACCAATATGGCAACCTTTGCCTGATGCCTCAGTACTCTTCGCCTGCGCTGGCCTCCTTAGCACCAAAGAGGAAATAAGGATGTTGCGCGCACCGGCGCCCGCCTGGCACCCGCCTTGTACCGTTCGTGATGGCTCACGTCACGAGAGCCTCGTGAGGTTTGCCTGGCCTTGATATCTCCGCTCCTCGTGAGCCTTCCTGGCTAGGCCACTCCAGAGGAGGTCTTGCGTCGTCCGCCTCGCGAGGCTTGGACCCTCGCGAGGGTCTTGTGTGTCTTGCTGAAGAATATGGGTCGTACAACTTGCTGCTTAGCCACGCTGTGGGCCGCAGGCCGGCAAGTCTGGGGACCCCCGTTCCCAGAACGCTGACAGTTCGGAGTCCCGGATGTGATCACAGGCATGACGAGGAGTCTTGAAATTGTCGAGGCATAAAACTCAATATATTGGAAGCCTATGTTTGGACATTGGAATGGTTCCGGGTGAGTTCGGGCATTTATCGGAGTACCGGGGGTTTACCGGAACCCCCCGGGGAGTACATGGGCCTTAATGGGCCTTAGTGGGAGAGAGGAGGAGGTGGCCTAGGAGGGGACGCGCCCACCCCCCAAGCCCAATCCGAACTGGGTGGGGGGCTGCCCCCCCTTTCCTTCCTCCTTCCTTCCCCTTCCTTCCTCTCCTAGTCCAATTAGGGAAGGAGGGGGGGAATCCTACTCCCGGTGGGAGTAGGACTCCTTTAGGGCACCCCATAGAGGGCCGGCCCTCCCCCCTCCTCCACTCATTTATATACGGGGGAGGGGGCACCCCATAGACACACAAGTTGATCATTGTCTTAGCTTTGTGCAGTGCCCCCTCCACTATAATCCACCTCGGTCATATCATCGTAGTTCTTAGGCGAAGCCCTCCTCCGGTAGCTTCATCATCACCATCATCACGCTGTCATGCTGACAAAGCTCTCCCTCGACACTCAGCTTGATCAAGAGTTCGTGGGGCGTCACCGAGCTGAACGTGTGCATATCACGGAGGTGTCGTACTTTCGATACTAGGATCGGTCAGATCGTGAAGACGTACGACTACATCAACCGCTTTATCATAACGCTTCCTCTTACGCTCTACGAGGGTACGTGGACTATACTCTCCCCTCTTGTTGCTATCTATCACCATGATCTTGCGTGTGCGTAGGAATTTTTATGAAATTACTGCGTTCCCCAACATTTCGTCAGTTCCCTGTAGCAGGGGGCTCGATCGAGGTACTCTGGCATGCATAAGTTGATTTTTGGCCTCGTCATGGCCTCAAGGAAACTTCGCCACTAATTCCAAGCCCATGAGATCACGGTTGTCACCCTCTTCTCGTTGCAAAGGATATTCCAAAACCCTAAGGCTACCGGCAGAACAGTGGAGTGGGATTTGGAGTTATCCAGCTTTGGCCGGAAGTTTGAGAGCACCTCAACAATTCAGAGCAGGGCATTGGGACGGTTTATTGCAGAACGGATGGCAACCCCTAATGAAGAAGTGCTGGAGACAGTTATCCCCGGAAAAGAAGCGCCCCAAGAATGGATTATGTATTTTGATGGAGCATTCTCCCTACAAGGTGTAGGGGCTGGCGTGCTTCTTGTTGCCTCTACTGGGGAGCACTTGAAGTATGTCGTCCAGATGCACTTTCCTCGGGAGGAGGCAACCAACCATACAACAGAGTATGAAGGGCTCCTTGGCGGGATCAGGATTGCAACAGAATTGGGAATCAAGAAGCTGATCATTCTAGGAGATTCACATCTTGTGGTGAGACAAGTCAACAAGGATTACCAAAGTCCATTGATGGAAGCATACATTGAGGATGTGAGAACATTGGAGGAGTGTTTTGACGTATTGCAAACTAAGCACGTACCCCGTGTGGAAAACAACATAGCTGATCATCTATCAAAGTGTGTTGCGCGGAAGCTTCCTATGGAACCAGGGACTTTTGTTCTCCATCTTACTCAGCCCTCCGTATCCTTAACAGCAATGGCCCGGAAAAGGAGGAAAATGGACTCCGGTAAGCCTCCCGGGGATCCTACCTGGGACCCTGCCGGAAACAACCCCCATTACCTGCCGGACCGCACCCTGCAGCCGTGCCAATGGTCCCAGCAAACAAGGAACATGCCCCTGCAGATGAGGAGGTGCCGCTAGTCCTTGTTGCTGAGCCCCAGGCTCCAATTTGGGCAAGGCACATAGTCCATTTCCTCCTAACCGGAGAACTTCCCGATGACCAAGATGAGGCTGGAAGAGTAGCCCGGAGGGCCAGCATGTATCAGTTTGTCAATGACACTCTATACAGAAGGAGGCCCAACGGTGTGAAATTGAAGTGCATCTGCTGGGTAAAATGAAAGGAACTGCTGGCTGAAATACACATAGGCATGTGCAGCTCCCACGTTGGATCAAGGGCATTAGTTGGGAAAGCATTTCGGCAAGGATTCTATTGGCACATAGCCCTCGAAGATGCGGTCGAACTAGTTACCAAATGTGAAGCCTGCCAGTTCCATTCCAAAAATGTCCGCCTGCCTACAGAAGCTCTTTAGACAATCCCTTTGTGATGGCCGTTTTCGGTCTGGGGGCTCGATATCCTCGGCCCTTTCCCCCGAGCTGCTGGGGGCTTTGAATTCTTGTTCGTTGCTATCGACAAGTTTACAAAGTGGCCGGAAGTAGCTGACGTGAGAAAGGTGACTGCTCAGTCAGCTATCTAGTTCTTGAAAGAATTGGTGTGCCGTTTTGGAGTCCCGGTGAGGATCATTTGCCTCTGTTGCACATCCCAGAAGCGGTAAGATATCAATTCATGAGCCGCACCTTCATGCAATATGTTCATGCCCTCGAAAGCAAGATCTTATTTGCCTCCATTGCACATCCCTCAAGCAATGGACCAGCTGAGAGGGTGAACGCTGAAGTGCTGTGAGGACTCAAAACAAGAACATTTGATACACTCCAGAAGCACGGAAGGCAGTGGATCGATGAGCTGTCGGTAGTTCTCTGGTCCCTCAGAACGACACCAAATCGAGCTACTGGGCAGACTCCCTTCTCCCTAGTCTATGGGGCAGAAGCAGTTATCTCCATGGAACTCATTTACGGGTCACCTCGAGTGCTTGCCTAAGATGAAGTAGCGCAAGATCAGTACCAGCGTGATGAAGCTGTGCTACTCGAGGAGAACCGTCTCCGGGCTGCTACGCGTGATGCACGCTATCAGCAAGCCCTACATCGCTACCATAGCCATAGGGTTTATCCCCACGAAGTTGGCACAGTCCGTCTGGAGACTGGAGATGGCATTCAATTGCAAAATTCATGGAATATTGAGCATCTCCGCAAGTTCTACCCGTAAGGCGCGGTTGTCGAGCCATGCCTGGCAGCCACCCTTTTTACAGGCCTTGCGTCAGTTGCATGTAACCCCTTGTACAAAGCTAGGCATAGACCCTGAGCAACAGAGAAAATGAATGAAGCGTGGAGGGCTCCCGACAAGTTGCATACATTCATAAGCATTTCATGAGCATTCCATGCATAAGAATTTCATGAGCATTGTATATGCATATAGATAAGGTTGCATATTGCATCATTTCTATCTGCATAAAACTGCAGGTTCCTACCGTGAGCTTGGCCTATATAGGAAGCTGGAAAGATGAACCAACATTGTGATCTCCGGCAAGCCAAACAGATAAGTTCTATCTCATGTCCATACGTGTTCTGTAAGTAAAATACTTGTGCATAGGAAAACCTTGCCGCCTTTTTTGAAACTTAGGTGCTCCCATCCCTTGACTCAAACGCTGCTTCGATCAGGATGGTCGTAGTGTCCTTTGATGAAAAAATGGTTGGCGGGGGGCTGGTCCCTCATCACAATTTGTGCCCGGTAGGCTTAGTCCCCGGCAACAAAATAGAGGGTACCGGCAGGATAGCCTGCTGGAGGAAACTCGTTTATTTACTAATAAAGAGGCATTCCACCTCTGCATGGACATATACATGAACGGGTTCCCGACAAGGTTCATCTTTTTCATTGATATGCTGATCAAACAAGTACAGACCTTAGAGGACACAAACATGGACTCGAGATATTAAATTATTTGAACTAAAATTTGGCAAGTGCCTACAATTTAAGATTGAAAAAAGATAAGTGCCCCGTGATGCCTTTGCCCTTGTCCGTCTCCTTCAAGAAGGGACCGACGAGACCGGAGGCGGACCCTGCTGGGATTCAGCGCCTCCCCGGGAACAGGATGGCACCGCATTCAAGCAAGGAGGAAGAAACAGGAGGGTAGGCATGGATGGTGACACTGCCGGAGGACCTAATGGGAGGCACGGAGTCACTGGCAACATGACTCGTCGGAATGGTCGTCCCTGTTTTTGACGCGACATGGGTTGCCGTCGCCTTCTGCATCATTGTCATCCGAAGACCTCGGCGCAACAGCCGCGTCAGGCACCATGCTCTCTGGGTAAACCCACAAAGAGCATGGTCATCCCTGACGGCCCTAACATCTGAGACCACTGCATGTTCTGAAAATGTGTATGGGAGCAAAGAGCCCTCCTGCACGACAAGAGGACGACGCCCAGGGGGAATCAAGCTCACCTCCACTGACGGCGAGCTCCTTCTGTGACCCCTTCCTGGCGCCACACAATAAGAAAGAATGGGCACGACCGACTACCATACCCCGCACCCATTCCGGGCCTTGGCATGGTGTCGTTCATGTCACCTCTCACTAGAATTGAAGCTATAGGCGACCCGGCAATAGGCGCACCGGAGTCGCCACTTCCAGTGCTATCGCCACGCCACCCGAGCGCCCCTCTAGGACACTTGTGGAGCTCTAAGTTAGGACACGGGGCCTGGCCCCGGGATCTTCTTCTCAGCATAACCAGCAAAAGGCAGAAGATGGAGGAGAAGGGATGCAAGGATGGAGGACTCCATTCTCCCCTCACCCCTCCTTTTATAGGAGGGTCGAGGAGGAGGGCTGCCCCCCTCAAACGGGCAACCGCCGCCCTCCTCGACCAATTCTAGAAGGCCAGGCCCCCACCTAGATGCTCTCCCGCACCACGCGCCTCCGTTACCTATCCCGCGCGATGCATGTAGCATACGTGGCTAAGGATAAGGGTGTGGTGGGAAGAGTGAACTGGCAGTTTCTACCCCGTGCGTTAAAGTCATTCACGGGCCATTACAAGAGTGGCCCCACCACGATTGGCTTTACGTGACGCACAAGAAAACCAAAAAGTGGCCCGGACTCAAGATTAATGAAGAAGCATAGAAGATCTCAAGGGACCGACCACCTCCATGCCCCTGCGTGTGCACTTATTAGGGCCTACCCCGACGACGTGCGACAGCGCGTTCGGGGCAGGCCCGGGGGCTTCTGTGGTTGCAACAAACCCTAGGTATGTTGTCCTGACTATGCACATGCACCAGAATAGATCACAACACCAAGGTCAGACCAAAGCACAATAGATCAGATCTTCAAAGGGCCAACATGCAGATCAAGAGGACCAAGACTAAGCCAGAGAAGTAAGATACTACCAAGAGAGAAGCCTACTTTGCCAGGCAGGAGAGCCTGGCAAGGACGAGGTCATCTTCCGAAAGCAAGCCTCAGGTCGCCCCGGTAGGCCTACCGAGGCCTACGGAAGCAGAACCACCTCACCACACAACCTCATCACGACGCAAGTCATCTATCAGTGTTGTGTCAAGCCGCACAGTGACTAAGTGGCAGCCATTCGCCACATGGCAGCAACTTCCTACATGCAATACCTACAAGTGACACCCGTTGAGGCAGTCCTGGACTAAGGGGTCCTTGGGCGTCCGGCCTGTTAGCCATGGGCCGGACTGATGGGCTGTGAAGATACGAAGAGCGAAGACTGCACCCGTGTCTGGGTGGGACTCTCCTTGGCGTGGAAGGCAAGCTTGGCAACCGAATATGTAGATTCCTTTCTTTGTAACTGACCTTGTGTAACCCTATATCCTCTCGGTGTCTATATAAACCGGAGAACTTAGTCCGGAGGGGGAGATACTCATTACCATAGTCGTACAGGCTAGGCTTTTAGGGTTTAGCCATCTCGATCTCGTGGTAGATCAACTCTTGTAATACTCATATTCATCAAGATCAATCAAGCAGGAAGTAGGGTATTACCTCCATAGAGAGGGCCCAACTCAGGTAAACATTGTGTCCCCTGCCTCCTGTTACCATCGACCTCAGACGCACAGTTCGGGACCCCCTACTCGAGATCCGCCGGTTTTGACACCGACATTGGTGCTTTCATTGAGAGTTCCACTATGCCGTCCCCAAAAGGTTCGATGGCCCCTTCAATCGTCGACAATGACGCTGTCCAAGGAGAAACCTTCCTCCCGGACAGATCTTCATGTTCGCGGTTGCCCGGCAATGGGCCAACTCGCTTGGCCACCGGAGCAGATCGATAGCTACGCCTCGCCATCGTGTCGATTTGGGAGCTTGGATTACGTTGCGGACATCTGTGGAGATTTGATCTTCGCCGGATACGAGACCATGGTGACCGCTCCTGGTCACCTTGATGAACATGACCTAAATCTGTCGTCAGACCACATCCAGGAGATAGCTACTGCAACCACTCTGTCTTTAGATCCAGAGCACACTGCGGCATCAAAGGATTGGAGGCTCAACCCCACCATGGAGGCCACAGATTCCCCGGCGTTGGAGCCACACATGGACTTAACCTCACACAATACCTTTGTCACCGGAACTCCAGACTCGTCTCTGGGCGTAAGTTCGGAAACATGTGAGCCCGCGGATGCCGAACTTGATCGTTTATCAATCTTCGAGTTCAGCGCCGCAGACATCTTCTTGCACTCGCCCTTGGGCGATTTGCTAAACTCATTAAATAACATATCCTTGGCCGGGGACTCACAGCGGAACTATGTTCGGTACGAACTAGAGGCTAATAATGGAGAATTTTGCTTCCCACCCGCCACCCAGTTCATAGCCACGGTTGAGGATTTAACCGACACGCTTGATTACGACTCCGAAGACATCGACGGTATGGACGACGATGCTGATGAAGAGCAAGACCAAAATCTGCCATATACCACTTCTTCGTATGACGTGTACATGGTAGATACACCTAAAACAACCAACGATGATGACAAAGAAAATCTAGTTGATAATAAACTTCCTGAGACACAGCAAAAACGCCGGCGTCCTCGGCGCCGCTCTAAGTCACGTCGTTCAAGAGACAGCAATGCTGGCACCAGAGAAAATAATACTCCGGATGACGCCGAAAACAAGGAAGACCTTGCCGAGGTAACATCCGAACAGGAGGAGCAAGAAGATGGGCATGCCAGTCCCGACGAATAGGCCAGGCCCAATGACTCAGAGAACGGTAGTTACCGTTCGCTCTCCTCGGATGAGGAAAGCCTCGGCAACAAAGATTTCATTGTGCCTGAGGAACCTCTCGAGCAGGAGCGCTTCAAGCGCCAGCTAATAGCCACCTCAAGGTTCTTGAAAAAGAAGCAGCAGCAGCTTCAAGCTGACCAAGATCTACTCGTCGACAGATGGACTGCTGTCCTGGCAGCCGAAGAACGCGGCCTCAGACGCCGAGCCAAGAGTTACCCAAAGCGAAGGTTGCTACCTCAGTTTGATGAAGAGGCGCCGGAGCCCATACCTCCCTCGCGTAATGCGGTCGACCGAACACTACGCGTTTGGGAGAGTGCGGCGAACCGACCACCTCGTGGTCGGGATAAAGCGGCAATTCAAGCCGAACAGCAGCCCGCCCCACCGCCATGGAAAATAGAGACAAAGCAGTTTTGGGTCATAGATACGACCTCCGGCAAACCTTGGATAGCAGAGCAGGATACACCTGATTGATTTACGGATCGCAGGGACGTTCCTTGACACGTGATGATGGCTACCTATTCAGACATGACAAACCTAGTCACACCCGGGCCGACAACCGTAGACGGACTCCATTGGAACTACGTCGCGATGTGGCCCGATGTAGAGGCGCCGCACACCCTCTTTGCTTCACTGATGAAGTAATGGATCACGAATTCCTCGAAGGGTTCAAACCCGTGAATATTGAATCATACGATGGAACAACTGATCCCACAGTATGGATCAAGGACTTTATCCTCCACATCCACATGGCCCGCGGAGATGACCTCCGCGCTATCAAATACCTGCCACTAAAGCTTAAAGGGCCAGCTCGACACTGGCTAAACAGCCTGCCTGAAAATCCTATTCGCGGCTGGGAGGACTTGGAAGAGGCCTTCCTCGATATCTTCCGAGGTACATATGTCCAGCCACCAGACGCCGATGACTTAAGCCACATAGTTCAACAGCCTGGGGAGTCAGCCAGGAAGTTCTAGACTAGGTTCCTAACTAAAAAGAACCAGATCATCGACTGTACGGATGCCGAAGCCTTAGCATCCTTTAAACACAGCATCTGCGACGAATGGCTCGCCCGCCACCTCGGCCAAGAAAAGCCAAAATCTATGGCAGCCCTCACGGCACTCGTGACCCGCTTTTGCGCGGGTGAAGATAGTTGGTTGGCTCGCAGCAAAAACACAGCCAGTGAGGCAGGCCCCTCTAAGGTTAAGAACATCAACGGCAAGCTCCGACGTAACAGACACAAACGCCGAACCAATGGTGATAATACCGACGACAATATAGTCAACACCGGATTTAGTTGCTCAAAGTCTAGCCAGTCGAAGAAACCATACAAGAGAAACAATCAGGGACCATCCAGCCTGGACCGCATACTCGATCGCCCGTGTCAGATAAATGGCACCCTAGACAAACCAGCCAATCATACCAACAGAGATTGTTGGGTTTTCAAACAGGTCGGCAAATTAAACACCGAGAATAGGGAAAAGGGATCACAAAGCGAGGACGATGATGAGGAGCCCCGGCAACCGAACACAGGGGGACAGAAGAAGTTTCCCCCTCAGGTGAAAACAGTGAACATGATATATGTTACACACATCCCCAAAAGGGAGCGCAAACGCGCTCTAAGGGACGTCTATGCGATAGAGCCAGTGGCCCAAAATTCAATCCATGGTCGTCATTTTCGATCACCTTTGATCGTCGGGACCACCCGACTAGTATCCGTCATGGTGGTTCAGTCGCACTAGTCCTCGACCCAATCATCGATGGATTTCACCTGACGCGCGTCCTTATGGACGGAGGTAGCAGCCTCAACCTGCTTTTATCGGGATACAAGCTAAAAATGGGCATCCATCCATCACGGATCAAGCCCACAAAGACTACCTTCAAAGGAGTCATACCAGGTGTTGAGGCCCGCTGTACGGGCGCAATCATGCTAGAAGTTGTCTTCGGGTCTCCGGACAATTACCGAAGCTCGGAATTAATCTTCAACATCGTCCCCTTTCGCAGCGGCTATCACGCACTGCTCGGACGAACCGCATTCGCTTGATTCAATGCAGTGCCACACTATGCTTATCTTAAGCTCAAGATGCCCGGTCCACACAATGTCATCACGATCAACGGAAATACTGAACGCTCCCTCCATATAGAGGAGCACACAGCTGCCTTAGCAGCAGAAGTACAGAGCAGCCTTCTCAAGCAGAACCCTAATTCGGCTGCCGAGCCCACGGACATCATTAAGAGGGTCCGAACTACCCTGTAGTAGGACAACTCGGCTCATCAGGAGCTCGACTAGCAATTCGCCTCCGCCTCGGGCCCCGATCAGCGGTGGTATTCGGTCACAAGATACATAACTATGCACTGAAATTCCAAGGGCACCAAGGAGGCACAAATTTAGCTTAGACCCACAAGGTACACAGCCGCACCGGATACACATGTACTTTCAGTTTTACTTTTTCCTTTCAGGTCTCAATCTCGTAGACCCCATCCGATGGCCTAATCATAGGTCCTCTCGAAGGACAAACATTCCAAGACGGCAAGAATAAGAGCGGTCGGGATAGTCGACCATGTCGGATGGTATTATACAGGCTCGACACGGGAGAGCCGCAGACATATGGGGGACTTCTCTAGGTGGTTTCGTTAAACGATCACTCTACCTGTATTTCAGGACCCATGCGTAGCTCTCACTTGGTGAAGGCATAGTAAATAGCCTTTCTGCTTATTGCACTACTTGTATGAACGCGCTTCAATGCACCAATGAAATTATAATAGAAACAATTTGCAGCCCAAATTTCCACGGCTCTAGCTTACCACTGGTTCTTCCCGTTTCTTCCTTTTTGCCCTTTCCTTCCTGGTAATTTTATCAGATAACACCCGTAAACTCGGTGTGTTCAACTTTGCTGTGGGCTTTGTCGGCTGCTCGGGAACGGGGTCCTAAGACTTGCCTCGCCACGGCCTCGCGACGTGGCTCAAAGGAGGCCCAGACAACCCATCTTCATCAACGAAGCTCAAGACCTCGCGAGGGGCTGAGATTGCGGGCGGACGACCAGGAGCTTCTCAGCGCCGCCTCACAGCTGGCTCACGAGGAGGCGGAGAGTTCAAGGCGGGTACCTCGCGAGCTGCCCGTGATGTGCCATGATGACCAAGGGCGCCAGCCGGGCGCCAGCCTGCAAGAGCGCCCTCCTTTCCTCTTTGGTGCAAAGGGAGCAAGCGCAGCAAGAGCATCAAGCAAAGGCATCCGCGTGCAACAAGACCAAGACCAGCCCCAACGGCTGGAAGGGGGTCATCATGGAGCCCAAGCAAAGGCCATCACCAGAGCCTTTGGCGTGCGAGGACCAACTTTAGTCAGATAAGTGTACCCATTGCTCCCTTCAAATGGCCAATTGTTGGCGCCCCACCCGCCTAATATTTGGGAAGAGGCCTGTGGCCTTCGCCTATATAAGTAGAGCTAGCCACCATAGTAGGGGGACGATCGAGAGAGTCGATCCGCACTTGGAATCCAGAGAGAGAGAGAGAGACCCGATCCTCAAGCTAGAGCGACGGATACCACTTAGCAGTTCATCACACCCACCAAGAATGCACTCGCGAGGCTGTTCTTCCCTCAGATCGTTTCTTCATCAGCCCCAGAGGCAATCCACTACACCACAAACTAGAGTAGGGTATTACACCACAACGGTGGTCTTAACTAGTATAAATCTCGTGGTCTCTTGTGCTGTTCTTATGAGTAGTTTAGGTTCCCGCGATTCGGGCGAGGTACGAGACGGTGGAGGGTTGGCTCTCCACGCCGCACTCCTGCAGTTCGAACCTCAAGGGTCTGCTGAACCCAATTGACATTTGGCGCGCTGTAGGTGCGCCGAATCTGCCTTTTGTCACCTCGCTTTTCCCCGACCACCGCAACATGTTCGACGCTGCCGGGCCTTGCCACAGAGCCGAGCCGCCGCCCCATGTCGCCCAGCAGCTCTCTGCCGGCGGGCGCCTCGCTGCTCCTCGCCACCGCGCCGTCAACACCGCCATCGCCCGCGGGGACGGCAGCAAGCATCGCCCGCGCTTCCGGCGACCACGGAGGGGCAGCGCGGCTACCTGGTCGCCGCCGCTCGCGCCGCTCCCCACTGCGCTGGCTCCTCTCGGCGCGTTCGCAGCGCCGCTTTCCAGCCGCCATGTCAAGACATTCGTCTGGCTGGTCGGCGCCGCTCCACGCGCGGGGGCTCTCAAGCAGGACGGAGTCGCCGGCCGGGCTGACCTTCGACTTCAAGACCACCGCCAACTTGGCTGCTCGGTGCGCCCCTTGCTCGCACACCTACCATCCGCCAGTCACCGCCACCAGACCTCATCGACGGCGGCGCCGCCTCAACGTGTTCTCGTCGAGGCCTTCAACCTCCCTCGTGATACCTGTGGAGCGGCTACGCCCAGCCGCCTTTTTTCGGCATAGGAGGAGGGTCGCCCAGCCCTTGGGGCAATCCGCTCCGTGACCTTTCGCACCTACGATAACTTCCGACGGAACTGGTCGACTTCGACATCGCCCCATCGCCTCCCCTACAATGCCATCCTTGGCTATCCAGCATTGGCCAAATTCATGGACGAACCCACCCGGGTACAACCTCATGAAGATGCTCGAGCAGCGGCGCCTCACCGCGTCTGGGATACAAGGTGCGCCATGAGGCCAGCTCACCTCAAGATCGCGTCAGCAGACAGCTCCCGCCGATGCGAAGCCCCTAAGCCCAAGGGGGCTGCGCCACCAAGAAGAAGGAGTTGTTCACTCAAGACAAGGCGGAGACCAAGCAGATACTGTGGATGAGGACGGTCCTCAAACGCCGCCTTTCACCATAGGCGCCAACCTCGAGCCCAAAAGGAGGAAGCCTCTGTCAAGTTCCTGCAGGTATGAACAAGAAGGTGTTCGCTTAGGAGCCCGATCAGTCAAGGGGATTCCACGGGCGTGATCGAGCACCACCTCAACATGTGCCCTAACGTGTGTCTAGTGAAGCAGAAAGCGAGGAGGCAGTCCACTCAAAAGCAGGCCTTCATCGTCCAAGAGACCAGCAAGCTAGAAGCCTCGGGGGTTATTCGCGAGGTCCGACACCCAGACTATTGGCCAACCCTGTGGTGGTACCAAAGAAGGAGGAAAGGAGCGCATGTGTGTCGACTTCACCAACCTCAACAAAGCATGCCCGCAGGATCCGCTTCCGCCCTCAAGATCGACCAGATCGCCGATTCCACCGCCGAGTGTGGCCTGTTGTGCTTCTTGGATGCCTTTTCCGTATCACCAAATCAAGATGGCGGTGGAAGACGGGAGAAGACGGCCTTCCTAACCCCTGTGGGGTGTACTGCTATACATGCATGCCATTCAAGGCGAACGCTGGGCAACCTTTCAGCGACTCATGCACATCACCTTGGGTCCACAGCTCGAAGAATGTGGAGGCATACGCCGACGACATCGTGGTGAAGTCTCGCGAGGCCAAGACCTTGATACAAGACTGAAGAACCCTTCATGAGCCTCAACGCAGTGAGCCCGCGACTCAACCCGAGAAGTGTGTGTTTGGAGTTCGCCAGGAAGCTCCCTGGTTTCTCTGTCCCACCGGGCATTGAGGCTAACCTGTAAAAGGTCAAGGCAAGGGAAGACATGAGCCCACCAAAGACCCTCGTGGAAATGCGTAAGCTCACAGACGCCAGAATAGCGCTGGGCCGCTTCATCTCCCGATTGGGGAGCGGCACCGCTTTCTTCCACCGATGAAGAAAAGGGCCCTTCGAGTGGATCAAGAGGCCGACAAAGCGCTTCAAGACTTCAAGAGGTACCGACCAGCCCTCCAAAGGATGGTGGCCCCGCCTCAGGAGCCCTTGGTACTTTACCGCCGCCACTCCCCTACTCGCTTAGCGCTGCCTCGTGGCAGTTAGGAGGAGCGCCAGCCAAGACCACAAAGCAGCCCGACCTAAAGCAAGACCGAATCGAAGGAACTAGTAAGCTTAGCACCGCGATGGAAGAAGATCAGCCGTCACAAGAGCGCACTAAGGGCGGGAGGCCTCCCATCCAAGCACCCAGCTTCCGGAGGCGCCGCCGCTCAGAGGCACCACAGCTTTCGAAGACGCCACCAAGACCGACGCCCTAACCTCGCCGAGCACCGTGTACTTCGTTAGCACCGTGTTACGAGATGCGAGGGCCCGTACCCCATGCCGCAGAAGCTCCTCGATTGTTGGTGGCTTCAAGAAATCAGCGCACTACTTCCTGTGGTCATCCAATCAAGGTTGTCTCGCATACCCCGGAGAGGGTGCTCAGAGCCCCAACTCGGCCGAAGGGTCGCCGAGTGGAAAATTGAGCTGCAAGCATTCCAGCTCGAGTTCAAGATGACCAGAGTCATCAAGGGGGCCGCTACCGCAGATTTCGTGGCCAATGGATGAAGCACCGGCCTCGTGGTCGGGCGAGGATCGGTCCTTCCCCTGTGGAGCGAAGCGCCAAGGTTGGGTCATGTACTTCGACGGAGCTGCTTCTCTGTGCAGGGCGCTGGGCTGGGGCGGTACTCATATCTCCCGCCAGACAAGCTCTACTATGCCGTGCATCTCTGCTTTCAAAGATGACGAGAAAGTCTCCAACAACATAGCAGAATACGAGGGGCCGATAAGGGTCCCAAGGCTGCCGCTGCCCCGGGGTGAAGCGCCTACCATCAAGGGCGATTCGCAGCCCTAGTCAATTTCTCCAACAAGGTGTATGAGCCAAGAGATGAACACATGGAAGCCTACCATGGAGGTCCGCAGGATGGAGAAACAGCCTCGGGGTTGAGCTGCAGACGTGCCTCAAGGCACCAATCAAGAGGCAGACGACATCGCCAAACGAGCCTCCAGGAGGTTACCCTGTGAGCCGGGTGTCTTTGAGGAACGGCTCTTCAAGCCCTCAGCCTGCCGGCCGCTATCAAGCACAAGACAGCCTCGGAGGAGCTCCTCACCGCCTACCTCGGGAGCCCCAACCTGTGGGCCCGACCTCAGGAGCACGCCTGCTTCTAACGATGGAACCTCAAGAGGAGGCCGATCACGGAGCTCAAGAGTTACTTAACGCATGGGGCTTTGCCGAGAAGGAGGAGGAGGCAGAGCGTGGCGCGGCAAGCCACGGCATACAACATCATGGATGGAGAACTCTACCGGAAACGACCGAACGACGATCCCCGCGCCACATCACCGTGGAATAGGGAAGGAATTGCTTGCGATATACATGGCGGAGATTGTGGGCACCATTCATCATCATGGACCCTTGTAGGCAAGCATGCTCCGCAGCGTTTTATTGGCCCACCGCTACCAATGACGCCATCGAACTCGTGAAGGCTTGCGAGGCTTGCCAATTCCATGCCAAGCAGATCCACCAGCCAACAGAGGTTCTCAAACCATCCCCTCACTTGGCCGTCATGTCTGGGGCTGGACATTTCGGGCCCTTTCCTCGGGCGCCAGGGGCTATCGCCACTTCTACGCCGTCAGGACAAATTCACCAAGTGGGTCAAGTCGAGGCCGTCTGCCGCCATCCCTCACCGGTTCTCCCGCAAGTTCATCAAGGGCATCGTGAGCCGGTTCGAGTGCCAAACCAAGATCATCACCGACAACGGTTCGCAATTCACCAAGAACCTTTTTAAAACGTGTTGTGCTAACCTTGAACGCAGATATGCTACGCCGTGGCACACCCTCGCAGCAATGGACAGGCCGAAGGGCTAATGCAGAGGTCCCGAGAGGCCTGCACCAGGACGCTCAAGAAGAAGCTAGAAGCTCGCGGCAGAGGCTGGTACGACGAGCTTCCATCCGTGTTGTGGTCCATCCGCACAACCGCGACCAAGCCAACCGGAGAGACCCCTTCTTCCTGGTCCACGGAGCCGAAGCGGTCCTCCTCACGAGGTCAAGTTGCCGATCCGCTGGTCCCGGCATTCGGCGAACGCTGCAGACGCCATGCGGGGACGGTTTCAGTGCCGGGGAGGAGCACCGCCGGAAGTTGCACCGCGAGCGGCAAGGTACCAGCAGCACTCCGCGATAAACCGCCGCCACATCCGCCTGTAACTCTCGAGGTAGGAGACTCGGTTCGACGGGTCCTTCTGTGGAGGGACTGCATAAGCTCTCACCCATGTGGAGGGCCCATTAAAGGTTGTTCATGTTTCCAGTGCCTGGCCTGCGGCGCTTGGAGACGCAAGAGGGAGTACCTATACGTAACGCTGTGGAACATCCAAAGACCTCCGGAGGTTCTACCCCTAAAAGGCCCCGAGCTCGTGAAGAAGGCGTAATGCCCGTGAAGTTCATCTTTTGGAAAAGGCCCGAGCTCTATGAAGAAGGCGTAATGCCCGTGAAGTTCATCTTTTGGAAAAGGCCCGAGCTCGTGAAGAAGGCGAACGCCATGAAGCTATCGCTTGGAAAAGGCCCAAAGCTCGTGAAGAAGGCGAACGCCGTGGAAGCTGTCGCATTTTGGAAAAGGCCCGGAGCATGTGAAGAAGGCGAAAGCCCGTGAAGTTCATCTTTTGGAAAAGGCCCGAGCTCGTGAAGAAGGTGAACGCCTGTGAAGCTGCTGCTTTTGGAAAAGGCCCGAGCTCGTGAAGAAGGCGAACGCCTGTGAAGCTGCTGCTTTTGGAAAAGGCCCGAGCTCGTGAAGAAGGCGAACGCCGTGAAGCTGTCGCGTTTGGAAAAGGCCCAGAGCCTGTGAAGAGGTCGAACGCCCGTGAAGCTTGCTTCCTAGAAGAAAGGCCCAGAGCCTGTGAAGAAGGCGAACGCCTGTGAAGCTCGCCGCCCGTGACACTCTCACGTAATAATGAGTTGGGGCTGTACACGCCTCGGAGTCTCGTGAGTGCTGGCCTCAGCCCCGGGCTCCCTCCCACGCCCAAAGGGCAGCACTTAGCTGCTACCTGGTGAGAAGACGTCAAGACTAGACTAGGTGCCCGACGCGCTTTTTTCATTTGCTTTTCGCAGCTTGATTGGTTATTCCCATTTGAAGTTTTTCAAACTATCGCCTTTTTGGCCCGTGGTTCTTCGATCTTTGTCACCTCCCGCCTCGATTTTCTTGCTGGGACTCGCGAGGCGGAGCCTCGAGCCCTCATGAGCGCCCCTACCCCTATCGCCAAGTTTTCACGGCCCTGGTCCGCAGCTGGAGCACCCTCCGACCATGCCTCACGGGCAACACAACGCTAACACGGGCCGGGTCGGTCGCCATGCGCCACGGCCGGGTTCACTTACGAAAGGGCGACGCATAAGGGAACAGATCAGATAACAAAAGCAAGATAATAATTAACGGCGTTGTTCTAAACGCGCCTTCACGGGCCACACATTGTTCCTTTATGCAGGAGAAAAGGAAGGAAAAGGACGAAGCATGTGAAGCACGCCACGCCGCTCTCTTGAAGGCCCGCGCCGCCCCGAGCTCGGGCCGACTCCATCTCGCTTCACCGGGCGTGCAGCGCCAGCAGACCCGCTGCCACCCCCAAGAAGGCGCCGGGCGGCGTAATGCCGCCGCGTCGCTGGGAGAATCGCCACCAAGAAGAGCTGGTGAAGCGGAGGAGCCGCTGGCATCGCCAGCCGCCGCTGCTGCCCTTCGCGCGCCACGCTGGGCTGAGTCCTCGCCGCTGTCGCCGCCCTCGTGGCAGCACTCATGCGGCGTCGTTGCCCCCCAAACACCTCACGAGAGGGTGGCGCCGCTTCATACTTGAAGTGCAGGAGCACCGCGGCGGAGACCACGCCATGAAGCGAACGCCCGCCACCGCTGGCCTCGAACAGGTTCTCGCAGCAGTGACCTCCAAAGAAGCCCACTAAGCCCGGCTGCAGCAGCCATCCGCCGGAGCCGAGGCCACTCAGGCGCCATCCGGGAGCTCACCCAGAGGAAGCACGGAGCCGAAGCCGGACGCCGGACGGCTCCTCCGCCTCACCATGAACTCCGCAGCGCTCAGCAGCATGAAGGCGCGGCCTCGGGGACACGCGCCGTGGCACGCCCGACCACGGGCCAGCCGCCGTCGCCACGCCGAGAGCCTCCCCACGATCGCTGAGGACCGCCGTGGAGGCCACGGGTGCTTATAGGGCGACTCTACCACGCTTAGGGCGGAGGAGAGGAAGATTCGACCGGTGTCCTTCCCTTCTCTCGGCCGAGAACTTCCTTGGTGGAGCCATGGAGAAGAAGGAGAGACAAGAAGGATAGATCGAGGGCGACGCTGCTCATATTTGTAGTCGGGCGAGGCCAACCGCCGCCTCCACGATCACCAAGAATCATGATCGACCATGCATGCAGGGACTTGTCGAGTCCGGGCGGTTACCGAGGCGTCGTGGGGATGCAAGGCGACACGCCCAATCACCCGCCACGCTGCCGCCTAAGGCAGCAGGCTGTTAGGGCTCGCGACATCGAACTTGCCCTTTCGCCTCTCGCCGCCAAGTTCGGGCGCGCCAGGCCCGGGGCTACTGCCGGCGCTTCGGGAACGGGGTCCTCAGACTTGCATGCTCGCGGCCGCGACGGGCTCAAAGGAGGCCCAGGACAGGCCATCTTCATCAACGCAAGCTCAAGACTCGCGAGGGGCCAAGCTCGGGGCGGACGACCAGAGCTTCTCAGCGCCGCCTCGCCAGCCTGGCTCACGAGGAGGCGGAGAGTTCAAGGAGGGTACTCGCGAGGTGCCCGTGACGAAGCCATGACGCACCAAGGGCGCCAGCTGGCGCCGCCAACAAAGATCCTCCTTTCCTCTTTGGTGCAAAGGGAGCAAGCGCAGCAAGAGCATCAAGAAAAGGCATCCGCTTTGGTGCAACAAGACCAAGACCAGCCCGAACGGCCTGGAAGGGGTCATCGTGGAGCCCAAGCAAAGGCTATCACCAGAGCCTTTGGCAGGCGAGGACCAACTTTAGTCAGATAAGTGTACCGCTGTTCCCCTTCAAATGGCTAATTGTTGGCGCCTTCCCGCCAATATTTGGGAAGAGGCCTGTGGCCTCGCTCATATAAGTAGAGCTAGCCACCATAGTAGGGGGGACGATCGGAGAGAGGCAGATCCGGCACTTGGAATCCAGAGAGAGAGAGAGACCCGATCCTCAAGCTAGAGCGACGGGATATCACTTAGCAGTTCATAACACCCACCAAGAACAGACCCTCGTGAGGCTGTTCTTCCCTGTACTGTTCTTCATCAACCCTAGAGGCAATCCACCACACCACAAACTAGAGTAGGGTATTACACCACAACGATGGCCCGAACTAGTATAAATCTCGTGTCTCTTGTGCTGTTCTTGCGAGTAGTTTAGGTTCCTGCGATTCGGCGAGGTACGAGACGGTGGAGGGTTGGATCTCCGCACGCACCCCAGAGTTCGAACCTCAAGGGTCTGCCGGAACCCGAAATCCAACAGGCTTCATAGCGCCCCACAACATGGCAACCCATGTCCGAACACTTCTACAGTATAGTTCGGCACCCCGAATTTAGCACTATATGCATTGGCTTAGAATCATGTCTTTGGTCAATAGTTGGGTTGCTCGGCTCCTGTGCTTGCTACCTTACGTTCCGCTATATCGGCTAAGGTAGTAAAGGGAGAACTGCTGCGATTGTGCCCTGGTTCATCCAAAGGAGCACCTCAGTAGAGAAAGCCGAAAACTGACTGTCATGATACGGCGAGAGTCGGTCAGCTGTTCGGAGGTTGCAAATCGTTGGAGATTTCTCCCGCGTTACGCGAAGGAGCGACACTTCCCGATGAGGTGCTCATAGCACTCTGGTTCGGATACTAGGGGCAGCGCCTATGTTATTTTTGTAAAACTCCTATGGCTAAGTGAGGGCGTTTAAGCAGCATAGTCTGATTGCCTGGTTCGTTGTGCTAAACAACTCCTTCAAGGACCATATAATTGGATCAAGATTGTTTAGATTCCATCCTGAACACCTCCGTACTACCTACGTGGGGGCAGAAGCCGACGACTAGCCAACCCTCAGATTCCATACAAAATGGCCGCATAGGAGGAAAAAAATTAAAACATAACAAGCATTATATTACAAACTGACTTTGTTTCATCATACAAGGCAAAGACAACACAAACATATTCATTTGAAAATAATGTCCTGCCCATACTCCATTGCCACAATGCGAGACCCCTCTAGGACATCCGCAAAATAGCGCTCGGGTGTGCGGTGCTCCTTGCCCTCTGGCGGCCCCCTGGCCAGCTCGATTGCGTTCATCTTCGCCCACCACATCTTGTAACGGGCGAAAGCCATGCGCGCACCTTCAATACAGGCCGATCGCTGACGACGCCCCACCGAGGACAAAGCGCTCACCAGCCGCTTCACGAGTCCCAAGTAGCTGTCGAGCATAGCTTCGGCTGGCCATAGCCGGATTATCACATCCTTCATGGCTAGTTCGGCCACCCTATGCAGCTCCACCAGCTGTTTCAGCTGATCAGTGAAGGTCACGGGATGCTCTGGCACAAGATACTGCGACCAGAACAATTTCTCCGTAGAGCTCCCTTCTTCGGCTCGAAAGAACTCCGCGGCATTGGACACACTGCGCGGCAGATCTGCGTAGGCTCCTGGAGAACTCCGAATCCTGGTTAGTAAGAAATACTTCTTCTTCATATAATTGCTTTGCATACTAAATGCCTTACCCGCCACAATCTTCCTGGCCTCCTGGATCTCTTGGAGGGCGCCCTGGGCCTCATTCTGGGCCGTTTCCGTGCTCTGACGATCCTTGGCTAGTTCGGTCTCTCGAACCGACGCGTCGTGCTCAAAGGTCTCGCACTTCCTCACCGCGTCCTGGAGCTCCTGTTGAACCTCGTTGACCCGTGCCTTGAGCTTCTTATGGGCGGCCTGCTCCTTGACAGCCTTCCCCTCGGCTTCGGCCAGGGCCTCGACCTCGGTCCTTTCTCCTATACATATCATGACACTTCCGTCAATATATGTAATCTTATTCTTTTCGAATATTTCACGGGTTATTACATACCTTGATTCGCCTGGAGCTGCTTCTTAACCTGGCCGAGCTCCTCCTTGGCCAGCTCCAGGCTCCGCTTTAGTTGAGAGACCTTGGCAGCATGTGAGGCCGCGGCCAGCAGAGACGCCTGCATATTCATTCCAGACAAATTTAGTTAGTTTCCTGCATTAAAGGATTGATCCTCTGTCCGGCTTTTTCTTTCCAAGGCACCGGACAGTGTCTCAGGGGCTACTATCTATGTTGGGATTTTCTCTTTTGGCGTCACACCTCAAAACTCCGTCAGCCAGGTCTGTCAGAAGCTTGGTCAGATCCGCTCTTGGCGGACTGAACCCTTTCAATCATCGTGCCCATAAGAACACGGTGCTCATCCACAATGGAAGCGCCTTGTAGCGCTTCCAGCAGATCACCTGGTGCCCCTGGTTGGACAGGGGTCACCGGTGGAATAGGCATACCCCCTTCTTTCAAAGGAGGTTGCGTGCCGGATTCCGGAGCAGTATTGGTCTCCGGAATCAAGTCCGGACGAGGGCCGAACTGAATATGGCCCCAGTCTCCAAGGGGATTGGCTCCCCCTGGTGTTTGGCGACGGGGGCTTCACCTTCGGGCGCCTCCTGAGCCTCTCCCCGGCCTGGGAAGGTCCGTTGGGAGAGCACCTCCTCGTCTCCTTTGGTCTCGGGAGAGTAAGTAGCCGACGGTGTCTCGCTGGCCATCTCCTTTGAGTCCAACGAACCTCTTGATGAGGATCGCTGGGAGCTGTCGTGGGCCGGACTACAATAGCATAATTAACCATGTCAATACATTGAATTGGAGAGGTTGGACATATGGGTATGCGGGAGTCATAGCTCTTATGATGCAGCTTGAGGCTTGGTGCGGGGGTGCCGCTCCGGACTGCTGTCGACATCCCACACGGATTTGTCCGCGAAGGAGCCCTTCACCTTCTTGGACGTCCCCGCCTCCAGGTTCGTGGAGGCCGCCCTCTTCTTCCTTCCCTCATCAGGGGGAGGGTTGTTCTCCTCCTCCTCCTCATCATCATCATCGTCATCTTCGACGGTGGAGGAGCGGGTCTTGTCTTCGGACGTCGCGTCCAAAGCGCCCTTGCGACGGGGGCCACTGCGGACCCCCTTGGCCTTCCCCTTGGCCTTCTTCGCCGGTGCTGTATAGGGCGCCGACACCAGCATCTTCGCTAAACGCGGAATGACTGGTTCTTCAGGTAGCGGAGCCGGACACTGGATCCGCTTCGCCCTCTTCATCCATTCCTGAAGAAGCAATGATAGTAAAAGTTCAGATATCCTCCTTGAAGCAAACAAGTACAGGACGCGTCGGAAACTCACCTCGCTGGCGGGGTGGTTAATGTCGTGCCCACGATCCGAATCCATGGCTGGCGATATCTCGTTGCCCTTAAAGAGTAATTTCCAGGCATATTTGTGAGTGGTCTCGAAGAGCCTCTTTAGGGTATGGTGGTTCTTCGGGTTGAACTTCCATAGCGGGAGGCTTCGGCTTTGGCACGGGAGAATCCAGCGAATAAGCATCACCTGGATTATATCGACAAGTTTGACATCCTTGTCCACCATGCTTTTAACGCGCGTCTGCAGCGCTATCAGCTCGTCTGGCGAACACCAGTTCAGGCTCTTCTTGACCCAGGAGGTGAGCCGCGTTGGAGCACCCGGGTTGAATTCGGCAGCTGCATCCCAGTTGGTGCCACGGGGTTCTGTAATGTAGAACCATTGTTTCTGCCATTCCCTGACAGTTTGCATGAAATGTGGACACAATCTCTGCTTTGACAAGACGTGCCAATGGCAACCGCGTCTCGAAACATGGAGCGGCAGACAAAAAATAGTTCGAAATTATGACCGACAGATATGATGTCGTGTTACAAAAAGTTGTCAGCGGATTAGACTCGTGTAAAATTATATTCTCTCTACGGTTGTGTGTGGTGTGTGTATTATAGGTCCAGACACATCGGTACGTCTGAAGACTATTTTGGAGTTCGGACGGAGGAACCCGCCTTGCAATGCCGAAGACAGATCTACGGGCCGGATACCTTGTCATTGAAGCCAGGTTCAGGGGCTACTGAGGGAGTCCTGGACTAAGGAGTCCTCGAGCATCCGACCTGTTAGCCATGGGCCGGACTGATGGGCTGTGAAGATACGAAGACCGAAGACTGCACCCGTGTCCGGGTGGGACTCTCCTTGGCGTGGAAGGCAGGCTTGGCGACCGAATATTTAAATTCCTTTCTTTGTAACCGACCTTGTGTAACCCTAGATCATCCCAGTGTCTATATAAACCAAAGGACATAGTCCGGAGGGGGAGATACTCATTACCATAGTCGTACAGGCTAGGCATTTAGGGTTTAGCCAACTCGATCTCGTGGTAGATCAACTCTTGAATACTCATATTCATCAAGATCAATCAAGAAGGAAGTAGGGTATTACCTCCATAGAGAGGGCCCGAACCTGGGTAAACATCGTGTCGACTGTCTCCTGTTACCATCGACCTCAGACGCACAGTCCGGGACCCCCTACCCGAGATCCGCCGGTATTGACACCGACACCCGTCCTGCGACGTGTCGGGCGAGCAGGCGCGAAGCTCGCAAAACAGCCCGGCAGGGCCTGCCGGGCAAGCAACGACGTGACATTGAGCGACGCATTTAATGCGCTCTGTCAGCCTGCAGAGTTAGGTATGATAGCATTGTTTGCTATCTAATTAGTGCATAATGACTGATTTACCACTATGGTGAACCCTTTGTCTATAAAAGGAGGCCCAAGGCAACTGTGGAAAGGGTTAGCGAGTCCACGCCTACACACATTCATATGCGCGTAGCTGTTTTCGCCCCGAGGCAACCCTTCTGGGAAAAGCGTGTTGCGCTAGCCACCATTTTTCCACCATCAATCCACCAAAGCAGGAGTAGGGTTTTACGCCTCGCGGCAGCCGAAACCTGGGTAAAGACTGCATGTGTGATCTCTGCCGTGCTGCTCGACGCTCCTCTGCTCTTTGTGCAACGTGCCACCCCCCCCCCCGAACCAGCACGAGAATCTTGGTCCCATAGGTGGCCGTGGTTTCCAACAACAATAGCCTATCAATGGTGCTGGATTCTCTCAAGATCTTATTTGTACAATTAACGCTTGTGCTTTTGTACAGTTTGTAAGCTGGAGTTAGATGTTGTTGCCCTTTTCAACAAGGCAAATAGCTTGCCATTCGTTTAATTAAGAGTGAAATATTGTAACAAATACCAACCAAGGGAAATAACATCACTCTCGACGGCTACTTGAGCTCACTGTGCATTACAGAACCCAAGTGATTAGCCCCCACCAGCACCAACAAACTTATTTTGAACTAGCACACCATAGGGGCTGTAAATTTTGTAAGTGCATCTAGTGCCACCCCTAGTTGGTTTTGGAGTATTGATGACAAACCTTGTTGAGGGACTAATGTGTTTGTGAGAATTGCAGGATAGCACAGGTAGTAATCCCTCATTGATTCGGTTTACCTACCGGAGATGACACCTAAAAATGTGTGAAGGCAATGAAGACAATGGTGGTATGTGAAGATATTCACAACTAAGATTATGAATCGAGAAGACATTCAGATGAAGACTATGGAGTGCGAACACATAGTTGTTTCGTAGTTTCCTTTTCTTCTTTGTTGAGTCATAGGAACCACCGTACTGTTAAGTGGGACCCAAGTGAACAAAGTCAGAGTGACTGAAGTGATGCTCAACCAAATCCTATGTCTTCAAGCGAAGACAATGAGAGCAAATCTTATCCAGAGCTGGATGAGTCAGTTTTACTTGTAGCCCAAGTCAAGCTGCTGCATGTGTTTGAAATCTGACCGTTAGACACGTGTCAGTTCCTTAGTGACCCAGGGTCCTTTCGAACAAATCAGGTGGGGTTTCCTCCTAGCTGTAAATAGCCCACCCCCTACACCATAAATTGGTGGCTGCTCAGAGTTAGTGCATGGCTTTTATCATTTGAGAGCAACCCACCTCAAAGCCTTTGAGAGAAAGATCCTTGCGAGGACAAAGCCCAAAACACCCAGAGCCAAAGAGTTTTAGGCATCACTGAAGTCTTTCTGTCTGTGTGATCTAAATACTTATTACACTTGAGGACTGTGAATCCTCCAGCCAGTTAGGCGTCGCGTTCTGAGCATCCAAGAGTAATTGTGGATTGCCAGTGAATGAAGTCTGTGAAGGTTTGGAAGTCTACCTTGAAGACTTACCAGAGTGATTGGGCGAGGACTAAGTGTCCTTAGCTCAAGGGGAATAAGGTGAAGACGCGGTCTTCTGAGTTGCATCTCAGCCTCCCTAACCAGATGTACAGTTGTCACAGCAACTGGAACTGGTCCAACAAATCCTTGTCCCCACCAAGCAACTGGTTCTATCTCTTCCCTCACTTATGTACAGTTTGTCTTCATGAAGTCATTTGCATGATTGCCTTATCTGTTTGACTTCACTGTGTGACGACTATTGTTGTTTGGCTTCATACTATCTTCCATCTTGATCTATACTACCTAGCTGCTAATAGTCTTCGTGCTTTAGCTTCATTACTTGCTTGACTATGGCTTGTCTAGTGTAGTCTACCTTCCGCTGCATATAGGTTCATTTCTATTGTTTGTCTTCAAATCTCCCATGTTTTGAAGACTTTCATAAAAATCGCCTATTCACCTCCCGTCTAGTCGATAACTAGCACTTTCAATTGGTATCAGAGCAAGGTACTCCCTTGTTCTGTTTGATTCGGTTTAACAACCTGGAGTTTTAGCTATGTTGACTGCAAGGATAATCAAAGTCTCTGCTATGTGCCCTGTCTTCGATGGCACTGATTACCCCTACTAGAAGAATAAGATGCGTATGCATCTTGAAGCCATTGATGTCGACCTCTGGTATGTCGTCAAGAACGGCGTTCCCAAGGGCGGTGAAGGTGCACCCCTGCTGATGTCAAGAATTTCATTCAACTGGATTCTACTGCTAAGAACATCATCTGTGGTCATCTGACCAAAGGACAGGATGGCCGTGTGAGTGCTCTGGAAACTTCAAAGATAGTCTGGGACTGGCTCTCCAAGGTCAACGGAGGCGTCTCAACACAGGGAGACTCAAGGATCAGTGTTGTTCGCAACCTCTTCAACCGCTTCAAAAGAAACGGCAATGAGAATGTCTAGCTCACGTTTGATCGCCTCACTGACATCACAAATGAGCTACATGCTCTTGGCGCCACTGAGATCACCAAGCATGAAATCGTCAAGACACTCCTGAGATCACTTGACAGCTCGTTTGACACCCTAGCCTTAATGATCCAAGAACACCCTGACTTCAAGACTCTCGATCCGTCTGACATACTTGAGAGGCTCAAAACACATGAGTTCCATTTATTTGAGAAAAGAGAGATCTATGGTTCTAGCTATGGACGTACTTGTGCTTTGAAGGCAAAAGTTGTTTCCTCATCTGAAGAAGAATCTGACTGCAGTTCTGGGGATCCTGAAGACGTTGGAAAGGAGCTTTCTATGCTTGTGAAGAAGCTCAGAAATTCACCAAGAAGAAAGGCTTCAAAAAGTCTTCAAGATCCAGCTCGAGAAATGGTGAAGCTTCTACTCATGACCACGAGAAGAGAACATGCCACAAGTGCAAGAAACATGGTCACTACGTCTCTGAGTGTCCTCAGAGGGACAATGAAAACAAGAAGAGGAATAAGAGCAAGGAATATGATTCTGATGACAAGAAGAATAAGAAATCCTCAAAGTCTTCTTCCAAGTCTTCGTCCAAGTCTTCATCACATAAGAAGAGCTCATCTGGCAAGGCTCGTGCTTTTGTTGGCAAGGAGATTGATTCAGAGGAGGAGTCTGCTTCTGAGGAGGCAGAGGTGGAGTCTGAGGAGGAGTTCGAATCTGGCGTTGCAAGTCTGGCTTTAGCCACAACCTACGTTGCCAAGTCCATCTTCAACACTGAAGACAATGGCTCCGTCACCAATGCTGATGATAATGACAAGGACGACTCTGCCCCCACCTACTGCTTCATGGCACATGGTGCCAAGGTAAACTCATGCGATGCTTACTTTCAAACATCAAGTGAAGTGGACTCTGATTGTGAATCCAAACCTAGCTACAAAACACTTGCTAAAATTGCAACTGAACAACAGAAAGCTATGGAACATATTCAAAAACTGTTAGACAAAAGCGATGACCTGTTGGACGCGGAAATGACCCGATCTCAGTCCTTAATTGAAGACATAAAAAAAATCTTCATGTTAAGTACAAGGAACTTGCAAGTCGTCATGAAACGCTCTCAACAACTCATGAAAAGCATTCCTATGATTATCTTCAAAGGAAGCAAGAACTTGAGAAATTAAGAGCAGTTCATGAAGATCTTCAAAAAGAGAACGAGTCACTTCGCGCTCAACAGATCAGTCCCGCTCAGGAAGGATTTGAACCACCATGTATAAGATGCATTGAGCATGATAAGGCTACTTCTGTTGCTGAATGTTCCACTACTACTACTACTACTACTACTACTACTACTACTACTACTACTACTACTACTACTACTACTACTACTACTACTACTACTACTACTACTACTACTACTACTACTACTACTACTACTACTACTACTACTACTACTACTACTGCAATATCTTCAACTGCTGATGTGGTAACCCTCTGCTGAGGATGCCATGACTATTGCTGATGAAAATGCCAGGCTGTCACATCCTAGCTAGTCCATGCATTAGTGTGTTGCATCATGTTTAACTTTCATCAGAAACTTGAAATGGGGAAGACAGAACCCCCAGAACCCCCTTTTGAATCCAACTAGGGCTTACTAAAATTATTTTCAATGAACCTGAAATGCCCTTCTAAAATGCTCATCACCTTTGCTTTGGTTGAGCCTCGCCAAAAGTGGTGCACAATTTTCTAGGTCATCCTAAGGTTTTTGAATTAAATCATAAGTATTTGAGTTTGGGCATTTAAATTATATAAAATATTTCAAATGCCCAAATAATCCCAAACTAAAATGTTCCAAGCTGGAAATATTCCAACTAAGGACTAGGTGCAGTTTGGTGAATTTTGGAGTTGTTTAAGTATTTTTAGAAAGTCCACAAAGTTACAGAAAATAGAAAAAAGAAAACAGAAATGGAAAAACTTACCTGGCGCCACCCAACCGCCCCACCTGCCGGGCCAGCCCAGCCGCCGCGCCAGCGAGCTGCTTAGCTTGGCCAGGCAGGCAGGAAGGTGCTCGACGGCGAGCACCGCATGCGTGCCACGCAGCTGGCCACCGCCTCGCCGCTTCCCTCACCGAGCTGCCGACGCGGATCACTCACATTCTCTCCCCCCGAACCTCAGACACCTCTCCTCCTCCCCAGCTCCTCCCCCTCGCTCTCCCACGCCATGGCCGACGCCACCGCAGCCGCACCGTCGCCGTAGTCGCGCTCTCCGTCGTCCTTGCGCCTCCCCGTCGTGTCTAGGAGCTCCGCCACCCTCCTCTTCTTCGAGCTAGCCGAGCCCCGAGCGCTCTCGTGGCCCGAGGCCTCTGCACCGACCTCGCCCGACTCCGTGCCGCGGAGATCCCTTCGACGCCGCCGCCAGACCAGCCCGCCCCCGACCAAGACCGAAGTTCTTCCTCGAGTTCTCCGTGAGCTTAGCTACCTCCCCTCCTTTCCTTACTCGCCCCGAGCCTCAGAGCGACGCACGGAGCTCACCCAAGACGCACCGTCGCGGAGCTCGTCGCCGACGTGCTCCCGGCCATCCACCGGTCACCCCTCGGTGTCCAACATGATCACCGCACCGCGTCGCATCTAACCACCACTTCACGCACCTCACCGCACCCGTAGCCCCGAGTTCGTCATCACCCGAACTCCGGCGGCCGCCAAGGTCGTCGCCGGCGCCGTTTCCAGCCACCCCGAGCCCAACCAACGCCACCAAGAGCTGCGGCTTGCTCCCAGCTACACCTAGACGCCCTCCGCGGCTCATTTGGTTGCCGAAACGGCCAAAACCACTTCCGCCGCCGCGTCTGGCTCGCCGGCGGCTAAACGCCGGTGTAGCCGACTCTGACTTTGACCAGGGCGGGCCCGGGTTGACTCTCCTGAGCCTATGACAGGTGGGCCACCCCCCCTTCTAATTAACTTAGTTAGTTTAAACTGATTTTAATTACTTAAGTTAATTGCTAACATGCGGGAACCACTGGTCAGTTTGACCTGGACGTCCCCATTGACCTCTGACGTCATCCTGATGCATTGTCGACGCGAGAAATGAATTATCGAATTATTCTCATTATAGGAAATTCCGTAAAATAGTTCAAACTTCAAAATTCATAGAAATTAATCAGAACTCCAAATGCAAAGATTTATATATGAAAATGATTAGAAAAATCCATTCTATCCATTGGTAAAGGTTTTATGCATGATAGAACAAGTTAACCTTGCTGTTTAAGCAGATTAAGATAATGCACCTTTATGGCTATGTTAATGAGCTAACATTTGAATCTTTGATTCAAATGAGTTCATCCTTTTGTTCCAGCTTGCATTAGGCCAACACACATTCATATTGCCATGTCATAGCATGCATCATATTGTTGCATATTGCCATGTGTGTTTATTTTGGTGTGTGTTTCGTGATAGGTTACGCCTCAGGATAATCCCAAATATCCGCTCAAGGGCAGATCCTACCACCACTACATCGTGCAAGCAACCATTGATCATTCGATACAAACCCATGTTCTCGCTTCGCTCTTGTTTACTACATTAAGACAACGTGATTCAAACTGTTGTGTGCTGCGGTAGTTGAACCCACTTCCTTTGCATGACTGTCATTGCCACAAGAACTAGATGAAACCCACTAGCATGTGTAGGAGTTGATTGAGCCATGTTTGTGATTCCTACCATGCTATGCTTGCTATGCTTAGAGTTGTGTCAGTCGGCTCATCGGGATGATGAACTGGAGTGAAAGGTTGTGTCGGGTTCGAGAGTGAAAGTGTTGAACACGTTTTGGTAAAGGTATCGATGAGAGGCCATGTAGGAGTACATGGTGGGTTGTTTCATTGAAGCCGTCCCTAAGAACTGAGATCGTGTGTGTGATTTAAGACTTAGCTACTACCACGCATTGGGATCCTTAATTCACCCTCTCGACTTATTAACCACTCTTGTCCTCAGTCCGGGAGTTGCAAGTAGTTTCTGGTGTATGTAGCATGCTGGGGGCCGCACGCAGCGCTGACCTTAGGGGTGGGCTGTGTTGTGGTAGGCACGTGGCTCGGTGTACCGATTCGCCCGTTTGGTGTCTCGGGAACCCTGCACACATCGTTCGGGGCCGTTAGTGGAAACCTCGGCGGACTCCTGCGGATGGAACCCGAATTGGCGATAAACCTGGACTCGGGACTCGTGTGTTTAGTCGGTCGTGGCCGACACCCACGTTGGGCTTCCGCTGAAGGTTGCCGAGTACATGTCGTGTAAACGGCGGTAAGTGGTGAGAGCGTGTGAAGAAGTACACCCTGCAGGGTATAAAACTATTGAATAGCCGCGTCCGTGGTAAAGGACTACTTGGTCACCTATACGGTTCATAGACAAGTAAATGGATACTACTAAAAGCCTCAAGATAAGTGTGAGTGCATGGATGGCCCTCTCGTGGGTTGACGAGAGGATCCACGGTGGAGTATTGTGATGGTGATTAGTGGACTCGTGTGCGACAAATGCTTTTCAAGTGGTGTCACGAGGATAGCTTAGCCAAGAGTCAAAGCTGGCTTGTGCAAATAACTCCACCACCTTCTTGAGAATGTGCATGTATGATAGGATTCTGTTGTAAGACTTGCTAAGTACCTCCATACTCATGTTTGCTTAATTAATGTTTTCGACGACGACAACACTGCCCCCTCCGATGGGTTTTATGTAGACCTTGACATCGACGAGTGAACTAGCCACCCGGTGGTGATCCAAGGCTTGTGAAGGGCCTTTGTAGATAGAAGGGCTTCAACAAGCTTTCTTTCTTTTTAGAGTCTGTACTCAGACTAGTTTGCTTCCGCATGTGCTTGTATGTTTGTATGACTTGAGTGTTGGGTCATGTGATCCCTACCTGTATGGATATGTTATGTATGGCTCCTCGGAGCCTCTTAAATAAAGTACTTTGAGTTGTAGAGTTTTGTTGTGATGCCATGTTGTATGTACTCATATTGGGCATATTGCGTGTATGATTGAAATGCTTGGTATGAGTGGGATCCGACAAACTAGTTGTTTATCTTTGGCAGCCTCTCATATGGGGAAATGTAGTCTCGTGCTACGGCGATAGTAGTCCGCTACAGCCGGTTCACGGAGTCCGCTAGCCCAAGACTACTGCTTGGACACTTGACTGGCGGCATGTGTTTCACTTCGTTCCTATGTCATCCCTTCGGGTAATGTCACGCGGTGATATTGAGTCCGGCTAGCCTGCTACAGCCGGGATACCGGAGTCTGTTAGCCAGTGCTACAGCCCGAAGTCATACGTTGATGACCGACATGCTCGATGTGATTCATGTATGCCTGTCCCCATGGGTTAGCGCCGCTTTGGGTTCACGACTAGCCATGTCGGCCCGGTTCTTTGTCATATGGATGCTAGCTACACTATCATATCGTGAGCCAAAAGGCGTAAACGGTCCCGGCCATGGTAAGGCGACACCCGTGGGAATACCGTGCGTGAGGCCGCAAAGTGATATGAGGTGTTACCGGCTAGGTCGATGTGACTTGGAATCGGGGTCCTGACAGCGTTGGCATCAGAGCAGGGCTGCCTGTAGGTTTGCTAAGCCAAACTGGTCGATGTTGAGTCTAGAAATGCTTTAGTTATATGTAGGGGAATTGATTGTGGGAGGGAACGTAAGGCTCTTTTACTCCTTTACCTTATGCCCTCGATCCGAGTCATCCTCTTCTCATTCTCGTGGGTATAGGACTAGGCTCTCTTCTCTCTATCGGGTTCACGTGTTACTAATCCGTAGTAACTTATAGGATTGTTGGTTACAACCTCGTTCAGTTTCTACTACTTTTTAGTATGCTATCGGTTGAACCGAACCTTGATATGATGTTGTTGAGTGGTTTTGCAATCTGATTATGAATGTCTCAAATCTGTTCTTGAGCATTTACAGATGTTATGCTGCCCGATTTTCCTAGAAATTCTAATGTCTTTGCATTGTGGCTGTGCTTTCAGATGGCCACCGTCCCCGTAACCAAGTGGTTCGTCGACCCATTGCATTGATGTGTGTGGTCACACGGCAATGTTGGTTCGGGTGATGGTCGAGACCGGTTATCGATGGTATCCCGAATATACCGTCGAGGAGCAGTTTAGAGATTTTAATCAAAGCCAATATCTGTGCACGGTCAGGATATATCCATCTTAACCCGGAGCTACTGAACCGCTCCACTGTTCTTATGGACTTGGGATCACTATTGGGATGTCCGTGCAGGATGCAGCCTACTCGATGATGACTATTATTCGAGCCAGAACTGCCTTGCTGTGCAACACCGATTTCCGCTACATGCCAGCATCCCTCCCTTGGGCGCATGGTTACCTTCAGGGTATGTACAGCGATGCATCCCATGAGGACTCTCTCCTCCGCACCACTACAGAGATGCTGGAAGACAAGGACCGTGAAAACCGGGCCTTGCGTATGGAGCTCTTTAATGCCCATTCTGATCACTGGGCCACTCTGACTCGGTTTGCACCTGCCGTGCAAGCCGGATACATGGACATGAGGGACTTGTACCCCGTGCGGGCTGGTCTGCCAGATTTTATGGAGTGGCGTGAGGTAGGAGGCATCACCCCTCCTCGTGGACCTCGTCTGCCGCCGTTTGTTGGACCACGGCCACATCCGAGTCCCTTTGGTCCGCAAGCTCCACAGGACCGTCTGTTTTCGGATGATCATGTTCCGCTTCCAGGCTTGGGTGGTGACTTCTATGAGGACTACTACGGAGCTGTCTGAGTTAGTAGTAGTATCCCTAGTATTGTAATAGTTGTATTTCCACCGTCCTGCGTGACCTGTGGGATATGACTTAGTGTGTATCATTCCGGAAGTGTAGAAAAATAATTTATAGGAGTTTGGAATGCTTCCGATGAGATGTAACGCCTTTCACTATAGTTGTACTCCGTCGGGCTTGTACTAAACTATGAATGGTGTGTATGACCGTTGGTATATATATATATATGGTAGTTTTTATATTACCATGTCATACGGATGAACATCTCTACATTCCGAGTTATCCATTACATTCCGCACTTCCTTGCTAAATTCTGCCATCCTGGTTTAAACCGTTGTTTTGTTTCCTAGGATGGTCAACACCCATAACAATCCTGCTGCTCGGGCAGGAGAAGCCAGCGCAGCTAGGAATGTAAATCTGCCTCAACCGCCATCTTTGGCCGAGGTTATGTTGGAGGCAGAACGCAACAAGCGTGAGACCAATCGCTTGCTGGAGCGGACTTAGCAAAACACCGCACGCCAGCCAAGGAATGATCTGGTGTCACTCAATGACTTTGTCAAGCTGTATCCACCGAAGTTCAAATATTCCGTTGAGCCTCTTGATGCGGATGACTGGCTTCGCAGCATCACCCACAAGCTACGTTCTGCCAACGTGGCTGAAGCTGATAAGATTACCTTTGCCGCCTATCATCTCGAAGGCCCTGCTAGTCTTTGGTGGGAGAATTATGAGGCTATGCGCCCGGTTGGACAAATCAGTACTTGGGCTGAGTTCAGTGCCGCTTTCCGTGAGCATCACATCCCGGAAGGTCTCATGGATCGTAAGAGGGAAGAGTTCTGCAACTTCACCCAGGGTAGACTGACTGTGGATACTTACAGCCGTGAGTTTGGAAATCTAGCACGTTATGCTCCTGAAGAGGTTTCTACCGACGCCAAGAAGGTGCAAGGTTCCGCAAGGGACTTAGCCCGAGCTTCGCCGTGATCTTCGTCTCGCACGAGTGCACCTCCTTCGAAGTTAGTCAACAAGGCTATCGGTCTGAAACTGGACGGTCGATTTTGAAGCTTCACGCAGCACTCCGTGACTTTGGTTCTTCATCCGCTCGATCTCGAAGCGCGGGTTTGGATTCAAACACTGCTCGCCACCCGGAGTTCACTCGAGGCCATCCTTTGAGGCGCCTCGCCCCAACCAAAAGTATGCACCGCCCAAGACTTATGGAGGCCCTCTGCTAATGCTGCCCCGCCCCAATATGATAACCTGTTTCAAGTGTGGAGAGACGGGCCACTACATTCGTGAGTGTCCCAGAACAACCCGGTCGGATCGGAAAGTCTGTTGGCCGTGGTAAGCCAGCGGGAAAGGTGCTCTCACGCTAAACCAGCTGCCATCGCCGTGGCCACGTCAACTATGTTTCAGCCGAGAAACCCATGAGGATCCCAACGTCGTTCTCGATGCGCTCCTTGTTAATTGTCATCCGCAACTGTTCTTTTTGATCTTGGAGCATCTCATTCATTTATTTTCGAGAGCTATGCTCGATTGCACAACACCACATTCTGTGACATGCACACCTCCATGGAAATTCAGACTCCTGGTTCTAGATGGCAAACCTCTAGAATAAGTCATGGGAATGAAATCCTTGTCGACAGATAGTCTTTCTTGCATCTCTAATAGCTCTCAAGTCCTCGGACATAAACATCATCTTGGGTATGGACTGGATGTCGGCCCATTACGCTAAGATTGATTGCTCTACTAGAACTGTTCAACTCACCCATCCTTCGGGCAAGATAGTTAATGTTTTAACCCGAGTGTATAAGCGTCAGCTATACTCCTTAAATGCCAACCCCCTTCCAGACCTCGAAGATATTCCGGTAGTCCGTGACTTTCCAGATGTCTTTCCAGAAGAACTGCCAGGTGTTCCACCTGACAGGGATGTCGAGTTCGTGATAGATCTTGTTCCGGAACCGCCCCAATCTCTAGAAGACCTTATAAGATGGCACCCTAGAACTAGCCGAGCTTAAGAAACAACTCGATGAGTCCTTGCAAAAGGGTTTCATCCGTCCTAGTTCATCTCCATGGGCTTTCCCGTCCTCTTCGTCAAGAAGAAGGATGGAACGGATCGGATGGTTGTAGATTACCGACCGTCAATTTGGTCACTATCAAGAACAAGTATCCGCTCCCGGGATCAACGATCCGTATGATCAGCTCGCTGGATCCTCAGTCTTTTCCAAGATGGATTTGAGGTTGGGCTACCGTCAAATCAAAATCAAGAACGGGGACATTCCTAAAACGGCCATTGTTACTCGTTATGGCCAATACGAGTACACCGTCATGTCCTTCGGGTTAACCAATGCTCCAGCCACCTTCTCTCGGTTAATGAACTCAATCTTCATGGAGTATTTGGATAAATTCGTCGTGGTATACCTCGATGATATACTCATCTACTCCAAGAATGAGGAAGAACATGCCGAACATCTAGGGCTAGTATTGATGAAACTTCGAGAGCACCGCCTTTATGCCAAATTCTCTAAGTGTGAATTCTGGTTACCAGAAGTGACCTATCTAGGCCATGTAATCTCTGGTAAGGGCATTGCTGTCAATCCCGAGCGAGTTCAAGCCGTCCTTGACTGGACTCCACCTGAATCGGTCAAGCAAGTTCGGAGTTTCCTCGGTCTAGCGAGCTATAGCCGCCGCTTCGTCGAGAATTTCTCCAAAGTTGCTAAGCCTCTAACTGAACTCCTCAAGAAAGATAAGAAGTTCGAATGGACGCCACAGTGCGAGTTCAGCTTTCAGGAACTGAAAAGATGCCTCACATCTGCTCCCGTACTTGTCCCACCAGATTTTTCTAAGGACTTTATTATCTATTGCGACGCCTCGCGACAAGGACTAGGTTGCATACTCATGCAAGATCATCATGTGATTGCCTACGCTTCTCGACACCTGCGTCCACATGAGGATAACTATCCCACACACGATCTAGAGCTTGCAGCAGTGGTCCATGCACTCAAAACCTGGCGACATTACCTTCTTGGTAATCGTTGCGAAATTTACACTGATCACCAAAGTCTAAAATTTATCTTCACCCAACCGGATTTGAATCTCAGGCAAAGACATTGGGTCGAGTTGATTACAGATTACGACTTAGGAATATCTTACACCCCAGGCAAAGCCAATGTCATGGCTGACGCACTAAGTCGGAAATTGTTATTTTAACAATCTGATATTACAGCAAAGTCAACCCTTTCTCCACGAGGAATTTCGTAAGCTTAACCTTCACATTGTTCCTCGAGGATTCCTTTCCACCCTGGTGGCGAAACCCAACCTTATGGATCGAATCATAACTGCTCAGCAGTATGATAGAGGGATATCTCGGATCAAGGAGAACATTGCTAGCAGAGCTGCGAAGTGTTTTTCCATAGATGAACGAGGTGTTGTCTTCTTTGAGAACCGCTTGGTGGTTCCCAAGAAACAACAGCTACGGCAACTGAACCTTAAGGAAGCTCATGAATCTCCTCTCACCATTCATCCCGGTAGTACTAAAATGTATCAAGACCTACGCCAGAGGTTTTGGTGGACTAGGATGAAGAGAGTAATCGCTCAATACATTGCTAACTGCGACGTCTGTCGTCGAGTTAAAGCAGAACATCAACGGCCTGCTGGTACCCTTCAACCTTTGGCTATTCCCGAATGGAAATGGGATAAAATCGGTATGGATTTCATTACCGAGTTTCCCAGGACCAAGAGAGGGAATAATGCTATCTTCGTTGTCGTCGATCGTCTTTCCAAAGTATCCCACTTCCTACCCGTTCGTGAGAGTATAACCGCTAGCCAGCTAGCTGATTTGTACATCTCTCGAATAGTGTCTCTTCATGGTGTTCCATTGGAGATTAACTCAGACCATGGAAGTCTCTTCACCTCTCGATTTTGGGAAAGTTTCCAAAATGCTATGGGAACTCGTCTCTCCTTTAGCACCTCCTTCCATCCTCAATCAAGTGGTCAAGTAGAACGAGTCAATCAAATCCTAGAGGATATGCTTCGAGCTTTTGTCATCTCTTTCGGCATGAATTGGGAGAAATGCCTGCCATTCGCCGAGTTCGCTTATAACAATAGTTATCAAGCTAGCTTGGGCAAAGCTCCTTTCGAAGTTCTTTATGGACAGAAATGTCGAACGCCTCTTAACTGGTCAGAAACCGGGGAGAGACAACTCTTTGGCCCGGATATGATTCAGGAAGCAGAAGAGCAGGTTCGCGTTATTCGTGAGAAATTGAAAACAGCCCAATCTCGTCAAAAGAGTCAATATGACCGCAAGCATAAGCCTATGACTTATGAAATTGGCGAGAAGGCTTACCTTCGGGTTAATCCTTTGAAGGGAACCCATCGATTCGGTATCAAAGGCAAGTTGGCTCCTCGTTACATTGGACCCTTTCGCATTCTTGCCAAACGAGGAGAAGTTGCCTACCAATTGGAACTACCTTTGCATCTTTCCAGAGTCCATGATGTCTTCCACGTTTCCCAACTCAGGCGTTGCTTCTCGGATCCTATCCATGGAGTGGACCACGAAACACTTGATCTCCAAGATAACCTCACCTATCGAGAATATCCCGTTCGTATTCTTGATCAAGCCGAGCGTACCACTCGACGTCAGAATATCAAGTTTCTAAAGGTTCAATGGTCAAACCATTCCGAGCAAGAAGCAACTTGGGAAAGGGAGGATCGTCTTCGACTTGAGTATACCACCTTTTTCGCAACGGATCCTACATCTCGGGACGAGATTCTTTTGAGTGGGGGTGAGTTGTCACATCCTAGCTAGTCCATGCATTAGTGTGTTGCATCATGTTTAACTTTCATCAGAAACTTGAAATGGGGAAGACAGAACCCCCAGAACCCCCTTTTGAATCCAACAAGGGCTTACTAAAATTATTTTCAATGAACCTGAAATGCCCTTCTAAAATGCTCATCACCTTTGCTTTGGTTCAGAGCCTCTGCCAAAAGTGGTGCATAATTTTCTAGGTCATCCTAAGGTTTTTGAATTAAATCATAAGTATTTGAGTTTGGGCATTTAAATTATATAAAATATTTCAAATGCCCAAATAATCCCAAACTAAAATGTTCCAAGCTGGAAATATTCCAACTAAGGACCAGGTGCAGTTTGGTGAATTTTGGAGTTGTTTAAGTATTTTTAGAAAGTCCACAAAGTTACAGAAAATAGAAAAAGAAAACAGAAATGGAAAAACTTACCTGGCGCCACCCAACCGCCCACTGCTGCCCAGCCCACCACCCGTGGCAATGAGCTGCTTGGCTTGGCCAGGCAGGCAGGAAGGTGCTCGACGGCGAGCACCGCATGCGTGCCACGCAGCTGGCCGCCGCCTTGCCACTTCCCTCACCGAGCTGCCGACGCGGATCGCTCCCATTCTCTCCCCCCGAACCCTCAGACACCTCTCCTCCTCCCCAGCTCCTCCCCCTCGCTCTCCCATGCCATGGCCGACGCCACCGCAGCCGCACCATCGCCGTAGTCGCGCTCTCCGTCGTCCTTGCGCCTCCCCGTCATGTCTAGGAGCTCCGCCGCCCTCCTCTTCTTCGAGCTAGCCGAGCCTCGAGCGCTCGCGTGGCCCGAGGCCTCTGCACCGACCTCGCTCGACTCCGCCATCGCCGGAGATCCCCTTCGACGTCGCCGCCGCACCAGCCCGTCCCCGACCGCACCGAGTGCTTCCTCGAGTTCTCCGTGAGCTTAGCTACCTCCCCCTCCTTTCCTTACTTGCTCCCGAGCCTCGTAGCGACTGCACGGAGCTCACCCGCACGCACCGCCGCGGGGCTCGTCTCCGACGTGCTCCCGACCATCCACCGGTCACCCCTCGGTGTCCAACATGCTCACCGCATCGTAGCCCCGAGTTCGTCATCACCCGAACTCCGGCGGCCGCCAAGATCGTCGCCGGCGCCGTTTCCGGCCACCCCGAGCCCGACCAACGCCACCAAGAGCTGCGGCTTGCTCCCAGCTACACCTAGACGCCCTCCGCGGCTCATTTGGTTGCCGAAACGGCCAAAACCACTTCCGCCGCCGCGTCTGGCTCGCCGGCGGCTAAACGCCGGTGTAGCCGACTCTGACTTTGACCAGGGCGGGCCCGGGTTGACTCTCCTGAGCCTATGACAGGTGGGCCACCCCCCTTCTAATTAACTTAGTTAGTTTAAACTGATTTTAATTAGTTAAGTTAATTGCTGACATGCGGGACCCACTCGTCAGTTTGACCTGGACGTCCCCGTTGAGCTCTGACGTCATCCTGACGCATTGCTAACGCAGTAAATGAATTACTGGAATTATTCTGTTATAGGAAATTCCAGAAAATAGTTCAAACTTCAAAAATTCATAGAAATTAATCTGTAACTACAAATGCAAAGATTTATATAGGAAAAATGATCAGAAAAATCCATTCTATCCATTGGTAAAGGTTTCATGCATGATAGAACAAGTTAACCTTGCTGTTTAAGCAGATTAAGATAATGCACCTTTATGGCTATGTTAAATGAGCTAACATTTGAATCTTTGATTCAAATGAGTTCATCCCTTTTTGTTCCAGCTTGCATTAGGCCAACACACATTCATATTGCCATGTCATAGCATGCATCATATTGTTGCATATTGCCATGTGTGTTTATTTTCGGTGTGTCTTTCGTGATAGGTTCTGCCTCCGAGGATAATCCCGAATATCCGTCTGAAGGGCAGTATCCTACCACCACTACATCAGGCAAGCAACCATTGATCATTTCGATACAAACCCATGTTCTCGCTTCTGCTCTTGTTTACTACATTAAGACAACGCGATTCAAACTGTTGTGTGTTGCGGTAGCTGAACCCACTTCCTTTGCATGACCTGTCATTGCCACAGTAACTAGATGAAACCCACTAGCATGTGTAGGAGTTGATTGAGCCATGTTTGTGATTCCTATCATGCTATGCTTGCTATGCTTAGAGTTGTGTCAGGTCTGGCTCATCGGGATGATGAACTGGAGTGAAAGGTTGTGTCGGGTTCGAGAGTGAAAGTGTTGAACACGTTTTGGTAAAGGTATCGATGAGAGGCCATGTAGGAGTACATGGTGGGTTGTTTCATTCAAGACGTCCCTAAGAACTGAGATCTGTGTGTGTGATTTAAAGACTTAGCTACTACCACGCATTGGGATCCTTAATTGACCCTCTCGTCTTATTAACCAGTCTTGTCCTCAGTCCAGGAGTTGCAAGTAGTTTCTGGTGTTTGTAGCATCTTTGGGGGGCGACGCAGCGCTGACCTTAGGGGTGGGCTGTGTTGTGGTAGGCACGTGGTGGTGTACCGATTCGCCTGTTTGGTGTCTCGGGAACCCTGCACACATCGTTCGGGGCCGTTAGTGGAAACCTCGGCCGGACTCCCTGCGGATGGAACCCGAATAGGCGATAAACCTAGACTCGGGACTCGTGTGTTTAGTCAGGTCGTGGCCGACACCCACGTTGGGCTTCCGCTTGAAGGTTGCCGAGTACATGTTGTGTAAACGGCGTAAGTGGTGAGCGTGTGTGAAGAAGTACACCCTGCAGGGTATAAAACTATTGAATAGCAGCGTCCATGTAAAGGACTACTTGGTCACCTATACAGTTCATAGACAAGTAAATGGATACAACTAAAAGCCTCAAGATAAGTGTGAGTGCATGGATGGCCCTCTCGTGGGTTGTGAGAGAGGATCCACGGTGGAGTATTGTGATGGTGATTAGTGGACTCGTGTGCGACAAATGCTTTTCAAGTGGTGTCACGTAGGATAGCTTAGCCAAGAGTCAAAGCTGGCTTGCTGCAAATAACTCCACCACCTTCTTGAGAATGTGCATGTATGATGGGATTCTATTGTAAGACTTGCTGAGTACCTCCGTACTCATGTTTGCTTAATTAAAGTTTTCAGACGACAACACTGCCCCCTCCGATGGGTTTTATGTAGACCTTGACATCGACGAGTGAACTAGCCACCCAGGTGGTGATCCAAGGCTTGTGAAGGGCCACTGTAGATAGAAGGGCTTCAACAAGCTTTCTTTCTTTTTAGAGTCTGTACACAGACTAGTTTGCTTCCGCATGTGCTTGTATGTTTGTATGACTTGAGTGTTGGGTCATGTGATCCCTACCTGTATGGATATGTTATGTATGGCTCCTCGGAGACTCTTAAATAAAGTACTTTGAGTTGTAGAGTTTTGTTGTGATGCCATGTTGTATGTACTCATATCGGGCATATTGCGTGTATGATTGAAATGCTTGGTATGAGTGGGATCCGACAAACTAGTTGTTTATCCTTGGCAGCCTCTCATATGGGGAAATGTAGTCTCGTGCTTACGAGCGATAGTAGTCCGCTACAGCCCGGTTCACCGGAGTCCTGCTAGCCCAGCACTACTGCTTGGACACTTGACTGGCCGGCATGTATTTCACTTCGTTCCTATGTCTTTCCATTCGGGGAAATGTCACGCGGTGATATTCGGAGTCCTGCCTAGCCTGCTACAGGCCGGGATACCGGAGTCCTGTTAGCCCAGTGCTACAGCCCGAAGTCATACGTTGATGACCGACATGCTCGATGTGATTGATGTATGCCTGTCCCCATGGGTTAGCGCCGCGTTGGGTTCACGACTAGCCATGTCGGCCTGGGTTCTTTGTCATATGGATGTTAGCGACACTATCATATACGTGAGCCAAAAGGCGCAAACGGTCCCGGGCCATGGTAAGGCGACACCCGTGGGAATACCGTGCGTGAGGCCGCAAAGTGATATGAGGTGTTACCGGCTAGGTCGATGTGACTTGGAATCGGGGTCCTGACACAGGTTGAAGACATTGCTTGAGAGTGGGATGTACAAAAGTCTCAAAGGGCATCAGACACTATGTGATGTCCTCAAAAAGCAGATTCTGAACCGAAACCCTAGGAAAGAGGGTGTTGGGTTCGAGAGGAAAATGAATGTTGATGGTTCTTACTGGAAGCCTGAGCAGTACCCCAAAACCACATGGGTTGCTGCAAAGGGACCTTCAGTGGACCCATGCACCTTATCTGGCTTCACTTGTGCTAACCCGATTATCATTGATGAATCTTTTGATGCAAACTATAAACTGTTTAAGAATCAGAATGGTGAAGTGTTTGCCAGGTATATTGGTACTAACTGCAGGAATGGACCACCCTTGAAGAAGATCTGGGTGCCCAAAAGGTGTCTTGAGAATCTTCCTGTGAATGTCATCATGACACCTCCAGGGAAGAAGACAAACCCCAGACCAAAGGCTTCATACAGACAGAGGACTCACCAGAGTCACCCTAACACCAATGTTTTGCAGGGAAATCATACTCAAACCGCTAGTTTCATAAGAATAAGAACTATTCTGCTTATCCATATGAGTATTATTCACCTCCTGCAAGGCTATTTGCTAGGGCTCCAAAGCCAAAGTTCTCAGATGCTGCACTTAGACTCATTGCTTCTAAGCCACCCCTGAAAATGTGGGTGGTTAAGAAAAATTAACTTTATTTTGCAGGGAAAGATCTCCAGCCGGAAATCAAAGGCGTCCGATGCTTATGCTAGGGACCTAAAACATCTTGTGGGACGCAAGATAAAATGCCCAAATGGTCTTATTATGTATTTTGTTCCTGAATCGCTTGCCAATCATCCTATCAGTCCTAACCTTGATCTAAGCTTTAATAATCCGCTTGTCCGTCAAATGTTTATGCTTCACAATACCCTTGGTGAAGCCTGCCCCCCTAACTGCATTGTAGGGTATGACACCTCATGCTTCAGAATGGATAATGGACAGTGGATGCACTAATCATATGACTGGTGATCGAAGTATTCTCATGGACTCAACCTTACGTCCATCTGACAAGAGTCACATCACATTTGCTGACACTGGTAAAAGCAAGGTATTGGGCCTAGATAGAGTTGCAATCTCAAAGGATCAGCACATGGATAAAGTGATGCTTGTTGAATCCCTTGGTTTCAACTTAATGTATGTCTCAATGCTTTGTGATTTGAACATGATTGTGATATTTTGGAAATATCATTGTCTTGTTCTGATGGAATATGACAAGTCTCTAGTCTTTGAAGGGTATCAGAAAAGTCTCTAGTCTTTGAAGGGTATCAGAAAAGTCTCTAGTCTTTGAAGGGTATCGGAAAGATGATCTATATATGGTAGACTTCTCAGCAGGACCCCAGTTGGCCGTATGTCTTCTAGCAAAAGCTTCAGAGTGCTGACTCTGGCATCGAAGGCTAGGGCATGTTGTCATGAGGAACTTGTACACTCTCGCGAAGAAGAAACATGTCGTAGGCATCGAGGGCGTCAAGTTCAAGAAGGATCATCTGTGTGGTGCCTGCGAAGCTGGAAAGATGAGGAGGGTTAAGCATCCCTCGAAGACAATCATGACGACATCTCAACCCTTCGAGCTGCTACACATGGACTTATTTGTTCCTACTCACTACTCTACTCTTACTACCACTGCTTGCCTCTATGGCTTCATCATTGTCGATGATTATTCAAGATATACTTGGGTGCACATAATCCTCTACAAGAATGAAGTACAGGATGTCTTCAGATGCTTCGCCAATCGTGCCATGACGAACTATGGCATCAAGATCAAGCACATCAGAAGTGACAACGACACAGAGTTCAAGAATACCGGCCTCGATCTTTACCTTGATACATTAGGAATCACTCATGAGTTCTCTGCTCCATACACACCTCAGCAGAATGGCATCGTGGAGCGCAAGAACAGAACACTTATCGAGATGGCTCGGACGATGCTTGATGAATACAAGACTCAAAGAAAGTTCTGGCCCGAAGCCATTGATACTGCATGCCATGTCATCAACCGTGTTTATCTTCACAAGCTTCTGAAGAAGACATCCTATGATCTCTTAAATGGTAAGAAGCAAAATGTCAGTTACTTCAGAGTATTTGGTGCTAGGTGCTGGATCAAGGATCCACATCACACTTCAAAATTTGCACCGAAAGCACATGAAGGTTCCATGCTTGTTTACAGAAAGGATTCGCACTCCTACAGAGTCTTCAACCTCTTTCACCATAAAGTGGTTGAAACTGTAGATTTGCGGTTCGATGAGACTAACGGCTCGCAAAGAGAGCACCTGCCAAATGTGCTAGATGAAGTTTCACCTAGTTAATCCATCAAGCTTATGGTAACTGGAGAAATCATACCTTCTGAGGCACACACTACTAGGAAAAGGGCTATTGATAGGACTGATTCTAATGGCGCACCAGGTAAGTAGTGCGCCACTACTATATACTAATGGCGCACCGGTTGCTCGTGTGCCATTAGTATGGAAGACACTAATGGCGCACCATGCTCACGGTGCGCCACTACTATTGATTTTTTTCCCATTTTTCCATACAAACTAATGGCGCAGGATGGCAAAGTGCGCCATTATTAGTTAGAACTAGTAATGGCGCACGACCAAGACAGTGCGCCATTAGTATATAATTTTTTTTACTTTTTTGCAAACCTACTAATGGCGCACTATGCCAAAGTGCGCCATTAGTAGTTTAAACTACTAATGGCGCACTGTGCCACGGTGCGCCATTAGTATAAAAATTATTTTTTACTTTTTTGCAAAACTACTAATGGCGCATGTCTCTGTGGTGCGCCATTAGTATGTTGGGTTACTAATGGCGCATGGCTTAGTGGTGCGCCATTAGTAACCTGGGACCAGCTAGATATTTTTGGACAGCCACACCTACACACTCACTTTCCCCACTTCATTCCCCCCACCTCCTTCTCTAAGCTTGTCGGCTGCCTCCTCCTCCTCACCTCATTTGCACCATAGATTCATCAAAATTAAGTGGTGAAATTACCTTTTTTGATAGGTAAGTAAGGGGAAAGCTATCTTCATGTTGTAGATCTACTTTTTTTCTCCCTAGCTCGCTCCAACTACGTGCACATGCACTTTTTGTGGCCTAGCTAGATCTATGTATGTTTGTGGTGTTGCTTGTGTTTGTGGTGTTTCATATATGTTTGTGTTTGCAGGTACTGGTATTTGAAATGCGATAGTTGCCAATATTTTGCCGGAATGTTGATTCATTTCCGTCAAGCGAGAATTTTGGCACTATGCATTCTTTTTGGTCCTATTTTTAAGGAAGGTCATGCCAAATTTTTTCTTGGTTCTAAAATATCGTTTTGCTCTACCTTGCAGCGACCATGGTCCGCACGATGACCGAAGGCATCGTGAATAGGTTTTTGAGCTCCGCGAAGGCTGAGATGCTTCAAAAGAACGAGACGGAGATAAGATGTCCGTGTCGAAGATGCAAGCTGAAGAGCCTTATTGCGGACCCGGATTCCGGGCAGGTGCGGGACCACCTGCTCTTGCGTGGTTTCATGGATGGCTATCGGTGGCAAGGTGATGAAGATGACTATGAAGTCGTCCATGGGGGCCGGGCAAGAAATGAGGAAGGGCAACAAGACAACCACCGCGGCAAGGGCGGGCGAGAAGACGAAGAATCTCCAGGACATGATCACGACGGTGATGATGTACACAATCATCATGTAGAAGATGTCGTACATGATGATGAGGAAGATCAAGACGAAGGGCATGATCATGAAGATGAAGATGCCGGAGCAGACGACGATGGAGGCTGGGTGCAGGACCCTCATATTCAAGAGCTGCTTCGCAAGCAGACGGATAACGCTAGAGCTGCCGCCCGAGAGAAAGCCAAGCTGGATCAACTGGAGATAGACGCGTTACTCCATTGTATGAAGGATGCAGGCCCGAGGATACCGCCGAAAGTAACGCCATGGCTCGAGATGAAGGTAAAACACAAAATGACCGATGCATGCTTCGACGAGAACATGTCATTATGGCACGAACGTCTTCCCAAGGGGAACAAGTGCCCGACCAGTTTCGAGGAGGCGAAGAAAATCATGTGTCCTTTGGATTTACCGCGACGTGAAATACCATGTGTGCATGAACAATTGCATCATTTATCGACGAGCACGCTGAGTCTACCATATGTCCGGTGTCGGCGCCACTCGATACAAGAAGAGGAAGAAAGCTCCTCGAAAATCGGTGTGGTACTTTCCGATCACTCCTCGTCTGCAGCGGTATTTCGCGGACCCTAAGGTAGCAAAGCTCCTGCGTTGGCACGCGGATAGGGAGGAGAAGAAGCGGGAAGATGATGGAAATGATCCGGAGATAAAAAAAAATACAAGATGCTGAGTCACCCTAAGGATGCGAGCCAGTGGCAAGCGTTGAACTTCGAATACCCATAATTTGGGAAGGATCCAAGGAACATCGTGCTGGGCGCGAGCACCGATGGAGTCAATCCGTTTGGCAGCCAGAGAAGCACACATAGCACCTGGCCTGTGTTTGTATGGATGTACAACCTTCCCCCCTGGTTGTGCATGAAGAGGAAGTACATTCACATGAGTATGCTAATTGAAGGGCCGAAACAACCAGGAACGACATCAATCAGATCTGGGGCTATGAAGGAGGAGCTAGACACGCTGTGGAAAACGCCAGCCAATACGTGGGACGCCGCAGAAAGAATATTTCCCTATGAGAGCCGTGACCGCCACGACGGTGCACGACTATCTCGGTTACGGATATCTCGCGGGGCAGGTAGTCCACGGATTTTCTGGATGCGTAAGGTGCATGGATGACACAACGTATCGCCAGCTAGATAGAGATCCCGGGTCTTTGAAAACCGTGTTCATGGGACATCGAAGGTGGCTTCGCGATGATGACCCGTGGAGGAAACGCAAGGATCTGTTCAATGGTGAAACTGAACCCCGAAAACGCCCGTGTACGAGGAGCGGCGAGGAAATAGACGAGCTGTTGAAAAATTGGAAAGACTGCCCACTGCCGGGAAAAAAGGCGCCAGAGCCGGGAAAAAAGCGAAATGCGCCAGAGCCGCTGCTGAAGGTATGGAAAACGAGGTCTGTTTTCTGGGACTTGCCGTACTGGAAGATCCACCGTGTGCCTCACAGTCTTGATGTCATGCATATCACGAAGAACGTGCGCGAGTCTGCTGGTACCTGCTCAACATGCCGAGAGGACCAAAGATGGGCCGAAAGCAAGGGCAGACTTGAAATCAATGGGCATCGTGAAGGAGCTTCACGCTAATGATGATGATGATGATGAGGCGAAGCGGGACACGAGAAAGTCGTCGCAAAGGCAAAAAGGCCAAGAAGACCGGAAATGACTACCTCCCGCGTGCTTCACTCTAAGTCGAGGAGATCGAGCAGTTTTTCACCTGCCTCCTAGGAGTAAAACTTCCTTACAGTTACGTGGGGAAGATAAGCGATACCTAGACCCAGTGAAGCGAAGTTCGATGGGATGAAGTCTCACAACCGTCACGTGCTGATGACGCAGATACTTCCAGTTGCAATCCATGGGATCATGGACGCGCACGTCCATGAAACGCTATTTGGCCTATGCAATGTCACATCCCAGCTAGACCATGCATTAGGGTGTGCATCATGTTTAAATTTCATTTGAATTTGAAATGGGAAGACAGAAACCCCGTAACCCCCCTTAATTCAACTAGGGTTTACTAAAAATATTTCAATGAACCTGAAATGCCCTTCAAAATGCTCATCATCTTTGCTTTGGTTTGAGCCTATGTCAAAAGTGGTGCATCATTTTATAGGTCATCCAAAGGTCTTTGAATTAATTCATAAGTTTTGAACTTGAGCTTTTCAAATTATATAAAATATTTCAAATGCCCAAATATTGCCAAACCAAAATGGTTCATGTTGGAAATATTTCAACAATGGACCAGAGCATTTTGGTGAATTTTAAAACTGTTTTGGTATTTTTAAAAACTCCACAAAGTGGCAGAAAAATAGAAAAAGATAAAACAGGAAGGATCTTACCTGGCGCCCCCCTACCCGGCCCACCTGCCGGCCCAGCCAAAGAGCGCGCCAATGAGCTGCTTGGCTCGGCCAGTAGCAGCCAGTGCTCGGCGGCGAAGCACAAGATGGGTGCCACGCACTGGTTGCCGCCTCGCCGCTCCTCTCCGCCACTGCCGACGCGGATCGCCTCCTCTCTCTCCCCGAACCCCCGACACCTCCTCTCCTCCCGGCTCCCTCTCTCGCCTCGCCTTGGCCGACGCCCACAGACCATCGCCAGAATCGCGGCCCCGCCGTCCGTGCTCCTCCTCACCTTGTCCAGGAGCTCCGCCGCCCTCAACTACCCCGAACTAGCCGAGCCCCGCCTGCTCTAGTGCCCCGAATCCACCACACCGAGCTCGACCGAGTCCACCGTCGCCGGAGATCCCCTTCAACGCCGTCGTCGCTCCGGCTCGTCCCCGACCTCAACGAGTGTTTCTACGAGTTGCCCGTGAGCCCATCTACCTCCCCTTCCCTTTCTCTCTCGCTCTCGAGCAGTGTAGCCACCGAACGGAGCACACCCGCACCCGCCGCCGCGGAGCTCGTCGCCGACGTGCTCCTGTCACCCTCCGCCACCTCTTGGTGTCCATCACACTCACCGAACCCCATGGGGTCTAACTATGCACTTCCCGCACCTCACCGACCCTCTAGCCCCAAGTTCGTCTTTGGTCAACTCCGACGGCCGCCTAGGTCGTCCTGCACCGACTCCGCCACCCCGACCCCAACCGACTCCACCAAGAGGCTGCGGCATGTTCCCACTACCCATAGCCACCCTCCATGGCTCGTTTGGTCGCAGAAATGGCTAAACGACTTCCGCCGCAAGGCTCGGGCTCGCTGGCGGCTAGACGCCGTGCAGCCGACGTGGACTTTGACCACGCTGGGCCCTGGTTGACTCGATGAGTCAATGATGTGGGTCCCAGCCTCGTTAACTAAATAGGTCTAGTTTTAATTAAAATCTAGTTAAGCTAATCACACCGACACGCGGGACTTTGTCGTCAGTTTGACTGGACGTCTCGTTGACTGACGCGTCATGTCGACGATGGTCGACGTAATAATTTAATTTCTGGATTTATTCTAATATAGGAAATTCCGAATATAACTCAAACTTCAAATGTTCATAACTTTTAATCAGAACTCCAAATGCAGATTTATATATGGAAAATGATCAGAAAAATCCATTCTATCCATTGGTACAGGTTTCATGCATGTTAAAACAAGTTAACCTTGCTGTTTAAACAGAATAAGATAATGCACCTTTAGGGCTATTTCAAATGAGCTAGCATTTGAATCTTTGATTCAAATGGGTTCCTCCCTTTTGTTTTAGCTTGCATTAGGCCAACACACATCCATATTGCCATGTCATAGCATGCATCATATTGTTGCATATTGTCATGTGTGTTTACTTTCGGTATGCTTTTCGTGATAGGTTCTGCCCCCGAGGATAATCTCGACTATCCATCTGAAGGGCAGTACTCTACCACCATTCCATCAGGCAAGCAACCCATTGATCATTCCGATACAAACCCATGTTCTCGCTTCTGCTCTTGTTTTACTGCATTAAGACAACGCGATTCAAACTGTTGTGTGCTGCGGTAGTTGAACCCACTTCCTTTGCATGACCTGTCATTGCCACAGTAACTAGATGAAACCCACTAGTATGTGTAGGAGTTGATTGAGCCATGTTTGTGATTCCTACCATGCTATGCTTGCTATGCTTAGAGTTGTGTCAGGTCTGGCTCATCGGGATGATGAACTGGAGTGAAAGGTTGTGTTGGTTCGAGAGTGAAAGTGTTGAACACGTTTTGGTAAAGGTATCGATGAGAGGCCATGTAGGAGTACATGGTGGGTTGTTTCATTGAAGCCGATCCTAAGAACTGAGATCTGTGTTTGTGATCCATGAAATAGTTACAACCACGCATTGGGCCCGAAACCAATGGACCCTCTCGGCTTCTTAACCACCCTTGTTCTTAGTCCGGGAGTTGCAAGTAGTTTCGTGTTTGTACCATGTGGGGCCGACATAACGCTGACCTTAGGGGTGGGTTGTGTTGCGGTAGGCACGTGGTCGGTGTACCGAAAGTGCCGTTTGGTATCTCGGGAACCCTGCACACATCGTTCGGGGCTGTATGGGAAACCTCGGCGGACTCCATGCGGATGGAACCGAATAGGCGATAAACCTGGACTCGAACTTGAGTGTTTAGGTAGGCTGTGGCCGACACCCACGCTGGGCTTCCGCTTGAAGGTTGCCGAGTACATGTCGGTAAACGGCGGTAAGTGGTGAGAGCGTGTGTGAAGAAGTACACCCCGCAGGTTTTTAATATGATCTATTGAATAGCCGTGTCCACGGAGAAGGACTTCTGGGTTGCCTATATCAGTTCATAGACAAGTAAATGGATACTACTAAAAGCCTCAAGATAGTGTGAGTATCATGGATGGCCCTCTCGTGGGTGACGAGAGGATCCACAGTGGAGTATTGTGATGGTGATTAGTGGACTCGTGTGCGACAAATGCTTTACAAGTGGTGTCACGTAGGATAGCTTAGCCAAGAGTCAAAGCTGGCTTGCTGCAATTAACTCCACCACCTTCTTGAGAATGTGCATGTATGATAGGATTCTGTGGTAAGACTTGCTGAGTACCTCCGTACTCATGTTTGCTTAATTAATGTTTTTTAGAGGACAACACTGCCCCCTCCGATGGATTCTATGTAGGTCTCGACTTCGACGAGTGAACTAGCCACCCAGGTGGTGGTCCAAGGCTTGTGAAGGGCCATTGTAGATAGAAAGGCTCCAACAAGCTTTCTTTCTTTCTAGAGTCTGTACTCAGACTAGTTTGCTTCCGCATGTGCTTGTATGCTTGTATGACTTGAGTGTTGGGTCATGTGACCCCTACCTGTATGGATATGTTATGTATGGCTCCTCGGAGCCTCTTAAATAAAGTACTTTGAGTTGTAGAGTTTTGTTGTGATGCCTTGTTGTATTTACTCATATCGGGCATATTGCGTGTATGATTGAAATGCTTGGTATGAGTGGGATCCGACAAACTATATGGGGAAATGTAGTCTCGTGCTTCTGAGCGATAGTAGTCCGCTACAGCCCGGTTCACCGGAGTCCTGCTAGCCCAGCACTACTGCTTGGACACTTGACTGGCCGGCATGTGTTTCACTTCGTTCCTATGTATGTCCCTTCGGGGAAATGTCACGCGGTGGTATTCGGAGTCCTGCCTAGCCTGCTACAGCCCAGGATACCGGAGTCCTGTTAGCCTAGTGCTACAGCCCGAATATATACGTTGATGACCGACATGCTCGATGTGATTCATGTATGCCTGTCCCCATAGGTTAGCGCCGCTTTGGGTTCACGACTAGCCATGTCGGCCCGGGTTCTTTGTCATGTGGATACTAGCGACACCATCATATACGTGAGCCAAAAGGAGCAAATGGTCACGGGCCATGGTAAGGCGACACCCGTGGGAATACCGTGCGTGAGGCCGCAAAGTGATATGAGGTGTTACCGGCTAGGTCGATGTGACATGGAATCGGGGTCCTGACATGCAACTTTTTCGACGTCATCTCTCGGAAGTAGATTGGCGTGAGGCAACTAGGAAGGCTACAGGAAGAGATCATGGTGATACTATGCGAGCTAGACATGTACTTCCCGCCCGCATTCTTTGACGTTATGGTGCATCTGCTGGTCCATATCGTGGAGGATATCATCCAACTCGGCCGACGCTCTGCACACAGATGATGCCGCTGAAAGGATGAATGGTGTCATCAAAGGATACGCTCGAACATGTCACGCCTAGAGGGAAGTATAGCCAGGGCTTTCGATCAAGAGTGCATCTCCCATCGCATCGAATTATCTAGGCATCGAGAACCCCGTTGGTCTGCCCGTCAACAGGCACCTCGGCAGGCTCGCTGGATGGGTTCACCGTGAGGGTCGCCGCGAAATGCATGTCGACTACGAGGGTCGACTCGCCGACTTTGAAAGAGCAAACCTAGTCGCGCTACAACACATAGACGTGGTCGATCCTTGGGTGGTAGAGCACAAAACCTTTATTGAGAAGACGACAATGACCGAGGCCAACAGAGGACGGACAGAGATATACTCAAAGAGCACAACTCATGTTTCACGCGTTGGTTCAAGCGAAGCTTCGTCGCACCCTTTACATGAAGATTCTTCCGCGGAAGAACAATTCATATTCGCCTTGTCACAGGCGCCGAGCACAACCTGATGACCTATGAGGCGCATTTATATCAACGGCTACACATTCTACACCGAGGACAAGGACATGAAGAGCGATGGTTATCGAACTCCGGGTAACGATGGAATCCTACACCGTAAGGACAAGGACAGATACTACGGAAGGATCGAGGAGATCCGGGAGCTGAGCTATCTTTGGAGAGAAGGTGCCGATGTTCCGTGTCGATGGGCCAAGAGCGCCCTAAAAGAAGCCCGATATTTCACCACCATGGTTATACCCGAAGCCAAATCCAAGATCAGGCGCAAATGTCACCTTGAAAAATGAGCCATGGGTACTGGCTTCCCAAGTGGACCAATGCTTTTTCATTACCGACCCGCCAAAGCCCAATCGTGTTGTCGGAGGAGAGGCAAAAGGAAGATCATCGGAATGGATGGAGTAGCCAATGAGCAAGACTTCGACAAGCACAGTGACCAAGATCGAACATGACGATTTATGACGATGAAGTAGCAGCACACACCACAGGAAGAAGCAGGACCACCCTACCTAAAGGACGTCCGCTCCACGTAAGAACTCCATTTGCGAAAAAGAAGGGCAAGAAGATTGTGAACAGATAGCTAGCTAAGATCGATTGTATTTAAATCGTAGTCTTCATTTCTCGATTGTATTTCATGGGCACTTTTTGATATCATGAATATTTTTAAATTTCATGGGCACTTTTTGAATTCATGAGGACACTTGATCTCGATCCCCCTCCATCTCGATCTCGATCCCCGCACCCTCCCCCGCTCCACCGCTGCCGCCGATGATATTTTCAAGTAAGAAATTTGAACATATTTTTTAAAAAAATTATTACTGTTTTTATAAAAAAAATATTACTGTTATGATTTAAACAAGTTTGAACATATTTAAACACAAATAAATATAAAAAACAGCATTTAAAATGCATAAAAATAATATTGGGGAGCTCGAATCGAACCCAGGACCTCTGGTGTGTGTCTTTGCGTCTTGACCAGTCGGGCTACTGGGTGGGTTCTGTTGTAGATAGGGTTAGGTTGTAGATATGGTTAGTGGGCTAGATTAAAACAAAATTCTAATGGCGCACCGAGGGGTGGTGCGCCATTAGAATAGTCATATTTATGGCGCACGACTGGACGGTGCGCCATTAGAACCCTCCCCCTAGCTATCCTCCCTCCCTCTCGCCAGATCCCCTTCGACCCTCTCTCCCTCGCCACCAGATCCAACCGCGCGCTGCCCCGACCCCCGCGCCTCCGTCTTCGTCGCCGCCCCCAGTCAGCCCCTGCCCTGCTCCCCATCGCCGTCCGCTCCCAATCCACCCCCTCCCCCGCCTTCACCGCACCCACCCACCCCCTTCCTCGCCTTCCCAGCCCTCGAGCTCCATCGTGCGAGGCGACAGGCAAGGCGGCGGGCAGAATCTGCTTCAACACCGGGCCGGCGAGCCGCGGAACCAGGCGTGACGGCGCCGATCCTCCACCCCCTCCACCTCTTCTTCCTCGGGTGCGCTGTCTTCCTCAACTTCGCCACCTCTGTTGCTACTAAGCTGTCGCGAGGCCTCCTTGCGCCTCCCCGATGAGCTCCGCCTCCTCTCCCCTCTTCCTTCTCACGTGCCAAGAAATGCATAGAAATTTTTTGCTTCACTTAGTTATTTGATGCTCTGTTTCCTGTGTGGCTGAGATGTTCACATGAAACTACACATAGACCACTCTATGCTTTACTGCTGGACAACCTTTCTTTATAGAGCCATTTTATGATGGTCATTCAAGATGAAATTACAACCTGCGGTATTGGTTGGAATGTGTAACTACAATTTACAGGGGAAATGTTTGCAGTTAAGTTATGTGGTTGGAAAGATCATGTGTCATTTTTTTCTCGAGTAACACCTCAAGGGGGGAAGGGGTTCTTGCATTTCATATAAAAGAGAGTCTCCCGGTTAATGCGTCATTATTTTTGAAGAATCAGGAAAGTGTTAGAGCAGTTAACTAAGGTGATTATGGACCACATGAGAAACTTGGAAGCTAAAAACATTGCGATCCTCACCATAAGGATGATTATATCTTCCATGCCTGAATAGCTCTGCCTAAATAATAAATAGATAAAGGTAAAACTAAACCATGCTCAGCGATGAGATGATGTCAACTAACAACCAAAGCAAAAGGACAAATATTTTAGGAGAATTACAACTTATATATTTTGCAAACCAAAATTACGTTGCTAGAAATTATGTGGCCTAATAACCTGAACTTGTCAACCCGTCATGAACTTGTCCACCTCTGATGGCAACCAGTTTAGAAAACATTGTACTAGTGAGTGGTAACTAGTTTGAAGAAAATTGTAAATAAGATTCCAGCAAATTAGTGATCTAATTGTGAAAATCCTGCTCACATCCCCACTTGCAGCAGAGGCAGGCAATGCCTCTATATGCTCTGTTTTACTACCTAGCTAGAGCACAAACCTAGCCCAGCTTGTGTATTCCCAATTGCTAGTGGTCTAACCGATGTTTCCCTAGTTAGGTGAGACTGACTTGGCTCTTTCTTGGAGGAGAAAGATCAAACAAGTGTTGTCAGCTTTTGTTTGAACTTCAAAGAGTGTTGTGACTTGGTTTCTTAATCAAAAAACTGTTGTCAGCTTTTTGTTTGAACTTTGTTTGATTGGAGGAAATTACTCTTAAATGCTAGTCCTATTCGGTGGAGATTTTTCTTGTCATGAGTTACATCAAGATATTTTTCTAATAATATTATAAAACTGCCTGGTGTGTGTTCAACTTGTATCTTCTAGCTTAAGTTTAACTTGTCCTGAGTTACACTCAAGTTATAATGTGTTTAACTAGTAAAATTCAGTTAACAACAACATCAGTAAAATTTAGTTAATTAAGCTCAAGAAGAGAAGAGAGAAAGTAGAGAGCAAGAGGAGTACTTGCATTAATCAAACGTTTTACTTTAAACTTGCAAAATTGCAGTACTCCTAAAACTACTGCAAGCAAGAACTACTGTTGGAGGGCACTCTTGTAGGGATATTCTCTAGTCTCATCAAACTTGCACTCTGCAATTTACTCCAAATGATACTATAGTTCTTTGCAAATTCTCTCGCTTACTCCACCGCATGCACTTTGCAATACACTACTCCACCGCATGTTTAATCGCTAATGAGAAAAAGGTACAAAACAAGCAAATGTAAGAAAAGAAGAGAGCTTGTACCGCCAAGACATCATCAGCAGTTCACCAGAGATTTTCAAGTTAGAAATACTCCTGTGGGTAGATGAAGAGAGAATATCATGAAGGAACAATTTAGTTTTAATTAATGGAAAAGTTGCATTTACTTGTAGTGAAAGGAACAATTTCAGGTAATTATAAATATTCAATAGCAGCAGAGGCAAGCAGTAGCACTAGCAGTAGATGCCGACTTTTGATATGCATGCATGCATTCTTAGCTTGTTTATATTCATTCTTGTAAACTGAACATGCTCATCTATCTATCTATCTATCTATCTATCTATCTACCTGCTTAAGTATGTATGTATGCATTGTATTTTTATTTCCTTTGGAAAGTAAAGTTTATTTCTGGCTGGCTGGCATGATGGCTCATGGATCCCTCATTGCAGCTACAGCTTGAGCTCAATCTGATCTCATCTGAAATGAATCTATAAATACAGAGTGTAGTTAGTTACTGAGTAGCGTAAATAGTTGCTGGATGCGATTACTTGCATGGGCCTGGCTGATGAAGAAAAACTTTATATATATTCATACCGATGTTGACTCTATAAATCATACTTATTGGACATGTTTTATGTGTTGATCCATCAATTGATCACATTGAGAAAGACCATCGTGTCTCCGACCATTTTGCAAAGTTCATGTCTCCGACCATCGTGTCGTGATGAATTTGCAGGTACCCCGAGAGGCCCTTGAGTTTGCCGGAATGTTGATTAACTTCCGTTCCGGCAAATTCGGGTGCTCCATATGTCCTATTTTCAGCAAAGGTCATGCAGAAATTTTCCGTGAATTTTAGCATGACTTTGCTAAAAATAGGACATATGGGGTACTTGCGACTAATGCATGGGCTGGGGTATCTTAGTACTTAGTTAAGTAGGATCAACTGCACCGCCATTCTTGCTGCATTAAACCATAGGTGGCAATAGAGCCAAGTGATTAGGCCCAACTTAGAATTCTCCTTAGCATCGATAAACCCTAGATGATAAACCCAACATAGGTGGCAATAGAGCCAAGTGATTAGTGCCAAGTGATTAGGCCCAACCTAGGGTGCCTCGGCATCGATAAACCCTAAATGATGAAAACTTAACTTGGCTGCCCCGGATGCCTCGGTGTCGATGAGAACCTAAATGATGTACGCTTAGGCTTTTAGGGTGCCTCGGCGTCGACAAACCCTAAATGATGAAAGCTTAGGCTTTTAGGGTGCCTCGGTGTCGACAAACCCTACATGATGAGACCATGATCTTGTTCTTGACAATAACCAACTTTTTGACCAACCTTTTTTCCTATTTAGAGAGAAACATGGCCCACAACGATGAGGCCGGTGGTTCGGGCGGCAAGCAATTCTGGGAGCTGTCGCAGGAGATGGAGGAACAACCTCACCGCTATGAGGACGCCGCGGAAGACACCGATCCTGATTACACAACCCCTAGTGGCGTCGGGGATGACACCACTGATGGTTCCGCCGAGGATGCCACCACTGATGATGGCGGCGCACACACAGATGGCAGCCAATTGAAGAAGCAAAGGAAGGACCGGCGTCCGAATGCGCTGCGCACCGTCAAGGAGGAATTCACCCAACTGGACTCCGACGGGAATCCGACGGAGCCCAAACATATAGTCAAGGGGTACTCGGTTCAGCTCGGGTGCATTCTCCGGAGCACCGTCTCGATCAACACCGAGAACCTTAGGCATAAGGACCTAGGGAATTTGCGCAACCTCCTCTTCACGAAGCTGCACGAACGATACAAGTTCCCCGCCGAATTTGAAAACACACGCCTCTTAGGGAATAAAGTGAACTGTGCCGCCCTCACGAAGATGAGCACGGCCCTGTCTACTTGGAGAAGCGCGGTGAAGAAAATGATTGATAAAGGTGATAGTTATGAGAAGATCAAGGTGAAATATCCTTTGATGAGCGAAGATGAGTACAAGGAGTTCAAGATGAAGTGCTCGACCAGTGCATCCTCCGAATCAAGTCAGTGGGGGAAAGAAATGCGGGAGTTGAACTTAGGGAAACACAAACTCGGTCCCGGCGGTTACAGAGTGGCGGAGCCTATATGGGACAAGGAGGACGCGGAGCGTGCCGAGCAAGGCCTACCGCCCCGCTTCGAGAAATACAGCGGTAACAAGCAGACAAGGAACTATGTCAGGGCCCGGTACAAGGAGGACCCGATAACAAAGGAGCTTACCACGGATCCGAAGACCAGGGCGCTTGAGCTTGTTCTCGTAAGGAATACACCCCCCGTAATTAGCTCCATATGGTTGCACTCTAATTAATCCCCAATATTTCTAAATGGTTCACGTTCCTTTGCAGAAACCGAAAGCGATGGCTGGGTCGCCTCGAGCTCCCCTTCGACAGCCCTTTAAATAGGGCGTTGAACATAATGAAAAGCAAGGATAAGCTCACTAAGCCGACGTCGGCTGGTCCTGTGGCCGCAAAGGCTTCTCCACAAAATGGGGGTCATACTATACCGCTGGTGTGCGGAAGGAGAAAAAGGCCAGCTCGGAAAGCCAGACGCGCGAGGTAGAAGCACTCAAGGCACAAGTGGCGCGGATTCCGGAGCTTGTCCAAGAGCAAGTGGAATAACAACTGGGAACGAAGCTCAACGCCATGGTGCCTACGTTGATTCATGGACTGACGACGTGGATTGCGGGTGGCCAACAGGGGCCTCCCCCGGTTCCTAGCTTCACGGCCAGCAACTCGCACAGCGCTCAGGCGGCGCCATTGGTGTCTCCGGCGGCGCCATTGGTGTCTCCGGCGGAGGCGGTATTCGTGTCTCCGGTGTCGGCACGGGCATTGGAGCTTAATGCACCCGAGTGTACGCTGGCCGGCACCTCGCCAGCAAGCTCCCCCTCCGTCAGTTGCACGCCCGCCGTTGCCGGTGCCTCGACATTACACGAGCTCGACGGCATCACGGTAACTAAGCCTCTCGGTCGATGACTTCATCTCCTTGCGTTTGACTGGGCATCCCTGACGCCCTGTACATGTTTTCGCAGGGCACCGCGGACATTCCTTGCACTCTTCTGCACTTCGTGGGCGTCGAGTTGGTCGATGTCGCCAAGGGCAGAATCGTTCAACCGGAAAACCGCATGTTCCACGGTAATCCGATGCCACCCATAGTGTATAGGGTTGAAGTGGTTCGGTGCTGCCGAGCTGCGACGAGCTGTTACCTCGGTTCGACCGCTGGGCCGACGAAGAAGATGAGATGACCCTCGGCGCTGCGCAGAACTGGCCGTTGCTTTGGCAAGAGCCAGATTCGTTTGGGGCGAGGACACCACCCACGAATAAGACCGCCCGCCGTCGTGCGGCGCCAAGCCATGGCAAGAACGCCGCAACGCTACGGACCTGCCGGACATCCCTATGTCGGACATCCCTATGGCACAGTGATCCGGACAGCTCTATGGCACAGATCCGGACGGCGGCGACAACGACGACGGTACATTTACCAAAGTCGATAAGTACTTTGCCGAACATGGGTACGCTGACGAGTTCTGCAGGCCTCTTTCTCAAGAACCCAACCAAGACGACCGCAATCTAGCTGGTACGGCGGAGAAATCCAATTGCAATAGGCGTTGTCTGGCGTTCAGTTCTCAAGAGACGCCTCCAGCTCCCGCCTTCACCGAGCCTCAGATAGCTGAGGTGCGAAATATTATCAGCCCCAACACGCTCAAGAAAGCGGTCTATGAGCAGAACTCGGTCCCATTACAGGAGATCAAGAAGAAGGGACGGAAACGAAAGACTAACAAGGGCGCCGATGCGAGCTAGCCGGCACCGAGTTCGATCCGTGCTCAGGACGGGCCACCTTCACCTAAGGATATCTCGAGGAGGGTGCATGTGGCGGGTAGGGCGATGCTACCACCAAATATGCTGAATGCTGCAACCGGTGCTATGCGGAGTCTGCACGACAGTGTTCTTTCTTTGGAGAAGCAGCGTCTGAGAGAGAATGATGTGGCATACCCAGTTTTCGTGGCCAAGGTGCCAGAGGGCAAGGGCTTTGCGGATGGCGACATCGGGGGTACAATCGTCCTGCGGTTTGATGACATCTTTGCTATGTTTAACCTTCATCCGCTGCACTACACCTTCGTTCGGTTGTTTTCGCTGAGTATAGAGATGCGGATCATTAGAGACAAGACCCCGGACATCGTGATATTCGACCCCTTCTACATGCGTGCCAAGCACTTGAACAGCGTTGGGGACCGCCAAGTTGCGAGTTCACACCTCGAAGGCGTCATTCTGGCAAACCTAGATAAGGATAACTTCCTTGTTGCTTACTTTCCCGAGTATGTCATCCCTTAACCGCCCCGTAACATATGATTTCTTAGATTTTGATCGTTCTTTTTTTCTAACATTCCGTGTTCTGTGTAGTGACACACATTGCACACTCATCCTCTTAAGCCCGAAATATTCCATGGCCACGTATTTCGACCCGAACCGTAACTCAAGATAGACTACACAAATGTCAAGAAAGTTCTTGATGATGTTCTCCCTGGCTACGCCAAATCTGGAGGCACCTTCACGGGGCAGTTCGTAAAGGCACGGCAAGCACATGTTCTCACACAATACGAAGTTCTGCTGTGTCAAGCAGCCACCTGGCGGTAAGAAGGATGCCTACTACGCCCTCCATCACATGCGGGCGATCGTAAGGGACCATCATCAACTTCTGCTACCAGATAATCTCAAAGATTGGGCCGTGAGCTTGTCGGCAGTCCAGGACGCGGACCTCAGACAAGAATTCTTTCGCATCCAGTCGGAGTTTGCGGACATCATCCATCAAGATGTCCTTCATACCTCGGGGCAGTTCTTCCTCAGATATCAACCGTCCAACAGTGAGATAGATGAAACGCTACAAATGCAGGGTGACAACGACCGCGATTTCATGACCATCACGACAGACGGCGGCTTCATCCACGCTCCTGTCTGATGAGTCGAGTTGAAAGTAGTGATGTGTAGTTCTGAAACATTGATTAGCTCATGTTGTAATTAAACTTTAATGAATTCGTATGTCTCTTTGGTTTGGACAGTCGTTCAACTTAGATGTAATCAATGCTATTTATTAGTAGGACCATGAATCGTGCTATTAATGTCTTGCTTTTATCTTTCGATCCTTTTGTTGCATACTTACATATTGCTTATGTATTGTCTATTGTTTGGCTTGTGCATAGAGATGTCATCGTATGTCGTGTACAAGGGTAAGGTTCCCGGAGTCTACGACGACTTGGAGGAGTTTCGGAGATAGGTTCACCGTTTCAGCGGTAACAGTTACAAAGGGTACACCACTAGGGCGGAGGCCGAATCTAGATATGCCCGCTATCTAGCGGGAGAGAGGAGGGAGCGTTGGAGGAACCGGATGAGGACCAGTTTGATCGCGATGATGCTCATCGTGATGACCACAACTCTCTTTTATGTGATGGTAGTTTAGATGATCGATATCGACTTGTAATGTGAAGACAAACTCGATACTCGCGGTCTTGAGACTTGTAATGTTTTATCTTTGTTCGGTCTTTTGAATTCGGAGACTAATATGATGAATTGTATTCGGAGACTAATCTTCTATTGTATTCGATGAATCTGATGTTGCTGTGTGCTGCTGTCTATATTCTGTCCAATATATAATTTGTAACCTGTGCAAAAATAAAAAAAGCAAAAAAAAAACAAATATTCATACTAATGGCGCATCAAGGCAGAGTGCGCCATTAATATGCCAAAGGATACTAATGGCGCATCAAGGCAGAGTGGGCCATTAGTGTGACAAAGCACATGGTTACATATGGCCCCCCGGGAGGCATACTAATGGCGCATGGAGTTACATACTAATGGCGCACTACCAGGTGCGCCCTTAGTATACCAGATACTAATGGCGCACTAGTGGTGCGCCATTAGTAAAAAATTCTAATGGCGTGCTACTAATGGCGCACCGGTAGTGCGCCATTAGTAGGAAAAACCGGTGCGCCATTAGTAGGCCTTTTCCTAGTAGTGACTGGCTGAAGAGGAACTTATCATTTCTGCACCTAATCAACATGAAGACAATGCTCAGCTTGAAGTCAATGCTCAAAATGAAGATAATGATCAGCAAGAGCAAAATCTTTGTCCAGTTCATCCTCGTGTCGTGAATGAAGTACATATTGAGAATATAATTGATAGCATCAATGCACCTGGTCCACTCACTTGTTCAAGAGCAACACAGCTAGGAAATTTCTGTGGGCACTTTGCATTTGTCTCAATATCTGAACGCAAGAAAGTTGCTGAAGCCTTCATGGAACCTGAGTGGATTGAAGCTATGCAAGAAGAGCTTCAACAGTTCGAGCTGAACAATGTGTGGGAATTGGTCAAGTGTCCTGATCCTCGCAAGCACAACATCATAGGCACCAAATGGATATATCGCAACAAGCAAGATGAGCATGTTCAAGTGGTCAGAAACAAGGCTCGTATCGTTGCCCAAGGGTACAGTCAAGTTGAAGGGATTGACTTCGATGAAACATATGCTCCCGTGGCTAGGCTTGAAACCATTCGCATACTGCTAGCCTATGCCAACCATCACAACATCCTTCTGTACCAAATGGATGTGAAGAGTGCTTTTCTCAATGGCAAGACTGAAGAAGAAGTGTATGTTGCACAACCACCTGGCTTGGAAGATCCAAAACATCCTGACATGGTATACAAGCTCAACAAGGCACTGTATGGCCTCAAACATGCCCCTCGTGCTTGGTATGACACACTTAATGACTTCTTGAAGAGCAAAGGCTTCAAACCTGGTTCTCTAGATCCTACACTCTTCACGAAGACATATGATGGAGAACTATTTGTGTGCCAAATCTATGTGGATGACATTATCTTCAGCTGCACTAACCAGAAATACAGTGATGAGTTTGGGCAGATGATGCAAGAGCAATATCAGATGTCCATGATGGGTGAGCTGAAGTTCTTCCTAGGACTTCAAATTCATCAGCAAAGCAACGACACCTTCATATCTCAAGAGAAATACCTCAAAGATGCCTAAAGAAGTTTGGAATGCAAGATTGCAAAGGTTACACGACGCCAATGCCAACCAAAAGTCATCTGGGTCCTCACGCCAATGGTAAAGAGTTCGATCAAAAGGTATACCGCTCCATGATTGGTTTTTTACTTTATTTATGTGCATCTAGGCCAGATATCATGCTTAGTGTTTGCATGTGTGCCTGATTCCAAGCGGCACCAAACAAATCGCATCACTTAGCTGTGAAGCGAATTCTTCGATATTTGGCTTACACCCCAACACTAGGATTATGGTATCCAAAGGGCTTAGAGTTTGATCTAGTTGGATTCTCGGATGCTGATTATGCTGGTGACAAGGTGGATCGCAAGTCTACATCACTCGTCTGTTGGTCTTCAAAGAAGCAGAACTATGTGTCTCTCTCCACTGCTGAATCTGAATACATTGCTGCTGGATCTTGCTGAGCTTAGCTTCTATGGACGAAGCAGCCTCTCAAGGACTATGGCATCCATCTAAAGCAAGTACCACTCTATTGCGACAATGAAAGCGCCATCAAGATTGCCAACAACCCAGTTCAGCACTCGAAGACAAAGCACATTGAAATTCATCATCACTTTCTCAGAGATCATATTATGAAGGAAGATATTGATATCATTCATGTCACACACTGAAGAGCAATTGACAGATATCTTCACAAAGCCCTTGGATGAGAAAAGGTTTTGCAAGTTGCGATGTGAGCTAAATATCTTAGAATCCTCAAATGTCCTGTAATTGGACACACATCCTAAAACTTATGCATGTTGATGACTTAGATGTGCAACACATGAAGTAAAGTATATCTTCAATCAATGAAGACATACACTCTAAGTGTGAATAAATTAATATGGAATTTGACTTCGGAGTGCCACGATAATTGTGGGCCGTGTCTGGGTCTAATACTTCATATACGGTGGGTAACGCCGCCACCAAACCTTTGTTTGAAGTGTTTCATTGGGCGTCTCATTTGCAAAGTCTTCGCATTTGATTTATCTTCAGCCTTAATTTGACTTCATGTTTATCTTCACATTGTTGATTTGGTCTTACTCACATATATTTGTGTTCTGTCCTCTACAACATTCACTTATAGCTATGTCTTCTTGCATGAATCTTTTGATCTAAGTGAATGTGATCGGACCCTAACCTCTTCTATGCTTCTATCTCAAACTCTGTCTATCCAAACCATATGCATTCTATTGAAAGTGTCAAATGTCTTCTTGTTGGGGAACGTAGGAGAAATTCAAAATTTTCTACGCATCACCAAGATCAATCTACGGAGATACTAGCAACGAGAGAGAAGGGAGTGCATCTTCATACCCTTGAAGATCGCGATGCGGAAGCGTTACAAGAACGCGGATGAAGGAGTCGTACTCGTAGCGATTCAGATCGCGGTTGATTCCGATCTAAGCGCCGAACAACGGCGCCTCCGCGTTGAACACACGTGCAGCCCGATGACGTCTCCTGTGCCTTGATCCAGCAAGGGGAGAGGGAGAGGTTGGGGAAGACTTCGTCCAGCAGCAGCACGACGGCGTGGTGGTGGTGGAGGAGCGCGGTACTCCAGCAGGGCTTCGCCAAGCACTATGAGAGACGAGGAGGGAGAGAGGTAGGGCTGCGCCAAGAGAGAGTTCATCTCATGTGTTTTGCAGCCCCCAATACCTCAAGTATATATAGGGGAAGGGGAGGGGCTGCGCCCCCATCTACGGTTCCCTCCCTAGGGGTGGCGGCAGCCCCCAAAACCCATCTAGGGTGCGGCCAAGGGGGAAGAGAGGGGGGCGCACCTAGGGTGGGCCTTAAGGCCCAACTTGACCTAGGGTTTACCCCCTCCCAATCTCCCTGCGCCTTGGGCCTTGGTGAGGGGGGCCGCACCAGCCCACCTGGGGCTGGTCCCCTCCCACACTTGGCCCATGCAGCCTTCTGGGGCTGGTGGCCCCACCTGGTGGACCCCCTGGGACCCTCTCGGTGGTCCCGGTACGTTACCGATATCACCCAAAACTTTTCCGGTGACCAAAACAGGACTTCCCATATATAAATCTTTACCTCCGGACCATTCCGGAACTCCTCGTGACGTCCGAGATCCCATACGGGACTCCGAACAACATTCGGTAACCACATACATCTATTCCTTATAACCCTAGCATCATCAAACCTTAAGTGTGTAGACCCTACGGGTTCGGGAACCATGCAGACATGACAGAGACAACTCTCCGGCCAATAACCATCAGCGGGATCTGGATCCCCATGTTGGCTCCCACATGTTCCAAGATGATCTCATCGGATGAACCATGATGTCAAGGATTCAACCAATCACGTATACAATTCCCTTTGTCTACCGGTATAGTACTTACCCGAGATTCGATCGTCGGTATACCGATACCTTGTTCAATCTCGTTACCGGCAAGTCACTTTACTCGTTCCGTAACACATCATCCCGTGATCAACTCCTTGGTCACATTGTGCACAATATGATGATGTCCTACCGAGTGGGCCTAGAGATACCTCTCAGTCACACGGAGTGACAAATCCCAGTCTCGATTCGTGCCAACCCAGCAGACACTTTCGGAGATACCGTAGTGCACCTTTATAGCCACCCGATTCGTTGTGGACGTTTGGCACACCCAAAGCATTCCTACGGTATCCGGGAGTTGCACAATCTCATGGTCTAAGGAAATTATACTTGACATTAGAAAAGCTTTAGCATACGAACTACACGATCTTCGTGCTAGGCTTAGAAATGGGTCTTGTCCATCACATCATTCTCCTAATGATGTGATCCCGTTATCAACGACATCCAATGTCCATTGTCAGGAAACCATAACTATCTATTGATCAACGAGCTAGTCAAGTAGAGGCTCACTAGGGACATGGTGTTGTCTATGTATCCACACATGTATCTGAGTTTCCTATCAATACAATTATAGCATGGATAATAAATGATTATCACGAACAAGGAAATATAATAATAATAACTAATTTATTATTGCCTCTAGGGCATATTTCCAACAGTCTCCCACTTGCACTATTGTCAATAATCTAGTTCACATCGCCATGTGATTAACACTCACAGGTCACATCGCCATGTGACCAACATCCAAAGAGTTTACTAGAATCAATAATCTAGTTCACATAACTATGTGATTAACTCTCAATGAGTTCTGGGTTTGATCATGTTATGCTTGTGAGAGAGGTTGTAGTCAACGGGTCTGCAATATTAAGATCCCTATGTATTTCGCAAAACTTTATGTCATATCGTAGATGCTGCTACCACGTTCCACTTGGAGCTATTCCAAATTTTTGCTCCATTATACGTATCCGGTATCTCTACTCAGAGCTATCCGGATAGGTGTTAAGCTTGCATCAATGCAACTCTTTACGTCGAACTCTTTATCACCTCCATAACCGAGAAACATATCCTTATTCCTCTAAGGATAATCTTGACCGCTATCTGGTGATCCACTCCTTGATCACCTTTGTACCCTCTTGCCAGACATGTGGCAAGGCACACATCAGGTGCGATACTCAGCATGGCATATCGTATAGAGCCTATGACAAAAGCATAGGGGACGATCTTCGTCCTTGCTCTTTCTTCTGCCGTGGTCAAGCTTTGAGTCTTACTCAACTTTATACCTTGTAACTCAGGTAAGAACTCCTTCTTTGACTGATCTATTTTGAACTCCTTCAAAATCATGTCAAAGTGCGTACTCATTTGAAAGTACTATCGTTTATTTTGATCTATCCTCATAGATCTTGATGCTTAATGTTCAAGCAGCTTAATCCAGGTTTTCCATTGAAAAACACTTTTCAAATAACCCTATATGCTTTCCAGAAATTCTACATCATTTCCGATCAACAATATCTCAACAACATATACTCATCAGAAATGATATAGTGCTCCCACTCACTTCTTTGGAAATACAAGTTTCTCATAAACTTTTGTATAAACCCAAAATCTTTGATCATCTCATCAAAGCGTATATTCCAACTCCGAGATGCTTACTCCAGTCCTTAGAAGGATTGCTAGAGCTTTGCATACTTGTTAGCATATTTTAGGATTTACAAAAACTTCTGGTTGTATCACATACAAACTTTCCTCAAGAAAAACGTTGAGGAAACAATGTTTTGACATCCTATCTGCAAGATTTCATAAATAATGCAGTAACTGCTAATATAATTCCAACAGACTCTTAGCATTGCTACGAGTGAGAAAGTCTCATCTAATCAACTCCTTGAACTTGTCGGAAAACAACTTAGCGACAAGTCGAGCTTTCTTAATGGTGACACTTACCATCATTGTTTGTCTTCCTTTTAAAATCCATCTGTACTCAACAGCCTTACGACCATCGAGTATTTTTTCCAAAGTCTATACATTGTTTTCATACATGGATCCTCTCTCGGATTTTATGGCCTCGAGCCATTCGTCAGAATCCAGGCCCACCATCACTTCTCCATCGCTCGTAGGTTCATTGTTGACTAGCAACATGACCTCCAAGACAGGATTAAGTACCACTCTGAAGTAGTACGCATCCTTGTCGACCTACGAGGTTTGGTAGTGACTTGATCTGAAATTTCATGATCACTATCATTAGCTTCCACTTCAATTGGTGTAGGCGCCATAGGAACAACTTCCTGTGCCCTGCTACACACTAGTTGAAGTGATGGTTCAATAACCTTATCAAGTCTCCACCATCCTCCCACTCAATTCTTTCAAGAGAAACTTTTCCTCGAGAAAGGACCCGATTCTAGAAGCAATCCCTTCTGCTTCCGGAACTGAGATAGGAGGTATACCCAACTGTTTCGGGTGTCCTATGAAGATGCATTTATCCGCTTTGGGTTCGAGCTTATCAGGCTAAAACTTTTCACATAAGCGTCGCAGCCCCAAACTTTTAAGAAACGGCGACTTAGGTTTCTGTAAACCATAGTTCATACGGTGTCGTCTTAATGGAATTACGTGGTGCCCTATTTGAAGTGAATGTGGTTGTCTCTAATGCCTAACCCATAAACGATAGTGGTAATTCGATAAGAGACATCATGGTACACACCATATCCAATAGGGTGCAGTTATAATGTTCGGACACACCATCACACTATGGTGTTCCAGGCAGTATTGGTTGTGAAACAATTTCCACAGTGTCTTAATTGTGTACCAAACTCACAACTCATATATTCATCTCTATGATCATATCATAGACATTTTATCCTCTTGTCACGACGATCTTCAAATTCACTCTGGAATTACTTGAACCATTCAATAGTTCAGACTTGTGTTTCATCAAGTAAATATACTCAGTATCTACTCAAATCATTTGTGAAGTAAGAACATAACGATATCCACTGAGTGCCTCAGCACTCAGTGGACTGCACACATCAAAATGTATTACTTCCAACAAGTTGCTTTCTTGTTCCATTTTACTAAGAACGAGGCTTTCAGTCATCTTGCCCATGTGGTATGATTTGCATGTCTCAAGTGATTCAAAATCAAGTGAGTCCAAACGGTCCATCCGCATGGAGTTTCTTCATGCGTATATACCAATATGACTCAAATGGCAGTGCCACAAGTATGTGGTACTATCATCACTATCTTATATCTTTTGGCATGAACAAGTGTATCACTACGATCGAGATTCAATAAACCATTCATTTTAGGTGTAATACCATTGAAGGTATTATTCAAATAAATAGAGTAACTATTATTCTCCTTAAATGAATGAACGTATTGCGATAGACATGATCCAATCATGTCTATGCTCAACGCAAACACCAAATAACAGTTATTTAGGTCTAACACCAATCTCGATGGTAGATGGAGTATGCGATGCTTGATCACATCAAGCTTGGAAACACTTCCAACACATATCGTCATCTCAGCTTTAGCTAGTCTCCATTTGTTCTGTAGCTTTTATTTCGAGTTACTAACACTTAGCAACCGAACCGGTATCTAATACCCTTGTGCTACTGGGAGTACTAGTAAAGTACACATTAATATAATGTATATGCAATATACTTCTATCGACCTTGCCATCGTTCTCATCTACCAAGTATTTAGGGTAGTTCTGCTTCAATGACTGTTCCCCTCATTACAGAAGCACTTAGTCTCGGGTGGGTTCAAACTTTGGGTTTCTTCACTAGAGCAGCAACTGATTTGCCGTTTCATGAAGTATCGCTTCTTGCCCTTGCCCTTCTTGAAACTAGTGGTTCACTAACCATCAACGATTGATGCTCCTTCTTGATTTCTACTTTCGCGGTGTCAAACATCGCGAATATTCCAAGGATCATGATATCTATCCCTGATATGTTATAGTTCATCACGAAGCTCTAGTAGCTTGGTGGCAATGACTTTGGAGAAACATCACTATCTCATCTGGAAGATCAACTCCCACTCGATTCAAGCGATTGTTGTACCCAGACAATCTGAGTACAAGCTCAATGATTGAGCATTTCTCCCTTAGTTTTTAGGCTAAGAAACTCGTCGGAGGTCTTATACCTCTTGACGTGGGCACGAGCCTGAAATCCCAATTTCAGCCCTCAAAACATCTCATATGTTTCGCGACGTTTCGAAATCGTCTTCGGTGCCTCAACTCTAAATCATTTAACATTACTGAACTATCACGTAGTTATCGAAGCGTGTATGTCAGATGTTCGCAACATCCACAGACGACGTTTGAGGTTCAACACACCGAGCGGTGCATTAAGGACATAAGCCTTCTACGAAGCAACGAGGACAATCCTCAGTTTACGGACCTAGTCCGCATAATTGCTACTATCAACTTTCAACTGAATTTTCTCTAGGAACATATCTAAAACAGTAGAACTAAAGCGTGAGCTGCGACATAATTTGCAAAAACCTTTTTGACTATGTTCAGGATAATTAAGTTCATCTTATGAACTCCCACTCAGATAGACATCCCTCCAGTCATCTAAGTGATATATGATCCGAGTCAACTAGGCCGTGTCCGATCATCACGTGAGACAGACTAGTCATCGTCGGTGAACATCTTCATGTTGATCGTATCCACTATACAACTCATGTTCGACCTTTCGGTCTCTTGTGTTTCGAGGCCATGTCTGTACATGCTAGGCTCGTCAAGTCAACCTAAGTGTTTCGCGTGTGTAAATCTGGCTTACACCCGTTGTATGTGAACGTTAGAATCTATCACACCGATCATCATGTGGTGCTTCAAACAACGAACTTTCATAACGGTGCACGATTAGGGGAACACTTTCTTGAAATTATTATGAGGATCATCTTATTTACTACCGTCGTTCTAAGCAAATAAGATGCATAAACATGATAAACATCACATGCAATCAAATAGTGGCATGATATGGCCAATATCATTTTGCTCCTTTTGATCTCCATCTTCAGGGCTCCATGATCATCATCGTCACCGGCATGACACCATGATCTCCATCATCATGTCTTCATGAAGTTGTCTCGCCAACTATTACTTCTACTACTATGGCTAACGGTTAACAATAAAGTAAAGTAATTACATGGCGTTATTATTGACACGCAGGTCATAAAATAAATAAGACAACTCCTATGGCTCCTGCCGGTTGTCATACTCATCGACATGCAAGTCGTGATTCCTATTACAAGAACATGATCAATCTCATACATCACATATATCATTCATCACATTCTTTTGGCCATATCACATCACATAGCATACCCTGCAAAAACTAGTTAGACGTCCTCTAATTGTTGTTGCATGTTTTACGTGGCTGCTATGGGTTTCTAGCAAGAACGTATCTTACCTACACAAAGCCACAACGGTGATATGCCAATTGCTATTTACCCTTCATAAGGACCCTTTTCATCGAATCCAATCCGGCTAAAGTGGGAGAGACTGGCACCCGCTAGCCACCTTATGCAACAAGTGCATGTCAATCGGTGGAATCTGTCTCACGTAAGCGTACGTGTAAGCTCGGTTCGGGCCGCTTCATCCCACAATGCCGCCGAATCAAGATAGGACTAGTAACGGTAATCATATTGTACAAACCATCGCCCACAACTACTTGTGTTCTACTCGTGCAAAGAATCTACGCAATAGACCTAGCTCTGATACCACTGTTGGGGAACGTAGCAGAAATTCAAAATTTTCTACGCATCACCAAGATCAATCTACGGAGATACTAGCAACGAGAGAGCGGGGAGTGCATCTTCATACCTTTGAAGATCGCGATGCGGAAGCGTTACAAGAACGCGGATGAAGGAGTCGTACTCGTAGAAATTCAGATCGCGGTTGATTCCGATCTAAGCGCCGAACAACGGCGCCTCCGCGTTCAACACACGTGCAGCCTGATGACGTCTCCTGTGCCTTGATCTAGCAAGGGGAGAGGGAGAGGTTGGGGAAGACTCCGTCCAGCAGTAGCACGACGGCGTGGTGGTGGTGGAGGAGCGCGGTACTCCAGCAGGGCTCCGCCAGGCACTACGAGAGACGAGGAGGGAGAGAGGTAGGGCTGCGCCAAGAGAGAGCTCATCTCGTGTGTTTTGTAGCCCCCAATACCTCAAGTATATATAGGGGAAGGGGAGGGGTTGCGCCCCCATCTAGGGTTGCCTCCCTAGGGGTGGTGGCAGCCCCCAAAACCCAACTAGCGTGCGGCCAAGGGGGAAGAGAGGGGGGGCGCACCTAGGGTGGGCCTTAAGGCCCATCTTGACCTAGGGTTTACCCCCTCCCAATCTCCTTGCGCCTTGGGCCTTGGTGGGGGGGGGGCACACCAGCCCACCTGGGGCTGGTACCCTCCCACACTTGGCCTACGCAGCCTTCTGGGGCTGGTGGCCCCACCTGGTGGACCCCCCAGGACCCTCCCGGTGGTCTCGGTACGTTACCGATAGCACCCGAAACTTTTCCGATGACCAAAACAGGACTTCCCATATATAAATCTTTACCTCCGGACCATTCCGGAACTCCTCGTGACGTCCGAGATCTCATACGTTACTCCTAACAACATTTGGTAACCATGTACATGTATTCCTTATAACCCTAGCGTCATCGAACCTTAAGTGTGTAGACCCTACGGGTTCGGGAACCATGCAGACATGACAGAGACAACTCTCCGGCCAATAACCAACAGCGGGATCTGGATACCCATGTTGGCTCCCACATGTTCCACGATGATCTCATCGGATGAACCACGATGTCAAGGATTCAATCAATCCCGTATACAATTCCCTTTGTCTACCGGTATAGTACTTGCCCGAGATTCGATCGTCGGTATACCGATACCTTGTTCAATCTCGTTACCGGCAAGTCTGTTTACTCGTTCCGTAACACATCATCCCGTGATCAACTCCTTGGTCACATTGTGCACATTATGATGATGTCCTACTGAGTGGGCCCAAAGATACCTCTCCATCACACGGAGTGACAAATCCCAGTCTCGATTCGTGCCAACCCAACAGACACTTTTGGAGATACCGTAGTGCACCTTTATAGCCACCCGCATTGCGTTGTGACGTTTGGCACACCCAAAGCATTCCTACGGTATCCGGAGTTGCACAATCTCATGGTCTAAGGAAATGATACTTGACATTAGAAAAGCTTTAGCATCTGAACTACACGATCTTTGTGCTAGGCTTAGGATTGGGTCTTGTCCATCACATCATTCTCCTAATGATGTGATCCCGTTATCAACGACATCCAATGTCCATGGTCAGGAAACCGTAACCATCTATTGATCAACGAGCTAGTCAACTAGAGGCTTACTAGGGACATGGTGTTGTCTATGCATTCACACATGTATCTGAGTTTCCTATCAATACAATTATAGCATGGATAATAAACGATTATCATGAACAAGGAAATATAATAATAATAACTAATTTATTATTGCCTCTAGGGCATATTTCCAACACTTCTCTACGACCTTGTCAGAAGAAGATACAGAGACAAAAATTGAATCTGTTTTAAATGCTATATCCTTATTGCCTGAAACCCGGAGAAGCCGGAATGACCACCCGACAGTCCAGGCGTGCGTGGGAACATGGCACAACTTCCAATGTGTTGCATGTTTGCCACGTGTCCCTCAGATGTGAACCGCTAGGGGCACCTGGGTAATTGCGTTGTGTTGTCCCTTTCCTTATAAATACACATCACATCGCGGTCAAAACCCTTCTCCCACCGCTCCACCTCGCACAAACCCTAGCGCCACCGTTAGCTCTCGATGACGCCGGCGACGAAGCGCTTAGCTGCCGCGACCTCACCGACGACATCCTCACGCCAGCCGCGAACCTCATCTCCTCCGCCGCCGCCGTAGGTGTCTTCCGTCGCCAAGTTAGGGCACGGAAGATTGGACTGCTCGGCCTCCCACTCCACTCCGTCTAGCAGTTCTTACTTTTACTGCCTTTTCATCTGATAGATTCATCCTTCTCCGCCAAAAGTGGTTTCTAAACCCACAAAATTGGATCTATCCTGTTCTGCATCTCATATCATGCCTAGTATATTCACTTATGCTTCACAACTAGTTAGATTCCTCACTTGTACATGTTCTTGGATTCGTACAAATCTGGAACCAACTCTCAACATATAAGTGAATGTCTTCGCGCTATGAGGTCAATGTCTTCAAACTGATTTATCTTCAAAATCTTATGAGAATGCATATGACCTCTTCCCCTTCCCTCGCATCTCTAATGCTGTCACAGGTACATGTCCGTGGGAGAATCCCTTGGTTCTCACAGTCTGCATTCATTTGCGGAGTTCTTACAATGTCACATCAATTCTCCTGAAGCCAGTTCCTGTCTGACCAGCAGACGAAAGCCTTTGCAGGTTCTGAAGCCATTTAGTGTGAACTTCATGGCCATAGAAAAGTCAGCAAGAAAGGGCGGCAGACAACACCGTGGGAATACATCCAAAGATTTGCCACCAGATCTCTATGAGCTGTACAAGACAGACACTGAAGAAACCTATGGCAAATGCAAGACTCGAATCCAATGGATTCGCAGATACTTGGCTGAATAATGGTTTCCGTACACATTTGTGACTGCAGAGTATGCAGAGAAGAATGCCATCAAACGACCAAGGGGAGATATTCTCTTCAAAAATCTTCCACCCAGGTTCAGAACTGAATCCATTGCTCAAGGTTTCTATCCTTGCATGGTTTGCGGACCAGAGCTAGAGAATGCTCACCCATCGTCTCTGCTATGGTGTCGTCACAACAATTTGTTCAAGCGCAACTACAAGTTTGCCAAGGATTCTGATGTGAAATGCAAGAAAGCATTTGGACTCGACTTCAAGCCCGGTCCATCTGCTCCTCGGGCTGATGGCACCCGTGATGCTGAACCCAATATCGTCGGGCCCTTCTACAACCTTGAAGGTCTCATCACTCACATTGTTGTTCAGGGGACAGCCGTGGAGCACTCTGCTGACGACGCTGATTCTAATGAAGCGACTGCTCCTCCCAGGCCATAGAAGCAGAAGAGACCAAAGGCTTCAAAGCCCTCCACTGCACCTAAAGCTTCGCGTGCGAAGCCTCTAGCCACTGCACCTCCGGAAGCAAGTGTGCAGTCTAAAGATCTCGCATCTCCAAGACCGAGAAGTCTTTAAAGAAGAAGAAGCCCATCCAGAGTTCTGGACAAGCACTGACCCCAGGTGCCGTTCTGAGGAACAAAAATGAAGCCATTGATCTGTCAAGTGACGAAGATCTTGGCGATGACGCTCTTGAGCTGCTGAATAAGGGCAAGCAAGAGGCGGAGATCTTCCATGATCTACCTCTCTTCGATGTGGACATCTTGAATAACTTAATTGATGAGTGGTTTGACAACCCAAGCCTCGGTATTGATGATCTTCAGCTTCCAATTGGCATCAATGTCTCTTTCCACAGCGCCATTGCAAATGAGCTAGCTCTGGCTCAGAAGATTGTCGAACTGAAGAACAAGATTGATCACGAGAAAGCCCAATTCAAGAGGAACATGGCCAATCTCAGTGTGGCTGATGTCCAACGCTTCAAGCAGATGCTGCATGACCTCAAGGAGCAGTTTCACAAGAAACGTGAAGAAGCTAAAGGCTCAAGAGAGCGAATGAAGCTCTCCTCTAGTAGATGTGTTCAAGTTCACAATGAAGCCGAAAAGCGCAAGGCACTTGGGCATCCCGGCATCGACCCCAAGATGGCTACCAAAAAGAAGAAGCCTGCTGTGGACCAAGCTAAAGCATCCGGGCAGGAAGAACCTCGCATTGTCTTTCCTGCCAGCATGACATGCGTGAAGCCAAAGGTTCCCACAGTTGCTTCAGAACTTAAGAAGACAAGGGCAACTGAGGCCGAAGCCAGAAAGTGCAAGAACAAGAACGCCACTAATGATGTAACACTACCCAAGAAGCGGTAGACGAAGTGTTTGAAGAAAGATCGGCGTGCTCCGACAGAGCCCCTTGTTGTCAAGCCCATCTCCGTTGCTCATCCTGCATCCACAAATCGAGAACGTCAGCTAGTACATGAGCCTGCTTTCACAGAGGGTCCTGAACTTGAATACATTCCAGCTGTTGACCCCATCACAGCTGAAGACATTGGTCATCAAGACAATGTAGATGATGATGAAGTCGTTCCTCAGATCAAACACCAACCAGTATCATCGCATGTTCTCATGAACAACGAACTCATCAGCATTGGTCGTCCCTTGACGCCAATCGCTCAGGATGCATCATGGGCTGATCACCCCCAATAAGACACACCAACTGAAAAATCACCAAGTACTCCCCCACCTCAAGTCACCACTCCGGTGCTTGACGATGACGACTATGTGGTCCATCCAACTCCCTCTCCAAAAGCGTCGCCCGCATTCCGCAGGCTTCACAAAGGACCAAGGCCACAAGTCACTCTGCCAAGCATTCCAGAAGGAGAAGTGCAACACAACTCAGTGGCACGACAAGTGTTTCCTGACGCCACTCCAACTGAGAATGTCTTTGAGTCTGAAGCCAAAGATGATGAAGACATTCCGGCTGCATTAGCCGATGACCAACAAGAACCCCGTCCAGAAGAAGAACGAGCTGCCACACCCCCTACCAACCATGAAGTTGTTCTCGAGGAGAACGAGCGTGTGCCTGACCCTCCAGCTACTCAAGTGGAGATTGAAAACACTAAGGTGGCCACCAACAACACTAGTGAAGCCAATGACGTGGTCATGGCTGAAGCTAATGTGGCGCCTAAAGTAAATTTGATGCCTGAAGCTAATGATGCACCTGAGGTAGTTGTGCAGCGTGAAGCCCAAGTCAATGCCACTGCTCCTGTTCCGCCTCCAAGGCCTCACACCATTGAGCAAGCATTTGATCGCGATCAACTTGTTAGTGTCAGATGGCCTATTCTGGTTCCTCCTCCTGCTGCCGGACAACAATTTGACTACCATGTCGAGCACATGCCTCAGGTCCAGAAGCCAAAGCCCAGGCTACCCAGGTTTCCAGGTACTGCATCTTCGCCCAGATCGTTCAATTGAATGGCTTCAAAGCACACAACACCTTCTCTGATAGTGACAAGAACCCATATACGAAGCCAAGAATTTCATCTGGTTGGTTCTAGATCTATCATCAACGCAGTTATTATTCTTGTATCTTATACAATCAAGGGCGCATTTTCCCCATATGCGTCTAGACTGCAAAGCCATTGCTGGTCTGCCCTGCTTGGAAGAAGCCCTAGACTGCTTCAGAGATGCTGGTCTTCTTCAGTTTGTGACCGACAAAGAAAATTGGAATGAGGAGCTTCTACGACAATTCTTTGCCACTCTTCATATTCGCGGCTACAACAGGGATCCGAAGAATTGGGTCCTTGAGTGGATGATAGGCAATGTACACCATGAAGCCAAAGCTCAAGATATTATTGAGCTTATTGCCCTTCCCACTCTAGGAGAACTTTATGAACCTTGTTGTTAACTTCACCACAATGCCTTGGAAAGCATATTCAAGAAGCCTGAGCCGAATATGAGCCAAATGCTGAGTATGATGAAGCCACTTCCTAGAGATGCTGAATATCCAACTGAATTCTTTGTTGAAGACCTAAAGTATCTGCCCCGCACCATTTATCATATCATCAGGCGAACTCTATGGCCTCTCAAAGGACATTCTCCTGCAGCGAAGCTTGAAGGAGCAATGAAGACATTGGTTTTCTATATCCTCAATGGCATCAGCTTGAATGCTCAGGATTTCTTCATCAGGCAACTTGCAGCATCCGGCTCTGATCTCTTTGGTCTGAAGTTCTATGCTCCATGGGTAATGCGCCTCATTAAGCTTCACTCTTCTATCAACTATCAGCCCTCTGCGCGCAACCACCTTATCTTCTTGCCAGAGGTTGATATGTCTGTCGAAGCCATATACCCTGAACCTGCCAAGGAGCCTATGTATCTTCACAATGCATATCACCTAAAGCTTCACGCAACCCATTGAAGGAGTTCTTGCTGCTACTCGAGTTTATCCTCTGGCTGGTAACACACGTGCACCTCATCGTGCAACAACTGACGCCACTGAGAGCACAATTGCACAAAGGCCTCGAAAGAGATCTTGCATTCTCAATGACCGAGAGCTTCTGGTGGTATTGCACCAAAAACAGGATAAGCATCATGACTGGCTCAAGCGTCAGATGCAGAGCCTCTTGGTGGATGTTAATCACATTCGAAATCTTGCCACCAAGAATGAATTTGTCACTCATGAAACCTATCAGCGATCATGGAAGAGTCTGACATTGCTCAGTTCTGAATATGATATTCAACAAGATGGCTTCACAGAGAGATTCAAATTTGATTCCACTCCTCCAAGGAATGTTGTCTTGCGGCGTACTCCCTCACTAGAAGACTCTGAGTACTCCTCCTCGGCGGCAACTCTAAATGCGAGAGTCATTGATGACAAAGATGATGCTACTTCACCAACTACAGCTTTGCCTCGAATCGACACTGCACCAAGTTCTTCGGCACCACCAGACTACAACGTCGACCTTGCACCTTCACCTACTCCTCATGGGGACGAGTAGAAGCTCTATGTCTTCAAACCTTTTTGCTCCTTACTGACAAAAGGGGGAGAAGCATATGAGTTGATAGTCTTCAAGTGGGTCCTTATGGGTGGTTGCTATACTTTTGCCAAGTGTTTACAACTCTCTCTTTTGACACTTTTGGTTCTTTGAGTTGTAAGACTTAAACTTGATGGCCGTCTGCTACCTTTCTGTCAACTATGTGATGCAACGATAAATTCCGCATGTGCGATGATAAATCCCGCATGAAGTCTTTCTGCAGACGTCCATTTTTTCATTATGCATGTCATTACCTTCATTATATCCTTTCATGCATAATGAATTGTCTTCATTAGTTGAAGAGGATCTCCACAAGTAAAACCTGCCATGTGCATTTGCATTCAAAGGCAAACTATCTATATGCACATCTTCAGGGGGAGCCTCTTGCTACTTTCGAAGACAATTCCTTAACCCTTACAATTTCACATACTTTTATCCCCGTTGAAAACTTCAAACAGTTTGTCATAAATCACCAAAAAGGGGGAGATTGTAAGTGCATCTAGTGCCACCCCTAGTTGGTTTTGGAGTATTGACGACAAACCTGGTTGAGGGACTAATGTGTTTGTGAGAATTGCAGGATAACATAGGTAGCAGTCCCTCATTGATTCGGTTTACCTACCAGAGATGACCCCTAAAAATGTGTGAATACAATGGTGGTATGTGAAGATATTCACAATGAAGATTATGACTCGAGAAGACATTCACGTGAAGACTATGGAGTGCGAAGACATAGTTGTTTCGTAGTTTCCTTTTCTTCTTTGTTGAATCATAGGAACCACCGTACTGTTAAGTGGGGTCCAAGTGAACAAAGTCAGAGTGACTGAAGTGATGCTCAACCAAATCCTATGTCTTCGAGTGAAGACAATGAGAGCAAATCTTATCCAGAGCTGGATAAGTCAGTTTTACTTATAGCCCAAGTCAAGCTGTCGTGTGTGTTTGAAATCTGACCGTTAGACACGTGTCAGTTCTTTAGTGACCCAGGGTCATTTTGGACAAATCAAGTCGGGTTGCCTCCTGGCTATAAATAGCCCACGCCCTACACCATAAATTTGTGGCTGCTCAGAGTTAGTGCATGGCTTTTGTCGTTTGAGAGCAACCCACCTCGAAGCCTTTGAGAGAAAGATCCTTGCGAGGACAAAGCCCAAAACACCCAGACCAACGAGTGTTAGGCATCACTGAAGTCTTTCTGTCTGCGTGATCTGAAGACTTGTTACACTTGAGGACTGTGAATCCTCCAGCCTGTTAGGCATCACGTTCTGAGCATCCAAGAGTCATTGTGGATTGCCGGTGAACAAAGTCTGTGAAGGTTTGGAAGTCTAACTTGAAGACTTACCAGCGTGATTGGGCGAGGACTAAGTGTCCTTAGCTCAAGGGGAATAAGGTGAAGACGCGGTCTTCTAAGTTGAATCTCAGCCTCCCTAACCAGACGTACAGTTGTCATAGCAAATGGAACTGGTCCAACAAATCTTTGTCCTCACCAAGCAACTGGTTCTATCTCTTCCCTCACTTATTTATAGTTTGTCTTTGTGAAGTCATTTGCATGATTTCCTTATCTGTTTGACTTCACTGTGTGACGACTATTGTTGTTTGGCTTCATACTATCTTCCATCTTGATCTATACTACCTAGCTGCTAATAGTCTTCGTGCTTTAGCTTCATTACTTGCTTGACTATGGCTTGTCTAGTGGAGTCTACCTTCCGCTGCATATAGGTTCATTTCTATTATTTGTCTTCAAATCTCCCATGTTTTGTAGACTTCCATAAAAATTGCCTATTCACCCCCATATAGTCGATAACTAACACTTTCAAATTTTCATAAGAAAGGCTGCATGACCGTGACAGATTTGGATTCTGGTATTTGGGACCCATGAGGAAAAAGCCTATCCAAGGAGGTGTTGACTTACTAGCTACTAAACAAACGATTCTGCCTACCAGCCGTTGGAGTGACATCCAACATCTGTCATGTACCTTCTATCTCTTGTCTTCTTCCTCCAGCTGCCCAAACCAAACCACCCCATCGGTTCCGCCTGCTCCCACCTCCCGCGGCTGGCTGTGCCTCCGCCGCCCTACCGTAAACTCCAATGGTGGCCAGTCCCTCCCTCTATTCCCCCACATGTCATGTTATTCTCCGGCGATGTCAGCCCCAACACGCACCCGCACCCGAACGAGTCAACCCTCGTACTCCCCTCCGCCTGCGGCAGGACCAACACATCTTCCATGGCTCCTGTTCGTTTCGTCTGAGGCCTCGCCGTCGTCCTTCGCCTTGGTTCGCTAGTTGTGCGCGGTGCGCCGCCCTCTTGTGTTGTCAACGTCGTCCACAACCGAGAAGATCAAGGAGATGACTGTACGTGGAGAGGATGATAGTAGGGACCCACCAGGGTCATGGCAGTACGCAAGCAAGTGCCTCATTATTAAAAGCCCAAAAAAATGGTTCCTCCTAATGGTTGGACATCTGGGGCTCACGCCATTGTAAAAAAAGTCAATAAACGAGAGGATTAGACAACGAGCGGCTGACACCAGGGACCCAGAAGGTCGTGCAATTGTTATTTACTTTTTTTAGGAACAAGCAGTTATTATTTATACTAGATTTAGAGACGGATTAGGGTAACAACGGGGCTGTGCGGGGGCTGTGGCCCGTCTAGCCAGGGTTTTATTTGTGTTTACCACATCATGAGCCCAGTTGTGTTTTTTTCTTGCTGAAAATGACTAGCTCAGTTCTATTGTTTTTAAAGAAATGCCGAAATGAGGCCTACTTGGTTTGTTAACCCTGCTGGGCTGCAATCTTTCGAGACGAGGAGAGTTTCATTCGGCTTGCCCAGAAAATGGGCTATCAGTAATGAGAAATGGGCTGTACATTTTTAAAACCCATCAAAACGGGAATTAGTATAAATTGTTATTCATTTCAAGATTTTAATTACATTGATTTTTATGCGTGCACAATTATTTGGATTTTATATTTATATAAATTTATTTTTCAAATTAGTTTGAATGTGACTCAAAATTTCGGGATTAAAAATAGTTGATCGCACCAAAATATTCAAAAATTCGTATAATTTTCAACCGTGGCCACAATATGGGCTGTAATGCTAACAAAAAGATGGGATCCAAAAAATTCCTTCAGAATTAGCAAATGGGCTGTAAATTATTAGAAATAATGGTAGATGGGTTGTATGCTATTTTTCCACATATTTGAGGCTGACTTGTGCGCCTACTATAGGTTGACGCGTACGCTTTACTAAAAAAGGTTGACGCACATGCAACGCCGTGTCAACTTAGTCAACACATGAGAGAAGTGACGGTTGGATGTCCATCCAATGGCCGTCGTGCTTCTTCAATCTCTGCTCTTCCTGCTCCAACCGCTCAAACAAGCGCCGGCGGGACTGCCTGCTCCCTCCTCCCGCGGTTGGCTATGCTGCCGTGAAGGCCTCATCGCCCCACCATACACCCATCACTGGCCTAGCCATCCCTCTACTCACACACACCAGCTGTTATTCTCTGGCGATGGTAGACGAACCAGTAATACCTCGTACTCCCCTCGGTGTGGGAAACAACTGTTGAGTCTTCCCTGGCTCCCTGTCATTCCCTTCCTAGGCCTCGCTCTCGTCCACCGCCCTTGTGCCCTCGGCGCGGCATGGTCAACGAATGACATCCATCAGAAGTGGACAGTACGTGGAGAGGCTGACAGCTAGGTCCACGGCTGCACGCAAGGAAATGCCTCCTTATTACACACAAAATAATGATTCCTCCGCCTGGCAGCTGGGACCCACAGAAGGGCCTCTGTATTTCGTGAAAAAATATTCCCCCCGCTGACAGCTCGGACCCACCAGCTATATCTTTGCACGTAAGGAAGTGCCTCCTTATTATGCACAAAAAAATGAATACTCCCCTGCTAGCTGGGACCCACCATAGTGGGAGGCTGACTTGTGGGCCTACTAAGTTGACGCGGACGGAGGGCTTTGTGAACTTCGTCAATATGAACGATTCTAGCTCCACTGACCGTACGATGTCCATCCAATGGCCATAGTGCTTCTTGAACCTCTTGTCTTCTTGCTCCAGCCGCCCAAACCAGCGTTGGTCGTGCCGCCTGCTCCTGCCTCGCGTGGCCGGCTCTGCTCTCGCGCAGGCTTGACCACCCACCCTACTCCATGCTCGGGCCAGGCCATCCCTCTACTCACCCACAACCCCTGTTATCCTGGGGCGACGGCAGCCTCACACCGCAGTCGAACCAGTCAACCCTCGTACTCCTCTCCGCGTGGGCATCCACTGCCGCATCTTCCCCGGCTGTGCGTCGTCCACCACCTTGGTGCTCTCGGCGCGGCATGGTCAATGTGGTCAAGGAAAAACTTCCATCGAAAGAGTACTGTGCATGGGGAGGCTGACAGCTAGGTCCATGGCCGCAACAAGGAAGTGCCTCCTTATTACACGCAAAATAATGATTCCTCCACCTGACAACAGGGACCCATCGGATGGGCCACCGTATTTCGTGAAAAAAATATTTAACTCCTGACTGCTCGGACCCACTAGCTACATCTTGGCACGCAAGGAAGTGTGTCCATATTACGGGCAAAAAATATGATTCTCCCCCTTACAGCTGGGACCCACCAGCTATATCTTGCACGCAAGGAAGTGCCTCCTTACATCCCTGACAGCTGGGACCCACCCGGTCGAACCGTATGTAGGCTTGTCTATCTGGTCGCGAACGTGTACGTACATACTGGTCGATCGGTCTGTCTGCAGGCTGCAGCGATGAACCGTGGCTGAGTAAGGAAGGGCCTGTGTCATAGTAGAGGCGCGGACGTCGCATGTCACGCAGTCCCGTCAATATCATGTGCATGTACATACAACCATGGTGCAAGAAAGTAAATACGGCCTCGTACGTACATATGGGCGGGGTCTCGAACGCCTACTCGCGCATACGTATGGCGAGGGCTCGTGTACATGGGGAGGGCGGCGGAGAGCAGCGACGACGTCCTATTCATCATCAGCCAACCAACTGGGTCGAAACGGAGAAACTGCGGCATCGTGCTCATCGGGTAGCAATGGAATGCATCATGTTCATCGAGAGCCAATCAGCTTGGACAGAACAGCCGAAACAAGGCTTGGCGTACCGCAGAACGGAGGAAACAACCTTGTGTTCGACCGCCTACGGTCGAAACGGGATCCTGTTCACTGGGAGGGGTCTGCTGTAGCGCAAAATAGAGCAGACGGACTTCTCTTCGACCTCGTACGGTTGAAACGGGGTCCTGTTGATCGGGAGGGGTGTGCCATACCGCAAAACGGAGGAAACGGACTTCTCTTCGACCTCCTACGGTCGAAACGGGGGTCCTATTCATCGGGAGGGGTGTGGCGAACCGCAAAATGAGACTCCACGGGCTACTATTCATCCATCGTCTATACCTTGCTCCAGCCTCCATGGGCTAATGTTCATCCACCGTCTACCTCCTCCAGCCTCCACCTATGACCGTTCATCCACGACGTCTGCCTCCTGCCTCCACCAGCTACTGTTCATCCACGGGCTCCAGTCCATCCAGCTTCCACCGCTCCTCCACCAGCTACTATTCAACCAACCCTCCACGGGTTACTGTTCATCTAGCCCTCCACCGGCTACTGTTCAACCATCCACCGGCTGCTGTTCATCCAGCTCTCCACGGGGTCCTGTTCATCCACCCCAACCGGCTCGATCGGGGTCCTGTTCATCTAGCGGCACCGGCCTCTACTACCACGGGGTCCTGTTCATCCAACCCCCACCGGGAACTGCTCACCCAACCCCCAACAACACTCACTGTTCATCAAGAGGCAACAGGTTCAATCGTCTTTAGTTAGCCGCAGTAGCAAAGGAATCGCTCAATCGGGTTCAGTTAACAGCCAGGGATCGACCGATCGCTCGGGTTCAGTAACACGTAGCTTGTGCAATCGCTCGGGTTTAGTAGGCGAAAACCTCGCTCGGGTTCAGTTAGAGCCCTACGCCTCGCACCCACGCATGTATATGTACGAGAGAAACGTGCAATCCCTCCGTGCATCGCTCGGCCCCAACCACTCACCGTAATCGGGACCGACCGATATTTTCCTCGCCCTCGCTTCTACCACGGTTTTTTCCGTCATGGACGGCCCAAAGAATGTCATGCAGCTGCGTCTCCGGCCCGCCCAGGACGAAAAGCCCCTTTTATGTCATGATTTTTTGTCATAGAAGTAGGAGCCCACCACATCTATGATGATACCGGGTTTTGTCACAATTATTGTTATAGAAGTGTCATAAGCATGAAAGATTTTTTTTGTTCGGCACCAAATGTCACGGATGTGTCTTTGTTTTAGTGGTGGTGGTGGTGCGGGGGAGTTATAGTTCTACCCCTGCCTTTAGGCTTCTGGTCTTGAGTCTGTGTCTTGAGGGTCGGGGATAGTAGAGTAACTTTGCTTCTCCCAAATAGTAGGCGCGAGCGACCTTGGGCGAGGAGGGCGTGTTTTCAAATAGTGGGCGCGAGCAATTTCGGGCGAGGAGGGCGTGTTTTGAAATAGTGGGCATGAGCGATTTCGGTCGAGGAGAGGGTGTTTTGCCGCCCATGGTTTATGAATTATTCGGCGCGAGCCATTTCGGCCGAGGAGAGGGTGTTTTGCCGCCCATGGTTTATGAATTATTCTGCACCTGTCATTTTGGCCGAGGAGAAGGTGTGCTTGGATGAAGTTACGAACCTACCATCGATGTATAATGGGCCAATTGATATGTGTCCCACATAGGCCGGTAATTTCGCATCTCCCATTTATTTTCTCGGGCAAATTCCACCGAGCAGAGGGTGTTTAGCGGTTCGTTCAAATTTTGGGAGAACGAGCATCCACGTCTACATTACCAAGTCAATTCGAATCAAATTTTGAAATATTAGCGTGCCACTTCTTTTTTTAATGGTGTGATGATGCTCGGGACTAATGTGTTTTTACATGCTTGTTGCTAACGGTTGACAAAAAGTTGACCCACTCAAAACGGGAATCAAATACAAAATTAAATATCTCGATTCGATGAAATAGCTCGTTCACCAGGTCAAAATAGTGAACTAAATCCAAAATTGCACACCTCAATTGAGTAGATCGTTGTATTATAGTACTCCATGAACATGCTGAAAGTCAAATTAGTGAACTTGTTTGATACACATATCTCCGTTCATGTGTGGATTGCAGACAACATGTTCTCCAATTCAAATACTTGAACGCAAATTTATATCGAAACATGGTTTATATTAGCCTTTGATGCATAAACGCGACCTCCTCCTCTCCTGGACTCCTGTTCTCTCTCTCGCTGACAATCTTTGTTTCTATCACACGCATCCAAACACAAACCTTGTTGGTCCCTCTCCCTCTCTCTCTATCTATGGTCTTGTGTGTGTGTGTGTGTGTGTGCGTGTATCGGTCTTTCTAGTTTGCATGCACACCCCATCTATATGTCTCTCTAGCACACAATGTATGATTCTCCAGTCCAAGATAAATATCTAGGGTGCACCCATCGTACGCACACAAATTTCCTAGCTCGTTGTCCGTAACTCTCTCATGCACCACTCCGCCGTATCGGAGCTCTTGCCTCTCTCTCTCTCGAATTCTCCATCTCCCTAGGTCACACATACACATGCATATCTCACTCGCACTCGATAGACTCATCTAAAACTCTCTCTCCCTCCCTCATTCTCTGTCCATCTCACACGCGCACACACACAATCTCATGGCTAGCTAAGTATGACTATCTCTCACTCAATTGTAGGCACACGCAGTCCCCCTATGTATATGAATATTTCTCAGTATCCATCACAAACACATGCATTGTCTCTTTCCCTCACTTGGTCCATCTCGGTTTCTCTCGGGGCATCTTTCTCTCGCACACACACACACCTTGTCCCTCGATCTCCCACCCGTATAGTCCCCTCACGATCTCGAGGGGATCTCTCTATCACAAACACAACCTCTCTCCCTCCCCATGCATCCATCTTCTCCATGCGTCCCTCTCGACCTCTGTCCCTTGTTGGCCATACCTGTATTGTACATGTGTTATAGGGGTGTCTCTCTCCGTTGCAAAAAATCACGCACTAGCTATCTTCGTGTATCTCCCCACCTCGCTTTTCTATCTCGGAGATGCAGGCGTGACATGTTTGCATAGGTAACCAACACACACTCTCTCTATTTTGTCATTTCTTGTCCTTTTCTCTTTCACACACACACACACACTCACTCTTTCTCCTTCACATGCAATTGATCTCTCTTGACTGAGGCACTCTCTTTGGTCCATAGCATATAGATTTAGTGAAAAGTCAAACTTCACAAAGTTTGACCAGGTATGTGGAGAAAAACATTTACATCTAGAACAGCAACCATATATCATTAGATTAATCATGAGATGTAGTTTCTTATGATGTATCTTTGGTATTGTACATATGAATAATATTTGCATAAACCTGGTCAAAGTTTCCAACGTTTGACTTCTAAAAAATTTATATGCACTGCATTATCGAACGGATAGAGTATCTCTTTCCCCTCTCAGCTATTTGACGCACCACTCAGCCGTATCGGGGCTCCTCTATCTCTCTCAAACATTATTTATCCCTGGTTCACACATACACATATCTCGTTCGTGCTACATAGACCCATCTAGCACTGTCCGCCCTTGTTCTCTCTCTATGTGACACCCCCCCCCTAAGTACCATAATATCTCACTCCATCATAGGCACACGCACTCCCCCCCTAAGTATGACTATCTCTCACTATCCGTCAGGAAAACATGTATTATCTCCTCCATCCATACGACTATCTCAATATCTCTTAGGGTATCTTCTATCGCGCACACACACCTTGTCACTCGATCACCCATCCATGTAGTCCCATCACGAACTCCGGGGGGTCTTTCTATCACAAACACACACTCTCTCCTCCCCATGCCTGCATTTTCTCCATACGTCTCTCTTGACCTCTCTACCTTGTTTGCCAGACCTCTCTTGGCCACGTGCTAGGGGTCTTTCTCTCTCGGTTGCAAACAACCACACACTATCTCCTCACCTAGCTTCCGCTGTCGAAGATGCATGTGTGATATGTTTGCATAAGACACACACATTTTTTCTCTACTTTATCATGTGTTGTCCATGTCTCTTTCACACACGCACACACACTTTTTTCACTCACTCTTTCTATTTGACACACACACTCTCTCTCTCTAGTTAGGTACTCTCTCACATCCATAAACATATGGATGTTTTGAAAAGTCAAGCCTCAGAAAAGTTTGACCAGGTATATGTGGAGAAAAACATTTACATCTGGAACAATAATTAGATTCATCACAACATGTATTTACTTCATACTATCATTTATCTTTGGTATTGTAAAATAAAGTAATTTCTTTATAAACTTGGTCAAAGTTCTTTCTCTCTCTCTCTACTATCTCTCTTAAAAATAATATAGGCACTACATTATTGAACGGAGGGTGTGGTTCTTTCTCTCTCTCTCTCTACTATCTCTCACGGGCCTCCCCTCCCCCTCGATCTCTATTTACCGAGGGATTATACGGTCACTTTGTCAGTGTATGGCTCCGTATATTGTTTAGTTGACCAGTCAACCAGTCCACATGCTGCCTTGTCAGCTCGTGTTCTCTATCTTCGTGTGCTGGCCCATATGGAAGTGGGTGAAAATAAGTAAACTAGAGGCCCATTTGACACGCGGTGAAGTAAACAAAGTCGAAACCACTTTTTTTAAGCTTAAAGGTGAAACCACTGGCGGTAGCACCCCGCACGATAGTAAATCAATGCTGCTATACACACGATGCATGCACCACCGATGCATGCACGATTCAGACGTGGCAACACCAACAACTAGCGTGCATGCATGAGCACTTTTGGGGAAGGAGAATTGTGCATGAATCGTGCATTTACTGTCATGCGTGAAGCAATTCCGCTAGTAAATTGAGGGCACACTTCTTTCGCGTGAAGGGTGCACTCGCGCACACTACACCACTGCGTGACGATATGCACACAAGGACGCACTCGCGCACACCTAGCACAAAATAGACACCACCACATGTGTACAACGGCGTCACCGCCGGCTGAGATGGACGGCGAGGCAGCCAACAAGAGGAGGCGGCTTGATCCTAAACCGCATCCGGCGAGCGTGGACTTCATCAGCAGCCTCCCCGATGACATGCTGCTTGTCATCATCGCCCTCCTCCCTAGCAAACCTGCCATGCAGACCACCCTACTCTCCCAGCGGTGGCGCCCCCTCTGGCGCCGCATCCTCCTCAACCTCACCGTTGACAACTGCCTCTGCGACAGGGATTGCAAACGCATGGCCATAGTCTCGAAAATCCTTGCATCACACCCTGGGCCAGCGAGATGCCTTGACATCCGCATGTTCAGTACCAACTGCAAGGTCCAAGCCAAGTTTGACGAGTGGTTCTTATCCCCCGCCCTAGATCAGCTCGAGGAGCTCAAGTTTGAAGCTGGACGATGTCGCTCTCTGCCGCCGACCACGCTCCGCCTCACACCAACACTGCACCGCACCAGCTTCAGCTCCTGCTATTTTCCCCAAATTAATGTCACTCTCGCCCTTCTTGTCCCTCAACTCAAGAAGCTCGACCTATTCAACATTGGCATCTCGAAAAAGGCTATGGAGCACCTACTCCGTAGCTGTACTATGCTCGAGTACCTTCGTCTTTGGCAGATCCACGGGTTCTTTAGCCTCCACATCACCTCGACAAATCTCCGATGGATTTATGTGTCTTGCTGGCCCAACAACAAGACATCAATTGGGAAGAGATCACTCGAGCTATTCCATGTGATGGTCATTGAGAATGCACCTTTCCTTGAGAGATTGCTAGTATCTAATCTAGAAGGTCCAATAAAAATCAGGGTCATTTACGTGCCGAAATTGACAGCATTGGTGTACTCGGCTGCCAAATTCTCCAAACTCTTTATTGGATCCGTAATCGTTCAGGTACAATACTCATCTTCTTCTCCGTCTTCTTGAAATTCACATTTTTAAATTTCTTCTTGATGTATTTACGATTGTCATCCAGAAAATGATTCCCACAAGCTTGACCCAGTCTGTGCGCACAGTGAAGATATTTGTAATAAAATCTATCGGCCCCAATCTGGATCAAGTTGTTGGATTCCTAACATTCTCTCTGTGCATGGATAAGCTACTCATCGAGGTGAAACTTCTTTCCGATTAGTAAACGATAATCACAATGTAGCTCAATTTTTCATAATTTCCGAAATTACGATGACAAGTGTAGTGTTCAAAACTGCATCTACGGACTGCACCAAATGAAATCTTTTTAGTGTTTTTTCTCACGTGATCATCTGCATTGTTCTTTTGTTGTACTAGTAGCCTAGGCTAGTCATAGTGGCAAGTAACTTAGACCAGTAACTATACTATGGTTAGCCTGAGAGCAAGTACTACCGCCGTCCTGGTTTACTCTTCATACGTATTTTGTCATATCAAAATTTGACCATGGATTTAACTGACGAAATGTTAATGCATGTCACTAAAAATTATATAGCTGGATTCGTGTTTGAACATAATTTCAAATGGTATAATCTTTGGTGAGATGCATTGGCATTTTCTTAGGCAAACGTATGGTCAAAATTTTACACTAAATACGAGGTAGTACAAAAGTGGGCTATAACGGCCCTCCACCATGTAGGCCAAAACACGTGCCAAATTCACTTCTGATGCATTTGGCATCGATACCCTCCATTGCTCACGTGGTTCTCCAATCTAGATCACCTACTTTGCTCCAGTGCCAAATTAACTCATGCAATGAAAAAACACTTGCATGGGAGAGGGAGAGGACCGAGGTAATAAAAAAACAATTGTTTGGGAGAGGGAGAGGCTGAGGTAGTTGGTTTGATTGATTTGTTTATACATGTGAGTCTATGTGCACAACAGTGCCAACTCTCTCATATTGCTAGAGTGGTGCCAAATCTTTTGGTTTAACATTGATGCGTATTGTATGTGGCATACTTTTGAGAAATTTGGCATCGGCCACATAGTGGAAGGTAACAAATGCCCAAGCTCTTCACGTGCTCCTAGGTAAATGAGAGGAAAGAGAAAGATAGAGAGAGTGAAAAATATCACTAGCCTTTGAGCCAACCCTATTGTATGAGCGAATGATATTGGTACCTCTTAATGACACGACAATCTTATATAGCCAGCTGCTCTAATATGTTCTCTTCTTTTGCAGATAAAAAAGACCCGACAGTGAAAATGTGTTGCACTATAGCAATCTCATCGAATGCCTTGATCTCCATTATAAAAAGAAATCGATTGGATCGACTACCGAGCCAGAACATCTGAGATTAAATTGGGCAAGTTCTTTGTTCTGAAGGCAAGTGTGCTCAAGGCAACGAGGTTTGACGTTCTTTGGCGCAACAATGAATTGCGTGCTGATCACCGCAAGCGTCTAAGCCTAAATGACAAAGGCTCCACGGAAGCTGAATTTGTTTTTGAAACATCAAGTCGCCATCGACTAAAAAAAAATTTGCCCATTAGTGACTTGTTAGGGCGGTGGATTTTAGTTTGTACGATAATGTTGTATCCACCTAAAGTAATGGAAGTTCTTACGTAAACTTCCAAATAATTCCCTCTTTGTAGGTGCAACATTACTCCTAGCATTTGTAATATTAGTTTGAAACTTGTAATATTACGACTATCCAGCACGAGGCACTATGTTATGATAAATGTTCACTTACATAGGTGCGGCTTCAATATACCCATTATTCGAGTACAATATTTATTATAACTCGAGGCAACACATGGGAAATTTATCGAACACGACTAGTTAAGCAGGCTAGCTCTACAACCATGATGATAGTGACTGCACATGGTGAGGCTAACTTTGGTATGCCGAACACGACGCCTACACTCAGGTGTCATCTCCGGCGCAGGGTCTTGTCACTTCAATGTGAGGAGCATCACGTAATAATTTTACCAATGGGTAGTACAATACTACTACATTGGTAGTACTACTAGTACTAGCACCACCGTCTGGATTTAGTAGTACTACAACTTCCGTTTGTATTTAGTTTTTGACTAGCAGTATCTAGTAATGCATGTCACAAAAAATATACTACTCCATCTGTAAATAAATACATGGAGTATTGTTTTATTTGGTTTTGAATGTAGTTCCCGATGATATTATACACTCTCCCTAATCCTCTCCGTTCCGTATATGGCTCAAATCTGAAATCTCATCAATCAGACTACTATTGTACTCCCTCCGTACTGGTGTATTAGTGACGGTACGAAAACCAAGTAGTCTCAAACCTTTTAGGCGCGGATCATTAACTACCCACCTCATTCCCTGTTTTTTGCCACGAAAAAAGAAATTAGCCAATAGGAGACATGGGGTTAGTATGCATTCAATGACTTGAGACTACTTAGCACAACATGCAGTGCTCAATTCTCTGCATGCAATGACACTAATTACAAAATACTACTCCCTCCGTCTAGGTGAATAAGTCATCTTAGGTTGAGCACCGTGACCAAGGAAGATGAGAAAACAAGAGAACTTAATGTTTATTTGCTAATTAATAGCATTGCATGCAATGAACTAACCACTGCATGTCGTGTTTGGTAGTCTCAAGTCATTGAATGCATGCACGCCTCGCAGCTCTTATTGGTTGATATGTCAAGAAATAAGAAACGACGTGGGAGTTAATACACCACGCCTAAGTGTTTTGGGATTATTTTGTTTTCATAACTTACACACCTAGACGCAGGGAGTACGTAGTAAACATCAAAGTTCTCTCGTTTTGCCCCAACTTGGTCTCGGTGGGAGGACTACTACAATGCACCGGTACGGAGGGAGGGCCGACAAGTAGATGGCCAACACACACGTGAACGCAACACAGTCAGCACTTCTCATATAAAGGCTCCCCGCCAGTCCAATCTACAAAATCTGATGCACCTATGCACCCTAACAAAGGGAAAGAGTGATCACTCCAATCACAAGATCAGTTGACTAGAAGCTAGACCCATGGAGGCGATGAGCACGACCATGAGGCGGCTACGCCAGATGGTCCATGATGCTGGCCTGCGGCCCAACATCGAGGAACGTCACCAGGTCGTGCTTGAGGCCGTCAAGAAGAGAGGCCTCTTCGACGATAGCTTCGTCTCCTTGTTGGACAAGGTCCTCGTCAGCTTCCTCTACAAGTTCACCGTCGTTAAGAAGCTCGTGGAAGACCTTGACATACGCCTCCAGCCCACGCGCCCCGGCTCTGTGATACCTGCGGCCCTCAACAGCCTCTATGGTGACAACCTCTTCGATGCACTGGTGGCCCTGCGACTGCCCGCCGTCACGCCGGAGTATGTCCACCTCGAGGTCGCGCTCACCGCGCAGCGCCTGGTGCAGCAAGAAACCATCGACATAATCACCCACGTCAATGAGCAAATCGTCCACAAGGACTACTACGTGCAAGAGGAGGACGAGTAGACACTGTCCTTCTTGGACCACAGGGCAACCTTGGTGGGCATTGTTCAGAAGCATGTTGAGCTCGCGGCCAACGCCACTCCTCCTCACAAGTCTGGTGACCCGACACACTTGGGCGTGAGGATGTCATTGATGGATCCGTATGTATCTTTATCTTTCTGCAGTTCCATTTAGTAGTATATTGTAGTAGTAATTATCTTACCTTTCGCATCAACTTCATAATTTTTGTACGTACTTCCTCTGTTCCAATATATTTTTCTTTCTAGAGATTTCAAATGGACTATCACATACGGATGTATATAGACATACTTTAGAGTGTAGATTCACTCATTTTGCTCCGTATGGAGTCACTTGTTAAAATCTCTAGAAAGACAAATATTTAGGAATGGAGGGAGTACCATGCACGAACCGCGCCAGAACGAAACTTCTCATTACTCTAGGGAAAATCGTTATTTCTATCTATCGGTCGCGCCAAGGAGCAGAACCAAATTTTACAAGTTACAAGTTGAAAGGAAAAGCCTGCCGTGTTCGTGTCGCACCCCCACACAGTTGGTCCGACACGCCGCTCAAGGGCGAATGTGTGTTGTGTGTCATTTTCACTTGAAAGTGGGAACGCATTTGAGCAAACCGACTATCGGCAAACCCCCACCCAGCCAACCGCATGATTGCCGAGTTAGAGAAAACAGGAGGGCTGAGAGATAGATGTAGCACAGACTCCAAGAAAATTGGTGTCAGATGGGACTCGTGTGGGTGGCGTGTGTTGTACTTCTTGACGTAAATGCTAGTTATGGCCCATGCCACCCCACTATATCGAGGAGCTGGTTACGTAGAACGAACACATTATCTCTCCAGGAGTACAGTACACCACACTACAAAAAAAAGACACATCCATGACATTTTGGGCTGAACGAATTTTTTTCCTATCATTCTTATGACACTTGTATGACGATAATTGTGACAAAACTCGTTATCATCATAGATGTGGTGGGCTCCTACTTCTATGACAAAAAATCATGACAAAAAATGGGCTTTTCGTCCTGGGCGGGCCGGAGACACACCTGCATGACATTCTTTGTGCCGTCCATGACGGAAAAAATTATGGTAGAAGCGAGGGCGAGGAAAATTTCAGGGAGTTCCCGGTTACGGTGGGTGGTCGGGGCCGAGCGATGCACAGAGGTTTGCGTGTTTCTCTCGTACACGTACGCGCGTGTGTGCGAGGCATTGCGCTCTGACTTAATCGGAGCGAGGCGTTGGGCTCTAACTGAACCCGAGCGATTGCACTAGCTACGTTACTGAACCCCGATCGATCGCTTGCTGTTAACTGAACCCAAGTGATTCGTTTTCTACTGCTGCTAACTGAAGCCGATCGAAGCTGCCTCTTCATGAACAGTTCCCGGTGGGGATTGGATGAACAAGATCTTGTGGTAGTAGAGGTCGTTGCCGTTGGATGAACAGGACCCAGATCGAGGAGGTGGGGGTGGATGAACAGTAGCCGGTGGAGGGACCCTGTACGTGGAGTGCTGGTTGAACATGACCCCGTGGAGGGGCTGGCTGAACAGGACCCCATGGAAGGATGGTCGAACAGTAGCCGGTGGAGGCTGGATGAACAGGACCCCGTGGAGGGCTGGATGAATAGTTGCCAATGGAGGCTGGATGAACAGGACCCAGTGGATGAACAGTCACTGGTGGAGGCTGGAGGAAGTCGACGGTGGATGAATAGTAGCAGGTCGAGGCTGGAGGAAGTCGACGGTGGATGAACAGTAGCCCATGGAGTCCCATTTTGCGGTACGCCACACCCCTCCCGATGAACAGGACCCCGTTTCGACCGTAGGTGCTCCAACACAAGTCCGTTTCCTCCATTTTGCGGTACGCCACACCCCTCCCGATCAACAGGACCCTGTTTCGACTGTACGCGGTCGAACACAAGTCTGTTTCCTTCGTTTTGCGACACACCACACCCCTCTCAATCAACATCACCCTGTTTCAACTGTAGGCACTCGAACATAAGTCTATTTAGTCTCTTTTGTGATACGCCAGACCCTTCCCGATGAACATGGCCCCGTATCGACCGTACGCAGTCGAACAGAAGGCCCTTTCCTCCATTCTACGGTACACCGGACCATGTTTCGGTTGTTCCGTCCAAGCCTGTTGACGCTTGTTTACTCCATTCCGACCCAGTCGGTTGGCTGCCGATGAACATGTTTAGTCGGTGTACGCGTTAGAGACCCCGCCCGTATGTACGTACGTAGTCGTATTTACTATCTTGCAGCGTGGTCATACGTACGTGTACACGATATAGACGGGACTGTGTGACAAGCTACGTCAGCGCCTCTCCTTCAACACGTGTCGCTCCTTACTCGGCCATGGTAGGTCGCTGCAAAGAGACCGATTGACCACTATGTACGTACACGTTTACGGCCGGATAGATAATGCTACCTTCACTTCAACCTGGTGGTCCCAGCTATCAGGGGGTAAGAAGGCAGTTCCTTCCATGCGAAGATAAAGCTGGTGGGTCCCAGCTGTCATGGGGGAACGTTTATTCGCGAAATCCAGAGGCCCTTCCGGTAGGTCCGAGGTGTCAAGTGGAGGAATCATTATTTTGCGCGTAACAAGGAGGCACTTCCTTGCGTGCCGCCATGGACCCAGCTGTCAGCCTCTCCACTTACAGTCCTCTTCTGATGGCTGTCGTTTGTTGACCGCGTTGACGACACTGTATCGCCCGAGAGAACCAATGTGGTGGACGACGGCGCGACCTAGAAAGGGAATGACCCGGAGCCGGGGAATACACAGCAGTGGATGCCCACGCGGAGGGGTGTACGAGGGTTGACTGCTTCGGCTGCTGTTTGAGGCTGCCGTCTCCGAAGAGTAACAGGGGGTGGGGGTGAGTAGAGGGAAGCGGCTTGGCCAGCGGTGGGAGTACGATGGGGTGGTGAGGTCTGCATGGCAGCACAGCCGGCCACGGGAGGCAGGAGCAGGCGGCACGACTGGCGTTGGTTTGAGCGGCAGGAGCAAGAAGACAAGAGGTTGAAGAAGCACAACGATCGTTGGATGGACATCGTACGGTCACCACAGCTAGAATCGTTTATATTGACTAAGTTGACAATCCCTACGTCCGCGTCAACTTAGTAGGCCCACAAGTCAGCCTCCAAATATGGTGGGACCGACCTAGCAGCGGGGCTATTCATTATGTTTGTGCGTAATAGCTGGTGGATCCAAGCTTTTAGCGGAGGGAATGTTTTTTTCATGAAATACATAGGCCCTTCCGGTGGGTCCTAGCTGTCAAGAAGGGGAATCATTATTTTGCGCGTAATAAGGAGGCACTTCCTACATGCAAAATATGAGGCACTTCCTTACATGCGGCCATGGCCCCAGCTATCAGCCTTTCCACATAAAGTCCTCTTCTGATAGATGTCGTTTGTTGACCACGTCGTGCCGAGAGCACCAAGGCGGTGGACGACGGCTCGGCCAAGTAAGGGAATGACCCGGAGCCGAGAAAGACTCGGCAGTTGTTTCCCACGTGGAGTGGGTATGAGGGTTTACTTGTTCGGCCGCAATGTGAGGTTGTCGTCGCCGGAGATTAACAGGAGGTGTGGGTGAGTAGAGGGATAGCCAGGCCAGGGATGCGAGTATGATGGGGCCGTCAGGCCTGCCCGGCAGCATAGCCGGCCACGGGAGGCGGGAGCAGGCGGTTCGCCGGCGCTGGTTTCGGCGGTTGGAGCAGGAAGATCATAGACTGAAGAAGCACGATTGTTATTAGATTGACATCTAACGGTCTGATGCTGGTAGAGTCGATTGTTGACTAAGTCTTTTTTTTTGAGAAACCTTGTGTATGCATGAACTTAGTAGATCCACAAGTCAGCCTCCAAATCTGTGGCAGACAACATAGAGCCCATTTGCTATCTTTTAATAATTTGTAGCCCATTTGCTAATTCTTAAGGAATTTATTACAACCCATTTTCTACCTAGGACTACGGTCAAAAAGTTCAACCCTATTTTGCATATTTCGGTGGAGTCTGAACTGTTTTAATCCAGAAATGATAAACATTTATTTTTAAGAACTTACTGATTTGCCAAAAAAATATCATTTTGTTTTTGTAAGTAAATAAGAGGTGGGACAATTGAGTTGGTTTAAGGGAAAACCAGTGGTCAAAAAACCAGCTCTGGGAGGGAAAACCACAACAGAAAAATAAGGATGTAAATATGAAAAGGGAACTTTATGTATTTTCAACATAATAATACGTGTATATGAACTAGTAAAACTATAGGTAGAAATTATAAAACGGAAGTATGACATGGCGTTTCAAGAGGAAAATAGAAAAACTGCATGCGGATGTTCTAAGACAAAATATAACTAACGCTGGTGGGCCAGAGGCCAGTAGATACCTGGTGGATCTTTGTGCCCCGTTGTCGCCATGGCAGGGCCTGTTAAAAACAAAACCAAGCCTGGGCAGTCTACAGCCTTGGATCCCAGTTAAAATAATATACCTGCTGGATCCCAGTTATCAGTCTGTACTTGCAGCATTCTCTCATTTATTGACTACGTTGAAGACTTCATGGGTTTAATCGTCTCAGGCGTCAGCATTATTTTTCCATCGTGATAATGAGTGCATGCACTTGCTTGCGTACGGCCATGGACCTGCCGGTTCCGTACGGTTAGGCTCTGTATGGACAGTCGTCTTGTCGTTGCAGGGACGAATTTCATGCAAATCGGATGGTTTTCAGTGAAAGGGGACTAAATTCATTGCATTTTACATATTTATTTTCATTATGGAATAATTTATATATTTCAACTAATAGTAATGGACTAGGTCGCGACACTTAACTGTTCTGGAAGGCCCAAATCCATCGCTCCTCTCTTTTAACAATTTGCAGCTGGGCTTGGCATGCCATAGCCGAGTTCCGATGTGTTGCGTCCAACTATCAGCCTGTGAAACCGGATGGATCCACTGCGTACTTTGAAGATGTAAAAAAATTGGAAAGCTTGGAATTCGAACGGCAGGTGCTTATGCTACCCATCAAATAAAAATTAGGTTCCTGAAAATTTGTTTCAAAACAAATGATTCAGCTTTATATCCACGTCGACCCCCGACATGATGGTTGGAAGCAAATGCCAAGTTCATACCGAAAGATCGTTAACAACAATACCAACTTGCAGATGACCAGGTAGTACAAGTACCAATACCAAACTAACTTATAATCTTTTTAGTTGATAGAGGCAAAGGTGTCCCGTCTTTCGATGAGATGGTGGCTATCGTTTTGGAGGAAGCCGACTTTGACGATCTGACTACGAACGTGCGAGGACGTCGCGCCTTAGCAGTCGCTAGACCAACACCGAGAGGTTATTGACCACGCCGGAGCACGATCAACCTGACCACGAAGGTATGTTTCCTGCAAGCAAACGAAGAACAAGCAAGAAATTAAGATCGGAATCTGGATATTGCGAATATAAGAGGAAAGCTTTATTGATCAAGGTGGGGTTCTATGACGCCTTTCTCTGGTCGTTGAACACAAACAAAGTACGCGAAGTTGCAACTATGGCAAACTTTATTCTAAACAAAACCCAAAGTCTAAACGATGCCCTAAGGGCTGTATATATGGAGGAAGAGGGGGGATTTTCGTGGCCCTTGGAGGAGGGGTCTAAAACCAACCCTAACTCTTGTTTCCCCACACATACAGACTCTAAAAATAGCCTATATTCAAGTATTTCGAAAATACATGGGCCTGGCCCAAAAATAAGGTGACACAGCACCTAGAATAGCCTCTGGATGAAAATTATGAAGTTGCATCTTGTATATTTCATCCAAGGCTTCATGCACTTATTATGGTGGCTTCAAAGTCCTAAAATCATCACTTGAAACTTTGTTCTTGTCTCCCTTGCGCATACCATCTACTCCATGTTTGTTCTTGCTCCAATGTTTATCCTTCTCCAAGCTAGGCCCTTCATTTGTAAGCAAAACAAATGTATTCAATTTAGGCAGCATCATATTCTCATGAACATTAGAATCATTACCAAGAAACGAAAGTACCTGGTAATTTAATTGGCGTGCGCGAGCTCTAGTAATCGGTCCAGTATGTATAGTAGCAGGGGTTGTGGGTGTAACAATGGTGTTGATGTCCTCATCATCCTCCCCTTCTTGAAATGAAGTCATCCTCGACGGAAGCTCATCTTCCTCACCCAAATAAGGCTTCAAATCTGCAATGTTAAAAGTGGGACTAACCCCAAGATCCGCAGGCAGCTCAAGTTTATATGCATTATCATTTATTTTCTCTAACACCTTAAAAGGACCATCAGCACGAGGCATTAGCTTTGATTTGCACAAATCAGGAATCCTTACGCAAATGTAACAAAACAAGATCTCCAGGTGCAAACACAACATGTTTTCTACCCTTATCTCCCGCAAGTTTATATTTAGCATTCATACGCTCAATGTTTTCCTTAGTTAACTCATGCATTTTTAAAATCAATTCAGCACGTTGCTTAGCATCAAAATTAACCTTCTCCGCAGATGGAAGAGGCAACAAATCAATAGGTGCACGAGGTAGGAAACCATACACAATTTCAAAATGGCACATCTTAGTAGTAGAATGCAATGAACGATTATAAGAAAATTCAATATGAGGCAAGCATTCTTCCCACATTTTCTTATTATTCTTCAAAACAACCCTAAGTATAGTAGACAATGTTCTATTTACTACTTCAGTTTGTCCATCCGTTTGGGGGTTACAAGTAGTACTAAAAAGCAGTTTAGTCCCCAACTTAGCCCATAAACATATCCAAAAGTGGCTAAGAAATTTAGTATCACGATCTGAAACAATAGTATTTGGCACACCATGTAAGCGCATAATTTCACGAAAGAACAAATCAACAACATTAACAGCATCATCGCTTTTATGACATGGTATAAAGTGTGCCATTTTCGAGAACCTATGCATGACAATGAATATGCTATCCCTCCCCTTCTTTGTTCGAGCTAAACCTAAAACAAAGTCCATAGATATATCCTCCCAAGGAACACTAGGTACAGGCAAAGGCATATATAAACCATAAGGATTGAGTCATGACTTAGCTTTTTGACATGTAGTGCAGCGAGCAACAAAAAGCTCAACATCTCGTCTCAACTTTGGCCAAAAGAAATGTGTAGCAAGTATATCCTCCGTCTTCTTCACGCCAAAGTGTCCCATTAGTCCTCCTCCATGCGCCTCTTGCAACAACAAAAGACGAATGAAGCTAGCTGGAATGCATAGCTTGTTAGCACGAAACAGAAATCCATCGTTAACGACGAACTTGTTCCATGCTTTACGTTCTTTACAATTCTGCAATACATCTTTAAATTCAGCATAATGCACATATTGATCTTTGGTGGTCTCCAAACAAAATATTTTAATGTCAAGTTGTGAAAGCATAGTATAACAACGAGACAATGCATCAGCAATAACATTTTCTTTACCCTTCTTGTCTTTAATGACATAAGGGAAAGTCTCAATGAATTCAACCCATTTAGCATGTCTACGGTTCAGTTTTGGTTGACTTCTAATGTGTTTCAAAGATTCATTATCAGAATATATAACAAATTCTTTGGGCCATAAATAATGTTGCCATGTTTCTAAGGTCCGAACAAGAGCATATAATTCTTTATCATAAGTAGAATAGTTCAGACTAGGCCCACTCAATTTTTCAGAAAAGTATGCAACAGGTTTGCTATCTTGTAATAACACACCTCCTAATCCAATTCCACTAGCATCACATTCAAGCTCGAAAGTCTTATTAAAATCAAGAAGTTGGAGTAAAGGAGCATGTGTCAACTTATCTTTCAATACTGTCAAGGCTTCTTCCTGTGCGGTACCCCAAACAAAAGGCACATCCTTCTCTGTAAGCTCATTGAGAGGTGCAGCAATGGTGCTAAAATCTCTCACAAAACGCCTATAGAAAACAGCGAGTCCAAGAAAGGTGCAAAAGGTGCACTTCCCAATGTTAACAAACAAACGTGCATCACGTAAAGCAATAAAAACATCACGTAAATGTTCCAAATGTTGTTCCAAAGATTTGCTATAAATCAGTATATCATCAAAATAGACTACCAGAAATCGTCCAATGAAAGCACGTAAAACTTCATTCATTAGTCTCATGAAAGTACTAAGTGCATTAGTTAACCCAAAAGGCATGACTAACCACTCATATAAACCAAACTTAGTTTTAAATGTTGTTTTCCATTCATCTCCCAATTTCATACGAATTTGATGGTATCCACTACGCAAATCAACTTTGGAGAATATTGTAGAGCCACTCAATTCAACAAAGCATATCATCTAGCCTAGGAATAGGATGACGATAATGAATAGTAATATTATTAATGCCTCTACAATCAACACACATACACAACGTACCATCCTTTTTAGGCACTAGTATAATAGGTAAAGCACAAGGACTAAGAGATTCGCGTATATAACCTTTGTCGAGGAGCTCCTGTACTTGATGCATAATCTCCTTTGTCTCCTCTGGATTGGTATGGTATGGTGCATGGTTGGGCAGCGATGCACCGGGAATTAAGTCAATTTGATGCTCAATCCCTCGAATAGGTGGTAATCCCGGTGGCACGTCTTGTGGAAAGACATCAGCGAACTCCTGCAAAATGTTAGTGACAACAGGGGGCAAAGAGGAAGGCACGTCCTCGAATAAAAATAATACCTCTTTGCACACAAAAGCATAGCAAACAGATTTGCTGAAATCTAGCTCATCAATATCAGATTTTGTGGCAAGTAAACATGCAATTTTCAATTTAATTTCAGAAGCAACACTAGATAGTTTATTATTAGGTTTGATTTGTTGCTCAAATTCTTTTGCCACAATTTGATTTTCACTCTTATTTTTCTCCAGTTTTGCTTTATTAGCTCTATTAATATCATCTTTCAAAATGGAATCAGGAGTCATAGGAAGCAATGTAATATTTTTATCCTTATGAACAAGAGTATACTGATTGTTTCTACCATGGTGTACAAATTTTTTATCAAATTGCCATTGTGTAGAAAGTAATAAGGAACATGCCCTGTTAATGCAATCATCACACGCTGATATTTGCATTCTTTTGCATAATGACCTCTTCCCTTACAACGACGACAAATAATATCATTTGTGTGCCCTGTTAATGCCATGGACGAAGAAGAGCTCTGTGCAGACCCGGGAGGTGTGCTCTTGGCAGATAGTGGTGGTTGTGCCTACTTTCTTGTATCACGGCTGGAGGTGGCACCTGATGGAGGTGTTGGTGCAGTGGAAGTAGAGGATGCACGTGGGGTCCATGATGAAGGTCGACTTGCAGAAAAGTTAGTTCGCGCCAATGCATGTCGATCCTGCACTTCACGTTCAGCTTTACAAGCAAGATGGAATAAATGAGTGATATTATTATACTCCTTATACTCTAGAATGGTCTGAATCTCTCTATTTAATCCACCCATAAAACATACAAGCATAGCTTCATTCTCCTCAACAATACCACATCTAATCATGCCAGTTTGTAATTCCTGATAATATTCTTCTACACAATTTTTTCCTTGTCTTAAACGCTGCAATTTTTGAAGCAATTCACGTTGATAATATGGTGGAACCCAACGAGTACGCATAGCAGTTTTCAAAGCAGCCCAAGTAGCTGGAATACGATATAATCTACAATGTTCAGACCACCAAACACATGCAAAGCTAGTGAAAGCACAAACAGCAGCAGGAACACGTCTCTCCTCAGGATATTGTAAACATGTAAATCGTGGTTCAGTTTCTAACTCCCAAGCAAGATATATATCAGGAACATATCTACCCTGAAATGGTGGAATATTCAATTTTAGTTTAGGAAGATGGTCATGCACCTCAGGTGGTGGTGCAGCCCTACCTTTGTGATGATGTGCATGAGGACGACCTGGTGGTGGTGGTGCTAGTGGTTGCACGTAGTTCTTATTTTGGTCAACCTTATCCTCGTAATGGGTCCTCCACCTCTGCAGTAGCAGAAGGAGCTATAGAAGCATCAACAGCGGCACCAGAAGTTTCTCCAGCCTCAAGGGGAACGCGATGTGCTCGTCCCACTTGATTTGGAAGGCGATGTTGTTGTTGTTGTTGTTGTTGTTGTTGTTGTTGTTGTTGTTGTTGTTGTTGCTGTTGTTGTTGTAGAGGTGCGACAGGTGCAGCGGTGGGTGGTTGTGGAAGACGCGCGAGCAATTCATTAAACTGGTTATCTAGCTTTGTTTCGAACGCCTTCTCAATGCCATCTATCTTCTCCATGGCCTCTTCAAATCTGTTTAGCACATCTTCCACCTGTCCACACATCATTTGCTGAAACTTATCATGTAACTCTTTGTTCGTCATGTTCTCCTAGTCAGTATCGTCGCCTTGTGATCCTGCCTTGGTTAGCAGCAATACAAACACACAAGAATATGATCCTACCACTACAAAAAAAGACACATCCATGAAATTTTGGGCCGAACGAATTTTTTTCCTGTCATACATATGACACTTCTATGACGATAATTGTGACAAAACCCGGTATCATCATATATGTGGTGGGCTCCTACTTCTATGACAAAAAATCATGACAGAAAATGGGCTTTTCGTCCTGGGTGGGCCGGAGACGCAGCTGCATGACATTCTTTGGGCCGTCCATGATGGAAAAAACCGTGTTAGAAGCGAGGGCGAGGAAAATTTTGGCGAGTTCCCGGGTACAGTAGGAGGTCGGGGGCCGAGCGATGCGCGTTTCTCTCGTACACATACACGCGTGTGTGCGAGGCATTGGCTCTAACTGAACCCGAGCGATTGCACTGCAGGCTACGCGGTACTGAACCCGAGCGATTGATCGATGGCTGTTAACTGAACCCGATCGATCGATTCTTCGCCATCGCTGCTAGCGAAGCCGATCGATGCTGCCTCTGGGATGAGCAGTGAGTGTTATGGGGGGGGGTTGGATGAGCGATGGCGGTGGCGTTGCCTCTGGATGAACAGGACCCGTGGTGTGGTGGAGGGTTGGATGAGCAGATGAGCGGCGGAGGGGTGCCCGTGGAGGGATGGTTGAATAGGACCCGTGGTGTGGAGGGCCGATCAACGATGAGCGGTGGAGGGTGCCCGTGGAGGGTGGTTGAGCGATGGCGGTGGAGTAGCGTGCGGTGGTTGCTAGATGAACAGGAGTCCGTGGAGGCTGGAGGAGGTCGATGGTAGCCCGTGGAGGCTGGAGGAGGTCGACGGTGGAGATGAATAGTATCCCGTGGAGTCCCGTTTTGCGGTACGCCATACCCCTCCTGATCAACAGGACCCCCGTTTCGATCGTAGGAGGTCTGTTTCGTCCGTTTTGCGGTACCCCACACCCCTCCTGATCAACAGGACACCCGTTTCGACCATAGGAGGTCCGTTTCGTCCGTTTTGCGGTACGCCACACCCCTCCCGATCAACAGGACCCCCGTTTCGACCATAGGAGGTTCGTTTCCTCCGTTTTGCGGTATGCCAGACCCCTCCCGATGAACAAGATCCCGTTTCGAACGTGGCCGATCGAACGCAAGGCCGTTTCCTCTGTTTTGCGGTACGCTAGGCCTCGTTTCCGTCGCCTGTTCCTTCCAAGCCTTCCCGATGAACACGACCACTTATTCCGTTCTGACCCAGCCGGTTGGCTCCCACGCGTTCCGTTGCCTCCCGATGAACACGACACATTCCGTTGCCTCCCCATGAACACGACGGATTCCGTTGCCTCCCCATGAACACGACGACGACGCTGTTTCTCCGTTCCGACCCAGCCATGTACACGAGCCCTGTCCGTACGTATGCGTGAGTAGGCATTCGAGACCCTGCCCGTATGTACGTATGTGGCCTTATTTTCTTTCTTGCACCCTGGCTGTTGTACGTACGTGTACATGGTACATGCGCGCCTCTACTACGACACGTGCGCGCCTCTACATCGACTAGTATATATGTACGTACACGTTCGCGACCAGAATGACAACGCTACGTATGCTTTGACCTGGTGGGTCCCGACTGTCAGGCACTTCCTTTCCTGCGAAGATGTAGCTGGTGGGACCCAGCAGTCAGGGGGCGAATCATTTTTTATTGCCCGGATGCACTTCCTTGTGTGTGAAGGTGTAGTTGCTGGGTCCCAGCAGTCAGGGGGGGAATCGATTTGTTTTTTTGCCCGGACGCACTTCCTTGTGTGCGAAGATGTAGCTAGTGGGTCCCAGCAGTCAGGGGGCAAATCGTTTTTTTCGGACGCACTTCCTTGCGTGCGAAGATGTAGCTGGTGGGTCCCAGCAGTCAGGGGGTGAATCGTTTTTTTTTCAGATGCACTTCCTTGCATGCGAAGATGTAGCTCGTGGGTCCCAGCAGTCAGGGGAAACGTTTTTTTCGCGAAATACGGTGGCCCGTCTGGTGGGTCCCCGCTGTCAAGTGGAGGAATAATTATTTTGCACGTAATAAGGAGGCACTTCCTTGCTTCGTCCGTGGACCCAGCTGTCAACCTCTCCACGTACAGTCCACGTCTGATGGAAGCCATTCCTTGACCACGTTGACCATGCCGCGCCGAGAGCACCAGGGCGGTGGACGACGGCGAGGCCTATGAAGGGGATGACGCGGAGCCGGGGAAGACGCGACATGGATGCCCACGCGTAGAGGAGTATGAGGGTTCACTTGTTCGGCTGCGGTGTGAGGCTGTCGTCGCTGCAGAATAACAGGGGGTGTGAGTGCGTAGAGGGATGGCCTGGCCAGCGGTGGGAGTAGTAGGGGGCGGTGAGGCCTCCGCGGCATCAAAGCTGGCCACGGGCGGCAGGAGCAGGCGGCATGACCGGGGCTGCTTTGGGAGGATGGGGCAAGAAGACCAGAGGTTGAAGAAGCACTACGGCCGTTGGATGGACATCGTACGGTCACTGGAGCTAGAATCGTTAATATGTTGACTAAAGTTGTCAAAGGCCTCTGTCCCAGTCAACTTAGTAGGCCCACAAGTCAGACTCCCACCAAGGTGGGTCCCAGCTAGCGAAATACTGGTGGCCCGTCCGGTGGGTCCCTGCTGTCAGGTGGAGGAATAATTATTTTCCGCGTAATAAGGAGGCACTTCCTTGCGGCTGCCGTGGACCCAGCTGTTAGCCTCTCCACGTACAGTACTCTTCCGATGGAAGTCGGTCGTTGACCACATTGACCACGCCGCGCCGAGAGCACCACGGCGGTGGACGACGGCGAGGCCTAGGAAGGGGACGACGCGGAGCCGGGGAAGACGCGAGCAGTGGAAGCCCGCGCGGAGAGGAGTACGAGGGTTCACCGGTTCGGCTGCGGTGTGAGGCTGCCGTCGCCGCAGAATAACAGGGGGTGTGGGTGAGTAGAGGATGCCACAGCTAGTGGTGGGAGTTGTAGGGGCGCCGAGGCACTGTGTGGCAGCACAGCCGCCACGGAGGCGGAGAGGCGGTCCCTTGGGGCTGCTGGCGGTGGAGCAAGAAGATCGAGATTGAAGAAACACGACGGCCGTTGGATGTCAATCCAACGGTTACGTCTGCTTGAATCGTTTGTTGACGTATATAATAACTAAAAAAATCTTACATACGCGTCAACTAAACAGGCCCACAAGTCAGACCACTCCCTCTTTTTTTTAATAATTTATATATAGCTCATGGAAACTTCTTATGCAATTTATGCAATCGTTTTTTGGTTGGCGGGGCCAATTTCGCATATTTCGTGGGTTCCAAACTATTTTAATACTGAAATGTCGAGCCAGATTTAAAGTACTTTGAAGATATATTTAAGTTAGGTTAATGCCCGATTGAAATAGGAATCTGAAAATGTGAAAAATTCAGAAATTATAAAGTAATTGCCAATTTGTCATATGTTTTATATTTACAACCCATTTCATATTACTTTCAAGATTTGCAGCGTCTTGAAAGAGTTGCAGCCCATCAAGGCGTAGAAAAATAAGTTGGCCTGGATTGGGTATTCTTCAGAAAAAATAAACTGGGTTCATTTTCACAAAGAAAAAATAGCTGGGCTGGTCACATGGTGAACATAAAATATAAGCCTGGGCTAGACAGGCTTCAACCCAGTTCAAACCCTGCTCCGTCTTAACAATACCAAACAAAAAAAATACTGCTTGAGTAGCTACGTCCCAGGTGTCAGTCGATCTTGTGTTGTTCTCTTGGCTATTGACTATATACGCTCACAACGTCGTGGGTCCCAGATATCAGGAAAACACTAGGAGGAAGCATTTTATTTTTCCATACGCTGACGTGGTGGGCCCCTACTGTCATCCTCTCCACGTACTTCTGCTGATTCCTGTTGTTTGTTGACCATGTTGACAACGCGAGAGGGCGGCCTATTCGAAACATGGGTGGTCAATAAGCAGGATATTCGCTTTAGAGCCATGGAAAAGCATGAACATAATCTTCTATCCTATTCTCCAAGATGGACATGCCTTCATTGTTTGAGACCACCCATGAATAAGTATCTTTTCACCTCCAAGGGGAATTGAGTAGGTCGACATAAACATCATGTTGTGACCAAGCACAAGTCTGACCCGACCATGGTCAGGCATCTGTATAGGAACAATAGAACTCGGCAGTTCCTGTTTCAAGAAGATCACAGCTGTAAAACTGTGTATAAGCAATAGTTTATGAACAACATATATAACAGAAAACAGCTCGTACCATAAGTTTCTCGACACAGTTGGACCTGTTCAACGAGTGCAGCGATGGCACACATATCCCACGTGGCCTTCCACCATTGAAACGCCCCACAAGGACCTCAAGGCGATCACTAAAGTGTAGGAACTTGTGGATGTCGATCCATCAACTTGATTGCCATTAGTAACAGCCGAGTTATTACAGAGTAACAAACGAGCAGACTGCTTAACTCTAAAAAACCTACATGTGCCACCAATTATAAGAAAATATTAGTTAGAAGTAGCATCTTTGTGAGAGAGATTTGCTACTTCTAAAGTTAAATTGTGATTAGTTAGGCAGAATAGGTGGATTAAGAAGTAATCGAGGCAACAAGCAAGAACCAGATACAAAACTAACATGGATGAACAATTGGAACAATGTCGGGGTGGAAGATCGCAGTGAAGATGAGACCAGGTTCTGCTATTTCCATCAACATTAAATGCGCCAACTTTCGATCGTAACACTTGAGAAAGTTTATCCAAGTTCGGCCATAAAAAAAGCAGCGATCTTCGTGGTTCATGAACCCAACTCGGAACTTATATCCATGGCTTGTCTTCACTATGACCATTAAACTAGTGTATTCAGTTATGGCAAGGCCGACCATCCTGAGTACATGTGTTCTGGCAGAGCAAATAATGCACTGCAGGAAAAATAATATGAGAACACAGCATGTTCAAAAAAACCCCACCCTCCCGGATAAAAATACTGTGCGTGTTTCAAAATGCTATATTAGGAAGAGAAGGAACAAGTGTGGCGTCTCGCCGAGGGCGCAGAAACTTGTAGGGTACTCACACTTTGGGCACTGCAAATGAAACACACTAGACTCAGTAGGAAGAAAAATGCATCAACGGAGGCGGCTGCCATCCTAGGATTACCTGCGACCAAGGGACTTGGATTTATCGGGGATGGATGAAGAATTCGTACCTGGTTCTCCATGAGAAAACCAGATGCAATCGCCAAGAAGGGGTTTTCTCTGAACAAGCAGACGAGGGAGAAGGGGATTCAGGCCCAGTGAAATATTGCCGCTTCGTCCGTCCAGCTTACTGCTGAAGCTAGGAAAGGGGGGTTGTGATTTGATGGTTCATTGGGCATTACTGCGGCGCTACAACCGTGGTGTGTCTATCATGAAGTTGTGCACTCTAATTTGTGCATATGGCACGTGGACCCCGTTGCCGGTTGCCCCACATATTAGCGAAAGGAAGTAGAAAGACAGGAGTAACTAGTTACACATAAATATATTTTTTGGCAGAGAGATACTCCCTCTGTAAAGAAATATACAAATCTTTTATATCATAGGCTCAACTTGCCGAGAAATATACTCCCTTTGCAACGCACGGGCATTATGGGGGTTCAGCTTTTTTTATGGGGGTTCAGTTGAGAATATAATACTCAGATAGGCTCACGGTTCTGGACTTTGGGCCGCAGGCCGACCCTGCGTGTTTGGGGGCCCATGTGTTCTACCTCAGCGCTTTTCATATTGCAAGCGATCGGTACGGCGCTGGTTTTAGATGCTGTCGCAAGGCGAATACACAAAATTGAATAAAGCATAGCAGCTGTTGGAATGAAATCGAACAACAGTTCATAACCAGCAATCAGAGTTGCAATTCTATGAACGATATACCATCTGATAAATAATACTGTCGTACTACTTATACACATAGGACACTTGTTTCACCATGCCAGATTATTACATGAAAATCTCTCGGAGGATAGATCAGTTCGGCAGTTGCGTGCTGCTACTAAAGAATTTCAAAGTTGATTTGGACCAGCTCTCCTTGCTGAGAAAGTTCAATTTTGACATCATCCCCTACCGCAAGATATGATTTATATTTGAACCTTGACCATCCTTTAGCATCAATCATCATGCCACCATCCTTTGTACTTACGGTATATTGAGCAGGTTCATTCACACCAAGGCTGCGCATGGTAAGAGAAACTTGGCCGCGGTTGCCCGAATTGTTGAATGACTCCCTCGTTGCTCCAGGAATTCTCTGTTTGCAAACAAGAAGACATACCCAAACAGTTAGATCAACACAATGATTCATGTGAAACAACATGGAAAGAAAAAAGAACGAAGCACTTTGGCGGCCAATGCTTACCAAGAAGGTGGACATGTCAGTTTTTGTAATGACTTTGGTATATGAAGTGCGAACGGCAGCCCAGTCTGTTGCCGGTGCAACTGCACGGGCTGGAGCAGATGCAAGTGCAAGTGTTGGTGTAGGTGCCAAAGCCGCTGCTGCTGCCGGAGATGGTGCTCCTTGTAGAGCAGGTGCCGGTGTCGGAGCAGGTGCCGGTGTCGATGCCCGATCCTTTGGTAGATTAGACTGATCCGCTGATGCGGTCGGTGCCCAATCCTCAGCTGGATCAGACTGAGCTGCTGCCGCTGTCAGTGTTAGAGCAACTGCCGGTGCTCAATCTGTGCGAGACAGCGGTGATCGTGTCTGGTCTGCTATGATCAGCTTTCTAACTTGACTAGGATCCGTGACCGTGATCCAGTTTTTTTCTTCATTTCTTTTAAACGCGAGAAGGACTAATTATGGCATTTTTGTTAAACCAAACTGCAGTTCATCATAGGGATTCGGCTTGTACTCAGACAACAGACTGATCCAGTTCTCTAGTAATATAAGTGATGGGCAGTGCCTTCGTTACGACACAGCATAAGAAGTGAAACCTACGAAAATAGCCATCATAGAGCAAACCAAACGGTTTATTCTGTGATGAATGTCACATGGAAAAACCTGCATCATAAAATTGCAGGAAAAGAAAGAAAACATGACATTAAATCAATAGACAGTAAATCAATAAGATTTACTTGATGTGACACGAGTGAATCCTTACCAGGAAATCACTATGTTGAAGTACTAAACAGAAGATTGATCGTCCAACTACGAGTGGCATGTAGGGGCCCCACCTACTCCCACAAGCAGGATAGTCCAAAGGCCGTGACAAATCGTATGGACCAAACATCCATGGGACTAGAAATCCTGGTGGGTGCGATAAACCCTGCAATGCATACAGATATTGGAGTGTAACCATAATTGATAAACCGTCCTCACAAAAAATATGATCTGGATACTTCAAAATATACAGACTGAATTGAGTGGACAGACATTAACATAGACCGTTCTCAAGACTGACCACACACCAAAAGCGGCAGTACTAATAAACAATACAGGGTTCACAAACACAAATCAAGTACTGAACAATAGTACTTACTACAGACAAGCAAAGTTGCACTAACTAATATCTGCAGACTATTTCTTGCCACCGACCTACGGTGTCGGGGATGTACCCCGCGGTATGACCCGGCCGGAGTTATGACCCGGCCGGACTTGGCGATTCACCAGAAGACCCGGCTGGAGCTAGGTGACTCACTTGAGATCTGCCTGGACATGGAGGTTTACATATAACCCGCCTGGATATTGTGACTCACTGGAGACCCGGCGGGCGGGTCAAACGGATGACAAGGCCCAAGGCCCAGTAGGCCGGTTCATGTGATGGTGGGACGACCTAAGAAGAAAGGTGTAAGGAATATTTCCCTTACAAGGAATCAAGACCCGGACTTGATTCCGGCTTATAGTAGAAGATAGGCTAGTCCTAGTCCTACTAGGACTTCACATGTAACCCGCCCCACTAACTTATATAAAGAGGGGAAGGGCTCCCCAAAGAGGGACAAGAAACAAGAACAATCTCTAGGGCTAGACACAAAGAGCCGGCTTGCCGGCGACTCTCTCAAGATCATAATGAGACCTAGCCACAAACAGCATGTAGGGTTGTTACCGGATGATGTTTCCCGGGGCCCGAAGCTGTCTAAACCCTTGTCTTGTGTTGCGTCTCTCGATTCCGCTCAAACCCTCTCAAGCTACCACATAGATGTGTTGGCCTCGCGACTAAGTCCTGACACTAAGGAAATCTGCCGTGAAAAATCCATGACAGTTGGCGCCCACCGTGGGGCTCGCGCACCTTGGTGATGAGTTCTTGAAGGTATCTCTTTAGGGATCGAGAAACTCGCGATTGATCAGGATGAGAAAGAGCCGGCACAGAAGGATCGTATGAGCCGCCGGACAAACATAAGCATAACCGGCAAGTTTATCAGAATTATGGTTAATTTTGGAGCTGACAGATACAAGATTGGAGGCGAAAAATTAGGGTTGCAGTTGTGTACGTCGCTGTGCCCGTGCGTTTTCGCCGAGTCTGAGATGAGGTCTGCCGCACAGGTGATTTTATCAAAGACGTCGCTATCCAAGACTGACAAGGAGTTGATCTGCGTACAAATCGCCCAGGCTGCAGTCTTTTTTAGTCGAGACCGACAGGTATTCTTGTGTTTTTTCTCTGCGGGTCGTCTATCCGAACCAGCCACCATACGCCACTACCAGAAGCTTGGCCACGTCTCCCTGTCCACCTGCAGCTTCAAGCCCCGAGGGAATCTGTGCCGCTTTTTCCTGTGGTGGAGACTAGTTAAATCCAAAGAAACGAAGTGCTACTTGCACTAGTACACACAAAGGTTGGAGCTGATTGATGTTTAATCCGGCCCGCAGAGATCAAAGGAATAAATAAATAATTACTGCATGGCGGGGCTCCTAAGGATTGCCTCTCAGGCCGCCTCGTCTCTGCATCGCTGGCCGTCTCCACCTCCGAGTCATGCCCACCTTCCGGCTCACTGCCGCAAGCCGCCGCTACTTCAGTCGCCGGTGTCGTATCCAAGTGGCCCGAGCCTCGCGTTGCCTTAGCGAGAGCAGGTCTAAGCCGGCGCTTCATCTAAATCGCCGCCTCCATGGCCCTTGCTTTGTCACCGCTGTACCTTCGGCCGTTCGAGCCGCTCCTGCCGGTGCGCCACTGAGCTGTCACACCCGCCGCATTCCTCTGCCGCAGCTGCCCTCGTGTCACCTTGCCGGAGCCTAGTTCTGCCACTGGCCCTGAAGATGACCCACCGCCGTTGAGTCGCCCCGGCCTAGTGCCGCTTCCGAGCTGCCCGGCCTCGTGGCCCCGAGCCATCTCACTTGCCTCAGCCAGCCGGCCGCCTGACCCGATTCCATCGTCCGTGCCTAGAGCCGCCTTCGCCACCCAGTCAGCAATCACCGCCGTGGCCTCGCCCTTGCCTCAACCGGCCGTCTCTTCGTCAGCAACAACCTTGATATATAAGATTGCAGTTTTTCTTTCACAGCTTTGACTTGTGGAAGGCATCATTGCCGCTTCTATGGAGACTTGAGCCACTTCAGTCTTCAGGCCTTATTAATCAATTACAACAGTAATGCCATGTACGAGGAGCTGGTTAAGTTTGCTTGTTGGAAGGATGAAATATACAAAGCAACAAACACACTGAGAAAATACTGCCAAGTTTCTAGATTAAATCACGAGAAGTCGGTCCTGAAGGGAGCAACGAAGCTTGCTGTGATCACAATGGCTAAAGCAGTTTTTGGTGCTGATGGGACACGCCAGGGAGTATTAACCATAGCTGCTACTACTGTTTCTTCCACGTGAAGATCTTATGCAACACTAGCCAGACTAGATTAGTACTAATGGAAGAAACAGTGCAATGTGAGAATATTATATGTGAAGGCATCTGCGGGTAGCCAGTGGGTGTTAGTACTACTTCACATATACACGAACATCTGCTTTGTCCAATTATGTCCAGCATTATCCAACACCAGCATCCTCGTCCGTCCGACCAAAAATATCAGGTGTTATTTTTCCTATGTATTTTTAGTACATATTAATTCGTTTGAAAACAATTATTTTGGCCGGTAATATTTTTTACTCAGGACAATTGTTATACCACGGATACGGAGTGCGCGCCGGCATCATTATGCACTGGCATTTGCAAGTCGCCGCCCTCGCGGTTCGTTCTACATCAACTTTGCCCGCCAGCGAGGCTTACTGCGCCCGCGACAGGCCTTGTTTTCCTCCCCTGCCGCAAGCCGCCGCGGCCTCGGGCCCGTCCTCGTGTTGGCTGCCGCCGCCTCTGCCATGTTTGCTTCAGCCGCCTTCCACCTCTGAACGGGCTCTCTGCAGTTCTGTGCTACTGTGGGTGAGAAGAGGGCGAGGGAAAAAGGATACATCCTAACAAGCGCCTGCATGTTACCTTACGTCTTTGAGGCCACGTTGGAAAAAGTGGATTACTAACCACATGATGACCAGAGTCAACAAAAGGAAAAGACAAAAGTATGGGAGATCACGCAGCAAATGAATTAATTGGTGTTAGTAGCCTGCATGCAAATCATCTATCATCGAAGCACATCAGACAATTGTTCATTACAAGTGAGGCCTCATACTGCGGGTACGAAGCGCACACTGGCAAACGTTCTAGCCCAGTGTTTCATTCGTGCCACACTACCCGATGAACGGACATGCGTAAGTCGCCGCTCCTGTGGCCCGGTCTACATCAACTCGCCAGTCCGCATGGCTTACCACACCTGCGATTGACTCGCCGTCCGCGCGGCTTGCCATTGCCTGCGATTGACTCGCCGTCCGTCGTCCAAACAAATCAGGTGATATCCATCCAAGTTTGTTTTATTAGCACATGTTGTTTTTGTCAAAAGAATAAGTTTATCTTTGCCTTGGTCTGCAGTATTGTTTATGGAGGGGAATTATTTATGACAAAAAGTGATATTATACCGAGGAGATAGAGGCACGCCAACATCTTTTGGCACGGGTGGTCGTCGTTACTCAACGGACTCCCGCACCGGCTTACAACGACGTGGCTGTCTCTCGCGACCACGCCGGCTTACAACAAGGAGGACAATTTGCCTGTCTGCACCGGCTTACAACGTCACGGCCGGTTCATCTGTCTATGCCGCCTCAGATGTTGCGGTCGTCTTCACCGTCCATTTCTCGCGGCCTAGTCTACATCAACACATCGGGCCGCGCCTGTCTGCATGAGCTGTTTATTGAGTATGAGCAAGTCATTGCTTAGGAAGCCCGGTTCTCTTTCAATAAATGGAGGCAATTTATAACATACTATCAACCGCTGTCGGCACTGGGTGGCTCAATGGGCAGGCGCACAAGTCGCCGCCACTACAGTTTGGTTAACTTCAAATCGCCAGTTGGAAGGAACCATTGGCCGAGTTGCTGACACGGTTCATACGGGATCATTTATAACCCGCCGCAATCACCTCAACCTTATGTGGATAATCACTAGCCTAACATATCAGGTGAAATTCATCCAATGTATTTTATATTACATATTATTTTCTTCAAAATAGCAATTACTTTGGTTTGCAAGATTGTCCCATGCAGGATTCAAACCGGTCTATATCACGGTTAATTATGGAGAATCTCAAGCCAACTCCTCAAGTCATCTTGAGACTTGGGGGCTACAATGATATGACTCGGCAAAATTAGACGGTTTCAATGAATTCAAGAACTCCAGATCATTGAAGGGAAAAATAACCCGGGCCCCGGAGATTACTGCTAGATCGATGAAAATTTAAAAGCCGTCAGAAGATTTCTGGCTCAAAATAAGGACTCTGGTTTAAAATCTGGTTCAAGAGACATCTTTCTCCCACAAAGCACTGAAGCTCTTAAATCCGGTTCAGAAGCCGGCTCAGGGTAAATTTGTCCCTCACAAATTTTTGAAGCTCTCAAATCCAGTTCAAAATCCGGCTCAAGGTAAATTTGTCCTTCAAAAATTTTTAAAGCTTTCAAATCCGGTTTAAAGTTTCGGTTCAAAAAGCATTAATCTCTCGCAAATTTGAATTCTTAGAAAAATTAAAGGTTGCCAAAAGAACTTGCTGCCATGATGCGCGGTTCAAACTTGAGTATCCTGCCTTATGACTTATCTTATTATTATCACTTGGGGGCTTCTTGCTCATCGAGCATAACTATCAGTACCCTCTTGATCGGCGCAATGCCAAAACTTATATGATCACTTGGGGGCTTCCTGTTCAAACATAGGTCGTATTCGAACCAAAGAGAACATAGCTGTCGATACCCTCTTGATCGGCATACTGCCAAACCCACTAGGGGGCTTCTTGATCATATCTGAATCATAGCTGAACCCCTTTGGGTCTGACGTGGGTCGTATTCGAACCAGCGTCATTAAACAACTCTTATGGTCACTTGGGGGCTTCCTGTGCAAACATAGGTCGTATTCGAACCAAAGAGAACATAGCTGTCGATACCCACTTGATCGGCATCGCCAAAGCCACCGGGGCTATATGATCATATTGAATCTTAGCTTAACCCCTTTGGAGCGGTTTCTTGATCGTATCCGAATCGAAGCCTCAAAAGTTTTATTCTATCTCGGTAAAGTTTATTGTAGCCACAATTACTTAACTTGAGACCTTTTGGGGGTTATATCTCAAATGTATATAAGTGTTTTATGATCAACCTGGCTTGACTTTTGACTATAAGTCGCCAGCTTATGACAACCATCATTTATATGGAAGCATTGGCTTCTAAGGATTGGGTATCACCCTTACTACACAGGTCATGTAAACCTGCAGTACAAATTCAATATCACAGTGGTTATATGTGAGGTATTATGACCCGCCCTGCGGTAAACCGCCAAGGGTTCTTGCGATCTACTTGTGTGCAGGATAAGACTACATTTGGGTGGTTACATACTGGTTTTTGACGATAAGTCGCCGGGGCATATGTTGTTTAAACTCTTTGCAGGATTTGCAGAAATATGACATATAAATGATTAAGTTCAAGCTCATTACCAAAGTTGATGCTTCAAAGTGATGATCCGTTCTGGATTTTTCTCAAAGGCTATAAGCCGCCAGGTTATAAAAATTTCGGTTTACAATTTAGGCGTATTAAATCGCCATCGGCCAAGAGCCGCCGAGTATTTAAACTCCGGATTTACTTGTCAACCGATGAGGTATTCAAATCTTTAATAGCCAAAACTGGCTGGATTTTCATGATGATATTGAATGATTGAGGTTTTCATACCGGATTATATTATTCAAATCTCGAATAGCCAACATGGCTGGATTTCTATTGTGATTATCAATAACCGATTGCTATGATTGAGGTTTTCAAAGTCGCTTTAGCATAGCGGCTATTATTTTTATCAATGGATATGATTTATTCTACAATGGAAGGAATAGTCGAGTCGCTCACGAGCTTACGACCCGACACTTGGGGGCTATATTATTCAGATTGGGATTATATCAAATATGCAAGTCCCATGTCATTGCCGGCATGCACCATGGCACTTGGGGCTAATGTAAAGTCATTTTTGATCAACTTATTGAAGACCGACTCATCCCATTGTAATGAGCCGCCCTTGGGGGCTACCAATTGCTCCTGTCAAAAATTCAAGGTACACAAGCATTAATCCATTATATTGAACAGTCCACTATTTAGTTGGTGGAGTACAAAGCTCTTAACCTTGTGGACGTGGGTTCAAGCCCCATGGTGGAGACTATATTATATGATGCCATTATCAATTATATACAAAGTCCCAACTCAGTATTATCTTACTAAGCCGGCCCTTGGGGGCTACACATTGCTGTTCAAATTTACATGGTTATATTTACAAAGTCCCTGCTCATTATTTGCATAATGACCCGGCCCTTGGGGGCTACACTGGTTGAAGTTTTCATGAGCATAGAGCAATTACAAGTCCCAGGTTGCTGCAAGCATGAAAACCCGGCACTTGGGGGCTACATATGTGGAATATTCAGTTTATATGATTGAGATGAATAAACCGGATTTCTTCAAGGTTGCAACATTTATTAGAGCAAGTCTTAAACCATCACTTTGTTCTGCTCAAGACTTGGATATAAGGGAGAAAAAATCTTCAAATTATCAGTTTTGAGCAAACCAGGAGGATCAATTACATAAACCGGTGTCAACAACAATTATGACCCGGCATCGTCTGTTTTATAATCAGGCAGTTTTTGGTAATGATAAACCGGCAAGTTTTACATCTTCAAGCCGGCTGAATATCAGATGAGTATTTGAAGACCAAAATTATTTAACCCGGCGCCTTGGAAGCCGACTCAAGTGGATTATTCTTCACAATATTTTTCTGTGAGAAACCAACATCAGCAAGTTGAGTATAAAGCTAGCTTATTTGACCCGGATTTTCTAGATGAAGGAAATGACAATTGGACTTAAGGACAATCAGGTCCTATATCAGGAGAATATTTAACCCGGAGCGCAAGGAATTAAGGATGATCAGGTGCCGTCTTACAAGAATTTTTAACCCGGAGCACAACCTATCAAAGTTGTTCTGGTGTTTATTTTGCAGGATCAGTTTAACATGGATAAATCCAAATTAAACTGGGGGCTAATGTCGGGGATGTACCCCGTGGTATGACCCGGCCGGAGTTATGACCCGGCCGGACTTGGCGATTCACCAGAAGACCCAGCTGGAGCTAGGTGACTCACTGGCGATCTTCCTGGACATGGCGGTTTACATATAACCCGCCTGGACATTGTGACTCACTGGAGACCCGGCGGGCGGGTCAAATGGACGACAAGGCCCAAGGCCCAGTAGGCCGGTTCATGTGATGGTGGGCCGACTTAAGAAGAAAGGTGTAAGGAATATTTCCCTTACAAGGAATCAAGACCCGGACTTGATTCCGGCTTGTAGTAGAAGATAGGCTAGTCCTAGTCCTACTAGGACTTCACATGTAACCCGCCCCTCTAACTTATATAAAGAGGGGCAGGGCTCCCCAAAGAGGGACAAGAAACAAGAACAATCTCTAGGGCTAGACACAAAGAGCCGGCTTACCGGCGACTCTCTCAAGATCATAATGAGACCTAGCCACAAACATCATGTAGGGTTGTTATCGGATGATGTTTCCCGGGGCCCGAAGCTGTCTAAACCCTTGTTTCTGTTGCGTCTCCCGATTCCGCTCAACCCCTCTCAAGCTACCACATAGATGCGTTGGCCTCGCGACTAAGTCCTGACACTAAGGACATCTGTCGTGACAAATCCACGACATACGGGATGAACCCCGCATAACTGACTAGGCCATGGACTTCGTGTGAGATGTCTACATGCACCATCACCATCTTGTCAACCTTGGAGAACCTAACAGAGTGGTCTTTCCACTCATAAACATGATGATGAAGACAGGCTGCATCAGATTTGTTGGGAAGCTTTACAAGAACAACACCCTTCATAATCAATGGCACAACCAGGAAATTGTTGTGGTCAAGTATAGCCTCGAGAACACGCCTGACAACAATGCTACAGGAAAAGACTAGTTCAGGACACGTGGCGACAAGGACACAGCAGCTGGATAGTTCGACAGTAGAACTCATCATCAGGTCTTCCAGTTCACACGACATGACTTTGAGAACTTCATTTCCACCGCGGACCTGGTTCTAATTCAAACAGAAACCATATTTTATTACTACCTCCATTCAGAAATATAAGATGATTTTCAATATTATACTCCATATATGACTACATATACGCACGAAATGAGTGAACAAAGACACTAGAACATGTCTTCAAAGGCATGAGAAGCGGAGGATTACATCCAATATCCATAACACAAGTTCTTGAGGCAAATATACCCTCTTAAAAGGTAGCATTTATGTTCATAAAGTACTCCCTCCGTCCCAAAATTCTTGTCTTAGATTTGTCTAGATACGGATGTATCAAGTCACATTTTAGTCTAGACAAATCTAAGACAAGAAATTTGGGACAGAGGGAGTAGTTCAAAATAATCTATAAGAAATCGGTGTCAACCTCTCGCATGTTTTGGTCAAAGAGAATTTAGAACCGTCATTTGGCACACTAAAATCACATGGAAGATCACCCGAAGGTTGTACTACCAGTACTAGTACTGCGTGTTAGATGAAAAACACGATCAAGATCGAGAAAAGATCGTCAACAAGAGACATTACGGACTTGCTTCATGAGGGATCTGGAGAGGGAGCTTGGACAGGCGATGGCTTCGAGCTTGTCTGCGGTAGTCTTGGTGGGGTGCTTGCGCTTCTTCGTACCAAGAGCCTCGGCGGTTTTGGCGAGCCATAGACATCACGTCGGCGGTGCTCGGCGTCCATCCAAGAGAGGAAGCTGAGAGAGAAGAGTGAAAGGAGGAACGAGATGAGGGAGAAGTGAAGCGAGTGGGGGTTTTCTTCAAGAGAGGAAGCTGAGAGAGAAGAGTGAAATGATGGTTGCTTCATCTGTCCAACTTACTGCTGGAAAGGAGGGGGTTTTGTGATTTGACGGCTCATTTGGCATTACTACAGCGGTTCGATCGGGGTAGTCTACCGTCAATCTACGACAGAGTAATTTAGTGCATGGCTAGTGGACCCAGGTGCTGGCTGTCCCACACGTCGGCGAAAGTGAGTAATTTAGTGCATGGCTGGAGGAGGATCCGCACGGTAGAGCGTGTCCATTGTTTTTCTGGAAAAAAAATGATTACAGCAAGCGTTTCCACTCTTATGACGGAGGAGTGCGAAACACGGCAGCCACTTGAACATACACAATGCTCTAGGCATGTGCAGTGGTTCATACGTCAGTACTACACAATCTTGTTACTAGTGTAGTAAGATATGACGATAACAAATGATGTTGTGCGCATGTCAACTACTCCTATATGTAACATAGTACAACTTTTTCGACTGTCTGGTCAAGAATGAACAGTGAGATCAATGTTAACAGAACTAGGTCCACAGCGCACGGAGAGTACAGTGCTACAATACTCCATGAAACATGAACCATATGAAGCACAAATAGTGTTAGGCAGGGTGTATGAAGGGTGCACGGGATGGGAGCAAAAGTTCCCTTCTCGACCCACTTTTGGGTGTTTGGCAGAGTGCATGAAGGGTGCATGAGTCCACACTAGTAGGTTGACAAAAATACATGAAGAGGAAACAATTATATTGAGATGAGAATGCAACCAAACACACCCACACGCTTTGTGCTACACTGACTAATCTGCACCGTCTGAGTTTGATCCAACGGTCATGTTGCGCCTAGACATGGGCATGCCCATGCAGAGGGCGCCTAAACACCACCGAGGTCCCTTTGCTTCTCGAGGCGCACGACGTTGGTGATGCAGGGTGCAACCGCCCGCAGAGCCCGCTCCCGGTCGACATGAGCCAGCTCGTCAAAGACAGCGTCCAATGGCAAGAATGGATTCGGGTGACGGAGCCCTGAAAGGATTCGCCCGGCAATGGCGACGGCATCCTGCAACCCCTCCTTGTCCAACTCAGCCCCCACCATCGCGCGGAGACGGCTCAGCTCCTCGGAGATATAGGTGAAGAAGGAGACCAGGTCAGGAAGCCGTAGCTCGTTGAAGTCGACCGGGTGGTCGAACGGGTTTAGCCCGACGGCCGGCATCGTCGCGCTGGCACGACGGTAGGCATCACGCAACCGCAACATGTGCGTGGCAACTTGGTTCGCCAAGTGGTTGAGGCGATCCTGCACCTCGTCACGATCGGCCGCTCGCGCTCCGGCCGCTCCTTGACGGCCTATCGTATCTCCGCTTTCGAAGAACGCCGCCCGATGCCTCGAGCATCATTGTGGTGGGGACTGCCGCTTTGAAGCTACGTGAACTCCCGCACATAATGGAGGAGCATGGCACTCCTCTCCTCCTTGAGCTCATGGAGCTCCACGTCCTTGGCCCTGAGCTCCGCATCCTTGGCATGGAGCTCCTGTGTCAGACGCCTCACCTCGGACTCTGTGATCTGCTGCGCCGCCATGGCACCAGGTAGAAGCAATGGGGAGAGGAAGCAAAGGGGGCGACAAGGCTGAAAGGCAACGCAATCTACGGGAAGGCGGAGGGTGTCGCTGTCAAAACCGGCGGATCTCGGGTAGGGGGTCCCGATCTGTGCGTCTTAGGCTGATGGTAACAGGAAGCAAGGGACACAGATGTTTACACGGGGTCGGGCCCTCTCGATGGAGGTAAAACCCTACTTCCTGCTTGATTAATATTGAAGATATGGGTAGTACAAGAGTAGATCTACCACGAGATCGTAGAGGCTAAACCCTAGAAGCTAGCCTAAGATGGTATGATTGTAAATGTGATCGGCCTTCTAAGGACCAACCTCTCCGGTTTATATAGACACCGGAGATGGCTAGGGTTTACATGGAGTCAGTTACAAGGAAGGAAATATAATATCCGGATCGCCAAGCTTGCCTTCCACGCCAAGGAAAGTCCCATCCGGACACGGGACGAAGTCTTGAGTCTTGTATCTTCATGCTTCAATAGTCCGGACGATGTATATAGTTCGGTTGTCCGGATACCCCCTAATCCAAGACTCCCTCAGTAGCCCCTGAACCAGGCTTCAATGACGATGAGTCCGGCATGCAGTCTTGTCTTCGGGATTGAAGGGCGAGTTCCATCTCCGAATACTCCAAAGTACTTGTTACGGCGAATAGTGTCCGGAACTCCATCAATGTTGTACTCCTTGGCTTCAGTGCCTCAATAATGACCATCTCCACATGTCGAGCGAATGCGAGGAGCTGAGGTGTTTTTCAAATTTAACACCCTCAATCTTTTGGGCTGACCGCCTATTTGAGGAGATGGGGATTCTCAGATCCAAACATCACTCTTCCCCCTCGAGAAAGCATCCAACATAGCGCTCCGGAAAAACCATTCCAACATGGCCGGTCCTCACAGCTCTTCTGCTCGCTCTCCTCGCTCCAAGCCGGGGGACAGGGAAGAGTGTTCAGTTCCCCATAGCCGTTTGATTGAGTTACAAACCCAAGGGTATCTTCCACCAGCATTCCTGGTCCCTGTCCGAGCCGGAATAGCCACCTATAATGGCGGGGAGCAAGCGGAGAGATCTCCGAATCCGTATCCAGAGAAGCGAATATGCCTCATCGCGCATCTGCTAAGGGGCGTCGGGTTTCCTATCCACCCGTTCCTTCATGGACTCCTGGATTTCTACGGCCTCCAGTTACACAATCTTACCCCTGCCCCCATACTACATATAGCAGGGTACGTTGCCCTTTGCGAGCTATTTTTAGGCTGCGAGCCTCACTTCGGGTTATGGAAGATGCTCTTCTGCCTTGTCCCCTGCAACCACGGAGAATCTCTATGTCAGGTGGGCAGGGCCGAAGTATGGCGCATTGCAGAGACCGGATACCTATCCGGCACTCCCAAGAAGGTACCAGAGAACTGGCCTTCAGAGTAGTTCTACATTGACGGCGTTCCCCTTCGAGATCCAGTCCGGACAGGTCTCCCCGATTCGATAATGCCCTTGAGGGCACGTCTAAGCTGGCGCCCGAGGCCCCAAGAGGAGGATACCAGGGAAATATATTACCTGATGAGCAGGATAAAGTTACTGGCCAACTCCGGACTGACGATAGTCGTGATTTTGGCAATATGCATAATACGGGGGGTGCAACCACTTCAATATTGGGGGAAGCCCATGTGGCACTTCAACGGGGAAGATGATGCCACCCCCTGTGGCCATAAGGTGTCCGGACTCCGCCACTGCTCTGGCAAGGATATTATCCGATTTATAGAAAGGGGAAGAGGAGGAATTCCTTCACATCAAACCGCGAGCTAGATTCTCCATGTACAACCCCCTGAATTGGGTAAGTTGCCATTCCTTTCCCTACGTCACTTATTGTGGCGTTCTTCGCTAAGATCATCTTCCTCGATATTCCTGAGCAGGAACTGAGGAGGTCTGTAGAAGGAATCTCCAACCCCTCCCCGCAACCAGAGGACCCCAGAAGGGCCCTAGATCTAGGTCTCGAAGAAGATCCGGATATTACCGTGGAGCTCGTCGACGGGATATTTTATCAAGCGAGCTGCGATGGCGCCTCAGTGGCCATTACTACCGACTATCCCGGACCACTTCCTACGTCACGCGTAAGCCAAGTCGAAAAAACCCTATCCTCAGAAGAGGACTCCCTTCAGATGTCATGCCTTACCCTTGAAGTGTCGTGTTTTTGCAGAGATGACGATCGGAGCGTGGGGCCGAGCCCCTAGGGACTCGTCGGCCAAGGGCGTCCGGATCGGGCAGGCTCAAGAGGAAGGCGGTAAGGGTCAACTCGCCGCTACAGAGGTAAGGCAAAAACTTGTGCTGTGGTTATGGTATTTTGAAGTATGACAGCACCCTTTGTGTTCTGGCAGGAAAAGGAGCAGCCGGACTATATCCGGGGAACCTGCCAACCACGCCTCCACCAGCCGGATTCCAGAACCAGCTTCGAGAGCGGAGGTGGGAGCGGGGCCGATGCCGCATAGTTCTCCAACAGAAAATGCGGATATGCTCTCAGCCACGAATTCCGAAGTAGAGAGTACCATGAATCACCGGCGCCGACGGGCCGTACTTCGGAACAACATCTTTTCAGAAGAGGCATTTAACACCTTCAATTCGGGAGACGCGTACATCCAAGCTGCTCAAGGCGGGCTTGCCCGAGTGACGGACCAGTATACCAAAGATATACGGGTAAGAAAATTTGATAAGCATGTGTAGCAGTAGCCCCTGAGACTTGAAACGGTTGGAACAACTGTTTTAAGGATCAATTTATGCATAGGTCCTTGTAGATAAGAATGAGCAATTGTCTCGGGAGCTGGAGGAATGCAAGGCCGAACTAAGGGCGCATAGCTATGAGTTAGAGGAACCCCAAAAGCCCTCATCTGGTAACAATTGTCACAATTATGCGAAAATGCACCAGTTAGTAAATGGCTGATATGACAAGTCTAACAGAAAATTCAGCAGACAATCCCAGGGTGAATCCGGAGGGCGTAAGAGAGGACGCATCACATCTCAAAAGGCAGCTAGAGGCTGGCGAGCGCATTCTTACGTGAGTTAGGTAGGAGAAGAACGATCTTCAAGATGCCAAAGTCCAGCTGGACGTGGAGTTAAAAGATCTTCGCGCTCAGCTGGCGGACTCCGTGAAGGAGAACAAAAGGCTTCGACGCAGCATTTACGGTAAGTGCCTAGACGAACTATACTATAGTTCGGCGAGGAAGTATATTGAAAGAATTTTGCTTGCAGGAATGTTAACGGGTCGCCCTGAGGAGGAGGTGCCCTCATCTGCAAGTGATTTACTGCAAGACCTTTCGCAACTTCATGGCGAGCTCGACAAGTGATGCGAGGTGTTGCTCGGGCTTTGTGGCCATCAAGCTTGCTGCCGAATGGCATGGGGATCTTGTGAATATGCTTCAAGGAGCACGGCGGCGCTCCCAGCGTGGAAGGTGTCCGCTTACGGCAAAGCGCAAGAGAAGCTGGGCTATGGTGAAGACGCGCTACACCAAGCTGGACTGAACCATATGGCGAAGTAGGATGGCGGGGCCCGATGGGCAAGAAATTCCCGTGAGTCGGTATATGACCAGGTAGCGTTAGCCGCTAAGTATTCTCGACAGGATTATAAGCTAGATAGCACATTGGATGGTATAGAGGAGGAATATAGTCGGTCAAGTGGTGTGTAATTCAATGGACATAATTAGCCCTAGCCGGATTAAAATCATTTGTCATGGCGGACCTTTTCGCTTCAGCCCCCGGATCCTATAGTCCGGGGTGTGTCTGAATACCCACTCAGTTATACAAAACCGGGGTATGCATGGAAACAAGGCGTAGGGGTCATAAGTGCTTGAATAGACAAGTACCCAACTAGTTATGTTATATTACATGGATAGTAAGAAACATCTTCCAGTGAGAATAGTTCCGTTAGGGTTTCCTTTCCCTGGGTACGCATGCGACAATGCACATGTACGGACTGCGAACAATGGCGCAGGATACAGGACTTCTGGGGATTTACGTCATAATAAACAAACACATCTTTCGTTCACCGACCGAATATTCTCTTATGGAAACTAGCTTTCGGCTTCACCCGATCGAGGTACACATCCGGCTGGTGGCGATAACAATCGCAGAGTGCGCCCTTATGCCCTAGCGAATTAATGGGAGCGAGGGCATAAACACAAAACCGAGCAACCCAGCTTGGCCACATCTTAAGTCATATCGATGCATATAATGGTGAAGAAAAGGCACATATGGAAACAGAATGCATATGTGATGGTGAAAAACCATGTGAGTAATTATTTTTAGCTTCCGTATAGGAAGCCCCGAATATTAACACACACCTAAGCGCGGCGGAGTGACCGAAGTCCGCACTGTATTGAATACTTTGTGTGAAGAGGAAAAAGGTCGAGAAAGGAAAAGGGATGGAGCATAATTAAAAGCAGGGGTTAGGAGGCGAACATTGAGTTCGGCGTTAGGCGTAGAATCTCGAGTCTGGCGCATTCCATGGGTTCAGCTCGAGTCATTATCGGATGCATTACGTGGCGATGCGCTCCTCCGGTGATAACTTTGTCAATGACGAAGGACCCTCCACTTGGATTTAAGCTTGTCCTTCTTCTTCTCCGGTAGGCGTAGAGCGAGGCTTCGCCAATATTGTAAGTTTTGGCCCGCACTTCTCTGCTTTGATATCGTCGAGCCTGCTCTTGATAGAATGCGGGCGGGCTTTTGCAGCGTCGCGCTCCTCCTCCGGGGCATCAAGTTATCCTGCCGATCTAACTCGGCTTCCTTCTCTTCGTACATGCGTCTGCGTGGCGAATCATGTATTATGTCGCGAGGTAATACCGCTTCGCGCGTACACCATAAAAATGGTGTATATCCGGTGGTGCGATTCGGTATAGTCTGCAGCCCCTAAATCTGGTCGAGCTCCTCGACCGGTGCGTATCCGACTCTGTCAAGGATCGCACTAATGCGGGGTTGATGTCGCTCATGATGAGACCATTTGCCCGCTCTACGGCCGTTTGTTTGGGGATGGTAGATGGGCGTAATCAAGATTAATGCCCATTTTTGCGCACCAAGTTTTCACTTAAATCGGCTGTGAAATTTGTGCCATTATCGATGATGATCTTGTGGGGACACCTTATCGATTCACGACCCGGATATGAAGTCTATTACTGGTCCGGAATACGGCTGTTTTGACTGGTTTGGCTTCTACCCATTTGGTGAATTTGTCCACCATGACCAATAAGTATTTTTCTTGTGGCTTCCCCCTTTAAGAGGTCCGACCATATCCAGCCCCAGACCGCAAAGGGCCAAGTTATGGGGATTGTTTGGAGGCGGTAGGGGCATATGACTCGATTGGCAAAGAGCTGGCAACCAGCGCAATGTTGGACAAGGTCTGTCGTCTGCTTTCGGGCCGTCGGCCCGATAGAAACCTGTCTGGAAGGCCTTGCGACTAATGCTCGAGCAGCGGCGTGGTGCCCGCCCAGTCCGGCATGGATTTCAGCCAAGAGTTGCCGCCCTTCCTCTTCGGAGATGTATCTTTCGAATACTCCGGTAGCGCTTTTCTTGTAGAGTTCCCCTTCGTATACTTTGTAGGCTTTAGAGCGTCGGACGATGCAGCGTGCTTCATTTTGGTCTTCGGGAAGCTCCTGCCTATTTAGGTAGGCCAAGAAAGGCTCGGTCCACAGGGCGATTACAGCCATGATGTCGTGGGCCGAGGACGTTATTTCGGTGGTAGAACCTCCGACTATGTCTGATAGTTCGGAATCTGGGGGTGTATTCGGATCCATGCTATTGCCGGACTCCCCTTCCCATATGACGGATGGCTTGAAAAGCCGTTCCAAGAATATGTTCGGTGGGACAGGGTTGCGTTTAGCGCCGATGCAAGCGAGGACGTCCACCGCTTGCTTGTTTTCTCGAGCCACGCGGTGGAATTCGAGCCCCTCGAACCAAGCTGACATCTTGAGGACGGAATTGCGGTAGGCCTCCATTTTCGGGTCCTTAGCATCAAAATCTCCATTTATTTGTGATATTGCGAGGTTTGAATCCTTGATTACGGGCGTTGAATGCCCATAGAGCGCCATCCGAAGACCGTGCTGTGAGCCTCATATTCGGCTGCATTGTTGGAGTCAGTGTATAATATTTGGAGGACGTACTAGACCGTGTTTTCGGTGGGAGACGTCAGGACTACACCTGCTCCCAATCCGACCAACATTTTAGAGCCGTCAGGACTACAAGTGCATGATCCAGTTTGAGTATGCGCCGTACTCTTTAGGGAGTTCGGCTTCTGTCCATTCGGCGACGAAGTCAGCCAATACTTGCGACTTGATGGCCCGCTGTGGTTTGTATGTTATGTCGAACGAAAGGAGCTCAATAGCCCATTTGGCAATCCAGCCTATAGCATCATGGTTATTTATTATGTCATTGAGTGGTACTTCGGAGGCCACCATAATCGAACACTCTTGAAAGTAGTGTCGTAGCTTCCAGGATGCCATGAAAACCGCGTATGCTATTTTTTGATAGTGTGGGTATCGGGATTTGCATGGGGTTAGGACCGTGTATCGTAGTAAACCGGCCACGGAGCAGGAATTTGTATCCGTCGACCTCTCGTTCAACGGCGAGCACTGCGCTTACAACTTGATGCGTTGCAGCTATGTCGGCATCATAGGTTCATCAATATTGGCGCTGTTAGTCTTGGATTACTGGCCAATAAGGTCTTTATTTCATCCAGTCCGGCGCGGCTGCATCATCCCACGAAGTGATCGGTGCGCCAAAAGGCGGTAAAGAGGCAATGCCTTTTCTCTAACACGGAGATAAAGCGGCTTAGAGCAGCCATGCATCGAGCTAGTTTTGGATGTGCTTGAGGTGCATTGGTATAGCCAAGCGTGTGAGCTTCAGATCTTTGCTGGATTAGCTTCAATTCCTCGGTTGGAAGCGATGAAGCCGAGTAGTTTCCCGAGGGGCGCCAAAAGCGCATTTTCGGGTTCAGCTTGATGTCGTATGTCGGAGATTGTCAAATGTAAGCCTCAAGTCATCTATTAGGGTTTCGGCGTGTCTTGTTTTATGACCACATCATCCACGTATGCCTCCTTTGTTTTGCCAATTTGCTTTTCGGGCATGTTTGAATCATGCGTTGGTAGGTTCTTGGCGTTCTTGAGCTGAAAGGCATAGTGTTGAAGCAAAAAGGGCCATATGGGCGTTATGAAAGCTGTTGCAGCTTGGTCGGACTCTGCCATCTTTATTTGATGGTATCCGAGTATCGTCGAGAAACTCAATGATCGTGTCCAGCTGTGGCATCACTGATTTAATCGATCACGAGGGAGGAAAGGGATCCTTGGGGCAAGCCTTGTTGAGGTCTTTAAAATTCGACACATAGCGCGAGTTTGTCCTTCTTTGGTACCATTACTAGGTTTGCCGGTAATCCGGATGCTTGATATCTACGATGAATCCGGCTCGAGTAGTTTGGCTAGCTCTTCCCCATGGCCTGCCGTTTGGGCTCTGAAAACCGTCTTAGAGTCTGCTTGACCGGTTTGTATCCTTTTAGTATATTGAGGTTGTGTTCGGCCAATCTTCGTGGGATGCCTGGCATGTCCGATGGGTGCCAGGCGAAGATGTCCCAATTCTCGTGTAAGAAGTCTTGTAGTCGGCGTCCATCGCGGGGCTCATTGTGTCGACGGAAGCTGTCTTCGTGAAGTCATTGGATGGACTTGGAATTTGACTATCTCGTCTGCGGGTTTAAGCGAGGTGGACTTGGGTGGCTTGTCGAGTATCCGTCGTCCTGTCCATGGTGGCCCTTGATGTTGTTAATTCTTGGCTGCTAGGGCCTCAGATAATGCCTCGGGGCTAGTGCTGCGGTTTTGTTTTGGTAGCGAAGTGCGGACGTCGGATCAACGGCTGAGTGATGATTCCATTGGGCGGGCATTTTAAGCTTCATGTACTGTAATGGGGTATAGCTTGAAAGCTTGCAAAAGCGTCCCGCCCTAACAGGGCGTGGTATCCGCTGCTAAAACAGGCCACTGGGAATGTGATTTCTTCGGACCTATAATTTTACGGGGTGCCGAATACCACGTGGAGTGTGATTTTTCCTGCACACCGCGCTTCCTGACTAGGGATAATTCCCCTGAAGGTTGTGCCGCTTTGTTCAATGCAGCCTTTGTCAATTTCCATCTTGCTGAGTGTCTCTTCATAGATCAAGTTTAATTCGCTTCTTCCATCCATGAGCACTTTAGTGAGTCGAAAGCCGTCCACGATTGGGCTAAGAACCAGAGCGGCTAGTGCCCGGACAGTCCGGGATCGAGGTTCGCCACTGGCATTAAAAGTTATAGCAGTGTCATTCCAGGGGTTTATTTTGGCCATATGGAAAATTTCCGTGGAGCTTCGATGAGCTCGCTTGCGCCTAATGTTTGAGGCAAAAGTCTCGAAGACTGTTAGTACCCGTATTATCCTCGTTGGCGGGATGTTGTTCTGTAAGAAGATCCTCACCACTTTTTGCAACCTGCCGGAGTATCCAACATGCCCTAAGGCTATGGGTTGGTGCTGTGTCCGGAGTGCCGTGGAGTTTACATTGCCCATTGAGCCATTTTTCCAATACGGTTCCCCGCCCTGGGGTGGGCTTTGGTTTCTTGGGGATTGGATTGGCCGACTCACGAGAGTTCGCCCGTTTAGTTTAGACAAAGGTTTTAGTGAAAGCCGGACCGTCCCAAAATTCAGTTTGAGTTTTCCAGACGGTTTCCATCGCACAGCACTTCTGTACTATGATTGCTAACTCCGCAAAGCGTACTATGTCACGGCGACTTATAGCATTAAGGATTCCTTTGTCCGTGCAGTTTTTGCAGAAGAGCGAGACTACCTCCTCCTCGTGGCAGTCCTCAACCTTTTTTAGCAGAAGGAGGAATCTGGCCCAGTAATGATGTACTGTCTCCTGGTGCTCTTGCCTGATATGGTAGAGACTATTTATGTCCACATGGGTGGTTATAGCCAAATCCGGATTCTGATCCGATCTAGCACCCCGGGGCATGGAAGCTTCCGAGTTCGACAGCTCGGGATCCGGGACGCTGCCCAATTTTTGTGGCCCTGTGCCCGGTTCTAAGTCTGGGACCCGGGTCATATCCTCCCCCGGGCGGGTGTGCGGCTCCGGGAGCTCGTCGATCTGGACATAATTCGTCCTCAAAATAGAGGGATACTCCTTGTGTGGTTCCTCCGATACGGCTATCTCATGGGTGGCCAGCGGGGATTTAATGTCCCTTTGGTCGGGTTTAAGCCCGATCCGGTCGTAGTCCGTTGCGACTCCCAAAGCGGCAATGCGATCCAAGAGCTCATTAAGAGAAGAGAGCTCAGTAGGATCCATCTGTTCGGCGAGTTCCGAATTGATGTGATGTTTATGCGTGATGACCCGAGAGGCCAGCGTCGGCGCGACATCCGATGGGGCGGCCATGACGAAGCCGCCTTGTCGGAGGTTTGGCCTCTGACGAGCTCCCCAGCAGTAATGTTGTCCCTGACAATGAGACAAGCCATCGAGCCTTGCAGCGACGACACAAAGGAACTCTCAATGAAAGCACCAATGTCGGTGTCAAAACCGGCGGATCTCGGGTAGGGGGTCCCGATCTATGCGTCTTAGGCTAATGGTAACAGGAAGCAAGGGACACAGATGTTTACCCAGGTTCGGGCCCTCTCAATGGAGGTGAAACCCTACTTCATGCTTGATTAATATTGAAGATATGGGTAGTACAAGAGTAGATCTACCATGACATCGTAGAGGCTAAACCCTAGAAGCTAGCCTATGATGGTATGATTGTATATGTGATCGGCCTTCTAAGGACCAACCTCTCCGGTTTATATAGACACCGGAGATGGCTAGGGTTTACATGGAGTCGGTTACAAGGAAGGAAATATAATATCCGGATCGCCAAGCTTGCCTTCCACGCCAAGGAAAGTCCCATCCGGACACGGGATGAAGTCTTGAGTCTTGTATCTTCACGCTTCAATAGTCCGGACGATGTATATAGTTTGGCTGTCCGGATACCCCCTAATCCAGGACTCCCTCAGAGGGAGCGGGGAATCTTTTGGTTTTCACCATGGTAAAACACCAGTCGACGACTTCTCACATCGAGGGAGCGATGGGTTTTCTGGTAGTCATCGTGACTAATTGCTGCCGCGCTGCTCCGTCGATGAAAAATTAAAAATCCTGCCACGCCTGCTCCCGTCAATCAAAAAATTAAAAATCCTGCCGCACCAAACACCAGAGCAACGCTGCGGTGGATATTTAAATTTACCTGCCGGCAAGTAGATAAAAAAAGGGGTGAAAAAACAAATGTGGTGGCGGCCTAGCTAATTGGTCGAACTAGCCCAACTAGCTAGCCACCGTGCTTCACTGATGTACTCGGCGGGAAAGGTGGTCTTTCGTGATTTGATGACTCATTTACTTGCTTCGGTGCTACGACCGAGGAGGACCCAGAAAACATGCGGTAGGGCGTCTCACATCAGGAAGAATATATGCGTGCACCAGCCGGGAGGACCCCGAAACCGCGCGGTAGGGTGTGCCACGTCTCGGCACGGAGGAAAAATGTGCGTGTAAAAATATACTGTATCAGACGTAGTACCTATGGTTCGACCTTGGGACCCAGCCAGTCGGTCGAAAACACCCCACTAGCCACACAGCTTCATCATGCAAACGTGGCACGGAGGATAGATGTGGTTAGCTCCGTCTCGAACAGCCACAACGTCTCTTGTTCTAGGCGATTCTTCTATTTTCCAAGCTTTTTTTAGTTGTAATAACACCACGGCAAGCTAGCGCCGCTCTTCGTGTGTGCCCGTGTAAAGTTTTGACGATGGAGAGAAGAGAGATTGAGATCGCAGACCTGGGACCCACCAGTAAGTGAGACAACGGTCATGCATGTGTTGACGAGGCACTCCCTCTACTCTACTCAATGCAAGTACTGTATAAAATAAAGTTATGGGACAAAGCCAACTACCGTTCGTTTTTTCAGGCTATCGACTTACGCTTTGTAGTCCAGGTTGCCAGTTCGAATCTCGTCTTTCAGATTTTTAGTTTTAGGTCCAAATTTGATTAATGACAAGTGGGACCCCCGTGTGTTGTTCCGATATTTCAGTGTAGGATGGTTTTTTTGAACAAACAGTTTGCGTGGTTAGATAAGTAACGACACGAGTGACACATATTTTGCAAGTTTACGAACAAAAATGACAGCGGCATAGAAGATCACATCCACCCCGGAGCTTAGATACTATGGTGATACAAGCTTTTACACCGTTGGAAGTGAGATCTAATGGCTTGGGAGTAGTCTTTGTAATTATGCACAATTTCCAAACTATCCAAAGGTTTTTTTGCAAATAAAACATTCAGGCCTCGTGTGCCGCTGCATCTTCGATCCAACGGCTCCCCGGTGCTCATATTAGGTGCTCCCCGTAGCTTAATTACCCGCCACGGTGATATGAGCATCTAGGTCGTATGATCAGTGATCAGATGGCACATGCGTAGTACTTGTACTTTCTGCGTATTTCCCAAACCCTACCAGTCGTATATTGCAAAAACATTCAAACCTCCTACTGTGGACCGTTAGATCTCAGTGAACTCGTATCACCATAGAATCTACGGTGCGGGAGCACCTCATACTCTCCCGTGCGAGAAAACATAAGGTGCTATCGCAGCTTGGATGCTCTGGTGATCTGAGCTTGGAGGTCGTTTGATCTGAGATCAATGGCATCTGAGTAGTCTTTGTGCTTATGGCGGTGGCGAACTCTTTTGGGGCTTTTACGCAAAAAACATTGAACCACTAAGGAGGTGTTGGGTCACAAATCCAGCGCCTCAGAAGAGCTTGTATCACCAAAGCATCTAAGGTGTGGTAGCACATGATATTCTTACATAGAAGAGAATATGATGTCCTCCTTCATCTTAGATGCTACGGTGATCTGACTTCGAGGTCGTTGGATATGGGATCAAAGGGCATCTAAGTTGTTTTTGTACAAATTGTGTGCAATTCTCAAACTCATCAAGGTTTCCTGCAAAAATATTAAGACACATCATGTGAGCTGCTATATCTCAGATCTACAAGCTCCAAGCAAATCGTATCACCATATAGCATCTAAGGTATGGGGGCACATGATATTCTCCCAGGGAGGAGCGGTGGGGGTGCACAACCAATCGGTGGTTGGGAGGGTGGGGACAAATATAATCTAAACAACCCTAAACATAGCTCCAAAATTTTATCTAAGGTCGAGGGGTTGACCCCTGACAATCATAGCTCCGCCTAAACACAACATTTGCATGTACTGTAGTACTAGACTTAATATTCATGTTTCAGTTTCATGTTCATTTAAATATTGAACTGAGGACCATGGATGTCTTACATTTACTCCTTCATTCCTAAATATTAGTCTTTTAGAGGCTTCAAATGGACTGGCACATACGGATGTATATAGACATATTTTAGAGTCTAGATTCACTCATTTTGCTCGTATGTAGTCACTTGTTGAACTCTCTAAAGACTAATATTTAGGAATAGAAAAATATTTTAATTCGTGTCATACATGCATGGTTTGGAAAAATATATGCACTATACTTATTGGATTGTTGTTGTGCTTGTGCGTGTGTGTCTCTGTGTGTGTGTGTGTGGTAATATGCTTGATACATACAAAGTTTTCTCACCTCCATATTGTTCATCTTTTAAATTTGAATTTGCATTGGAAAACTTACTATGGATACCATGAAATGTGAAATCCACGTTGAGATCACTATATCACAAACTCACTCTAATTCAACAACTCTTCATCAATCAATTACCACGTTGAGATTAGTATTTGCAAGGAAAATACGGGTATTGCAATACACATAGATTCGTTCGGCAATTTAAAAGGTTCCTTTCGTATTCTCGAATGGTAGGACCCAACGGCGTACCATCCAAACCTTGGCTCGTGTTGATCCTAAAAAAATTAGGCTCGTGTCCTTCGGTGGCGTGCGTGGTACGCACATTAGGCAACCCCAACCAGTCGAGCCTCAGCGTTTCAAGTCGAAATATCTGGCGGCCAGTATTCTAGCCCTAGGAAATTCCCCTCATGTCCCCGGTCCATAGTGACTACCGATGAACAACGGACGGATGCTTTAGTAACTAGACAACGTTACCTACCATGCCGAGCACGGCTCAATTCCCTCGGTCGCCGCTCGTCAAGGTCACACGTCAACTGCATTGCCTAGTACTACTACTACCACACCAGGATGAGCACAGAATTGATCCCGTTTGTTCGTGCCTAGTACTTGAGTTAATATATCGAGGCAATGCACTTTGATGCGGAGGATTATCCTTTTACTCTGCATATATAACTTGTATGAAATCTAACTAAGCAAAATGTTTGACCAAATCCTTTCTTAAGAAATACAACAGGGACAGATGTACGGCTTGAAAATTTATTGCATGATGCAGGTTATGATATTGTTTGAATCCACGGATCTTAAATTTCAGAAAATCAAAAGTGAGCATAAATTCTTGACACTAAGCATGGTCACGTGATATGTCACAAATATTACTTAGTAAGTTTTTCTTCAATTTGAGACAAGCTGCTTATGACAAGTTGCACAAATGAAGAGCCAAGGTATTTTGGAACAAAGACACATCACGTTAAGGAGGCGCTTTCACTATTGAAACCGTGGGCGTTTACGTGCCGCCACGAGTCCCGCTTCTTATCGGCAGTGCCGTCCGAGCAAGCGTGTGAGTCGGCGGGAGGCATGCGAGCAGAACCGCTGCGCTTCTTGTCGAGGGAAGCATGCGAGCAGACCGCCGTCTGAGCTCACCCTTGACCGAGCTCCGCCGCCCACCGTCGTCCCAACTTCTCCCACTTTTAATGTCGCCGGCGCGCGGTTTAAAATCAACCCCGCACTACCCGGTATCGCTACAATCCTCTCTCTTCCTCTCCGATTCTCCTATCGTCTACCTCCAACTATCTGACCTAAGCGTCGCCATGCCGCATCACGATGGTCTGCCCTTAGTGTTCAGTTTCGAGGAAGACACCCAGCCGAAGTCTCAAGAACATAAAGGCGCTTTGGGGCGAGCTTGAACTGGCCTTGCGGGAAGGCGTCGCTGTCCCGCTCCGTTCTAGCTCCGTCACCCGGCTACGCGGCGCCCATCCCGTGGCATTGATGGGCTGGGAGCCGCACATTGTCGCCGAGCTTGATCCCACGGGGTTCCACGAGGTCCCGCCGACTTTCACGCGCCGTGCACCTGCCGGCGCATGCGCCTGCGCGTCTGGCAGCAGCGCTGCGCCCGTGCGGTGCCCGTGCACTGCCGGCGCATCTCGCTTGCGCATCTGTTGGGTCTGCGCGCCGTTCTGGTGCCCATGCACATGCATGTCTCGCGCGCCATTGACGCCGCCTTTTCCCGCGCAGTGCGGTTGCCCCCCTCAGCGGCATGGATGGCCGCCGTCGACCGCTTCCTTGCACCAGCGCGATCGCCTCCTCCGCCAGATTGACTCGCTCCAAAGTCGAACATTTTGGCCTTCCTTGAAGCTAGGCCAACATCCGAGAATACGCCAACAACGGCGCAAGCGCCGCCATTTGTCGGTCGGTGGCCGACGACACAAGCACGGTGCAGCGAGCAGCCGCTTCCCACCGTGAGACGCCCCGGGCGCCGCCGCATAATCTAAATTTGCCATGAAAAACATTCGTATTGCCATGCTTAAAATCCGAAAGTTTATCATTTCCATTTATTTTATATCGATCGTCGTATAATTTAAAGTCCGAGTCAGACTGAACGAAATGTATGGTTTGATTGATTGAATGTTCTGCTAGAGCCGTATCAAATTAAATATAAAACGTCATCAAGCCACATGTATTCCTTGTCATCCAAAGACCTAGACTGCTTCAATGTCGAGCGCTCAACACGTTTAGCGTGCAGTTAATTTCGTGCCAAAAATAATGCTAATCACATGACAACACGCAAATAATATCCTAGTAGTTAATATCTGCTTGCACTTAATATACTTCCAAATTAACGTGCATTGCACGCATACACTGACTAGTGCTGCTAGAGCGTGAAACTTGTGCCGTGACTTGTGAGCAGCGTCGAGATATGGTCAGCGGCAACATCGCCCGAGTTCTTCCTGTTTGCCGTCGTCTAAGCGCAGAAGGGGGAGAGAGAGAGAGGAGAGAGAGAGAGCACACATGGAACCCACCAGTAAGTGAAGGATAATAGTACTAAAAATAATATCACATATTATCCATTAATTAGGTTGTGGTAATATAAAAACATTATGTGAACAAAGGGGGTACAACAAACATTGCTATTCTACGTATGTTGGCTATTGACGTGCGGCTTGAAGGCCAGGTCGCATGTTCGATCCTCGTCCTTTATTTTTTAATTTTTATATGGGTCCAAATTTGTTTCATGACATGTGGGACCCTCGGTGTGTAGTTTGTAGCACTTTAATTTGTGGGTCGAAAATTGTTCCATTCCAAGTGGACTGTCGGTGTGTAGTTTTTAGCTTATTTATATTAATTAAAGAGAACAACATAGGTTTTTCAATAATACCATGGTGCGATGTTGAAGGCGAGAAAGGACGTGCGAGAGAGCGATGACCGAGCCAGAGGGAAATCAACTAGGGGAGTTGCGTGGGTTGCAACGGTGTTTGGAGTAGTTGTGGGCCGAATGCTACAAAAATATAATATAAACCGACCGAAATAAATGCCTACACAAATTAATCCAAGGTTGGAGTGCCCCTCGCAATGTAAATAGCTCCGGCTTTGTGAGGGATGGAGAGGTAGTAGCTTCAAAGCGTGGAAGATACAGTGTGAGAAAGCGAGGTCAATCGAGAGACATATAGATAGAGAGACAAAGTGAGTGTTGGCCGACATTCATTGAACAAATATATATGCTCTGGAGAGATATTGTCCGATTTAGCTTTTTGGCAAGGGTGAGGGCTGTAAGATAGAGCTTAAGAGATGATCCAGTCACAGACGTGTAGATATATTTTGTGTGTGGGAGGAAGCAAGGTCAACCGATCACATAGGGTCGTCGTGCGATCAAAAGAGTGATACAGGTTGGAGAGAGTGACCTAGATAGACGATGTGCGTGGGAGAGTATACAATGTGAATAGGTCGAATTGGGATCAAACATGGTGATATATCGTTTTTTTCCGAGAAAGAGTGGCGGCGGCTTGGATGGACTGACCTAGATAGACAATCTGCATGAGAGAGTATAGAGTGTGTCGATTGAGGCCCGAACAGGGAGATATATCATTTGTGTGTGAAAGAAAACGAGGTTAAACGAGACTCAGATAAAGAGAGCGAGATTGAGCGAGTGTGGCCCGCCGTCTGAGAAGAAAGAGTGAGACAGTCTCGAGGAGTGACCTAGATATACAACGCGTGCGTGCATACGAGAAGTTGGGGGTTAGATAGGCAATGCATGTATTTAGCACGAGAGGGTGAGAGGAGAGGGGAGAGAGAGAGCTCGGCATGGGGTGCAATGGCGGTGTGTGAGGTAAATACATTTAGTAACAGTGGAAAAAGGGGTTGTGTAGTTGAGAGACTTAGAGATCGAAACGTGGAGAGAAATAATGAATGTGTGTTGGAAACCGATAGCTTCCTAAGGTGGTTAGGAGAGGAAGATTGACCGTCAGAAGTATGTAGCGTTTGTGGGGGCGCTAAAAGCAACATTGAATGTACATAGTCTGAGACTTAATATCGATGTTTCAATTCGGTGTACAGTGTTAGATTTCAACCGAGGACCAGGCATATGGGTAATTATTTCGAATGTGTGCCATACTAAGTTTCGAAAAGTTGACATTGACTCAGTTTGTTGTGCTATTTTGTAGGTCATATGTTTGAATCCATCCAAAAGTTTTCTCACTACCATGGTGTTCATCATATACATATGAATTTGTATTTAAAAAGTAGCGTGGATACAGTGAAATGCGAAATCCACGTTAGAATTGGAGATTGCTACGTGACACACACTCTAATTCAAACAACTAACTACGTGACACGCACTCTAATTCAAATAACTAATTATGTGACACACACTCTAATCCACGTTAGCGTGGGTACCGTTGCGATTTTTTTTTCAAATAACCCCTCATTAGTTAATTTATAGTACTCCCTCTGTTCACTTTTATAAGACCTTGAAGACATTTCAGACAATGTGCAAAACAGTTCATTTTAAGTTGTTTGAAATGACTTACAAAAGTGAACGGATGGAGTATCTCGTTTGGAATGACTAATTATTGCAAGGAAAACACGGGCATGGTAATACATACAGATTCGTTTGCAAATGAAAGAAGATTCGTTTGCATTCTCAAATGTAGGCGCACCGAGCGAGATAAGGGTCGTGTCGGGGTGGGCGCTGCCGGTGTCTTAAAGGCAAGCGCCTTTTGGGTCATCGACATGTGGGTCAGCCACTGTTGGGCCCACATGTCATGGACACAAAGGCAGGTGCCTTAAGGCACCGAAGCATAGTCCTGTCGGGGTGGTCGCATGTGTCGGACGGACGCGTAGCACCCAGCCACCCCTCCTCCCCCCCAAAAAAGGATGACGACAATATAAGTTCGCGCTTCCATGTTTCGGATTGAAATATCTGGCAGCCCCAATTCCAGCCATGCAAAATCTCTCTTCTCCACCGTCCCCTTCGCGCCAGATTGCTCAAATCCCTAATTCCCGCCAACCTCGAATCGCCCCTCGCCTCGTCTCTTCCCCACCATTCTCCACCTTTGTGCGGGACAGCGACGACGAAGGCGACGGTCGCGCTTCACCACCGCACTGAGCTACCTCATCGCCCTCGTCCACCGCGACGGGTGGTCCATCGACAACGTCGGCCGCCATAACCGACGTGCCTCATAGACACCGAGTTCCACCGCATCAGGTGCGCTTCACCGACGCCGTCTCCCAGCTCACCGGGGCTACTTAACCGAGCAGATCGTTGCACCTCTGGGCCCCGAGGCCGTTGGGGCTTCACCAACGGTCTTGTCCACCGCATCGTAGTGCTCCGCTGCCACTCAGGATCTGCATCCGTGCACGGCCAGCCAACGCCAGCGCATCACCCTCAACGGCTCTGAAGTGACCCGCACTCTAGCTAGGCGAGCATGCCCAAACGCCGGCCCGAACTAGGTGTCCACACATCACTCCCTTGTGCACTGTTCCGACGATGTTTGGATATCCTTTCACTGCTCTCTTAGCTTACACGCCTATGCAACTCTGACTTTAACTCTTATTTCTTCTGGAGATATCATCTGAAACAAGCAAATCCATTTTTTAGCGAAGCATGACGGCGCTACGGGATCTGGTACACATCATGCACACCCGTATAACCTTGTAGGTATCTGTCCTCCGGTACAACATCAAGGTCGATTCCTCTTATTTGATCAACCATTCACGTGTCAAAAATGCAGAGGGGGATGCAAGGAGCACAAGGCCTGCACATCCAAGCAAGTGGTAACATGGACTTGTACATGGAACATCCCAAGCGCAAGCAGAGCTGTAGTGAGCCTGTACAACGAGCTAGCGTAAGTCCCTACATTTCATTTAATTCGTACTGGCATTCGTGTATGATTTGTGTGCAGTGGCTGATCCATGAATTCAAGTAACCAGGGGCGAACATGTAACTTAAAAATACGAAGGCACTTGCACTCCGGAAATCAACATAACTTGAGAAATGTGAAGCTACATGCACTTTGAAAAGTAGCTAATGATCCAACGTAGTTCAGATTATAAACACTAAATGATGCAAGCACCAAAAAACACAAAATGCAAAATGGTGTACAAGGACTACAAACATGGTCTGTGCCTGCTTGAATTATTCGTTCTCTGGCTGAAAATATCGAAGTGTAATTGCACGTATAACTAGTGCGCAAACTGCATATCAATATATCTATCCTGCACAAGTATGCCAATAGTTTCAAACAACACATTAGAAAAGTATTTATGTTGTGTTGTCATCATACGGGGACTTTCTGGTAGATGGCCTCGACGTTTCCTCAAGATATGAAAATGCACTATAATTTGCTTGTCATCAATGCCTGCAAATCTCCGTCTCTCTCAACATAGTAGATCATCATTAGACACTAAATCCTTCAATGAGCTTGCAAAATGCTTGCATTAGATCCCTCATTAGACACTATATGTTCATCACCAGGAGCATGTAAAATGTTTGCATCAAATCCTTCATTAGCGATCTGTTCATTAGACACTTGAGTGCTCAAGAACAACATGAGCTTGTATGTTTGCACCGAAACTTGATTAGATACATCAGATTCATCGATTCTCAGGATTGATTGGGGGAGTTATAAAATAGGTAGAAATTGGTTTCATTTTCTCATAGATTCCCTACATACAAGCAGTTTAACAACACCGTCAGGTTTAACTGTTGGCTAGAAATTGAAGAGTTGAATTAGATATAATCAGGGATGTGATGTACCTGCTCGTTGCGCATGCTACTCTTGCAAGCTGCGACTGTCCATTTGTGCAAGCTCAATGCCATGCCCGTGATGCCGCCCTGCCTCCCACGCAGGCTACACCCAGGGTTGGATCTTCATCTTCTTGTCCTTCCGTTCGCTTGAAGCCCGGCTACCGCCCTCCAACGAGGGCGCGAGGAAGTGTTGTGTCGGTCTGTCGATGGCGGCTAGGTTAGGAGCAAACCAGGATGGAGGCTGGAGCGAATGAATTGGGATTTTCCTGCTTTGTCGATCGATATGGGAGGCGCTCGTTTAGCCATGAGCCTGCTATAGGGCCTGCCTTACACTTATGTTATTGCCCATCAAATTGAAACATTTTCTTCATTTTTTACATTGCACGCTTTCGTGCGTTGGACGAACAAAACTAGCGTGGGCCAACCTGGACGACTCAAACTAGGTGCACACTTTCCGACCACGAGGCGGCCGCCCATACCAGCCCCTATGGTGGTGTCGCCTTTTTTGCGTGTATGATTGGATAGTGAAAAATATTCGAAGGGCGCTTTTGATTTACCCACATAATGGTTGAATTGCTTGTTTCTATGAACTGGTTCGCCAATAATGTGAAGGATGCCAGTCTTTTCATCCTATTGTAGATTTCTTAGATCTCGATATGCCAAAAGTAATCGCATGAAATATACAGTAAAAGCCAGTGTGATGTGTTTGGCTACAATTAGTCTGACTACATGTCCTCATATAACATATCAAGGACGCACCATATTACCAGATTAACCATTCGACTTACCCATGCAGTGTGGGAAGAAAGAAGTATTGGGACTGCGTATCCAAGCAATTGATGCCATGGACACCTTCGTACAACCTTGTAAGTGAAAAAGAAGTTGCAGTGTGCCTATACAAAGAACTAGCGTAAGTTTAGTTACCTGCTTCTCGGAATTTTAGTTAGCCACTTATTGCAAAATTGTTCAATTATGTTGCTTGGCTTAATTTAGTTTTCTACTGATTACATAATGGCACAGCCTGTTAATCATATTGTAGACTGCGCCTATCTATGTGTTTGATACTTACTGTTAAGAATTACCTGTTTGCCTTAACTCAAATATCTACTTGTTTGTTTAACTACTTTGCTGCTGCAACAAAGGGTTACAATGATGTTAATAACTACTTTTCAGCATCCAATTGAAAATCTTTAATTCCTTGTTTGTTTAACTTGTTTGCTGTTAGAACTCCCAGTTGAGATGTTTTGCTAACTTCAACTTTTCTGAATCCAATCGGAACTTTAATGGCAAAACAGGTTAGCCCAAGATCAAAGAGCGAGGTCCCCATGGACGTTGCATCATCCTGATAGTGGCACCGCCTAATCGTGCATTATGAATTGCCAACTGCTAATGCTCTAGAGGCTAAACTAGTGGTAGAAAGAGATTATGCTTCTGCACTTAGAGATGAAGTTGACATGTTGAGGAAGCAAACAACACATCACAAGCAGTACTCAAGACAACCATTAAATATTTGGTGGATTTCAAAACAAAGCAGGGTGAGACTGACCAGATTGTTAAGGTCCTGAAGGAAAAAAGGAAATTAAATTCCTACTTGGTAAATCATAGGTGAAATGTTCTTTCCATAGTTGAATAACCTTTGTGTTGTCTATTCATGTAATCAATCAAACCATTTGTTTTAGAGATCATGTAATTATTGTTTTTTTTTGTTTTTTGGTTTGTACTTTTATTTGAGCACAAGTCTGTATTAATTGATAAGAATCGGAGACATTTCATTTGGATTGATGTGCCAGACCTACAAATATGCCAATCGGGCTGAATGTGCATTCAACAATAGTAGTAGTATAGATGGACCATAAGTGGCACGCATCGGAAAGGGCCAAGATGCTGGCTAAAAAAAGGATGCTGTTGTAGCCAAAAAAAAGTACAGCGGCCTAGCTTATGTATGTTAGTTGATATTATTGATCCATATACTCTATAAGTGTTTATATGTCTGTTAGTTCTGTACATTCTTGGTTGATTGACTCGGTAGTTGAATCTTGATACATCGCTTGTGTACATATCTAAATGGGAGTACACATTATGCTGCGTGTGACATTTGAGTTGGACATGAAGTGTTCCAAATATTCGAATTCATCTTAAACTAGATTCTAGTTTCTGAATTTGAGTATCGGCATTTGTAAATCATATTCATATATGATAGTGGAATACATCTTTGTCGTCCTTTTGAAGATATATAAAAACACATAAAATGATTTATAAAGATTCATATAGGAATACAAAATGGATTCAAATTTAGTTGCCGTGGTAAGCGTGGATGCTTATTGTCCCAAAATTGAAAGAAGCAGCAAAATGTCCACTCCCACATCGGCTGCCCGAAGCCAAGTGTTTGGGAGATGGAAATTACTGTCTACCCATTACACGGACAATCCATCGGCCCGATTTCCACTGCTCTAAAAAGGGGTAGGTTAGTAACTTCAATTAGACGTGACACGACCGCCTCTGAGCCCATTCTGGCACGTTTGGCGTCAAACATGGGCGGCAAAACTCATCTAATTCAAGCTCGTCCGAAAGACCTCTGTTTCTCCCTCCATTCCCCATTCATACACGGTGGGCGGCAAAACAAACTCGACTCGGCCGAAATCGATGTAGGCAAATATTTTCAATAGGGGCAGGTTTGTAACTTCACTCAGACGTGACACAACCGCCCTACCTGTCAGCCCTGTTCATACACCGTGGGCGCCAACCATGGGCGCCAACCACCCTCTCCTCGCTCAAATCGCTCTGGGCAAATATTGGCGAGATCTTGAGATTACCGTCCTATCCCCAACCGACGAGGCGTCCAAATTTTAAGCGGGGCTAAGTTCAGTAACTTCCCATATTTCAAACAGCGCATCCCAAAAACATGGTTCCCCGTACCTCTCCCTCCAGTTTCCCATTCATACATCGTCCGCGCTAGAACACCCCAGCCCCACACCAGCCTCCGTCTGCCATCCGATCCATCGCCGCCGTCCTCCACCACATCCATCGCCACCGTCCTCCACCATGCCGGAGCGCCTACCAAGACTGCATCGTCCACTGCTAGAGATGGACGTTTCTCATCCACGGCAATGGACCAATAGCCTTGCATCGCGTCCTCTCGCTTCATCAGCGCTGTCGTCCTCTTTGCCGGGGCCGCTCACACGACCTTCTCTTCCACTGCAACGGGACTTATCCCCCGATGGACCCGTCTACCGTCGCCGATCTGCTTCAACACCACCGACAACCATCGCACCCCCGATGCCTACACGACGCCGCAAGATAGGTGGTACTTCATATCTCCTCAACTTTTTGATCTCAACCAGAAAATAGATCTTAACTTGGTTACTCTACTTTTTTTTTGAGAATGGTTACTCTACTTTCTTTTCATCTCTTATAATTTAGTTAATTTAGTTCTTAGTTCGAAGCAAACAATGGATGCTAAATATCATTTCTCAGGTTTGCAGCTTCAAATCTGCCATGGCACAGCCATAATATGGTTTAATTGATCATGCTTAGGGTTTAATTGATCATCTTGGTTCCGTGGTGGTTTCTTTAATAGAAATCGGAAGGGAACCCCTCTTTTGCTAAAAAATATATGCTTAGAGTTTCCCCCTTTTATGATCACTATACAATCAGAATACGTGCTTCGTGTCATAATAACACTGCTCCACCCATCAAGCTAAACAAGCTTATTTGTTCAAAGACGAATCTGGTATTATTAAAACAGAGTTGTTTAATTGGTCAGCTAAATGTTCCTAAATTTGTTTCGAAAATGCATGTTCGCCGCTCAGGTGTGTATCTCTACAGGGTGCCCATGGTGGGCTGGCCCACCCTGGGATTTTGGGTCGTCCCAGGCCCCGATTCCCCTCTGTTCTGCCGCGCGCTTCCAATCTCTACTCGCCCCCAGCGCCTGCCTTGCTGGCGACTTGCCATCCCCGGACGGCATGACTCTAGGAGGAGACGCCGGACTAACAGGAGTCCAGGAGCCGCTCGCCCACAGCGTCACCGCTGCACGGGCGCGCCGCCGTGCCTACCTTCCCAGTTCGTTCAGGGCTCAGGCAGGACTCCGGATGTCACCGCGTGACATTTCCCCGAAGGGACAGACACAGGAATGAAGTGAATCACATGCCGGCCATTCAAGTGTTCCGGAGCAGTAGTGCTGGGCTAGCAGGGCTCCCGTGAACCGGGCTGTTGCGGACTACTATGGCTCATGGAAGCACAAGACTACATTTCCCCATAAGAGAGGCTACCAAGGATAAACAACTAGGTTGTTGGATCCCACACATACCAAGCATTTCAGTCATACACACAATATGCTCAATATGTGTAAATACAACATGGCATCACAACATAACACTACGACTCAAGTATGTATTCATTAGGCTCCGAGGAGCGAGATATTACAAACATGGGTCTCATGACACAACATTCAGAGCATACAAGTCAAAGCACAAGCGAAAGCTTAACATGTCTGAGTACAGACATCTACAAATGAAAAAGGCTGATAAGCCTGACTAACTACCAGATCCTGCCGAGGGCACAAGATCGTAGCTGAGGTAACAAGCTAAACGTCAAAGTCCACGCGGAACTACTAGCGAGATTGAAGTCTCTCTGCAAAACATAAATTAAGCAAACGTGAGCACAAATGTACCCAGCAAGACTTACATTAGAACTAACTACATATGCATCGGTATCAACAAAGGGGGTGGTGGAGTTTAACTCTGACAAGCCAGCTTTGACTCGGTGGCTATCCTAAACTATGACCTGCAAGTAACTCTTTTGAGGTGGCGCACACGAGTCCACATATTCACCATATCAATACACCACTATGGATCCGCTCCGTCTCCCCACGAGAACACCATCCATAGCACTCACGCTTATCTTGCGCATTTTAGAGTATCCACTTTCACTTGTCTATGAACTGCATGAGCAACCCAGAAGTCCTTTACCGCGGACACGGCTATTCAAATAGATAATGTTAACCCCTGTAAGGGTGTACTTCTTCACACACTCTCGCCACTTACCACCATGTACGTCGTGTATCTCGGCAACCTTCAAGCGGGCTTTGGCGAGGAGTCGGCCATGACCTGACTAACCACACAAGTCCCTAGTCCAAGTTTATCGCCTATTCGGGTTCCATCTGCAAGGAGATCCGGCCGGGGTGTCGCTCACGGCCCCAAACAATGTGTGCAGGGTTCCCGAGACACCAAACGGGCGCTCGGTACACCGGGCCACGGTGTATCTACCGCATCATAGCCCACCCCTAGGGTCAGCGCTACGCACGGCCTCCAACACATATCCTACAAACACCAGAAACTAGTTGCAACTCCTGGACATAGATCAAGTTGATTAATAAGTCGAGAGAGCTTGGAGTGCGGAGCCCAATGTGTGGTAATGGCTGTTTCATGGATCACAAACACGAACTCAGTTCACGAGGACGGCTGCAATGAGACAACCCACCATGTACTCCTACATGGCCTCTCACCGCTACCTTTACCAAATCGTGTTCACACACTTAGCTCTCAACAAGAGGACATGTTCACACACCTCCGATTCATCCCGATGAATCGGACTGACTCAACTCTAAGCAGAGCAGGCATGACAAACAAGCATGTATGAGTAGGCACATCAGGGCTCAAACAACTCCTACTCATGCTAGTGGGTTTCATCTATTTAATGTGGAATGACAGGTCATGCAGAGGATAAAGGGGTTCAGCTACCGCAGCAAGTAACAGATGAATCGTTGTTGTCCTAATGCAGTAAAAAAGAGCAGGAGCGAGAGAGTGGGATTGTATTGGAATGAACAAGGGGGTTTTGCTTGCCTGGCACTTATGAAGATAATATAGCTCTTCATCGGTGTCATCAAACTCATCGTCAAAACCACGTCTATCGGGAGGGGACAAATACCGGCAACAGAGAGAGAAACACAATCAATGCAGTGCATAATATGATGCATGATCATGACATGGTAAAATGAGTGTGTTGGGCTAATGCAACTACAATCAGATGGGTTGAGCTATTTTGAACCAAAGATTCAAAGTTCAAACTCATTTGTGATCTTAAATAATGCTTTATCATGTTTTGCACAAAACAGCAAGTTAACTTGTTTAAACATGCATGAAACCAGTATAGATGTATAGATTGGATTTTTCTGATCATTTTTCATATATAAATTATTTCATTCTGAGCTACGGTTGATTTTCTATGATTTTTATAAGTTTTGGCTATTTTCTGGAATTTCCTGTATAAGAATAAATCCAGTAAAAGATTAATTGCGTCAGCACTGCGTCATGCCTGAGTCAGCAAGTCAACAACGCTGACCAGGGTCAAACCTGATGTGCGGGTCCCACTGGTCAGTGACTCAGGGCTAGTCCGACTCACAGACAGGTGGGACCAGTCAAACGCCACGTCAGCAAAGTCAATGCTGACGCATGGGGCCATTGTGTTTAGATTAAACTTAAACTATTTTTGTTAGCTGGTTAGTTAGGCAGTGGGGCCCGCATGTCAGCGAGCCAGGGGGGTTAGTTGGTGGGTTAATTAGCCGCTAATGATGTGTCCACGTCATCCAGAACGGCGGTTAGCCGCCGGTGCTAATCGGGACATGGCGGGGTTGCCCGTCCGGCCAACTCCGACGACGAGAGGTTGCGCGGCTGGGCGCGTTGGAATGCCCGCAGCAGGGCAGATCCGATGGTGGTGGTGGCTGGACCTGGGGTGGTCTATGGCGGCGGCGGCAGCAAGTTGGGCGGCGGCCGGAGTTCGAGCGAACTCGAACCCGTTGCTACGGTGCGCGTGGAGGCTCGGGGTTAACTCCTAAAGGCCCTACGAGGTGCGGGGAGGTTAAAGGACAGGACGGCGAGGTCGTTGCGTGGCCGGAGCCACGTTGGCGGCGAGCTCAGGCGGTGGCGCATGCGCGTGTGCTCGGTGCGGTTGCTATGGCGTGCTGCAGCAAGAACGGAGAGGGGGAGGAGAGGCAGAAGCTCACAGCGGTCGCGGCGAAGTAGACGACGAGGTCGGGCGAACCGGCGAAGCGGGCGGCGAGGGGATCTCCGCGGTGGCGCATTTAAGATGACGAAGATGGCGATGATATCTGAGGGCCTCAAAGAGGGCGTGGCTGGACGGAGAGGACGAGGAAGGCGGCGACGCTTGTGGACACGTCTGGGGGCGAGGGGAGCACGAAGGCTGCGGCTACGGCGAACATCGGCGACGGACCTGTTCGGGCATGAGGGGGAGAGGACGAGGGGAGAGCAGAGGAGGGAGAGTGGTGTCGGGGGCCGAGGCAGGGCCGAGGAGAAACGCGAGGCGCCACGGTGGCTGTGTGACGCAGAAGGCTGGTGGCGTGGCGCCAGCAGCAGCCGTGGCGCTGTCCTCCTCCGCCACCGGGCAGAGGTGGGTGACGACCAGCACGAGCCCGCTGGGCTGGGCCGTCTTGGGCCGAGCCAGGTGAGCGCCTGTAAAACCCTCTCTCTCGCTTGCTTTTACTTTTTATTTGTTTTCATTCTATGTATTGAAATAGTAGAAATACTATTTCATTTAGGAAAAACCTGAAAATATTCAAAGGCACATTTGAAAATATTCTCAACAACCTAAAAATACCTTCAGGATTATTTGGGCATTTTAAAATATTTATAGGATTTAAATTTCCCAAATGCAAATACTTACGGCTTGGTGCAAAAATCCAGAATAGCCTCCAAAAATATGAAACCATTTTTGGCAGAGGGTTTAGCTAGGACCAAAGATGGTGAACATTTTTGAAGGGAATTTTGGGTTCATTGAAATTCCGATTGTTGGAACCTAGCATTTCAAAAGGGGGTGTTGGGGTTTGTTAGTCCCCATTTCAAGTTTAAGAAAAATTTATACATGATGCACACATGACACTATCCTAGTGCAATGCTAGAAGCTAGGGATGTAACATGGCCGGAGTCCTCCCGATGCTCTGTTCCCCAGTCATCAGCAATGTGCAAGTCACCAGGACCCTCATCGATGGCGGAGCGGGACTCAACGTCCTGTCCGTCGAGACATTCAACAATCTCCAAGTGCCATATGATCAGCTTCCGCCAACCAAGCCTTTCTTAGGAGTCACCGATGGTTCCACTGTTCCAATAGGGCAGGTTCGCCTTCCAGTCACCTTCGGGCAGCACAACAACTACCGCACCGAGCTCATTGACTTCGACGTCGCCCACATTCGCCTGCCATACAATGCCATCCTCGGGTACCCAGCCCTGGCCAAGTTCATGGCAGTGACTCACCATGGCTACAATGTCCTCAAGATGCCAGGAAGCGGTGGAGTCATCACAGTGCCCTGTGAGGAAAGGGATGCAGTGTGTTCTCTTGAGCGTGTCTTCCAAGCAGCGGCAATCAAAGACCCAGATCACAGGAGTGGGAGAATTCTCGAGGCAGTCCCTAAGAAGAAGAGGGCTTCACCTGGCCCAAACCCTCAGGAGGCAGGCACCTCCAGAGGTGTTGCATCGGGATCCACGCCCGTCCAAGGGGCGCCACCCTCTGTCGCATAGGAAGGCGCGCCCGGCGCCCTCCTTGGGCAGGGCTCGGGGGCTCTTTCTAGGAGAGCCACCGACTTTGCCAAGGTCACGAGGGAGGCGCTTGGGCACCACTTGGAGGCGTGCTTCGAGGCACGTTTACCTCAGGAAGGTATGAAGCAAGGAGGGCCAAACCCTCAGGAGGTCATCGCGAGGAACACTCAAGAGGTACAGGAGTCAAGGGTCATGCGCGGCAGCCGCCGCTTCCCCGCCGTGGTCCCACATCCAGGCGAGGATGGTGTGCTGCGTGTCTGCATCGACGTACCAGGGTTCAACCAAGCCGCGTCTCAGGAGCGCCTCTGGCCTTCACGCATGGGACGTTGTGAGGGTCCACCTCACAGCTACGTTCGCATGCCTTTCGGCCTACCGAACGCGGTCGCCGCTCATCAGCGCCTACTGAGGAGCATTCTGGAGGCTCAGGATGTCAGGCATCACGCGGTCCTGGCGGAGATGGAGATGGCCGTGGAAGATCCACCCGTGCCCCCGGAGCCTCCCGAGGCTCCAGGCCCCGAGAGCTCATGATGGCCGGCTACCTCACCACGCGTCGTCCGCTACTTCAGCATCACTTTATCTCCAACGGTATCAGGTGACATCTTTCAAAGTTCCATTTTTCAGTTGGGAGCGCCCGCAGGGCTGCATCATTCCCAGGTCGCGTGGGTCCGTCCCTGCGGCATGTATCCGTTTTTCTTATGCTCTTTACCTATCTTGATGGGGGCGCCCCTCGGGCTGCATTATCCCCAAGCCGCTCGGGCCTGACCCAGTGGCGTTTGCCTTTTTCCGCATCTATCTAAATGGATTTCCTCCTTCGTGCTTAACATGCTTGACCTAATCGCCTGCTCGATTGACACTTACCATTGGAGCCGCTCGCTCTGGCACGGCACTTGCGCACGGGTCCGTCCCTGCAACGCCGATAAATCTGAGTGGTCGAGCTCTGGCCGTGGCAGCCCCGCAAGGCGCCACCTCACCAGGCCCTCAGTGCCCCAATCACTCCCTCGGAGCGACCAATGGCTGGCTTGCAGCCGTAAAAACAGACCTTGTTTCCCCTCGTGATTGGTATGCAGGACCCACTCCAGAAGTAACGCTGGGGACGTCGCGAGCTTTCTCTCCTTCTCTCCGGCACGATCCGCTTGCACGTTAAAAGGGGGTGCCTGAGCATCGTGACTCATGGGCTCTTACTGGCTCTCCAGCCCTCACCCCCTGGCCTTGACCCACGGCATCGCGACCTGTCATACCAGTGGCGGCTGAGCTCACTCGAGGGCCGGGACCTAAGGATGTAGAGCATCAAGGAAAGTGCGGGGTAGAGGGAAGAAGCTCACGGGGACCTAACCCAGCAACACCTCAGCTGCCGCCGCGCAGGCCCGGCACCTCGACGAAAACTACGCCAAACCCATGAGATAAGTCACGCGAAAACTGATTCGACTCAGCGCTAAACCCTCGCCTAGTGCAGCTCTGTCACGGCAACGTTGCCTACCTTTCTTGCCCAGCGGTGGCTGCTTGAGCACTAAAGGGGACCTCCTGAGCATCACGACTCAGGGGCTCTTACTGGACCTTGGGCCGCTCACCTCCTGGCCTTGATCACGGCATCGCGACCTGGCATACCAGCGATGGCTGAAGCCTGCCTGGGGACCGGGACCTGTCAGCGTTGAGCACAAAGCCCTCGTGAGGAAAGAAAGGGGGAGCCGAGCCGGGACAGGACAAGCATCTCGCATAAATTCATAATAAGGATAAAATATTCACAAAAGACATGGTCGGCGCCTTACATACCCCCACTGGATGGTACTTCGATTACTCGCAGGGAACAAAAGGTGCTAATCCTAGGGAACGCTAACTACGCACGCCTCCGCAGGAGACGCCATCATCAACAGAGGGCCATCAGGCGCCGGCGCCAACCCCATCCAGATCAGCAGCGCCGGTGACCTGAAGCACCCGCCCTTTTCCGAGCGCAACGCGAGCTCGGGGGCTCGTAGCTGTAGTCGCTCATCTCCGGAGTCGCGTGAAGCTCGGCGGAGTCGCTGGACCCTCCGGCTCCTCCGCTGCTGCCCGAGAAACTGCTGGGGAAGCGGTTGGCGGGCCTGGTCCCCGCCACGACGATGCCCCGGCCGCCTTTCTCGGGGCAGCATTCCAGTCGGCGTCCTTCCGCGTTGAAGACCTTGAAGAACATCAAGGAGGCGCCATCATATTCGAGATGGATTACTAGGGCGCCCCCTGTCTGGCAGACCCGGGCGATCTCGCCCCAGCCACGGGTCATGTAGACCTTGCCCGGAGCGACGACCGCGATCTCCGCTCCTGTCGCAAGGGTGCTGCAGTCAGCATGCTGCAGCCAGAGCTCCAAAGACCCACTAGGCGGCATCTCGAAGGCGAAGTAAGGAGGAAGGCGAATCCAAGATCGAGGAGGCATGGCGGCATGGAGCACAAGATCGCAAGAGGAGCCCTCGGCATGGACTCCAGGAGGAATGACGCGCGCCGCCGTAACCCGCCGGCGTCGACGGCGGCACCGCCGGTGTCGCTCGGCGCCTTCTTCTCCAGGGCCCTCGATGAGGGCATACAAGGGCAGCGGGAAACCAGGCGGCGGCCGCTCGTAACAAGGCCGCGACGTCTCCTGCCATGCCACCACGCCGCAGCGGCCGGGGATAGGCCGCTTCTTCGCCGGAAGCGGATCAGGACCCTCCCGGGGGGCCTTTCCCTTCTCTTCTGCAGAAAACCGGCTGATTGGTGCAATTGGCGTAATGTGGATCAAGGGCGAGGAAGAAGAAGAAAAGGAGTAGCGGGAAGGAATGGACTTGAAGGGCTCGCGCCGTTCCGTACATATAGCCGGAGGAGGCCAACCGTCGGCCTCCATGACCGCAGGTAATCATGACCCATTTTTGCATGCAGGGACTTGTCCAGTCATGCGGTTGCCGAGGCGTCATGGGGAAGCGGAGGCGCCCACGTCCAATCAACCGCCACACGGCACCCAAGGCCGTAGGCTATTGGGGCCCGCGGCGCATCGCACTTGCCCCTTCGCTTCTCTGCTAAGCCATGTCCGGGCGCGCCTTGGGCCCGGGGGCTATTGACGGTGTTCTGGGAACGGGGGTCCCCAGACTTGCCTGCCTGCGGCCTGCGGTGTGGCTCAAGTAGGGGCCCAGTGCAGCCCAGCTTCATCAGCTCAAGCTCAAGACCCTCGCGAGGGGCCAAGCCTCGCGGGGCGGACGACGGGAAGCTTACTTAGGAGTAGCCTCATCAGGCAGGCTCGCGAGGAGGTGGAGAGATCAAGGCAAGGACACCTCACGAGGAGCCCGTGACGCAATCCATGACGATCGAGACCAGGCGGGCGCGCCGACTCTGCGATGTCCTTGTTTCCCCTTCGTGCAAAGGGGCAAGCATGAGACCAAGGCATCGAGCAAAGGTTACCGTTTGATTGCAACAAGACCAAGACCAGCAGAGCGGCAAGATGGAGGTCATCATGGAGCCAGGGCCAGGCGTCATCGTCAGAGCCTTTGGCAGCCGAAGACCAACTTTAGTCAGGATAAGTGTACTAGATATTCCCCTTCAAAATGGCCAATTGTTGGCGCCCTTCCCGCTCATTATTTGGGAAGAGGCTCAGGGCCTCCCTCTATAAATAGGACTAGCCAACATAGGGTAGAGGCATCGAAAAAACAAATCATTGAGAGAGAGAGGATCCAGATCATGCATAGACGAGAGAGAGGCGACTGAACTCACCCAAGCAGTTCGTTGCACCAGCTCAAGAACAGCCCTCGCGAGGCTGTTCATCATCAGCCCCTGAGGAAATCCACCACACCACACACTGGAGTAGGGTATTACACCACAATGGTGGCCTGAACCATTATAAATCTCGTGTCCCTTGTTTGTTCTTCTTTCTAGCCTAGATCCTTTGCGAGACTTCGAGGCATGAGCTGGTAGGGGAAAGATCTTCATGCGCACCCCAGAGTTCGAACCTCAAGGGTCTCCCGGAACCCGAAATCCGACAACCCCAACTCTAGCAGACTCTAGCCCTACTACACTGGTCATTTCTGATGCCCCAACTCAGCAGACCCCAACTATAGCAAACATTATGATTATGCCAGTTGACATAGCACCAGCTATACGATGCAAAACCCCCATTCCAGCAAAGAGTACACCAAATCCAGTTGCCAAACCCCTTTCCGAACCAGAGAGAGCCCCAATTGTAGCAAATAGGACACCTGTTCCATTTCTTCCCAGTTTAGAAGACGAAGCTTGTGTTGTTGTTAGGAACTTTGTGCGCATCTTTCCTTCATGGAAAGATTATACATGAACAAGAACAATTTCCAGTCTTCCTCAAGCAACTTACGCGTAAGTAATGTACTAATGTTATTCATGGTCATTCTGCATATGTTTACACGACGAGAAGACACAAGATTTCATTATTTTAAATAGGCGAGGTGCAAACTGGATTGTGATGACGAGCAAGGGTTGGTTCGCTTTTCAAGCACTTGTTGATGAAGTATCGTTCCTACCGAGGCAGGCGCACTTCGATGGCAAGCCTCTGAACAAAATTTCTGTAAAGTCTCCGGTGCTACATTTATCCGACTGTGACTGGAATAATCTTGTTACACATTGCTCTCGGTTGCAGCGTAAGGTCCTGTCTATGATATCACATCACAATTTGAACTACATTTCTGCATTTTCCTTAATGTCTCACTTGTACGAAAACTGTTAGCAGAAGGACATTTGTTCTCAAGGGACCACAGAATCTCGCAACTATACTGCACACTGCATTGCTCTTATGAGTACCTCTTGCCCTGTATGACCATACTTACTTTCATAGCTGTTTGATTATGTAGCATCACTGCACATGTTAGCCTCGTAATCGTCCATTTGGTGGACATTATAAGATCCGTATGGACTCTTACATAAATGTATAATCAACCCAATGCTTTTGAAGAGGTTTACCTCTGCAGTCCTCTTGTAAGGACTGAACGTGGTCTATCACTGTACTTACATTAACGGCTACTCCCTCCGTCCCATAATATAAGAATGTTTTGTACAAGACACAAAGTGTTCAAAACACTCTTGTATTATGGGAAGAGGGATTGGTTCATTTTGTAGCATTCGCATCTTATCTCCTCGCCCACCTTTTACTAAAAAGATCAGATCTATATTTAATCTTACCAACAAGTAGAATACCACAGACAATGCCGGTCTGAAGTGTAGCCCATTGCTCTTGTCGGTACATTTTGTCTCGTAACGCTTGTACTTCGAGGATTGGTAGTTGATTATGTAGCATCAATCTGCATCTTATCTTCATTATCCTCTATCCCTTCGGTATTATCATATCTATAATTACTCTCTACAAAATGTAGAGTCAGGCAATGCTTATGAAGAAGATTCTGTGCTGAAATTCTTGAGTTATCCTTCCCTTAACATGGAGAAGGGCATTATAAAGCCGGTGTTAACTGTTAATGTATGTCATTCCTTCTAAAGCCTTTATCCTCAACTGTTGTTTAATTTGCTCATACTCCCTATCGTTTACTGCTGTTTAGTTTGTTGTTTCTACCAAAATGCATGTTCATAAGAACCGTAAGTTCTAAGTTTTACTTGTAAAACCAAATTCCTTATTCATACCATGCACATTACTTAATACTCCCTATATGTATGCTTGTTTTTGTGGATCTATAATCCAGTGTGTGGTGAAGCAGCCCATGTTTGCACCTTGTCATCTCCTGTTTATCTTACTGATGTGGCTGATGATATGAACAACATGCCATGCACATTATCCAAAATAGATACAATGATTTTCTTTGCCCTTCATCTATGCTTATTATGTTGACATGGTAATCCAGTAGTGTGGTGAAGCTCCCCACATTATGAACAATGCCAAATTATTCTATTGATATTTTGAACTTACTCTTTATTTTGTAATTTGAAATTGGATAGAATTGACAGAACAGTTATCATCTTTGTTTATACACGTGCAAACCTGTCATCTCTCTGCTTTGTTTCAGGTGATATGCCCGATGGGATGCACAAGTCTCTTTGAAGGCTGTGAGACAAACCCAACATATATTGCAGCAAAGAAGGCAAAACATCTTGAAGATAGCGAGACAACCCCAAAGTCTTGTCTTGATGCAGTGTTCAAGTTACTTGAGACTAACAGCCAGACAAGCTCACAGAATTCGTTGTCTGAATCAGTTCGACTTCTTCAATCCCAAGTTCTAGCAGATAGGCATTCTGCAACTCAACTTCGACTTGAAGTCCTATCTCTAATAAAGATTGCGGAGAACACCAATGAGAACCTCATCGCTAAACAGCTACACCTGGAAGCTATGACCGACATGCTAGGCCGGTCTCACAGCCTTGCTCAGCAGCTTGCGCAGCAGTTCCCCCTCAAGGCTAACCTTTCTTGAACTGTCTTGGAAGTGCTCTCCGTTCAGTATTATTTTGTTACGCTGCAATGGTGCCCAGTTTTTGTAATCTGCTTCTTCGTTGCGCTTTATGATCACTGGTGGCGAACTTCGATGCCCAGTGGATGTAATATATATACCTTAAATCCTTTATTGTATAGTGTAGGTTTATTCTTAGTTACTATGCCGTAATTTCTTTATTGTATAGAGTAGGTTTGTTCTTAATTCCTACTAGTTACTGTCATCATTCGCTATCTGAGAAAAAGCAAATATAGTCGACCGGACCGAAACATTCGACTCTAACGGGCCAGGTTTTTAGCGGGCCACAATTGGGCCGACCGGCGCCTTTCTTGGGCCCGAATGATTGGGGCCTTCACACATTGCGCCAGGCCCAAACTTAGACCAGCCTATATTTTAGTTGGGCCTTTTGTCGAGCCAGTGCTTAGTTTGGCCCAGGTAGCGTTGGGCCATTAACAGGTTAAATATTGTACTAGCCTGTTATGACCGAGATGAAACCACGGGCCTTTAGCAGGCCAAAATGCATGTTGGGCCTCAATTTTCACTAGTCATCGACGGGCCTTGACATGCCAAAATGTTGTTGGGCGTTTGGGCCCGATTAGCTCACGGCCGTTACCGGGCGAAACATATCTCGGCCTTAGTTGGCCCATCGATATCATGGGCCTTTAAGAGGTGAAAGCTTAGCGCAGCATCAACGGGTCAATTAGCGACAGGCCTTTAACGGGCCCAAAGTCACGTTAGGCTTAGCTGTTGCCACCTTTAGCACGGTCCGTTAGTGGGCCCGATGTCCCGTCGGACCATATATGGCCCATGGGCGGCACGGGCCATTCCCAGGCCGAAAGTCACACCGGGCTGAAATGGGCCCATGTCTACATCAGGTCTCTAAAAGGCCGAAAGTCACTGGGCTGTAGTTGGGCCCAAATATTCGGCAAACAATTAACGGGCCAGATCTGGCTTCGGGCCGCAAATGATGCCAAATATTGGGCGAACAATTAACGGGCCAGATCTGGCTTCGGGCCGTAAATGGGCCCAAATATTGGGCGAACAATTAACGGGCCAGATCTCGCTTCGAGCCGTAAATGGGCCTTTATTAAGCAGGCCGTTATTGGGCTGGCCCACTAGTACCTGATTAAGTTCTATGGGCCTTTGACTGGGTCGGCCTTTTTGACCTATATGGGCCTCTGTTGGGCCCAGCCACGTGTCGATGTATCATAGGCATGTCTCCTCCAATCGACAGGCGACATCGGCCCATCGACGGTGACGGTGTTCCTTGACCAATCAGAATTTTACACGTGGAAATTTCCCATTGGTCAGGGCTGTTAACGGGTTATCGGATCCAAAATCTGACCCGATAGCTTAACGGTGTTCCGTTACGATGGATGCCACGTGTCGGTCACCCTTGACGAAAGCACTTACGTGACGCGATTTATCGTCTTGGAAGTGGACACTTCCGTGATGATAATTTTGGTAATGTCATGGAACACTTCTCTGACGACACGGTATGACTATCTTGATTATGTCATAAATTTGTCATTGATGTACATGCATGACAAAAAATGTGACCTACTGTGACAAACACGTATCATCACGGAAGTGTATTTTTTTTGTAGTGTACAGACTACTAACAGGTGGTGGTGGTGGGTGTCACAAATCCGTCAAGCAAATCTCAAATTCTTACCAGTTCTTACCCAGCAGCAGGTGGTGAACGGCAACCGTTGTAGTCAAAACTCTCAAATCTTGGATAGAGGCGATTACGGGGAGAGTCAAGCATACGGCGTAGATTTATGTGGAGCTAGGAAGGCTTATAATATGGTAGCAAAAGGGTTGACAATAATCAATTTAGAGATGCAAAGTTGAATAAGCGCTCAACAACGATCTTGTCTGGTCCTAGGCTAGACCGTGCTAGAGACGCGAGCCTAGAACACTAACAAAATCATGGCCTTTGCTGCGTAAACAAGGAAAAGCACACTCTGGAATTTTTTTCGCTCTGTTTTTTTTGCGCTCTTTTTTTGCGCTCCTCTTTTTTTTTGCGAAAAATCAATATAATGGCGAGTGTCTCAAAACTCTTCCCAGGTTAAAATGACAGGATGGGCACGAAATTTTTTGACTATTTTTTTCGGAAATCAAAGCAGCGACGACGAAAAAGTGCGACAAAAAATCACTATGATGGCACGTGGCTCAAAAGACTTAGAAACACCTAAAAATAGGACAGGGAAAAAATATTTTCGGTCGCCGAAATTTTGGCCTAAAAACTACCTGGGGGTCTCTAGACTTTTTTTTTCCTGAAACCTACTCACGCAAGGAAACACGAATCGGAAAATAGATGGATCTCGAAAACAAACCTAATATGAAAAGAACTCGGATTGGTGGTGGACATATGGTAGTAGGATATGGCAGCGGTGGTTGTACACTACTGGAAACAGGGGATTTGCCATCAGCCAGCTCTTTGCCATCTGCCAGCTGATGGCAAAGAACGTCTTTGCCATCTGCTTATAAAAAAACAGATGGCAAAGAACTGACAAACGACAAAGAACATGGTTGCCATCAGCCATTTCTTTGCCATCTGCTAGTGGATGGAAAATAATCTTTGCCATCTGCCAGCAGATGGCAAAGAGGTTGGCAAATCTGTGGCCGTCAGCGGTGTAACAACATACCAGCCCACCTCTTTGCCATACGCGGCCAGATGGCAAGATTTTTGCCATCTATTTGGCGGATGGCAAAGAGATGGCACTATCTCCCTCCTTGCTAAAAAAAGCAAAGAGTCAAAAATTAAAGAAAAGAAAACCCCCAGCCTCCCTAAAAAAACCCCAGCCACCCCGAATCAGTCTCAGCCCACTCTCGTGTGTGCTGGATAGGGTTCCCCGCCACCCTCACCGGTCGCCGTCGCCGCCGCCGCCCTCACCGGTCGCCGCCACCGTCGGTTTCCCCTACATGGCCGGAGGATAGGCCATCCCGCCGGTCCATTCCCACCCCACCGCGAGGGAGGAGACTAACCAGTTGCGCCTCCCCGCCGGTCGCCGCCCGCCACCCCAAGCTATGGTGAGCCCCTGCGCCACCGCCCTCTCTCCTCTCCTCCCCGACTCCCTCACCCATCTCTCCCCATGACGCGTACCCGCCGCCGGGAGGCTCAGGGAGGCCGCCATGGAGGCTCGTCCCGAGCTCGCCTCGCTGCTCCTCCGGTGACCCTCGTTGCGCCTGGATCCGGGCGGATCCGACGATTCCCCGACGCGCAGGCGGGCCGGCACGCAGTGCTAGGCGAAGGAGCCCTCCCATGGCGGATGAATCGACTGTAGTGTGCAGCAGATCGGACAGCTGTAGTCGTCCATGAGGCTGCTGGCGGATGCTGTGTGGAGGAAGGGCGGCAAGGCTGGTGGTGCAGTAGTTCACCTCCTCTACGCCCTTTGAATCTGCAACCCGTTATTCCTAGTAGGCATGTAAGCACATACCTGAATATTCCTGATCTAATCTCCCACTACCTGAATTCATAACAAAATCCTAATAAATAGGCTCGATTGATAACATTTGGCAAAGAAAATTTCGTTTTTGTGCATGTCCATCTATAAGCAACATTATAAGGGCTGAAAGGAACTGATGAAAGCCAGGTAGGTTGTCCGCATCACCTCGAGGAGCACCATGAAGTCACTACAGTAGGACTGTAGGACTATTTTGGATACAACAGTACTAACTGTAAGTAAAACATGGTTCAATTAGTTGCAGTTCACGTTAATTATTATACAAGGCTCAAATTTATAGGTTTTTTCTATGTCAGTCAATGTAAGGTGATGGATTTAGTTGACGTTTCCTATGTACATGATTTTGAAGTTGCAGTATAATCTAAGTATGTGCCAAGTCTTTAGTTATCCTACATTGTATGTATTCTTATTCTGCCTTGATGCATTAGCCAAAGGAATGGCTTTGAATTTTTTTTCCTATACATTTCACATTGACAGAACCATGCCTAAAAGCCTAATCTCATCATGCGAAGATACTTTGAATGGAACAACAGTTTGCAAATTGTATGTTAGTGAAAATCTTCCAGAGATAAAATTGTTTTCGAAAGGTTTTGGTACTTAACATTTCCTTTGATTCCCCACTTAGTACTCTCTGATGTGATAAGCCACGGTAGTGATGTCAGAGTCTGCTGTGTTGTTTTACTGTGTTCCTTTGTTTTGCTCAGTGAGGTAGAGTTTTTGCTGCTGTAAGCAAGCTAGACGGACTGCTTGACTTGAACAAGTTGCATTCAATTCTTCCTATATTGGATATCAAAATGATTATGTAGTGTGGGTGTCGAAGTATAAAAGAAAACACTCCAATGAATGCTTCCTACAATTATGACTGTGCAGTCCATATTCTTCATATCCGTTCCCAACAACATGCTCCATCCCTCTTCATATAATTCCAACACTCACATTTCGAAGTGCTACTCATAGAAAATATAGTAAGGCCTTTTCAGTTTCAGCTGTGACCAACTTTAATTCTTCTCCTTAATGTATAATAGTGAGAGAAGTAGATATATTAATTAAGGTCTGCAGGTTGTCAGTTAAAACTGTTTTCACCAAATTAGTACATATATGCCTTGATCATGCTTTTCTTTCCTTTGTGTGTTACAACGAACCGTGCATACATTTGTGAATTGTGAAAAACTTATATAGCTGTGCTATAGATTGAAAAGCTAAGTAAACAAAAACAATCAAACTTCTTTAGGCAACAAGAAATCCAATTAGTAAACAACAAAGGAATAGAATTCCATAGTTCCACAAATAACCATTGCAGAGGTTTGATTGTTTAGGCAAGCTGCTTACTGCTCTCCGCCATTCGTCCGAGTAGATCAGTTCAATCTGTTTGTTTATTATTAAGTACTTGATGTAGCTAGCTTTAAGGTTTCCATCCGTTCTTCATTCTAGGCTAACAACTAATTTATGCTTTTTTTTATATAGGCTATAATTTCCAATATTTATGTTTGCTATATATTTGTTTTTTTCCTGAACATATAGCCAGACGTTAGGAGTGAAGGGCTCCAAGGTGGTGCAATGGTTTACAAGAAAACATCCAAATGGAGAAGAGCAAAAATCGCTAAGGCTGTGTATCTTTCTCACCTACTCTTTCAAACACAATAATTCTTTATATTATTCCCCTTTTTTATTTGTTAAAGCACAATTAATTATCGGCGAGAATGTAGGGGCAACGGAACATTTCATGTCTGACATGCTATTTTGGTTTGAACATAGCTATATTAAGTAAGTTACTCTAGCTACATCGATATCGATGTTGTATGTATCAAAAGTCATCCTTCTACGTGGATTAATAAAGAAGGATGAGATGGTCACAACTGACACTTTAGCAACATACTAAATTCTACACATCGCATAGTAGTAGTAGTATTTTTTCCCTGCGAAAAGCAACCCTGAATTAGTTTTCAAAATTATATTTCATGGCTTTCAAAGTTTTAATATGATTGTTGTTTCTAACGGCCATGTCGCAAACGTCGGCGGTGCACACCATGTTGCGTCTGTTGTAGCGACCCGACCGAATGGATCAAGTCTACGTGCTCGGTGTCATCCTGGATCGATAATCTTGACACACACAAGTGCTTCAAGTATTTATAACAGAGTAGCAATCACACACTTATTACATTGTTTGTCCGAAGAGGACTTATTACAATAATCATGGCTTAAGGCCATCTAATAACGATAACAGCGGAAGACTTGGAAGATAAGTGAGTCCATCAACTCCGGTAGCATCATTGAGTATAGAACCACGACCTAAAGCACCTTACTGTAAATTCGAAAAGTGCGCAACATGAAAGTTGCAGCCAGCGGGTCACACATGGAATATCTGGCAATGTAACACATAGAGAATAATGAATGATAAGCCTGTACTACATGCATATGTGGCTGGTGGAAAAGCTCTCTGATTTACCTTTTGCATAAATCCAGTTTTCCCTCTGCAAAGGAATAAATTTGTTTAACTATCATGGTGGTTGTTAAACATTGAGAATGGTTGATGACATCCTCAATCCCAATTAAAAGTACTCATTAAAACCCAACAAAATTAATTAGAGTAACATGTTGAGATTCACATGATATTCAAGTACTAGATACTCAAGATGTCCATAACCGGGACACGGCTAATCATGATTAGTTTATACACTCTGCAGAGGTTTGCACTTTTCCCCACAAGACTCGATCGCCTCCGCTTGGTTTCTCGCACTACATGGTGTTTAAGAAGCGAATGGCCGAGACATAGTCTTTCGAGCGCTAGCACCTTACGATGGGTGGACGGTACACCTACATCCCCTACATCTGCTAGTCCACCACTATAAGAGTTCGCACGACTTAGTCAACTATGCGAGCCCATAATGGCTTGTGGCTGCACACGTAAGTTACTAGTATGAATTATCTTATGATCCCTTTGAGCACGGGTGGCGGTCCAGAAGAAATCTGAGCAAGTCTGCTAGAAAACAGGTGCCTCAATCCACCCAGATGTGTATTTAAGTTGCCACCTTAGATAAACCATTAATTTAACAATCTCACATCTGTCATGGATATCACTCACCCAATCCACGTCTACTAGCATAGCATGGCATAATAAGCAAGCGTGAAGTAACTCCCAAAGGTTTCATAAGTAAAACAGGTAATAGGTACTACCTCAATCTACTTCCCATCCCACAATTTAATTAGATCCTAATCATGCAAGTGTTTGAGGTTGATCTAATGCATAAAAACTGGGTGGTAGTAAAGGTATGATCAAGTGTTACTTGCCTTGCGATGATCCATGAAACCTAGAGATTGAAGTAACAAGCGGCGCACTCGGGTGATCTATCGCAGACAAACAACAAGCATACAATAAGTACTCATCTAATGCACAGGTAAATCTCGAATAAAAGATCTAACTAGAAAGTTCAACTTAAGAACCCTGGTTGCAAAAGAATCGAATCTAATAAAACAACGAAAGTCAAGCGACGAAAGAAAACAACTCGGTTTTAGCAAGTTGAAACTAAGTCAAATTTTACAGTAGCAAAACTTTGTTTAAGTTGATTAGTCGGAGCGGCGGTTTCGAGCGAAACTCAGCGCTTGAATCACCTGATTCCAATAAGCGGCGAGAAGATAGACTAGAAAGAAAATCGGATCTGAAATCGCTATCGGAAAAATAGCGGAATAAATCCGATGAGAAAGAAAATGACGAACGGTTGAAGGAACGGACGTTCATTAACGAAAGCAAACCGGTGATCACGTTCATTAGGAACGAGCGGTCCGTGAATGCTTGCTAAACAAAACCGGAAAGAAAAACGGCGAGAAAAACCGATCTAGGGTTTGGAAAGAAAACGAAGCGAAAAACCGATCTAGAAAACAGGAGCGGAAATCGAAGCGGAAACCGGAGCGATTCTGAAAAACCGAACCGAGGAAAAGAAAAGGTGGCGGTGGCGAGGCTAGTACCTCGAAGAAGCGAGGGCTCGTGATGGCGGCATTGGGTGGTGGCGGCGGCACTTGGCGGGCGGCGTTAGGAGGCTGGTGAGGCGGCGGTGTAGGGCGGCGGCGCTGCTGCTGCGGAGGAGGAGAGGAGAGGAGAGGTGTTGGTTTGATGTGTTAGAGGGGGGGTGCTTGGGTATTTATATTGGGGAGGGGAGGGTTTTTGCTTGGGGTAGGGGACAAGAAATAGACTAGGATTAGGAAACAAAGAGGGAAAAGATCTAGAAACAAACACGGAATAAACGGAAGTAGGACAAAAGTCCTACTAGGATTTGGAAAAGGAAGCGGCGGCTCCCTCCTGGCGCCTGGCGCGCGCGGGCGATGGCCTTGGCCTCCTGGCCGGCCGGTGGCTTGGCGGCTTGGGCCTTTGGCCCAAGGCGCTGAGGGTTTTTTAAATCGGTTTCGCGCGCAGAAAAATACAGAGAAAAAAATCTAAACGAACTCCAAAATTTGATTTATTTATTAAATCTTCATTTTTTCCTAAATTTTGGGAAAGTCATATTATTCCCTCTCTTATTTTTGATATTTGAAAAATATTTGAAGATAAAATAAATAAATCCAATGATCCTCTTTTTTCATAGTTTTGAGAGAACTCAAATCGAAAATTTGAAATCTACAACTCCTCTCGAGGGTCCTTGAGTTGCGTGAAATTTCTAGGATCAACAAAATGCAAGAAAATATGATATGCATGATGATCTAATGTATAACATTCCAAATTGAAAATTTGGGATGTTACAAACCTACCCCTTAAGATGAATCTAGCCCTCGAGATTCGGGTTAACTAGAAAATAGGTGAGGTGGTCTTTGAGCAAATCTTCTTCTCTTTCCCGGTGGCTTCATCCTCGGTGTGGTGGCTCCTTTGGACCTTGCAAAACTTGATAACCTTGCTGCGAGTAACTCTGCTGGCATATTCGAGAATCTGACTGGTTTCTCCTCATATGTTAAATCATCCTTCAACTGAATTGCTTCAAGTGGCCTTTGTATCTCTTAGCGGTACTTCCGCCATCTCGGCGTGACTTTTCTTGGTGAGAAACATGGAACACGTCATGAACTCTGACAGTCCTTACGGTAATTCCAGCTTATAAGCAACTTCTCCCATGCGTTGCAAGATCCTATCGGTCCAACGAAGCGTGGTGCTAATTTTCCTTTAACTCCAAATCGCTTAACTCCTCGAAGTGGGGATACTCTAAGATAAACTCTGTCTCCAACTTCATATTCCGTCGCCTTGCGTTTTGAATCCGCATAGCTTTTACATGCGGACTGGGCTACCTTGAGCCTATCGCGAATCAACAACCTTACATTGAGACTCCTTAATCAAATCTGGTCCAAACAAGCGGCGGTCTCCAACTTTGTCCCATGATAGCGGTGTCCTACACCTCCTTCCGTCTGAGCCTCGAAGGTGCCATCTTCAAGCTGGTTTGGTAATTGTTGTTATAAGAAAATTCAGCATACGGCAAGTTATCGTCCCAACTAGATCCATAGTCTAGTGCACAAGCTCTCGGCATATCCTCCAAAATCTGATTGACTCTCTCGGTCATCCATCATGCGTGGGTGAAAAGCTGTCTTGAATTCTAGCCTGGTTCCTAACATTTCATGCAAGCTGATTCCAAAACTTTGAGGTAAATTGAGTTCCTCTATCGTCACGATACTCCTCGGAACTCCGTGCAAACACACAATTCTGGTCATGTATATCTTTGCCAACTTAAGCGCTGCTATAGGTAGTCTTATTTGGAATAAAATGAGCTACCTTTGTCAAGCGGTCGACTATAACCCAAATCGAGTCATAGCCTGAGCGAGTCTTTGGCAAACCTGTGATGAAATCCATGCCTAGTTTATCCACTTCCATTCGGTATTGGCAATGGCTACAACAATCCTGCTGGCTTCGATGTTCGCCTTCACTCTCGACATACATCGCAAACTGCTACATACTCGCGATATCCTTCTTCATTCCGGTCCACGAGCGTTTCCTTCAAATCCAAATACATCTTGGTATTTCTGGGTGAATCGAATAGGGTGAATCATGTGCCTCTTGCAGAATCAACTTCGATCTCCGGGTCATTTGGCGGATACACACGGTCCTCAAACCATAGGGTATCGTGCTCATCCTCACGAAATCCCTTGGCTTTTCCTTCGCTCATTTTCTTCTTTATATCCGCAATCTCTTTGTCCTTTTTCTGAGCTTCCCTGATTTTATCCATCCAGGTAGACTGAATCTCCAATGCTGCTACGTAGCCTCTCGGAACTATTTCCAAACATAGCTCTCGAAGGTCTTGACTAACTCCTTGGGTATTCCTCCCATCATTAGTGTATTGGCGTGGCTCTTACGGCTCAATCGCGCTGCTACAACGTTAGCCTTCCGGGTGATAATGCAATCTCATATCATAATACTTAATAAGCTCCAACCATCTCCTCTGTGCGAGATTTAATTCCTTCTGCGTGAAGATGTACTTCAAAATCTTGTGATCCGTGTACACCTCACAATGATTTCCAATGAGAAAATGTCTCCATGTCTTCAATGCATGCACTACGACTGCTAACTCCAAATCATGTGTGGCATAATTTAATTCATGAGGTTTCAGTTGTCGTGAAGCATCTGAAACAACTCTTCCTTCCTGCATAAGCCTTTGCTCCAAGTCCTCGGCGTGAAGCGCATAATACACCTCATAATCCTTGGTGCGATCCGCAAAATTAACATTGGTGAGGTAACCAATCTTTTCTTCAACTCCTGAAAACTTGCCTCACAATCCTCAGTCCATATGAACTTGGTATCCTTTTTCAGCAATTCCGTCATAGGTTTTGCAATCCTTGAGAAATTCTCAATGGATCTTGGTAGTATCCTACGAGTCCAAGGAAACTCGGATCTCTCAAGCTGTCGTTGGTGCTTCCCATTTGGTTCTGGTCTCAACCTTTGTGGGGTCAACTACTATCCCTTCTCCGGATATAACATGTCCAAGAAATCCAACTTCCTTTAGCCAAAACTCACATTTGCTGAACTTGGCATATAACTGATGTTCTCTTAGCTTCTCCAAAACCAATCGCAAATGTTCCTTATGTTCTTCTTCATTCTTTGAGAAAACCAAAATATCATCTATGAACACCACGACGAACTTATCCAAAAACTCCATACACACTTTGTTCATCAGGTTCATGAAATAGGCTGGCACGTTAGTGAGTCCAAATGACATAACGGTATATTCATACAGTCCATATCTCGTGATAAATGCTGTCTTAGGTATGTCCTGCTCCCGAATCTTCAACTGATGGTACCCTGATCGCAAATCGATCTTGGAAAACACTTTAGCTCCTTGCAAACGATCAAACAGATCATTTATCATAGGTAGTGGGTACTTGTTCTTGATTGTTACTTCATTTAACCCACGATAGTCAACAACCATCCTTAACGATCCGTCCTTCTTCTCTACTAAAAGTACGGGTGATCCCCAAGGCGAAGAACTTGGGCGTATAAAACCTTTATCCAATAGCTCCTTAATCTGCTTCTTGATTTCCGCCAAATCCTGTGCGGGCATCCTGTATGGTCGCTTCGATATCGGGCCTGTTCCTGGCAACATCTCAATCAAAAACTCAATGTCTCTATCCGGTGGCATTCCTGGCAATTCCTCAGGAAATACATCAGGGTAATCCTTCACCACTCGCACCTCTTCCTGCACCACTCCTGATAAGGAATTTACTTGATTCCTATTTGTTCCATGTCGCGATACATACCTAATCCTTCTTCCCTCTGGTGTCGTGTGCAAAATCGTCTTACTTGCGCAATCGATGTTTCCTCCATACATCGACAGCCAATCCATACCTAGAATCACATCCAATCCTTGGGATTCCAAAATGATCGAATCCGTCGGGAACACATGCCTCCCTATACTTAATGGAACTTGAAAACATCCTTGTCTGGCCATATACTCCGCTCCTGGTGAGCTTACTAGCATAGGGGTTTTAAGAATCTGAGTAGGCAGGCTATACTTTTCTACAAATCCCTTGATATGTATGAATCGTTGCACGGTATCGAAAAGTACTAGTGCGATAAAGGACTTAACCAAAACTTACCGATTCTGCATTGGGCTGATCTTCAACCTCCTCCACATCAATGTGGTTCACTGTCCCTTGTTGAAAGGGTTTGGCTTCTTTCGAGCTTCCATTTCCACCTTGGCCTTGGGACATTCATTTGCATAATGTCGGTCTTGGAACACTTGTAACAGGTGACATGGCTCAGGTCTTTCTTGGTTGGGGTTGATGGTTTGGTCCGGTTCGGCGTTGCTTCCTCCATTCCGTTACCATTTTGTGGCCATTATGGTTGTGCGAACTACCTCCTCCATGGGTATGCTGAAACTGAACTCCTGTTTAGTGGTATAAGGGCTTCTCTTTGGGCTCTAGAGTTATACTTCCCCTGCCCATACTTCCTCTTGCGGTTCTCAATTTGCTGCTACTTTCCTTCAATCATGAGGGCACGGTCTACCAACTCCTGGTAGTTGTTGAAACTTGCTACCATCAACTGCATGCTTAACTCATCATTCAGTCCTTCCAGAAACTTCTCCTGCTTAGCTGCATCTGTAGCAACGTCATCTGGGGCATAACATGCTAACTTACTAAAATCATCCACATATTGGCCAACAGTCCTTCCTCCTTGGCGTAAATTGCGAAACTCACGCTTCTTCATGGCCATAGCTCCTGCTGAGACATGGGCAGTGCGGAAAGCTTGCTGAAACTGATCCCATGTGACAGTGTCTACAGGGTAAGTGGCTGTAAAATTTTCCCACCATGCTGCTGCGGGTCCTTCAAGTTGGTGTGCAGCAAACTTCACCTTCTCTCCATCTGTACATCCTGCAGTGGTCAACTCCCTCCCTATCTTACGGAGCCAATCATCTGCTACAATCGGCTCGGTGCTGCTAGAATACACCGGCGGATTCAGCCTAAGGAAACGAGTCAAGTGATCCGCAGGTGGTGGTGGTGGTGGGTTGTTGTTGTTGTTGCCTTGGTTCTGTACCAATGTTTGGATCAAAGTGTTCTGCTGCTGGATCAACTGGGTGATCTTTGGCGGGAAAACAAACCCGGGGTCGCGTCTCGGAGGCATCTGAAGGGTTTAGAAAAGAAGAGGAATTAAGAATAGAGTGAGGTCTAAGGAGAAAACACTACCCAAATGTACATGAGCAAAAGCACACAAAATCACTTCATTCAATTCAAACAAAGGGCTTACAACGATCTAACTATCGCAAAGGTGCTTGTACTATAATGTTTACATGGAGGTAATACTACTAATATGTGGGGTCATCTACTAATTTGAATCGGTGGAAGACTCCATGATGTCCGCTCGACCGTCTTCAAAGTCGGGTTCACTTGGATCCGAATCGGTGTAAATCGATGATGATGTAGTTGCTCGGACAGCCGGCGTACTTGTCTTCATTCTTGGCGCCAATTTCTTCTTGAGTTCTTCAATCTCATACTTAAGATCGTTATTGTGTCTTGCTACAGCTACGATCTCGTCCATGTAGTCCTTACGTGTAGACTTTAGTTCTCCTTCAAGTTCGATGATCCTTCCTTTGCATTCTTCAACTCTATCATATCATTGCACATCTAGTTCTCTGGCGTCGAATGTCTGGTTTAATTCTGGATGAAAGCTGCAATGGATCTGTCCTTCTTGGTCTTGACTATCTCCCATTGCTCATTCCGGCGTCCGCAAATCTGGTACATAGTGTCCTTGAGGTCTTCTTGATAAACTTCTCCAATCGTCCCATGGTGATATGAGCTGCCATGCTCTTTCCTGGACTCAGGTTGGTGCCTGAAAACACTATCTATAGGCTTGGTGATTGGCGCGACGTCCTTCCGGAACATGAGCTTGAATCTTCCACCGCTCCTCTTGAGCAGAGTGGCGTTGAAAGTCCGGTGAAGCTTGGTAATCCAATGTTCAGGTACTTGGTGACTTCCTTCAAGTGAAATCCAAAAGGTGTGCCTTCATCTAGTTGGGCGTACTTGATCTTGGCGTCCTTCATCCTAAAAGAGTAGAAAAGATGAGGAGTTAGAAAATGAGAAGAGAGTAGTGATCTATGGCTTTAACTTAGTGGTCGTGTCCTCGGTCTACGTGCTCGGTGTCATCCCTGGATCGATAATCTTGACACCACGATTACTTGAATGATTTATAACAGAGTAGCAATCACACACTTATTACATCGTTTGTCCGAAGAGGACTTATTACAATAATCATGGCTTAAGGCCATCTAATAACGATAACAGCGGAAGACTTGGAAGATAAGTGAGTCCATCAACTCCAGTAGCATCATGAGTATAGAACCACGACCTAAAGCACCTTACTGTCGTCGAAAAGTCTCGCAACATGAAAGTTGCAGCCAGCAGGTCAGACACATGGAATATCTTGGCAATGTAACACATAGAGAATAATGAATGATAAGCCTGTACTACATGCATATGTGGCTGGTGGAAAAGCTCTCTGATTCTGATTTTGCATAAAGCCAGTTTTTCCTCTCTGCAAAGGAATAAATTTGTTTAACTATCATGGTGGTTGTTAAACATTGAGAATGGTTGACAGACATCCTCAATCCCAATTAAAAGTACTCATTAAAACCCAACAAAATTAATTAGAGTAACATGTTGAGATTCACATGATATTCAAGTACTAGATACTCAAGATGTCCATAACCGGGACACGGCTAATCATGATTAGTTTATACACTCTGCAGAGTTTTGCGCACTTTTCCCCACAAGACTCGATCGCCTCCGCTTGGTTTCTGACTACATGGTGTTTAAGAAGCGGATGACCGAGACATAGTCTTTCGAGCGCTAGCTCCTTACGATGGGTGGACGGTACACCTACATCCCCTACATCTGCTAGTCCACCACTATAAGAGTTCGCACGACTTAGTCAACTATGCGAGCCCATAATGGCTTGTGGCTGCACACGTAAGTTACTAGTATGAATTATCTTATGATCCCTTTGAGCACAGGTGGCGGTCCGAAGAAATACAGGCAAGTCTGCTAGAAAACAGGTGCCTCAATCCACCCGGATGTGTATTTAAGTTGCCACCTTAGATAAACCATTAATTTAACAATCTCACATCTGTCATGGATATCACTCACCCAATCCACGCCTACTAGCATAGCATGGCCTAATAAGCAAACGTAGAAGTAACTCCCAAAGGTTTCATAAGTAAAACAGGTAATAGGTACTACCTCAATCTACTTCCCATCCCACAATTTAATTAGATCCTAATCATGCAAGTGTTTGAGGGTTGATCTAATGCATAAAAACTGGGTGGTAGTAAAGGTATGATCAAGTGTTACTTGCCTTGCTGATGATCCGTGAAACCTAGAGATTCGAAGTAACAAGCGGCGCACTCCGGGTGATCTATCGCAGACAAACAACAAGCATACAATAAGTACTCATCTAATGCACAGGTAAATCTCGAATAAAAGATCTAACCAGAAAGTTCAACTTAAGAACCCTGGTTGCCAAAAGAATCGAATCTAATAAAACAGCGAAAGTCAAGCGAGCGAAAGAAAACAACTCGGTTCTAGCAAGTTGAAACTAAGTCAAATTTTACAGTAGCAAAACTTTGTTTAAGTTGATTAGTCGGGCGGCGGTTTGAGGCGAAACTCCAGGCGCTTGAATCACCTTATTACGATAAGCGGCGAGAAGATAGACTAGAAAGAAAATCGGATCTGAAATCGCTATCGAAAAATAGCGGAATAAATCCGATGAGAAAGAAAAGCGCGAGCGGTTGAGCGAGCGGACGTTCATTAACGAAGCAAACCGGTGATCACGTTCGTTAGGACGAGCGGTCGAGCGAATGCTTGCTAAACAAAACCGGAAAGAAAAACCGCGAGACAAACCGATCTAGGGTTTGGAAGAAAACGAAATGAAAAACTGATCTAGAAAACCGGGCGGAAATCGGACGAAACCGGAGCGATTCTGAAAAAGCCGAACCGAGGAAAAGAAAAGGTGACACGGCGAGGCTAGTACCTCGAAGAAGCGAGGGCTCGGCGGCGTTAGTGGCGGCGGTGGCACTTGCGGCGGCGGCGTTAGAGGCGGCGGTGTGGGGGCGGCGGCGGTGTAGGGCGGCGCTGCTGCTGCGGCGGGAGAGGAGAGGAGAGGTGTTGGTTTGATGTGTTAGAGGGGGTGCTTGGGTATTTATATTGGGGAGGGAGGGTTTTGCTTGGGGTAGGGGACAAGAAATAGACTAGGATTAGGAAACAAAGAGGAAAAGATCTAGAAACAAACACGGAATAAGCGGAAGTAGGACAAAAGTCCTACTAGGATTTGGAAAAAGGCGGCGGCTCCCTCCTGGCGCTGGCCTTGTGGCGATGGCCTTGGCCTCTGGCCGCCGGTGGCTTAGCGGCTTGGGCCTTTGGCCCAAAGGCGCTGAGGTTTTTTTAAATCGGTTTTTGCAGAAAAATCTGAGAGAGAAAAAATCTGAGCGAACTCCAAAATTTGATTTATTTATTAAATCTTCATTTTTTCCTAAATTTTGGGAAAGTCATATTATTCCCTCTCTTATTTTTGATATTTGAAAAATATTTGAAGATAAAATAAATAAATCAATGATCCTCTTTTTCATAGTTTTGAGAGAACTCAAATCTGAAAATTTTGAAATCTACAACTCTCCGAGGGTCCTTGAGTTGCGTGAAATTTCTAGGATCAACAAAATGCAAGAAAATATGATATGCATGATGATCTAATGTATAACATTCCAAATTGAAAATTTGGGATGTTACAGCTGTTCTGCGATTTCTGAGGTACTCTCTCTCTCTCTCTCTCTCTCTCTCTCTCTCTCTCAAAATGGTAAAAAAAACTCATACTAAACGGGAGGGTCTACAATTTTACTACCTGACATGAGTTACCACTGTATTTTTCTTCTTCTAATTACAACATGTAGAAATGTGTGTTAAGAGTTCAATCATATGCAAAGATGCCTATATGTTGTTTTTGGTTTTACCTCCATGAAACTAAAATGGTTCTCTCCTAACAGAGAGGCAGTGGATATGTGCTTCTCAATCAAGGAGCTTTTGTCAAAACGGGTATGCAACCATGCACCTTGTATTTCATACTATATGGAATTTACTTTCAGTAGGAATGTGCGTATGTTGCTCCGGTGATAGTAAGCATTTGCATTGTTTCAATACATATCACAAGTCCATTTTAATTGTTATCCTATAATAATTATTTTTAGTAGCTAGCCCGTGTAGTTGCACGGGTTGATGACTAGTATTTATAACCGTCATAAGATTGTCCATCTGGAGAGCGTCTCCCGTTCGAAAGGGAGACATTTACAGATATAAGTTGCATCATAATAATCTTCACATTTTAGTTGCATCATAATAATCTTCTTCTTCTAGTCTTCTTCTTCTAACTTTCTTCTTTCCCATTTTGTAGATTTGCTTCAGATCACGGAAGCTTGGGTTGATGGAGTGCTTGTCTTTAGTTTTTGTTTTGACTTTGTGAAACTTGCTACCTATGAAGAAACTGTGTAATATTGATGAAACTATGTATATGTATGAATGAAACTTGCTACTATTGGTAACATGTGTGGATATGTGTTTGATATATATGTGTTCATGACTATTGGTAATATGTGTTGAATATGCTATATTGGTCACATAAATATATTTGTGTTTGATTTTCTGTGAAAATGAAATGATATAAGAAAAAACAAAATTAAATGGGGCAATATAGGCACTTTGCCATCTGTTTGGCAGATGGCAAAACTTTGCCATCGGTGGCGAGATGGCAAAGAGGCCACGTGTCATCTACATGACGGCGAGCATGCAGCCTTTGCCATCTGTTTGGCGAGACGACAGCGAGCACGAAGCCTTTGCCCTCTGGTTGGCGAGCGGCAAAGTATCTTCGTTAACCTTCTAACGGGCTAACCCGTTAAGAGGCTTTACCATCTGCCGGTGATGGCAAAAGGCGCGAGCTCTTTGCCATCGGCCGAAGAGACAACAAAAAGCGTTTGCGGCGGGTTTGAACAAACTGTTTGCCATCTGCTGGCGGATGGCAAAGCCTGCCATCCGCCGACCATGCCTTTGCCATCGCCATGGCAGATGGCAAAGTGCCAATTCGATAGTGGTATATGGATACGGATCGGTGGTGGTATATGGATCGGATTGGTGGTGGTATATGGATACGGATTGAGGCGATGGCGGATAAGCGGTGGTGGTAGATGGCGAGGCGATGATGATGGTGCGGCGGCGTGACAACTTATGACCAGAACTCGAAACTCTAAAAGACTAGACTCTAAGACCAGCAACTAGACACGACGACGCAACGACAAATTCAACAAAGCAAAAACCCTAAAAAGATTATGCAAAGGCTCAGATTGGTTCAGATATGATGCACTAACCCTAATTTTTTATGGCTTTTTCGTGGACTGTAGGTATGAACAACAGACTCGATATGAACTACGAAAAACTGTAAAATCTCACCTAGCAACCTGGAAATCTGATACAAGTTGATAGAGGCAAAGGTGTCCCGTCTTTCGATGATATGGTGGCTATCATTTTGGAGGAAGCCGACTTTGATGATCCGACTACGAACGTGCGAGGATGTCACGCCTTAGCAATCGCTAAACCAACCCCGAGAGGTTATCGACCACGCCGAAGCACGATCAATCTGACCATGAAGGTCTGTTTCCTGCAGGCAAACGAAGAACAAGCAAGAAACTAAGATTGCAATCTGGATATAGCGAATATAAGAGGAAAGCTTTATTGATCAGGGTGGGATTTTGTGACGCCTTTGTCTGGTCATTTAACACAAACGAAGTACGCGAAGTTGCAGCTATGGAAAACTTTATTCTAAACAAAACTCAATGTCTAAACGACGCCCTAAGGGCTGTATATATGGAGGAAGAGGGGGGAATTTCGTGGCCCTTGGAGGAGGGGTCCGAAACCGACCCTAAATCTTGTTTCCTCACACATACAGACTCTAAAAATAGCATATATTCAAGTATTTTGAAAATACATGGGCCTGGCCCAAAAATAAGGTGCCGCAGCACCTAGAATAGCCTCTGGACAAAAATTATGAAGTGACATCTTGTATATCTCGTCCAAGGCTTCATGCACTCATTATGGTGGCTTCAAAGTCCTGAAATCATCACTTGAAACTCTGTTCTTGTCTCCCTTGCGCATGCCATCAACTCCATGCTTGTTCTTGCTCCAGTGTTCATCTTTCTCCAAGCTAGGCCCTTCATTTGTAAGCAAAACAAATGTATCCAATTTAGGCAGCATCATATTCTCTTGAACACTAGAATCATTACCAAGAAACGAAAGTACCTAGTGATTTAATTGGCGTGCACGAGCTCTAGTAATCGGTCCAGTATGTATAGTAGTAGGGGTTGTGGGTGTAACAATGGTGTTGATGTCCTCATCATTAGTCCTAGCCCTAGTGTTCATCTAGTAGAAAATCTTGTAGAGGACCTGCTCCCGCTGCTTCTCTTGCTCCAGGTCCCCGAGGTGGTATTGGTGCATCACCCAGTTGGTCCTCTGCTGGTCGAAGTTCTTGTTGGTGTGCAGCACTAGAACCTTTTTGTTGCCTGTCTACCGGCCGTTGACCATCACCGGCAAGGTATTATCGGTCTAGTGCCACATCGTGTGCATGCCGTGCTCCGACTGTATCTTGTGACGCTTCCACGTGCCCCTTTTGAGTGCACTGGACTTGCACTGGAAGAAATGCTTGCTTAGGCCACTTAGTGTGATACCTGCAGTATTGTCGAATACAAGTTTTAGTGTACGTAGTTGGCATTTTCATAACATCTTTGTCATGTTGCAGTGACTTGTTTCACTTTTTATTAACTGTCAAATTGTAATTGCTTCACTAGGTCTGCGTCTAAAAAAATAGAGCTATAGACAAAGGAATATGTTTGTGCAGGTAGACGGCTGATCGGTGTCTCACCTGGAAGTTTCTCAGGATGGGTGTAGCATATGCCGTGCTCGTTGTCGATGGTCGGTATGAACAAATCGATGAGAGGGTGAGATCTCGCGCTGTCAGCAGTCACTTTGGCCTCAAGGTGCTCGATCAGCTCCTAATCCGTGGGATCGAATTTGATGCCAGCCGGCAGCGCCAGTAAATCCTTCTTCGACTTGCATCAGTTAATTCCAGTTATATGGTACTAAATGTATGATCAAATCGACTGTTTTAAGTGAATGATGAAAGATTTCATCAGATAAGTGGTACTCCAAATCTGAAGTCCACAATACCCGAACATGCCACCGGGACTCTTGTGTCACCTCACGCGTAGTGTGTTGTCACGTCAATTCAATGTGAGGACATGATGAATAACTTGACCGACGTATACTAGTACTACTACAGTACTACTTACTAGTCATATTTAGTGTCACATTTTGACCATAGGTTTAACTAACAAAATGTCAATGCATGTCACCGATAATTATACCATTGGAAACTATGTTCAAATACGAATCAAACGATATAATTTTTTGTGACATGCATTAATATTTAGTTAGTTAAATTTATGGTCAAAATTTGACCTAAATCTGAAAGGGACCAATAAACCAGGAGGGAGGTAGTAGTACGAGTAGCGCAATATACGGTATAGAGGACTAGTACAAATTTAGAAATGGAGTAAGAAGTTACAAGGCTATGTGATAGACTTTGTAGGCTAAATGAGTAATACAAAATATAATTCCCATTGGACAATACTTTCACCAACAAGTACACAAATGAAGCCTAATTGATATATATATATATATATATATATATATATATATATATATATATATATATATATACACACATCTGGGCTATTACATTATGCGTAATGAATATTATTCTGTTACCCTTTTTGAACTGATGAATCCGAACGGTTGTACTGATTCTGTCATTTCGTTGAACTGGTCATTTTTTATTAAAAGAGCAAATAAGAGCCCCTCCCGCTCTCTCCCCGTTCAGCCAGCCACTCCAGCCGTCGACCGAGAAGCTTGTGACCGATCCCTCCACCCGCCCGCCTCCCTCCTGTCAACCCAGGCCCTACCCCAGCCGCGGCGATGGGTGTCGGGGCGCGGGTGGCGCGGTGAGGCGGAGTAGGGGGGACGCGGTGCGACCCGCTGAGGCAGAGGGGGCGGTGGCACGGTGGGGAAGAGGGGGCCGGCGCGTGGTGGAGAGAGGTCGCCGGCGCACCGGGGATGGAGGTCCATGGCGGCAAGAAGAGGTGGAGGCGTGCCGACAGTCGGGGATGGACGTGCGCGGTGGTCGGGAGGACGAGGTGCGGCGGCGGACGGGAGGTGAGGCACGCGGCGGCCGGGGCTAGGAGGCGCGCGACCGCCGAGAGGTAGGACGCGTGCGACGGCTGGGAGGAAGAAGGTGCGAGGCCGGGGCTAGGAGGCGCGCAGCTGCCGGGAGGTAGGACAGCGTCTTGGTGGTGGGAGGGAGAAGGTGCGAGGCGGGTCGTGGGGTGGGGCGTGGAGTCGCCGTGTTCCGCTCCCCTCCTCCTCCTTCCCCTTTTGTACTAGTGGCAAGGCCCCGAGCTATGATGTGGTCGAAAGGATTTTGAGTGAAGGGCAGAGGGCGTTGGCGGATCCTGCCGGAGTGGGAGGGGGCGGTCAGTGGGGGGCAGCGGTGTCTGTGGTGGTGAACTGCAGCAGCGACCAACACCAAGCTTTGACCTCCTCTCACCATGCCTCGTAGTTCTATACTTCTGCAGTTCTTTGACGCCTAGATGATTCTGTAACTTTGTTAGGCTGTAGCTGGATTCATCATTCTCTACTCCTTCCTGTAATTGCATTGCATTTTTTCTATCTGACATTACCTACATCACAAATAGACAGGCAATCTGTTGAATTCATGGATGATTGGGTAGATGGCGCTAAAAACATCCAGTAGCCATATTCTTATGGCGGGCGGCCGACGACGAGGGGGTGACCTGCCGTCCAGCGGACATCGACAACGACCGGCCACCACCACCACCGTCCGTCCAGGTTCACCTCAGTCGCCGGCAACTGTAGCCATGTTGCCCATGTGCCCATCCTCGTCGTCTCTTGAAGATCAATCTATATGCTCTGTCTTTTCTACACAATATGGGAAAGGTCATCCAGTTCTGCATGCACTAGAGCCTGCACCAGAATCTTGGCCATCTCACAGCATGGCTGAATTTGTTCATTTATCTCATGTAAGATGCCAAGACGAGGTTCTAGGCTAGTGTTGCTAGCAGGAACCATAGAGTTGGCAACATAGGGCAGAATCTAAAGAGCAGCTGAAGCTGAATCTTCTGTGCTTAAAGTGTAATTTACAGGAAGGACTATTCCAAAATTCATGAACCTAAAATGGAACATCAAATACGAGCTGAGGAGACTCCGTTGCTAATTAATTATCCTGCGGTATGTTGTTGCTGGTGGAGCGACTATAGTAGTATTTGATCAGGGGCTAACGGTAGTTACTTACTACTGTATTTGACATGAGACTGAGCATCATACGAGCTATAAAATGGCAACTCATATTTTGGGAAACTTTCACGGTAGGTGTGCAACAAAATTTCACAAAGAATTGTCAAATGCAAAACTTTCAAAGAGGCCAAAGATTTTAGTTCAACGTCTACGCAAAGCTATCGAAAATGTGAAACTTAGTTGGGTTGAACGTTTTCTCAAAATCGCAACCGGTGAAGACTAATTTGAAATAGGTGAGACCCTTCATGTTTTTTTCCCGTCAGGAAAAACAAAGTACTCGTACTGATCTCTGTGTGTGTTTGTCTTGAGGAGATATTTTTCACGAAGTAATTTTGAATGGTTCGAAAAAAATACTTGAACTGATGTCCGTATGTGTTTGTGATGGCGTGTTTTCACAGACTAAACTTTACTCTTTTTTGATCGCCTTTTCCTCGTAACTTTTCAATGGTTTACGGTATCATAGTCCTCGAACTTGCATGGTTTATATCATTGAGCTGAATGATATTTTTATTAAGAAAATGTTTTGTGTGTTTCTTTTTTGAACTCATTTTTTGCAATGATGTTTTGAACTTCTCGCGTTTTGCGACTTGAACTTTACCATTTGAATTTCCATGGGTTTTCTTTTGTTTGAGCTTTTCCCCAAACTTATTTGAGGCGTCATGTTTGAACATACAACTTTTGTAGTTGTGAACTTGTCATTTTCCATTTATTAAGTTGCTTTTTTTCCTCCGAACTTTTACTGGTACAATTTTTTTTTCAAATTTATCGTCCCTTAAGTAAGAAATGATGCAATTTTTAATTTTGATTTTATGGTATTTATGGTACTAAAGAGTTTGTAGTTCTCAAAAAATAATCACTTGATGTTCTTTTAGTTTTAGTTTTTAGTTTTCTTTCTCATCCTTATCCTTACTGACGGTGTAATCACCATCGTACCTTTATGGTTTATATAGTTGAACGGACTTACATTTTTGCCATTCCCTTCTTTAAAAAACTTATCTTTTCTTCTCCAAACTTCCTATCTGGCGAGAATCAGAACTTATTTATTTTTTAAATTTGTACTTCCAAGTGTCTTTAATGACATTTTCACTATTTTACTTTGTTTTACCTAATCAAACAGGCGCACAACACATTTGAAGAAACAAAATACGAATTTTTGAACCACTAGGGGTATAACCATTGCACATGACTTCATGTGTGCCTTCATCATAGAAAAATAGACTGAATATCGCCAAGTTCTAACGTTGTACAAATGAATCATACAGAATATTGTCAAAACGCCGCATTTTCTCACTAAAACAAACTTTTGTACTTGCATACAACCTTCTCTAAACTTGGACGACACCTAGTGCTCAACTTTGGACGATGACCAGTGCTCAACTCGAACGGAGGAGGTAGTCGTTGCTTTTTAACCATGAATGCTGCTAAAGACACTGGGAATTGCTTCAAAACTGCTTTATCTGCATGGAACGGAGGAGGTGATATATCTAAAATTACAAAATAATATCAAACTACAGTGGACAGACCAACAACATAAATCCTCAAGCAAAGCTCACAATCTCCATGGAAGATGCCTATGAATTCACCATGGAAGGCGTCCCTCCTGCTCTATCTGCTCCCACTCCCTGCACACACACCGGAGCAAAGAGAGGATGAGAGGGAGATGACTGAGGTGGATCAGGGCCGGAGCTCAAGGTGGCTGCACGCAGCTCTTCTCGTGACCGGTGAGGGCGTGTTGTTATCTTGACGAGGAAAGGTCAAATATATCACCTAAATAAGTTCAAAGAGTTTTACAAAAACAAGCAGGCAACAAAGAGAAAAGTCATGTATGGCTATCGAGGCAGAACTTCTATATATAGGACTAGTAAGGGTCTCAGGAACCGACTACATTATTTCAGTCAACTCGATCTTCATCAGTACTAGAATGACTAGACAAGAAGTTTAGATTTGTAGCAGCACATGCACCAAACTTACAGAATTTCTCTACAACTTTTTTGGTGATTGCATCAGTACTAGTATGATTGGAAAAGTATTTCAGATTTGTAGGAGCACACACACGAAACTTAAAGAATTTTATGGAAATGCATGAGTTCTGATTTATCAGTACATAGTTTTATGGAAATGCATGAGTTAACTTCTTCTAGGCACTATCTGGACATGGTGAAGACTAGCTAATGTAAGGATAGGCAGAGAACACTTAGTATTGAGCTTTTTTCCAAGTATGTATTCAACTGATATATTTTTTGTCGATGAACTGTTACAGTATATGTACTAGAGCTACCAGCATCTTTCTATATAACATGATAAAAAGCAAACATACATGTATCATCTCCAGAACATACATACTAGAGAAAATTGAACTGACAATAGAAGAAATTTATACTTTTTTGGGAATGATATCATGTAATATCACATCCAGAAAGCATGCCAAGCGAAACGTATATTTCTTTAGTTGAAGAACTAGCAGTCTTGTAGCACAAGAGCACGACATATCTAACTTACATAGATCCTTTACGCTTTGTAGTAGCATGGCGAGGTTACAAGGGTTAGGAATTTACCATTTGACGGCCTTCACGCCACCAGCAGCGCGGAGGTGACCTCATGTCTCCCTCTTGTCGGCGGGGAACAGGAGCTGGATCACGGGAAGAATCTGGCAGAGGCGCCTTGTCGTCCGATCTCTCATGGGAGGCAGTGCTTGGCGTCGAGGTGCAGGGCAGCCAAGGAGACGGTCACGCGATGAGGAGGAGCAGGATGGGGCAGAGGTGGTTGTTGCCGACACTCCGCCCTCCGCCGGCGACCGCCCCTGCAGTGCGTCGTGTGATTAACGCCACACACACATGGACAAGACAGTGTGCCAAGAAATCAAACTGCACAAGTCAGAAGACACAAATTAAGACCATGATAGCTACTCTAGACCACGGAATGGATGGAAGCACAAGACGATAAAATAAAATAAGAATTGGCTTGAACTTAAACCAAAATGATAATTGAACTGAACTAAAATTAGATACTGGACTGAATTAAAATAATAAAAATATAGCAAAATTAAATTCTATAAACACAAGCATTTTCAGCAATCAAATTTTCCTCTTGAATATGTAGAGGGACACACCTTTTTTTCTATCAGATTCGTACATTGAGGCAAAGAAGTGGGTATAGGACAAGGTACATCAGCCCAAGTTTTTGTACTTCTCGTTGCATTGCTTCAGTTTGGTTCCAAGAACACTATGCTTTAGTTTGGTTTGCAGACCTGGTAAATCACGACGTCTTGGGGACCATGGAGGAAGAGGATCTGGGCGAAGCTCTCCACGATGAAGTTGTGGGCGACAGAGCACATTGGTGGATGCATGTTAGGAGAAGTTGTAAAATATCTGCAGAACTGAAGGATATGCTTTTGTATTATCTCTGATCACAATGAACAAAGTATTTATGGTCTTAATCTTATTTCCCAACTATCTGTTTTTTGAGCTGATGTAAATTCAGGTTTGATCTTACTAGCTCTCGGTCGGAAGAACTCAAATGCGAGATGGAACTAGGGAAATATGACAGATCAAATATAGCAAAAAAGTGCAACTCACCTTTGTTTGTCGGATGGGCAAATGTACAAGTTCACGTAAAAAACAAGTTCATGTCTGATAACGTTGAAGTACACAAAGATACCTAAATATAATTTATGTACTTTTAAGCAGTTTGTTTTACTTCCAAAATACTTCATTTGTTTTGAAATATGAACTTCTATATTTATTTACTTAGAACTTATTATTAGAGAGCCCATTTATTATTAGAGACTCTTTTTGTTTTAAGTCAAAAATGAGCACATGCTATTATTAGGTATCAATACAATCAAAATTTTGTGGTGCAAAAAACCTATAATTGATGATAATTCTTAAGAAAGGGAGCACTAGTGCCCTTGTGGTTGAAACACTTGAGCAATGCATAACTTAAAAGTAGCACGAATCGACAATGTCATGGTTCGATCAAGGTTTTTCAACCATGGACACTCATGTCATGGTCACTACTACGGTCAAGATTTCAGATACTAAGGCAAGCTCTAATTAAGCTTCCATAGTGGATTCGACCTTTCTGGAGTGTTCAACCAGCTACTTCTCTTTCTCAACATTGTAATGTGCACAATATCTTAGTTGTGCCATTATTCGTGATATGCACCAAGCTTAGGGCCTGTTTGGTTTTGCAATAGTTCCACATGAAAACAGTTCGATTCTTGAAAGAGCAACATAGACAACAGGTCGGTCACCTCTCGAAGGACCAGGGAAAAAGGTGCAATTGCATGGAGATCGCCTTCAAAAAAGTGTGGCCACACGACCTCATATATCCATCAGATCTTGATTATAATAGACAGGAAGGAAACTTTATATTAGTAACTTTTTAGAGAAAAAGTATACATTTTGTAGTGGAACTCAGCATAAACAACATTGTAAAAGAAGTCTGACCGATGCTTGTACTTTCATACAAACATATATGCGAATGAATCTATTTATTTTAGCGAGCTTCTTTGTCATACAAATCATGTCTACATCGTAAGCCTGAGACAAAACATGAGGATATTTCAGCTTTAGTTTTTCTTCCAAAACACTCAAGTGGTGATTCGTTTTGTTAAATACTAGCTAGAGAACAACCTAAATGACACAAAGTGCAGCGAGCAGAACTCCATCTATGTAGAACATGAAGTTTCCCTAATGTTTTTCCACATCATGAAGCTTCAAGACAAGCTAGATATGCGTGTTAATAATAAAAATGGCTAATGCAGCACACTCGGCACCTATGCATTCATAGTTGGCTAAAGCAGCGACATGACACAAAAATAAGCGAGCACTCGATCACCTCATGTAGTAGTAGCAGCGAGGCGAAGAAGCTTCAAGGTCGATGGCTATCGGCAACCTTTAAGCCGAGGATTCTCGAACATGGCCTGCGAGAGATGAAGATGGCATGAGGTGTTGCGGCTTGGAGCAGCAACAAGAGAAGCAGAGGACCCCAACATGCTGCGACAAGGCCGCTTTGACGTTGGACTACTCGGTGGATGGCGGGACACGAGGTTGCAAAGGTATAAGAGGTCGCCTTGAGATGGCGGATGCAGTTGGACTGCGTGGCGGCGTGGACTGAATAATTGTCGGTCTCGAGAGATAATTTGCAATACATTTCAGTCCATTTTCCCTCGATACTAGCATGACTGAATAAAGTTCAAAATCGAGTAGTTGTTCCTTACGGTCTCGTTGGACACGAGCTCCTTGAGGAAGATTGCGTGGTCGGCGGCAAGTTGGCCTGTAATGTCGACGGCGTCGCGCTGAAGCGGCCTTGGCGGCGGAGGAGGGGTGAGCGGTGCGACCAGTGAGGCGAGAAGGCGGTGGCGGCTGTGGGGAAGAGAATTGGCGCACGGGGATGGAGGTCACAGTGCGCATGAGGCGATGTCGAACCGTGATGGCGCAAATGGCAGCGGTAACAACGCACGCGATGACACAGTGTCCGAGCGGCGACCGCGACAAAACTCGGCCACCACGAAGCCATGGGGCTGGACCGATGGATGCAGCGAACTCCGCCACCTTGGGTTGTCGTGGGCGCGGTGGCTCTAGTAGAGAGCTAGGCATCCATGGAGGAGCCGCAGAGCGGCGAGGCGATGAACAACTGGCTGAGGTGTTGAACAGCGTGTACCACGGCAGCGAGAGCGATAGCGGCGGGTTGATCGATCTTGATACGACAGCGGCGGCGCCGTTTAGGTTTTAGGGCTGCGGCAGGATCGCGCGATGGATGTAGGTGGCGGGCGAGGGAAAGAAGCGGGCGGCGTGGTGAAGAATCGGCGGCGCCGGGAAGGAGGAGGGCGGCGGCGTGGTGGAAGCGGCGTCAACGCCGGGAAGAAGGAGCAGCGTAGTGGAGGGAGGCGGTCGGCGCCGAGGAAGGAGGACGGCGACAGCGTGGTGGAGGGCGGCGGCCGGCGTCGGAAGAAGACGGCGGTGCGTGGTGGAGGCGGTGGCGGCGTCGGGGAAGGAGGACGGCGGTAGCGGTGGAGAGAGGCCGCCGACGTGGGGAAGGAAGCGGAGGCGGTGGTTCTGATGAGAGGCGTGGGTTAGTGGGTCGTGCGGGGGTGGGGTTGTTTTCTTTTCTCTTTTCAACCACACCCGTGCGGGTTTTTATTTGGACTTGTGAAATTGTGTGAGGCGCGTCTATATAGGATCGGGGGTAACAGAATATTATTCTGTTACTAGTAACAAAATAGTCCAGCCCTATATATATATATATATATATATATATATATATATACATACATACATAAATACTATTCTGATCATCACGGGATCAGAATAATATTCTGATCACAACCTGAACTGCCTGAGTAACGCGCCTGACCTTCTCTGTGAACTAGGTTGAACTTCCCGCAACATTGCCCAAATAGGGCTTGCTATATATCGTTGGAAAGCTATGGACACCAATATCTTGACCCAACTTAAATTTTTGGCAAAATATAAGCGGTTTAAGAGCAGTTTTAAAAACCATTTTTTCTTCGCACAAAAAACATGAATCGTATTTTCGATCGCATTTCTAAACCGTTTATCTGAATGAGGCATATAATATGGCGTTGGAAAGATGCTGCAAAACCGCTCCTTCCACATGTTGAAAGTTTTTTCTTATTCCCTACGGTTAAAGAGTAATGTAAAAAAACATAAAATTTGGTAAACCGAACAGCTGAGTCTATTTTTTCGATGTCATTTCTAAATGGCTAATCCAATGGAGGCATATGCTATGGCATTGGAAAGCTTATGAAAATGCGCTACTTTTTCATATTGAAAGTGTTTTTCTAATTTTGAATGGTTTAAGAGTAATTTAGAAAATGGTCCAAGTCCTACCGAATTCGTATTTTCGAGCTAATTTTTAAACCGTGCGTCCGAATGCAGCAAATGATATGGCCTTGGATAGCTTGAACAAATGCGAAACTTTTTGGTATGTATTGTTTCACCCAATTCTTTACGGTTTTAAGTCAGTTTCAAAAATAGCGAAAAACTTATTTTCGACGTAATTTCTACGAACTTTATCAAAATTGGGCAAATAATATACAGTTGAAAAGCTACAAAAAATGCGAAACTTTTTCATGTTGATGGTTTTCTCTGATTCCTAGCCGTTTTCAAGTAATTACGAAAATGGCGGGATCATTCGTTCTGCCTCTGCTGCAAAACAGATTCTTCCAAAATGCACCGCGTGAAGAACCTGAACTTCTCGGTGCGTGTACCTGAACTTCACTCTGTTTTTCATGTGATTTTTTTTCTCGTAGATCTTCATCAACTGCTCATAGCTCTCCATCCCACTCACGGGAACTGAGCGGGTGATATACCGATGGAAAGCTGCTGTAAACACGCAACTTTCCCGTGTTGATCATTTTTTTCATACTCGCGACGATTTTGAAAGTTTTTCATCTGAAATTAATTCAGCGTAGTAGTTGAACTTCATGCTATTTTCACGTTGAACTTATGTGACGAATTTTTGTTTGTACACGCGCCTGAACTTCCCTCTGTACGAACCCGACCTTTATCGGAATTTTGAAAAGCGTTTTTTCTTCGTACAAAAAATGTGGATCATATTTTCGTTCGCATTTCTAAACCGTTTAGCAACTAAATACTGGTTTTAGATAGGAATCTCGCTCATAGGCGGATTTTGCACTCGAATTAGTGTAGAACTTCGCATTTTTGCGATTTCTTGCTGAGTTGTTCGACTGAACTTCCCCACATGCTAGGTTGAACTTCCATAACATTGCCCAAATAGGGCCTGCTATATACCATTGGAAAGCTATGGACACGAGTATCATGACCCAAGTTAAATTTTTCGCAAAATGTAAGCGGTTTAAGAGCAGCTTTGAAAACCGTTTTTTCTTCACACAAAAAACGTGAATCGTAATTTCGATCGCATTTCTAAACCGTTTATCGGAATGAGGCATATAATATGGCGTTGGAAAGCTACTGCAAAACCGCTCCTTCCACATGTTGAAAGTTTGTTCTAATTCCCTATGGTAAAAGATTAATTTGAAAAAACGTAAATTTCGTAAACCGAACAGCTGAGTTTATTTTTTCGATGTCATTTCTAAACGGCTAATCCAATGGAGGTATATGATATGGCATTGGAAAGCTTATGAAAATGCGCTACTCTTTTATCTTGAAAGTTTTTTTTTCTAAGTTTGAATGTTTTAAGAGTAATTTAGAAAATATTCCAAGTCCTACCGAGTTTGTATTTTCAAGCTAATTTTTTAACTGTACGTCCGAATGTAACAAATGATACGGCATTGAAAAGCATGAGGAAATGCCAAACTTTTTTATATATATTGTTTCTCTCAATTCCTTACTCTTTTAAGTCGATTTTAAAAATGGCTAAAAATGTATTTTTGCCGTAATTTCTACAAACTTTATCGGAATTGGACAAATAATATACCGCTAAAAAGCTACGGAAAATGCAAAACTTTTTCATGTTGATGGTTTTGTCTGATTCCTAGCCGTTTTCAAGTAATTTCGAAAATGGCAGGATCATTCGTTCTGCCTTTATCGCGAAACAGATTTTTCAAAAATGCATCGCGTGAAGAACTTGAACTTCTCGGTGCGTGTACCTAAGCTTCACTCTGTTTTTCACGTGATTTTTCTTGCTCGTAGCTCTTCATCCACTGCTCGTAGCTCTCCATCCACTCACCGGAATTGAGCAGGTGATATACCGATGGAAAACTGTTGTAAACACGCAACTTTCCCGTGTTGAACATTTTTTCATACTCGCGACGATTTTAAAAAATTTTCATCTGAAATTCATTCAGTGTAGTTGGTGAACTTCCTGCTGTTTTCACGTTGAACTTCTCTGATGTATTTCCGTGAGTAATTTTCTCATCCATTCGTCAGTGTTACACGACTGATATTTCTTTTGTACAAACGTCTCTCATAGTATTTTTTTAACTTTCTCCGAACGAGGACTTGAACTTATAACAACATAACTTTTAGTTTTTGCTTTTATATTCTTTTTTAATACAAAATGCACACCGTGTAGTACGCTAACTTCTGACAATTATCAATCTGAACTTCTCTCGGTTACGTGAAAATATCTGAATTTTTTATTAATTTTAATCTGAATTTTTCAATCCTTTTTTTATGAATTTTGAAGCGCTCAAATTTTAAAAGTTGAACTTTAACAACGAGGAAAATCTGAGTTTTCTATAATCATCGAACTTCTCCGTCATTTTAATATGGACTTCCTGGTTTATTTCTTTTAGTAACGAAAAAAACCTACTTCCTGGTTTCTATTCTTTATTTTTTACACTTTCTCGGGGCGAGCACTTGAACTTCTATGAACAAAACTTTTAGCCTTTGCCTTTTCATTCTTTTTTAATATAAAATGCACACTGTGTAGTACGTGAACTTCTGATAGTTTTCAATCTGAACTTGTTTCGGTTACGTGAAAATATCAGGGGTTTTAATAGACATTGAACGACTCTTCCTTTTTATTTGAACTACATTGTGTATTTTTACAAATGTGAAAATTGGAGGTTTTCTAGAACCATCAAACTTCTTAGTTATTTTAAATTGAACTTATTGGTTTCATTCTTTAGTAACTGGAAAAATCTGATTTTTTTCTTCAAATAAATATCAATCTGCTCCGCTTTATTCAATTGAACTTCTTGGTTTTATTCATAAGTGACGAGAAAACCTGAGTTTTTTATATACATTGAACTACACTAGTTTTTATATTGAACTTCTTGCTTTTAATCTTTAGTATTCGGGAAATTTTTGAGTTTTTTATAAACCTCCAACATCTTTTTAATTAGGACTTCTTGGTGTTGTTCATCAGTAACTAGAGAAGTCCTAGTAATTGGAAATAGAACTTCTAGGTATTTTTTGAAAAGAGGGAAAAAACTCAGATTTTTTACTTTGAACTTCTCACATTTTTTACTTTGAACTTCTTAGTAAAAAGTATGGTTTTAAATAAGCAAACAAATCTTGGTTTTTAAATTTGAACCTCTAGGTTTTTTGACCATTTCTGTTATTTCAAATTGAACTTCTAGGTTTTTGTTACAAACATCAAACTATTTTTCTTTGTACACATGTAACAGTTTCTTCGAACTCTCTATTATATTAAATTTGAACGTCAAGAGTTAACATTTTCTACATGACGCTTTTTTTCTTCGTATATGAACATCAAACTTCTTCTTTTTTTTTAGTTTGAACATTTTGGTAATTGGAGAAATCCGAGTTTTTTAATAAACATCTAACCTCTTCGCTTTTTAAATTTGAACATCTAGTTTTTTTACCTTCTTCATTATTTAAATTTGAACTTCCAAGTTTTTTTAGAAATAGGGAAAACCCTTTTTTATAAACTTTTTGAACTACTCTGTTTTTTAGTCTGACCTTCTTGGATTTTTAAGAAACACTGAACTTCTCTTTATTTAAATTTGAACTTCTAGATTTTTTAAAAAATTGAGGAAATCCATTACTTCTTAAATAAACATCGACCCATTTTTTTGGGTAAACCCTCAGGGGTTTCGTGACTTTTCAATTTTTAAGATAGAACTATTCCCTTATTTTTCTTCTCATGTTTTGTATTTTCTTATTAAATATTTTCTACTTCATATGTTTTATTTTAATTTGACCACTAGATCTTTTTAACTTTTCTCTTCCTCGCGTTTAATATTTGAACTTCAGGTGTTCACTTTTTTCGAACAAAATGGATGTAAAAGAAAGTTATTTTCTAGATGCATCATATATTTGTGTACCTAACTTTGATCCATCTCGAAATCATTCTGGAGCTCTTATATATATAGGAGTATATCATAGTCAAGAAACGTTAGTCTTTCTATGTCTGAAAAATGTAACCATTGTTTTTTCGTGTCCATCTTGCTAAAGGTGCGAATGTTGGGCGTTTTCCACCACAAGGTTGCTCTTGTCCTCTCCTATTTGTATTTTCTAACTACCGCATCATCTCTCTCTTATCCATTTTTCTTCTCCATGGATCCATGTGACGTAGCAGCCGATGCCCAAAGGTAGAAAAATAGTAGCTGATCCACCAAACAAAAGGCACAATGTACAGTAGAACAAGTAGTACAACGGCCAGATTGTGCTTCATTTGGGGCCATCTTTAACACAGCAGCAGCATCAATTTTACTCTATTAGTAGGTCGCGCACAATCCGACTTGTTGTTTTCAATGTAACTGAACTATCATTAGCCGCGTACAAGCCGACCTGTTGTTCCCTGTTGACCAATTCCACCAAGAACAGGCCGAGCCAATGAGAGAACTAGAGCAGGGGCTGCTCCACCATGACCTAGTTGAAGAAGTTCAGTGCATCTCAATCTCTGCCTAGGCCACTTACCCATGTGCCTTCTCACGCTGTAGTGGAGGGTGCATGTTACGCAGCGCTACAGAACAACTTTGAACTTCGATGCATTGAAGAGGAGCAGAAAATCAACCGATTCAGCCACAATCTTAGAATTGTAACAAGTCCGGCACATCACGATCGTGATTAGAGATAAAAAAGTTCACAGATAGGATATTGGGGAGGCCTTGATCACGCCCGTGCTACGCTGAAGTTGGACATCACGATCGCTCGAGCTCCATTTTTAACCTGTTTTACGTGTCATTGAAGTCTGTGTTCATGGTAAAAACCACATAAGCAAGCACAACCATGCTTTGGCTAAGCGAGTTAGATAGAATGCTAGAGAAAAAATCACATTGACCAAAATCTGTAGTTTATTTCCACCACACACCACCAAAAGCACAAGTGTTTTGCACCTACATATATAGTTGAACCTCGGACATCAATCAAAATCACTTAGAGAACAAATACAAAAGATGGGCGGGGAGGGATCAATGCTTTGATCTGGATTCAGTTTAATGACAGCGGGAAGGAGCAACTTCAGACATCAATGAGGTCACCTGCCACAAGCATGGTGATGAAGGAGGCGGGACCGGGTGACTACCGTGGACTGCAGCTTGCGATGGTCTCGACCTTCCTACCCACTGCAAGGCTGGATTGGTGGGATGACCTAAAAGAAATGATCTACGGAACAATCTGAACTTTCTCAATGTCTACATACATGTTTTCCATACACTCATATTCATCTATATCTGTACCAGTTTACATGTCAAACAATATGCGTACCAGTTTAATTGTTTCCAATAGTAGTCCATCAAGTTGGGGAGCTCTAGATGGGAGTAAAACCGGACCGACTACTAAAACCGATATTCAGATATGCAACACCCTCGAGGAAAGCATCTCCTGTTTTCTTCAACCCATTCATTTGATCCTGTTTGCACAAGCGTAAATTGTGATCACCATTGCAGCTGCTTTTAAGGTGCCTACTTATGTATAACAAGCGAATGTGGTCTGGAAGAGATCCACTTACCAATCCGTACTCTTACGCATCCCGGCTACTGAAAATGATGATCCTTGAGGCCTCCATCCTTGCTTTTGCAGCCTGAGAAAACCTTTGCGCTAACTAGATGGACGGGAGTGAAGTTAACAACCTGTTGAAGCGAGATGATCATATTGTTCAAGATTTCTCTTGATAAGTCAACTCCGTTAAGCGAAGGAAGCGATCGGGATTCTTGTATTATGCCACGGTGCATAGTTCGGAGGAAAGAACAGCCTCTTTGGATTGCGATAACATATGTTATAACACAAGAATCACCTTGATCATAGCTGTTGTTCCATTTGTTGGGGTCGGCGGCTCCAAACTTCTGTGCCTATCTTGCGTGCTGCGCATGTGAAAAGTGTTTTCTTCTTTTAGCAGCTTCTCCTCACACCACATGTGGATGTCGATGCGCCGCATAAGCACCAACGATGAAGAAGTTCTAAGCGAAGAGGAAGGCGTCCATGGTGCACCAACGACGAAGGGCGGTGTATGGGGATGGGGGCCCTGGTGGCGGCTTGGGGCTGGCGGTTGGCGCGATGCTCGTGTCTGAGGGCGAAGTGCTGATGGTGACGGATCGAGTGGCGGGTGCGGCGCCGGTCGGATCAAAGCGCTGGGCGGCGGTGGCTGAACCAGGCGTGGGGCAGCGCGGGCGGCTGTTAGGGTCGGATCAGGCGGGGGCAGCTCCGGTAGCAGATGGAAGGCCGCGGCGGCTGCCGATGGTGGGCGAAGTGGGAGGTGGCTGGCAGCGACGGATCAGGCCGCCGTGCTCCCAGCGGATCCTTGCGGGGAGTTAGCCACAGCGGTGGTGGCGGATCCGTGGTCGAGGCGGCGTCCGCTGGGCGCGGCGAAGCGGCGGTGCGGTTGGTGGCGGGCGGCGGCGGAGGTGCTGGTTAGAGGCGGGGTAGGTGCGAGAAGGTGGGAATCGCGGGGGTGATTTTTGTTTCCGAAAGGATCGTGTTGGTGTTTATTGGCTGTACTGTTCGGGAGTTCAGGAACACCGCGCGCCTCCTATATAGGGCGTCGTGATCAGAATAGTACATCTCCATCATCATTATTAGTACATCCTACATAGGTGAGTTAGGATGCACGTGATCCCAGAAAGGTATCTATTCTTCAAACTAACAAAAGTACATAATATCCAACAAAAGAGGGTCATGCTACAGCAACAGGATACATGGCTCAGTCTAGATATCAGTACGAATCAAGTTGTGCAAATTTGTTGTTGGCATAAACCACATCGCCGCATGTCGGGTTTGCAAAAGCTATTCATCGCATGGAAGCTTGATGCCTTTCATACACTAAAGATTATCTAGCAACAAGCTGTGTCGACGAATCTCTGGATATGGTGATTCATGAAACTCGTGGTACGATGTGTAAACACAGTTCCCCCTAGCGAATGGAAGTTGCATTGCACGGTAATCATCATCAGTGATATGATCGATGATTGGTTGGATGATCGGATAATTGAGCCTGAGGAACATGGAGTGGTTGCTGAGGCTATAGACCCGCCTCCAGTTGAATACGCCTGGCCCAACTGAGCTGGGATCTTTCTCGAACACGAAGCAGCCATAGCCATCACAGTCACGAATGCCCTAGGCATTGTACTGCATGTGGTTTGATGAAATGGTTTGTTTAATTTGGTACGTGTGAATGAGCATCAAATGACCGCCTTCAGTTGAACGAGCGATAAACAACCACCCATTGACTGGTATGATTCCAGGTCCTGGAATCATGAAGGCCAGCGCATCTGCGTCTGCTGCAACAAATCAAATTGGAGACAAAAAGGACAAATATATACAATCATGTTCAGAGTATGTGTGGAATTAAGATTATTATAACAGTGACACATTTCATAGACAGAGAATTGCAATGCCGCGGTCATAATCATACCCCAAGTTAAAAAAAAGCCAATGGCTTTCATATTCTAGCAATATGTCATGGTTCAAACATCATGTAACAATGAGAGGAAAGCAGCTATGACATGGCCTACTCATATTCTACCGTAGCACTTACTACTGTTCTCATATCAACTCTAAACAATAACATGCGTGGTTATAAAAACTTGGAAATGAGAGTAACATATGGCAATCATGAGGTTATACTCATAATATCTACTCTAACAATCATTAGATGCCAATTGTTCTCATATCAACTCTAACAATAACATGTGTGGTCAGAAAATTCTAGAAATGAGAGGAACATATAGCAATGATGTGGTTATAGACATACTATCTATTCTAAATTTATAACAATCGACAGGCAGTCGTATTCATAAGGTAAAGATGAGATGAGATAGAACAATTACACAACGATAGATTCCACCAGTATACTCAGCCAATCTATGCGTCGACCGCGTAAACGATGCCATCGTGCACTATAGCATCAGACAGAAATGGAGGCTCAACAGGATTGATGATGAGCCATAACCATGTATGGCGACCGGATTCCAGATAGACTAATCCCATGTTGAACAAGGCAATGAGCTTGTAATCCATGTAGTCTTCTGATGGTGTGGGCACTTCGTAGATTATAACCTTCAGCAAATAGAGGTCACACCAAAAGCTCGACACGTCTCGTGTGTAGTAGGCAGGATTGTCCGGTGGGCCGCGAGGCACGATGGCGGCGGTATCCAACGATGGAAGGGTGATCTCTCGCTGGGTGTAGATATCCACGAGACGCCACGTACTACCAGATTGGTGGATGAGGTCGATCCAGTTGGCCTTCATGCCCGCCCAGTAGTGGCCGCGCATGAAGGACAGGTGGACGGGTAGTGGTAGCATGTCGAGGGGCACCACGTAAACCTCCGTAGGATCATCAAGTCGGTGTATGGGCCACCTGCGAGGATCAGCCATCAGCAAGCAGGGTGTCTTGAAAAGGTTCGGCCCGTTGCAGACGAGTAGACTGTCAGAAGACACCGAGCATGCAGCCAGACATACGGTGCTGAGCAGGTCCATACGATTACAGATCTGCTCCAAGAGAACATCGGGGAGGGAATTCCAATCGCGGCTTTGCGTGTCAGTCGGTTTTGCCATAGGGTTTTTAGGGCGCTGAGTGATTGGGGTTTTCGGTGTCTGCGAGCGAGCGGGGAAGTGGATACAGCGGGCAAGCGAAGAATATGGCGTGTGTGGCCGAGAATTGAGCGGGGGGATATGGTACGAGCGAGCTACCAAGGAAGATGGTGCGGCGGCGGCGATGGCGGGGAATGGTGTGCGGCTGACGATGGGGAAGAGAGGAGGAAGAAGAGGGAAAGACGGGGAAGAAAGTGCATTAAATCTCAATTCTACTAGTACTACAACCAGGATATACCGTCCTTCGGAGTGTAAATAGTTAAGCCGATGACATGTGGGTCTACCTCAAGAGGGCCCATATGTCAATTAATGGAAGAGAGAGGTGCGTAGGCGTATTTCGGAAGCGTGCTCCACTGGCAAACATGATAGTAGTACTAGGTAAGGTGATTTAGTAACACCAACACGCTGGTTCAGCTTATTAATTAAGTGTCCCATCTGTTGCAGCGTGTATTGTTACTTCACTGTGAAGACTAGTTAAAAATTCTCTCTGACCGAGATGGGGAATAATGGATTGCCAAGACTTCCTATCTAAAGTATCCCAATGCCTCTTCTCTCATCCTGTCCAACAAGATGAAACATTTGCCAAGGCACCCGGCGCCAATAATGCAGGAGTACTAGTAGTATTTTGTGTCAAACTTTGACCATCTATTTAACTAACAAAATGTTAGGGAATTTCACCAAAAATCATATCACTGGATTCGTATTTGAACATAGTTTTTAATGGTATAGTTTTTTATGACATGCATTGACACTTTGTTAGTTAAATTTACGGTCAAAATTTTACACTAAGTATGAAGAGGGCCATTAAACCAGGACAGAGGTTTATATACAGGTCAATAAAAATCATCAACCAAGGTAGTAGTAAATGATGAGTGCTCGAAGAATTTTTTTCTGGAAGTACTCAATAATGGGCTCGTTTTCCTCATGAAAATTGTGTTTACGAACGTATTAATTGGAATGCATGCGTGAGGAACAAATGACCAGAACTTTTACACACATTGGTGAGTTATCTCTTAATTCTTGCATGCGACGTTTTCATGAAGCTTGAAATATGAACATGTCAATGGGAGGGAGTAAAAGCCTCATGCATGCATCATGCAACGCTCACACGTACACATGCATGCACGCAACACTCACACATCCTTGTGGCACATAGCACACGATGCAACACGCATGCTCATGCTCAAGTGCTCGACCTACTCCCTACGTCCGTGAAAGACTGTACATATAGAGATTTACACATTGACCAAGAGGAACCGAAACTTCATGGCATAAGTAACACCCAAAAGTAGTAGACTTATGTGTGCATGCAACCATTGAGAAAAGAAGATTAAATGAAGGTTGTTGCATGCTGTAATTAAGGATAGACATGTAGCCTATAGCTAGAGCACAAGTTGGTGCATTAGTCAATAAATATCAATTATATTAAAGGCTAAATACATTGGAAGTGTGGATGTACACTCTTTGTTGGAATATCGAGGGAGTACACGTGCATGCACTCATATACACAGCCAGGGTGGTTCGCGCGCAAGGGTTGGACTCCTGTCGCGCCTGCGTAAAGTTTTGTTTAACTGATTTCTTTGCTCTGCCAACTAACAGGTTAGACCCAGAAACCAGGTGTCAATTTAACCATTCAACAAAGTGCCACGTCGACTATGTGGCTGGTCAGTAGGGTGCAATACGGTGCTCTACGATGAGCTAGTGATCGTATAATCACCGCAAAACTATATAGTGACCGTAATTAGCATATTGTTACATATGTTGACCGCCAATGTATTTTTCTCATTTCAAATTAAGCCATATTAATCGAAAAGGACGTAGTATGGACTGGTACTGCTTTCATGTGTCCCCTCAACTCGCCGAATGAGGAGAAGCTTGCTTACTATACCCTCTCCCTTGCCCACACCCACGCGCGGTGGCTCACAGGATGAGGAGAAGCTTCCTAACTACGTACGCCTACGAGGAGAGGGTTTTGACTACAGCGCCCTCTCCCTCTCCCTCTCCCTCAACCTCGTCCTCGCGCTCATGGTGGACATGCAGCAGTTCATTCGGTGTCATATTGAGAGAAGCATATTGTACTATAGTATCATCATTGTTGGACCTTCCGAAGAGGTGAAGAGCCAAGTGCAAGGTTCACACAAGTACGGACTGTTGAACTTCCTGAAGAGGCAAAGATCCAAGCGCAAGGTTTTATAGGAATTGTCGTCCAAGTAGGAGTACTACAACTATAGTGAACGATGCTACTGTATGGTGCCGCCACGTCACCTATATACAAAGTTGTGCCACCTTTTTTTCTCAAAGAGTGTGTTGGAGCCCGTGCAACAACCACACAAGTTGCACGTACACATAACACGTTAACTAGTAATAAATTCTAAGGGACTAATGCCAGTATGCCACACAAGTTCATCTCCACTTCATGCGATAAATTTGTGCATGACTAGTCTATATATATTCATAGCGCAACCGTTCACAATTTACCATACTCCACTTACACGTTATGGATGGCACGATCCATACCGATGGGCAATGGGAATCATTGTCACAGCTTTCTAGTCCGCTTCGACACGATGGAGACTCATCAAAGCTGAAGCGGCATAAATCAAGGATAGCGGGTCCCAGCATGTCGTTCATCCGGCATGCACACTGAAGACCTTTGGTGTCGTACATGGAAGGTGGCATCCGCTTCACAATGGGATAGCTGTCCCCAATGAAAAGCGAGTACTCTCCAAGCGTGTTCCTCGGCACCCACGTAGCACCAAGGGGGTTGAACTCGGCGCCGTTCATCTGGTACACGAGGCATCTCAGGTCTGGACACATGGTGACATACATAGTCAAGGTCCATGCATAATAATGTTGTGCTCAAATATGGCGGTCAGTAATACTGTGCAACAAATAGTACTACTCCAGTATAGAGGAAGTAAAATAATCGCCTTATTATATATAGCCACTCTTGGCTACATGGATGAGATAGTAAGACATGGAAAAACAAAAATGGTGGGAGCTAGTGGGTTCAAGTCTTCAAGGGCCTTGCTAGCTATACGCATCCTCCAAGGTAAAAAGTACTCCTACTAGTACTAGTAAGTAGTACAACAATGAAAGAGAAGGCGAGAGGGTTAAAAAATATAATACTAAAGTGTACTACTAGTACAGTAAACGTGTCCTAGTCAAGAAAAGAAAATAACTAACAAGTACTACTCTACTACTCTAACACACATCAATGAGAAAATGGAATACCTGGGTAGATGGTGATGGTCCGATCGTGGTAGATTGTGTGACCATGTTGTAGATCAATGGTACCATGGGTAACGACTGCTAAGGTAGTTGATCCCAATACGCCAAAGTCATCTACAAGGTTCCAGGTTAGACCGAATCGCGGATGCAAATGCACATCCAGAATCGGCGATCTTATTTTGTTTGTGGGATGACTGGTCCCTGCAAAATAATGGAGTACCGTTAGGGATGAAAATGATGGTTTGTGCATTCTGTTTGTAATCTCCCGTATCGTTGGATGGCTACCAGATGAAACAAGTCCCCTGTCTTGTCACTGCGAAGATGCGACCTACATGGCGCACGGCGTCTTCGAACGTGTAGGGGTACAAATCTGCTACGGCTAACAAGTGCTAGCCTCTGCAGTTACTGCCTCTTGTATTGATGGAAATCCTTATGTCGAACACCGCAATGAGATAGTAATCTGTCGGCGTCGTGGGAATGGGGGTCCCCAGACTTGCCTGCCTGCGGCCCACGGCGTGGCTCCACCAGCGACCCAGTACTGCCCATCTTCACCAACAAACGTTCAAGACCCTCGCGAGGGGCCAAGCCTCGCGAGGCGGACGACACAAGACCTCCTCGGGAGCGACCTCACCAGGCTGGCTCGCGAGGGGTGGAGAGATCAAGGCAAGGGACACCTCGTGAGGTTCTCGTGACGCAAGCCATGACGACTAGAGCCAGGCGGGTGCCAGCGCGCATAGTGTCCTCGCTTCCTCTTTGGTGCTGAAGGGGCAAGCGCAAGCGAGGAGTCCGGATGCATCAGGCAAAGGTTTCCATATCGGTGCAATGAGACCAAGACCAGCAGGACGGCAAGATGGAGGTCACCGTGGAGCCCAAGGCGGCGTCACCACCAGAGCCTTTGGCAGGCAAAGACCAGCTTTAGTCAGGATAACTTGTACTAGTTGTCTCCCTTCGAATTTGGCCGCTGTGGCATCCCTTCCCGCTCAATATTTGGGAAGAGGATAGGAGCCTCTATAAATAGGACTAGCCACCACAGTAGGAGGCAACTGATTTAGATCATCCTCACCCATACAAACTTATCTTGGACTGGATCCATTCCATCCTCACATTCACCAAGAACAAGAACACCTCTTCTCAGGAGGCTGTTCTTCCCTTGTACTGTTCATCATCAGCCCAAGAGGCAATCCACCACACCACACTGGAGTAGGGTATTACACCACAACGGTGGCCCGAACCAGTATAAATCTCATGTCTCTTGTGTTGCGAGTTCGTCGAGCTAAGCTTTGAGATCGCGGTGAGGCTGAGGGCGTGATTAGGTAGGGGGAGATCTTCGTGCACACCCCAGTGTTCGAACCTCAAGGGTTTTGCCGGAAACCGAAATCCGACATTTTGCGTGCTAGGTAGGGGTGCGCCGAAGCTTTACTCCATCGATCCGCGTCCCGTCGCTTCGTCGCATCCATGGCGAACGCTCGCCGAGCCCATGCTGAGCGTCGGGCCGCCCTCGCCGGCTGCGTCGCTCAGACAACTCCTGTCGGCGGGCCTCCCCATCGTTCTCCGTCGCTGGCCGCCAATGCCGGCACCGGCCCGGCGGTGAACGAGTAGCAAGCGTCCTCGCGGCACCCCTCGGTGCGGCGGGAAGGCCGCACCGCCACTCCGTCGTTGACCCCGGTGGGCTCGTCGTCTCGCGCTCGTCGCGCTCCCACGGACGCGCAGGCCGCACTGCTCATGGCATGCGAGCTCATGCGCTACCGCCTCGTCGACGACCTCTACAAGGACTGGCTGGACCGCATCACCGAGCTTGTCAGCGCCGCAGGGGGCTCCCCTGCGCCATCCCTCTTGCTGCCTCACCCTCCGCCAGCTGCGGGCGACGTGGTTCATGGAGCGCCTCCACCGCCCCTGCACCAAGACGGTGTTCTGGTACCGAGACGTGCGGCCCCCCGGCGTGACCCACCGCGCCGGGCGCCCGCGCGTGAAGAAGGAAACTGCCAAGAAGTTCCTCGGCCGCAGGGGAACGCTCCCGCGCTCCCAGCACCACTGCGACAACACCGTTCGCTGCCTGCGGCGGCGGTGCGCGGACATCAAGGGTAGGTTCCGCATCAGCAAAGGGTCCCGGTGGCCACCGCAGGCTGCTGCACCTTCACTCCTGAGTTGCGTAGCGTCGCATGGCCGGGCAAGTTCAAGCCAGACATGCCTCCTCGCTACGAAGGCACCCCCGACTCGCCGGAGTTCCTGCAGCTCTACAAGCTGAGCATCGAGGCGGCCAACGGCGAAGAAAAAGTCATGGCGAACTGGTTCCCCATGTCCCTCAAGGATGGCGCTTGCTCGTGGCTCTTGAACCTGCCCCCGGGCTCGATTTCCTCCTGGAACGAGATGCGCGACCGCTTCGTCGCCAACTTCCAGGGCACTCGCGACCGCCCTCCGGCCGCAGGTGACCTGCGCCGCATCAAGCAGCAGCCAGGAGAGACCCTACAAAAGTACATCCAGCGCTTCAACAACGTTCGCCTCAAGATCCCCAAGGTGACGGACGAGGCCATCATCTCCGCGTTTTCTGATGGCGTCCGCGATGCCAAGATGAAGAAGGGCGCCCTTGGAGCTGTGGACGACCTTCGAGCTATTAAACCTGGTGACCAAGTGCGCAAGAGCTGAGAAAGGGCGCCTTTCCCTCCTCGAGCTCCCAGCTGCCGACCCCGAGGAGAAGAAGGCCAAGGCCAAGGACGTGAAGCGCAAGAGAGTGGCCGTGCTCGCGGCGGAGCCAGACACAAAGCGCGGCCGGGACCTTCCCCAGTCATCCAAGGGCAGTCGCCTATTCTACGCCTTCCACTACGTACACAACCACAACACGAACGACTATCAAGAGCTCAGGGCCATACGAGATGGATGCCTCGGTCGACGCCTCGAGCGCAATGACCGGGGCTACGGCCGAGGAGGAGGAGGATGTGGTGGAGGACGCTGGGACGACCGTGGCCCCCACCATGAGTGGCGCGAGCGGCCTCATGAGGACCGCTGGCAGGACCAACCTCGTGAGGGCGCCTGGAGGGATCAGCCTCGCGAGGATCGCCCTTAGGGAAATGCTGGACTTCCTCCACTGCTGCCCCCACCAAGAAGGAACGACGACCACCATCAGGACGAGGGTGCTGGGGGCTTCCAAGAGCCACATCCTATCGCCTGCATCTTGGGCGGAGCTCAGGCCCCAGCCTCTCAGCGTATCTTCAAGCAGTTTGCTCGCGAGGTGAACGCAGTCCTCCCCAGGCTCGAGGCTACACGCCCGCTCAGGTGGTCCAAGTGCACCATCAACTTTCAGCTCAGCAGACCAACTCAAGTGTGCGGCCATCGCTGGCGCCCTCCCGATGCTTTGCTCACCCGTCATCAGCAACGTGCAAGTCACCAAGACCCTCATCGACGGTGGCGCAGGGCTCAACGTCCTGTCCTTCGAGACATTCGACATCCTCCAAGTGCCATACGATCAACTCCAGCCTACCAAGCCCTTCTCAGGAGTGACCGATGGCTCCACCACCCCGATAGGGATGGTTCGCCTCCCTGTCACCTTTGGACAGTGCGACAACTACCACACCGAGCTCATCGACTTCGACGTCGCCCACATCCGTCTGCCATACAACGCCATCCTCAGGTATCCAGCCCTTGCCAAGTTCATGGCAGTGACACACCATGGCTATAATGTCCTCAAGATGCCAGGGAGCGGCAGGATCATCACGGTCCCCTACGAAGAAAGAGATGCGGCGTGCTCCCTCGAGCACGCCTTCCAAGCTGCATCAATCAAAGACCCAGACAACAATGCAGCACAGTACCCTCCTGAGGTCGTCCCCAAGAAGAAGAAGTAGCTGCTCCGCACAGGGCCTCAGGGGAGCGGCGCCTCAAGTGGTGCCACATCAGGATCGGCGCCCGCGCCTGGGGTGCCTCCCTCCCTTGCATAGGAAGGCGCGCCCGGCGCCCTCCTCGGGCAGGGCGCGGGGGCTCTCTTCTGGAGGACCTCAGACCTCCCCAACATCACGAGGGAGGCGCTCGGGCACCACGTGGAGTCATGTTTTGCGGCACGTTTCCATCAAGAGGACGCCGGACGAGAGCGCCTAGCGCTCAGGAGTTGATTGCCAAGACCACTCAGGAACTGCAGGATGCAAGAGCCATGCGCGGCGACCGCCGCTCACCTCGCGCGGCTCCCCATTCAAGCAAGGATGGCAGGTTGCGCGTCTGCGTCGACATCCCAGGGCTCAACAGGGCTGCATCTCAGGAGCTTTTTTGGCCTACGCGCGTGGGACGTTGCGAGGGCCCGCCTCACAGCTATATTCGCATGCAATTTGGCCTGCTGAGCATGGCGTCCACCTTCAGCAAAGCCTACGGAACGTCCAGGCGGCTCAAGAGGCCAGGCATCACGCAGTCCTGGCGGAGATGGAGACGGTCCTCAAGGAACCGCCTGGGCCCCCAGAGCCTCCCGAGGCTCATGGCCCTGGTGGCTCGTGAGGAGCAACCCCTTCACCACGCGTCTTCAGCTGCCCCAACACCCCTTTGACAATGGAACCAGGTGATATCTTCCAAGTTTATTTAGCTGGGAGCGCCCCTCGGGCTGCATCATTCCCAGGCCGCGTGGGTCTGTCCCTGCGGCATGTATCTTTTATGTCTTTAGCTTACTCTGCTGGGGGCGCCCCTCGGGCTGCATCATCCCCAAGCCGCTCGGGTCCAGCCTAGTGGCATGCATCATTCTTGCGTTTACCTAATCCTGTTCGCTTTCCATGCATAATCTATCTATGGTTATCAACTGCATGATTGTCACCTACCACGGGAGCTACACACTCTGGCACGGCGCCTGTGCTCGGGTCTGTCCCTGTAGCATCAAAAAATCTGAGCAGTCGAGCTCTGGCTCGCGGCACGCCCGTGCACTTCACCTCACCAGGCCCTCAGTGCCTTCATCTTCTTGCAGAGCGACCTGCGGTAGACCGGCAATCACCACGGCAATCTTTGTTTATCCTCACTTTAACCTGCAGGAACCTCCTGAGGACTACAACGGGCGGTACCATGGGCTCCTTCTTCTCCCATGCAATTCGCTTGCTCGTTAAAAGGGGGGCTCCTGAGCATCGCGACTCAAGAGCTCTTACTGGCTCTCGAGCCCTCACCCCCTAGCCTTGACCTCGGCATCGCGACCTGGCATACCAACGACGGCTGAGCTCGCTCGAGGGCCGGGACCTAAGGACGCAGAGCATACGAAAGAGCGTGGAAAAGAGGCGGAGGCTCACACGGGCCTGACCTAGCTAGCCAACAGCAGTTGATGCGCAAGCCTGGTGCGACACAAGGAGCCAGCTCAAGAATGCCAAGATAAGTCTCGCACTTCGATCGACACAGCGCTACAGCATAAGATCTTCACCTGTGGCAGCCTTGTTGCGGCAACGTCGCCACCCTTTCCTGCCTCTCGGTGGTTGCTTGAGTGCTACAGGGGACCTCTTGAGCATCGCGCCTCAGCAGCTCTTACTGGACCTCGGACCGCTCACCTCCTGGCCTTGACCACGGCGTCGCAACCTGGCATACAAGTGACGGCTGCAGCCTTCCTGGGGACCTGGACCTGTAGGCGTAGAGCGCCAAGCTATCGCGAGGTTGGAAAGGGGAGACCAAGCCAAAACAAGACATGCGCTCGCAAATTTTCATAACAAGGATAATATGAACAAAAGACATTACAGATCCTTTACATGCCCCCACGGGGTTCATTTCGATTCCTCACAAGGAACAAAAGAGGGGAGTTCCTAGGAGCCCTATCCACATGTGCCAGTGTAGCCGACGCCATCATCAACAGTGGGCCACAGGAGGCCGGCGCCAACCCCATCCAGATCACTGACGGCGGCGGCTAGACGTTGCGGCCTTGCTTCAAGCCCGGCAAGATATCGGGGGCACGTAGCTGTTGTCGCTCATCTCTGGAGTCTCGTAAGGCTCGGGAGAGTCGCTGAACTCCCAAGCGCCACCGCTGCTGCTGGACCAGCGGCACGCTCGGCGCTACCACTGTGTCGTCCGGACGACTCCCTCTAGGGCAACACTCCAAGCGGCGGCCTTTCGCGCCGAAGACCTTGAAGAACATCATGGAGGCGTCGTCGTACCTAAATTGGATGGCAAGGGCACCTTCCACGCGACAGACCCTAGCAACCTCGCCCCAGCCTCGGGTCATGAAGATCTTGCCTGGGGAGACGGTTTTGACCTCCGCTCCAGTCGCCGGGGCGTCGCAGTCGGCGTGCTGCAGCAACGCTCCAGGGGGGCCCTCGGCGGCATCTTGGCGGAGAAGAACTGCGGAAAGCAGATCCAGGTGCGCAGAGGCATCGCCGCCCACATCACGAGTTCGCGCGAGGAGTCCGCGGCGTGGATTCCTGGGGCAATGGCATGCGTCCCCGCGGCGTGGAGACCACAACCCTGGAGCGGGCGACGACGCTCGTTGCTTCTCCCTCCGGAGCCCTCAGCTTGGGCGCACAGAGGTAGCGGGTACACGGCAGGAGATCGCTCGTACCAAGGCCTCGACACCTCTGGCCTCACGACCATGTCGCGGCGGTGGCTCGGCCTCTTCTTCGGCGGAAGTGGCCCGGGCTCGTCGCGGGAGGTTTTCCCATTCTCTGCGGCCGAGAACCTCCGAATAGGCGCCATGGGAGTCGCTACTAGTAATAGAGCAAGGAGGAAGAAGAAGCGAGCGGAGCAGGAAGAGATGAGCAACGGGGGCTCCGCCCCCTCCTCATTTATAGCAGGAGAAGGACAACTGGCGATCCCCACGATCACAGGTAATGATGATATTTCTCTGCATGCAGCAGGGACTCGCCAAGTCGGGAAGTTGCCGAGGCAACTCGGGGAAGCGGAGATGCCCACGTCCAATCAATCGCCACGTGTTGACCAAGGCTGCTGGCTGTTGGGGCCTGCGGTGCTCCGCACTTGCCCTTTCACTTTGCCTCGAAGCCAAGTCCAAGCTCGCCTTGGGCCCGGGGGCTACTGTCGGCGTCCTGGGAACGGGGTTCCCCAGACTTGCCTACCTGTGGCCCACGGCGTGGCTCCACCAGCGGCCCAGTACGACCCATCTTCACCAGCAAACATTCAAGACCCTCGCGAGGGGCCAAGCCTCGCGAGGTGGACGACACAAGACCTCCTCGGGAGCGACCTCACCAGGTTGGCTCGCGAGGGGAGGAGAGATCAAGGCAAGGGACACCTCTCGAGGTTCCCGTTATGCAAGCCATGACGACTGGAGCCAGGCGGGTGCCAGCGCGCACAATGTCCTCGCTTCCTCTTCGGTGCTGAAGTGGGCAAGAGCAGGCGAGGAGTCCCGAGGCATCAGGCAAAGGTTTCCATATCGGTGCAACGAGACCAAGACCAGCAGGACGGCAAGATGGAGGTCACCGCGGAGCCCAAGGCGGCGTCACCACCAGAGCCTTTGGCAGGCAAAGACCACCTTTAGTCTGGATAACTTGTATTAGTTGTCTCCCTTCGAATTTGGCCGTTGTGGCATCCCTTCCTGCTCAATATTTGGGAAGAGGATCGGGGCCTCTATAAATAGGACTAGCCACCACAGTAGGAGGCAACTGATTCAGATCATCCTCACCCGCACAAACTCATCTTGGACTAGATCCATTCCATCCTTACACTCACCAAGCACAAGAGCACCTCTCCTCAGGAGGTTGTTCTTCCCTTGTACTGTTCATCATCAGCCCATGAGTCAATCCATCACACCACAATGGAGTAGGGTATTACACCACAATGGTGGCCCGAACCAGTATAAATCTCGTGTCTCTTGTGTTGTGGGTTCGTCGAGCTAAGCTTTGAGATTGCGGTGAGGCTGAGGGCATGGTTAGGTAGGGGCAGATCTTCGTGCGCAACCCAGTGTTCGAACCTCAAGGGTTTTGCCGGAACCCGAAATCCGAATAATCATCATAGCCGCGTCACTTTGTCGGCGGGGCCGCAATTGATATCTTCTTCAATCTCATGTAGGCATCATCATACATATTCAAGCCCAGCCAGTCCGGAAGGCCGATCCCAATGCTGGAGAAGGGGTCTACAGGAACGGCCGCACTGCTGTGGATGTTGTGCAAAATGATGGTGGTATCCGGCCTGAGGTATGCAAGCCAATTTTCAATGGCACCAACCCAGACCTATATATAAGTCGGTGGGCAGCGGAGAAATTACGGGATGGAATAACTAAGCACTGCATGATCAAACTCCATGACTGACCTGCTCATCAGACAAAATCCGGCTACCTCTCAACGTCGGGAACTCTAGCGGAGTCAATGTGCAACCATGTCCAGCGAGCGGTGGACTGTTCGAAGGATTGTCCCATAGAAGAGCCTTCTCCTCGAGGACAAATGGACTACCAACAAGCATGGCCTTTTCCCAAGCTTGTTTAAGCACCATCTTAAAAAAGTTGATCCAGGAAGCACCGAGTCTTGCGGCGGTGAGGACATCGGAGCGGCGTGCAATTTCTCCCAGAGGATCGTTGTCCAAGGTCTCCCAACCCTGACGAGGTGGAGAACCGCTTGGCGAATTCATGGGAGCAGCGATGAACTACCTTCTCTTCAAGGGGGAGGGGAACTGGCGAGGAGGAGATAAGAGTGTAGTAACCACAGGGCCTTGTCCCATCGCTAAGGAAATTATGCGGGCACTCATAATGGTAGTGCCTCGTGCCCCACGATGGTGAGGCTATTATTTACTACGAACTTGTACTGTAGCAGTAGTAGTACTACTTTCTCAACTAGTAGTGTGATGTACTGTACTTCTATAGTGCACAAGTTTTGAACTCTTGAATCTCAGGGCCAAGGAGCTACAGTTGCAAGTGGAGGGTACTATTGTTCTCTAGAACCATCGTTGTACTATCAATGCAGGGAAAGTACACCTGCGTAGTGGGTACTCTTCGTTCTCTATTCAACCGCGTAGCTCGCCAACTTAGCATCCTCCTCTCACGCACACACTACCAGCCTATTTATGAGCGACGGTTACTGTGACGCCAGAACATTTGAGTTCTTTGATACAGCGATACTAGGCTTTTCGCTTCCATTTGTGGAGGTGTAATGGATCTTGTTGAACTTTGTTAGTAGTTCCTTCTTTATGAATGAGATGAGACAAAGCTCTTTCCTCCATTTCAAAACAAAAAAAATCACGTCAAGAGGAATTTCTTTTATATAGCCGATAATGGAGTGAAGTTCATGCGTGCAATGCCACAAGCTACAAAGTTTTGAGTATGAGCACTTTACATACAGAGCCATATTGCACAGTTCCCAATGTTGCGCCAGGCTTTTCCGGCTCCTCGGGCTTAAATGCGAGGCGCTAGTTTAAATATGGTAGCTGATGAGGAAGCTGCAAGCGAGGTGCAGCTAGGGCGAGCACACAAGTGAGAAAATTTGCATGGTGTGAATTGATATATAGGAGTACTACTCTCGTATGCGTGCCACGAGATAATGGGAGGGAAAACCCGTTCACATGGCTAGGATATCCAGTGGACCCAGATTGTGGTGTGAGACGTCGTTTGACTTCAAAAGTCAAATTACCAGCGTACAAAATTGGCTCGCAGCAAGGTTACTATTTTAAAAAAGGCCACTGTGCATTCAGTCGGTATCAAACCCATAAAACGAGCTATACACTCACGAGACCACTAGTAGTACTCGTTGGAGTACAACGCAACCTAGAATCGCCTTTTGTCGCTAGTACATTATTCCTTACAAGAAACCACTAATAATGCCAAGAAACTACTACCACTTACCAAACAGCCCTACCAAGAAACAACTACTCTACAAAGTGTCGTTATAGGCACGTTTCAACCCATGTTGTCCCTTAAGTCAACGCCTTCTATTCGACCGACAAGTTAGGCTTTATGACTTGTGGGACCTACATGTTAGTCTGGACAAAAATCCCCGAGTGACCTCCTACCTCCGGCCCGTCCACCTAGTCATCCTCGGCCATGGGATGCAGCAACCGCCGCCGGCAGAAGGTGAGGTAAAAACCGGCGGTGGTGCGGCAACCCAGATGTCAGCTCTGCCCGACGCTCGCGGCCGCTAGCTAGCCAAGATAGCACACACTCTGCTGGATGCATCCAGCTGCTTGTTTGTAAGGTTTGCTAGCTAGGTTGGCATGGTGGTGCGGCGGCTTGCTCGCACGTGCCGCTCTAAGGCCAGCCATCTGGCTCGAGCGAAGGCCAGCGCTGCGGCTTGCTCGTACATGATTCACGCTCGGGCCAGCCAGACAACCTGTGCGGAGGCCAGCGCGGCATCCGGCCCGTCCGGCGACGTGGCGGCCAACTCTCTCATCAGTGGTGCCACAGACGAACACGCATCAATACTATTTGAAGTAATGTTCAGGAAAAATAATGATTGGAGGAGGAAAAACAGGATAGAAGGTGAGATGTGGGTCCCTCGTGTTAATGGTCAAACAAAATGTGTTGGTTTAAGCTGCCTTGTCAGCACGAACGTGTGGGCCATCCCTGTCATAAACGGGTTTAAACGAGCCTAATCGGCACTAGGTAGTAGTTTTTTGGCGCTGATTAAGAAATTTTGGGTATGTTTTTGCTATTTTTTGTACAATAGTTTCTTCCTATGGCTCGTTGAAAGTGGTAGTTTTTTGTTAGATACTCTACATACTGTAAGTAGGAGGAAATTTAAGCTTTGGAAGCCAATAAGCATGACTAGTTACATAGTGCCTATGTGTACGTAATTCAAAGAAAATATCAACCATGAGTGACTAATATCTAGATGGAAAACTCGAAACTATGGAAATATTATCATTTTTTTGCATGGTTGGAAATACTAGCAATGTTCACGTGCGTTGCAACGGATCATAATTAGAATAATATTTATTCACAAACTTGATAGAAAACACTCTAATTTTGGTATACATATATCACTAGAGATATATTATGTTTCAATCAGAATATATTCCTTGGGCTGTTTTGGTGAGGTGAGGGAGGGATGTGGTTGGTTTTAAGATACTAATTAAGGGGTTTTCTGCAAATTGGTAGAGAAGTGGGATGTTGTTGAGAAAAGGCAACAACTTACCTCACAGTCGTTAGATGTAGATCTAATGGTCAGGAATGACGATGGCAGACACACCATCATAACCAAGAAAGTCTTCTGTAGTAGTACTAGCAAGATGTCCGTGTAGTGCATGGAACATCAAGATGCATTTTTTGTAAAACACCTATTGTGATTGACCCATGCGGGAGTAATCCCATGTGTAAAAACTAATGATATCTCGAGAAAGAGGAGAGAGAAGGTGAGGAGGAGTGGGGCGTGGTGGTGATTGGTGGTCGGACTGAGCAGAGGCATGGGGATGGACGACGCTAGCGGCGACCACCATGCCAGTTTGTTACAGAGGCTTTCTTTTTAATCTCTCAACAATGAGGTTGTTGGTGATAAGGATGAATGAGGGAAGACCTTGTCTGCAAATGTGGAGAGAGGTGCGGGCATCTTCTAGTTTAATTTGTATCCGGCAGATATAGATCGGACGGTCTATATTGCAAGGTGGCAGGCGTACCATCATCATCAACTCGGTATTTTTATAAGAGAAGAAATATAAGTATGGATATACAAACGTATTATCGATACTTTTTTCCATAAACTTGGATCTACATTCTATTCAACGGCTCAGCACGTGGGGCCTTAGCACAATGATTTCCCGACTGTGTAAAACAATGGTTTTCCCGTCGCTGATAAGGAGGAGGTGAAGGCGGTGCGCTTTCGGCTTGCTATAGTCCTAGTAGTCATACTAGGTGGTCTACGCACGTGTAGATTTATTCTTTTTCATGTCTCGTGTTCGCCGTACTGCCATGACTGTTGATGAATAGACGGTAAGTTATTCACGGGGAAACCTTTGTTGAGCATGTGTGCGAGAGAGAGACGGCGTGCGTGTGTGATATGTGTAGAGACTAAGGCAATGATAAGAGATTCTTTGTGTCTTTGTGTGTGGAGGATAGAGAGAGACATGTGCATGGGGCTTTGTGTTGTGTAACGTGGAGACACATAGACATAATCAGAGAGTGAGTGTGTGAGACACACATGCGGACATGGGGAGAGATGTGTGAGTTAGAGAGATGGAGAATTTTGGTGTGCATCTGAGCTAGAGAGGGGGGATATATACATATCTAGAGCTGGAGATAATATGCAAGGGTGTGTGTCTTAAAAGAAGGATCCAGATAGATGGGTGTTTGTTTGTGTCTGTGTGTTTGTGCACGCGTGTGTGTGTGTGAGAGGGAGTGTGTGTATGTGGAGAAGAGAGACCACGAATGATGTAAACCTAGTATAGGGAAGGGGGAATGGTGTGACATGTGTGTCAAAGAGAGACAAAGGCATGTGTAGTAGCGGGATAGCATGGGTGCGGGCTGGGAATAGACTATTTGGAAGAGATATCGAGTGTGTGTGTGGGAGAGGGGTGTGAGAGCGAGAGAGAGAACTAGCGAGGGAGATAGATAGAGAGAGGAAGAGAGGGGAAGAGAGAGGGGTCGTTTGTGTGCAGTAGTGGCATATAGATAGGGAGACAATGTTGATGTTGTTCGAAAGTGGCCTATGTACGAAAACGCAAGGGAAGCGAGTCATCGTGTGTGTGATAGGGACTTCATGAGAGATCTAGAATATATGTAGAGAATAACGTGCGATATTGAGAACGATGATACATTAGGGAGCTATGGAAAGAGTCACGACATATATGTATATAGGGAAGGAGCTGGGGCGGGTTCGCGTGTGGGAGTGACAGAAAGATGAGAGTGGTGCACAAGGAGACAAAGTGTGCTTGTTTGCAGTGGGAGTGGTGTGTGTGGTGAGTGTGTGAGAACCACATAACTAGGGAGATAGACGTTTGGGGGCGATGTTTTGTGTGTATGGGAAAGATACACTCTATATAGTGCGTGTGCTTGGGAAAGAGAGATGCCGGGAGACCTAGAGAGTGGGGGAAGAGATGTGTGAGAACGACTTGTGTGTGTGGGGGGGGGGGACATGGGGGTGGCTTCAGATAAAGAGTGAGGTGTATATAATTGAGGGACTTTAGCGTAATTGTGATATATATGGTCAATAGTGTGTGCAGTCATGGTTGATCAATTTGTTTTTCAGTTTGGACTATGAGATAACGATACTTTTGAACACGCGTAATATACCTTGAAGTACCAGCATTATAAACCTAAGTTTGGAATTCTGGAATTCGACTCCATCATTTGCTTTTGTAATTCATTTAAACGGAGGTACATTTTTAAGATGAGATTTCATGATTTCAAATGCATATATCAAACCTAGAGATATACACATACCGACATGTTCAAACTTTATAATCATCCACTTTATTCATACACATACACATTTTTGCTTTTGTGATCATATTTAGGATAAACACATTTGTAATTTAATTTGAATTGGACCGTATGATGGTATTTGCTTGCACTAGCTCAATGATCCATATTTGAATTGAATGTATAATCTAAGTTTCGAGTTGGACACATTGATTTTTGAAACTTGCACTTTTTTTGCGTGCAAAACAAATAAATTCTCATCCATGATATCATAGTCGGCCATACAAGAGCAGAACACTTAATTTCAGCCTCAAAAAGGTTTCAAACTTCCCGCTCACATTGAAATATCTTGCGCATGAAAGTTTAGCCCTGCGATATTCCTGTTCTACCCCTGCCACATGAACGGAAAAGGGCTGCTTTGATAACTCCATTGTTTCCCCCTGTTTGCCCCCAACATTCTTCCCCAGAGCCCCTCCCCTTCCCCTCTCCGACCCTCCCCCCAGCCACGCCAAGCCACCGAATCTAGTCCTCCGCCGCAGCGGTGGACCTCACACCCTGGCGGATCTACCTTCCGCACCTTGGAACCCCCCAACTGTCAACTCACCACTTCACCAGAGCCGCTTCAGCGACTGGCTTGTCCACCGCTCCAAATCTCCTTGACCGCCATCATGGTCCACCACACAAGATCTGCTTGACCAGCGCCCTCGTCCACCACAGTGTAGGCCCTTCACTGAGTCCCTCGTCCGCCCCATCGCTGGCCCTTCATACAAGCCCTCGTCCGCCGCAACAGATCCGCCTCACCGAAAGCACTGTAGACCATGCCGGATGTGCTTTGCCGATGCCTTCGTCCACTGCACCGGACCTGCTCCACGGGCGCCATATTCAACTCTGTCAGCCCTCTTTACTGACGCCGCAGCCTCATCGGGTTATTTCGATTTGTACTCCTTCAGTTTTTCTCTTCTTTATTATGGAACTGTTCACTTACCACATATGAGCTTTCTTGTCTGTCGACAGGCGCCTTAAGCGAAGCACCGGAGCCGCTTCAGCAACGGCGACAACCAGCCCAAACTCAACCGCAACACGAGCACCATCGACGGTACTTAGCTATCAAGTATGACAACGATACACATAATCCGCCGAGAATCAGGTACTATTATCCAACGGTCGGCGCCTACGTTCACTTTCTTAGCATAAGCACCGCATCTTTGAATTTCTTTAGGGTATCATTCAATTTTTCATGAGACGCGATATTCCGCTTGCACCTATAGGGCCATACTTCTGGTAGTGAACATGTTACAGGTGCTAAATTACAAACCAGTGCACATATAGTTACAATGCTTTAGTTTTATCCTAAGTATTACTGTACTTCCTAGATATAACTGGCTACTATTTTACTTCTTGCATGTGATATTTATGATAAAGGTGTTGTTCTGATGCCACCTATTGGTTCCATCAGACTGCTTCATATTCTCTACGCTTAATTACACACCAGCAAACTAGCATGTGGTTCCACTGCTTTTTGTTCGTTTTACCCTACATTTTCTGATGCTAGCTATTACATCACTGCTCTGAGCCTCTGGTCATTACATTTTTGTGCATTCTTGATTTTCCCAAGTTGCATGACTAATTTGATGCTTCTATTAATTATGGAGCTGCCAACCCCATCAAGCAAAATATTTGTTCTTTTGGGGCTGGCACCTCGAACAAGCATAAAAATAGAGTGTGTCGGTGTTCTGGGAACGGGGTTCCCCAGACTTGCCTGCCTGCAGCCCACAACGTGGCTAAGCAGCAGGCCGTACGGCCCATCTTCGTCAACAAGGCATCCAAGACCCTTGCGAGGGTCCAAGCCTCGCGAGGCGGACGACGCAAGACCTCCTCTGGAGTGGCCTAGCCAGGCAGGCTCACAAGGAGCGGAGATATCAAAGCGGGGCAAACCTCACGAGGCTCTCATGACATGAGCCATGACGTACGGTACCAGGCGGGCGCCAGTGCACACAGCGTCCTTATTTCCTCTTTGGTGCTAAGAAGGCCAGCGCAGGAGAGGAGTACCGAGGCATCAGGCAAAGGTTGCCATATTGGTGCAACGAGACCAAGACCAGGAGGACAGCAAGGCGGAGGTCATCATGGAGCCCAAGACGGCGTCACCCCAGAGCTTTTCGCAGGCGGAGACCGCTTTTGTCAGGATAGCTTGTACTAGCTGTCCCCTTAAAATTTGCCCACCGTTGTTGGCTCCCTTCCCGCTCGATATTTGGGAAGAGGACCAGGGCCTCTATAAATAGGACTAGCCACCACAGTAGGAAGGGGACGGATCCCGAACTGGTTGAGACCGAACCCTCACACCACAAGTTCACACGCACAAGAACACCTCAAGCTCAGGAGGCTGTTCTTCCCTTGTATTGTTCATCATCAGCCAGAGAGGCAATCCACCACCACCACACTGGAGTAGGGTATTACACCACATCGGTGGCCCGAACCATTATAAACCCCGTGTCCTTCTGTGTTGTGAGTTCGTCCGCAAGATCTTAGTGAGCTAGAGCGTAGATCGGTAGGAGGGGAAGACTTCGCGCGCACCCCAGTGTATGAACCTTAAGGGTTTGCTAGAACCCCACATCCGGCATTTGGCACGCCAGGTAGGGGTTCGCCATAGTTTTCCCTTCCATCAGTTCGTTGCTCCATCGCTCCGTCGTTTCCTTGACGGACGCTCGTCGTGCTCGAGCTGAGCGTCGGGCTGCCCTCTCCGCCCGCGTCGCTCAGACGACTCCCATAGGCGGGCCACCTCGTCGTTCTCCGTCTCCCGTCGCCAACGCTGCCACTGGCCCGGCGGGGAACGAGGAGCAGGCGTCCTCGCTCCGTACTTCGGTGTGGCAGGACGGCCGCACCGCTACTCCGTCACTAACCCCTGTTGGTTCTTCGTCTCATGCGCACCGCACTCCCATGGAGGCACGGGCCATGCTCCTCGTGGCGAATGAGCTCCTGCGTTACCGCCCCGTCGACGACCTCTACAAGGAGTGGCTCGACCGCATCGCCGAGCTCGTCCGCGCCGCAGGGGGCTCTCCGGTGCAGTCCCACTCTCTGTCTCCCCCTCAACCAGCCACGGGCGACGGGGCTCATGGCATGCCTCCACCGCCTCAACCCCAAGATGGTGCCTTGGCACCAAGGCGCGTGCCTCCGCGGCGTGATCCACCACGCCCGGCGCCCGCGCGTGAAGCAAGAAGCTGCCAAGAAATCAAGGCCGCGAGAAACTGCACCGACGCTCCCCACGCCACCTCGTCATGACCGCGTGCCGCCTGCGGTGGCGCAGCGCGAACCTCGCCAGGATCAAGCTCTGCCTCATAAGCGGGCCCCGGCGACCATGGCCGGCTGCCGCGCCTTCACCCCCGAACTGCGTAGCGTCGCCTGGACAGGCAAGTTCAAGCTAGACCTGCCTCCTTGCTACGACGGCACCGCCGACCCCGCCAGAATTCCTGCAGCTCTATGAGCTGAGCACCGAAGCAGACAATGGCGACGAGAAAGTCATGGCGAACTGGTTTCCCACGGCTCTCAAGGATGGGGCCCACTCCTGGCTCCTAAACCTGCAGCCCGGTTCGATCTCCTCCTGGGACGAGATGCGCGACCGCCCACCGGTCGTGGGTGACCTTCGCCGCATCAAGCAACAGCCAGGAGAGACCCTCAAGAAGTACATCCAGCGCTTCAACAACACCCGCCTCAAGATCCCCAAGGTCACGGACGAAGCCATCATCTCTGCGTTCTCAGACGGCGTCCTTGACGTCAAGATGAAGGAAGAGTTGGCTATCCACGAGGAGCTTTGCACATCTCAGGAGTTTTTCAACCTGGCGACCAAGTGCGCAAGAGCTGAGGAGGGGCGCCTCTCTCTCCTTGAGCTGCCAGCTGCAGGAGCGGAGGAGAAGAAGGCCAAGGCCAAGGACGTGAAGCGCAAAGAGGCAGTAGTGCTCGCAGCGGAGCCCGACACCAAGCAAGGCAGAGATCAGCCTGAGTCGTCCAAGAACGGCCGACCATTCTGCGCCTTCCACAACCTGAACACCCACAACACCAGCGACTGCCATGAGCTCAGAGCCATACGGGAAGGACGCTACGGTTGACGCCCCGAGCGCAACGACCGGGGCTACGGCCGCGGAGGAGGAGGACGCGGAGGCGGACGCTGGGACGACCGTGGCCCGCGCCAGGACTGGCGTGACCGGCCTCATGAGGACCGCTGGCATGACCAACCACGCGAGGGCGCCTGGAGGGACCCGCCTCGTGAGGCTCGCCCCCAGGGCAACGCCGGTCTTCCCCCGTTGCCGCCACCAAGAAGGAACGACGACCACCACCAGGACGAGGGGGCTGGGGGCTTCCAGGAGCCGCGTGCGATCGCTTGCATCTTGGGCGGCGCTCAGGCCCCAGCCTCTCAGTGCATCTTCAAACAGTTCGCTCGCGAGGTGAACGCGGTGCTCCCCAAGCTCGAGGCCACGCGCCCGCTCAGGTGGTCCCAATGCGCCATCACCTTCAACTCGGCAGACCAGCTCAAGTGCGCAGCCACCGCTGGCGCACTCCCTATGGTGTGCTCCCCAGTCATCAGCAATGTGCAAGTCACCAAGACTCTCATCGACGGCGGCGCAAGGCTCAACGTCCTATCTGTCGACATGTTCGATAACCTCCAAGTGCCCTATGAGCAGCTCCAGCCAACCAAGCCTTTCTCAGGAGTGACTGACGGTTCCACCACACCGATAGGGCAAGTCCTCTTGCCTATCACCTTCGGGGAGCGCAAGAACTACTGTAGGACCTTGAAGTATGTCTAGAGGGGGGGTGATTAGACTACTTGACCAATTAAAAACCTAACCTTTTCCCAATTTTAGACTTTGGAAGATTTTAGCTATCTTTGAACAAGTCAAGCAATCTTCACACAATTCAAGAAAGCATGCAAAGAGTATATAGGCAGCGGAAATTAAAGCATGCAACTTGCAAGAATGTAAAGGGAAGGGTTTGGAGGATCCAAACGCAATTGGAGTCATGGATGTTTTTGTCGTGGTTCCAATAGGTGGTGCTATCATACATCCACGTTGATGAGACTTCAACCCACGAAGGGTAACGGTTGCGCGAGTCCACGGAGGGCTCCACCCACGAAGGGTCCACGAAGAAGCAACCTTGTCTATCCCACCATGGCCGTCGCCCATGAAGGACTTGCCTCACTAGCGGTAGATCTTCACGAATTAGACGATCTCCTTGCCCTTACAAACTCCTTGGTTCAACTCCACAATCTTTTCGGAGGCTCCCAAGTGACACCTAGCCAATCTAGGAGACACCACTCTCCAAGAAGTAACAAATGGTGTGTTGATGATGAACTCTTTGCTCTTGTGCTTCAAATGATAGTCTCCCCAACACTCAACTCTCTGTCACAGGATTTGGATTTGGTGGAAAGAAGATTTGAGTGGAAAGCAACTTGGGGAAGGCTAGAGATCAAGATTCATATGGTAGGAATGGAATATCTTGGCCTCAACTTGGAGGGGTATATATAGCCTCCACACAAAATCTAACCATTACACACAATTTTCCAAACTCGGTGGGACCGAATCAACAAACTCGGTCTGACCGATTTAGTAAACCTAGTGACCGTTAAGATTTTCAGTGGGACTGACATGCAACTCGGTAGGACCGATATGGTTAGGGTTAGGGCATAACGTAATCTCGGTGAGACTGATTACACAAACTCGGTGAGACCGAATTTGGTAATTAGCTAACGGAGAGTTGGTCGTAAACTTCGGTGGGACCGATTCGCTCTTTCGGTGGGACCGAAAAGTTACGAAAGGGAAGCAGAGAGTTTACATTGCAATCTCGGTGGGACTGATCGCTCACTTCGGTTAGACCAAACGTTCTGAAGGGAAACAGAGAGATTATAATCCCATCTCGGTGAGACTGAGATCCCTATCGGTGAGACCGATTTGCCTAGGGTTTGTGGCAAGTGGCTATGACAATTGAACTCGGTGGCGCCGGATAGAAAGAATCGGTATGGCCGAGTTTGACTTTAGGTTTAGGTCATATGTGGATGTGAGAAAGTAGTGGAGGGTTTTGGAGCATATCACTAAGCACATGAAGCAAGAGGGTCATTAAGCAACACCTCATCCCTGTTTGATAGTATTGGCTTTTCCTATAGACTCAATGTGATCTTGGATCACTAAAATGTAAAATGAAGAGTTTTGAGCTTTTGAGCTTGAGCCAATCCTTTGTCCTTAATATTTTGAGGGATCCATTTTCATCATCCATGCCATGCCATTCATTGAGCTTTCCTGAAATATTTGTCCTGGAATAGAATTAGCTCAATGAGCTATATGTTGTTATAAATTACCAAAAGCACCTAGGGATAGTTGCACTTTCAGTCTCCCCCTTTTTGGTAATTGATGACAACATATAGATCAAAGCTTCGACAAATGATAATAAGATTTAAAAACATCGTCGCTTTGAGAAGTATGTGATAAGCAAGAGCTCCTCCTAAATTTGTGCATGATTTAAAATTTGCTTTGGACTGCAAATGCACAAGGAATTAGGCTCATGGGTTACTCTTCCATGTCACATACATCTTGGTGGAGTGCTCAAAATAATAAATATTGAATACATGCACTCATCACCAAGCACAGTGAATGATCATATAATTAAGATAATAACATATAACAAGCATAAGTGTAGCTTATGATCAAACACATGATCATCAATGTCTCACAGGTAATAGCATAGTATCTCAAGCAATCAAAAGCAAACAAAGTTCAACCAAGAAGACAAGAGAGAACAAAAGCAAACTCTCTCTCTCGAAGCCTATGATCTATAAATTTTTCTCCCCCTTTGGCAACAAGTTACCAAAAAGTTCATAGAAAATGCATAGGACTATATCGTCTCTTAGGCTTGGTCTTCTGCTGGTGGCGTAGATATGGCTCCTTGGACGAAGACTTCAGTAGATGTGGAAGGAGCTGAAGGAGTTGGTGCTGGAGCTGGTTGTGCTAGAGCTGTAGCTGGAGTAGATGAAGTGACTCTGGTGACTGGTACTGGCTCTGCAGCTGATCTCTGAGCTCGAGGCACTCTGGCAAATGCATCAGTTGTTGTCCTGCCCTTCCTCTCTTGCATGTCATCCTGTAGCTGTTCCACAGCTGACTGAATCTCTGTTACTTTGACATCAAGATCATAGAATTTTTGTTCCATGATTCTTTCCAGGCTCTCCTGGTTTTGAGTTAGGGTGGCCAACCCCTTCTCAATCCGCAGAGTTGATGCTATCAAGTAACCAAGCTGCTCCTGCTTGTTCTTCAAGAAGTACTCAGATGCCTCTGCTAGAGTGGGTATCTTGGCAGCCTTCTCTTTCATTGCCTTCTCCTTCTTCTCTTGAGCTTGTACTGATGATGGTTCATTCTTAGTCATGACAACTTGATTGTCCTCAAATTCAGGATAGAGAACTAAGTGTTATTTATCCAACAGATACTTCCCTGTGCCCATCTTTGAGTTAATCAACTCCTGGATTTGTGGGGCATATCCACAGCTCCTCTTTTGGTCTGCTGCCGTCCTCTTGATAGTTTCAACTATGAGGCTCATGACCTTGAACTTCTGGGGCACAACAAAAATGTGAAGCAAGTTAATTGCATGCCCTCTGATCATGTTGTGGTCACCTGATTTGGGCAACAGAGTGTGCCTTAGGATCCAGTTGATCGTTGGTAGCCCTGACAGAAGAAAATGAACAGATCCAAACTTGAAAGTATCAAGTGCATCATTTGGGATCTCCTTGTACATCTGTGACATTGAGTTGTGATCCATCTTCATTCCCGGCTTAACTGCAGTTGAGCTGTACTCCTTCTTGACCACTTTCTTCTTTGAACTTGCCTCATCCTCAACTGCCACATAATCCTCACCCTCAGACTCTGAGGTCTTCTTCTTCCTTGTCTTTGTGGCAGCCTTGGGCAAATTGCTGGGAGTGCTTCTGATCCCCTCATCTGAGTTTCTAGAGGGACTAGTGCCCTCACTCATGCGAATCTGCTCTTCTGACTTGTTCTGGCTGTCACTTTGGTCTGACATGCTGCACACACTGACTGCTGACCCTGTGAATAGTTATAGATGAGGTAGAGTGGATGAGCATTACAAAATGCAGAGATTTTTGCAAAAGAATGATTTTAAAAAAATTAATTTTAGTCTTCCACAGAAATCATTTCGGATCTACCGATTTTCAAACTCGGTGATACTGAAGCAGTTTTGGAACCTAAACTAGTGAACTCGATCAGACCGAGTCACAGTTCGGTGGCACCGAGACTGCTAGGGTTTCACAAAGTTTTAAAATCGGTCACACCGATTAGCAATTCTCGGTCAGACCGAGACTTACTAGTGCAATGTCGTTAGCCAAATCGGTGGGACCGAGTTTTTCAACTCGGTGGGTCCGAGATGGTTTCGGCGGAAACCTAACCCTAAATTTTCGAATCACACCTATTCTAAGGATTGTTTTGACTGGATAGAGGTGTTTCAATTGTGGCAAGAAGCATTATGAACACAATGTGCTGAGAATCAGACGAGGATAGCACTGTGATCGAGTTCATACCCTAGTTCGGCGGTGAACTCGCTACGGCGGCAACGGCGAAGAAGAATTCCGTTGACGGCGGCGGAGACCAGCGACAGGAGGCGGCTGGCGATGAAGTCGATGATCCGGAGACCTAATAGGCAGAGCGAGCTATGCGCGGGCAAGGAGTTTCGGAGAAAGTTTTCCAAAATTTGCCCGTGTGAATATATAGCCCGACACTGTCGGTGTGACCGAGTGGAACAACTCGGTGGCACCGAGATGCATAACTGTTAACAGTTACAGCAACTCGGTGTGACCGAAAAGTTCAAATTGGTTGCACCGAGATGAAAACCTAGATCGACTTAGTAATCTCGGTATGACCGAAATGGAGGAATCTGTCAGACCAAAAATCACAAAGAAGTTTTGGAAGTTTAAGTCTATGACTAATCGGGACTCGAAAGTGCTCCTCACACTGAGTGGTTCGAATCTGACTTGATCAAATTTTGTGATGTAGCATGAATAGAGTTTGAGACGAGAAACGCATAGATAGCTAGAGAAGGTTCTTAGGCATTCTTGTCCATCTACTTGGCCAAAGAAAAAGAAGCCAATCAATCAAAACAACAAGTGGATGTCCTCGAATGAGTAAAATATGCAAGCAACATGCTCACACAATAAAATGACAAATGAAATGTGTGACAAAGCTTGCACAACCAATTCTAGCATCTATCAAACAATTGGCGATGACTAGGTCATCTATATATGAGTATATTGACTTAGGAGTCAAATGAGAACATTTGATCATAGGTCATACTCATCGTTTAAGCTCAAGTGGGGTTACCACTTTTACATAAAGAATTTATGTGTTCACATCATTAGAGTTGCTATGACTCAATTCTTAGAGTTAAGCTCCCCCTAGATGTGAGATCCCCCCTTAGAGGGATAAACTAACCTTGGGTTTTGTCGATGATGACTTCATGTAGGTGTTGAAGATGTGGATGCTCAATGTTGATGTAGATCTTTTTGGAGCAAACCTTTGGAGTGAGTTGCACTTTCAATACCTACATGGGTTAGTCCCACAAGGAACAAACAAGAATATCCATACACATAGAGTGATGCACACACAAAATGATGTCCATGAAAACATTAGGTTACCTTGTCCCTTGCCTTACCAACATGAGGGTTTGTGACCCCTTGAACTAGTGCAAGATATGAAAGGTGGTTGCACTTGTCCTTTCCATAATAATATGAGTGAAGAATGTTGGCGGAGTCACCCTCAAGAACTCTCTAGTTCTTCTTCTTCGGTATCCACATCATCTTGATGGGAATCCTTGGTGTAGTAGTTGTACTTGATGAAGTAGAACTTGATGTAGTCTTGGGAACCCGCTTGACCAAGGCCTTAGGTGCTTCTTCAAATGCATCAATCTCCTCTTGAAGCTTCTCCTTGCCTTTGTTCTTGTGGTCTTGTGGTGGAAGATCATTTTGTGCTTGTGTTCCCTTGAAGGAAGTAGGATCATACTTCTTTTGTTGTGGAACAAACTTCTTCTTGGGGTATTGATCTTCTTCCCACTCAACTCCATTGGCATTGAACTTCCGTTCAAAACCAACACCTTGATTCTTCCGGTGCCTTCCTTGTTTGCGTACAATTTCCTCAAATTGCTTACTCCCGGCAAGGCTCTTGTATACACCTTTTTCTATAATTCCCTTCAATAAGCTGTTTTCTTGCTCAATTGTAACTTGGCTAAGAGGATCATTAGTGGAATCAAGAGAACTACTAGAGGCAACAATATTGGATTTAGCATTGTTATTGTTACTATTAGAAGAGGAATCTTTCTTGTTCTTGTTACTAGACTTCACTTGAGGCATGTAAGTAGATAAGAGTAAACGCTTGGCAATGTAAGAAGAACTTTTCTTACGGAGATCATCATTGATCGCTTTTAGGAACTCATTCTCTTGCTCAAGATTGAGCTTTTCAAAGCGTAACTTCTCATGAGCCCTTAAAATTTCTCGATGATCTTTGAAGATAGTTTCATGAGCTAACTTAAGAGTGTTTAGTTCTTTAGTTAGACGCTCAATCTTCTCCTTATCATTGTCATTCGTTTCATCTTGATTAGCATGATTAATTGACGTTTCATCATAGTATTCATCACTAGAGTTGTCAACAAGTAAATCATCATCACCTCGCAAGTCATCTTCATCACTATTAAAATCAACATACTCGGGGTGTGTTACCTTAGGACCTTTGGCCATGAAACATCTACCAATTCCTTCATTTGGTGAATCAAATATGTCATAGGAGTTGGTAGACACAAGTGCTAGACCGGCAACACCTTCATCTTGAGTGTATTCGGAGTCGGAGTGATAGCTTCTCACGGAGTGATTATCGAGTCGAGCGGATACCCATTCACCAACGTGAGCTTGATGTCTTCGCTTTTTGTAGCTCTTGATGACTTGTCCTTCCTATCCGAATCCTTGCTTCTCCGTGAGGGTCTTCGCTCATAACGATCATCTCTACTCCATCTCTCTCTTGGTGGTGATTCTCTCTTCTACTTCTTCTCTTGGGAGAATCTTTCTTCTTTTGTAGGGTGTCGACACTCATTGGAATAGTGTCCGGTCTCCCACAATTGTAGCAATTGCGCCTCGACTAGAAGATCTTTTGTCATTGTAGGACCTTGACTTAGAGCTTATTTCTTTGCTTCTACTCTTGTAGAATTTGTTGAAGTTCTTCACCATTAAGCTCAATTCTTCATTGAAGGTTTGTTTCTCACTTGATGATGTGGGGCTTCACATGAGGCTTTGTAAGCACCACTTGACTTGTTGTGAAGTTCCTCCTTATCCTTGAGTGACATCTCATGAGCAACAATTCTTCCAATGACTTCCGTTGGCTTGAGATCTTTGTAATTTGGCATCATTAATTTGGATCAATGTGCACACGGTATCATACTTTCCATCCAATGCTCTTAGGATCTTCTTGATGATGAATCTGTCGGTCATCTCTTCACTTCCTAAGCCGGCAATCTCATTTGTGATAAGAGCAAGCCTAGAGTACATTTCAGTGACACCTTCACCATCCTTCATTTTGAACTTGTCAAGTTGACTTTGGAGCACATCCAACTTGGATTCCTTGACGGAGTCGGTACCTTCATGCATATCAATCAAAGTATCCCAAATTTCCTTTGCATTCTCAAGACGGCTGATTTTGTTGAATTCTTCGGGGCACAAGCCATTGAAGAGGATATCACAAGCTTGAGCGGTGTATTGCAACACTTCAACTCTTCAGCGCTAGCTTCACGGTTCGGTTCTCTCCCATCAAAGAATTCACCTTGCAAACCAATACCCACAATATCCCAAACAGCGGGATTATGTCTGAGAATATGCATTTTCATTTTATGCTTCCAACTAGCAAAATTAGTGCCATCAAAGTAAGGACCTCTACGGTGATAATTTCCCTCCCTAGACGCCATACTCTCCTAGGTTGTGAAACTAAGGCTATGACCACCAAAAGCTATGGAAATCAAAGCAAATGGAGACCAAAGCTCTGATACCACTTGTAGGACCTTGAAGTATGTCTAGAGGGGGGTGATTAGACTACTTGACCAATTAAAAACCTAACCTTTTCCCAATTTTAGACTTTGGAAGATTTTAGCTATCTTTGAACAAGTCAAGCAATCTTCACACAATTCAAGCAAGCATGCAAAGAGTATATAGGCAGCGGAAATTAAAGCATGCAACTTGCATGAATGTAAAGGGAAGGGTTTGGAGGATCCAAACGCAATTGGAGACACGAATGTTTTTGTCGTGGTTCCGATAGGTGGTGCTATCATACATCCACATTGATGGAGACTTCAACCCACGAAGGGTAACGGTTGCGCGAGTCCACGGAGGGCTCCACCCACGAAGGGTCCACGAAGAAGCAACCTTGTCTATCCCACCATGGCCGTCGCCCACGAAGGACTTGCCTCACTAGCGGTAGATCTTCACAAATTAGACGATCTCCTTGCCCTTACAAACTCCTTGGTTCAACTCCACAATCTTTTCGGAGGCTCCCAAGTGACACCTAGCCAATCTAGGATACACCACTCTCCAAGAAGTAACAAATGGTGTGTTGATGATGAACTCTTTGCTCTTGTGCTTCAAATGATAGTCTCCCCAACACTCAACTCTCTGTCACAGGATTTGGATTTGGTGGAAAGAAGATTTGAGTGGAAAGCAACTTGGGGAAGGCTAGAGATCAAGATTAATATGGTATGAATGGAATATCTTGGCCTCAACTTGGAGGGGTATATATAGCCTCCACACAAAATCTAACCGTTACACACAAGTTACCAAACTCGGTGGGACCGAATCAACAAACTCGGTCTGACCGATTTAGTAAACCTAGTGACCGTTAAGATTTTCAGTGGGACGGACATGCAACTCGGTAGGACCGATATGGTTAGGGTTAGGGCATAACGTAATCTCGGTGAGACCTATTACACAAACTCGGTGAGACCGAATTTGGTAATTAGCTAACCAGAGAGTTGGTCAGGTAAACTCGGTGGGACCGATTCGCTCTTTCGGTGGGATCGAAAAGTTACGAAAGGGAAACAGAGAGTTTACATTGCAATCTCGGTGGGACTGATCGCTCACTTCGGTTAGACCGAAACGTTACGAAGGGAAACAGAGAGATTACAATCCCATCTCGGTGAGACTGAGATCCCTATCGGTGAGACTGATTTGCCTAGGGTTTGTGGCAGTGGCTATGACAATTGAACTCGGTGGCGCCGGATAGAAAGAATCGGTATGGCCGAGTTTGACTTTAGGTTTAGGTCATATGTGGATGTGAGAAAGTAGTGGAGGGTTTTGGAGCATATCACTAAGCACATGAAGCAAGAGGGTCATTAAGCAACACCTCATCCCTCGTTGATAGTATTGGCTTTTCCTATAGACTCAATGTGATCTTGGATCACTAAAATGTAAAATGTATAGTCCTGAGCTTTTGAGCTTGATCCAATCCTTTGTCCTTAATATTTTGAGGGATCCATTTTCATCATCCATGCCATGCCATTCATTGAGCTTTCCTGAAATATTTGTCTTGGAATAGCATTAGCTCAATGAGCTATATGTTGTTATAAATTACCAAAACCACCTAGGGATAGTTGCACTTTCAACTACCTCACCGAGCTCATCAACTTCGACGTCGCACACATCCGCCTGCCGTACAATGCCATCCTCGGGTATCCAGCCCTGGCCACGTTCATGGCAGTCACTCACCACGGCTACAACGTTCTCAAGATGCCAGGAAGCGGGGGAATCATCACGGTCCCATGTGAAGAGAGGGATGCGGTGTGCTCCCTTGAGCGCGCCTTCCAAGCTGTAGCAATCGACAACCCTGACAGCAGAAGTGAAGGCCCTCCGGAGACCATCCCCAAGAAGATGTCGCGCCGCGCAAGACCCCAAGAAGATGGCATCGCGTCAGGAGCCTCGTCGGGATCCTCCAGGGGCGCCTCCCTCCACCGCATAGGAAAGCGCGCCCGGTGCCCTCCTCTGGCAGGACTCGGGGGCTCTCTCCTGGAGAGCCTCAGACCTTGCCAACCTCACGAGGGAGGCGCTTGGGCACCACTTGGAAGCGTGCCTCATGGCACACCTTCCTCAAGAGAGCACGGGGCAAGGAGTGCCCAACACCTAGGAGTTCATCACCAAGACCACCCAGGAACTGCAAGAAGCAAGAGCCATGCGCGGCCACAGCCGCTCACAAGGCGCAGCTCCCCATCTAGGCGAGGATGTCGGGCTGCGTGTCTGCGTCGACGTCCCAGGGCTCAATAGGGCCGCATCTCAGGAGCGCTTCTGGCCATCACGTGTGGGCCGCTGTGACGGCCCACCACACAGCTACGTTCGCATGCCCTTCGGCTTGCCGAGCGTGGCATCAGCCTATCGGCGCAACGCGCGGCAAGTCTGGCGGCTCAGAGGCCAGGTTCCACGCCGCTCGAGGAGATGGAGACGGTCCTCGTGGAACCTCTCGAGACCCCGTGAGCCTCCCGAGGCTCGAGGTCCCGTGGCTCATGAGGAGCCATTCTTCAACGCGTGGCTTCAGCTGCACCAACTCTACTTCTCTACGTAACTGTGACATCTTCCAAGTTCGTTTAAGTTGGAGCGCCGGCTGCATTATTCCCAGGCCACATGGGTCCGCCCCTCGTGGCATGCATCCCTTTTGCTTAAGTCTTTAGCTTACCTTGCTGGGGGCGCCCCTCGGGTTGCATCATCCCCAAGCCGCTCGGACCAGACCCAGTGGCATGTATCTTCCTGCATTTATCCAAGTCGATATGCTCTTTATGCTTAACCTGCCAACGGCTATCGCCTGCTCAATTGCCGCCCGCCGCGGGCCTGTTCACCCTATGCAATCCGCTTGCACGTTAAAAGGGGGGCTCGTGAGCATCGTGACTCAGGAGCTCTTACTGGCTCTCCAACCCTCACCCCCTGGCCTTGACCATGGCATCGCGACCTGGCATACCAGCGACGGCTGAGCTCGCTCGAGGGCCGGGACCTGAGGACGTAGAGTGCTTGCATCTAACCGCCTTGCAGGAACATACTGATACTAAGATCAAGACCAAAGAACCCGCTTGAGGTAGGGCCTCGTGAGTCCTGCACTGCTCACGAGTGCCCAGATACACCTCGCAGCCCTGTCGTGCAAGCCATGTGTCGTATGGGCTGTACATGCCCAGGGCTCCTCCCTGAGGGGGGCCCCATCCCATGCCCAAGTGGAAGCACCATGCTTCGCTACTGGCCGACGACATCGCCGAGGAGCGGCTATGCCCGCACAAGCTTAAAGCACTATGCTCCGCTGGTGATAAATAATCGAGGGCGACCCACGGTTGTGCCAACCTCGGGGAGCCAGAGCTCAGCGCCCAGCCTTACTGCAACGCCTCCCTCGGGAAAGCCGTGCATGGGGCTGGGCACGGACTGTGCTCGGTCACGCGTAAGCGACGCCACCCAACCAGTCCTCGGGACCTGGCACGGGCGCCCCTCCACTCGGCCTCGGCGGGTATGGGATTGTTTGACAAACAAGGGGACTCTGAGCACGGCGACTCAGAGCCTAACTGGTCACATAGCCTCACTCCTTGGTCCGCCCCGGTCTCCGGCCGCCCAATGGCGGTTGAGGTATGCGTGGGGCCGGGCTCTGCCGATGTAGAACATTAGTCTACCCCCGCGAACTCTCCCTATATGTTGTTTGCGCATCAAGGGGGACTCCTGAGCATCGCGACTCAGGAGCCTAACTGGTCACATAGCCCCTCACTCCTTGGTCCGTCCTGGTCTCCGGTCGGCCCAATGGCGGTTGAGGTATGCGCGGGGCCGGGCTCTGCCGACGCAAAACGCAAAGCAAATAGGAAGGAAATCATAAAATCACAAAGCAAATATTACAAGTATATTGTCCTCACAATACCAAATAAAAGTCTAAACGCCTCCACGAGGCCTGATACATGTTGCAGGAATGAAGCGGGAAGAATAGCCACAGGTCACCTCTAGGCGTCACCGTCGCCTACGGAAGGCGCTCCCTCGTGAGCGGCTTTGTGTTCATCACCAGCCACAAGATCGACGACGCCGGACAGAGGGGCGGAGACGAAGCCGCGGAACCTCCTCAGCAAGGCACCCACCTGATCCCGCACGGTCGCAGCCGCCAGATCGATCTTCGCCACAGCTCCAAAGAGCTCGCCAAGGCAAGCGCCAGGTCGTGAAGGTGCAGGTGGCTAAAGACGCGAGTCAGCGCGGTTGAAGACAGGACGCGAGCTTCTGCCTCTGCCATGGGACCGAGACCATCAACGACCTCCTCAAGCGCCTTCACCACAAGAGGAAGCAGCTGGGCAAGGCCATCCTCGTCGGTGTCCAGAGGCTTCTCGAGGCCGTGCTCATAGAGCGTCTTCAACGCCGTGTGAGATCTCTTCTCGAGCTCGGCAAAGGCCGCGCGGTCTTCGGCCAGGACTCGCACCTTGGCATCAAGATCGGCCTCCCTCGACCCCATCTTCCGCTCCAACTCTTCCAACCGGTTGCGCTCGGCAGCCTGCTTCCTCCCCAGCTCCGCCAGCTCAGCATCACAGTTCTTGACGGCTTCCTCCCGGGCTTTCATCTCCACCTCCTTTGCTTGGTGGCATCGTACCTCTTCGGCGTGCTTGTCGCACAGGCTCTGCAACTCGCCCTCTAGCTCTTGGCAGCGGTCACGGGCGGCCTTGGCGTCTTTCAGCACCGCCTCACGATCAGCTGCAGCGCTGGCGGCGCCTTGTTTCTCCTTCTCAGAAGCCGCAGCAGCCTGGCCCAGCGCCGTACAAACTGCCAGATCAGGTTGAAGCCAGCCAGAGGCTAGCTCCAAACGCCCGTCCACTAGGCGTGGGTCCACGCTCCGGAGATCCGCCTGCAGCTGGGTCATCTCCAAAAGGGCACGCTCCAAGACGGTGGCGGGAGCAGAAGGACCAGGAAGTGGAGATGCAACAGTAGGAGGAAGCGACATCATCACCAGGGCTTGAGAGACTACGGGTTCCGAAGCAGCTGGGGCAATGTCAGCCGCGCCAAGTACCGGCACCTTCGGAGCCAGTGGGGCCATGGGGGCTGACTCCACGCGGCAATGCTCCTCTTGGCCTCGCGAGGACGATCAGGCCGGGGAGATGCAGGCGATGTTGCCTCCTTTCTCCGCGGGAGGCACGGCCGCTGCGTCTTCTTTCCTCTTCTTCGCCGAGGATGTCAGCCTGATCAACCAAGGGCAAGAATCAGGAAGCGACGAGTACAAGCAAGGACCAAGTGAAGCATAAGACACTTACCGATCCACTGCGATGTATTCCACTGACCGCTTAAGAGGCTTGAAGCCTGACAGCTTCGGGACCTGAGGGGCAGGCATTCGGACACCAGCGGCGCCGGGCGGAGCAGAGGCGGAAACGGATCCAGCCCCAGGAGGTATCAGGGCGGAGGCAGCACCACGGGCCACCAATGACGACCTACTCCTCGTCGGAACGGGAGGTTGCTCCCTCTCCCCTTGGTGGGCGTCGGCATCGGCATCATCAGGAAGAGCGCGGAGAATCTCGGCCTTGCTCAGAGGGGAAGTCTCCCCCAGCTCTTCTAGGGTCCTCTCCGAGTCCTCCTCCTCTTCTCCCTCTCTGCGGGACTCAACAGAAGACACCTCCACCGGGTTCTGCGCCATAGGGGCTTCCAGAAGTGCCGGCGGCACCAGCCCGCGCGCATCAAAAGTCGGCCTGGAGGCGACGAATTCCTCCCAGTCCCTGCGTTTGAACATGGGAAGGAAGGCGCTAGGCGGGAACTCCTGGTTGTCCGCGACTATGAGGCGCAGGACGGTGTACAATTCATCGCCAGGCAGGTCCCCCGGCCTCAAGGGCCGGCTCATACCAAGCCGTTGTTGCGGAGGTCCTGACCTTGCGCGGCACCATGGGCGACAGAAGCAGAGCAAGGGTGGAGCAGATCTAGAGATAGCAGCGGCGAAGAGCGAGAAAGGGGATCTGGAGCGAGGCAAGGAAGAAGCAATGAAGGAAAGAACTCCCCGCGCCAGCCTTTGTCAGCGCGTGCAGTTGCCGAGGAAGCGAAGACGCCCATGTCCAATCAACCGCCACGCGTCGACCGAGGCCGCAGACTTTTGGGGCCCACGGTGCTCCGAACTTGACCTTTGGCTTCGCCGCGAAGCCAATCCCGAGTGCACCTTGGGCCCGGGGGCTACTGTCGGCATTCTAGGAACGGGGGTCCCCAGACTTGCCTCCCTGCGGCCCACAGCGTGGCTAAGAAATAGGCCGTATGGCCCATCTTCGTCAACAAGGCATCCAAGACCCTCGCGAGGGTCCAAGCCTTGCGAGGCGGACGACGCAAGACCTCCTCTGGAGTGGCCTAGCCAGGCAGGCTCACGAGGAGTGGAGATATCAAGGCGGGGCAAACCTCACGCGGCTCCCGTGAAGTGAGCCATGACGTATGGTACCAGGCAGGCGCCAGTGCGCACAGCGTCCTTATTTCCTCTTTGGTGCTAAGAAGGCCATCGCAGGCGAGGAGTACCGAGGCATCAGGCAAAGGTTGCCATATTGGTGCAACGAGACCAAGACCAGGAGGACGGAAAGGCGGAGGTCATCGTGGATCCCAAGACGGCGTCACCCCAGAGATTTTCACAGGAGGAGACCGCTTTTGTCAGGATAGCTTGTACTAGCTGTCCCCCTTCAAATTTGCCCGCCGTTGTTGGCTCCCTTCCCGCTCGATATTTGGGAAGAGGACCAGGGCCTCTATAAATAGGACTAGCCACCACAGTAGGAAGGGGACGGATCCCGAACTGGTTGAGATTGAACCCTCACACCACAAGTTCACACGCACAAGAACACCTCAACCTCAGGAGGATGTTCTTCCCTTGTACTGTTCATCGTCAGCCCGAGAGGCAATCCACCACCACCACACTAGAGTAGGGTATTACACCACATCGGTGGCCCGAACCAGTATAAACCCCGTGTCCTTCTGTGTTGTGAGTTTGTCGAGTTCGTCCGCAAGATCTTAGCGAGCTAGAGCGTAGATTGGTAGGAGGGAAAGACTTCGCGCGCACTCGAGTGTTCGAACCTTAAGGGTTTGCCGGAACCCCACATCCGACAGAGTGAAGCACATATATTGTCGTGTAAGAACACACCCTTCTTTCATTAGTTTAGATGAACCATTGATGATCAATTCGAATCAGTGCATGCGATTAAAATTAATTTTACCTAAATAGAGGGTGCAGAATAAACTACAACAACTAGATTTGCAACCACGGGATGCTGACGATATCTTCAGAAAACATTGCAACAGCAGCGAGGCTTCACAGCAACATATGGTAAGCCAGTGTGTTTTAGTACATGTGAAATGTAATGCGTGTGGGTTGCTTTCCTAGCTTGTGCCCTCAACCTGTAATCCTACAAAATTACAAATAGTTCAGTTGTCTGCTTTGTTGTATTGCTTGATTCAAATGCTTGTTTGGTACTTGTTAGGCTATACCTGAGTTGGCCAATATGTCAGCAGTGCCTGCTGTACTATCGTAAAGAAATGCATGCCTAGTTCATTTGAGTCCTTAACTTTCCTATGAACTTCATCACAAGACTGTCTTCGTAGTTCGTATGAGGCCACACTGTTAAGTGCTTTCTCGGATTTTTTCAATTGCTTAGATTTCTTTTGAGCAAAAGAGGGGGAACGCCCCTCCGATTTCATTAACGAAACCAATGCACGAAACCAAGTTCAAGTACCAACATCTCCTAGATACAGAGAACCCATTACAGACTACCAAAAGAAAAAGCAGTTCATGGCGGAATCAGTAACAAGTAGTTGTAGAGAATGGGCCACAAGCGGCCATAGGAACAAGAGGTCGCAGCCTCAACAAATAAAGAAACATCAGGTAGACGACTTCAGCCGCAGCACCCCAGCTCTCCACCCTGCGATGCCTTGTAGACCTCACTTGCTACTCGCTCGATTAGCCTTGCCCCCAGCATCAGAAGGTTTTGTTCTAGGTTTTTTTTTGCAAAATAGCCCAATCCACAAGCCAATTGCATGTTAGTTTGCTCAAAGTCATTTGATAATTTATCTTTCTTTCTCGAAAAGTAATATCATTTCTACATTTCTAGATCGCCCACATAATAGGAGAGATTCCAACTAGAACTAGTCTTTTTTCTCTATCAACAAAGCTTCTAACCCTAGGCCCAGACAATCATCTACCCCCTTAGGAGAGGTTTTCAAATTAAATGAGCATTTAATCAAGCTCCACTTCAACTGCTTAGATACCTTGGCAACTTAAATATAGTTGTGGTACACTCCCTTTCAACTAGGGATGTCAACTGGGTCCCGTTTAATCCCGATGAAAGTCCACTAGTGGTATGATATTTCAAAAGAGTTTTTGTTTTTTGAGGAAAATGAACTAGGGAGCTAGAAAAACTAACTAGATCGGACTGGCAGATGTCATTTTTGCCACTTACATCCCTAGTTTCATCTTACCATTTTAATTTCTTTTCGGTTGATGCTGCTTCGAACCATTTAAATATAGGTTGCCATGGTCGGCAATAATTCGTATGTCGTTTACCATGTAAACTTACTGCCTGGATCATGGGATAACTATCTCTTACTTATGTCCAGTGGAAACCTTTCAGGATGCCGTTCACACTAGGGCACAATGTACAACCCCAGAATCTATTTGTGGAAGCAAGCAGCCATCCATGTTACCAGTGGTAGCAGTTTAGGGAAACACCGCCGAGAGAAGTCGAGCACAGATGTGGCGCTCGGGAACGGGGTCCCTGACTTGCTCGACCGCGGCCTGTGGCGTGGCTCAAAGGAGGCCCAGACAGCCCATCTTCATCAACACAAGCTCAAGACCTCGCGAGGGGCCAAGCCTGCTGGGCGGACGACAAGGAGCTTCTCGTGCACGGCCTCACCAGCTGGCTCATGAGGAGGCGGAGAGTTCAAGGCAGGGTACTCGCGAGGTGCCCATGACGCAAGCCATGAAGACCAAGGGCGCCATCGGGCGCCAGCCCGCAGCGCCCTCCTTTCCTCTTTGGTGCAAAGGGAGCAAGCGCAGCGAGAGCATCAAGCAAAGGCATCCGTTTCGTGCAACAAGACCAAGACCAGCCCCAACGGCCGGAAAGGAGTCATCGTGGAGCCCAAGCAAAGCGTCATCACGAGCCTTTGGCAAAGCGAGGACCAACTTTAGTCAGATAAGTGTACCCGTTGTTCCCTTCAAATGGCTAATTGTTGGCGCCTTCCCGCCAATATTTGGGAAGAGACCTGTGGCCTTCGCCTATAAATAGGAGTAGCACACTCAGAGCAGGGGATCGAAACGGAGGGATCAAACGATCAGATCCAGAGAAACACATAGATCCGATCCTCAAGCTAGAGCGACGAACACCACCTAGCAGTTCATCACACCCACCAAGAACAGACTCGCGAGGCTGTTCTTCCCTCAGATTGTTCCTCATCAGCCCAAGAGGCAATCCACCACACCACAAACTAGAGTAGGGTATTACACCACAATGGTGGCCCGAACTAGTATAAATCTCGTGTCTCTTGTGTTGTTCTTTCTAGTAGTTTAGGTCCCCGCGATTCGGGCGAGGTACGAGACGGTGGAGGGTTGATCTCTACAAGCACCCAGAGTTCGAACCTTAAGGGTCTGCGGAACCCGAAACCGACATTTCGCGCGCGGTGTAGGGTGCGCTGAATCTGCCTTTCGTCGCCTCGTTCTTCCCTACCACCGCACTACCATGTTCGACGCTCGTCGGGGCCGCGCTGAGCGCCGAGCCGCCCTCGCCTCCCATGTCACCCAGACGGCTCCGCCGCCGGGCGCCCTCGCGTTCCCGTCACCGCCATTAACGCCACCATCGGCCCGGGAACGAAAGCAGCAAGTATCGTCCCAAAGACCCGCCCATGAGGCGGGACGGCCGCACACCACGCCTTCGCTCACCCCCGCTGGTTCTTCGTCACGCGCGCCACGCGCGGCCATAGAGGCCCGAGCTGCACTCATCGCGGCTAACGAGCTCCTGCGCTACCGCCCCGTTGACGACGTCTAAGAAGAATGGCTCGACCGAGTCGCCGAGCTCGTCCGCGCTGCAGGAGGCGACCCCGCGCTGTCCGTCTCGCTGCCTGAAGCTCCCGGGGCACCTCAGCCGCCTCCTCTCAAGATGGCGCCTGCCCATATGCGCTGCCTCGGGCGGAACCTGTTCCGCCAGCGCCGCGCTGCAAGAGCAGAGCTGCCAAGAAGTTCTCGCCGCAAGAAGCCGCCCGAGCGCCTCGCCCAAAGACGTCAAGACCTGCGCTGCCCCCACCGCGGCATGTGGAGTCCCACAAGACCAAGTTTTGCCGTCCGAGGCCCCCCGCTGCCACGGCGGGCTGCCGCGCTTTCACCTCTGAGGCGCGCGGCGCTTCGCGGGCCCGCCAAGTTCAAGCCAGACCTGCCTCCACGCTTATGACGGCACGGCTGACCCTACGAAGTTCCTCCAGCTCTACGAGCTGGGCATCGAGGCTGCCAACGGGATGAAAAGGTCATGGCGAACTGGTTTCCCATGGCGCCAAGGACGGGCCCGCACTGCTCCTCTGAACCTGGCCCTGTGCACGATTTCTTCTGGGCCGAGATGCGCACTTCGCTTCATCGCCAACTTCCAGGTACTCGCGACCGCCACCCGCCGTGAGCGACATGCGCCAAATCAAGCAGCTGGGAAACCCCGCAAAAGTACATCCAGCGCTTCAACAACGCGCCTCAAGATCCCTGTGGTAACGGAGGAGGCCATCATCTCTGCCTTCTCCGACGGCATGCGCGACGTCAAGATGAAGGAGGAGCTGGCGATGCATGAAGATCTGTGCACCTCCCTGGAGCTGTTCAACTTGGTGACCAAGTGCGCCAGAGCTGAGGAGGGGCGCCTCTCCCTCCTCGAGCTGCCTGCTGCGGATCCCAAGAGAAGAAGTCCAAGGCCAAGGACGTGAAGCGCAAGGGGCTGCCGTACTCGCGGCCGAACCAGACACCAAGCGAGGCAGAGATCAGCCCGAATCCTCCAAGGGCAGCCGGTACTGCGTGTACCACGACCTCCAAACCCACAACACCAATGAATGTCAAGAGCTCCGGGCCGTGCGCGAAGGAAGGGTCGGCAGACACCCCGAGCGTAGCGACCGGGGCTACGGCCGAGTAGGAGGAAGGAATGCAGGACGCTGGGAAGACCGCGGCCCGCGCCAAGGGTGGCGCGACCAACCTCGCGAGGACCGCTGGCAAGACCCACCTCACGAGGGGGGCTGGAGGGATCAGCCTCGTGAGGATCGCCTGCAAGGGAACGCATGCCTCCCTCCGCTGCCACTGCCACCAAGGAGAATCGAAGACCGTCATCAGGACGAGAGGGCTGGGGGCTTCCAGGAAGCGCGTGCGATCGCTTTGCATCTGGGTGGAGCTCAAGCCCCACCTCTCGGCAAGATCTTCAAGCAGTTCGCCCGCAAGGCCAATGCAGTCCTCCCCAAGCTCGAGGCCACATGCCCTCTCAGGTTGTCGGCGTGCGCCATCACGTTCAGCTCAGCGGATCAGCTCGAGTGCGCAGCCACAGCCGCAGTTCTCCCGATGCTTTGCTCCCCAATCATCAGCAATGTGCTAGTCACCAAGACCCTCATCAACGGCGGAGCAGGGCTCAACGTCCTGTCCGTGGAGACATTCAACAATCTTCAAGCGCCTTATACCAGCTTCACCAACCAAGCCTTTCTCCGAGTCACCGACGGCTCCACGGTCCCGATCGGGCAGGTCCGCCTTCCGTCACCTTCGGGCCCGTGATAACTACCACACCGAGCTCATCGACTTCGACGCCGCCCACATTCGCCTGCAGATAACGCCATCCTCGGGTACCGGCGTTGGCAAAATTCATGGCCAGAACTCCATCATGGCTACAACGCCCTCAAGATGCCAGAAGCGGCGGGGTCATCACGGTGCCCTGTGAAGAAAGAGACGCAGCAGTGTGCTCCCCGGAGCGAGCCTTTCAGCCGCGATCGCTGGAAGACCTGCACCACAGCAGCAGGAGGCCTCCCGGCCGCACCCAAGAAGAAGAAGACATCGACCGCCCGGCTCCTCAAGAGACAGGCCCCTCGTGGTCCGTGACCGGCCGGGGAGCCTCCTTCCATCGCATAGGAAAGCGCGCCCGGCGCCTTCCTCAGGCAGGGCTCACGGGCTCTTCCCTGGAGGGCCGCCGACCTCGCCAAGGTCTTGAGGGAGGCGCTTGGGCACCACGTGGAAGCGTGTTTCGAAGCACGTTTCCCGCAAGCAGGAGCAAGAACAGGAGGGCAGAACCCTCAAGAGTTCATCAGCAAGGCCATTCAGGAGCTACAGGAGTCAAGGGTCATGAGGGGCAGCCGCCGCCTACCCGCTGTGGCCCCCCATCCAGGCGAGGATGGTGGGCTGCGCGTCTGCATCGACATACCAGGGCTCAACCGAGCCGCATCTCAAGAGCGCCTCTGGCCCTCGCGAGTGGGACGTTGCGAGGGTCCGCCCCACAGCTACGTACGCATGCCTTATGGCCTGCCAAACACGGCTGCTGCGCACCAGCGTCTCATGAGGACCATCCTGGAGGCTCAAGAGGTCAAGCACGCCGCAGCCCTGGCGGAGATGGAGATGGTCCCTGAGGAGCCGCCAACGCCTCCGGAGCCTCCCGAGGCCCCTGGGCCTGGGGGCTCATGAGGATCGGCTCCCGCAGCCCACCGAGTCTGCTACACCAACACCCCTTCATCCCCAACATCACCAGGTGACATCTTTAAGTTTTATTTCCGGCTGGGAGCGCCTTGAGGCTGCATTATTCCTGTGACGCGTGGATCCGCCCCTGCGGCATGTATCCCCTTTATTTCATGTCATTAGCTTATCCTGTTGGGGGCGCCCCTCGGGCTGCATCATCCCCAAGCCGCTCGGGCCTGTCCCAGTGGCATGTATCCTTCTTGCGTTTTCCTTAGGGTTATGCTCTCGTTCCACTATGCTTGTTATTTGGTGCCTTTTCCTGGGTGGCGGAATCATGCGCATTAAAGGGGGGGTGCCTGAGCATCGCGACTCAGGGCTCCTACCGGCTCTCCGGCCCTCACCCTCTGGTCTAGTCCATGGCATCGCGACCTGGCTTGCCAGCGACGGCTGAGACCAGCCCGAGAGCCGGGACCCGAGGACGAGTTTCGCCATCTAACCCAGCTTGCACGTTAAAGGGGGGTGCCCGAGCATCACGACTCAGGGCTCCTACCGCTCTCCGCCCTCACCCTCCGGTCTTGTCCATGGCATCGCGACTGGCTTGCCGCCGACGGCCGAGACCAGCCCGAGAGCCGGACCCGAGGACGAGAGTTGTGTCATCTAATCCAGCTTGCTGCGTTAAGGGGGGTTCCGAGCATTGCGACTCAGGGCTCCTACCGCTCTCCGCCCTCACCTCTAGTCTTGTCCATGGCATCGCGACCTGGCTTGCCAATGACGGCCGAGACCAGCACGTGAGCCGGACACCAAGACGAGAGCACCGCATCCGCCAAATTTGCAGGAACACACTCGAAGATCAGGCCCAGGGCCAGGCGCAACCCGCCTTGAGGTAGGGCCTCGTGAGTCCCGCGCTGGCTCACAGGTGCCCCAACGCACCTCGCGAGGCCTCTCGTGCCTCTCTGAAGCAACTAACGGCCGGACTAACGATCGCCACGGCGAGCTCTTGTCCATTTTGTGGTGAACCTGCAGGGTCCCTCCAAGGAGCACGGAACGACCTCTCCATGCAATCTCTAGACGGCCAAGGCACGGACCTAGTGCCGCACCAGGAAGCATTGTCCTGACCCTCGAGATAAGTCACCCTCCAGACACACTAGTTATCACAACACCATCCCCCACACTCAATGCAACCCCGTCTTAGCAACGTCGCTCTCCTTTCTCACCGAATGATGGCTGCTTGAGCGCCAAGGGGGACCCCCTGAGCATCGCGACTCAGAGGCTCTTACCGGACCTCGGTCCACTCACCTCCTGGCCTTGACCACGGCATCACGACCTGGCATACCAGCGAGGCTGAAGCCGCCTTGGGACTGGGACCTGTCGGCGCAGAGCATCAAGCCCTCACGAGGTCCGAAAGGAAGAAACTGAGCTAGAACGGAATGAGCATCCCGCATTGCCTCACGATAAGGATCATACTGACAAACGAAGCTACAAATATCTTACAAGCCCCCGCGGGGTACATTCTTGGCTCCTCGCAGGAACAAAAGATGCGAATCCTAAGGAGTCCTATCTACAGGGACCACCGCGGCAGACGCCATCATCAACAGTGGGCCAACCGGTCCGGAGCCAACCCCGTCCAGATCAGGGGCGGCGACGACCTGACGAGCTCGCCCTGCTCCGGGAGCGGCGCAGGCTCGGGGGCTCGTAGCTGTCGTCGCTCGTCCTCGGCGTCGCGAAGAGCTCGGCGGAGTCGCTGGATCCTCCGGCGCCTTCGTCGCCTGAGAAGCTGCCAAGGGAGTGGTCGGTTGGCCTCCGCCTCGCCGCAGCAGGGCCCCGACCGCCTCTCCCGGGGCAGCACTCTAGCCGACGACCCTCCGCGTCGAAGAGCTTGAAGGACATCACTGAAGCACCGTCGTACTCCAGGTGGATCGTGAGGGCGCCCCTCGTCCTGCAGACCCGGGCGACCTCGTCCTAGCCTCGAGTCATGAAGACCTCGCCCGGGGCAAGTACTGTGACCTCTGCCCCTGTCGCGAGGGTGCCGCAGCTAGAGTCCCAGGGGCTCCCCCTGCCGGACGCCGGAGGCGAAGAAAGAAGGAAGACGAATCCAAGACTTAGGAGGCGCGGCGACGCGAAGCACGAACTCCCAGCAGGAGCCCTCGGCGTGGACTCCAAGGGGGAAGACACACACCTTCGTGACCCGCCGGCGTCGTCGGCAGCGCCGCTCGTCGCGCCCGGCCTCGCCTCCTTCAGGGCCACCAATTTGCGCGTACAAGGGAAGAGGAAACCCTGGAAGCGGCCGCGCACACCAGGGCATGGGCGCCTCCTGGCGAGCGCTCCCGCCCTGACACCAGAGAGCAAGCCATCTCTTTGGGGGGAGTGGGTCAGGATCCTCTTGAGGAGCCTTTCCCTTCTCTTCCCTGGAGAACCGGCGGATCGGAGCCATGGCCCTGAAGGAGGAGAAGTAGAAGGATAGACTGGAAGGGCGCGCGTCGTTCCGTACTTATAGCCGGCGGAGGCCAATCGTCGGCCTCCACGATCACCGATCATCATGACCAACTCTGCATGCAGGGACTGGTCGAATCCGGGCGGTTACCGAGGCATCATGGGGAAGCAGTGCGCACACGTCCAATCAACCGCCACACGGCGCCCAAGGCCGCAGGCTGTTAGGCCCCACGACGCTTCGCACTTACCCTTTCGCCTCTCCGCTCGGCCAAGTTCGGGCGCGCGTGGGCCGGGGCTATTGTCGGCGTTGCTCGGGAACGGGGTCCCAGACTTGCTCGCTGCGGCCGCGGCGTGGCTCAAAGGAGGCTCAGACAACCCATCTTCATCAACAGTCAAGACCCTCGCGAGGGGCCAAGCCTCGCGAGGCGGACGATAAGGAGCTTCTCGTGCACGGCCTCGTCCAGCTGGCTCATGAGGAGGCGGAGAGTTCAAGGCAGGGTACCTCGCGAGGTGCCCATGACGCAAGCCATGACGACCAAGGGCGCCATCGGACGCCAGCCAGCGCAGGCGCCCCTCCTTTCCTCTTTGGTGCAAAGGAGCAAGCGCAGCGAGAGCATCAAGCAAAGGCATCCGCTTCGTGCAACAAGACCAAGACCAGCCCCAACGACCGGAAAGGAGTCATCGTGGAGCCCAAGCAGGTCATCACCAGAGCCTTTGGCAAAGCGAGGACCAACTTTAGTCAGGATAAGTGTACCCTCTGTTCCCCTTCAAAATGGCCAATTGTTGGCGCCCTTCCCGCTCAATATTTGGGAAGAGGCCCAGGGCCTTCGCCTATAAATAGGAGTAGCCACACTTAGAGCAGGGGATCGAAAACGGAGGGATCAAAACGATCAGCATCCAGAGAAAGACAGAGACCCGATCCTCAAGCTAGAGCGACGGAACACCACCTAGCAGTTCATCACACCCACCAAGAACAGACCCTCGCGAGGCTGTTCTTCCCTGTACTATTCCTCATCAGCCCAAGAGGCAATCCACCACACCACAAACTAGAGTAGGGTATTACACCACAATGGTGGCCCGAACTAGTATAAATCTCGTGTCTCTTGTGCTGTTCTTTCTAGTAGTTTAGGTCCCTGCGATTCGGCGAGGTACGAGACGGTGGAGGGTTGGATCTCCGCGCGCACCCCAGAGTTCGAACCTTAAGGGTCTGCCGGAACCCGAAATCCGACAACAGATATTATAGTTGGTGAGGCTCTACTAGAGGCAGAAAGAGATGGTGATCTTGATTTTGAGGCTAGAAATTATGCAATTAGCTCAACACATCATGCAAGCAACCCAAGAATTGGAGGAAGTAAGAATGTTGCATTTGAAGACGGAGGAGGTCCAGCTGCTTCTGCTATCTGAAGCCGAGGGTAATCCCAGTTCTTCTTTAGATATAAGCTGAAATTGTCATTAGATTATTATACTTGCATGTTGTGTCATGTCTCTGAATGGATTATGTTGTAACACTCCCTATGTTGCCCATGTGTTTTAATGGTCCGAATTTTTTAGGTGAGGTAATCCTCAGTACTTGTATGATTGACATAAGGTGAGCTGTTTTTCATGTGAGCATATTGTATTGGATGTAATAACTGTTTGACTCAAAGTGTATCCAACCTACTGAATTCGAAGATCACGGCATTTCTAAATCATAATCATATATAAAGGTGGAATAAATCTTTTTCGTGGTTTTGAAGAAATAAGTAACAAAACATAGAATTATGTAGGGATATTCGTAATTGAATAGAAATTGGATTTGAATTTAGTTTCCAGGGCCCAGGCTAAATGTGAATGCTTATTCTCCCAAATTTTGAATGAAGCGGCTAAACACCCACTATCATTTGTGGTCTACCCGAAGCATGTGTTTGCGAGATGGAAATTATTGTGAGCCGCTAACACTTGACATCCTAATCGACCGGATTTACACTGCTATTAATAGGGGTAGACTAGTAACTTCAATCAGACGTGACACGACCGCTTCTGAGCCCATTCAGACATGATGGGCGCCAAACGTGGGCGGCAAAACACATTTGATTCAAGCTCGTCCAAAAGACATGTGTCTCTCCCTCTATTTCCCCAATCATACAGGGTGGGTGACGAAACAAACTCTCCTCGTCCAAAATCGATGTAGGAAAATATTTTAAATAGGGGCAGATGCGTAACTTCCCTCAGACGTGACAAAGCCTCCCTACCTGTCAGCCCCTTTCATACATCGTGGGCGCCAATCGTGGGTGGCAAAACACCCTCTCCTCGCCCGAAATCGCTACCGGCAAATATTGGGGAGATGCGAGATTACCATCCTATTCCCAACCGACGTGATGTCCGAAATTTTAAATGGGGGATCAGTTCGTAACTTTCCCACATTTCAGACAAGCTTGTCCCAAAGTTTGAGATCCCCCCTCCCCCTCCATTTCCCCATTCATACACCGTCGGTGCCACAATAACTTCCCCACTGCAGCAAGCCTCCTCCGTCCGCCACCCCATCCTGCACCTTGCCGGAGCCGCTACCCCTACCCCGTTGTCCACTGCAAGAGATGGACGTCTCTCATCCACGACGCCGCACTAGGATCCTTTCATCGCGTCCTCTCGCTTCATCGGCGCCTCATCCACTGTCACGCCCAATATGCGACCCTATCCAAAAGGAACTCGACGGTCCCACCAAGGATAGACCCGCATATTGAAACACTTTTGCAAGGTGGATATCATTACATCAACATTACATAATAGATGGGGATACATACATAAGGCACAAATGCCACAAGAATACATCAACATCATATACAAGAGAACAACATCCGACTACGGATGAAACATAAACAGAAACTCAAACGACATCCACCCTGCTAGCCCAGGCTGCCGACCTGGAACCTATCCCCTGATCGAAGAAGCAGAAGAAGAACTCCAAAACAAGTAACATCGCTCTCACGTCATGATCATCGCAAACCTGTACCTGCAACTGGTGGTGTAGTAATCTGTGAGCCACGAGGACTCAGCAATCTCATTACCATGGGTATCAAGACTAGCAAAGCTTAATGGGAAAGGAAGGGGTAAAGTGGTGAGGTTGCAGCAGTGACTAAGCATATATATAGTGGCTAACATACGCAAATGAGAGCGAGAAGAGAAACAAAGGAACGGTCGTCAACTAGTAATGATCAAGAAGTGATCCTGAACTCGTACTTACGTCAGACATAACCCAAGAAACCGTGTTCTCCTCTCGATCAACCCCGAAAAGAGACACTCACGGTTACGCACACGGTTGGTGTATTTTAGAAGAGTTTGCTTCAAGTTTACTACAACCGGATATTAACAAATTCCCATCTGCCACATAACCGCTGGCACGGCTCTCGAAAGTTTATACCCTGCAGGGTGTCCCAACTTAGCCCATGATAAGCTCTCGCGATCAACGAAGGATATTCCTTCTCCCGGAAGACCCGATCAGTCTCGAATCCGGCTACAAGACATTTCGACAAGAATAAAACAAGACCAGCAAAGCCGCCCGATGCGCCGACAATCCCGATAGGAGCTGCACATATCTCGCTCGTGGCAACACCGGATAAGCGAAGCGTCAGAACCGACGAACCCATGTTGCCAAGGGATGGTCCCAGACGGTGCTCTAGTTTGGACCAACACTTAGACAAGCATTGGCCCGGGGCTGAATAAAGATGACCCTTGGGTTAATTACTCCCAAGGGAAATGTAGGTGGTGGTGAGGCAAATGGTAAAACCAATGTTGGGCCTTGCTGGAGGAGTCTTATTCAAAGCAAACTGTCAAGGGGGTCCCATAAATCACCCGAGACCGCGTTAGGGACGCAAAATCCGGGAACATAATACCGATATGACGGAAACTAGGGCGGCAAGAGTGGAACAAAACACCAGGCATAAGGCCGAGCCTTCCACCCTTTACCAAGTATATAGATGCATTAATTAAATAAGATATATTGTGATATCCCAACAAGTAAACATGTTCCAACAAGGAACAACATCTCCATGTTCCAACAAGGAACAAACTTCATCTTCACCTCCAACTAACAACGCTATAAGAGGGGCTGAGCAAAGCGGTAACTTAGCCAAACAATGGTTTGCTAGAAAGGGTGCAAAAGGTTAGAGGCTGACATGGCAATTTGGGATGGCTTGATAAACAGGTAATAGGTAGCGCAGCATAGCAATAGAACGAAGCAACTAGCATAGCAATGATAGTAGTGAGATCCAGGGTAGCGGTCATATTGCCTGAAATCCCGCAAGGAATAAGAACGAGTCCATGAAGAAGACAAACGGATGAAGCCACGAAGACGAACCAAGCGTGACGAACGAATCCTCACGATCGCAACGAAACAGGAACTAACAAGAAGAAGCACACAACATAGTAAACATACCACACATAGACAAGACATGATGCACAACAAGCATGATGCATGACAAAGCTACATGAAGCTACTCATGGCAAGAGATGATGCAAACAAGAACAACACATCAAAGCAAGTTTAAATGAGGCGGGAAACAACATAGAACAATTCCGGTAAGTCCTCATATGCAAATTTCGAAATTGGTCCAGATCTGAATAAACCTTATGTTCAAGTTGTTAAACAGCAAGTTAAGATGCACCAAGATGATTTACACGAAATTCTAGTCAAGTTACATATAAAGTTCATTAGATTCGGAGCTACGGCCTAGAAGATATGAGCAAAACAAGTTAAACATGGCATTGATGCAAAATGCATACAAACATCAAGCAAACACCTCAAAACAAGGATGCAACATGATAATATGAAACTACATGCAAAACCAAGCAAGTTTCATATAGAGCACACTCAAAACGGAGCAACGGATCAACACATACACCCTATACAAGTCATGACAACAATCTGTCCAAAACAGCAACTAGGCATATTGCAAGCACCAAAACAACATGCTACAGCATCTTAACATGAGAACAAAAGGCATGGGCATGAAGTACAGGTAAAGCATTACAAAACATGAACACTGAGCTATCTCCATAAATCACTAGAACATGCTCAAAACACATGGCAAGATTGCAAATAATAACAGTTCAGACTTAGCAGAAATAACATCAAAGTTGCAATGTTTAGAGCTATCAAACAACATGCTACAGGAACTTAACATGGCAAACAAAGGCATGGCATGAATCTACTCAAAGCATATAACAAAAGTCCTTTACTGACCATAAGCCAAAAGGGATCAGAAAATACAATTGCAGGCATGTGAACATAGCAAAAACATAAACAGATTCAGACTTGGTGCAAAACTGGAGCATGGCATAAACAGATAACAAGTAGGCATGTTAACGAGCTCGATGCACTCACTATGAGGCATTGCATGACAAACTAAGCATACACCCAGCAACTAGACATGGCATAGAAGCTAGACATGGCAAGAACAATAACATATCATGCTTGGATCAACTACAACCACCTTGTCAAAATTGAATAACATGTAAACAACCTGCCAGGAAACATTTTATTGTAAAAGTAGAGCTCGATTGACTCAAGCTAGACTACTCCAAAATTGCAAACAAGGGCATGGATGGATAGAGAATAACAATATGTTCAAAGCATCCTTACTGAAGTATCTCAAAATAAGCATGGATCTCTCGGTAGCATCAAGTTTACATGGCATAAAAATATCAGCAAAACAGGGGCTGAAATCAGCAACATCATGAAGCCTAGTTTGCATGCTTGTGCTAGTCACCACAGAGAGCACAAAAAACATGGCATACACCCCTGTAAATATGGCATTGCATAATACAAAACACATGTAGGGCTCAAGTTCATAGGATGCACACATCAATCATGGCAAAAATGACAAAAGTGCAAGTTCTGATAAGAATCTGAAACTAACATCACACAGCACTCTTCCAACAGCATTTCGGGCATCCAGATGAGCTCAAAAGAAAATGATGCAATGAGATGAAATGAAGTACTCATCGAGACGAACAATTCGACATATTACACGCACGAAACGGAGCTACGGATGCAGAGTTATGGCATGATGAAAATGCATAAAAATACTGGGATCTGGGGACTTAGAGAAAATATACCTCGCACAAAAGTCAACGGACGGAGATATCCGGACGCGGGATCCTGCTTGGTTGAGATCCCGGTGGATCTCATCCCGATCCACCGGATCTCGCCGGAGAGGCAACGGCGATGGCCGGAGAAGGGCGGCGCCGGAGGCGAAGCAGGCATGGCGGGCGCAGCGCGGCGCTGGGCGCGCGGCATGCGGCGGCCGGAGGCGGGACGAGGGCGGCGGCCGAGGAGGCCGGGCGCCGGCGGGAGGCGGGCGCGCTGGGCCGGAACCACGGGCGGCGAGGGGCGGCGGAGGGCGGGCGCGGAGGGAGGCGGCGCTGGCGAGGCGCGCTGAAACCGAGGCGGCGGCGGCGAAGCGCCGCCGCAGTCATGGCGGCGCGGCATGGCGGCGGCGCGCGGCCGGGCTCGGCTGCGGCGATTCGCCCGCTGGCCCGGATGGCTCATGGGCCGGGCGGCGCGGGACGGCGGCGGAGGACACGTGCGCCGCGCGATTGAACGGGAGAGCGGGGCGGACGTGTCTGGCCGCCCGGCGGACATGTCCGGCGGCGCGGAGGGAGAAGAAGCTAGGGTTAGGGGTGGATTCATCCGCGAATTTCGGGGGGAGACACATATTTATAGGTAGAGGGAGGTAGGGGACTCCAAATGAGGTGCGGTTTTCGGCCACGCGATCGTGATCGAACGACCGAGAGCATGGAGGGGAGTTTGCTGGGTTTTGGGCCAGTTTGGAAGGGGTGTTGGGCTGCACACAAAAGAGGCTTTACGGTTACCCGGTTAACCGTTGGAGTACCAAACGAACTGCAAATGGCACGAAACTTGACAGGCGGTCTACCGGTGCTATACCAAGGCCGCTTGACAAACCTCGGGCAATTCCGAGAAAGTTTAACACCCGCACACGAAAAAAGGCAAAAGGGGGCGCCGGGAGACATAGGAGTGCCGGATTGCAAAAGGGACAACGGGGAAAATGCTCGGATGCATGAGACGAACACGTATGCAAAATGAAATGCACATGATGACATGATATGAAATGCAGATGATGACATGGCAAAGTGCAACACGCAAGCAAATGACATGGCAACGACGGCGAATAATCGGACACCGGGCGATCGAATCCAGGCGCTACAACACTCCTCCACTAACAAGAGATCTCGTCCCGAGATCTTAGGACCGAGACGGAAGGGAAAAGGGATGAGGTGAAACAAAAAACGCAAGAGAGAAAAGGCAAAGAATGGAGAGCACTCGAGAAGAAGAGAGGAACAACGAGAATGACGAGAGACGAAAGCTCACGGAATCAAGATAGACTCTGAAAGCACTCGTTCTAACCGGAGTGGTTAGAATGAGAAAAGAAACAGATAAGACTGAAAGGATTTAGGTAGCACTCTGTCTAAACATGGAAAGGATAGAACACGAACTTCACAAGATGGAATGACACTTGACGACATAAGCAACGCAATACCTCCGGAAGAATTGGAGAAATTGAATGAAAAGAACTTAGAAGGAAGGATTGAATGAAGTTGTTGAGAAAATCAACAACGAAAGAAAGCTTGTTGTGGACTTATAGGTAACATCTCAAGATCATAAGGTGATAACCGGCCACAAAAGAAAATGATTGGATAGCTGAGAAGAACGAAGAAATGCGAAACTCCACTTCAAAAGAATACGGAGAATTAATTGCACTTCGAGACGCGAGAAGAAAAGGTACTTGAACTCCGCCAACAAAATCTTGATGAACTCTTGAAGAAATGAATTAAATCATGAAGAACCACCATGAAGAACTCCGGTAACAAAAAGGATGGTGAGATAGAATGAAGGAAGAAAGAATAAGATGAGCCTTGCGTTGATTTAGACGGAGGTTCCGACGAGATGGTCGAGTAAATTTGAACTCCGGAAAAAAAAGATGAAAAGACTTGGAACTAGAATTTATTCCTCAAGAACAAACTCCGAAGGAAGGGATTACTCACTCTGATGAAATAAGAATAAGATTTATTGTATGCTTATCCTTCATCAAAATAAATTGATGACAAGTAATGGATTTTGCATACTACTTACTCTTCTTGAAAATGATTAAGGGGAATATAGCACAAAACTTGAGAAAGTCTTCATGAACCACCGGTAGGATTGAAAAAAGGAATGGATTGATACGATAACAAAGGAAAAAAAATCTGAATGAACCACCGTAAGAATTTGGAAATGACTGATGAAAAAGAAATAATCACCGGGAAGAATTAGAAGAACCAATAAGCTACAGGGGATTTAGATGCAAAAGAACGGGAAGAGCTCGAACTGATTGAAGAATACTTGAACGAAGCACCAGGATAATTAGAGAATGATAACTGGAATGCGAGGACGAAGAATTCTTCTAGAACGATGGCCTCCAAAAACAACTGCTGACAAACTCCGGATGGTTGAGAAAAAGAATATCTGACAAATGGAATAATTAGAGAGGATGATAAGATGCTAGAATCGTGAATCTTCGAGAGAACAGACAAGATTTAGAGGAAAAATTCTCTTCGGTCTTCAAATATCGACGGGAAACAACACAAAAATAACTGAGGTACTCCGGAAGAATGAAAAAGAGGAAGGGTTGAACCAACAATGAAATTATTTGAAATCGATCTTGGAAAAACATCTGACTGATGAAATTCATACTTACGTCAAATTTCGAAAAGAATTTGAGAATAACTCCGGGCAATTAGAAGAGTCAGGTAAGATCCTGGGAAAAGACCTGTGGGTTAAGGCCCACTGAAGAGATAACACCGTTGAAAAAGGATGTTGAATAGATAGATGATGCACCGGAAGAACTGAAATATTTGAATGAGGTGACAACCTCGAATTATTTAGAACACAGACGAATCTCCTGAGATGTCTTCGGAACTCTGGAATGATAAACTGGCGAGAGTCGAATGAGCAAGGGGAAAACACTTGAGCCGAGGAAAAGAATATGTTTAACCGAAAAAACTTGAATTGAGTGCACCGGAAAAAGAAAGGGAGATGAAGAATGTCGAATAAAACGAGAATTCATCGGTTGAGATAATTGAGGGAAGACTGAAGAGGCTCCACACGAATGACATTGATGCTCGAAAAAGACTCAGACTCCGGGAAGAAGAGGGTGGGAGGGCGGGAAAAACAAAGGCAACTTGGAAGGGGGAATCGACGAACAACTTGAAGAGAAAACACCGGTTGAAATCATTGAGGAAAGAAAGGAAAGACTTCACACGAGTAGGATGGATACTCGATTACGGAATCCGGTTCCGAGATGAAAAGGGGTGGGAGGGTGGGAAAAACAACTGGGGATTGAACGCAAAGATGAAGATGGTCGAGTCGACTTGACGAGAAATGCACCGGATAAAAAGAGCTGAGGAACAACTACCGGAAAACCAACTGCGTGATCCTAAAGAAAAATTTGAAGGGAAGAGAAGTAATTTAAAAACCTACGCCAAGATTCCTCACCAGAGCGATTTAAGGGCGAGGAGTAAAAAGAATTCCTACTCCGATATAACTAAACTCCAAACCAGTTTTTTCTAGACTCAACAACGGCCAAACTACACGATCAATCAAGGGGCTCCTAAGGTCGGTCGAGGCTCGATACCAACTTATCACGCCTAATATGCGACCCTATCCAAAAGGAACTCGATGGTCCCACCAAGGATAGACCAGATATTGAAACGCTTTTGCAAGGTGGATATCATTACATCAACATTACATAATAGATGGGGATACATACATAAGGCACAAATGCCACAAGAATACATCAACATCATATACAAGAGAACAACATCCGACTATGGATGAAACATAAACAGAAACTCAAACGACATCCACCCTGCTAGCCCAGGCTGCCGACCTGGAACCTATCCCCTGATCGAAGAAGCAGAAGAAGAACTCCAAAACAAGTAACATCGCTCTCACGTGATGATCATCGCAAACCTGTACCTGCAACTGGTGGTGTAGTAATCTGTGAGCCACGAGGACTCAGCAATCTCATTACCATGGGTATTAAGACTTGCAAAGCTTAATGGGAAAGGAAGGGGTAAAGTGGTGAGGTTGCGGCAGCGACTAAGCATATATATAGTGGCTAACATACGCAAATGAGAGCGAGAAGAGAAACAAAGGAACGGTCGTCAACTAGTAATGATCAAGAAGTGATCCTGAACTCCTACTTACGTCGGACATAACCCAAGAAACCGTGTTCTCCTCTCGATCAACCCCGAAAAGAGACAATCACGGTTACGCACACGGTTGGTGTATTTTAGAAGAGTTTGCTTCAAGTTTACTACAACCGGATATTAACAAATTCCCATCTGCCACATAACCGCGGGCACGGCTCTCGAAAGTTTATACCTGCAGGGTGTCCCAACTTAGCCCATGATAAGATCTCGCGATCAACGAAGGATATTCCTTCTCCCGGAAGACCCGATCAGTCTCGAATCCTGCTACAAGACATTTCGACAAGAATAAAACAAGACCAGCAAAGCCGCCCGATGCGCCGACAATCCCGATAGGAGCTGCACATATCTCGTTCTCGTGGCAACACCGGATAAGCGAAGCGACAGAACCGACGAACCCATGTTGCCAAGGGATGGTCCCAGACGGTGTTCTAGTTTGGACCAACACTTAGACAAGCATTGGCCCGGGGCTGAATAAAGATGACCCTTGGGTTAATTACTCCCAAGGGAAATGTAGGTGGTGGTGAGGCAAATGGTAAAACCAATGTTGGGCCTTCTTTGGAGGAGTCTTATTCAAAGCGAACTGTCAAGGGGTCCCATAAATCACCCGACGCGTTAGGGACGCAAAATCCGGGAACATAATACCGATATGACGGAAACTAGGGCGGCAAGAGTGGAACAAAACACCAGGCATAAGGCCGAGCCTTCCACCCTTTACCAAGTATATAGATGCATTAATTAAATAAGATATATTATGATATCCCAACAAGTAAACATGTTCCAACAAGGAACAACATCTCCATGTTCCAACAAGGAACAAACTTCATCTTCACCGCAACTAACAACGCTATAAGAGGGCTGAGCAAAGCGGTAACATAGCCAAACAATGGTTTGCTAGGAAGGGTGCAAAAGGTTAGAGGCTGACATGGCAATTTGGGATGGCTTGATAAAGGTAATAGGTAGCGCAGCATAGCGATAGAACGAAGCAACTAGCATAGCAATGATAGTAGTGAGATCCAGGGTAGCGGTCATCTTGCCTGAAATCCCGCAAGGAAGAAGAACGAGTCCATGAAGAAGACGAACGGATGAAGCCACGAAGACGAAACCAAGCGTGACAACGAATTCTTCACGATCGCAACGAAACAGAACTAACAAGAAGAAGCACACAACATAGTAAACACACCACACATAGACAAGACATGATGCACAACAAGCATGATGCATGACAAAGCTACATGAAGCTACTCATGGCAAGAGATGATGCAAACAAGAACAACACATCAAAGCAAGTTTAAATGAGGCCGGAAACAACATCGAACAATTCCGGTAAGTCCTCATATGCAAATTTAGAAATTGGTCCAGATCTGAATAAACCTTATGTTAAAGTTTTTAAACAGCAAGTTAAGATGCACCAAGATGATCTACACGAAATTCTAGTCAAGTTACATATAAAGTTCATTAGATTCGGAGCTACGGCCTAGAAGATATGAGCAAAACAAGTTAAACATGGCATTGATGCAAAATGCATACAAACATCAAGCAAACACCTCAAAACAAGGATGCAACATGATAATATGAAACTACATGCAAAATCAAGCAAGTTTCATATAGAGCACACTCAAAACGGAGCAACGGATCAACACATACACCCTATACAAGTCATGACAACAATCTGTCCAAAACAGCAACTAGGCATATTGCAAGCACCAAAACAACATGCTACAGCATCTTAACATGAGAACAAAAGGCATGGGCATGAAGTACAGGTAAAGCATTACAAAACATGAACACTGAGCTATCTCCATAAATCACTAGAACATGCTCAAAAACACATGGCAAGATTGCAAATAATAACAGGTTCAGACTTAGCAGAAATAACATCAGGTTGCAATGTTTAGAGCTATCAAACAACATGCTACAGGAACTTAACATGGCAAACAAAGGCATGGTATGAATCTACTCAAAGCATATAACAGAAGTCCTTTACTGACCATAAGCCAAAAGGGATCAGAAAATACAATTGCAAGCATGTGAACATAGCAAAAACATAAACAGATTCAGACTTGGTGCAAAACTGGAGCATGGCATAAACAGATAACAAGTAGGCATGTTAACGAGCTCGATGCACTCACTACGAGGCATTGCATGACAAACTAAGCATACACCCAGCAACTAGACATGGCATAGAAGCTAGACATGGCAAGAATAATAACATAGCATGCTTGGATCAACTACAACAACCTTGGCAAAATTGAATAACATGTAAACAACCTGCCAGGAAACATTTTATAGCAAAAGTAGAGCTCGATTGACTCAAGCTAGACTACTCCAGAATTGCAAACAAGGGCATGGATGGATAGAGAATAACCATATGTTCAAAACATCCTTACTGAAGTATCTCAAAATAAGCATGGATCTCTCGGTAGCATCAAGTTTACATGGCATAAAAATATCAGCAAAACAGGGGCTGAAATCAGCAACATCATGAAGCCTAGTTTGCATGCTTGTGCTAGTCACCACAGAGATCACAAAAAAACATGGCATACACCCCTGTAAATATGGCATTGCATAATACAAAACACATGTAGGGCTCAAGTTCATAGGATGCACACATCAATCATGGCAAAAATGACAAAAGTGCAAGTTCTGATAAGAATCTGAAACTAACATCACATAGCACTCTTCCAACAGCATTTCGGGCATCCAGATGAGCTCAAAAGAAAATGATGCAATGAGATGAAATGATGTACTCGTCGAGGCGAATCATTCGACATATTACACGCACGAAACGGAGCTACAGATGCAGAGTTATGGCATGATGAAAATGCATAAAAATACTGGGATCTGGGGACTTAGAGAAAATATACCCTTGCGCAAAAGTCAACGGGACGGAGATATCCGGGACGCGGGGATCCCGTTTGGTTGAGATCCCCGTGGATCTCATCCCGATCCACCGGATCTCGCCGGAGAGGCAACGGCGATGGCCGGAGAAGGGCGGGCGCCGAGGAAGCACCGGGCGGCGCGAAGGGAGGCGGGCGGGGCGGCGCACCGCCAGCGGCGGCGAGGAGGGGACGAGGGCGGCGGCCGAGGAGGCCGGGCGCTGGGAGGAGGCGGCGCTGGGCCGGAACCACGGGCGGCGAGGGGCGGCGGAGGGCGGGCGCGAGGGAGGCGGCGGCGGCGAGGCGTATGAAGCCGAGACGGCGGCGGCGAAGCGCCGCAGGTCGCGGCGCGCGAAGGCGGCGGGCGGCGGATTGGGCCGCTGGGCCCGAATAAACTCATGGCGGGCGGCGCGGGACGGCGGCGGAGGACATATGGCGCTGCTTGCGATTGGACGGGGGAGCGGGGCGGACGTGTCCGGCCGCCGGGCGGACATGTCCGGCGGCGCGGAGGGAGAAGAAGCTAGGGTTAGGGGTGGATTCATGCGCGAATTTCGGGGGGAGACACATATTTATGGGTAGCGGGAGCTAGGAGACTCCAAATGAGGTGCGGTTTTCGGCCACGCGATCGTGATCGAACGACCGAGAGCATGGAGGGGAGTTTGCTGGGTTTTGGGCCAGTTTGGAAGGGGTGTTGGGCTGCACACAAAAGAGGCTTTACGGTTACCGGTTAACCGCTGAGTATAAACGAACTCCGAATGGCACGAAACTTGACAGGCGGTCTACTGGTGCTATACCAAGGCCGCTTGACAAACCTCGGGCAATTCCGAGAAAGTTTAACACCCGCACACGAAAAAAGGCAAAAGGGGTCGCCGGGAGACATAGGAGTGCCGGATTGCAAAAGGGACAACGGGGAAAATGCTCGGATGCATGAGACGAACACGTATGCAAAATGAAATGCACATGATGACATGATATGAAATGCAGATGATGACATGGCAAAGTGCAACACGCAAGCAAATGACATGGCAACGACGGCGAATAACTGGCGGACACCTGGCGCATCGAATCCGGGGCGTTACATCCACCTTGCCGTTGCCGCTCCTACGACCCCCTCGTCCATGGCAACATGACTTATCCCCTGACCCGGTCGTCTGCCGTCTAAAGTCTTGTTCCGCGCCGCTGACAGCCACCGCACCTGCATCACCCTCAACGTATCAGCAGGGGCCTACATAGCGTCGCAAGAGAGGTGGTACTCTTTCATATGTGCTTAAATTATTGATCTCAACCCAAAAATAGATTGTAACTTGTTTATTATACTTTTCTTGTCCGTACCAAATCGTAGTGGCTAGTTGAAAGCAAACATTGGTTGCGAAGTAGCTTTGTCTGGTTTGCACCTTCAGATCCGCCATGGCACGGTCACTATACTCGTAAAGCTTATGGTTTCCCCCCTTTATATTCAGTACCATCATCGTAGGTGCTTCGTGTCATGTTAGCACTGCTCCTCAAGACCTCAACCCATCAAGCAAAACAACATGCCACTCATAATTCCAAAGCTTAGTTGTTGAAATACGAATCTGATATGATGCTCATATTACTAAAACGGAGAATGTTTAATTGGTCACCTAATGTTCCTATATCTATTTTGAAAAGCATGTGCTCCACCCACTGGTCCAGCTAGTTCCACTTTCCTGATTTTACTCTTGATGCTTAGGGTTTTCCCCTTTTACCTATTATACTGTGATATACGTAGGTGCTTTCTCTCATAGTAGCAGTACTCCACCCTTCAAGCTAAACAACACAACACTCATAATTCCAAAGCTTAGTTGTTCAAATATAATTGTGATATGATACTGATATTAGTTAACAGACACAATTAATTGGTTAGCTAAAGGTCCCACTTGAGTTTCCAAATGCATGTCGCGACATATAGACAGACAGCAAAATTGCATTTCTCTGTCACTTGTTGATTCTACTTTCTTATCCATACCAAATCTTAGTTGTTATTTCAAAGCAAACATCGGTTGCTAACTACCCTTGCATAGTTTGCAGCTTCAGATCTGCCATCCCACAGCCACGGTCAACACTATACTCATCATGCTTACAGTTTCCCCATTTTATGATGACCATGATCAGCCTACGTGGTTCGTGTCGTAATAGCACTGCTCCACCCATTGAGCTAAACAAGCTTAGTTGTACAAATTCAAATCTGACATTATGCTGATATTACTAAAACTGAGACATGTTTAATTGGTCAGCTAAATGTTCCTACTTTAGTTTCGAAATGCATGTGAGCCACATTGGAGAGACCGGAAGGAATAGTATTTCTCTGTGCGCTCCGGTTCATCATGGGTGGGCAACAGACATTGTATAGAAAGACTTGAAATGTCTTCAATCTTCTTGCTCTTCTACTCTTCTTTAACATGATCCTATTCTCTTCTTTAATAAGTATATTCCTTGTTGGTTTGCGGTCGACTGGTCAGGTCGAGTTGTTCTCCCGTAGTATATTTTGAATCTGTCATGTCAGGTCGACTTGTTCTTCTTTACTATATGTTGAAGCTGTCATCTGCAAAGTATCATCACATCTGGAGCTCTTATATTTTGAGTAGTAGGCCACATTATGTTAATGCACACACCAAATTACAGCATGCATGACATCTCTCAGAAGAATTGCAGAGATAGCACAAAGGGGCTTATAGGGAGGCCGTATTGGATTAGAATCACTTCTGCATTACAAAGATAATCTCACTTGTTTTTATGTTTTCATGCATGTCAGGTATTGAACATGATCAAAATGAATATGAGAGAATGGGCGCACGAGAGGAATATTGCGGGACAATCCACTGGCTAACTAACTTGGCATGGTGGAGGATGGCCTATCTTATTCACCCATCAAGGTGCTTGCTCTAACTTGGCAAGGTTGTATTGGTGGCACGTATTTTACATATGACCTCTTGCATTGCTTCTACTTTGTTACACCACCATCTGCTTAGTTTAAGCATCGTATATGAGTATATGCCATACGTATCCATTTTCTGTACCTATTCCATGTGTCATCATACTATGTTTTTCCAGTCAAATGTTGTTCTTTCGTAATAGATGTCCAAAAGGAAGAGAGTGAGTGCAGATCCTCAACGAGGACAAACTAGGTATTTGGAAAAGGTAGTGATACCTGTTAAATCACATAGATCAGCAGCCACAGAAAACATAGGCCCAACTATACCACACTTTACCGCTACTCCACTAGCTAAACCCCTATTAGAACTGCTGAGAGCCCAACGTTAGGTACTGTCTATGATATCAATTCAAAATTTGAACTCCTAAATTTTTGCATGTGCCTTACCTTCTCTCTTGTATGAAAACGAATTTCAAATGAATCTCCTTGCTCAAAGGATCGTAGGATCTCACAACAATACTGGGAACTACATTGCTCTTGTCAGTACCTCTTGCCCTTGGTCAGCATACTTACACTCATTGCTGTTTGGTTATGTAGCATCACTGTAAATGTTTGCTTCTTTATCCTCCCTTCGCTCGAAATTATAAGATATATATTTAATATTGGATAAATGTAGAATTGACACAATGGTTATGAGGTTTTGGATTGCTGATGTAAGTACCTGTTGTCATGTACTCCCTCTGTATCGAATTAATTGTTGATCAATTGGATGTATTTAGAACTTAATAGTTCTATACATCCATTTGAGCGACAAGTAATAATGGACGGTGGTGCTATTATTGTACTTGCATCTTGAGATAGTTGACTGTCTAGCATTACTCCGCATCTTATCTGCCCTGCCCTCCACTTTCTCCAAATTATCAGATCTACATTTACTCTTACCAAAATGTTGAATAAAGCTAATGCCACTGCTATCGGATTTCGGGTTCCGGCAGACCCTCTAGGTTCGAAGACTGGGGTGCACGCGGAGATCTCACCCTCTACCTACCTGCACCTCGCCGCCTCGCTAGGATCTAAACTATGAAAGGAACAACACAAGAGACACAGAGTTTATACTGGTTCGGGCCACCATTGTGGTGTAACACCCTACTCCAGTGTGTGGTGTGGTGGATTGCCTATTGGCTGATGATGAACAAAACAAAGAAGAACAGCCTCGCGAGGGCCTGTTCTTGGCTGGTGCGATGAACTGCTAGGGGGAGTTCAGTCGCTCTCTCTCTCTGCTGATTCAGGATGCTGGATCCCCCCCCCCTACCTTGTGGGTGGCTAGTCCTATTTATAGGCAAAGGCCCTGGGCCTCTTCCCAAACATTGAGCGGGAAGGGCGCCAACAATTGGCCATTTTGAAGGGGAACATCTAGTACACTTATCCCGACTAAAGTTGGTCCTCGCTTTGTCAAAGGCTCGTGGTGACGCCGGCTTGGGCTCCACGATGACTTCCTTCCTGCCGTTCTATGACGGTCTTGGTCTTGTTGCAATCAAACGGATGCCTTTGCTTGATGCTCTTGCGCGCTTGCCCCTTTGCACCAAAGAGGAAAGGAGGACACTGCTGCTGGCTGGCGCCACCTGGCGCCCTTGGTAAATCACGGCTTACATCATGGGAACCTCGTGAGGTACCCGCCTTGATCTCTCCGCCTCCTCGCGAGCCAGCCCGACGAGGCCGTGCTCGAGAAGCTTCGTAAATCCGCACGAGGCTTGGCCTCGCGAGGGTCTTGAGCTTGTGTTGATGAAGATGGGCCGTGCTAGGCCACCCTTGGGCCACGCCGCAGGCATGGCGAGCAAGTCTGGGACCCCTGTTCCTGAACGCCGACAAGAGCCCCGGCCCAAAGGCGCTGACTTGGCTGAGCAGAGAAGCGAAGGGGCAAGTGCAAAGCGCCGCGGGCCCTAACAGCCTGCAGCCTTGGGCGCCGTGTGGCGGTTGATTGGACGTGGGCAGCCCTGTTCCCGCACGACGCCTCGGCGACTGCATGAATTGACAAGTCCCTGCATGCAAAGCGGGTCATGATTACCTGTGATCATGGGGGCCGGTGGTTGGCCTTCCCCGGCTTAAGTACGGGACGGCGCCTGCCCATCTAGTCCATCCCCTCTTGCTTCTTCTTCTTCTTCATGGCTCCGCCAAAGAGGTTCTCGGCCGCGGAGAAGGGAAAGGCTCGCCAGGTGGAGCCTGACTCTCGCCCGCCCAAGCGCGGTCGAGGCCGTCCTCGCAAACACCCTATGGCTCCCATGGTGGCTCCTCGCGGTCGTGGGGGTGATCTCCCACGCGGTGACGTGCGGCAGGCCGCTGCTGGGGGGCGTGCTATGGCCGCGCGACCCCCTAGGCCACGCTTCCACTCGGCAGAGGTGCTGCCGGAGTTCGTTGTGTGGTCGGCGGAGCCGACCAGCAGCCGGCTCCAGCTTCCTCACTTCCTCCTAGGTGAGCTTCCAGCCGGTGCCCCGGGCGGCCTCTGGCTTCAGGCGGATGGTTGCTGCAGCCGGGCCTCCTGGGCTTCGCTGGAGGTCTCTGCGGTCGGGAGCGTGGCCCTGACCCACGGCTGGCAAACGTTTGCCCGCGCGCGTGGTCTGAGCCGGCGGTGCACCCTACACTTCAAGGTTGACAGCGATGCCACCCTCTACGTGAGGGTGTTCGGGGAAGACGGTCGCTGCGCTGGATGCTACCCTGAGAACGACGACCGCGGACGTGGTCCCAGCCCCAGCGACGATGAAGATGACAGCGCGCGCAGGGTCGGCGGCGCTCGGGGCTCGTCGAGCTTTGACGACTCTTCTTCAGGCAGAGGCTCCTCCAGCGGAGGCCGCGACCAGCCTCCACGCTGCCGCGCCCGCCTGGAGGGAGGTAGCGGGTCCGCCCGCCGTCTCGCCTCGGTGAAGCGCGAGAGGGAGTTCGCCTGAGCTCCGGAGGCAGTTCGAGTCTCCCCCGCGAATTGGTGTCAGGTGAGCCACGTCTGTTTTGTTCTTTTTCCTTTTCCTGCGCAAAGAGACAGTAGTGTAGGGCCCCGCGTGGGCGTGCTTGGACTATTGCTGTTAATTATCGTACTGTTTCTGCTATTTAAGTATTATGCCTTTGTGCCACACGCCTGCGCGTAGAAATTACTTAGCTCGGGGGCGCTTGTCGTGGCCTTTGTTTCCCGAGGCCGAGGCCTCGTCGAACGCTTCATGTCCTGCGAAGGTTAGTCTGGAGAGGTAGCTCCCGGCCTCAGATGTGGAGGCGACCGACCCAGGTCCTGTGTTCGTGTCACGGTGCCCGCGGGGCACGGACTGAAGGGGTGCTCCTGTAGTGGACCCGGGTAAGGAAGCCTCAAACGGTAAGGGCAGAAAAACACTCGCGAGGGTGCCCTTGTTGCTCCCTCGCGAGACTTGCGTGAGAGAAATCGAGGCAGGAGAGCGAAAAGGCAAAGAGTCATGAGCCAAAGATGGCAACAAATTCAATAGAACCTCGAATGGGAATGAACAAGCCAACTGCAGAAAGCAAATGAGAAAAGCCGCGTCCGGCACCTAATCTAGTCTTCGACGTCTTCTCACCAGCGCGGAGCTAAGTGCTGCCACTGGGCGTGGGAGGGAGCCCTGGGCTCGAGGCCGGCGCCTCGAGACTCGGGCGTGTACAGCCCCAACTCATTATTACGTGACAGTGTCACGGGCGACGAGTTTCACGGGCGTTGGCCTTCTTCACAGGCTCCGGGCCTTTCTCAGAAGATACACTTCACAGGCGTTTGCCTTCTTCACAGGCACCGGGCCTTTTCCAAAACGCGGAAGCTTCACAGGCGTTCGCCTTCTTCACAGGCTCTGGGCCTTTTCCAAAACGCAATGCTTCACCGGCGTTCGCCTTCTTCACAGGCTCTGGGCCTTTTCCAAAACGCAATGCTTCACAGGCGTTCGCCTTCTTCACAGGCTCTGGGCCTTTTCCAAAATGCAACGCTTCACAGGCGTTCGCCTTCTTCACAGGCTCTAGGCCTTTTTTGGTGTAAAACCTCCTTAGGTGCTGGATGTTCCACGTGTTCTGGACGGGCACCCCCTGCTGAGCCACCAAGCGCGCGAAGCCGGGCCTGGAAACATGAAAAACCTTGAACGCGCCCTCCCACATGGGAGACAGCTTATGCAATCCCTCCCTGGAGAGAACCCGCCTGAGCACGAGGTCTCCTACTTCGAGAGTCCTGGGGCGGATGTTGCGGCAGTGGTATTGCCGTAGTGCTTGTTGGTACCTTGCCGCTCGTAGCGCGGCTTCCCGACGATGCTCCTCCCCAACACGAGGTCTATCCCCCGCATGGCGTCCTGCTGCGCCTCGTCGAACGCTAGGACCCGTGCGGAACAACGTCTGACCTCGTGAGGGAGGACTGCTTCAGCTCCATAGACCAGGAAGAACGGGGTCTCGCCAGTTGGCTTGGTCGCGGTTGTGCGGAAGGACCACAACACTGACTGCAGCTCGTCATACCAACCTCTGCCGCAGGCTTCCACTTCTTCTTGAATGTTTTGGTCTTGAGGCCTCTCAAGACCTCCGCGTTGGCCCGCTCGGCTTGACCGTTGCTCTGTGGGTGCGCTACCGAGCCGTAGCATATCTGCGTCCCAAGGTTAGCACAATATGTTTTGAAAAGGTTACTGGTGAACTACGAACCGTTGTCGGTGATGATGCGGTTCGGCACCCTGAACCGGCTCACGATGCCCTTGATGAACTTGACCGTAGAACCTGCGGGGATGGTGCTGACGGATTCCACTTCAGCCCACTTGGTGAACTTGTCCACAGTGACGTAGAGGTAGCGATAGCCCCCTGGCGCCCGAGGGAACGGGCCCAGGATATCCAGCCCCCAGACTGCGAATGGCCACGAGAGGGGTATAGTTTGCAGACCTCCCGCCGGCTGATGGATCTGCTTGGCATGGAATTGGCAGGCCTCGCAAGCCTTCACCAGTTCGACGGCATCATTGAGTGCAGTAGGCCAACAGAAACGGCTGCGGAACGCCTTGCCAACGAGGGTCCGCGATGATGAATGATGCCCACAGTCTCCACCGTGTATATCTGCCAGCAGTTCCTTCCCTTGCCCCCTGGGGATGCAGCGTAGGGACACATCATTTGGTCGCTTCCGGTAGAGCTCTCCATCCCTGATGGAGTATGCCATGGCTTGCCGCGCCACACGCTCCGCTTCCTCCTCCTTCTCCGGCAAGGTCCCTTGCGTCAAGTAGCTCCGGAGCTCTGTGATCCAGCACCCCTCCTGAGGCTCCAGCGCCAAGAGCAGGCGCGCTCCTGAGGCCGGGCCACAGACCGAGGCTCCCGAGGCTGGTGGCTGGGGGAGCTCCTCCCGAGGCTGCGCCGCGCTTGACAGTGATGGCGTGGCCGAGGGCTTGAAGAGCCGCTCCTCGAAGACGCCAGGCTCCTGAGGTAGCCGCCTGGATGCCCGTTTGGCGATGTCGTCGGCCTCCTAATTGGTGCCACGGGGCACATGCTGCAACTCCAGCCCCCAGAACTGCTTCTCCATCCTGCGGACCTCCGCAAGGTAGGCTTCCATGTGCTCATCCCTCGGCTCATATACCTTGTTGGAGAAGTTGACGAGGAGTTGTGAATCACCCTTGATGGTAAGGCGCTTCACTCCTAGGGCAGCTGCGGCCTTCAGGCCTGCTATTAGGCCTTCATATTCTGCTATGTTGTTGGAGACCTTTTCTCCGTGCTGGAAACAAAGCTGCACGGCGTAGTAGAGCTTGTCCTGAGTAGGAGATATGAGCACTGCTCCAGCCCCCGCACCGTACCTGGAGAATGCCCCGTCAAACTACATGACCCAACCTTCCGGCGCCTCGCTTCCCGGGGAGAGAGATCGATCCTCATCAGCCTTGAGGCCCGGCGCCTCCGTCCATTCTGCCACGAAATCCGCTAACACGGCCCCCTTGATGACTCTGGTTGTGCTGAGTTCGAGCTGAAACGCTTGCAGTTCAATGTTCCACTCAGCGACTCTTCCAGCTGAGTTAGGGCTCCGGAGCACCCTTTACAAGGGGTATGATGAGACAACCTTGATAGGGTGGCCCTGAAAATAATGCTGCAGCTTGTGCGAGGCCACCAATAGCCCGAGGAGGAGTTTCTGAGGCATGGGGTACCGAGCCTCGGCCCCGCAACACCGTCTTGACGACGGGCACATGTGGTGTTCAACGAGGTTTGGAGTGCTGGTGTCGATGGCGCCCTCCGGAGACCGAGGCGCCTCTTGAGGTAGCGAAGCCCCCAGAGGCTGGTCGCCAGGGGGAGGGGTCTCTTATGTCCCGAGTGCGTTTCCCTGCGGCGGCTGATCCTTCTCGGCTGTGGTAGTTGTCTCTGTGGGTCTTCCTTGATCCTGCTTCGCCTTGACTGGCAGCTGCCGCTGCTTTGGTCCGACGCCTCCCTAACTGCCACCAGTCTCTTGTTGGCGGAGTAGGGAGCGGCTGCAAGGTAGAGCACCAGGGGCTCTTGAGGGCGCGGGGCCACCATTACCGGAGGGCTGGTTAGTTACCTCTTGAGATCTTGGAACGCCCTGTCGGCCTCTTCAGTCCATTCAAATGGCCCCTTTTTCTTCATCAGCTGGAAGAAAGGCAGTGCTCGCTCCCCCAACTTGGAGATGAAGCGTCCTAGTGCGGTCACGCGCCCAATGAGCTTCTGCATTTCTCTGAGGGTATTTGGCGGGCTCATGTCCTCGACCGCCTTGACCTTCTCTGGGTTAGCCTCGATGCCTCGGTGGGACACGAGGAAGCCCAAGAGCTTGCCCGAAGGGACCCCAAACACACACTTCTCCGGGTTGAGCCGCAGGTTCACCGCGTTGAGGCTCGCGAAGGTTTCCTCCAGGTCTTCTATCAGGGTTTTGGCCTCACGAGACTTCACCACAATGTCATCGACGTAAGCCTCCACATTCTTCCCGAGCTGCGGGCCCAAGGTGATGTGCATCAGCCGCTGAAAGGTCGCTCCTGTGTTGCGCAGCCCGAACGGCATGCATGTGTAGCAGTACACTCCACATGGGGTCAAGAAGGCCGTCTTTTCCACGTATTCTACCGCCATCTTGATCTGGTGATACCCGAAAAAGGCATCCAAGAAACATAACAGGTCGCACTCGGCGGTGGAATCGACGATCTGATCGATGCGAGGGAGCGGGAATGGATCTTGCGGGCAGGCTTTGTTGAGGTTGGTGAAGTCGACACACATGTGTTCCTTCCCCCCTTTCTTCGGCACAACAACAGGGTTGGCCAGCCAATCTGGCTATCGGACCTCGCGAATGACCCCTGCAGCTTCCAGTTTGCGGGTCTCTTGGACGATGAAAGCCTGCTTTTCAGTGGACTGCCGTCTCGCTTTCTACTTCACAGGGCTTACGTTGGGGCACACGTTGAGGTGATGCTCGATTACGCCTCTAGGGATCCCCGCCAGCTGATCAGGCTCCCAGACGAACACCTTCTTGTTCGCGCGCAGGAACTTGACCAGGGCCTCCTCCTGATCGGGTTTGAGGTTGGCGCCTATGGTGAAGGTGGCGTTAGTTGATCCGTCCTCGTCGACAAGCATCTGCTTGGTTTCCGCCTTGTCCTGGGTGAACATCTGCTTCTTCTTGGCCGGCGCAGCCCCCTTGGGCTCAGGGGCGTCTGAACCGACAGGTTGGGCCACCGCCGCAGTCTTGAAGGCGATCTTGAGTACTTGCAACGCATCCCCCGTGTCTCCAGACACGGTGAGGGCGCCGTTGCTCCCGGGCATCTTCATGAGGTTGTACGTTGGGTGAGTCGCGGCCATGAACTTGGCCAGAGCTGGGTACCCGAGGATGGCATTGTATGGGAGGCCGATGGGGGCGATGTCGAAGTCGGTTAGCTCCGTGCGAAAGTTGTCGTAGGTGCCAAAGGTCACCGGTAGACGGATCTGCCCTAGGGAGCCGGCCGAACCGCCTCTGACGCCCAAGAAGGGCCCGCTAGGCCGAAGCCGCTCCGGCAGTATGTGGAGGAGGCTGAAGGCTTCAACCGAGAGCACACTGAGGCCCGCGCCGCCGTCGATGAGGGTCCTGGTGACAGCCACCTGGTAAATGGTGGGAGTGCACAGCATTGGGAGCGCGCCCGAGCAGGTTGAGTTGGAGGGGTGGTCCTCCGAGCTGAAGGCCGATCGGCCTTGACGCCGACCGACTGGGAGCCCCTGCCATGGGAGTCGGCGCGCCGGCTTGGCGACGAATGGCTTGACGTGGCGGCCTGAAGGTGGCGCCTGCGAGCCGCCCAGGAGAGCCGCGACGACCGGGGGCGCCGGCGCAGCGTGCTGGGCGAGGAAGAGGTTGCGCAGCTCTTCCCAAGAGGCCACGGAAGCCACCGGTAGGTGGAGCAGCCACATGCGCGGGGCGTCGGTGAGGGCCATGGGAAGCCAGTTAGCCATGACCCGGTCGTCGCCTCGCTTGCCGAGGATGGCCTCCTCAGACGCTTGACAAGAAGGCCAGCGGATCAGTTGTGCCGTTGTAGCGCGGCGGCGTCTCCGGCTTGAACTTGTCCGGCCACCGCACCTGTCACAAGGTTGGAGCCAAGGCTCGGAGCCCGCTGGCCCCCACGCTGGCGCTGGCGACCGGAGCGGGCGGCGCGCTGCTCATCGCAGGGCGAGTCGCGGTGTCGACGGAGAGCGGGTCGGCGGAAGGGAAAGCTCCGGCGCACCCCTACCTGGCGCGCCAAATGTCGGATTTCAGGTTCCGGTAGACCCTCTAGGTTCGAACACTGGGGTGCGCACGGAGATCTCACCCTCTACCTACCTGCACCTCGCCACCTCGCTAGGATCTAAACTATGAAAGGAACAACACAAGAGACACAGGGTTTATACTGGTTCGGGCCACCTTTGTGGTGTAACACCCTACTCCAGTGTGTGGTGTGGTGGATTGCCTCTTGGGCTGATGATGAACAATACAAGGAAGAACAGCCTCGCGAGGGTCTGTTCTTGGCTAGTGCGATGATCTGCTAGGGGGAGTTCAGTCGCTCTCTCTCTGCTGATTCATGATGCTGGATCCCCCCCTACCTTGTGGGTAGCTAGTCCTATTTATAGGCAAAGGCCCTGGGCCTCTTCCCAAACATTGAGCGGGAAGGGCGCCAACAATTGGCCATTTTGAAGTGGAACATCTAGTACACTTATCCTGACTAAAGTTGGTCCTCGCCTGTTAAAGGCTCTGGTGGTGACGCCGGCTTGGGCTCCACGATGACTTCCTTCCTGCCGTTGCGACGGTCTTGGTCTTGTTGCACCGAAATGGATGCCTTTGCTTGATGCTCTTGCCTGCGCTTGCCCCCTTTGCACCAAAGAGGAAAGGAGGACCTTTGCTGGCTGGCGCCCACTGGCGCCATTGGTCGTCATGGCTTACGTCATGGGCACCTCGTGAGGTACCCGCCTTGATCTCTCCGCCTCCTCGCGAGCCAACTGACGAGGCCGTGCGAGAAAGCTTCTGTCGTCCGCCCATGAGGCTTGGCCCCTCGCGAGGACTTGAGCTTGTGCTGATGAAGATGGGCCGTGCTGGGCCACCCCTTGGGCCACGCCGCAGGCCGCAGCCAGGCAAGTCTGGGGACCCCCGTTCCCAGAACGCCGACAACTGCACATGTTGATGTCTGCATTCCTCTTGTCAGTACCTTTTGCCTTGTAACACTTTACTTAATTAATTGCTATTCGATTATGTATCATCAGTCTGCACCTGAGCTTCATTATCCGCTATTTCTTCCAATATTATTTGATCTATATTTACTCTTTGTAAAATGTAGAATAATGGCCACGCTTATAAAGAAGTTTCTTCGAGGAATTTATTGAATTATCCTTCCATCAATATGGAGAAGGGCTTTGTCTAGCTCGTGTTAACATGTAATGTAAGTTCATCCTTCTCAAGCCTTCAAACTTTGTTCTAGTATATATTTGGATAGGCATCATTTCCTCTACTGTTGTTTACTCTGCTGTTTACATCTGATTGGATGTTTGCAACAACTACGAGTTTTAAATTTTAGTTGTAAAAACATGTTCCTTATGCAAAACAGATCCATTTATTTGCTTATATAATTGTGAAACCTGTTACGTGTCTCCTTGTTTCTCTTTCAGAGTCGTATCTTTTATGCCAGGCAGAACTTTAGGGAGGATTGTGAGCCAAACCATCTTGAAGAGAGCGAGATGACACCAAGGTCCTGTCTTGATGAAGACAGTGAGTTGAAGCTACTCACCAGAAGCTGTGAGACAACCTCTGTGCAGTCGCTGCCTCAATCAGTTCGACTTCTTCAGTCTCAACATAAAGTGGAAAGGCTTGCTTCAGCTCAGCTCTGACTTGATGTCAATGATGCAACGAAGATCTCAGAGGATTGCCTTGCGCACTATGGTGCTATAAAGCTAGGGATGGAGCATCTATCATTGACACAACTGAGGTCTCATCAGCTTGTTCGGCTGCTTGCGGTGCCTGTCCTGGCCAGGCCTAATGCCTTCTAAAGTGCTCTCAGTTTTGTATATTCTTTTGTGGGCGTGTTTATATGCACTGGTGGAGACCTTTGATGCCCAGTGTATGTAATCCGCGGTCACATTGCGCTTTATTATCACCGGTGGCGAACTTTGATTCCCAATGGATGTAATATGCCGTAATTTCTTTATTGTATAGTCTAGGTTAATTCTAGGTCGGTATGCTATAATTTAGGCCGGAAGGTTCAATGGATCTCAGTGTTGTCTTTCTTCAGGCCGGCCCGTTACTCATATGGGCCAAAACGTAGGCCTATAATCATCTTGGGCCATTAGCAGGTCTAAACGTATAGTAGTTTTCCGCCTTTAACTGGTCGATTAAAGTTCTGGCCAGCTGGGCCACAGAATACCATGGGCTTTTAACAGGCTAAAAACTAGATTGGGCTAGCGTTGAGCCGAAAAATTCATGGGCCAATACAGGCCGAAACTGCCTAAGGCCCATGTTTGGCCCAAATAGGACGAGCCGTTAACAGGCCAAAATATATCTCGGGCCCTATTTGGCCCAATAACATTATGGGCTTTAAGCAGGCGGTATCCACGCGGGCCGTAGGCCCAAAAGTGGCACGGACCATTATAAGATGTGTTGTAAGCAGGCCGGATTCAACGCGGGCTGTAATTAGGCCCAACTGTTACAAGGGCCATTAACAGGTCGATATGCCAGTTGGGCTGAAAATTATCCACGAAGACTATGGGCCCTTAAGAGGCCTAAAGTTACTTCAGACAAGAAATAGCCCAGTTTCTGCATGGGCCGTTAAATGGCCTAAAGTTAAACCAGGCTGACAACGTCCCAGATGCACCACGGGCCGCTAGCAGGCCAAAACTATTATTGGGTTGAGCTGGTAAACGGGCATTTAACATGGTAAAATACAAACCTGGCTTAGAATGGGCCCAAAAGAATAGTGGCCTGTTAACGAGGCTGATCCGATATGGGCCGTAATTTGGCCCAAAACATGGCAGCCTGTGAATGGGCCTGATCTGATATGGGCCTCAATTTGAAATAAAACATGGCAGGTTGTTAACGGGCTAGCCTACTAGTGTCTGAAAAAATATGGTGGGCCTTTAGCTGGGCCGACGTTTTTACCTTAAGTGGGCCACTGTTGGGCGGTGCCACATGTCGACATATCATAGTTGTCTTACGTCCATTATAGGGATGACATCTGTCCCAACGATGAGCTGACACGTGCATTATCCAGCGAATGAGAATTTTACACATGGAAAATTCCTATTGGTCGCGTATGTTAACGGGTTATCGGATCCAAACCGGAACCCGATAGCTTAACGGCGACCCGTTACGGTGGATCCCAAGTGTCGGTCACCCTTGACGAAAGCAGTTGTATGATGCACGATTTATCGTCATGGAAGTGGACACTTCCGTGATGATAATTTTGGCTATGTCATGGAACACTTCTACGACAACACAGGAATGACTATCTTGATTCTGTCATAAAATCGTCATGAATGTACATGTGTAACACTCCATTTGTAACAACTCCTATTTTGTTAATGTATCCAACTTGATAACATCTATTTCCATGTGGGTCCTTCCTTGTTGGCTTTATTTTGTTTTGCTCTGTTATTTTACCTATTGCATGGCCTTGTCTTTCCTTGTTTTTTTTTCTTTATGCCATCATATGTTGCATCATGGTCATATCAAGTGTTGCATTGTGCTTATGTCATTTTGCATTCTCATAATCATCATGTGCATTGTGCTATTCATGCATGACATTTAGTTGCATGCCCCATATGTGATCCATGCATCGCCACCTCTCCTTCCTTCTCCTTTCTTTCTTTTTGCAAGTGCCATCTTGCCCTCCTCCATAAATGTTCAATTTCTCCCCAGCAATCTTATTCCATGCCCAAAACCTCTCTGTCAAATTTTAGCCTATTTGAAGTTGTTTTGGTTGGCTTCAAAAATGGCCCAAGTTTGAACTTTATTCAAACTTGTTTTATTTTTCTACCTCTAAAAATGTCCAAATCAGTTTTATTTAATAGTGTGTGTTTCCAGGAGCATGAGGATATTTTTAAATCTTCAAAATTCTTTCCCTAGCCCCCCTTCTTTTCCTTTTCTTAAATCTGTTTATATTAATAAAAACAGAGAAAGGGAACTCACTTTTTCCTTACCTGGGCACTTCACTTGGGCCTTTTCCCTCCAACTAGCCGGCCACTTACCTCATCCGGCCCAACCAACCCACTAGTGACAGAAGAGTCGTCCTCCTCTGTACGGCGCGCTTCCAGGGCACCACGTCGATGAGATCGTTGATTCGACGGCCGTCCGATGCCCCTAGCCCCTATATATGTTGTCCTAGACCTAGCCCTAGTTCCCCTCATCCAGTTCCGTCCCTCTGTTACCCTCGCCTCCGCTAGGTATGTCTCCACGTGCCTCGCCGTCGCCCTGCCCACCATGACCCGAGCGAGCAAGAGCTCAAGCTTGGGGTAGCCGTCCACGTCGTGCCTCCGACCCGCCTGTCGCCATCGAGAGTCCACCGACGGCCCCTCGTCCTTCTACCACAAAACCCGCGTCGCCACGGCCCCTGGATCGACCGCCTCGACCCATCTTCTTCCTCTTCTTCACGGACATCATGTCCATCGGAGTTCCTCACCTCCTCGCCGTTCATCTACTACGTCCCCGGCCAAATCGTCATGTCATAGGTATACTAGGTATACCCAACTCGCTCCCTGATCTTTCCTGTCGCCGACTGTTCCCCGTGGGAGTTGCTTGAGTCCTGCTGTTGTCGTGTTCTCGATGCTCCGGCGAAGTCTGAAACTTTTAGCTAGTTGTTAATCCTCTGCATCCTGCGCACCCGAGGCCTCTAGCAGAGTTGCAGCCGACCCTCTGGCCTCACGCCTCCTCCGCAGCTAGCCCAGCTCAGCTGCCGCCTCACGTACCATGTTGTCGTCGCTCGCCGCGTCATGCCGTGCCCCGGGTCAAGTGCCCCGATAAGCCCGTGCATTGCACCGCTCTATTGCAGCTGCACCGCTTGCACGCCCCGGCTCCACCTTCAAATCCCGCACGCCCGCCGGTGACCCTCCGCTCCGGTGGACGTCGTCGCGCCCGCTGGTGGTGTAGTCTACTTCTCTGTGGCCGGCAGGACCAGCCAGCCCCCGCGTAGCGTTAGGCCAAGAAGCCTGGGACCCCGTCTGTATTAAGGACCGCAGCAGCAGCTTAGTGGCTGCTGTCGGCGTTCTGGGAACGGGAATCCCCAGACTTGCCTGCCTGCGGCCTGCGGCGTGGCTCAAAGGAGGCCCAGGACGGCCCATCTACATCAACGCAAGCTCAAGACCCTCGCGAGGGGCCAAGCCTCGCGGGGCGTACGACGAGGAGCTTCCTCAGGTGCGGCCTCGTCAGGCTGGCTCATGAGGAGGCAGAGAGTTCAAGGCAGGGTACCTCGCAAGGTGCCCATGACGCAAGCCATGACGACCAAGGGCGCCAGCCGGGCGCCAGCCCGCGCAGTGTCCTCCTTTCCTCCTGGTGCAAAGGGAGCAAGCGCAGGCGAGAGCATCAAGCAAAGGCATCCGTTTCGGTGCAACAAGACCAAGACCAGCCCAATGGATGGAAGGGAGTCATCGTGGAGCCCAAGCAGGCGTCATCACCAGAGCCATTGGCAGGCGAGGACCAACTTTAGTCAGGATAAGTGTACCCGCTGTTCCCCTTCAAAATGGCCTATTGTTGGCGCCCTTCCCGCTCAATATTTGGGAAGAGGCCCAGGGCCTAAGCCTATATAAGTAGAGCTAGCCACCATCTAGAGGGAGCTGGCATCTGGGATCCAGAGAAAGACAGAGACCCGATCCTCAAGCTAGAGCGACTGAACACCACCCCAGCAGTTCATCACACCCACCAAGAACAGACCCTCGCGAGGCTGTTCTTCCTTATACTATTCTTCATCAGCCCAAGAGGCAATCCACCACACCACAAACTAGAGTAGGGTATTACACCACAACGGTGGACCGAACTAGTATAAATCTTGTGTCTCTTGTGCTGTTCCGTTAGTAGTTTAGGTCCCTGCGATTCGGCGAGGTATGAGACGGTGGAGGGTTTGATCTCCGCGCGCACCCCAATGTTCGAACCTCAAGGGTCTGCCAGAACCCGAAATCCGACATTCGGCGCGCCAGGTAGGGGTGCGCCGGAATCTGCCTTTCGTCGCCTCGTTCTTCCCCGACCACCGCAACCATGTCTGACGCCCGTCGGGCCCGCGCCGAGCGCCGAGCCGCCCTCGCCTCCGATGTCGCCCAGACAGCTCCCGTCGGAGGGCGCCCTCGTCGTTCCCCGTCACATGCCGTCAACGCCGCCACCGGCCCGGCGGGGAACGAGCAGCAAGCATCATCCCAGCACCCGTCCATGAGGCGGGACGGCCGCACCGCCACGCCTTCGCTGGTTCTTCATTACGCGCGCCCCGCGCGGCCATGGAGGCCCGAGCTGCACTCATCGCGGCAAACGAGCTCCTGCGCTACCGCCCCATCGACGACGTCTACAAAGAATGGCTCGACCGAGTCGCCAAGCTCGTCCGCGCTGCAGGAGGCGCCCCCGCACCGTCCGTCTCGCTGCACCGCACCGCCCGCTGGTGATGAAGCTCCTGGCGCCCGGCCGCCTCCTCCTCAAGAAGGCGCCTGGCCCCAAGGCAGCGGCCTGGCGGAACCCGTTCCGCCCGGCGCCGGCGCGGCAAGAGCAGAGCTGTCAAGAAGTTCTTCGCCCACAAGAAGTTGCCCGAGCGCTCCCCGCTCCAGCACGTCAAGACCCTGCGCTGCCCCCAGCCGCGGCGCAGGGAGGCCCGCAAGACCAAGCTCTCTGTCGTCCGAGGCCCCCCGCAGCCACGGCGGGCTGCCGCCCTTCACCTCCGAGCTGCGTAGCATCGCGTGGCCTGCCAAGTTCAAGCCAGACCTGCCTCCTGACTACGACGGCACAGCTGACCCTACGGAGTTCCTCCAGCTCTACGAGCTGGGCATCGAGGCCGCCAACGGGGATGAAAAGGTCATGGCGAACTGGTTTCCCATGGCGCTCAAGGACGGAGCCCGCACTGCTCCTGAATCGGCCCCTGCACGATCTCTTCTGGCCGAGATGCGCACCCGCTTCATCGCCAACTTCAAGGTACTCGCGACCGCCACCGCCGTAGGCGACATGCGCCGAATCAAGCGAGCTGGGAAACCCGCAAAAGTACATCCAGCGCTTCAACAACGCACGCCTCAAGATCCCTGGTAACGGAGGAGGCCATCATCTCTGCCTTCTCCGACGGCGCGCACGACATCAAGATGAAGGAGGAGTTGGCGATGCATGAAGATCTGTGCACCTCCCTGGAGCTGTTCAACTTGGCGACCAAGTGCGCCAGGGCTGAGGAGGGGTGCCTCTCCCTCCTCGAGCTGCCTGCCGCGGATCCCAAAGAGAAGAAGTCCAAGGCCAAGGACATGAAGCGTAAGGGGGCAGCCGTACTCGCGGCCGAACCAGACACCAAGCGAGGCAGAGATCAGCCCGAGTCCTCCAAGGGCAGCCAGTACTGCGTGTACCACGACCTCCACACCCACAACACCAATGAATACCAAGAGCTCCGGGTCGTGCGCGAAGGAAGGGTCGGCAGACGCCCCGAGCGCAGAGACCGGGGCTACGGCCAAGGAGGAGGAAGGAATGCAGGACGCTGGGAAGACCGCGGCCCGCGCCAAGGGTGGCGCGACCAACGTCGCGAGGACCGCTTGCAAGACCCACTCGCGGGAGGCTGGAGGATCAGCCTCATGAGAACCGCCGCGAGGGAACGCATGCCTCCCTCGCTGCCGCCCGCCGCCAAGGAGAATTGAAGACCGCCATCGGGACGAGGGGCAGGGGCTTCCGGGAAGAGCGCGATCGCTCAGATCCTGGGCGGAGCTCAAGCCCCAGCCTCTCAGCGCATCTTCAAACAGTTCGCCCGCGAAGTGAATGCAGTCCTCCCCAAGCTCAAGGCCACGCGCCCTCTCAGGTGGTCGGCGTGCGCGTTAAAGGGGGGGTGCCTGAGCATCGCGACTCAGGGCTCCTACCGGCTCTCCGACCCTCACCCTCTGGTCTTGTCCATGGCATCGCGACCTCGCTTGCCAGCGACGGCTGAGACCAGCCCGAGAGGCGGGACCCGAGGACGTAGAGTTGTGTCATCTAGCCCAGCTTGCGCGTTAAAGGGGGGGGTGCCTGAGCATCGCGACTCAGGGCTCCTACCGGCTCTCCGGCCCTCACCCTCTGGTCTTATCCATGGCATCGCTGACCTGGCTTGCCAACGACGGCTCGACCAGCCAGAGAGCCGGGACCAAGACGAGAGCACCGCATCCGGCCAAATTTGCAGAACACACTCAAGATAAGGCCCAGAGCCAGCGCAGCCCGCCTTGAGGTAGGGCCCGTGAGTCCCTGCGCTGGCTCACGGGTGCCCAGACACCTCGCCCAGCCCTACCATGCCAGCCACGGTCGGGTGGGGCTGATCACGCCTCGGGGCTCCTCCCGAGGGGAGCCCCTCCCACATTCCAAAGGAAGCACCATGCTCCGCTGCTGGCTGACGACACTGCCGAGGAGCGGCTATGCCCGTACGCATGCGGAAGCGCTATGCTCCGCGCTGGTGATAAACATCTGAGGGTGGCCTCCGGGTCGCATCAACCTCATGGAGCCCAGAGCTCAGCGTCCGGCCTCATCGCAACGCCTCCCCTCGGGAGCGCCGCGCGAGGGGGCTGGAGACGGGGGCCGCGCTTGGGTCACGCCCAGACGCACGCCACCCAGCCAGGCCCCTCGGGCCTCGTTCGTCGCACGTCACTCCCCGAGCGGAGCCAAGGTACGAATGCCGTTTGAGAATCAAGGGGGACTCCTGAGCATCGCGACTCAGGAGCCTAACTGGTCACGTAGCCCCTCACCCCTTAGTTCCGAAAGGCTAACGGCGGTTGAGGTATGCGCGGGGCCGGGCTTTGCAGACGAGAACGATAGATCCGCCTGCCTCACCTCCCTACTTGCTGTTCAGACGCTAAGGGGATTCTGAGCATCGCGACTCAGAGCCTAACTTGTCACGTAGCCCCTCACTCCTTGGTCCCGCCCTGGTTTCGGTCGGGCTAAAGGCGGCTGAGGTATCTGTGGGGCAGACTCTCACGGCATAGAACATAAGCAAGTAGGAAGCGCAAATTTTCAAGGAATTCAAAAGCAAATATTACAGTCCACACTGTTATCGCAATACCAAATGCAAGTTTAAACGCCTCCCGGAGGCATGATACATGTGCAGGAATTAAAAGCAAGATAGGAGCCACAACGGAGTCACTTGTCGGCGGTGGGGCAGTGCGGAGTGGGCTCGCCTCGTGAAGCAGCAGGGCCGGCAGCGCCTCGCTTCAGCTTGGTGCTGAAGGCCCGGAACTTCCCCAACAGAGCCTCCGCACGACCCTTCATAGCCTCGGCAGCGGCAGCTGCATGCTCGCCGCTTGCTGGCTCCAGCAGGCTGTCCATGTCGACGCTGGGATCGCGAAGATAGATGTGGGTGAGGATCCGCGTCAGTGCCGCAGAAGACAAGACACGCGCCTCGGCCTCAGCCGTGGGGCCAAGACCAAGGGAGACATCTTCAAGAGCGTGAACCAGGAAGGGAAGCAGCTTGGCGGGGCCGTCCTCTTCGCTGGCCAGTGGGCTCTCCAGGCCGCTATCATAAAGCTCCCTCAGCAGGGCGCGAGCCTTCACCTCCATATCTGTGAAGGCCACGCGATCTTCGGCAAGAACCCACGCCTTGAAGTCCAACTCGACTTTCCTCGCCTCCAGTTCCTGCTCCAGCGCGCCCAGGCGGTCACGGCGCTTCTTCAGCCTGGCCTCCCGGTCCTTGACGGCCGCCTCGCGAGCCTTCATGCCTTCCTCCCGCTCCTGGCGGAGGCGGGCCTTCTCCGCAAGCTGGTTCGGCAGGCCCTTCAGCTCGCCCTCCAGCGTCTCACAGCGACCTTGGATGCTGGCTGCCTCCCCCAGGGCAGCGTCGCGGGCAATCTTCGCCTCACGAACAGCCTGCTTCTCCTCGTCGCAAGCCGTCGAGGCCTGGACCAGCGCCGCCCGAATCGAAGCATCGGAGCCAATCCAGCCAGAAGCCAGCTCCAAACGCCCAGCCATCAGACAGGAGTCGGCGCCTAGAAGATCCTGCCGCAGGCGGTCCAGTCCGGCAACGGCGCGATCCAGAACAGCATTCGGAGGAGCAGCGGTCGGTGCAGTAGGAGGAGAAGACGGCTGTGTGACCACTGCGCCCTGAGGCGGAACCAGCGCGCCACGGCAGCAAGTGGAGGCAGCGCCAAGCAAGGGCACCTCGGGGAGTCGCTGGGTCAGGGCTGAGCCGCCCTGGCTCGGCCAGCCTCAAGAGGACGCCCGGCAGGAGAGGCCTGGCCGTCAGAATCACCTTCTTTTTCGGGCAGAGGCACCGCCACGGATGGGGCCTCAGGAGCCCCCTTCAGCTTCTTCGCCGCGGGCGCCAGCCTGGCCGAAGGACATGAACATCAGATCTCGTCGACGGAGCAATAATCAAGATGGGGAGCAAGCACTTACAGGTCGTTGTTGGTGGACTCAGCAGCCTCCGGCCATACTTGAAGCCCGAGAGCCGGCTGCAGGGATCGGCATCAAGGGGCCCGGGAGCAGGAGGCGCGCCTGCGGATCCCCAGGGCCGGGCGGACCTGCTGGGACTAGCCCAGTCCGTCCTTCTCGGGATCGGGCAGGCTTGCCCCCCCCCCGCCATCCTCATCCTCGTCCTCGTCACTCTGGGGGAGGCGGAGAATGCGGGACCTGCGCCGCTGGGGAGGAGCCCTTGACTCCGCCCCCAAATCAAACCCCTCTCCCGGCTCTCTTTCCTCCACCTCTTCGCTGGAGTCGGAAGAGGACACGTCCACCAGGTCCTTCGGAGCCTCCACAGGCACGGGCCCGTCCCCATTGAAGACAGGCATGGGCCCCACAACCTGCTCCAAATCCTCGCGAAGGAACAAGGTCACGGGGGCGCCCTCCAGTCTCGCCACATCGCCCCCAACCAAGGACTGGAGGACCGTCGCCAGATCCTCGCTGGCCAGGGCCACGGGGCTTGAGTGAGGCCTCCACATAGGAAGCGAGCATCGACGGCGGGGCCGATTGAGCTCCAGAACTCCCTCAAGAGCGACAAGACGGTCAGCCGCCCGCCCGTGTTGGCGGCTTCAGATCTGCATCCTTCTTCTCCAAAGACCAGCCAGCGCGAGGATCCTCAAGCTCCACTCGGGACCGGTCGCCGGAGCTCTCGGGGCACTCCGTGGGCAGGATCACCGAGGTGGATGCGCCCAGATCCACCAAGACCCACTTGCTCCTCAAGCCCTCAACCCGCTTCCTGTGGTTTGAATGGCAATGGCCCCGCCAGATGCATTTAAGCTCACAAGACGCTGGAGGCGGAACCACGGGAGGTTCAGAGGGAGAAGTAGTGGCGCCGCAAGGCCACCGAGGGCTTCACCCCAACATGGGCCTCACAATAGTAGGCGAAGATCGCCAGAAGAAGTACGGAGTTGGGATGGAGGTGTAGAGCTTGAATGTTGTAATGACGGAGGACGGAGAAGAAGAACTCAGAGAAGGGAGGCACCAGACCCGCAATGATGGCGCTCACAAAGAATGGGTAGAAGGTACTCCCCCGACCCTCAGGGGCGGCGAAGCCGGCCTTGAACGCTCCCGCTTCGTTGACGCCCTGCGCCTCCGCCATCCGATGCACCAGGGCGAGGCTCGCCCCTGACACATTTGGCGGGTCCAAGGCAGGAGAGTACCAAGCTCCGGCCGGGGCTTGGCGAGGCGCCGTGACTGGCTAGGGCACGCAGGCGGAGTGGATCTGAAGGTCTTGGAAGCAGAGGGGAGAGGCGCAAGAAAGGGGATCTGAGCAGCAACTGGAGAAAGTAAAGGAGGCAAGGAAGATGCCGCTCTATTATCAACCCACGCGGTTGCAGAGGCGCACGCGTCCAAACAACCGCCACGCGGCGCCCAAGGCCGCAGGCTGTTAGGGCCCGCGACGCTCAGACTTGCCCTTTCGCCTCCTCGCCGCCAAGTTCGGGCGAGCCGTGGGCCAGGGGCTCTTGTCGGCGTGCTCGGGAAAGGGGGTCCCAGACTTGCTCGCTGCGGCCTGCGGCGTGGCTCAAAGGAGGCCCAGGGCGGCCCATCTTCATCAACGCAGCGCAAGACCTCGCGAGGGGCCAAGCCTGCAGAGGCGGACGACGAGGAGCTTCCTCAGGCACGGCCTCGTCGGGCTGGCTCATGAGGAGGCGGAGAGTTCAAGGCAGGGTACCTCGCGAGGTGCCCATGACGCAAGCCATGATGACCAAGGGCGCCCGTCGGGCGCCAGCCCGCGTAGTGTCCTCCTTTCCTCTTTGGTGCAAAGGGAGCAAGCGCAGGCGAGAGCATCAAGCAAAGGCATCCGTTTGGTGCAACAAGACCAAGACCAGCCCAACGGCTAGAAGGAGTCATCGTGGAGCCCAAGCAAAGGCCATCACGAGCCTTTAGCAGGCGAGGACCAACTTTAGTCAGGATAAGTGTACCCGCTGTTCCCCTTCAAAATGGCCAATTTTTGGCGCCCTTCCCGCTCAATAGTTGGGAAGAGGCCCAGGGCCTTAGCCTATATAAGTAGAGCTAGCCACCATCTAGAGGGAGCTGGCATCTGGGATCCAGAGAAAGACAGACACCCAATCCTCAAGCTAGAGCGACTGAACACCACCCCAGCAGTTCATCACACCCACCAAGAACAGACCCTCGCGAGGCTGTTCTTCCTTGTACTGTTCTTCATCAGCCCAAGAGGCAATCCACCACACCACAAACTAGAGTAGGGCATTACACCACAATGGTGGCCCGAACTAGTATAAATCTTGTGTCTCTTGTGTTGTTCCGTTGGTAGTTTAGGTCCCAGCGATTCGGCGAGGTACGAGACGGTGGAGGGTTTGATCTCCATGCGCACCCCAGTGTTCGAACCTCAAGGGTCTTCCGGAACCCGATATCCGATAGCTGCGCCCATGTTTCTTGAACGGGGATATCCAGGGATCGTATTCCCCCAGGCGCAGCAAAACCCCCCCTTTTATTTTTTTTCTGACCCAATGACATGTGGCCCGAGCTTGTCATACTCAATCCCCCCAGGACCACCCACCTGTCATCCCCTCACCTCTCTTTTTTCCTTTTTTTCTTTTATTCTCGTTTTAATCTCAGCGAATATTCCATTCCTGGTAATGGAATCTTTCCATTTCGGGCAAGTCCAATTCTGGACGTTCCAAATATGGAAATCGCCAAATCTGTTTAATTCCATTTTACGCAGATTGCACATTTGTGTAATTGTGGTGATTTTTCTAATGTGACCCCAACATATTATATATATATATGTTTTTGGGCTAGAAAAATCCAATGAATCCATTGGTGGCATCCATTTCTTCATTTGAGCAAGTTTGTAATCATGTCATACATGCAACATATGCCATTTTGTTATTTTTGTGTATTTAAATTCAAACATGTTATGCGGTAGTTTTGCACATGAATAGCTTCATTTTCATGTCTACTTCGTGCGAGATTTTATTTCATGCCATAAAGTGAACTGTGATGAGTGCCACAAACTTGCAAACATGACTACATGAATCTATTTTGCCATGTTCAGTAAATTTCTGCTAAGTCTGTAGAACTGTTATCATTTACAATTTTGCCATGCTGTTTTGAACATGTTCTAGTGGTTTTTAGCAGAGGCATAGTAATGATGTTTTGTAGTGCTTGACATGTACTTCAGTTCCATTCCATTTCTCATGTTGGAATGTTGTATCATATTTAAAATTTGCATCAAAGTTGTCATGTTGCTGTTTTCAACAGCTTGCATTGTATATGGTTTTGCTTGTCATTTCCAAACCGTGCATCTGCTTCCGGTGATCTTTATATCAATTATACCGAAATCTTCCTATCTATCCAGTGGCATGCTTGGGATACCATGATTGTGCCATGTTCATCGTTCTCTCCTTCTGATAGAGGCAAAGGTGTTCCGTCTTTTGATGAGATGGTGGCTATCGTTTTGGAGGAAGTCGACTTTGACGATCCGAGCATGCACCTAGAATAGCCTCTGGACGAAATTTATGAAGTGGCATCTTGTATATTTCGTCCAAGGCTTCATGCACTCCTTATAGTGGATTCAAAGTCCTGAAATCATCACTCGTAACTCCGTTCTTGTTCCCCTTGCGCATGCCATCATCTCCATGCTTGGTCTTGCTCCAATGTTCATCGCTCTTATCCATGCCAGGCCCTTCATTTGTAAGCAAAACAAATGTATCCAATTTAGGCAGCATCATATTCTCATGAACATTAGAATCATCACCAAGAAATGAAAGTACCTAGTAATTTAATTGGCGTGTGCGAGCTCTAGTAATTGGTCCAGTATATGTAGAAGTAGGAGATGTGGGTGTAACAATGGTATTGATGTCCTCATTATCGTCCCCCCTTCTTGAAATGAAGTCGTCATCGACGGAAGCTCGTCTTCCTCACCCAAATAAGGCTTCAAATCTGCAATGTTAAAAGTGCGACTAAGCCCGAAATCTGCAGGCAGCTCAAGTTTATATGCAGTATCATTTATTTTCTCTAACACCTTAAATGGACAATCAGCACGTGGCATTAGCTTTGATTTGCGCAAATTAGGAAATCTATCCTTACGCAAATGTAACCAAACAAGATCTCCAGGTGCAAACACAACATGTTTTCTACCCTTATCTCCATCAAGTTTATATTTAGCATTCATACGCTCAATGTTTTCCTTAATTAACTCATACATTTTTGAAATCAATTTAGCACGTTGTTTAGCATCAAAAGTAACCTTCTCCGAAGATGAAAGAGGCAACAAATCAATTGGTGCATGAGGTAGGAAACCATACACAATTTCAAAATGGCACATCTTAGTAGTAGAATGCAATGAACGATTATAAGCAAATTCAATATGAGGCAAGCATTCTTCCCACTTTTTCTTATTATTCTTCAAAACAACCCTAAGCATGGTAGACAATGTTCTATTGACTACTTCAGTTTCTCCATCAGTTTGGGGATGACATGTAGTACTAAAAAGCAGTTTAGTCCCTAAGTTAGCCCATAAACATCTCCAAAAGTGGCTAAGAAATTTAGTATCACGATTTGAAACAATAGTATTTGGCACACCATGCAAACGAATAATTTCACGAAAGAACAAATTAGCAACGTTAACAACATCATCACTTTTATGACATGGTATAAAGTGTGCCATTTTCGAGAACCTATCCACGACAACAGATATGCTATCCCTCACCTTCTTTGTTCGAGGTAAACTGTTGTAGGGTCAAACCCTAGAGGGGATCTTTTCACACTTGGAGGGGGAAAAGGAGGAAGAACACTCAAGAACACAAAGCACAAATCACTCAAACAAACCCAATATCACATCCACTAGGGTAGCACACAAGAGATCCACAAGATTACATGAACAATTCAAGGAAAATAGCACTAGGTAAGTTCTTCCCACTAGGTGAGGTCTTGATCTTGATCTCCTTCAAGAGGAGGGCTTGATAATCCCAAGGATTCTTCCCAAGAGGGGTCTTGATCTCCAAGAGGAGGAGGGCACAAGGTGCAAAGCTCTCTTTGGTGTTCTAAAATACTTTGCGAACCCTAGAAATGAGGTGGAGGTGGTCTATTTATAGTCTTAGCCACGAAGGGGTAAGTGGGAGAGGGATACAAGGCCAAAGGCCCGCGGCTGCGCACAGGCTGAGCGGTAGTACCGGACCTCGGGCGGTAGTACCGCTTGTAAGTGGTAGTGCCGCTTGGACTGGGCGGTAGTACCGGACTCGGGTCGCCCGAGCACAGGAGTTTGTCGGGTTGAGCGGCAGTAGAGCGGACGTTCGGCGGTAGTACCGCTTGGATGGTCTTAGCGGTAGTACCGCTTGTAGGCGGTAGTACCGCTCGTTCCAGGTCTTCTTCCTCCTTCTTGTTCTCCTCTCCTCTCCCTTGCTCCATGGATGCTTGAGTCTCCGTCTTCTCCTTCTCACGATCAACTTCCTCGTACCTAAGAATGAACAATGTTTCCGATTGAGGTAGAATCAATTCTCACGGGAATCCGTACGAGACTCAAATAGGAAAGAGTTCACCTCGTTCTCGATGTTGCCTGCACGTGCTCTTGTCATTGGCCCTCTTGGTGCTTACGGTGGTGATGGAGTGTCGGTGCGGGTAGTTGAGGGATGCTCTGCGTCATCTCCCCCCCCCCTTGGGAGAGATCCATCCACGGATCGTGCTCTTCATCACCATGGTACTTGGCCAAGTCTTTGACGTTGAAGATGTCACTTACATTGTACTTGTCACGTGGGATGTCGACCTTGTAAGCGTTATCGTTGTAGCGTGCTAGCACCTTGAATGGTCCGTCGGTTGTCGGGAGTAGCTTGGACTTGTGTTCCTTGGGGAAGCGGTCCTTGCGGAGATGTATCCATACGTGATCACCCGGTTGGAACACAATCGGAGACTTGTTGAGGTTGAGCTTGGAGGCGAGTCGTTGTACTTGGCGCTCGATCGTGGAACGTGTTTATTCATGCATCTTCTTGAGGTAGGTGGCTCTTGCACTTGCGTCCAAGTTTGCTCGTTCTTGAAGCGGTAGAGGAAGGATGTCCAATGGTGACAATATGTTGAAGCCGTAGACAGCCTCGAAGGGGGACTTGCCAGTTGTAGAGTGTCTTGCGCGGTTGTAGGCGTACTCGGCGATGGGAAGGCACTCCTCCCACTCCTTGATGTTCTTCTTTATCAACACACGTAGGAGAGTTGCAAGCGTTCGGTTTGTTACTTATGTTTGGCCATCAGTTTGTGGGTGGTACGCCGTGGAGAAGAGTAGCTTGATTCCGAGCTTGGCGCATAGCGTCTTCCAAAAGTAGCTTAAGAACTTGACATCTCGATCCGACACAATTGTCTTTGGCACACCGTGCAACCTCAAGATTTCCCTACAAAATAGATTGGCAACATGTGAAGCATCATCTATCTTATTGCATGGGATAAAATGAGCCATTTTAGAGAAGCGGTCCACAACAACAAATATGGAGTCCTTGCCATTTTGAGTCCTAGGTAATCCAAGCACAAAATCCATGCTAATATCTTCCCAAGGTTGATTTGGAATAGGTAAAGGCATATGTAAACCATGGGATTGAGATTGTGACTTAGCTTTGCAACATGTAGGGCACCGGTTGGTGAAACGGGCGACATCGTGAAACATCTTGGACCAAGAAAAGTTCTTGGAGAGCGTGGCATAAGTCTTGTCGCGTCCAAAGTGTCCCATGAGTCCACCTCCATGAGCCTCTTGAAAAAATAACAAACGAAGAGAAGACTCGGGAATGCATAGTTTGTTAGATCTCATAAGATAACCATCTTTGATATAATATCTTTCCCAAGAAGTATGCGTGACGCACTTAGCATATAGAAAAGCGAAAGTCACATCATGCGCATACAAATCTTTTATGTGATCAAATCCAACAACATTCAATTCAAGTTGAGTAAGTAACATGCATTTGCGGGAAAGGGCATCCGCCACGACATTCTCTTTGCCCTTAATGTACTTGATCACATAGGGGAAAGGTTCAATAAATTCACTCCATTTAGCATGTCGTTTATTCAACTTGGTTTGACCTTTAAGGTACTTAAGTGTTTCATGATCGGTATGTATGACAATCTCATGCGGTCGAAGATAATGCTCCCAAACATGCAACACACGGACTAAAGTATACAATTATTTGTCATAGATGGGATAATTGAGTTGAGCACCGGAGAGTTTTTCACTAAAATATGCAATGGCTCGTTTTCTTGCATCAAAACTCCACCAATTCCATTACCACTTGCATCGCAATGAACCTCAAAAGTTTTGTCAAAGTTGGGTAAAGCAAGAATCAGAGCATGAGTAAGGAAAGATTTGAGCTCATAAAATGCGGTAGAATGCAAAGGTCCCCAGACAAAAGGAGCATTTTTCTTACTCAAGGCATACAACGGTGCGGCAATAGTGCTAAAATCTTTCACAAAATGACGATAGAAACCCGCAAGACCAAGAAAACTACGCACTTGTTTCAAATTGGTGGGTTGTGGCCAAGTTTTAATTGCTTCAATTTTGGACTCATCAACATGGACACCCTTTGAGGAAACAACGAAACCCAAGAAAACAAGCTTGTCAACTCCAAAAGTGCACTTTTTCATGTTCGCATAAAGACGTTCTTTGCAAAGAGTTTGCAAAACAACCCTAACATGCTTGATATGATCTTTGATGAATTTGCTAAAAACAAGTATGTCATCGAAGTAGACCACAACAAACACTCCAATGTAAGGACGAAGCACAAAATGCATAAGACGGATGAAAGTACCGGGAGCTTCTGATAAACCCATAGGCATAACCAACCACTCGTACAAGCCAAATTTAATTTTGAAAGCGTTTTTCCATTCATCACCTTCTTGTATGCGGATTTGATAGTAGCCACTTTTAAGATCAATTATGAGAAAATAGTAGCACCGGTAAGTTCATCTAGCATATTGTCAAGTCGAGGTATGGGATGCCTCTAACGAACGGAGATATCATTAATGGGTCTACAATTGGAGCACATGCGAATACTACCATCTTTCTTGGGCACAAGTATAACCGGAACGGCACAAGGGCTTAAGCTTTCACGTACATGACCGTTGTCGATGAGTTGTTGTACTTGCCATTGGATCTCCTTAGTTTCTTCGGAGTTGACGCGGTAGGGAGCCTTGTTCGGAAGAGGTGCTCTGGGGATGAGGTCGATCCTATGTTCAATACCACGTAGAGGAGGAATACCGGGAGTTAGCTCATCGGGGAAGACATGATCGAATTCCTGCAACAAGTTAGAAAACACTAAAGGAAGAGGATTAGGAGTGTTAGTTTTTGCCACCTCATCTTTGCATAGGAGAACAAAGTGGATGACACTCGATGGGTTCTCACACACTTCTCTTATCTCTCTTTTTGTGGCTAGGAGGACTAGGTTTTTCTCTCTTGGCGAAGAGGCGCTCAATTTTGGCTTGTGGCTCTCACTTTCTTTTTGGTGGATCACTCTCTCACTAGGATATCCATGATGGGTGGATGCTTGCTTATCGGCGATCACTTGGCTTGGTGACATTGGTCGAAGCACATATTCCTTGCCTTTCATCTTGAAGCTATAGTAGTTGGTTTGTCCATTGTGGATGACTCCACGGTCAAATTGCCAAGGTCGTCCCAAGAGAAGGTGGCACACCGACATAGGAACTACATCACACTCCAAGGTGTCCTCGTAGGTGCCAATCTTGAAAGAAACTTGCACCGTATGCTCCACTTGAATTGTGCCGGAGTCGCTTAGCCATTGCACCTTGTAGGGACGAGGGTACTTCTTCTTAACCAATTGGAGCTTGGAACATAGCTCGTCGCTTGCCAAGTTGTGAAAACTTCCTCCATCGATGATGACCTTCACGGAACGCCCATTGATGCCGGCCTTTGTGTGGAAGATGTGGCACCGTTGGTCTTCATCTTGATGGTGTTGGAGCATCAAGACCTTGGAGACCACGAGAGAGGGACTTGAATCATTGTCACAAAACACTTGGTCATGTTCATCTTCGTTGACGCGCGGGTGCATGGCCACGTGCTCAAGGGATTCCATTTCTTCTTCACTCATCGAGTCATATGTGCCATCATCGTTGAAGATCATGGTTCGCTTGTTTGTGCACTCGAAGCACTTGTGTCCCCGGCCACCACATGTGAAGCACTTGAGAGAACTTGTCTTAACGGGGTCGTTCGGTGACGCCGAAGATGAGGGATTCTTGGATTTGTAGTTGCTTGCCGGAGAACGAGTCGAGGAAGGCGTAGCTTGCTTGGAACTTGACTTGTCGCAGGTACTTGGTGATTCTCTAGTTGAGGTAGGAGTTGCCAAAGTCGCGGGAGCTTGAGAGTAGGAGCCGTAGGTCTTGGACGAGTATTTGGCATATTTGAAGTCATCTTGGACTTGTCGCTCGGCCTTGGTCGCTTGATAAACTAGCTCGAGAAGGTTTGAGTATGGTTGGAAGTCGGCAATCCGCTTGATTGGGTGGTTGAGGCCGTTCAAGAAGCATGCCATTGTTTGCTCGTCGTCTTCCTTGACATTGGCTCGTATCATGGTAATCTCCATTTCTTGGTAGTATTCTTCCACCGTCTTCGTGCCTTGTTTGAGGAGTTGCAACTTCTTGAAGAGATCACGGGTGTAGTGTGTAGGCACGAAACGAGCTCTCATGATATCCTTCATCTCCGTCCACGTTGTGATTGGTGGTTCACCTCGTGTATGTCGTCGCTCGATCACTTGTTCCCACCAAATGAGAACGTAGTCTTGGAACTCGAGGGAGGCCATGGCGATCTTCTTTTCCTCGTCGTAGTTGTGAAGACGGAATATCTTGTCCACCTTCAAGGTCCATGAGAGATACTCTTCGGACTTCCGGAGAACTTGGGCATGGTGAACTTGAGCTTGCCGTAGCGGAGTTCTTCATCGAAATATGGTTTTGATGTCGCTCTTGCCGTGGAGGAATGTCCTCAAATGCTCGGTCCTCAAGATGTCGCTCTTGGCATGGAGGTGGGTCTTGAAGCACTTGATTCTCTTGATGTCGTTCTTGCCGTGGGAGAGGACGATGGATATGCGCTTGGTTGCGCCTTTCTTGTAGTTCTTCGCGATGCACGGCTTCTTCTTGGATCTCCCGACGAAGAGCTTCATCTTGCTCACGTGCTTCCCGACTGCGTTGGGCAACGGCACATGTGGAATCTTGGAGTGCATCTAGGGCCGTTTGAGCTTGAACTTCTCGACGTAGTGGTTGTTGTCGAAGTGCTTCGGCATCTTGCTCCTCTTGGTGTAGGCACGCTCGTTCCTCTTGTTCTTGGCGGATGGCGTCTTCGTCTTGAGGTTGTTGTCGTGGAATGTGTGGAGGCATTTGCTCTTGCTCCCTTGGTTCTTGCACTTGTTGTCACGCCTTTCACGTGCTCAGACTCGGTCTTGTAAGCCATTGCCAAGAATGGATTTTCTTGAGCTTGGCGATCTTGAGGTGCTTGACGTCGAGAGACTTGAGCTCGTGGAGGACTTGTATCATAAGATGAGTAGTCCGAAGAGTGTCGACTTGAGCGGTGGCTTTAGTGGCACCGTCTTGTTGACGATGATGAGGGAGATGGGCATCACACGATCATGTTGCGGAGTTCCTCCATTTGTGTAGTGAACTTGTCGTCTATGTAGTCGCGGTTCCTTGCTTTCGCTTGACGAACGTCGGTGGCGAGTCGGTCAAGGCATTCACCCAAGGCCTCACTTTCTTCATGGAGAGCTCTTTGCGCAATGAAGAAGTGGCCCTTAGTGACGTAGTCGGCCTCGCCACCTTGGTCCTCGAAGAGCGGGTTTGCCGACGAACTTGGCCTATCCATCATAACCAAGTGGGGTGAGTAGGAAAATGAGAGAACAATACCGAGGTTACCTTTTCCGAGGATTTAGGATGTAACAAGTATCACTCAATGTAATGCTACAATAGTAGAATTGGAACAGGGTTTGTTTCTCACACCTACAAGTAAAAGGCTTTTGGAGGAGCTCGGTTAGGATGGTGGAAAAAATTTCAAGCAAATGTTAGTCAAGATATCGATAAGGTTGAGAAGGTTCACAAAAATGCAAGTAAAGCAAATAGATCAAACCCAAGGATATCACTAGGAACACACACGCGGAAGATAGATGGGATCCGCACAACGAAGGGGTGAGCTCAAAATGTGCAACCACGGAAAATGCTCTTGTTGTGCGAATGCGGGAGAGACGCTAGCTCGATTGCTCAAATGGCCAAGATACGCTTGTGCACCAACCTATGAGAGAAACGTGTGTCTTCAATCCCAACTATGCTTTGTATGCGGTGACCAAGATGATATGAGTATGCAGAGTGGCTCAATGCTATGGCTTACAAGCTCTTTGTTTCTCCTCTTTTGCTTAAAAGCTTTTTTTTCTATGCTTGATGCACGAGCCAAGTATGATATGAGACAAGTATGTAAGATATGCACGGGAGAGACTTATGGCACTAAGATGATAACACGATCACTACGGTGCACAAGAGCGTGGCCCGGCAATTCTCAACTCACTAGTCTGATGGGTAAGCAACGCAAAAGGCTCGGGATATTAATGCAAAAGCAAAGGTGAGTGTCGTCGAGGTTACCGTCCTTTCTTACGGTTAGCGGTGAAGATGACTCCGAGGCGATGATGTCGATGACGGAGATGTCGATGTCAAATGCTCCTAAGTAGCAGAAACACCTTAGGAGACTCGAATCACAACTCAAACGACCTCAAATGCTATATGGAACAAAAAGGGTTAGGTTGCGGTGGTCGGAGGTGGCTATGCGGAAGAGATGGTGGAAGGCCTAGGCAAACATTCCAAATTTTGAAACTTTTTATGGAATCAAATGGTGTTGCAACCTATCTAGATGGATGGGGGATGTCAATAGCTACTCAACGAGCTAAAGAACGTGAAAATCGGACTCCGGATGTGAAAGTTATGGGCAACGTAGTGAAACTTGAAACGCTTAAACTGGGAGGGGCAGTAGTACCGCTTGGAAGGGCGGTAGTACCGCTTATAAGCTGTAGTACCGCTTGGGATGGGCGGTAGTACCGCTCGTGTCGGGACTTTTTTGACAGTTTTAGGCTGAAACTTGGTTGGACGGAAGTACCGCTCGGGAGGGTTGTAGTTCCGCTTATAGGCGGTAGTACCGCTTGGCGGGCGGTAGTACCGCTCGTGTCGGGATTCTTCGCAGATCGAATCGGGGCACGATTTTGGGGCGAAAAAGGATGATTTCGGTGGCAAAAATTGACGAATTTCGTGGTGGGAAGGGTGGGGATTGTTGAGGAGGGGCTAGATCCACTTGCCAAACATCAAATCCATGGACCAAAAGAACCAAATCTAATAAGACCCAACAAATTGCAAGAAAAAATTTTGGGGCTATTTTTGTGGGGATTTTCAAAATTGGACGAAAAACAACAAAATCAAGCTAGAAAATGGGGGGATGGGACTCCAACATTTGAATCAACCTTGCTCATGATACCAAGATGTTGTAGGGTGAAACCCTAGAGGGGATCTTTTCACACTTGGAGGGGGGAAAGGAGGAAGAACACTCAAGAACACAAAGCACAAATCACTCAAACAAACCCAATATCACATCCAGTAGGGTAGCACACAAGAGATCCACAAGATTACATGAACAATTCAAGGAAAATAGCACTAGGTAAGTTCTTCCCACTAGGTGAGGTCTTGATCTTGATCTCCTTCAAGAGGAGGGCTTGATAATCCCAAGGATTCTTCCCAAAGAGGGGTCTTGATCTCCAAGAGGAGGAGGATACAAGGAGCAAATCTCTCTTTGGTGTTCTAAAATACTTTGCTAACCCTAGAAAGGAGGTGGAGGTGGTCTATTTATAGTCTAAGCCATGAAGGGGTAAGTGGGAGAGGGATACAAGGCCAAAGGCCCGCGGCTGCGCACAGGCTGAGCGGTAGTACCGGACCTCGGGTGGTAGTACCGCTTGTAAGCGGTAGTGCCACTTGGACTGGGCGGTATTACCGCACCCGGGTCGCTCGAGCACAGGAGTTTGTCGGGTTGAGCGGCAGTAGAGGGAACGTTCGGCGGTAGTACCGCTTGGATGGTCTTAGCGGTAGTACCGCTTGTAGGAGGTAGTACTGCTCGTTCCAGGTCTTCTTCCTCCTTCTCGTTCTCCTCTCCTCTCCCTTGCTCCATGGATGCTTGAGTCTCCGTCTTCTCCTTCTCACGATCAACTTCCTCGTACCTAAGAATGAACAATGTTTCCGATTGAGGTAGAATCCAATTCTCACAGGAATCCAAACGAGACTCAAATAGGAAAGAGTTCACCTCGTTCTCGATGTTGCGTGCACGTGCTCTTGTCATTGGCCCTCTTGGTGCTTGCGGTGGTGATGGAGTGTCGGTGCGGGTAGTTGAGGGATGCTCCGCATCATAAACCTAAAACAAAGTCCATAGATATATCCTCCCAAGGAACACTAGGTACAGGCAAAGGCATATATAAACCATGAGGACTGAGTCATGACTTAGCTTTTTGACATGTAGTACAGTGATCAACAAAACGCTCAACATCCCGTCTCATCTTTGGCCAAAAGAAATGTGTAGTAAATATATCCTTCGTCTTCTTCACGCCAAAGTGTCCCATTAATCCTCCTCCATGCGCTTCCTGTAACAACAAAAGACGAACGGAGCTAGCTCGAATGCATAGCTTGTTAGCACGAAACACAAACCCATCATTAACGATGAACTTGTTCCAAGTTCTCCCTTCCTTACAATGCTGCAATACATCTTTAAATTCAACATCATGCACATATTGATCTTTGATGGTCTCCAAACCAAATATTTTAAAGTCAAGTTGTGAAAGCATAGTACAACGACGAGACAATGCATCAACAATAACATTTTCTTTACCCTTCTTGTGTTTAATGACATAAGGGAAAGTCTCAATGAATTCAACCCATTTAGCATGTCTACGGTTTAGTTTTGCTTGACTTTACTTTGTTTCAAAGATTCATGATCAGAATGTATAACAAATTCTTTGGGCCATAAATATTGTTGCCATGTTTCTAAGGTCCGAACAAGAGCATATAATCCTTTATCATAAGTAGAATAGTTCAGACTAGGCCCACTCAATTTTTCAGAAAAGTATGCAACATGTTTGCCATCTTGTAATAACACACCTCTTAATCCAATTCCACTAGCATCACATTCAAGCTCAAAAGTCTTATTAAAATCAGGAAGTTGGAGTAAAGGAGCATGTGTCAACTTATGTTTCAATACCGTGAAGGCTTCTTCCTGTGTGGTACCCCAAACAAAAGGCACATCCTTCTTTGTAAGCTCATTGAGAGGTGCAGCAATGGTGCTGAAATCTCTCACAAAACGCCTATAGAATCCAGCGAGTCCAAGAAAACTCCTCACTTGTGTGACCGTTTTGGGCTGCGGCCAACTCTCAATAGCTTCAATCTTGGCTTTACCAACTTCAATTCCCTGTGGAGTAACAACATAGCCAAGAAAAGATACTCGATCGGTGCAAAAGGTGCACTTCCCAAGGTTACGAAACAAACATGCATCACATAGAGCAATAATAAAAGGACATAAATGTTCCAAATGTTCCTCCAAAGATCTGCTATAAATCAGTATATCATCAAAATAGACTACCACAAATCGTCCAATGAAAGCACATAAAACTTCGTTCATTAATCTCATGAAGGTACTAGGTGCATTAGTTAACCCAAAAGGCATGACTAACCTCTCATATAATCCAAACTTAGTTTTAAACACTGTTTTCCATTCATCTCCCAATTTCATACGAATTTGATGGTATCCACTACGCAAATCAACTTTGGAGAATATTGTAGAGCCACTCAATTCATCAAGCATATCATCTATCCTAGGAATAGGATGACGATAACGAATAGTAATATTATTAATGCCTCTACAATCAACACACATCCACGATGTACCATCCTTTTTCAGCACTAGTATGATAGGAACAGCACAAGGACTAAGAGGTTCCCGTATATAACCTTTTTCAAGCAGCTCCTATACTTGGCGCATAATCTCCTTCGTCTCCTCGGGATTGGTACGGTATGGTGCACGGTTGGGTAGCGATGCACCGAGAATTAAGTCAATCTGATGCTCAATCCCTCGAATAGGTGGTAATCCCGGTGGCAAGTCTTGTGGAAAGACGTCAGCGAACTCCTACAAAATGTTAGTAACAGCAGGAGGCAAAGAGTAAGGAACGTCCTCAAATGAAAAAAAATGCCTCTTTGCACACAAAAGCTTAGCAAACAGATTTGCTAAAATCTAGCTCATCAATATCAGATTTGGTGGCAAGTAAACGTGCACTTTTCAATTTAATTTCAGAAGCAACACTAGATGGTTTATTATTAGGCTTCATTTGTTGCTCAAATTCTTTTGCCACAATATGTTTTTCACTCTTATTTTTCTCCTGTTTTGCTTTATTAGCTCTATTAATATCATATTTCAAAATGGAATCAGAAGACATAGGAAGCAAAGTAATATGTTTATCCTTATGAACAAGAGTATACCGATTGTTTCTACCATGGTGTACAGAATTTGTATCAAATTGCCATGGTCTACCAAGTAATAAGGAACACGCTTGCATGGGTACCACATCACAATCAACATAATCAGCATATGTAGAGATACTAAGATGCACACGAACAGTACGTGTTACCGTAACCTTGCCACTGTTGTTGAACCATTGGATGTAGTAAGGATGTGGATGTGGTCGTGTGGTGAGAGATAGCTTCTCCACCATCTCCATGCTAGCCAAGTTATTGCAGCTCCCCCCATCTATGACGACGCGAACAGAACGTTCCTTCACAACTCCCTTTGTATGGAACAAATGATGTCGCTGATTTTGCTCAGCTTGTGTGACCTGCACACTCAAAACACGTTGAGCAACTAAACATTCATACCTATCAGCGTCTTCAGGAGCCATGTATTGCATCTCATGATCAGAATCATCTCCACCGTGTTCTTCACGTGTAATAAGAGCCAAAGTCTCCTCATCATAGTCACTAGCGGACTCATACCCACCATCCTCAGTAGCAATCATCACACGCTGAGATTTCCATTCTCTCGCATAATGATCTCTTCCCTTACAACGACGAAAAATAATATCACTTGTGTGCACTGTTGATGCCATAGAAGAAGAGCTCTGTGTAGGCCCCACAGGTGTGCTCTTGGTAGATAGTGGTGCTTGTGCCTACTTTCTTGTATCACGACTGGAGGTGGCAGCTGATGGAGGTGCCGATGCAGTAGAATGTGTGGAAGTAGAGGATGCACGCAGTGTCCATGAGGAAGGTCGACTTGCAGACAAGTTAGTTCGTGCGAATGCCTGTCGATCCCGCACTTCACGTTCAGCTTTACAAGCAAGATGGAATAAACGAGTGATATTATTATACTCCTTGTACTCTAGAATGGTCTCAATCCCTCTATTTAATCCACCCATAAAATGTGCAAGCATAGCTTCATTATCCTCAACAATACCACATCTAATCATGCCAGTTTGTATTTCCTGATAATATTCCTCTACAGAATTTTTTCCTTGTGTTAAACGCTGCAATTTTTGAAGTAATTCACGTGGATGATATAGTGGAACCCAACGAGTACGCGTAACAGTTTTCAAAGCAGCCCAAGTAGTTGGAATATTATTCAGATATAATCTACGATATTCAGACCACCACACACAAGCAAAACTAGTGAAAGCACAAAGTGCAACAGCAACACGTCTCTCCTCGGGATAATCTAAACATGTAAAACGTTGTTCAGTTCCTAACTCCCAAGTAAGATATATATCGGGAACATATCTACCCTCAAATGGTGGAATATTCAATTTCAGTTTAGGAAGATGGTTATGATCTCATACATGAGCTGGTAATGCAGCCCCACCATTGCGATTATTTGCATGTCGACGACCTGGTGCTGGTGGTTGCAGTTCTAATTTTGATCAATGTCATCCTCGTAATCTCCCGCATAATCATCCTCCTCCTCATCAGCAGGAGGAGCCACAGAAGTATCGATAGCAGCACCAATAGTTTGGCCAGGCTCAAGAGGGACACGACTCACTCGGCGGAGGGCTATTTCGCGACGTGGAGGTAGTCGTCGTTGTTGTGGTTGTTGTTGTTGTTGTTGTTGTTGTTGTTGTTGTTGTTGTTGTTGTTGTTGTTGTTGTTGTTGTTGTTGTTGTTGTTGTTGTTGTTGTTGTTGTTGTTGTTGTTGTTGTTGTTGTTGTTGTTGTTGTTGTTGTTGTTGTTGTTGTTGTTGTTGTTGTTGTTGTTGTTGTTGTTGTTGTTGTTGTTGTTG